>CP099840.1:10492436-11772436 GCA_030062745.1 Capitulum mitella
TAGAAGCAGAACAGAGCTTCCCGCTCATTTTTGTTTCGTCTCTCTATCTCAGTTAGGACCAAAATGGGCAGGGGTGGCAACCACCCCTCTTCGCCCGGCCCGTAAGCGGAAATCCTCACGTCTAACAAGGGGCATATGAGACCGGAGATACAGCGAACTGAAAATTAGACGCCACGACTCCCGAAAATTTGACACGATCTGATCTACCAAAGCATCACTGGAGCGTAACTGAAACTGCCAGAAACAAATCTAGATGGATGTAGTAATCTATCTCCCAAATCTAGACGAAATTGGAGAGGTGGCGTGGAAAGCATTTGTCGGATTAGCATTGAATGGACTTATGTGAATAAAAGTACAATCATGTCTTGTGAGAAGTTCAAATTCAAATCAATTTTAACGCAAGGTTTTCGCGTAAGACACTAGCACCATACCCAAGGGATGAATCGTTTTCTGGTGATGTCTCCTGTATAGTGAACCCGCCCAAAGGCAATAATGCTCCACATGCAAGGTTATGCATAAGAATGAAGAACTGAGAAGTGGTAAAAATTGGAGGCGTTTCAGTGCAGAATCATTGCCACGATTTATCCATCCAACCTTCTTCAGAGTAGGGGCCCAGGCCATAACGTGGCGGAAAATGCACGGATAATCTGAATACTATTTCGCGCGAGCTTGAGACTCTATCACCAGCCAAGCCGTATTCCATTTGCAATGTGATGGAAAAGTGGGAAGCCCCAGAAGCTCCAGCAGTTTCCGTTGTGAGGTGACGTGACGGCACGTAACCTTCCAAAGGCGTAACATTGCTGCGAGCGGTTTTTCGATCATAAATAAAAATGTCCCGTTGCAAGTCTGTAATGAGCACTGTCGTGTGAGAGCAGTGTAAGAGCAGTGCGAGGCGTAATGTCAAATGAGCCACCGCCGTCTTCTCATTTTATATTGCACATGGATGTTCCAAGCAATTTTTTGCCCCGAAACGAGCGAGACAGCCACATACTAGTAGAGCGTTAAGTATGGTTGTTTGATAACATGATTTCCATGAATATTACTTGCATATGGCATCTGAAGAGTTTTCACTGTATTTCTTTCATTGTTTCAAATGACGGCTGTGGGCGATAAACCGCGCGATACTGGTAGGCTTTTTTACACCCCCTCTCAGTCTTTTGCCATAACCTGCGAACAAAAAATGCCAGCAACCCGAAATTTTCCGTGAACGTGCCTGAAAAAATCACGCTTCGACAAAGAACAGTGAACTAGATCACTGTAGGTCATATGATGTTGCACGCTGAATCGTGGGCGCAGATTTCAGGTACCGTTAGGACTTCGGCATTTGTTTTTTTTTCCTTTTGACATGACTTGCAAGAGGCCCATCAGGAATGACACGAAGACCAAGTATCGGGTCACGCAAGTCATAACTGACCTCAGACTGTCTGTGTGTTCCAATAACATGAGGCGCGACTCTCTTCTGTTCTTCACAAAAATCAGTGAAATATACCGTTCACTGGTTCATGAGATACTCAAGGTCGAAAGCTTAGTGAAGATCGAGATTTCAGAAGCCGCGTGCATGATTGTTAGGCCTCCAGGCTTCTCGAGATCCGTCTCATCATCATCACGGGGCTAAAATCAGAATGACAAGGAATTGGAGCAGGGGCGGCGGGGGCTGCTTCAGGACGGGGGGGGGGGGCAACCGTTCGCGGAGCCAGCCACCCCATTCGGTGGAACCTAAAGTACTCCCAAATCCCGATTTCTCTTCAGATTTCGGTCACTTTGTTTTAGGTCCAGACCAAACTTGACAAGAAATAATTATGATTATTGCGACGAAGTTACGGTGATGATGATCGAAAAATTATTGGACTCCCAATTGTCCTTGGATAGGGTATTTTTAGTTTGTAATGAGTTCTCATTAATTCACCACATGCTTTGCACATAAACCCGACGAAAACAGATATGCCTCATTTGATGCAGGTGGTTTGGTCTGGCGCGCCGAGGATGCAAAACGTGCTGCCTAAACAATAACGTTAACCGCGTTTTTTACCCAATTTCTTGTTGTTTACGCCAACATTTCATCTAATTTGATATGCTGGAAATACTGGGACTGCAATCTGCAAGCGAACGTTTCAAATGATTTTATCTGGCTCGCATGCATGTAGGACACGCGCAAATATTTTAAACATAAAAACAGAGCTTCAAAAAAGGAACGATGAATATCAGTGAAGACGGTTAGAGTCAGTGGCGTAGCCCGGATTTTTTCAAAGGGTCCAGAGAATGAGGGGGCCCGACACTGAGGGGGGCCCTTGAGAACTACGGGCGCCTCCATGGCTTGAATACTAGGGGTTCTTGGTACTTATATTTCAGTGTCATTAAAATGGGTGTGCACGACAGCCTTAAAAATATGGAAATTGCATATGTATGACTTCTGGCCCGCGCAGTGCCAGGATTCGAACAATCTCTGTTTTATCCACCGGTGCATCAGGCATCTCAAGGACTCTGAAAACTGCAGAGTTGAATTATACGCTTAGCGCTATTCAAGTTACTCTTGTTTTACGGTCCTACAACCAAATCTGACCGCGTTGTCCAGAGATCTGCCCAAAACCATGCGCCCTGTCCCTGGGCCTGACCCACAGACAGGTATTCTTCAACAGCACATAACGCCTGTCATAAATTGGTAAATGCGAATAATTATGACAGAGTAGAAACTGCGTATAGATAACGACCATGACGAAATTTCTTTATGCTTAGTTCACTACATTTCGACGATACATCGGTTTGATTCGTTTTTCACAGTGTAAGAAAACAAAACGAAATGTAATGAATACCTGGAAAATATTGCCACCTTTTCACACATATTTGCGGCCCGGGACGTACCCACGCCCAGGCCCAGTTTGTGCAGCGAAATGTCGGCAGAGCTGCTGACTCCCCGCGCCGTGGTGCTAACTTAACCCGTCCCCGACTTGAGGGGTAGTTGACTCCACCGCGAGGTTTTTCTAGCATTGCGAGAGAACCAACAAACACAGAGTCACGAAACTTTGTGCACCTTTTTCTTCATCAATTTTACATCTCGTGTCAAAATTTTGACCTCAGGTCAGGTCAAATAGCTGACCTAAGTCAGGTCAAACAGACCTTTGTCCAAAAAAGTTTAGCGCCCTCTAACTTTTTCGCAAAACAACATATCTCAATAATACTTTCAGGGATTAGTGAACGTGATAGATGCAACAGATCTGCAATCTCAGATTTCTCGGAATTTTTCGGGGCATTGACCTCAGGTCAAACCCATTTTTAAGACATGTCGTCGTTTTTTTTTGGAAATTGATGGAATATTTCATAATATTTTTAGTGTGGAGTGAAGCAAACATCTAGTTACCGTCTCTGGGCAAAGCATCAATGACTTCCAGCCATTGACCTGAGGTCAGGTCACGAATAACTGTAGTGAGCCAAAATGTACCACCGTCAAAATCAGCGATGAATTACTCAGAATAGGTAGAAAATGGCAGAACTAGCTTGCACAGACGTAAGTAATACCAGGCACCTTAAAAAGTTTGAAAAAGTAGCATATTTTGGAAATAAACAGGCTCTCGCGAACAAAGCTCCGCCAATTTTGTAGATTGGTAACTAATGAATTTTTCCAAAATTTAAGTATGAAAAACCATCACAAGAACCTATGAGATCAATAAAATATACATAAATTGTCTTTTTTGCAAAAATGAAGGAACGCTAAAATTAGTTCCCGTCAATTTGTTACTGCATATGGCAGCAGCGCACGCCTACAGCTGCCGCGAGAAATGCCGTGTCTTTAACTCAACGTTTCAGCGTATATATTTAACAAATCTGGGAAATTAGACGTGTATTGGCATCCGCGGACCTTTACTTATGCGCTGGTGCCTTTACCTATGCGTTTTTAGTCACAGCCCTTGAGATTGAGGCCATTTCTCGGTCTCATGCGGTCGGCTATGAGAAAACCATATAGAGCGTAAATTGCTTACATATTATCTAAAACTAAAAATGAGACCAGTTTCGAGCTCTACTCGCCACAAGCTTTCCAACGGTATGCTTATTTTTATCGTGCGACCAACCGTTCGTGAGTTAGAAGGGGTTGGCCAACTGCCCCCTCCCCCAGTCGCCCATGTTCGAAACGGACCGACGGTCGTGCGCGGGTTAAAGAGTAGCAAGACGCGGTGGTGGTGCAGCATACCGTCATTACGGTGAATTTCGTTCCACGGCAAGAAGCTGGGGAGTGCGACAGGCGTACTATTACCCTGGCCAGGTCGCGAGGACTGGTGTGGCTGTGACTGCAGTCAGACACAAGTGCCCTCCTCTCATCGAGAAATTTCCCTTTCTCGCATCCATGTCTACACCTATCTATGGGGATGTTCACAATATCTTTTTATGTATTTTAAGTGTTATTGACTGAGAATTCGGTTGGCCGAAAATCGCAAATTTCTGAAGCTGGGATGACAGGATCCCTAGAGCCATTGCTTAGGTTACGTCACTGGGCCCCCTTCCCGACGCGCCGACCCATGGCAGGAATACCTTTCCGGGCTGGTGTCTCCTTTGCAGAGGAGTATCCTTTCCGGTCCTCGCATATGCCTTTGTTGCGCACATACATGCGGGGGGGGGGGCGCATTTACCTTTCCCGGTCAGCTGCACCCCGCTACTTGCAAGAGGGATCTTTGCCTGGAGACTGGGGCCCTTTGCCTTTCCCAACCAGGATAACCCCTTTAAGCACGTGACAGCGGCCCCTTTGTGTGCCACAGAAATTCAGAGGGGTCCTGGAACACCTGGGGCCCTCCCTGGTTACGCTATTCGTTCAAGTACTTTTCCACAGGCCACACGGATGCACAGAGACGAGTATTTACAGTCATCAACGAAACCATCTTGTTCTGATTCTGTTCTGGTCCAGAGCCTGTTTTCCGGTCTCTTACTTGAACTTTCTTTGTCCATCTCTACCTACACACAGTTTGTTGTGACGATTTTGAAACCTCTGAATCGGAGGGTGCCTCATACCCAGTACCTTCGAACAATTTCAGTTTCAACTATAAACAACGAGAGCTGGTTTGGTTCGCGATCTTTTATGCACCTTCATTTGAAGTAACCTCAAAGAGACACGACCAATCATTTTTAAGGACGTGTACAGAATTGGTCAAGGAACTTAGCGGCACATCGGTAGAAACGAAGAAATTTTGAAATCGCGTAACGCCATAACTAGTTCCTCGGCTGCCAAAAAAATATGTACATGGCATGTGGCCATTTTTGCGGGGCAAAAAGATATGTTTACCCCCCTTGTCTTTGGATGAAGGCACTTTGACCCCGTTGCCCTCGCGCTTCCGCCAGCACTGGATTGGAGCTGTTTAGAAGCGAACAATACTTACCTTTGACGTTGCAGAATCTCCAGAAGGTATAGTAAATGTACACAGGGAGCCAGGCTAGACAAAGGGAAAAATTAGCTAACATCATGGTTACTGTCATAGCAATGGGATTGTTCGCCGCGTAATGCATGGCTATTCTAAATACCCGGCATATTTAATCCCTATTTTAAACGAAACCGTTGGAAAAACAACGTGCTGAAGACTGACGCAAAATCGCATGTTATAATCACGGTTATGTACGCATGCGAGGATCTTGTGAGGACTTCCCTCCCACATCCAGACTTTCACACAAATGAATGAAGCCAGAAAGGTCAGTTGAGTAATAACCGGAAAGAGAGAAATGAATTGTAAATCCGCAGAAGTTGTCAAACAGAAGTCGTCGACGAGTGCTCAGTTCACTGACAACTACAGCGTCTGTTGCTTAAACGTTCATACACATTGGAGATCATTAATATATAATTTACTTTACTTCACTATCACGTATCCAAAAGAGTAGCGCTACTGATTACCAGAGACGGTCGTCTGAGACGTGCTTGTACAAAAGTACATGAACTACAGCACGTTCTGAAAGTATTAAGTCACGAGCTACAGGAACACCATTTTTTGCCCACTGTGTTTTGCGGCATGAATTCCAAAGCGCAAAAGCCAACGGCCCAAATTGTTTTCAGTGCCTTGCCTGAAAAGCAAATCTTCTTTTTGGAAACAACGGTTGACCAAGCCACGACAGATCAGGTCATGTGACACCATAAGTTGAGTCATTGGTCCGGTTTCTTAGTACGATTCCCGACACTGACATCTGTCTTTTTCTCTTGATATGGTTTGGAACAAAATGGGCAGGAATGACTATTTCCGTTGCACAAAATAAAGTGGGCTAAAATCTCCTTTCTCGACGGATCTGGTGGCCAGCCCCCCAATCATTTACAGAAATCGACGCCCCTGTCAAAGGCCAGGTCATGAGCTAATTTGACAGTCATACCTAGGTTTGCCCTTGGCCACTTTAAGCAAAAATTTTGTTCGTAGTGCAGAATGAATTCATTTTATACCACGCATAGCCCATTCCGACCTGTTGCTTTAAATGGTTTCATCTGACGCAGAACGTCACCGGTGATCTTCGGGTCAACAGGTTGCGGTATATGGAACCCCAGGCAGACGAGCTGTAGATAGCCGTATGAATCGTCAAATCGGACCATTCGTTCTCGAGACGACAGAGGAGCCAAAAACATTGTTTCCCGCATCTGGCTGTCAGCAAAATACCCCAGTCTGCTCCGGGTTAACAGAAGCCGTGCGACGCAACAACAGGAACGTGACCAAGATTCTCGCAAGCAAGGGACACATCTGCCTCCCCACCTGAAACTAGAAACTCCTTGGATTTAGGCCGCTCTATTTTGGAAGTCCAGATATTTATATCTGTTTTCATCTTAAGTCAGTAAAGAAATATGAATTTCCAATGCTAAGGAAAGGGAGGGGGACACGACCGCCTTGTTCCCTCCCCCTCTTGGTTACTTCCTTGCCCACCAATGAGCATGCAGGTTATTGAAACTCTCTTTTGACTCTAGGGACAGAGTTTTCAGCCTTTTTGTAGTCATGTCGAAAACGTTGCAGTTACAGCTTTTATTGGGTTACTGGCAAGATTTCATCATTTCAATAATGTCGCATTTTATGTCGATACTGCTGCTTTGCATTCTGATGGTCAGGAACAGAACAGCTATGCCTCTGAGTATGACCGACTGCAAATGCAAAAGCCTTTGGTCTTTATGCTCGTATAGTCCCAGTGTCAAGGGGTTTTGCGTTATCTGTCATGCTCTCGCGCTGTCTCCACGCAGCTGTAATCGGGATTTCCCAGTGTTTCAGGGATTTCTCAGACCGATCTCAGTCTGACCAGTGATGCAGTTGGATCGCGGGCGCAGCGGACGTGGTTAGAACGGCTAGGCCCTTGGGCCTTTGCATCCTGGAGACTTCGACCTGGTGGCTCTCTAATCGATAAAATAATCAGCTAGCTTCAAGTGACAGAAAGTGCCAGCGTTCTAACGTTGGACCCCGTCATCATGACGTCAACCGAAGAGCAATAGTGGCCAAAGGTGTTTGCCTTTAGAACTTGGATCCGTCTCTCGAAATCCATCGGTGTTAGATCGGAATTATATTTCGAAACTTTACGAGATAACGACGCAGCGATGAAGGTGAAAAATGTTAGTCGTGCAGTGGTAATTTGCCCAGAAAATATCACAAGCCTGCACTGGGTCAATAAAAAATGTCCGTTGCAAAGCTCGCATCTTCTTGTTCGAAAAGAAGGCGCCAGACCCGCTTGGTCGGACGTGTTCCTCGACGGTGTTTCTGTCCATGGTTCCCCAAGCTGTCGCTTGATGCCGCCCCAGTCAGAGAAGCCCAGCTGATCTATGTAAGATTTGCGGCTCTGTGACGTCACTCTCTGGAGAGCTCTTCCGAAAATGATTAGATCCCAGCCTGGGCTTTGTTGGGACCTCCAACCTAGGGCTTCATACAAGGTAACTGTTGCGGCGAGCTGCAAGCTTAGCTATCTAGGGTCTAATGCAACTTTGCTGCATTTATGCCGATGCTTTAATCCGCCGCTGAATCGTGGAAACGCGTTTAACGCCCCCTGGAGTTTGCGTGTTTTTTTTTAACCCGCCCCGAATGGGGGGCAGCTGACTGCCCCTTCTTAGGTTTTTCTAGGATTGCAAGAGAAGGAACAAAGACAGAGCCGCGAAACTTCGTGTACCTTTTGCTTTATCATTTCTACACCTTGTGGCAAAGTTTTCACCTCAGGTCAAGTCAGATGTCTAGCCTAGGTCAGGTCAAACGAACCTATGTCCAAAAAAGTTTAGCGCCCTGTAACTTTTTCGCAAAACAACATATCACAATAATACTTTCAGGGATTAGTGATCGTGATAGATGCAACATATCTGCTATCTCAGATTTTTCGTAATTTTCCGGGTCATTGACCTAAGGTAAAGGCCATTTTTATGACATGTCGTTTTTTTCGGATATCGACGGAATTTTTCATAACATTTTTAGCGTGGAATGAAGCAGGCATCTAGTTACCATCACTGGGCAAAGTATCAATGACTTTCACCCATTGACCTGAGGTCAGGACACGAATAACTGTTGTGAGCCAAAATGTACCACTGTCAAAATCAGCGATAAATTACTCAGAATGGTGAGAACATGGCAGAACTGGCTTGCACAGACGTAAGTAATACCAGGAACCCCAAAACGTTTCAAAAAATTGCATATTTTGGAAATAAACAGGCTCTAGCGAATAAAGCTCCGCCAATTGTGTAGATTGGTAAGTTATGAATTTTTCCGCAATTTAAGCATGAAAAACCGTCACCAGAACCACTAAGATCAATAAAATTTACACGGATAGGCTTTTGTCGCGAAAATGAAGGAACGCTAAAATTAGTTCCCGTCAATTTCTTACCGCGTACGGCTGCGGCGCCCGCCGACAGCCGGCGTGAAAATCACCATGTCTTTAACTCAACGTTTCGGCGTATATATTGGACACATCTGGGAAATTATACGTGTATCGGCATCTGCGGACCTTTACTTGTGCGCTGGTGTCTTTACCTATGCGTTATTACTCACAGCCCTTGAGATTAAGGCCGTTTCTCGGTCTCAGGCAGTCGGCTATAATAAAACATATATGGACGTAAATTGCTTACATATTACCTAAAATTAACAATGAGACCAGTCTCGAGTTCCGCTCGTCACAAGCTTTCCAACGGTACGCTTATTTTTATCGTGCGACCAATCGTTCGTGAGTTAGAGGGGGCGATGAACCCCCCCCTTCAGTCAGGCGTGATCGTCGCCGAGCGACGGTCGTGCGCGAATGAATATCTCTCAAACAAATGATCACAGCGTCCTAAAATACTCAGCACCTTTCCTTACACCAATTGTGCATGTGCTGAGAAAAATGTGAAAGTGAAGTCATTGCACATCATGACCAAATGGCGGCATGAAAACAACAATGTTTGACGGCTCGACGTTTGGTTTTACTTTGCTGTTTCATTGTCCATACCTTAACACTGCACTGCGACTGTGGTGTGTATTACATGCCGGTATGACCCTGAAAGTCAATAAGAAACTCTCCTGACCCCATGCTAGGTCATGCTGGGTCAACATTTCTTTTTAAGTTTTTAAGTGAAGTGCAAATGTCGGAAAAGGAACAGAATAATGTGATCTGTGGATGCTGCTAGATAAGAAAATGGCTGTTTGCGGGATTTTACGCGTACAGTTTACACACAGTTCACACGTCAGGCTCTTGCTACAATGCAACAATTTGTCAGTTTTAACCCTCGCCTAACCGGCATCTGATGTGAGCGGCCGGACCCCGGGGGAGGGGACGTTTCGACGCTCCCCCATTATCTCCCAGACGGAACGTCGAAAAAAAATGAAACTTACACCATCGGAAAGCTCACTATACCATAAGTACGTTCCAAGGCACTCAAAATATTTGTAATTTTTTTAATAATGCAACTTTTTGACCTATATATATATATATATATATATATATATATATATATATATATATATATATATCTATACACTAATGAAGGAAGGGAGCGGATTTTCCCATCGACATGTTTCGTTAAAAATGACAGCATATTTGGCATTGGCGTGCTTCTCGGAAAATGTTTCAGTACTCCGAATCAGTCGTTTTCTAATATCAAAAACAAAACTGCTTAGAAGGGTGCCTTTATTGCTCGGTAATGTTTTGCTGGTACTGCTAGCATCATAAAATAACATAGGCACAATTATATATAAGAAAGGCATTCGTGGTCGTCTCAGGTCAAAATTACATCTCCGCATTTTTGGGCTTAAATAAGTCATTTGATTTCATGAAAATATCCACAATCAAGTACAGTGCATACCTGTGGGCACGTCGGATCATGATGAACGTCGGAATCGCCATTACCACATACTTTTTTATCTACCTCACATTCTAGGTGTCAGAGGCTGGCCGTCACAAAGCCAGTGTGTCCTCCATGTCCATCTGCCGATTAATGGCGGGATCTTTATCTCGGACGTAAACGGCTTCCAGCACTTTCAGCTTGCCTTTGTGAGCACACTTGGCCAGCATAGAAGCATTGTCCACCACTTCAGTTCTCGTCAGTTGAGATCCATGAGTGGATCTCATGTGCCACTTCGGTGCACCATTCTCTAGGTGCATCGTCGTCCGTCTCGATAATGAAGTCGCAGTACGGCCAATGTATGATGAGTCTGGTCGGCGCGCGCAGTCACCGATAGAGCATTTGAACTCGTCTACGACGTTAGTCATTTTCAGTAGGGAGTTGTCTTTTGATAGGCTGTTGTTCATAATCAGGCCCGATACTCTGGGACTTCTGTAGTAAATTTTGAGCTTGATGTTGCTATGAGGGTTTGGCGAGTTACCGTTTCTGGCTACTAATACAGCTGTACGTCAGTTCTTACTACTTTGCCATCTCCTGCGGTTGGCGAGGGGAAATGTTCCCGACCATATCAGTGATCGTGAACTGATATGGTCAGGAGATCGCGAGACTGTAGTTATTGTCGGCGAGGACCTGTCTGATTCTGTCGACTTCCTGGTGTATGAGCGGCCAGGTAGCGCAATGTTTCAGCGTTCTGTGTATGTATGAACGGATCAGGCTATCTTTATACTTCTCTGGAATCTCGCTAAGACCGTTCATGCATTTGCCAGTATCTGTGGTAGCTACAACTACATATAATGTTATGACTACAGTCTCACTGACATAGACAACCTGATCCGACGGTAGCTTCATAAATATTTCCCCTCGCCAACCGTAGGAGATGGCAAAGTAGTAAGAACTGGCGTACAGCTGTACTATCACAGGAGGATGTCAGCCGCATATAAGGCTGAGGAGGAAATTATCCGCCACTTAGTAGCCAGAAACTGTACCTCGTCAAATCCTCATAGCAACATCAAGTTCACAATTTCTTACAGAAGTCCAAGAGTATCGGGCCTGATTATGAACAACAACCTATCAAAAGACAACTCCCTACCGAAAATGACTAACGTCGTATACGAGTTCCAATGCTCTATCGGTGACTGCGCGCGCCGACCAGACTCATCATACATTGGCCGTACTGCGACTTCATTATCGAGACGGACGACGATGCACCTAGAGAATGGTGCACCGAAGTGGCACATGAGATCCATTCATGGATCTCAACTGACGAGAGCTGAACTGGTGGACAATGCTTCTATACTGGCCAAGTGTGCTCACAAAGGCAAACAGAAAGTGCTGGAAGCCGTTTACGTCCGAGATAAAGATCCCGCCATTAATCGGCAGATGGATATGGGGGACACAGTGGCTTTGTGATGGCCAGCCTCTGGCACCTAGAATGCGAGGTAGATAAAAAAGTATGTGGTAATGGCGATTCCGGCGTTCATCATGATCCGACGTGCCCACAGGTATGTACTGTGCTTGATTGTGGATATTTTCATGAAATCAAATGACTTATTTAAGCTCAAAAATGCGAAGATGTAATTTTGACCCGAGACGACCACGAATCTTTTGTTGTTATTTATAACTGTGCCTGTGTTATCTCATGATGCTGGCAGGATCAACAAAACATTACTGAGTAATATAAGCATCCTGCTAGACGGTTTTTCCGATGATGGAAAAGACGAATCATTCGGAGTATTGAATCATTATCCGAGAAGGACACTAGTGCCAGATACATATATATATATATATATATATATATATATATATATATATATATGCATATATATATTTATATATAAAAGGCATTTCTGATAACAGCTCTGCCTCCGCCCACTATGCGGCCAGAGCAATTCTGAGTATGTCAATGAAAACTGATTGAGTTAGCATAACGGTGGCGTATAATTTATGATATGCATATAATCACATATTGCAACAGGTAATCAGATGTAATGTCATTTTTCATTTCGCAATATCTGTGAGGTTTTTGAACGTCGCTTACAAGTTCTTGTCCACGTATGGTCCCAAAACGGTAGAATGATTTGTACAAACATTGTTTAAATTCCGGCAGATTATCACACCAATGACCCGACGTGACCCGGCCTGACTTTCTGACCTGACCTAATATTCAGGCTTTTTCTTTGCTTTATTTCGTGTTCTCTCGAGGATCAATGACAATGTAAAAAAGAGCAAGGAGTACCTTTAGGCTGAAAATCATTGTGTTCCACAACAGTGATCAATGGCATGATATACATTGCCAATCATACGACCTGACCTGATCTAGGATCATGACCCGATTCGAAGCACGCTTGGGTTTCATCTTGTTATGCCTAGATCTGTCATTAGACAATGAAACAAACCAGAGACACAGAACATTATTTGCCGCGTTTAGTGACTTCCTTGGCCCAGGAATGCATTTCAGCTTTTACCTCGGTGACCTCGCAAGGGGTCAGGTGCCCTAAGGACATTTTAAGGTTTGGAAGCATCTTGATCCAATTTTGGGCTGCAAAATCGACTTCAGTACCTATTTTCTACCCCAGCGGCAATAAAAGCGGAATCTTAAACCCCTTTTTGCTTGTTCACACCGAAGGGCCTGACCTCACGACCCTTTATGTCGGTCAACACCATGTGCCGTGCTTAGTGACTTCCTTGGCCCATGAATGCATTGCAGGCACCAAAAACGCCGAAAACGGCTCCAGAAGTGGGCAAATGAGATGGAAATGATCCGAAGTGATTCTTGAAGTAGTGTAGAAGCCATGGTATTTAACATAACTGAGTCACAAGGGTATGGGAGGGCACTCCTGCGTACCCATTAACGGGTCGGTGATTTTAGAAAATTGGGCTATCTTCAGACCCTGCCCGCGACAACACCATGTGCCGTGCTTAGTGACTTCCTTGGCCCATGAATGCATTGCAGGCACCAAAAACGCCGAAAACGGCTCCAGAAGTGGGCAAATAAGATGGAAATGATCCGAAGTGATTCTTGAAGTAGTGTAGAAGCCATGGTATTTAACATAACTGAGTCACAAGGGTATGGGAGGGCACTCCTGCGTACCCATTAACGGGTCGGTGATTTTAGAAAATTGGGCTATCTTCAGACCCTGCCCGCGACAGCACAGTCCAGACGGCGCATTTTTTCAGGAATGTCCTCGACTTCTATCCGTGAAAGTTTCAGGTCGATCGATCGCACGGCGTGGCTCGTGGATTTTTTAACTCGGAGACTGACCTCTTTTCCGTGTCCGAGATCAGTGACCTGACACGACCGGAAGATGAAGAGATATGTGCAAAAAATTAATCTGAAAAGATATGTCCAAAAAATTAAGAAAATCTACGGAAAATTTCAGCGCGCTGCGCGCTGGTTTTTTGCTGTCACCAAAAGTCTGGGGGGTCGACCCCGCAAAGACACCGAACCCCCCGTTGGGCGAGGATTAACCTTTGGCAGTGTAATAGACGTTTTGGACACACAGAGACATTGGTATCATTCATCTGAAGCTCGAGCTGAGCGGTGTCGATATATCAGTCCCCGTAGCACTAGAGACTTTTCTGTGAAAAATGTGCAATATGGACCATCTTGACTGGCAGGGGGTCACCCAAACGTGCAAGAAGGACGCTACTCGTATCGGAGTACTCATGATCGTAGTACCCCAAGTCTGAAACTGCAGAATGTTACGGCGTTGCACGCTCATGGACATGGGATCTATTTCAAGGCCATATTTGTTTATAAATCTCTTTCTGGACTTAGCCTTTGACCTTGATCTTTGATAACCTCTGGTCAAGTTGCACCAAGAATATGATTTGAAGCTACCTCAGACATACTTTCTTCATGTAACATCATATTTCCCATTGTACTTCCCATTGTAATTAGGGTGCTCTGGAGCAAATAGTCGCTTTCCATGTCTGATATGGTCTGTTTTATGTTATCATTGGCCCAGAAATAGAGAATGTATATCTACATCAATAGACTGGACGGTCTGGCGTCATCGATTGCCGACTGAATCAGCCAGTTCGGGAGACTGTTTCTCAGTGTAGTTGTGTAAGTAATGGGAGGTGGTGAAATATCCCACCACTGCTGGGTTTTTCATCGACGGACGTAAGGATTGTCGAGTACGCCCCTGACGAAAGGAGATGATTGCCACCCCCATCCCATTTCTTTTCGAATCAAGACAGAGCGATGAAAGCGAATGAGCGTGTGAAACGTTCCTGCTGGTCGCTTTCTTTCATTGGCAAGTTTATTTGATGCTGCATATTGCGACTTCCGACCATCTTTACCCAATCGCCAGTGGCCACTGCGGTCCGTCTGACTCTCGTCAACGGCTGCCGCGGTCCGTCCGACACTCGTCAACGGCTGCCAAGGTCCGTCCGACACTCGTCAACGGCTGCCGAGGTCCGTCCGACACTCGTCAACGGCTGCCGCGGTCCGTCCGACACTCGTCAACGGCTGCCAAGGTACGTCCGACACTATTGTCGGAGGCCGCCACGGTGCGTCCGGCAATGTCGGCGGCCGCCGCCGTGCGTTCGACACTGTCGTCAGCGGTCACTCGGATCTAGCCGGAGGGAGAGAACACAAGTGATCCGTTCTGAGCGCACGTAACCCGCTCGGCATCCAGCGATTGCTTTTCAGTGTAGGTACTAACAGCCACTTACAGCATTGCATTAGGCAGAAGCGCAGCTGCAATGGCAGACGTACTCTGCTAGAGTCGCTTCAGCTCCCAATGATGCACCTTCACAGTACTTCAAATGCTTTCGGGCTTAGCCCACCACGAATTCATCCTAACGGCTGGCCACCATACTTTGTGGCACACGCCGAACCCTCTCCGCATTTGATCCGAACAGATGTGGGCGGTTTCACCGAGGTCCATAACTCAGATAGAATTGGGTGACCTTTATCGTGCTCCGGAGAATCCATGACATTGCGGCCACGCACCGCGTGTTTAACCTTTCCCGGTCCTAGAAATATGACCGCACGATGTGGGAGTTAAGTCCACAGTGCAGGCCATCCATCGTAAACCTCGCCCTGGTATGCTTGACCTAACGCCTGAATGTCGAGACCTTCACAGAGGCTTTGTACTTCTGCTTTATTATTGATGTGAGAGTGCATCATAGGATGTTGTCTACGTAACGCAAGTGTAAATAATCCGTTTCTGTGCGAGATTATGGCAAATCAACTCTTATCTAAATGACTTTTTAAGCAGGAATATTTGTCTACTCAACAGACACAGTTTGAGACGTGTGTGCCATCCGTACACGTTAAACTCAAACTTGATCTTTAAACTTTTTTAAACTTGCTAGCGTAAATCTGGAAGCTTTAACGTCATTAAACTGTCAGGTGCTTGTTTTAAATGCGTCATGGAAACAGTAAACGATCGTAAAGTTCATCGCCATAACCGTAAAAATGAGAATCATGCTCATTTATTGACCGCAACTGAAGACCGCCATAGTGCAAAAAAACATTTGTATAGAATCGCTGCAAATAACTGTGCTCTTAAGCTTCGCAATGTCCCAGTCGCGGCTCAATGGATCGTTATCTTTCCCTTCCCATTGTCATTAACAGCAATGTGTATTAATAAGCCATGTTCTTTAATGTACGATCTATATTGATGTGCTAATAATACAGCTGTCATGCCCCTAAGAAATAAAAGAATACAACTTGAGGGCATGGCCAATCCACAAAACTATACCGATCTATGTCCAAACGCAACTTGATATTTTCACAGCAGCCTTGTCAGTGTTGAGGTATGGTATTCTCAGCCGCGGAACACCTTCAGTTTGAGCGCGTCTTTCTCTTTCGAGGCCAACCGCCAGCCAACCCCGGATGATCACGCAGCTGAGGCTGACCGTCCCTGGCTGACCACGCAGCTGAGACTGACAGGCCCCACAGCCTGCCGTGCACAGTTCGGCCGGGCCGCCGGCGCCAGCGCCATTCTGCATGAATATTTCACGGCCGGCTAAGCGGCTTTGATCGGCCAATATTGCCCGGAGGCCCGATTGTTTATCACCTCGGCCGGTTCGCTCTGCTGGACAGGCGGCGCCGCGCCGCGTCCAAACTTTAATACTTTCTGCTTTGTTTACGCTGTTTACATGGTGGCTGACGCGGAAATCGAAAACCATTCTTCAGGGGAGGCTTTCGGCCGCACAAGGCGGCGTTATTGTGAGCTGAAAGATATTGCTAGGAGAGATACTGCGCTGGATTTTGGAAGTGCTTGGATGTTTCCAATGACTGCACCATTTCTAACTTCTATCGAAACGTCCAGACGAAATCCGCTGATGGCTTTAGCAACGTAGATTATCTGGGTTTGGCTTTGACCTCCGCATCCGGCCTGGAATGGCTGTGCCGTTTGGTGTCTGTCCGTAAAGCTGGACAAAATCGTCGGTGCCCAGCATGACCACAATCTCCTGACGTTATCTCCTCTGTCCGTCTTTTGGTATCTCTGTCGGCAATTCCGGCGCCGCCGTTTACAATGACTGAAAAAGGGTATCTGCCCTCGGGACACATGCACTGCACTGCAAAGCGGTAGGGTCAGAAACCAAATATGAATACACGGCGGAAACATCATTCGACGTAAATAAATAGTCTTTATCATCTAATATAAGCATAAAGTGATGTGCTTCACTCGTATCTATGTGTTAACAGACTTAGGAAGAGCATAAGTGAGATTCTGTGTGGCTCTCACACGGCCATCCTGCTTTGGCCATCAGATCCTACCCAAAAAGGTTGTGAACAGAAACAAATTGCTGTGTAGTTCGGAGTAAATCGGCAAACGGCCGGATGCATTTGACATTTTCTTTTGGTTAAGACTATCATTTCCTGGACGCTAAAATGTAATCTCAGAAATCTACGAGGGTGGGCTGAAAAGTTCATAGGCTGACTCGGAAGGAGTTATGCCACAGCAATAAAACTTGGTATGCATTAATTTCAATATTTTATGATACTAATTGCATCGTTTCTTTTCAGATCAACTGACGCTGATTGAGTGATTCAAGATTTTGAAAAGTAGAACCAGAGACATTTTGTGAATATGGATAAAATTTGGCACCGTGGTGATATCAAATGTCTGTAGAAAAAGGGGTTAACCTCCAAGGACATTCACGCCGACATGGTTGCTACATTAGGGAATGATGCTCCAGCTTTATCAACTGCCCAAAAGTGGGCAGCTGAATTCAAGGGGGGTAGGGAGGGCCTTGAAGATGACCCAGGGTCCGGACGTCCTGCCACAGCAACCACCCAAGAAAACATCGACCGTGTTCACCACATGGTGATGGATGACAGACGTTTAACTGTTAATCAGATAGCTGATACCGTAGTCATCTCCCGTGAGCGAGTAGAGAATATTCTGCACAAAGAACTAGGCATGTTAAAGGTTTCTGCTCGGTGAATGCCACGCCTTTTGACGCCTGATCAAAAGCACACCAGGCTGGTCATGTCGCAGGAAAACTTGGCACTTTTTGAAGCAGATCCAGCCAGTTTTCTTGAACGTTTCCTCACCCAAAATGAGTATTGGGTCCACCACTTCGAGCCAGAGACCAAACGGCAGTCGATGCAGTGGAAACAACCCTCTTCTCCCGCTCCAAAGGAGGCCAAGGTGGTGTCGTCGGTAAGGAAGGTGATGGCCTCCGTCTTCTGGGATGCAAAGGGCATTGTGTTCATTGATTGCCTTCAGAAAGGACAAACTATCAACGGAGAATACTATGCCGACTTGCTGGGGTGACTGCGAAAGGCTGTCAAGTCAAAACGGCCTAGAAAACTGACGAAGGGGGTCCTGTTTCACCAGGACAATGCTCCTGCTCACAAGTCGGTGTTTGCAATGGCTGCTGTGCAAGACTGTGGCTTTCAACTGGTTGATCACCCCCCATATTCCCGTGATTTGGCACCATCTGACTATTTTCTGTTCCCAAACATGAAAAAAACACTTGGCTGGGAAGCAGTACCGGACTGATAATGAAGTCATATCTGCTGTTGAGAACTTTTTTGGTGATCAGGATGGGAGCTTTATACCACGGGGATCTAAGCGCTGCAACACCGCTTGAAGGAGTGTGTGGACCGCAGGGGAGACTATGTTGAAAAATAAACCATTTATGGTCTTATTCGACCAGTACATCATTGTGAACTTATGAATTTTTCAGCCCACCCTCGTAGCTACAGAGCACCAGTGCAAGGGGTAAGAGAGACTGTCTCAAAATAGCGTCTAGCGCCGCACCGTCATTAGATCCGGAAACCGACTGCCGCTTGTCTTTGGTCGGCACGACGCTGAGCAGAGGCAGACCGGGGCGAAACACGGCATATCATCAGCGGACCGCCAGTGGTGAACTCCTACTTGCAAAAGAGTCCGGCTCGCAGCCCGCCGTAAACCCGAAGTCTGGTTCGGACCCTGGTGCTGGCTATGAGGGCTCGCCGGGCCCGCCGCCAGTGGAATGCGAGCTTAGGTGAGCTCGGCTCCGCGGACCCGGACGCCGGTTCCGCGCCGGCCCGGCGATCCGGCTCTGGGCAGTGCGGTCGAGCCGCTCCCCGGCGCCCCAGCGGCGCTGACTTGGCGAATTCGAGATCAGCCCGCTTGACACCATCGGCGGAGACGTCGACCTGGGCAGAAATCAGACGCCGAGGGAGACTCCCCACAATCACTATTGGCGCACAAGCACACGATTTTCTCAGTCGTTAAACTTCAGGTAATACGTACAGAGAGGGATAGGGAATTTCAAGCTACTGTGCCTCGTTGGATGTCCCTGACAAACGCAGCCCATAGGCGTAATGTTCTTTTGATGGTCCATTGGAGCGAGTTGGATTAGACTCTGTTCTGTTTTAAGAACAAGCTTTGCCTCCGAGATGGATGTGTTTTTTCGTCTTATAAGCCATTAAGAGGCGACGTCTTCCGTGCCGCTGCCGCACTCAGCAGGATTTACCAGGCCACCTGCGGCCAGAGGTCGACAGGGACTTCTGGAAATCCAGCTCGGCATACTGCAGGCTGCAGTCATTAACTGAGCTCAAGAGCAGAGCTCTTAAGCGGACTTTATTTGCCCTCAATGCGCTCCTCGACGAATTTTGCCAAGTACCATTCTTGTTACTACAACCTGGTAGTACTATCTACTGTAACTCCGCTGAAAAGAGTGTGAGTAACTGGCGAGCAATCCTCTTGACATCGCAAGATGTGGTGGAACAAACTCATGCATCTCCAGGGTTTTCACACACCCTGACATTTTTTAAACATAGTTTTAAAACCGGAATTCAAAACATTTTTCCGTAACGCTTCGCAACACCAAAAGCAGTTTGAGAAACAAATGCCAGGTGCGTCATTTTGGTAAAGTATTCTATGTTTAAGCAAGGTGTTTCAGAAATGTTTACAATTGGTGTCTACTTTATGATGGAAATAACAAACGAAATATGTCGCACTAATTCATGAGCTATCTTCCACAAAGACTCAAATAGCAGTACCCAAAAACGCCTCTAGCGTAACCTACAACTATATCATTGGAGCCCTACCTTGGTACTTTGAAGAAAAAAAATCGTGGTAAGATACCTCACAGGATACGAGAAGTCTACAAAAGCTATTACTGCAAGACGAACGCATAAGTCTGTGGAACTAATTCGAAGTTTTGACGCGAACGGCTTTGGGATCTGAGTCGATTCTAGGCACGACTTGTGCAGACCGCGGCTACTCCGTCCAGTTACTTACAGCCAGATCTGGAATAGTTTTGCCTCAGACGTTTTACAAAACATATCAATACGGAACCTTCACCGACATGAAGTTAAATCTAAAGGTTCGTAATGCGTAATGGAAATTACTTTTTTGCTGTTCTTTTTCAGATGCAATATACCTAACAGGACGCAGGAATATCATAGGTTCCATGGAAGATGCAGACTACGTGACGTAATGAACTACGCAGCATTGATTTTATTTAGACGCAGCAATTCATTCATTCATATATTCGTTTGCTGGACATTAATGTTTTTATTGCCTTTTCATATTCATATACCTTTACCTTTTACCTATATATTTTATTTGATCGTATCCTATATATAAATATATTTAAAAAATATGAATTTTTACACCTTTACTAACTATTTTCATTTCATTCTGCGTTTAGACTTGCCGTCATTCGCTCAAAAAGCGCAATAGTTTTAGATGCACAGTTCTGGTGCATCTCATCTGTACGAATAATGCATGCGTAACGGTAGCTGCTAGACTAGGCTGCTAGACTGCTATGATTGACCGACAGTCGTCACCTAACCTGACTCAACCTAACATCGCCAGGGCAGGTTGTCACTGTCTCTGTGTGACAACTCTGTGCTAATTTCATGACTGAACGGGAATTGTTCTGACATTTTTTGCTCCGTTTCATCACGAAATGTCCAAAATGAAAGACTAAACATTTTACAAACTCATATGACCCAACCTACACTTCTTCGGAAATAATATATTTTTTTAACCTTTCATGTCAATTCCATAACAAATGAAAGTTACTTTTGTTCCTCTTAGGTCTCGTTACATGGTGTTCTGCATCAGACGTTTCATGACTAGACGAATCTTCAACGTTGTTTATTAACCCTATTCCCGGCAGGGGGGCCGAATCCGCCCCCCCCTCGGGTTTTTGCTTGCCAATTCCAGGCTTTTTAACGCAGCTTCACGAACTTGGTAGCTTTTCCTAGCTATTCTTTCTACGCGCCGTGACAAAATTCCAAAATTCTATTTTGCTCAGGAGCAGAGTCAGGCAACGTTTTTGGGAGGCACCTCAAGCCATTTTGGCCATGTTGAGGGTAAAAGGAAAATGTCTGCCAAAAACAACGTGTTTAAGATAGAACTTAAAACTTTATATGGATGTATAGCTAAATAGCTGGACAATGCGCAGATATAATTTTGTTCGTCTGAGGTCACTTTACAAGGTCAGGTCAAGGTCAAAAGTCAAAATTTGTTTTTTCGCAATAATTTTTGTGCTGTTTCTTTTCAAATGCCAAACTCGGAATATATTGACGTAAAAAGGTGCCCTCTACTTGTTTATCAAGTTTCAGCTTGATATCAGGCTGGGTCACGGAGCTATGACCTAAAATGTCAGTGCGCGTACCCTATATCGCAATAGCCATAAAATGAAACTTTTGAAATAGAGTGAATTCAAATGATTGAAAACGTTTACAGATGATATTAAATGCACACGAGACCATTCCAAGTGACTCCAAGGTCACTGGAGGTTATTTAAGGTGAAAGGTCACAAGTTGATCTGAAGAGCGTGTGACCATGACATTTCCCATTTTCATGTCCCTGGCACCGCCTATGCTAACATTATACAAGCATTGTAATGCGATTTGTACTTCATTAGCATAACATGACTAGCATGACTAGCAGAAGGCAAAAAAGTGTTTTTGTCTTTTTTTATTCATCCATTTGTTGGAAAACTAATCATCCTATTTTTGAAACCCTGTGAACGCCCATAAATTTTTTCAACATTTCAGATGTGTGTACCAATGGTAAAAGTCCTATCCATAATCTCTTGATTCATGCCAGTTTCATAGAAATCGGTCCATAAACAACGGAGTTACAAGAAGTCCATAAATACCCCTGATTTTGACATTTTTGCCCCCTGTATCCTCACCCTTTAAAATTTTCATTTTTTTATAAAAATGTGCTTCACGTCATGGCAAATCGATTCCCGTTGTTGCGATGAAATCGGATGTGTAGTTTTCGAGATCTCGGGGGGGGGGCGAATCCGTCCCTGCTGGGAATCGACCATACCGTCTAGCCCTTTGGGAATAGAGAGCAGGGTTAATAAAAAGCGATTTGTATTATTAATGTTATTTTTGTCGTTTTTAATAATGAATTTGTATTTATTCATTTATAATACTAATGTGTAATATTATTTATGTACAATATTTAGATAAAATGTCATATACATAACATAAAAATATTACTAAAAAAACGAGGTAATTTCTAATAATAAGTTAATAAAATTTAATTTATAAAAAAACAAAAGTTGTGGTTTTAAGACGTTCTGGACGTTTGTTCATGAGCAATTTTCAGTTATGTGTTATGGTTTTGTTCCTGATGATGTTTATCATACGGACAATGTTGTTCATCTGTTACCGTTTTACTGACTGCCTTCGTGTTCTATAAAACAAATGTATGGAACTTCTGTATGCGGAAGACTTCCGTATACGGAAGTCTCACTGTGTTATTGCAAAGCCCACTGAATAAAAGACACTTCCATTTTTATTTTACTGGCATTTTTTTAAACGCAGGTAATATTCCCATCGTTGATAAGATATGATATATTTCGGATAATGGTGTAAAAGTCTGGCATGGCAATTATCCACTCGTATGAAGAAGCACTTCCAGTAAATCGTCCTATCAAAAATTAATTGGTTTACCGTCTGTCTTATTACGCATGCGTTTTTGCATAATACACTTAACCCGTCTCCGACTGGGGGGCAGTTAACTGCCCCCTGAAGTTTTTCTGGGATTGCGAGAGAACCAACAAACACAAAGTCACCAAACTTCGTGTAGCTTTTGCTTCATCAATTTTACATTTCGTGTCAAAGTTTTGACCTCAGGTCAGGTCAGGTGCCTGACCTAGGTCAGGTCAAACAGGCCTATGTCAAAAAAAGTTTAGCGCCCTCTAACTTTTTCGGAAAACAAGATATCTCAGTAATACATTCAGGGATTAGTGATCGTAATAGATGCAACAGATCTGCTATCTCAGATTTTTCGGAATTATCTGGGCCATTGACCTAAGGTCAAACCCATTTTTAAGACATGTTGTTTTTGGGGAAACTGACGGAATTTTTCATAACATTTTTAGTATGGAGTAAAGCAGACATCTAGTTATCTTCATAAGACAAAGTATCAATGACTTCCAGCCATTGACCTGAGGCCAGGTCACGAGTAACTGTAGTGAGCCCAAATGTACCCAAGTCAGAATCTGCGATAAATTACTCAGGCTGGGTAGAAAATGGAAGGACTGGCTTGCACTGACGTAAGTAATACCATATACCTCAAAAAGTTTGAAATAGTAACATATTTTGGAAATAAACAGGCTCTCGCCAATAAAGCTCCGCTAATTCTGTAGATTGGTAACTAATTAATTTTTCTGAAATTTAAGCATGAGAAACTATCACAAGAATCACTCACATCAATAAAATTTACATAGATAGGCTTTTTTCGCGAAAATAAAGGGGCGCTAAAATTAGTTCCCGTCAATTCGGTACCGCATACGGCAGCCGCGCACACCGACAGCTGGCGGGATAATTGCCGTGTCTTTAACTCAACGTTTCGGCGTATATATTAAACAAATCTGGGGAAATTAGACGTGTATCGGCACCCGCGGACCTTTACTTGTGCGCTGGTGCCTTTACCTATGGGTTATTAGTCACAGCCCTTGAGATTCAGGCCGTTTCTCGGTCTCATAATATCGGCTATGAGAAAACATATATAGGGCGTAAATTGCTTACATATTATCTAAAACTAAAAATGAGACCAGTTTCGAGCTCTGCTCGTCACAAGCTTTCCAACGGTATGCTTATTTTTATTGTGCGACCAACCGTTCGTGGGTTAGAGGGGGCGGCCAACTACCCCCCTGTCACCCATGTTCGAAACGGACCGACGGTCGTGCGCGGGTTAACATGTTTACGTAACACACGCACAAGTCATCGGTTGCTACCTCACATAACCAAACCCCAGGATGCGACAGAATTCCTAACATTTCTTTGTTTATTTTTCTATCAGTAATTTGTTGTTGGCCTGGCAGTTGTGGGGACGTTAGTGTAACTGTTGCGTGAAAAGAAATAAATTGTCCCTTAACAGCAAACAGTTTAAGCGTTTGTTATAATTTTTTGCACTTAAACACGGCGATCAACCGTACACTGCTGGCGCCGCCACGTTGTAGACCCGGAGGGGCAAAAGTAAGGTCACCGGGGCGAACAACATTTTCGAATACTTCCCCTACATTGTCTTGATACCGCTTCGTCGAAAATTTTCCTTTGCCGTTGTGAAAACGGCTATGGGCGTTTCGGAACGGTGCACCATTTCAACGATTTTCGACTAGTCGTGATCTCAAGAACTCATAAAACTCATGATACACGTGCAAACAGTTCAGGAATCAAGACTTGATTGACCTTTAAAAAGAACAACATATATACACTTATTCTTCTCAGTCGGTTTTTATCACGATTTTATCGTCAAATTAGGTCATGATATGACGCCCTGACGCAAAAAAACGCTTTTCGGGAAATCCACAAAATCTTAAGATCACATTAGAACCACCCGATGATGAAGAGGAGCACTTCTGAGGCTCGCTGTTTTTTTATCAAACCCCATCGATTTCACTTTTGGGTAGGCTAAAATCATCAACCCCTGTTTTTGTTTCTCTTCTAACCGTTTCTGCTCACAACAACCTCACCTTTCCTGGTTCTGCTGGTGTGCTGCCAAATATGGGCCATGATAACGGCGCACTCATTGAAACTGCTTGTTTGATCGCAAGGATTGCCATTGCAACAATACGGTCGAAATATCTCATGTCTTTGTTTACGTGATGAAACGCAGACGAAGTAAACGTGATACACACGGGCGACAATGACCAGATCACGATTTTTTCCTCAGCAGGTCATATAAAAGAGGGTCCAGTTCTTGCCCGGGTCGCAAGTGTAGTTTCCTTCAAAATGCTGACTGTGGATTCATTGTCAGTTACATTCTCTGATACTACCTTTTAAACTTTGTAAGAACCTTTTATTAAAATCCAATAGCATGCCGCGCCAGCTGACTTAAACAGCTTCCCACATAATTAGTTACCCGGACGGGCCTCGCAACAGCAGCGATGGGGTTGTTTAGTTTCAGCTTCAGTTCATTCGCAATGTCGTTAATAGGTTTTCATTTTAATAAGAGATGAAGTGCATCGATAAAAATAACACCTTCTGTACGTTCAATAATAATGTCGTTACTAAACAATATCATCAAAACTAATTTACCTCGGCGTAAGCGTTTCAGGGGAAGCGACTTTATTAACATTTACCTCAGGATTCAACGATGAATACGTCAAAAATGTATCACTTTCTCTATCTTTTTTATCACTTCTTTATTTTTTATCACTTATCACTCATAATTCTGAGACCAGCAAGCTTATTTAATGGCTTACAAAGCGTACAGAGGAAAAGCACCTTAGTGAAATTTAATAGGTGACACCCTCGTTGTGATGGAAGTACCCAAATGCGCGGAATTAGTAAGCCTGTGCCCTTATGCCGCTCAGCCAGACTTCCTCAAAATGCACCGTCTGAAAGCACCTTATGATTGTTAAAGCAATGGCCAGCCACAGATCCAGAACGTTACAAATGGAGGAACCATATACCATATATCTCCCATATACCATTTATTTGGGCAGATCTACACAGCTGTAACTATTCCTTGTGCACTTCGCAGGATCAGAACCCAAGGTAAAATACACTCACCCATGAGCCGACTAGGACAATTTAGTCATTTTTGTCATTTCAGTCATCTGTCAAGTAAAAAGCGTTCCAGAACGCAATGAAAACGTGGCACATGCATTTCGCGTATCTCAGCTGGTAGCGTATTACAGTGTCGGTCCGCGATAACAGAACTGGCGTCTCCCAGCCTCCGTTCTGACTGATTGCAGGCGCAGATCGTCATCCTGGCGGGTGCTCCTAACTTGTGCCGCGCAGTTCATTTGGAAAGTGGAGGAAATGGACACTGGGACCTTATGCAAACGGATTTTGTGGAGTAGGGCGAACGTGCGATATTTCAAAAGACCCCTCGCTTCCAACCATCCAAATGCTGCCCGAACATCCACTGAACGACTAAATTTCATTCTCCCAGATATGACTCTAGCGGCAAAATTTAAAACCTTTTGGATCTCGGCAAAATTCTTGCGGGTGCCGTTGCCATACACTGGGACGCAGCAGCGGACGCGGAACAGTGCCAGGGCCGTTATGATGGTCGGGAGGATCTCGTCCTGGAAGATAATGACGAATATGCGACAAGCCAATGAGGGTCCACATGCATTTGCGCATAATTTCTTGCACATGGGCGTTCCATGATTGGTGGCGATCAAAGATCACCCCTAGATTTTTGGCTTCGGAGACGGGTTGTATAGCATGCTCGCGAAATTTCACGGCGAGTGATGTTATGTTCCGCAAATTCTGTCTGCTGCCGAAAGCAATCAGTTGTGTTTTGCCAGGGTTAACGTTCAGAGAATTTGCGAGGAACCAAATGTCGGGAGAGAAGAATGCCTGTTCCTTGTCCTGCTGAGATCTGACGGTTATGTTGCCGCAGACCATGACCTGGGTATCATCTGCGCATTGCGTGACGTTTGCGCCCGGCACGAACAGGTGAGGCCGTTGGAAAACACAGTATAAAAAAGTGGACTTAGCGCCAAATCTTGGAGAACGTCCATTTCTTTTAGGAAGCGCGGTAGATATCTGCCTGCGGCCAGAAGCGTCTGTGAAACTGACGCTCTGCACGTAGTTTTGCGGGTACGCCTCAGGACACGGTGTCAAAAATGGACCAGGAGGGCACGGAGTCTCGTAAGTTCAAAGTCGTCCATGAAATGGGGGTGAACTGTTTCCCAAAATCTGTCAGAAGACGAAAAACGAGACACGCATCGCGCGTCCTGTCTCCTCTCTCACCCCTCCCCCCTCCCCCGCCCCCTGGGACTGTGTCATACTCAATCCGTATTCAATGAGGCATGTGGTCTAGGTAGAATCAAGATCAAATTGTCCTCTTAGATTTGCATGGAAAGAATATGACCCGTAAAATCGTTGCTATGGACCACCTGCCGATTCGTTATGGAGACATTGGACGCCTTCTGTCACACAGTGTTAACGATCCAGTCTCGTACTATTAAAAACTGCTCGTATCCACGTTGCTTTCGAAAACTGTACGTGTGGAACATAGCACAGAGTAGTGCACAGAACACAGCACAGGGAGGGGTTGCAGCCCTTTTGGTCGCTCTGATATTCTGCACGGCTTAGTGTTATTTTTATTTTTATTTGTTTTGGCTTGATTTTGTTTTGTTTGTTTTGTTTGATTTGTGATTTGGACATTTCTTTTTCAGTCTACAACTTCCATGATGGCGCTTGCCGGCGCTTTCTATTGCTATGCCTCGCGGGAGTAGCCCGGGAAGCATATGATTTCCTGACCCCGACTCTGCGGTCCTCTTACAATCCGCCGTATCCGATCTACCCAACTTTTTCGCCAAACCCAACGCTACTGACGCCCATGGCAGGCTCCGTGCGCTCAGATTTGATCCCCGGGAACCTCAAGATGCATTAAATTTTGAAAACTCGTCCACGGGGCTTTCCCGGTTAGTGGCAGTGACATTGTGCTCTTCAGCTGCTTCCTGTCAACCCTGCCTGAACTGAAGGGTATCAGGTAAATATTGTGCCTGAGGGAGTGACCGAGTGACCACACTCGTGGGCGCAGTTGCCTGGACCCGCAACGTCGTGACATGTGAAGACTCCGGTCGGGTGCGGTGCGTCAGACATCGTCTGTCGGGCCGTCAGTGTCGAACAAAATCATGGTATCCGTTGACCAAATGGAACGGCGTATGATGCCGTCTGGCCCCACCCAATCGGACTGAGTCGAGTCCGAGCGTGATGAGGCGACAGGCTCATCGGCTCGCAGGGCACGGTGTCCGGACAGCCGAGCGGCCGGCGTCCTTCCCAGGTTCGGTCCTGCTTCGGGTGCGGCAGCCGCGCACATCTGGTCGCCGAGGGCCGTCACTGCAATAGCGTTTGCTTCCCGTGTAGGGAAGGGTAGTATTTTATAAGCGAGTCGCATGGCTGAACCGGGAAATGTACAAGGGGATCCCGCGCCAGAGGGCGGAGGATGGAGTCCTAGCAGCTGGGTGCGGCGTCGAAGGAGTCAGCCGCCATACCCCCCACTGAGGCGACAACAGGTGCGCCGCTCCTAATGCCCGACAGTATCCGCTCAACGACAACTTCGCCTTCACAACAGATATTCCAGAAACGTCATGTACCTGTTGGCTGGATACTGGGTCCGCCATAAGTGTGATTCACAGGGCTGTACTGGATGTCGTGCCACATGCGTAGGTGCACCTGACCGCTACTCGTGCCAAGATGGCTACTCAGGATCCATCGCCCTTGTTAGTCAGAGTTACTGTCCATTTCCAAGTAGGTGGGCAGAGGCAAATGGTGTCCCCGTATGTGCCTAACCTTGCCGACGTGTCCTGTCTGCTTGGCCTCGGTTTTCTCAAGGCGGTACCGTGCGTCATTGACCTTACGCGTAAACCACTGGCGTTAGCCTCAAGTGCTTGTGTGCGTACCGTGTCTGCTGAGATGACGTCGGTGGGTGGCGTTTTTGGGGCAGAGAGTTGTCGCTGGCGCCCGGGTCGGAG
This sequence comes from Capitulum mitella, assembly GCA_030062745.1. Classification (NCBI taxonomy): domain Eukaryota; kingdom Metazoa; phylum Arthropoda; class Thecostraca; order Pollicipedomorpha; family Pollicipedidae; genus Capitulum; species Capitulum mitella. Next base: position 10,521,097 of record CP099840.1, read on the forward strand.
ATAATCATCACCGAGTTTGCCCACAATTTCCATTATCGTGGATCGGCTGTGGTGGAGCCGTCCCTCGTGCGGCCGGGGATTGAGGTAGTTACGGTTGTTTGGCTTCATCGGCTGTTCGAAACATCATAACGGAGCACGTCACTATTCCTAAACATTCACAGGTGACACACTTGAGGGACGTCTCGTTAAACATCCTCTTCTATATTCGACAGGGGAGTCAGACTCTGTGGATATCGAGGGATAATGGATTTGACAGACTCTCATTCGACAGACTCGCAGCACCAGGCGTTGTACGCTGAGACAAACGCGACCTCCCATGAGACAAATGCGATCTCCCACGAGACAAACGCGGGCGATCGGCCGCCCGTGACGCAGAGCCCTCGACGCATCCACCGCACCTGGAGGAGGAGGTTCGGACACAGCCGGATGCCTTGTGAAACGGAGCATTTTGGAGGAGGCAGACGGGAACTGGTCGTCGCCTATTTGTCTCGTGAAGACTAAGAGCGCCGAGTACCAAATTTACCCCGGCTTGCGAAAATCGAACTCCGTCACAAACCGTCTAACTTACCTAATTCCCCGCACTGACGATTCTTCAGACGTGCTGGCAGGTTCGTCCCTGTTCTGTGTGCTCGACATGAATTTTGCCTGCCACCAGATTTCAACTAACTCTGCTGACAGACATAAGCCGATAGTCGCGAAACCTTCCGGCAGTCTCCGCTGCACCAAGGTTTGTTTCGGAATGAACTCCGCGCCGTTTACCTGTGCCGAGTAGCAGAAAGTTGTTCTTGGTGACCTCGAGCCAAAACCCTGTGTCAACCACTATGACGACATCATCGTCCATGGAAAAACCTCAGAAGCGTTTGCAGGGCTACATGCGGTGCTGTCGCGTCTCCGGACCGCGAGACTGAGATTGAAGTTAAAAAATGTTAATTCTTTCGAGAGAAGGCAAAGTTCTTGGGCCGCTTTGTGTCCATGATGATTTGGCTGCCGACCCTGCAAAGGCCGAGAAGGTTCGGGCTTGGGTGGAACTCTGAACAGCCAAAGATCTGTTCAGTTTCTTGGGTTTAGCGTCGTATTTTTAAAAGTACGGAAAGAATATTGCCGAAAACTGCAGCCCATTTTTCAGTCTAACCTTCTGAACAGAAGACCACATCATCTATGCTGTCATCCTGCAGCACTGCAGAAAGTCTTGGCCTGCCGGCGGTAAGCGATGCGTTGTCCACGCTTCGGATACGTTCAGCTATGAGCTTTGTATTCGCGGCGTAAACGTTTCCGCAGACAGGCGCCATAGATATAAACTCAGTTCTGAGGTACTATGTTTGTCCGCTGCATGATGCCATGACGGCCACGGCAGCCTCCGGGTCCACCCTGCCGTACGCCACTAGATATTTTGAGGTCATAATGGACGGTATCGGCAGCAGATGTGCAAGACAGCCACACCTCCATCTAGAAGACTGGCAAAGATTGTAAATCTCCTCAGCTTTTCGAACATGTCAAGTGTGATCATTTTCGCGCCAGGAACTGTGGTCTAAAAAGGAACAATTTCAGACTGCATGTAACGTGCGCCGTCCACCTCGCTTTATGACAGGCGCCGGGCTTTCGAAATTTTGACTTCTTGTTCCGATCGAGGCCATCCGTCGTGCCACCGAGAGCGAGAATGGCGAACAGAGCGCACTCTTTGTAGTATGCCCTGAGATCGGATGAGTGTGTCTGCGTGGTTCGCTTTAGAACTTCTAGAACTGTTTCTTTCCTTCCTTTCGACATCTCTTCGTGTAGCATCAGCTGTTCGTAGTCACTTTGGTTGACATCTTTCCAGATCGACTGGAATTTTCTGGAGAGTGCTGTGTGTGTTGTTTGGTTGTGACCAAACCGTTCTGTCCAGGCAGCTTTCGCCGAAAGTTGGTCTATATGGTGCCGGCATGGTAAGTACAGCAATGTCCTGTTGAGCTTTTGCTCCAGCTTTATGGCAGCACCCTTTTGCCATCCTGTGTTTAACTATGTCGTGTCAAACGAAATTGCCCGAAGTATTTTCTGGACTCCACTCCTGAACACACTGGTACGTTTCAGCTGCCTGATCTTGTTTTTAGATACATTAAGATTTTTTTAGATTTAGATAGATTTCAGCTATCCACTTCTATCTCTTATCTTTCTGGCGGAAAGAATTCCTCCCTAGAAACATTCCTCAATATTGCCGGATATCATAACAGCCAGCCTGTCGCTCCTGTCATTCCAATCGTCCAAAATTTTCCCATCCAAATGGATAGAGGCTTCTGACGGCGGTGCGAAGTTTCTGTGTATGTCCTTTGCCTGTGTACAGCGGCCAGCTGATCGCTGCCGCTGCAGCGTCGACTTACTAACGTAAAACTGTTGGAAGACCCCCCCGCCAGCTTGGACAACGTAGGAAAATACGAGCATGGCGTCTCTGACCGATATCTTGCTCCTATCCATTGCCTCCACCATATCTTCTGAATCGTATTCTTTGGCAGTCGAACCGACACAGTGTCAGCTGTTGGTGATTGCGTTCTACTACAATCGCTACTACTACTACTACTACTACTACTACTACAAACAACGAAGTTCGGACCATCTGAATGTTGGTTGCTGCTGCTACCTCTGAATCAATGGGCTTGACGTCCTCATCACGTTCAGAGGTCACATCCATGCTTATCACTGCGGCGCTCCTACGTTTTGCCTGAACTAGTCGTCGGTAGCTGGTGTCTGGAGTACCTCTGTGCATGAACAACTTCCCCATCTGGTCTCGAAGACACTGTAGGTCATCTCTCTCCTTATCCAAATTTCTCATTCCATCTAGTCGTTTATCTTGCTTCGCACTGACGGATGACATATTGCACAAGGAATCCAACAAAAAGTCGAACTGTCTCCCCTTTGCCTTCGCCGAATAGTTTTTTTCTCAAAGTTCAAGTGACTTCCACTCGTTGCGGAGTTTCACCAGTTTCTCAGCAACTCTCTGGTGCCGTAATGTCGGAAGGGGGACCGCCTGATACGAACACATCTCATTCGCGACCTGGTCAGCAAAAGCTCCGATCGAATACGCACCATTTACGAAGCATCGCCGAAGGCAATGCACATGTCTCAGACACTCACGTCCTGTGGGCAGCTGTATTCGGGGAGCACATCCAGCGGCCTCCCCACGAGGCACATATCTTGTTGAGGACTGTCACTGGCAGCCCCGTTGGTCTCCCTTTTTTACAGGCGCTGCACAGCTCTTTTCTTGGCCGTGTTTCCGGCATGTTCACTGAACATAAAACTCTCTTCGAAGGAAACCAACGTTATAGAAATGAATCAGTGTTCAGATAAAACTTTGACAGACCAAACGAGACACACCGCAGCTTTCTGCATCGCAGTTGCCGTTGATTGACGTAAACCTAGCCCATATATAGGGCTAACCTATGTATAGGGCCTTGAACCTCGCCTAGTTATCTTGGAGGTACTTAAACAATGAGCATCTGGGGTTGCCATGGAAGAAAATGTAACGCTTGCACAAAGGCCGCCGAGATTGTTGTGTTCACAGTCTCCTGCCAGCGCTGACGAGCTCTCTACTCGAATGGTTATTCGCTGAAGGTAGCGATACGTTCGCGATTACATCGTGAGGTTATATCATAGCGTGCTATGGTCATGCGTTAGTCGTGAAAAGGGCAGATGGGTCACCGAATAAATTTAGATGTTTCCAGCGAACTTCTGATGCCTTGAAACAGCGGGTCATCGGAGGCGAATTAGCGAAAATGAATTACCCAGTTTGACTCGAACCAATATCCCCCTCAATCGTGCGTATACAGTAAAAACTCGAAATTTGATTGGGCACACTTCCCTTAACCTGGCACCGCCTGGCGTGTTTTTGTACCCTCGACTGCCTGGGGATGTCAAAAAGGGCACCCCCGAGTTATCTCAGGATCTAACTGTCGCACCTGAACCGGTTTGCCATCAATCGATGGCCCTGAGTCTTGAGATTCACAAAATACTGTTAGCCCTGTTCACGTGACTGATGACGTCACAGGCCACATCAAAGGCATAAAACGGCGTCGGTAAAACTGACACCGGTCCATACATCATATCATCCGCAATACTGGTAGCAGAGCTTTCAACTGAACAATGGCGGCGGAAGAGCGGGGGCAGCGGGGGAGAAATGTCCCCATCCAAAGACATGGGGGGCAAGCATATATTTTTGCTCCCCAAAAATGGTCGCCTACCACGTACAAGGTTTTGGGAACCGAGTTTTCAAATAAAAACTGGTTATGGCGCTAGGCGTTTCCGAATGTCATTGCTTCTACCGCTGCGCTGCTAAGTTCCTTGATCAATTCTGTACACGTCTGTTCAAATAGTTGATTGTGTTTCTTTAAGGATGATTCAAATGAAGGTGCATAAAAAGTTTACATGTTGCGTTTTGCGTGTTTTTGCCGATCGCGAAACAAACCAGCCCGTTTTGTTTGTAGATGAAAATGGCGTTGTTGGATGGTGCTGGGTATGAGGCACCCTAAATGTTAGGCGATTTCGGAATTTCAGAAACCTTTTCAAAAGCTGTGACTAGACAGAAATAGGCAGAGAAAGGTCGAGTGTGGTAGAGACCAGAGGACAGGCTCTGGACCAGGACAGAATCAGAACAAAATGGTTTCGTTGGTGATTGGAAGTACTCGTACGCCTCCCTTTGCAGAAGTATGGTCAGGGAAGTCCCAGGGACCCCAGAACCCCCCCCCGTGAATTTTTGTGGCACACGAAGGGGCTCTTAGCATCTGTTGAAAGGGACTCCCATGGTTGGGAAAGGTAAACCCACTCTTCCAAAGGGCCCTCAGTCTTAAGGCAGACCCCTCTGGCAGGTAGTGGGGTGCTCCCTGAACGGGAAAGGTAAGTGGGCCCCCCGGCACGTATATACCTACTAAGAAGCATATGACAAGGCTTATAGTTTTTAAGGCATATGCATCATTTGCATTTATACCACATAAAGGCAAAAGGCGAAGACCGTAAAAAATGCTCCTCTGCAAAGGAGCCGCCAACCTGGAAATATCCTTTTGCCATGGGATGGTGCCGGAGTGCCGGGAAGGCAACCCAGTGACGTAACCTAAGCTAGGTGCCTTAGGGGTTTCATCATCCCAAGCAATAACATGTAAAATACATAAGATACTTGTATCTGATTTGACATGATATATTTTGAACATTCCTATAGAAAAGTGTAGACATGGATGCGCGCAAAGAGAATTTCTCGATGAGAGAAGGGCATCTGCGTCTGACTGCAATCACACCCACACAAGTACTCGAAACCCGAACAGGGTAATATTTCACCTACCGCACTCCCCAGCTAGTTGCTGTGGAATGATACAAGCCTGCAGAGAATGTCACCGTACTACTGGTACGTCGCAACCATGTTCTGCAACTCCCGGGCCGCAGTTTATGCGTCCCTGGCTGGGAATAGCTATAAAAAGGCTGTATTCTCAAGACATTCATTATACATTTTTATACGCCATGAAACCCGGATCAACCCAATGTAACGTCGAAATGTGGTAAGCTAGGTTTAAAGAAATTTGGCCATGATCGTTATTTATGTGCAATTTCTGCATCGACATAACCATATTTTCCGATCTATGGCAGTTGTCATGCACTACTAAAGTTTATGTACCTGTGGGTCAGACCCAGGGACAGGGTATATGGTCCTGGGCAAATCCCTGGACAACATAATCAAACTTGGCCGTCGCGCCGTAAACCACAAGTAACGTAAATGGCGCTAGGCGTATAATTAGCCTCTGCAATTTTCAGAGTGTTTGAGATGCTGGATGCACCGGCGGATAAAACAGAGACGGCTCGAAACCTCAAGCAGTGGAAGGCCGAAAAGCTGGGCCATTGGCCAGCTTCCCCTACAAACTAAAAATACTGTACCGGAAGATTGTGGGGAGTGCAATGATTCTTTGATCATCATCACCGTAATTTCGTCACATTTATTTCTTGTCATGTATGGTCTGGACCTAAAACAAAATGGCTGAAATCCGAAGAGAAATCGGAATTCATGGGTTATTTACGTTTCAAGGAATGGTATGGCTGGGTCCGCGAACGGTTTGCCCTCATTCCGAAATAGCTTCCGCCTTCCCTGCAACTGGATATCGAACGATAGGCCACTATCTTGCGCATCACAAGCATGCCAAAAGTTTAAAAAGAAAACGGGTCAGCGTCATCCTAGGTCAGGTGAAATATTGGTCTCACATTACATGCCAAAGATCGATACTTACTGGCAGCGGTTTTGATCCATGTGACGAAAAGGACGGAAGTGAAGCCTTCTGATGATCAGTTTTGCATTACCTGCTTTTCATTTAGTTCAGGTTGGTCTGGGTCAGGTTCGATAAGGTTACATTACTCTTTCTAACAAAGAACGATGATTATTCGCTGGGACTCCTACATGCGTCAAGAACTGACCTGAAATGACATCTCGCGATAATGAAAGTTACTCTGTCTGCTCATTGTCGTCAAGGCCAAACCAAGTCAGGACAGATAGCCATTTTTCTTGTTCTGACTAGGGACAACAATTGCTATCTGCTATTACTGAACAATCTCCCACAATGCTGTATTTCATTTTGTTTTCACATCTGCCTGTGACGTGACTTGACATGACCTCGCCTAACATTTGGTGAACCTTGTTATGAGGCGCATATAAAGTTGCTTGTCTGGCTCGAAAGATGGGGAAAGGCAGCGGCAACCGCTTCTGCCACCCACAATGCAAATCATTCCCACTGTCATCATACATGTGACCTAGCATGACCTCTAACGTTGACGTGCCACGGTTGTATGGCCGTTTGGGGACCGTGTCCTGTGTAAATCCAAATAATCCACGCATTATATTTGCGAAGATTATAAAAAAAAACGAGGCATGTTCGCGCCGTCGCCCGAAGAGGCAAAAACATGCATGAACGGTTCACTTATGACGTCACATTTCCATGAACTGACCTAGCATAGGCATGGTTTTGATGTAAAAATATGTAAAAATGATTGATAAACAGGTACTGAAAGCCTGATTGGGCTGGCCGTAACGGTTCAAAAGTTGTTTACGAGAAACCGAGGAGCGCCGTATTTGACACTCCCCAACCGATGCCGGGTTAAGGGTATCAGTCAACTGTGTTGTCTTTATCTCCTTTATGATTCCCTATGATCATGAAGGGATCATGATCATATGATCATACGATCATATGATCACCTATCCTTTTTATGATCCCCTAACCGAGGGCGAGTTTGTGTGTGTGCACGCGCGCATGCGCATGCGCGTGTGCGCATGTGTGTGTGTGTGTGCGTGCGTGCGTGTGCGGGGGAGGGGGTTGCGGGGGGACAGTACACAAGTGAAACGCTACTATTAACCCGCGCACGACCGTCGGTCGGCGTCGATCACGCTAGACTGGGGGTGGGGGCGGTTGACCTCTAACCCTCTAACTAACGAACGGTTGGTCATCACGATGAAAATAAGCACACCGATGGAAAGCTTGTGACGAGTAGAGCTCGAAACTGTTCTTATTTTTAGTTTTAGGTAATATGTAAGTAATTTACGTCCTATATATCTTTTCTCACAGCCGACTGCATTAGACCGAGGAACGGCCTGAATCTTAAGGGCTGTGACTAATAACGCTTAGGTAAAGGCACCAACGCACAAGTAAAGGTCCGCAGATGCCGATGCACGTCTAATTTCTCTGATTTGTTCAATATATACGCCGAAACGTTGAGTTAAAGATTCGCAAATTTTCACGCCGGCTGTCGGCGGGCGCCGCAGCCGTACGCAGTAAGAAATTAACGGAAACTAATTTTGGAGTTCCTTTATTTCCGCGACATACGCCTATCCATGTACATTTTATTGATCTTAGTGGTTCTTGTGATGGTTTCTCATGCTTAACTTTCGGAATAATTCATAAGTTAACGATTTACACAATTGGGTAACCTTTATTCGCGAGGGCTGTTTATTTCCAAAATATGCTATTTTTCAAACTTTTTGAGGTTCCTGGTATTACTTACGTCAGTACAAACCAGTCCTGCCATTTTCTACCCAGCCTGAGTAATTCATCGCAGATTCTGACTTGGGTACATTTGGGCTCACTACGGTTACTCGTGACCTGACCTCAGATCAATGGCTGGAAGTCATTGATACTTTGTCTTATGAAGATAACTAGATGTCTGCTTTACTCCATACTAAAAATGTTATGAAAAATTCCGTCAGTTTCCCCAAAAACAACATGTCTTAAAAATGGGGTTGACCTTAGGTCAATGGCCCAGATAATTCCGAAAAATCTGAGATAGCAGATTTGTTGTATCTATGAAGATCACTAATCCCTGAAAGTATTATTGTGATATCTTGTTTTCCGAAAAAGTTAGAGGGCGCTAAACTTTTTCGAACATAGGTCCGTTTGACATGGCCTAGGTCAGACACCTGATTTGACCTGAGGTCAAAACTTTGGCACAAGGTGTAAAAATTATCAAGCAAAAGATACACGAAGCTTCGTGGCGCTGTGTTTGTTTGTTCTCTCGCAATCCTAGAAAAACCTCAGCGGGGGCGGTCAACCGCCCCTCCCCCCAGTCGGGGGCGGGTTAACACCACATATGAATGCATGTCACCACACAGCTTCGTTAAATGTGTTCCATGTTGAACACATTTAACACTCTTCGGTTGAAACGCAAACAAACTGTTGTGATCTTGCGTTGCAGTCCCCACTGAAGCACTTGAGGAGAACTTTAGAGCGTTTGTGCTGGGGTCAAATATTGATTTAAGGTACTAATTTCTTTCCAGGCTTCCCTGTGAGTATTTTAGCAATGGGGCCCCACTTGGTAAACATAATTTTTCTGAAGTTGGTATTTTTGGGACACACTAATATTTCATCCATAACCGAGTGTTGTGCGAGGACGTTGCACTCTACGAGCTGAAAGCCGCATTTTACCCAATGCCTCACCAGAGCAACTGCCAACTCTACGATTGGAAAGCCGCATTTGTCCCAATACCTCACCAGAGAAACTGCCAGAGGCAAAGGAAGGAACGCTGCTAGTCGCCTGGTGCGGTTTGCCGCCGCTCTGCGGCTACTTTTCTGCAGGGCCGTGTCTGCGAGGAATAGCTTGAACAGGATCCCACGGCATGCGCCTTGGAGACGTGGCCTCATGAATTATATTTGCTCGGTAGATTAATTTTTTGACAGTGCACGACACTTAATCACTTTCTTTCGTTGTCTTTCACTTACGCTGCGTCTCACTGTCTTGCATTGCTCATGTTGCATGTACATACTTTTCATGATCCTCGCACTAGATACCATGGAAACGTGGCTGAATCATTAATATCCATCATGTGGAGCGGGTGTGATGCCATGAATCATTTGGCGTAGCCCTCGCTATAAATTTTCTAGCACAAGTGTTCTAGCCCATAGGACAGGCAGACCAACGGTCCGGCCAGTTTTGGGCAACTTTTTCAACAACAACAACATTTTCTCAATGCACGACTGGAAATTTAGGGAAATTATTGGGAAGTCCGCACAGGATTTCAGGCCTTTTCTTTCCAGCCATTTTCGTAAGTTTGATGTTAAAATATTCTAATATTGCGGGGTCCAAAGCCTCCCAACCTTCAGTCTCTCTAGCCATGGCTCCATTTTCGTATGAACTTTTCTATATCAAAGAAAGTTATTGCTGTAGAATACCATACCAATATTTTGACCCATTCATCTGTTTTCTTCTTTTACAAAATTAAATAATGTAAATACGTTATGAACGTCAGATTTAAGGGTCTTATGAATTTATTTTTCCATACCAAAACTTGTCCCATTTCTATATCCATGGTACTCGTTTAAGGATATTGCCGTGTCTCTCATCTCGCATTCGGAAACGCACCACCTGCGTATCTTCATTTAGTTCAGTCGAATCAATGAATTAAATCAAATTCAGTCTCATTCAGTGCTTATCAGTGTTCAGCTCTCATCCACAGGGGCGGTACGTGTTTCAGCTAGGGTGTCACTGGCTTCTTTTCGAGCCATTTCTTTCCACGCAACGCCGTAGGGCTAATGTTAAATTCCGCCGATAAAGGAAAGCCACGCTGTCCTCCTGCCCCCCCTCCCTTTCCCTGTTCCGGCGCCTTAGGCTCTCATATGAAGCTTTTGAAGATATTTGGGCCCTGTTCGAGGTCCTGCTTGCGTGGTTGCGCATACCGTGAGCTTGCAGCCAACCACAAGTGTTTTTCGGTAAATGTCGCAAGTATTCGCAAACACATCAGATTCACCATACAATGTGCACATTACATCTTAAGTTTGTAATACGAATTCACAATATTTCACCTTACATCGAATATTTCACATACGCAGATGATAGCTCTCTACTCTAACGCAGCCATGCTGCCTGGCAGGGCCTATTTTAAGAGCATATTACTGGGGGTGCGGGGCAGGGGTTTCGATTTGTATTTTTTTGACTGGAGCCTGGTCTACCCAGTGTTGATTTGGGCCCACACAATGTTGGTTTGGGCCCACCTAATGTTATCTGCCGGTTTTAAAGGGAAAGGAGTAATAATATAAAAAAAAAATGGCTGGAACAGATAAGAGACAGGTAGAAAGTAAAGAATAAAGTATAAACAGATATATCTATCTTTTCGTCTTTTGTTTATATGCATGTGTATATATATATATATATATATATATATATATATATATATATATATATATATATATATATATATATGTGTGTGTTTGTATACATGGGATAAATGCAATTGTTTAATTTGCCGTTGGTCAAACTAAAATGGGCTAAATCCGATGAGAAACCCACATATGAGGGGAGATTAGGTTGTCGGGCTCTCGGTTCGGCCCCTCCAGTCATTTACGGAAATCGATATCCCTGGTGGAGGGATTCCACCCAGTCTAGTTATAAGTAACAATGTTACGGGTAAATGTTGCCCAAAGTTGGGGGATAGGTGCCCCCTGCCCGCCGGTGCTAACGCCCCTGCTGATCTTTGCCAGTCTGTTTATTTTCTAAAACAAAAGCAACTTCGCTCCCATTTTTTGTTTTCTTCTTTGTTTTCATTAACGAATAGCTGTCTAACCATAGCTATATGCCACCCACAGTGTCTGCCTGAATCGTGTCAAAGACGTGGTCGGACGTGAGTTGCTGGCAAAACAACGTTTTCATTTAGGGGATGGGATTTCACTGTGCACTGGGAGGGGATTTGGCGGCCAGTGGTGGGGATTTTCCCCTCCAGTTATAATGTTGAAATAAACCCTCCTGCCTGGTCTATCTGACTTGCGGCTGCTTGCGGCAGATTTACGCGGATTCAACAGTGGAGCCACAAAGCAGAACTCAATGAATAATAAGCTGTTGCTCAGTCCCGTTTCCGTGTTATAATCACGCACGAGACGATCAAAAAATGGCAGCAGGGAAGGCGGATTTCGTTTTCGGCTGGGGAAGCAAGCTCTATCGGATCAACGGCCGACCTCATTTAGATTACCTTCTCCCTCTCCCACAAAAAAACAGCTGAACTTCGTTCTTTTTTGCTATCGCTCAGTTTTGCGTTCAATAAATAAACCTTTTCCGAAGTTTTGGCGCTCGTGTACACCTGTGTTCTCCAAAACGCATGTTTTTTCATTCAGGACTGTACCTATTGACATTTTTCAGGTATTTGCCCTTGGGCATCCATCTACATAAAGGCGAATGATGCAGACTTCTGTCTCTTATGTTGTTTGCATTTACGACACGAATTCAGCATTGTTATAAGGTATATTTGTGAACGTTTGAAAGACAGTTTCCTGGCACAACTTTAAACTGTAATTCGAAACTCATTAACAGAGTTCTTACAGACTATCACACGAGAACGCCATCATTATCTCAAGCACTTGCCAAAGCAGCTTTGGCTGTCCTCCACACAAACATAATGCAATGATGCCAGCACCAAACCTATGACATAATGGACGGAACCATCTTGCCAGAGTGCCCAATGGATTAACAATCAGTACCATGGTCAGCACCACTACGCATGGTATACAAAAAAAGAATCTTAACATATACGTCAAACTGAGGGACGCTAAAAACACATACACATGGGGCTGATATGCAGTAAAAATGATGCAATTTTCCCCATTGGGCTAATGTTAAATTTCCAAAAAGTGGGGGCCATGGCCCCCTCCCTCCTTCCTCCTGTTCCTATGCCCATGTATTAACCCGCGTCCGACTGGCAGCCGGCTCTGATCACGCTCGACTGCGGGGGTTGACCCCCCCAACTCACGAATGGTTGGTCGCACGATAAAAAATAAGCACACTGTAGGAAAACTCGCAGTAGAGCTTAGAAATGTAGAGATCAAAACTGGTCTCATTTTTAGTTTCGGATAATTTGTAAGCCATTTACGCCCTATACGTTTTCTCCCAGATGACTGCATGAAACCGAGAAACGGCCTGGATCTCAAGGACTGTTACTAATGACGTCTAGGTAAAGGCACCAACGCACAGGTGAAGGTGAATCCGCAGATGTCAGTACACGTTTAATTTCTCGGATTTGTTCAATATATACGCCGAAACGTTGATTTAAAGACAAGGCTATTTTCGTGCCGGTTGCCGGCGGGCGCCGTGGCCGTACGCAGAATGAAATTAACGAGAACCAATTTTAGCGTCCCTTTATTTTCGCGATATAAGCCAAACCATCTAAACTTCATTGATCCTAGTTGCTCTTTTGGTGGTTTCTCATGCTTAATTTGGAGAAATGTATTAGTTACCAATCTACAGAATTGGCGGAACTTTATTCGCGAGGGTCTGCTTATTTCCAAAATATGCAATTATTTGGAACCTTTTGAGCTCCTGGCATTACTTGCAACTGTGCGAGCCAGTCCTACCATTTTCAGTCCGTCCTGAGTGATTCATCGCTGATTTTGACGGCAGTACACTTTGGCTCATAACAGTTATTCTTTGACCTGACCTCAGGTCAATGGTTGAAAGTTGTTGTTATTTCGCCCATTGACGGTAACTAGATGTCTGCGCAGGAGCGTAGTCAAGGGGGCCAAAAGGGCCATGCCCCCTGGAGGCCAAGCGGGGCCCCCTGGCGCCTGAGCGGGCCCCCCTGGGGCCGAAGGCCCCAGTTCTTTGGACGGCGTGGGGCCCCCGCAGGGCGTCTTACAGTGTCCGAAACAAACAATTTAAGCAAAATAAGAATATTTTAAGCATTAAAGAAGGTTTGCAAACTAAAAAAAACATATTCCAAATATACAAGAAGGCTTCATGCGCTATGAAGAGAGGCCCGAGGTCTGAGCGTTTAGCGGCCCCTGCTAGCTTGTAAGGGAGTTCATTGCCTGTCGGGGAGGGCCCCTTTTCGACCCATAAAGGGCCCCTGTCAGCCTCTGAAGGGACCTCCTTTCGATCCGTAAGAAGGCCCCTGCCTTGCCTCCAGAGGTCGACAGGGGTCCTTTACAGGCCGATAGGGTGCCCTCTACACAGGCAGTGACCCCCTGGCCAACAGGAGTCCCTAAACGATCGTTGAGGGGCCGCTGCTTTCTTGTACAATGCCCTTACGACCTGTAAGAGAAACCCGCCAGGTCGCCAGGAACATCTTTACAGGCGAGCATGGGCCCACTTTACACCTCAGCGGGGCCCCTTGACAAACCGACTGTAACTATAACCACATCGGGCCCCACTGATTACGAGGGCCAGGCACGGATCCAAATGGGGAGCAACTGAGGACGATCGCCGCTCCCCCCTGAGGCCTTAGGGCCCTGGGGGAGGGGGCCTGAGAAGGGGCCCTGTCGACAGGTCCTGTGATTTAAGTCCGAAAGGGGCCTGAGAAGAGACCCCTGTCGGACTTAAAAGGAGCCCCGAAGGGGCCCCGTATGAGCTTCACGGGGTCGCTATAAGAACCTGACGGGCTCTTGATGCAGTCAGGGAGGCCTCCTGGAGGGTAAGATCACCTTTGAAACGCATAGAGGGCCCCTGAAGCTCCCAGAGGGCCCCTGAGGGCCCAGAGACTACAACATGGTCGCAACACGGCAGAGTGTCCCTGAGACCACCAGATGGCTCATAGGGCTCCTGAGACGGCCAGGATGAAGACTAAGTCCCTAGGGGGTCCCTGTGAGTGAAAAGCTGAAGGTTCTTGATGTAGTCAGAGGGCCTCCGGGAGGGTTAATGAGACCCTGCCAAGGTAAGATGGCCCCTAAGATGGAAAGAAGAGCCCTTGAAACTCGTCAAGAGCCCCTAGGACCACATTGGGCCCCAACACGGCAAAAGGTCCATGAGACCGCTAAAATTGTCACACAGGCACCTGAGATGGAAAAAACTTGAGGGTGCCTAGCACGGCATAAGGAGACCCTGGCCAGCCAGAGTGGCCTCCTGGACGGGGATTCGTCGGTGACCTTCTCTACCTCGAGAGGAGCTACAAATGGGCTGCACTGGCCTTTTTGGAACCTTGAGGGGTTCTTGATGCTGTCAGGGGCCACAGGGAGGGTCAGGTGGTTTCTGAGACGACAAGATGGGCCGATGCATCGCAGATGACCACTGAGACCGCTAAAAAGGTCGAAGGGCTCCTGCGAGACAAAGACGATAAGAGAGCCTCTGAGACAGTATTTGGGTTTTATGGGGACAAGAGACGACCAGAGGGTCCCCGGGTGCAATAACGGGCACCTAGCACGGGCAAGGTCCCCCTGAGACTGCCAGTGAGGCCCCTGAAGCGCCAACAAAAGTCCCTTGTTACGACTAGAGGGGCCCTAAAAGACTGCCATATATACCTCATGTACCGGAGGAAGACCCTGATTCCGCTATGGGGACAACCAGAGACGTTCAGAGGGCATATGACTCTTCACAGAGGCCCTGAAATTGCCAAAAGGTCTTTTGTAACTGCCAAAGGAACCCTGAGATGGCAAAAATGTTTCCCAGAGACGATACGAGGGGTACCCAGGACCACAAAGGGTCAACTGAGGCTACCAGAGAGGGACGTATGAGACTGCTAACTAGAAGTCTCTAGCAATAGGGGCCCCTGAGACAACCAGAGGGGCCCTAGAAACTACCAGACCTTGAGACGTCCAGAGTGCTCCTGAAACGGCCAAAGAACCTAGAGGATTGTCAGAGGCGCCTCTGTCAGGACAGAGAGAGACTTATAGAGGGTCTTTTCAGTGCCTGAGGGGTTCCTTAGACAGCAAAAACATCTCAGGGACGACAGGAAGGAACCCAAGATGGTTTAAGCGTCCCTGAAACTGCCAGATGGGTCCCTGAGACTGTCCGAGGTGCCGCTGAAACTGCCGAAGGAGAGCCTGAGGCGTCACACGGGACACGTGAAACCGTAAAAAGAACCTGAGACCACTAGAGGATCCTGGCACGGCAGACAGCCCGGGACCATCAAAAGTGCCCCTGTAACTGCAAGATGGAACCTAAACTAAGCTGACAAACAATCCCCAGAATCTACGGGATGGGAGGGGGGACAGACGGGTCTTGGACCAGATACAGACACGACATTTCAAACGGATGGAGGGACAGAACCGCCTAAAATCTATCCGTTTTTGTCACATTTCGGCCACTTTGTTCGGGAACAAAACGCAGAATTTTCTGAAATAAGTGATGCGTTTGGATTTTTTTTCGGCTTTTTTATATCGTAAAAAGGAAAACTGCATCATTTTTCATATCTGAAGGGCAAAAATATGGGGACCCCGCGCTGAACCATTCGCCTCCACCCCCACCCCCCGTCCTGGCGAAATCCTGGATCCGCCCTTGGCAAGGGACCCCATTGGTTACGAGGGCCCCCTTGGCCTGATTTGGCTCCCCTTATGCGGAAGCCTGGCTACGCCCCTGTGTCTGCGTCACCCCATACTAAAAATGTTATGAAAAATTCCGTCAATTTAAAAAAACGACATTTCTTAAAACGGGCTTGACCTAAGGTCAATGACCCAGCAAATTCCGAAAAATCTGAGATAGCAGATTTCTTGAGCTCATCAAGATCTATACTCCCTGAAGGTTTTACTGTGACATCAATTAAACTTTTTTGGACATGGGTCCGTTTGACATGACCCAGGTTAGACAACTTACTTGACCTGAGGTCAAAACTTTGACACAAGGCGTAAAAATGATCATGCAGAAGGTATACGAAGTTTCGTGGCGCTGCGTTTGTTCGTTCTCTCGCAATCCTGAAAAACCTCAGCGGGGGCGGTCAACCGTCCCCCCAGTGGGGGCGGGTTAATGTCCACAAAACTAGTTTTATCTTTCTCTATTGACGTCACGTGTGGTACAAAGGGCTGCCGAGTACACTTGTGATGATTACTCCTGAAATCATCGCCAGAATTGCCGAGTTTTGTAATGGGCGCCGAGGGGCGCCGAGTGCCATCAAATTTAATGACTACCATATCTGAAAAAAACCTTCGGATTTGCACTCAATTTCGCGAAAACAGTTACGTCAGACGCCGATACTCCAATGATTTTTTAAAGCGTGAGGCTGATTTTTTACGATTTTGCTTAGTGCAGTGGCGGAAATTTCAGGGGGGAACACAGTTTTTCCCCTCCAGCCTAACGTCTGGGGGGGGGCGACCGCCCCTCCTTTTCCGCCTTCGCTGAATGGCAGGGAGGTCGAGCAACGTAGGTGATGCTGTACCGGATTACAGTGCAGGGGAATACGCGCAATATGAAGGAACTTTGGCTCCATATATTTCGGCTGCATGGATGTTTCTACAAATGAGGTCATTCTGTCAAGCAGTAAACTTCCAGCAGTCGTGCGGCAGTCCTCGCAGGAGCAGGACACAGCTCGCTCCGCTCTTAGGTCGATAGGGTCGACACAAACACTTAGTCTTTTGTCCACACTTCGACTTTGCGCCTCCTGATAGTTTTTTTTCTACACTTCCACGTTTATTTCTGCGATCCACACACTCTTAAGGTAGGCCTCTCCACTTCAAATTTTCTTTTCCGAGCTGTTCCCTGACTTCTGTCACGGGCAAGCGAAGTAAACGAAAGAAAAACAACACTGACTCTATAGGCTCGAACTCGGACTCTGATGTCAGCCCTTCTGCAGACATCGATATTGGTGTTTGCAGAGGTGCAACGGACAGGACGATTCACAAATAGAAAGATGACCACGGCTTGAATCCGGAACAGATCTCGACACACGAACACACTTCGTCTGACACGATATCGGATACTGACCTTCGCACGAACTCTGACACTGCTCAGAACCGCACCATTTTCAAACACGCTGACTCTTCACGTTCTCGTGACCTTGACCTGCCCCTGACTGCGCCCGAGCCCCACGGCCCTGGCAGCGTGCCAGGACCGGCCCGGCCGGAAGGGTCGAAGGGCTTATCCGGACTCGCACAAGCAACCAGGGCAAACGACAGGTGCGCTGTGGCAGAGGATACTGTCGGGGCAACACGCGGTCAGATGCACGGGACGCCATGCCCGGTTCGAGAGCCCTACCTGGACCCACTTGGGTCATACGTAGTAGTGAAACCTACCGACTCGAATACAGACTTTCAGAAAATCAACGTCTGGGCACCTCCAGAACAGACAGAAGCAATCTGCGGTCCAAACATTCGGCTCCACATTCAAGCACCTCGTGATGGTTCTCTCATCATCAAAACAAACAACCGCCATCAAACCAAAATGCTTCTCAAACAGACAACTTTCTGTACTAAGGCAGTGACGGTCACCCTTCACCCGACTCGCAACTCGTGCAAGGGAACTGTGTTCACACCTGAACTCCGCTTCATGTCTGAAACGGAGATTCAACACGAACTGAGAGACGAGCTGGTCAGCCACGTCCGTCGACTAACCACCTTCAGGGACGGACAGCGTCAGGACACCAGTCTTCTTGTCCTCACGTTCGACACTCCCAGTCTCCCTCCCAAGCTCCACGCCGGCTACCTCTGCTTCGAAGTGCGCCCATTTATCCCCAACCCTCTGCGCTGTTTCAACTGCCAGAGATTTGGTCATGGCTCCCGGAACTGCAGACAAGCTGCTCGTTGCGCTCGCTGCGGTGATGCTGCGCATGAGGGCTCCCTGTGCTCCAAACCTGCTCGATGCATCTCTTGCGAGTCTTCCGATCACACCACAAATTCGAAGAACTGTCCCGTCTGGCTGACAGAAAAACGCATTTGTGAGCTTAAGACAAAAATGAACATTTCATATCCCGAAGCACCACGTCAGGTACAATCACAGAAAAACCAACCTCAAAAGACCTATGCTCAAGTCACATCAAAGAGCAGCACCTCTTCATCTTCCCAGACTGATGACATCCCACAGCTTCCTCCACTTCAGCTCTTAAAGCCTCTTTGTCACGAACCTAGTTCTGTCCGTTCTCAGTCCAATGAGAAGCACACAGTGACTGAACCACAAAAGGCAAGTGCAAAACAACCTGTGAGAGGGGCATCGGCAACTGCCCCCGCAACTCCTGGGCAGTTTGTCCCCAGGAGAGCACCACAGCCTACACTCCGGTCATATTCACGCGCACACCACCCTGGTGCTGAGGCTCCACCGTGCACTCCTTATAAGGACAACCAACCTCCATCGCCCAGACCCGGTCCCAGTCGACCCCGGGGTCGCTCATCCAGCCATGGTAGGACTAAACAGGGGTCACAGGCCCTTTCAGGGATTCAGAGCATCTTTAGCTAAATCACACTCAATGCCGCTATTTTCCCAGAGCCAAGGTTTCTGCCTTAGGCTCTACACAACATTATTAATGACTATTCTTCAGTGGAACTGTCGTGGTTTAATTAGCAAATGGGCCGAAATCAAACCTTTTTTGATGTTTTGTTCCTCTAATATTATATGTTTACAGGAGACACATTTCCTCACAGACGACCCGTACGACTTCAGTCTACCCGGATACTCTATGTTCATAAAATGTGATGACGTTCACAGACGCCATGGTGGAGTTGCCATATACATTTCTAACAAAATTCCTCACCAACAGCTCTTGGTTCAAACAGACCTACAAGCGGTCTCCTGCACGGCTCTCATTTCAAACCGCCGTATCAGTGTATGTTCACTATATCTCCCTCCAGGCGTACCCATTTCTCTTCAAGATCTACAAAACCTCATTGATCAGCTCCCACCGCCATTCATACTGTGTTTGGATGCCAACAGCAAACATTTTTTTATGGGGTTCTGACCGATGCGACAGAGGAGGATTAGTCTTCGAACAACTCATTAGAATCAACGCTTTACATGTCTTGAACAACGGCTCCCCGACAAGGCTGGATGAATTCTCTGGACTCGTATCACACATTGATGTTTCACTATGTTCTAGCGGATTAGCTCCTTTCCTTTCATGGGAAACTGACAACAACCCTCTTGCTAGTGACCACTTTCCGATAATAATTCAATACGTAGACGGTTCAACTCAAACAACACATTCCCACTACGATACTCCAGCAGGGTGGAGCATTAAAAAAGCTGACTGGGACTCCTTCCGAGCCCAGTGTCACATCGTCACCAAATTCACAGATGTTGACTCTGCCTGCATAAAAGTCACGCAATCGATTATTTCCGCTGCACGAGCCCACATCCCGACGACCAAGCCGCAAGGAAAATACAGGTGTCCTTGGTGGACAGACGCCTGCAAACAGGCAATAGCAGCGCGCAAAAGAGCATTAAATCGTTTCCGTCGAAACAGAGAAAACCCAAGCCTTCTCCTTGACTACAAAAAGGAAAAAGCCAAAGCTAGACGAACTATTCGAGCAGCTAAGCGGTCCAGTTGGCTACAGCTCCTAATAAATTCTCCACCTCCACACCCGTGCACACATTACGGGATACTGTTCGCAGTTCGATACACAAAAAAGCTTCCAGCATCCTCCTCCGGTTCTCAAAATCCAAGGAATCCAGGTAGATAACCCAACAGACGTGGCCAATCACCTCGGTCAATTTTACTCCCAACTGTCGTCCTCCACAAACTTAGACCCAGGTTTTCGTATCCAAGACAGTCTTATGACACACAATATGCCGGACTTTCATCTCGATTCAAACAACTCAGAGCCATACAACAATCCTTTCTCTTTGCACGAACTAAACTCATCCATAAATTCATCCGGTTCAACATCGGTTGGTCCGGATCTCATTCACTATGAATTTCTCAAGCAGCTCGACGACACCCAAAGAAGCAGACTCCTTGCTTTCTTCAATTATGTGTGGACACAGAACAGAATCCCCACGACTTGGAAGCACGCTTTTGTGGTTCCTCTTTTAAAACCAGGAAAACCTACAGACGCGCCTGAATCCTACCGACCAGTTCGACTTATTTCTTGTTTATGCAAAATCATGGAAAGAATGGTGAACTCCAGGATGTTGTGGCACGCCGAAAAATTCCAAATTATGTCCAAATACCAATGTGCTTTTCGCCCCGGGCGAGCCACAGCTGAGAATGTACTTCGCCTTGAATCTGACATACGCGGCGGCTTCTTCGCAAGAAAATTTACCGTGGCAATTTTCCTCGACGTTAAGTACGCCTATAATATGGTGCCCCGAGCAGGTCTTCTTACAAAACTTTATCACATAGGTTTCCGTGGACACTTCATGCATCTTATAAATTCTTATCTCAGCGGCCGGACACTACAAGTTAAAAGCGGAACCCTCTCGGACTCCTTCCCCCTGTACAATGGGGTGGTCAAGGGCGGGGTCACTTCTCCTCTGCTTTTTCTTTTCATGATTAATGATCTCTTCGACGATTGCCCGGCTGGTGTGTCTCACGCACTGTACGCAGATGACTGTGCTCTGTGGGCCACTGGAAAGAACCTGCAGTTGATTTTTCAGACTCTCCAACTTGCTCTTTCCCGAATTGAAGACTGGGCCAACAAATGGGGTTTCTCATTCTCCGCACCAAAATCGAAAGCAATCATTTTCAGAAAATACATGAGACATGAGCAGTGCAGACCTCCGATAGATCTCCTTCTCAATGGGCAGCCCATCGAATTCGTGGAAAACGTCGAATTTCTAGGAGTACACCTGGACACCAAGTTAAATTTCACCACTCATGTACAATATCTTAAGGCAAGAGCGATGAAAAGAATTCCCTTCATTAAATGCATAGCTGGTTCGGGCCCCGGAGCAGATAGAAAAACTATTCTTCGTATGTACTTCGTACTGGTCAGACCAATTCTGGAATATGGCGCGCAAGTCTTCGACAACTCGTCAAGGGCCCTTCAGTCTTTAGAGACCATACAACACGTTTGTCTGAGAATCGTACTGGGCGCTCTACGAACCTCACCGGTTGAGAGTCTCAGAGTTGAGGCCAACGTGCCACCACTGTCGCTGAGGAGGTGAGAGATGACCATACGGTATTTCCTACGGATTCTGAGCGACCGAGAACACCCTTGCTACCATCTGAAACACTGTATGGAATACCTGAGACACATGGACGAACAAATAATTTATCGACTCTGTGGCTTTCCTCTGTCACTACGTTTTCACAAAGTCTGCAGAGATATAGGCTCCTTGGTGCCGACCAACGTGAGCAAAATTCGCAGTAGCCACCCTCCTTGGACCACCTCGCAGATCAGTTTCCAAACGCTCCCCTCACAGAACAAGAACACCCTAGACCATGATAAGGTCTGGGAGATGTTCTTGCAGTTCGTTGAAAATCATTCGGACTACCACCTCTTTTTTACCGATGGCTCCAAAGAACACGACACAGTAGGGTGCGCTTTTGTGTACAGACAAATCATCGGGCGACACAGATTACCGGACAAAATTTCCGTTTTCACCGCGGAACATAGCGCAACTCATCAAAGCCTGAAATTTATTCAGGCTCAAGGCATCCGGGAATCGGTTATCTGCTCTGACTCACTTTCTGCTCTCCAGGCCCTACAGTCCCCTCGCTGTCCTTATATTCGACTTGTATTGCGACATCACAAAGAAGGGCATGACCGTTAAATTTTTATGGATTCCCAGTCACTAAGGCATACGCGGTAACGAAAGAGCAGATATGCGAGCAAAAGAAGCCTTACGAATAACCACAGTCACCCCGGTTCCAGTTGGTCACAGCGAATTTTTTTCCGGAAATAAGGATACTGATATATTAGTACTTTGATGGATATTGGCGCAGCCACCCTCGTACAGCACTTTTAAAACACATAAAAAATTCGGTTGCTGATTGGGATACCAGCCACCGCCAAAACCGCCGGGAAGAAACTGTTTTGGCACGCTTACGACTGGGACGCACAAGACTGACTCATTCACACATAATAAATCACTCAGACAAACCTCTATGTGTCCCATGTCACTCATACCTTTCCGTATGGCACATACTCTTTGACTGCCAGAGGTACCAGAGAGAAAGAGAAAAACTGCGACTGACGTGCCGAAGCTTAAACCTACCATTCTCATTACACGGTATACACGGAAACAACGAGCCGGTCGTAAAAGCCCTGATTTGTTTTCTCAAACAAATCCACTTGTTCTCTCACCTCTGATGAGACATTTTCCCACATGCTTCTGTCCTCCACTCCTTAGTTTAATCAGGCACTATTGAGCACCCAAGATTCCTGTTAAATAACTTCTACCACCCACAAAAACAATAACAACTGATCTTCCAGCGGCCGGCGCGTGGTGCGTGTGTGGCAGAGGTTTTGCATGTGACGTATCTGTTACCTAGCGAATATCAGAGATCGGCGTCGCTTCGGACAACTTCGAAAAGTCCACTATCTCGAGTTCCTAACAAGATACCAGCAGCGGAGAACCCGCTTTAAAGATGGGGGGGGGGGGTAAACGCGATGTCTTCCTCGTTTCTTTCCATGTAGCGCCATAGGATTAATGTGAAATGTTGCCCAAAACTGGGGGAGGCAGGTGTCCCCCCCCCAGTCCCAATGTCCCTAGAAGATATGTAGTTTAGTTTTGTCAAATCCTTTACTGAATCTGTTTGATTGTTATGGGCAAGGATGCACAGCTTCTTGGGCTCCATGGCTTGAACCAAGTCCGGTTTCTCCTCAGACATCATTTGTCTGTTTTGTTGAGGCTGTTATTAGTCAGTTGGACAGACTTCAACCACTCTGCTCAGCAGGTTGAAGCTTGGCATATTCTGTTCCATTGTATTAAACCAAATAAAGGTCATTCCAGAGATACTTGATGTCTCTGCATTGTGCTGTGTAACACTCGGAGAGCTGCCTCGTGTATTGTCAGCATAGCCTGTGGGTCTGCTAAATGTATGCCATGAAAATTAAGCCTGAACCTCCTGGATCAACTGCACTGCAGTCATGTCCCTTTGTGGTCAAGCTCAATTGCATTTTTCAGATATAAGTTCTTCTCAGTGTGCTGAAATAGACAGTTTTCAGAACATAAGTTGTGTCAAGCTGAGCATAGTGAGAAACCCTGATGCCACCATGACCACCATGGTGACTCATTTTCACTGGTAACCATTATCATGCAACTACAGAGATGACTTTGTCAGTTATTAAGTGTTTCTAAAAAAACTGGTCGTGGGTATTGACATTGATCATGTTACAGAAATTTGGGAATTACCTCAGTTATCAAACAGTTTTGCAACTGAGTGATAATTGTACTACTGGTGGTTATAGCTAAAGTATCTACATTACCAGACAAATGATTCATTATTCTGCCTGTATTGTTACTTTGAATGTGCCTTAGATTGTATCTATGTATGATTTATTCATTCTGGTGGGCATAGGCATGCGTAATAACATGTAATATTTCATGCCAAGTATTTGGCCATATGTTTCATGGGAATCTTGTTTGTACCTATCAGCTTCATGTTAACCTGGTGTTTTTAGTAGTTTTTGGCCAGTTTAAATAAAGCGTTTTGAAGACTAGAATTGTCCCATGTAGATTATTTCTTAGCTTTGTAACTCCTTATTTTTCAAAACTCCAATCTGTTTTCAGAGTGGACTGAGCTGTGATTGCAAGAGAGCAGGACAAGCAGACAAGCGTGATATTAATCAGATTATCAGAAGGCACATTGA
Source organism: Capitulum mitella (assembly GCA_030062745.1). NCBI lineage: Eukaryota > Metazoa > Arthropoda > Thecostraca > Pollicipedomorpha > Pollicipedidae > Capitulum > Capitulum mitella. The sequence goes on from CP099840.1 coordinate 10,544,952, forward strand.
TGTGTGCTACAGCTACTTTAATACAAAAACAATGAACATTCCCAGGTTGTCATCACCAGGTTCTTACATTCATCATGCTTTCATTTGGAGTTCCCTGTGGTACTCAGCCACCTGCATCTCTGAGCAGCCCATCCTGCTGTTGCTGTCATTTGATGGACTCAGATATGATTACCTATACAAGGCAAACCTGACACACTTTGACCAGTTGCGTCAGTGGGCCTATGTGCCCCATGTGCGGCCAGTGTTCCCCTCCAAGACTTTTCCAAATCATGTTTCAATGGCAACTGGGCTGTATGCTGAGACCCATGGTGTCATTGGACCTTATATAGACCCTGAGACCAAGCAGGTGGTGGATCTCAATGAGACTGCATACTGGAACTACAACAGTCAGGTTCAACCCATCTGGGTGAGTAGCATCCAGCAGAGTGGGAAGAAGTAGTGGATGTGTTAACTTGTAATTCTTGAAGTTTGGGTTCTTCTTTTTGCCTAAACATTGAAATGCATCACTTGCAGGTCTGGGTTTCTCTGACTTAACCCTCTTCCAGGCACAGGGCTGAATCCACCCCCTTGGATTTTGCCTGCCAGTTCCAGGGTTTTTGATGCAGCATAATGAAATTTGGTGGCATTCCCAAACTATTTTTTTGTATACCGTAACAGAATCTTGTAATTCTATTTTGTTCGGAGGCGGAGCCAAGCAACGGTTCTCGAGAGACACTTTGTGCCATTTTTGGCCCTGTTGAGGGTAAAAGGAAAATGTCTGCCAAAAGTAGAACTTTGTAAGATAGAACTTAAAACTTTACATGGATGTATAGGTAAATTGTTGGGCTGGCATACAAATACAATTTTATTCATTTGATCATCACTTTGCAGGGTCAGGCCAAGGCAAAAATCAAAATTTGGTCTTATAGTAATAATTTGGGAATTGTTCTTTATAATGTCAAACCTGGAATATATATGGTGTAAAAGGGTCCCCTCTGCTTATGTACTAAATTTCAGACTGATATCAGGTTAGGTCATGGAGCTATGGCCTAAAATGTTGGCATGCACATCATATATCACAACAGCTATGAAATGGAATTTCAGAAGTAGAATGAATTCCAATGATGGGAAACATTTTCAGACAATAAGAAATATACACAAGGCCACTCCTAGTGACTCTAAGGTCATCAGAGATCATGTAAAGTCAAAGGTCATAAGTTGACCCAAGGAACATGTGACCATGGTAGTTCTCCCTTTTTCATGTTCCTGGCACCACTGTGCTAACATTATACAAACAGTGTAGTATGATTTGTACTTGTTCAGCATAATGTGACTTGCAGAAGCTAAAAAAAATGCCTTTAACTTTTTGTTAATTTGGTTTTTGAAAACTGGTCCTCCTGTTTTTGAAATCCTGCAAACATCTGTGAATTTTTTTGAAATTTCAAATGTATGAACCAGTGGTAAAAATCACATTCATAACATCTTGATTCATGCCAATTTCATTGAAATCAATTCACAAACAACAGAGTTATAACAAGTCCAAAAATATCCCCTGTTTGAATTTTTTGCCTTCCTTTGTATCTGTCCTTTCAGAAATCTGAAAACTCCTTTTTATAAAAATGCAGTTTATGTCATGGCAAAGTGGTTGCCATTTTTGTGATGAAATTGGATAAGCAGTTCTTGAGATTTCAGGGGGGCCGAATCCACCTCCCCCTCCCCCTGCCTGCCAGGAATTGGCCATACCGTCTAGCCCCTCGGGAATAGGGTTAAAGCTGGAATGGCAAATCATGCCCCACTGTTTCTGTCCAACATGCAGTTCTGTCCCTCATTAGTTGCTCAGTGAGGCATTTTTATCCAGCAAGCATGTCTGTCTGTGAACAGTTGCTGAATGAGGCAGCCGGGGCAGGCCGTTACAGTGGCTGCATGATGTGGCCTGGCTGCCATGAGATAAAGCCACCCACCTATGTCCAGCTTTATAACAGGTGAGCATGAGGAATGGGTGTCAGATGTGAGAAGTGTCTCACCAGGAATGTTTATCTCATTCTTCACAGCAATGGTTTGTGCTTTGTGGAAGTAAATGTATGATGTAGGAGTTCAAATAACAGGATTTAGGCTTGTTTCATATGTTAGAAAATGCAAGAATGACATTATCTCCAGCATGTATACTTTGTAACAGACAGACGAAGATGTTTTGCCCTTATTCTTTTGTGCTGTTTGACAAAACTCATGAGAAATTTCACAGATTGCTTAGAACCAGCTGGTACTAGCACTGATCTGGTCAGGAAAAACACATGACGAGCATTTATGTCATGTGAATTCATGTTTTTTGCCTTCACTGATTTGATTTTTAGCCCATATCGCATGCATGAAGTCTTAAGAGATCATAAATGTACTGACAGGTGTATTTTTCTCCTGCTGATATCTCTGCGTTGTCTGGCGGACTCTTGAGAATGTGATCAGTGTTGTTGTGGTTAATAATGTGTGTTAAGACAAGATGTTGATCAAGAATGTGGATTTCTGTAAATAACTGGGGAGTGCGGAACCGAGGGCCTGGCAACATGATCTCCAAACAGTAACAAAAACCTGAAGTTTTTTTTGTTACTGTGTAACAGATGAAAAATTGCATTTACTCCCATGTTATAGAAAGATATATAGATAGATAGATAAATAGCTACATTGCATTAAATTTTATTTTTTACTTTCTGAGTATCTCTTATCTATTGTGGCGGTTTTTTCGTCACTATTACGCGTTTTCCTTTAAAACCAGCAGAAAATATTGGGGGAGGGGCCAAACCAACATTGGGTGAGGCCCAAATCAACATTTGGTGGGCCAAAGTCCTTTCAAAAGAATACAGATTGACACCCCTGATGTTCACATGGAGTTACTACCACGTGGTTTGTCTGTTAACTTTGTGACTGTGACTTTTTAGTATGTCGGTCAGGTCAGAAACTTGGCGGGGGCGGGTCATTGTAGTGTTTGACTGGCTGTGTGCTGTATGCGGTCTTGACCTGTTTGTAACTGTGTCGGTCAGGTCAGTGCCGTGGTGGGAGCGGATCATTAGCGTGTTTGCGGGAGCGGGTCAGTGTGGTGTTTGATTAACTGTGTGCTGTGTGCGGTCCTGAGCTGTTGTGTAACTGTTTCGTTCAGGTCAGTACCGTGGCGGGAGCGGGTCAGTATGGTGTTTGACTGGCTGCGTGCTGTGTGCGGTCCTGAGCTGTTGTGTAACTGTTTCGGTCAGGTCAGTGCCGTGGCGGGAGCGGGTCAGTATGGTGTTTGACTGGCTGCGGGACGCCGAACGACCGGCCAATCTGCTTCTCTGGTACATCGAGCAGCCCGACTACGTGGCGCACGCCTTCGGACCCGACTCCCCGGAGGTCAGTCGCTCGGGGCCGGACCGTCCGCGGTCAGGACCGCGCGGCAGAGACCTGGAGACCGGATTACAGCAGGCTTTCCTCTGAAGGTTGTGTATGTCGGGCTTTACCATCGTGGGATCGCAGGCCTCGGGCAGATCCTCGCCGGTCAGACACTGGTGCCGGCTTCCGTTGCCGTCGTGGACTCCGTCAGGCTCCTGCTGGTCTTAGGAGGAACGTGTTGGTTATGTGAGCCTTCGAGTGCCTCCTCCGGTTCCTGCGGAACTGACCCAGTCCCAGTTCCAGATTGTGCCAGCTTGGCTGCTGCATCTTGGATGTAATGCTCCTGGGGACTTTCTGTCTCGGTGTCACTGTTTTTTTGTGACTGGTTTCGTTATGTACGACGTGTTCCAGCACATATTAAGCATTCTTATGCCGCCACGTGCAGCGGTTTTAATCCCCCCCCCCACATTCCGCGTCGTTTACAGGTGCATCCCTGCTCTTCTGAGCTTCCTGCTCAGTTCCATGGGCAGCCCCCTGCTCAACACCCTCTCAACATGTGGAAAACTGAGAAGGCGTGGCGCAAGAGCAAAAGACATCTCCCACAACCTTGAATTCTCTTAAGCTGGCAGCGTGCGCCACCGATTTGAGTAACGGGCCTTTCGAACAGTCTCCAAGCAAGTTTACGGAAGTCATCTGCGGCGACAAGACGAGTGCCCCTGACATTTGCAGTGAGCTCCACCGTAGCGGCGGCCGGCCGGAGAGGGCGTCCGGACGGCCCGAGTGCCGATTGTGCGGCCGCAGTGAGCTGGGTATCCGGACGGTCCGAGTACCGACTGTCCCGGGCCGCCAGGTGCTGGAGCAGCTGCAGCGGGCCGACGAGCTGCTCGGCTACATCGTCAGGACGCTGAGGCTGTTCGAGCTGCAGGATCGCGTCAACCTGGTGGTGACCTCGGACCACGGCATGGCGGCCGTGCCGCCCGGCCACCTCATCAACCTGGACGACGTGGTCGATCCGGCCTGGTACCGAGCGCTGGGGCCCGATCCAGTCTTCAGGATCGTGCCGGAGACAGGTCGGTGACCTGTGATATGAGCTGTGGCTGTCACCGGGCCCTGGGACCCGACCCTGTCTGCAGGATCGTCACAGAGACAGGTCGGTGTTCTGTGATATGACCTGGGACTGACTGCACGTGGTGCTGGGACCCGACCCCTTGCTCAGGATCGTCCCTGACTCAGGTCAGTGAACTGGCGGACACCCAAGGCTTTTTGCGTTAGTGGTGTGTGACATTCATCTGACTGCCAAGTCACACCTGATATCACACCTGAAGTAACGTGCTGGGCAGACTGCATCGATCCAACCTGTTTGCAGGAGCTGCGTTTAAACAAAACACCATGCCGTATGCCGGAGCTGGCAGAGTTTGCCATTCGGAGCTATGGCTTCACCTTCGCGTCAGTGGGTGTTTCTTGGGAACACACCCCTGTATTTTTTCCTGGTTACATTGGAACGGCTTGTGTTAGACGTGCCAAATTTCCAGTATCTGTTCTTCAGTCCATTCGGCACATTATGATATGCAGTGTTTCTCAGGGCCATAACAGCCCTGCTGTTATCCCCTGGAAGGTTATGCTCGGTGAGGTCGGCGCCTGCTTTGCGCTCGATGTCCGCCGGCCGGCGCACCACCGCCACTTTTTTTAGCAACCGAAACAGCAAAACCTGTTTAAACGTAAAATGATTCGTGCACCATTTTTTTGAGGATGGAATGAGGGATCCTTGATGTATGTATCGCATCGTTTTCTGTAGTAACTTTTTCGTTCAGGGGCATTTACTGATTATGCCGATAATCGTTGTCGACGAAGCAGAAAACTGAGCATCATAAACGTAAGCTGAAGACATAATTACCATCATAGCTGGTATGAGTGATCATTGTGACTGCACATCTTGCGGTGCCAGATTCAGAGCAGCTACTAGAATTACATTTTCTGGATTCATATTTAGATTACATTGCCCGTAAACGTGGCCGTGCGCTGTTGCGTGACGTATTTACGTCGTCGTACATATTTACGTCATATGCTGGCGTGGCGTCGTAGAAGGAAACGGGCCCCGATGACTCGAATTCTGTCCACGTCGGTGGCTATAAATTCGTGGCTCGATCAGCTAGGAGGCGATAATTGAATTTGCCAAATTTCGGTTCGTCTTGATCAGGGGATCTGACGTTGGAAGGGGGTTCTAGATCCTCACCCCACTAATGCGATGGCGCTGGAGCTCCCACCAACGAGAACGATAATTTCGGTCAGCGAGACATGAAGCGCACTGTACCGGGGACAGTTTGGCAACTGCTACACTCCCCGCCTCGTGTGCAGAGCATCGCGTCACGCGTACCAGTTTGTCTGTTTTGAACCACTGCTGGGGTGGGCTAATATCAGAGAGGAACATATCGTGGGGCAGCCGTTGCATATCTGCGGCCTTAATACTGGGTGTGAAAGTTCGCTCTGTGAATGGGGGAGCGTGGTTTGTTTTGTGTCGTCGCGCAGTTTTCGTTTCCTTTGAGCACGTTGAACACGTCTGACAATTGTCAGCGTGTGTGTCGTGACAGGAACGACACCTCCAGATCGCCTCTTCCTCCGCCAGCAGTCTGGCAGTGTGTGACTGTCTCCGGGACGGTACAGATTTATCACCTCCCCTGGCCTGGCGGGTAGAACTGTGGTCCCCTTGGTGTCCCTGGGAGGTCCTGACTAGTTATCTCCCCTCGCTGTCTGCGGGAGGTCCTGACTAGTCATCTCCCCTCGCTGTCTGCGGGAGGTCCTGACTAGTCATCTCCCGTCGCTGTCTGCGGGAGGTCCTGACTAGTCATCTCCCCTCGCTGTCTGCGGGAGGTCCTGACTAGTCATCTCCCCTCGCTGTCTGCGGGAGGTCCTGACTAGTCATCTCCCCTCGCTGTCTGCGGGAGGTCCTGACTAGTCATCTCCCCTCGCTGTCTGCGGGAGGTCGTGACTAGTCATCTCCCCTCGCTGTCTGCGGGAGGTCCTGACTAGTCATCTCCTCTCGCTGTCTGCGGGAGGTCCTGACTAGTCATCTCCCCTCGCTGTCTGCGGGAGGTCCTGACTAGTCATCTCCCCTCGCTGTCTGCGGGAGGTCCTGACTAGTCATCTCCCCTCGCGGTCTGCGGGAGGTCCTGACTAGTCATGTCCCCTCGCGGTCTCCGGGAAGTCCTGACTAGTCATCTCCCCTCGCGGTCTCCGGGAGCTCCTGACTAGTCATCTCCCCTCGCTTTGTGCGGGAGGTTCTGACCGGCCGCCTCTGCTCGCCCGACAGGAAAGAGTCTGGCCGTGTACGACCGCCTGCGAGACGGCTCGGAAAAACTCGGCCTTAACTACACCGTCTATGTCAAGGAGAAGATCCCCGAGCGCTGGCACTACCGCAACAACCCGCGCGTGCCCGACATCCTGGTGGTGGCGCACGAGGGCTTCCTGTTCGTCACGCCCGAGCTAAACGCGACTCTGGAGCACTACCGTACCCGCGGCCTGAACTTCACAGGTGGGAGCTGGCGGCACCGGTGTCTCGCGGACGGGAGTGGGTGAGGGCGCCCCGGGGTAGTAGAAACGGCGGTATGCTGGTGATAGTTCGTCTTTCAGTGAGAAAAGCGATGAAATATCGAACAGAAAACCAGTGGTGCCAGCTGCACACAATGAATTCATCAGGTTGTGACGTATTCCAGCCAATCCTTCTGCTTTTTATGGACTGACTGCAGTTATGTATTGCGTAGTCGGCGTCAGACCCTTTTGAAGACTAATTTCTTAGTGTTTTCGTGCCTAATGTGAAAAAACGAGGCCGCCGATCATACATGTCATGTTTTTCACTTCTTAGTAATTGTGTTAAATCACTCTATGTCCGCTCGATGGCAATCACTTCCATTCTCGTTCTTAACCCTATTCCCGGAGGGCTAGACGGTATGGTCGATTCCGGGCAGGGGGGCGGATTCGACCCCCCCCCTGAGATCTCGAGAACTACTCGTCCGATTTCATCGCAACAAACGGCAATCGATTTGCCGTGACGTGAACTACATTTTTATTAAAAAGAAATTTTCACAATTTCGAAATTTGTGGATACAGGGGGCAAAAATGTCAAAATGGGGGGTACTTTTGGACGTCTTATAACTCCGTTGTTTATGGGCCGATTTCAATGAAACTGGCATGAATCGAGGGATTATGGATAGGGCTTTTACTATGGGTCCACAAATCTGAAATTTTGAGAGAATTCATGGGCGTTCACAGGGTTTCAAAAATAGGAGGAGTAGTTTTCTAACAACTGAATGAACAAAAAAGTTAGAAACACTTTTTTGGCTTCTGCTAGTCATGCTATGCTAAAGAAGTATGAATCGCATTACATTGTTTGTATAATGTTGACATAGGCGGTGCCAGGGACATGAAAAAGGGGGAACTGTCATGGTCACACGTTCTTCAGATCAACTTGTGACCTTCCACCTTAAATGACCTCCGGTGACCTTGGGGTCACCTGGAATGATCTCGTGTGCATTTGATATTGTCTGTAAACGTTTTTAATCATTTGAATTCACTCTGTTCCAAAAATTTCATTTTATGGCTATTGCGATATAGGGTACGCACACTGACATTTTAGGTCATAGCTCCGTGACCCGACCTGATATCAAGCTGAAACTTGTTACACAAGTAGAGGGCACCCTTCTACGTCATTTGTAATCCGGGTTTGGCATTTGAAAAAACGGCGCCAAAATTATTGCAAAAAACAAATTTTGACTTTTGACCTTGACCTGACCTTGTAAAGTGACCTCAGGTAAACAAAATTTTGTGTGCACATTGCCCAACTATTTAGCTATACATTCATATAAAGTTTTAAGTTCTATCTTAAAAACTCTGTCTTTGGCAGACGTTTTCCTTTTACCCTCAACATGGCCAAAAATGATCTGAGGTGCCTCCCAAAAACGTTGCCTGACTCCGCTCCTGAACAAAGCAGAACTGTGAAATTTTGTCACAGCGCATAGGAAGAATAGCTAGGAAAAGTGACCAAGTTTCATAAAGCTGCGTTAAAAAGCCTGGAATTGGCAAGCAAAAAACCCGAGGGGGGCGGATTCAGCCCCCCCCCTGCCGGGAATAGGGTTAAGTCATTGCCGTGCGAAGTTCGCTTTGCGTTAGTTTATTCCGGCGTAACACACCTCACATCGGTCTGACTAACGGCCCTTCCGTTCATATCAGGGTCTCTAGTCTGATTATCGTTGCCCGTCTCAATGTGAACGTGTTGGTCCCTGTGTCACCCTGACTGTCTCAGTCCGACCCTACTCCTCCTGGTGTGGTCTTGTGGTCCTATCCGTCTGACTCGTGGTCCCGTTGCCCCCTTGACGTCCCCCTGACGCCGTGGCGCCGTTGACAGGAACGCTGGGCAACCACGGCTACGACCCACAGTCAACCAACATGGAGCATCCTCTGCTAGCGCGCGGCCCGGCCTTCCGGCGCCACTTTGTGCACACCACGCTGCTAGAGAACGTGGACGTATTCGAGCTGGCGGCGCTGGTGCTAGAGCTGCCGGTCGTCGCCAGCTCCAACGGCAGCCGGCTGCGCGTGCGGCCGCTGCTGGCGCCGGCCTCACTCGGCTTCTGGATCGGCTCCGGCAGCGCCGGCTTCTGGGCGGCCGGTCAGTCCGCTGCTTTGGAGGCCAGAGGAGGGGCAGGCGGTGGGCAGGGTTGTTTCCTGGGGAAGGGCCGGCCTCTGGGCGGCCGGCCAGTCGGGAGTTCGAGGCCCAGAGGAGAGGCGGGCAATGAATAGAAATGCCTCTTGAGGCGGCACTGGCCTCTGGACGGCCGGCCAGTCCGCGCCTCGGGAACTGAGAGATGGAGAGGAGGGAGGAGTTCATTATAGAGGAAGGAGGGTTTGTACAGTCTGGATTGATATAAACCGCTTTCATGCTAGTTGCTCGCCAAAGATTTTGTCGTTTCATGTGATATGCCGAATATAACGTCAGAACTCTCAACTCAGTAAATACAGCCGCTGTCCCGGGCGGCGCGGGATCGCCGTCGTCGTTCGGTCCGTTTCACGGCCGACTGGAGGAGCGGCCGGCTCTGAGTCGGCTGGTGGTCGGTCGGCGCCGGCGGGCGGTCGGCCGTGAATCGACCCCTGGCCAGGCCGTCCGGAGCGGCGCCGGGTGACCGTCGCTGCCCTGTTTCCAGTAACCGTGTCCACGGTGTTTGGCGTCTGCGTGCTGGCGCTCGTGTTCGTCGTGGTTCGGCGCAGCGTGCGCAGGCGCTCCGTCAGCTCATCGCTGGTCAGCGGGTACATGTTCAGGTGCGGCCCGAACCCGGCCCGGTCGCCGGCCTTCTGCTGGGGTCTGGCCTGCTGTGGCCGGCGGCGTGCTGTCGAAAGCGAGGCGTCCGCTTATCATTGTACGCGGTCCCCAGCCCTCGCCGCCCCAGCCGACGGCCGCTGGACCTCGTTCCGAGCACAGACATGGGATATCCCCGGCGCCACGTTGGCTCGGACGGAATATTTTTGAAGTGGTCTCAGAAGCCCATCATTGTCGCGGAGGCGGGGACGTCGGTCGGTAGTGCCTGCCTGGCCTATCTGTGAGTGCCTGGTGTTTTATGGTGGACCAACTACCATGTCACGGGACGCCTGTAATGCACACTGGACGCCTGTCTGTACGCTTCGTCGGTTTGCAGGTATTCGCCGGTGCACCGTGTGCGCGGCCGTGTCGACCGCGTGCCGACCTCGGCCAGCAGTGACGACGACCCGGAGGAAGTGGAGCACCTGCTCTCCGAGGCAGGCCAGCCGGCCGGCGTCTGAGCGGCTCAGCGGGGCCGTCCTCTGACGTCACCCGACACGGCTGCCCGTCTCCGTACACACTGGCAGCCGCCGGCTGAGCGGGGAAGGTGCGGCTCTGCGGGATGGCCCGGGGTGCCGGGGCTGGTCGAGATGGCTTTCGGGACCGGCGACGCGGAGCTGCTCTGTTCTGCAGTCACTGCCGCCTGGGGTCTGTGGTCCCGTCTCTGGTGTCAGGGCCCGGCTCTGCTTTGTAGAGGCCACCGGAGATCTGTCGTCCCGTGTTTGGTGTCAGAGTCGGCTCTACTCTGTGGAGGCCGCCACCGCTGGCTTTTGGCTGTGTTGGTGACTCAGGCGTGATGGCTGCAGGCCTTTTAATGCGTGCAGTGTGGTTTTGTCACGTTTGAGGGGTGAAGGGCAGCTTTCTGGTATGAAATGTTCGCATAATTTTAATCATAGCAGCGTTGAGGAAATGCACAATACGTCGTATCATTGCCAGCCAAAATTCAACATTCCACGGGCCAACTTTCAACATTCCGTTAGTCTACTCCGATGATTTTTGAGCAGTAGGCTGTCTGACTTCTGGGACACTAACAGAGGTTCGACACCGGCTGGCCGCGCAGACTAGGACGCTGTAGAACCGCAGCGGTCCGTACGTCGTTAAACGCATCGCCTTGAGCCGAGCCTTCGCCGGCGTTGAGTGTCTGGTGTGACGCGGCGTCGGCGCCGTGCCGCCGGCCGGCCTGCCGCCGGTGCCGGCCCGCCGCGTGCAGTCAGTCACATGCGCGGTGTTCGGGCGTGCTGTTGTCCGCCGTGGTCCGGCCGTTCTCCGGTGTCATTGTCGGCTCGCTGTTGGGGCGAGCGGTCGGTCGGAGGTGTGTTGAGTGGCTGAGGTGTTTCGGACCTGTGATGTGGTGCAGTGCCAGGACACTGGTTGGTTTCCGGCTGGGGGACCGGCGTTGTGCTGTGGGGTTTCGGTCCTGGTCCCGCTCGACATTAGCGATGGCTACGTTGTTTTTAACTGGCAGATTTGGATTCGCGAACGTGCCGCCCTGGTCGATGATCCCTAGTCATGTGTTTTGCTTGGATGTTGTCATGGCCGGGGTAACGAGCTTAGAGGATTTGAAGGTGGTTAGGTTTAAATTGGTCATGTTATTCGCACACTGTTTATCCCTTGCACACAAAGCGTGGCATCCATAGTCATCCGTCTCTAGGTATGTAGGTGTGTGGTCTTAAGCGACGCTTGTGCCGTGTGTCATCGCTACCCGCTGTTATTCTCACTCGGCGTTATAAATGCCACTTTTCCAGTCTATATATCAATGTGATCGAGCGGTGCTCGGGTGGGACCAGAAGTCATTTAGGGTTGTTGACTTTGGTGGAGGTGTTTGATGTTTTGCATGTTTGTAAGGGCTGCTGTGTGACGAGCATTGCAGAGTTTCAGGCATATTGATGGACATGGAGTTTGGTCATTGTTTGGCCTTTTGGGCATTCACTGGTTGCTTAAAAGTCGTGCGTGCTGCGTTGACTCGTTTTTTTCTAGTCAACTCTTGTTAGTCATATCGAGATTCCACCCTGCGATCTCAGAAGATGGACAATGTAACGGTCTACCCTTTCTCGTGGCAATGCAGGCTGATGCGTTCAGTCCAGACAGTTAAGAATAAATGTGTTGGACGAATAAAGTTGCTGGATTTCTTCGGACTGTGCTGACTAAGGATATCAGTGATAATTGATATACCACTAATGATTGATTTCAGAGAATAAATTTGCGTGCAGACTTGCATTTTTTATCAATGGCCGATCGTCTATCAACGACCTCTCGGAATGGAACGCTGGTGAGAGCCGACTGACATCTTGTGAGCTGTAGCTGTTTCTGTACTTTGAAAACGTTACCTAGGGAGGTGCAGTATCTCCGTAGACATTAAGCTGCCCTTAATGACTCGGGTCCCATATTCTAATGGCAGCAGAGTAGTAGGAGGTAAAAAATTAGCGAGGTACTGAGCTTACATTCCTGTTGATGTCGAAAGATAATGAATATCAACAGTTCAGACGGCCTGAAGGCAACTACTCATCGTAGAGCCTGCGATATCGAACCCAGCGCTCGATCGTCCTCTGAAGAGTTAACCAACAGTGGACGAAGCTGGTATTCCATGCATGGTCGGGACAGCGCGGTAAAACGACTCAGAAAAGTTCGTTTGTAACTTGGAACACACAGCTTCTTCGGCCCAGGCGTTCATAGTCATGGTTCAAGTCTTGTGTCGTCGGGCGTCGATCAGTCTTTCGACGACTCAAAAAAGCTTCATAATCTGGAAGCATTCTGCGCTACAATCACAAGAGCTGCGCATGATATGTGTTGGGTTTCAATCCGCGATTTAGAACGGATCTGTTGCTAGTATATCAACCTTGCCATTTACGCAGTGTTGAATTGCGTTGCATTTACAGGCTGACGGTGAAACGCAAGGCAGGCGGTACGTCGGGCAACGATATTTCGGAATAAACATTAAACATAGAGGGTCTTGCATTAAACCAGAATCAAATGCACAAAGAACGGCTTAGCCAGGAAGTCACGAATTGCATGATTTGAATTAATATATAGTTAGTGTCTGGTGTTACGTAGTATTTTGAAGTGTGGATGACAGCTGGTGACATTTCTTTGGCCTAGGGTAAGGATTCCCAGAAATTATTGGTATTTCCCGAGGTATCTTTAGCTCTATTCTTTCCATGCATTGCAAAAGTCTGAGCATAACCACAGGATTACTGGTGGAGTGGTGACAACAGCAGACAACTGAAGTCCCCCAGTATGTCTGCTTACCCAGGAATGGATTCTGAAAAACTCTTGCAAAGTATGGAAACATTGCAAGCATTTATCATTTCATTTCCTAGCTGTATTGTGAATGCTATCCAAGACCATTTGAAATAGTTTTTGTACCATGGCTTTCCCATTACTTTGTCATTCAAGGTTTATGGACATCTCTGCACTCCCCAGGTCATTGTGGTATTAGTTTTGAGACAGCCTGCACATTGAGCCTATTCATGGGTTCTTGTAAGTAAGGGTAACATTCTTGCTTTACACTGCTGTGTGTGACAGGCACCATTTGTAGCAGTACACAGTACAAAAGAGCAAAGAATGGGCTACAGGTTGTCACATTTTTTGCATTAAAAATTGTGATCAGAGCTCTTGTTTTCCTGTTTCTTGTTTACTTTCCTTTTTTATTTGTTAATGTAAATCAAAATGCTAGCCTTGCTAATTTCCTTACATAATTCTGCCCTTGATCCTTGCATTCTGGCTGCTACCTGTATCCTTCCCGTTGATGATACGGTATTTGGAAACATCTGCTTATCAATCCAGTCCTTATTTCCACCAAGCAGAACCAGGCACGTAGCCAAGACTGTCCCCATGGGGGTGGCCAAATGTCAAATTTTGTCACATGTTGCTGGCATATGGCAAAATTTAGAGGAAAAGGTGGCAATTATGTCTCACTGGCCTCATATGTAATGCACAGGAATACATATAATGTTTTTTTACAACATATATATGATTGCTATTCCATATTTGTGCAAAATTGCTATGTATCTAGTATAGACTGCCTGGTTCAGGGAGCAATGGCCCATGTGGTTCCCCCATTGGCTACATCCCTGAGAAGAACCCAGATACACATGAGATTGCAATGCCCCTGTGATGTTCAGACAGATCTCAAATAATTTTTCTCCTGTCAACCTCCAAACATTTTTTAAGACTGATCTGAAAGTCATAGTGTTACTGAATTTTATTTATGACAATGATAAGGAAATGAATGAGCACACTTTTGAAACTACCACAAAAATGGTATTATAAACCCACCAGAAGTGCCTCCTAAAGCTGTTCTTTCTTTCTGTAGGATGTTCAGATTTCATGTAATGTGTAGAATAGTACATAGGAAAAGTTGCCAGATTTCAGAGGGATATTGCAAGCTACTTGGCTTTGGCTCTGGAAAACATGGGGGTAGGGACTGAGCTGCCTCTTCAACCTTTGCATTGTTGTTTGAGTTCAACATTGTTCATGTTTGTGAGTTTGATAATGTCACTCCCATTCTAGAATTGATGAGAGACCAGAGGCCTGTTGGCTGCAGCTGGAGGCCCAAGTGACCAGCCGTGATGGCCTCCCTAATGCTGGAGGAGTATGAGCTCCGAGGAGACTCCAAGTACCGCCAGTACATATCTGCTGTGGACAAGGCCCTCAAGAGCTTTGAGGGCACCAGTGAATGGGCTGATCTCATCTCAGCTCTGGGGAAGCTCAACAAGGTATGGATGCTTTCATGCACTAGAATTAAAACATTTGCCTTTGTGCAACAAAGACTGGCTGACAGTGTCGGAAAAACACTGTCATTTCCTGGTGTCAAGGAGCACCAAAAAAAATTATACTCCTGGGGAAACTTTGTACTCCAAAATGGTCATTTGCCTCTCCCCCAAAAGACATGGGTATTCCTATTCAACCAGTTTGAAGTTGCCTAGCATCCACCCCTTCTCTGGTTGATGGTGTACCATTTATACTTGGCCACTGAAGTACACTTTGAACCCATGGCCAGCTGCCTTTCACCCAGCCCCCCCCCCACCATCAACAATGTTGCTGACTTACCATGTAGACCCAGGGAACTGGTTTGCCCCCAAATGGAGGCACTGGATCTGCCTCTGCTGGTCACATATGCTTGCAGAGCATCTAGTTAGTCCAGGTTTCTCACATAAATGCATGGCATTTCATACTCCAAAAGGGAATTTGTACTCTGATATCAGGAAGAAAAATCAGGTTTCCAACACTGCTGGCAGAGCAGCAGTTACCTTTGAATAGCATGTGATGTCATAGGTGGATCAGGACTTCTTGTCAGCATTTGTGGTGCTCACCTTGGCCACAGCATGATAGGTCTTAGCTGAAATGGTTGTGGAATGCCAATTGTGAAAGGAAGGTATCTGTTGTCCTGCTCAGGGATACAGAATGTGGAGCAGGGTGGGGGGGGGGGCAGCTAAGCCCTTTAACCCGTCCCCGACTGGGGGGCAGTTGACTGCCCCCCCCCCGAAGTTTTTCTGAGATTGCGAGAGAACGAAGAAACACAGAGTCACCAAACTTTGTGTACCTTTTGCTTCATCAATTTTACATCTGATGTGAAAATTTTGACCTCAGGTCAGGTCAGGTGCCTGACCTAGGTCAGGTCAAACAGACCTATGTCCAAAAAAGTTTAGCGCCCGGTACCTTTTTTGCAAAACAAGATATCTCAATAATATTTTCAGGGATTAGTGAACGTGATAGATGCAACAAATGTGCTATCTCAGATTTTTCGGAATTTTCCGGGTCATTGACCTAAGGTTAAGCCCATTTTTAAGACATGTCGTCGCGTTTTCGGAAATTGACGGAATATTTCATAACATTTTTAGTGTGGAGTGAAGCACACATCTAGTTACCGTCATTGGGCAAAGTATCAATGACTTCCAGCCATTGACTTGAGGTCATGTCACGAATAACTGTAGTGAGCCAAAATGTACCACCGTCAAAATCGGCGATGAATTACTCAGAATGGGTAGAAAATGGCAGAACTAGGTTGCACAGACGTAACCTCAAACCTCAAAAAGGAACATCAAAAAGTTTGAAAAAGTAGCATATTTTGGAAATAAACAGGCTCTCGCGAATAAAGCTCCGCCAATTTTGTAGACTGGTAACTAATGAATTTTTCCAAAATTGAAACATGAAAAACCATCACAAGAACCTCTAAGATCAACAAAATATGCATAGATCGCCTTTTTCGCGAAAATAAAGAAACGCTAAAATTAGTTCCCGTCGATTTGTGGCTGCATACGGCAGCAGGGCACGCCTAGCAGCTGCCGCGAGAAATACCATGTCTTTAACTGAACGTTTCGGCGTATATATTGAACAAATCTGGGAAATTAGACGTGTATCGGCATCCGCAGACCTTTACTTGTGCGCTGGTGCCTTTACCTAAGCGTTTTTAGTCACAGTCCTTGAGATTCAGACCATTTCTCAGTGTCATGCAGTCGGCTATGAGAAAACATATGTATAGGGCGTAAATTGCTTACATATTATCTAAAACTAAAAGTAAGACCAGTTTCGAGTTCTACTCGTCCCAAGCTTTCCAACGGTATGCTTATTTTTATCGTGCGACCAACCGTTCGTGAGTTGGAGGGGGGCGGTCAACTGCCCTCCCCCAGTCGCCCGTGTTTGAAACGGACCGACGGTCGTGCGCGGGTTAACTTGTTGAAATTGGACATTGACTCTGTGGGCATAGACTAGAAAAAATATCCAAAATGCTTCTGTCCCCCAACTCTGGAAAAGTTCCCATGTACCTGCTCCTGTTCTTGTGCTTTGGCTTCAAAAATGCTGTCATATGTTCCACGGTTTTGCAAATTAGCAGTTTGTAAACCATGTTGATGGTTATTGACTGGCAACAGCTCAGCCATGTCTTCGGTGGTACCCTGTCCAGCTTCTGCTGCAACCTGCTGTTGGCCTGCTGTTACCAGGTGCTGGTGTCCAACATCAAGTACCCGGTAATTCCGAGCCGGATCGTCATCAGCAAGCGGCTGGCGCAATGCATGCACCCGGCGCTGCCCAGCGGTGTCCACCTGAAGGCGCTCGAGTGCTACGACATCATGTTCAAATGCATGGGCACCAACCGGCTGAGCCAGGAGCTCTTCATTTACAGTGCCGGTCAGTGGTGGTGTGGTTCAGCCAGTTGAAGAATGCAGTCTGCTGGAGGTTGTGTTCAGAGCATACAACGGTGTGTCGTGGTCTGTGGCTCGAAAAGCATGGAACTAATGGGGATTATTACTGCCATTGATGACGTATGCTGTACGATGTAGCCATACTCATTCAGCACCTGTGCCCTGTGAGTGGTCCGTTTGTGCCACACCATCAGCTGAATACCATGCCTGTTTACAGGCCTATTCCCGCTGTTTGGCCACGCGGCCATGAACGTCCGGCCGGCGCTGCTCACCATCTACGAGACCCACTTTGTGCCGCTGGGTCGTCGGCTGCGGCCCGGCCTTCGCGGCTTCCTCAGCGGCATTTTGCCTGGCCTGGACGAGGGGTCGGACCACTTCGACAGGTCAGTCATTTCCTCCGAGCTTACACTAGGCCTCGGACCCCTTTGACGGGTCAGTCGTGTCGGAAACGTTTTGTTGCGTGTGCTTATCAAGGGAATTCTGTCGCATCAGTAGCGTAGCCAAGGGGTCGTGGGGGTCCTGGGACCCAAAAAAAATTTTGGCCCACAAAGGGGCCACCTGGCATTTGCTTAAAGGGGCCCCCTGGGCGGGAAAGGCAAACCCACTTCTCCGCAAAGGGCCCCCGGATCCCAGGCAAAGACCCTTGTGGCAGATAGCAGGGTTCCCTAACTGGGAAAGGTAAGTGAGGCCCCGGCATGCACCTACCAAAAGGCGAGTACCAGAAAGGATGCTCCTCTGCAAAGGAGCTGCGAGCCAGGAAAGGTCCTCCTGCCATGGGATGGTATCGATGTGTCGGGAAGGACCACGAAGGGGCCCCTGGCTGGGAAAGGCAAATCGACTTCATCGCAAATGGCCCGCAGACCCAAGGCAAGGACCCCTCTGGCAGGAAGCAGGGTACCCTCTGAAAGATGCCCCTGGGAAAGGTAAGTGTGCTCTGTGGCGTGCACCTATCAAAAGGCATATACGAGGACAGGAAAGGATACTGTTCTGCAAAGGAGCTGCCAGCAAGGAAAGGTCCCCATGCCGTGGAATAGTTTTGGTGTGTCGGGAAGGCCCACGAAGGGGTCCCCGGAAATTTACCTAAAGGGGCCCCCGACCGGGAAAAGCAAACCCACTCCTCTGTAGAGGGTCTCCAGACCCCAGGCAGGGACCCATCTGGCAGGTAACGGGGTGCCCTCAGATCAGGAAAAGTAGTCCCACTAGCATGTACCTACGGCCTACCAAAAGGCATGTGCGAGGGCCAGAAAGGATGTCCTCTGCAAAGGAGTCGCCAGCCAGCAAAGGCCCTCTTCCTATGGATGGTGTAGCTGTGACGGGAAGGGAGCCTCAGTGACGTAACGTAAGCCAAAGACCCTAGAGGTCATATCATCCAGACTCTAGAAATTCTGGGCCTGGCATGTCCTAAAGGGCCCCATTGTCCACTGACCGGGGAAGATCATGGATCCGGTTAAGCAAAGGCAACTCCTGGCAGGAATGGTAACTCTGGAATGGCTGCCAGATGCCAGTGCCTGAAAATCGTAGAAGGGTAACTAGGCAATTATCAAATCAGCTTAATGGAAATTAGGAAGGTTGACACCTGGTAGGCTGCCGGATCATTTAGGTCTAGGAAAAGTGGGAGCTCTACAGTCAGTGGGGCCCCAGTGGGAAGAGCAGTGAATATGGATAATCCAGGCCAGCTTTCTCAAAAGAAGGCTCGGTTATTATGGGAAGGAAAGTAGGTTTTTACGGACTTCCCCTAATGCTGTAGGCATGGGGAGGGACTTCATTTTGTATTCTTTTGAGGGGGTGCACGCCCCTCACTTCTGATTTCATCCCCCCTCAGCGACGATTTCAGCCCCCTGAGTGGTGAGGTGGGGCCCACGATGCCATGCTGGTCCCCATGATTGAAATGACATTTCAGTCTGATGAAGCATTTTGCAACTTTTTCAAAGAGCGACACTAGTCAGTATGCAAATTCGATTCCCGAAACGATTTCCTCGTCTGGTTAAGGAAATCCTTTCCTTAAAGTTTTAGGGCTCTCTAAAAATAGTAATGGCATCCTTAAAAGCTTCAGGGCCCCACATTCTCCATGGACCCTCTAGATGAATTCAAGGGATCGTTCATAGGAATCCAGTGGGCTCTCCTCAAGCGTTTTTAGGGACCGTCTCAAACAATCAGAAGATGATATTTTAATCAACGAGGAAATGGTTCAGGACCCCGGAAAGATGCTTGAGAGGCCCTCTGAAAATCCCAAGGACTCTCCCTGAGTCCTTGGGAACCTGAGTCCTTTTCTGAGGCTCAAGAGTCTCAGAAAAGACTGCCCTGAGCCCTTTGGATGGACGGGAGGAATGGCTGTCTCGTAGACCTGAACGTTCCTTCTTGAATTCATCTTGAGGACTCATTGATTTTGTGTGACACCCTGAAATTTTCGAGAGGCTCCAGACATTCAGAAAAGGAGTTTTGAACCGGACGAGGCGTTGTTTGAGGGGCCGTCTGAGCATATCAAGGTGCCTTTCGAAACGCTTGAGGGCTTGCAAAACTCCAAAAGGCCGTTTAAACTACTTCATGGAAGGGTCTCCCCAAGGCCGGAATAATCCCTTTGAAATCTAGTTTCCTCAAAATCCTTGAAAAGAAATCCTTGAATTCATATAGAGTGGTCTTGATATTTTCAGATGGTACCTCAGGCGTCCAGGAAAGGATATACCGGACGAGGAAATGTTGAGACCCCTTTGGAAATATCAAGGACTCCCTGGAAAAGTCGAGGGCCCCACAGAAAAACTCTGGGGGTTCTTTAAATGAATCCAAGGAGGTCCTCCCAAAGATCTGAGGGGTCCTCACTGAATTCCTCTCGAGGGCTCATTGGAGTTTTTGTGCGGCCCTCAAACATTTCAGAGGCCTGTTGATGTTTCGAAAAGTTTCTGAGAAACATTCGGGACAGAAGCTTTCAACCGGGTGAAGAAATGTCTGATGCGCCCTCCGAAAACATGAACCCGCGCCCGACTGTGGGTCGGCGCCATGCACGCTCGATGGGGGGAGGGGGCATTGACAGCCTCCCCTCAAACTTACGAACGGTTGGTGACGCGATAAAAATAAGCACACCGCTGGAAAGCTCGTGGCGAGTAGAGCTCGAACCTAGTCTCATTTTTAGTTTTGGAGAATATGTAACCCATTTACGCCCTATATGTGTTTTATCATAGCCGCTTTCATGAGACCAAGCAACGGCCTGAATCTCAAAGGCTGTGACCAATAAAGCCTAGATAAAGGGACCAGCGGACAGATAAAAGTCTGTAGATGCTGATACACGCCCAATTTCTCTAATTTCTTTAATATGTAGACGGAAACGTTGGGTACGGTGATTTTCGCAACGCTGCAAGGCGGGCGCCGCCGACGAAGGCGGCATGGAATTAATGGGAACTAATTTTAGCATTCTTTTATTTTTGCGAAATATACTATTCCAAGTGTTGTTTCTTGATCATAGTGGTTCTTGGTATGATTTTTCATGCTTGAAATTTGAAAAAAAACTTATTAGTTATCAGTCAACACAATTGGCGGAGCTTTATTCGCGAAAATCCGTTTGTTCCCATAATACGCAATTTTTGAAACTTTTTCAACTTCCTGGTATTAGCCGTTACCGTGCGAGCCAGTTCTGCCAGTTTCAATCCGATCTGAGTCATTCATCGCCGATTTTGATGGCAGTGCATTTCGACTCGTTACAGTTGTTCGTGACATGACCCCAGGTCAGTGGTCGGAGGTCATTGAAACTTTGCCCATTGACGGAAGCTGGATGTCTGGGTCTCCCCACACTCAAATTGTTTTAAAAAAATTCCGTAAATTTTTGGAAAAACGACGACTTGTGTTGCAAATGGGCTAGACCTTGGGTTAATTACCAGGACATTTCCGAAAGGTCCGAGATAACAGATTTGTTGCAGCAGATTTGTTGCATTTATCAAAACTTCTAACTCTTGAAAGTTTTATTGTGGTATCATGTTTTGCGGAAAAGTTACAGGGCGCTAAGCTTTTTTGGGCATAGATCCACTTGACCTGACCTAGGTCAGACAATGTACATGACCTGAGGTCAAAAATTGTATACAAGGTGTCAAAATGAATAAGCAAAAGGTACACAAAGTTTCGTGGTGCTGCATTTGCTCGTTCTCTGGCAATCCCGGAAAAACCTTTGGGAGGCGGTCAACCCCCCCAGTCGGAGACAGGTTAAGGGGCTTTTCAAAAGTCTTGAGATTCCACTCAAACTCAGTAGATCCTTCACCCACGGCCGACTGGCGGTCGGCGCCAACCATGCCCGACTGCTCCCCCCTGCTAATTCAGTTATTTGCACGGTAAA
Organism: Capitulum mitella; assembly: GCA_030062745.1. Classification (NCBI taxonomy): domain Eukaryota; kingdom Metazoa; phylum Arthropoda; class Thecostraca; order Pollicipedomorpha; family Pollicipedidae; genus Capitulum; species Capitulum mitella. The sequence goes on from CP099840.1 coordinate 10,566,085, forward strand.
AATAAGCACATCGTTGGACGACTGGTGACAAGTTGACCTTGAAACTGGTCTCATTTTTTAGTTTTGAATAATATGTAAGCCATTTACGCCCTATATATGTTTTCTCACTGCCGACTGCATGAAACTGAGAAGAGGCCTGGATCAGAGCCTGTTTTAACATGTTTACTGGGGGAGGGGGATCCGCACCAGTGACCGCCAAATGCCGCCCCCCCCCCCAGTACACTGCGAAATCCCCCCAGTGAAAACGTTGTTTTGCCAGCAGCGCACGCCCAATCAGGTGTTTGATGCGTGTCAGGTAGAGACTGCCAGTGGAATATAGCTTTCGTGAGACATTTATTCGTAAATATGAAGGAAGAAAATGGGAAATGAGCCCACAGTTGTTTTTGTTTTTTGTTTGTTTTTTGTTTTTTAACGTCAGACAGGTTTCAAATATCGTCATCTAGAATGTGATTGTCGTAGATGAGTGCAAAGATTAGGGCAAGAATAACACCAATAAGTGCTTTTCATGCTTGAGACGATTCTGCAAGATTCCGTCCTGACTGTTTCAGTGTGATGAACTGCTGCGACCGCTAGCGAGATAAATAGATCACGCGAAAATACGGCGAATCCGGCTGGCGGGCCCATAGATAGAGAAACGCGAGCAGAGTGCCTTTGGCCGGCTTGCCCCCCGCCCGTGTAACCCCAAACGCGACCCCCTAGCTCCTAAGTACGCCACAAGTCGCAGGAGTTTCTGGAACGCACCGGCCGTTTTTTTTCGTGCGCTTGCCACGCCGCGCATTTGGAACCATTTGCACTTACGAACTTTGCATTCAGATCACGTTTTGGTTGGAAAGCTGATCGAATTGGCCCTGGGGCCGTCCAAGCGTCGCATTGCACGCTTCATTGCCAACTAACGGCTTCTGTTTGTTGAACCAAACGGCAGCAGTCTGGTCTCCGCAAAGTTCTCACGTCAGCATCCCAGCATCGTTTCACGGTCACGCTGTGCACTTCGGTGTGGTTCCTGTTGAACGGTTGACCGAACTGCCAACAGTACTGTTTTACCATCGCGCTGCAAGCTTCGATGGGAACAGCCGTCTCTTGGCCGGTAGCTCGGCCTGTATGTCCCCGCACTTCGCGCTCCGACACACGCTTCCACGTAATGTTTATTGGTCCTAGTGGCTCTTGTGATGGTTTCTCATGTTAAAATTTTGGAAAAAATCACTAGTTATTAATCTAGACGACATAACCACAGGTCAGCGGTTGGAAGTCATTGATACGTTGCCCGGTGGTGGTAACTGGATGTCTGAATCACTCCGCATTAGAAATGTCATAAAAAAATTTCGTCAGTTCCCGAAAAAACGACGTATCTAGAAAATGGGCTTGACCGTAGGTCATTGACGTGGAAAATTCCGAAAGATCTGAGGTAGCAGATTTGTCTCATGTATCAAGACCTCCAATTCCTGAAAGTTTGGTTGTTTTGCGAAAAAGTTACAGGGCGCTTAACTTTTTTGGACATAGGTCCACTTGGCCTGACCTAGGTGAGACACCTGGCTGGACCTGGTCAAAACTTTGACACAAGGCGTAAAAATGGTGATGCAAAGGTACGCAAGGTTTCGTGGCGCTGCCAAGAAATGTTCGCTAATTCTCTCGCAATCTTGGAAAAGTCTCCAGGGGCGGCCAATTACCCCCCCCCCCTCCCCCCCAATCGGAGCCGGGTTGAAAAAGGAAGAAACCTCCGTGGCGTTCGAGAGGCCCTCCGTAGATTCATTCGAAATGCCCCTGATATTTTCAGAGGTACCTCATGTATTCTGGAAAAGCGAACTGGACGAGTAAATGTTTCAGGATCCCTCAGAAAATATCAGTAATATCAAGGGCACCGCTAAAAGGTTTAGGACCCGAGACAAATTTTAATGAACACGATATAAAACTTAAAGGAGAGACACTCCAGGAAATCTACTTAAGTTCATCTGGAGGACCCTCTGCAATGTTTGTGGACTCCTTAAACCTTTGAGGGAGCCTTCATTACCTCCAGGGAGCCCACATTCAGGAACGGAGTTTTAAGCCAAACGAGAAAATATTTGTGGGACCTCGAAAGAAACCATAGGCCCTCTCAAAAAGCTTGAGAGTTCCACGAAAAGCTCCAGTGAGCCCTCAGGACGAATTCAAGGAGGGCCCCTAAGACCACGGGGAGGGTCCCGTCTTGAATTTATGTAGAGGGCCCATTGTATCTTTTGTGGGCCCTCACCTCTGTGAGTGGGCCCTTGATCATCATATTTTCAAAGTAACTTTTAACAATTCCCTAGCGTGGCTTAAAAAAAAATCCGTAATGTTTTGAGATCTGTCTGGAAACATCAAGGGCCCTTTTCTCAATCCGGCACCGCTTGGCGTGTCTTTGTATCCCCGACCGCCTGGGATGTGTCAAAAAGGGCACCTCCTTGTTATCTCAGCATCTATCCATCGGACCTGAACCGGGCTATCACCAGTCGATAGCACTGAGTCTCGCGTTTCGGAAAATATCATGTTAGCCCTGGTCATCTGACTGATGACGTCACAGGTCACGTAAAATGCGTAACACGACGTCGCAAAAACTGGCATCGGTTTGTACATCATACCATGGGCAATACTGGTCGTAGAGCCTTCAGACTGGTATCAAACGAAATGCCACGGCCTTCTGCATAAAAGGCGTGCCAGAGTGTTCAAAAATGCCAGGTCAGGGTCAGCCTAGGTCAAGGGAAATAATGATCTTACTTTACATGCCAAAGATCGATATATATATATATATATATATATATATAATATCGATACATACTCGCAGCCGTTTTCATCTACGTCACAAAAAAGGCGGAAGCGAAACCGGATGATGATCAGTTTTGCATTACTTGCTTTTCATCCAGTCGAGGTCATTCTAGGTCAGGCTAGATAAGATTGCATTGCTCTTCTTGACAGAGAGCAATAATTACTCCCTGGGATTCTTAACTGCGTCAGGTGCAGAATTAAAATGATATCTCCTATCATGTAAATCTGCTCTGTCTGCTCTTTATCGGGTCAAGGTCAAGCCAGATCAGGACAGATAGTCATTTTTTTTATTTCTTGATTAGGAACAGTAATCGCTGTCTTCTGTTACTGACGCATCTTCCAGCGACAATGTTATATTTCATTTCGTTTTTGCATCTTCCCTTGACGTGACCTCACATGACGTCATGTTGCATTTGATGAACCTTGTTAAGGGACGGATATAGATTTGTTCATCTGTCATGAATGATATGGGGAAGGTCAGCAGCAACCACTTTTATCACTGACAATACAAATCAATCCAATTGTCATCATGCATGTTACCTAGCATGATCTCTTATGTTGACGTGTCACGGTTTTATATCCTTTTGGAGACCGTGTCATATGTAAATCCAAATAGTTGATGCATTATATTCGCGAATGCGATAAAAAACGAAGCGTGTTCGAGCCACCGCCCAAAGACGCGAAAACATGCATGTAAGGGTTTACTTATGACGTCGTGTCTCCATGGTCTGACCTAACACGGAAATGGTTTTGATGTCATAATATGTAAAATTGATCAGTGAACAGGTGGTGAAATTTATGTTGGACTGTAACGGTCCAGGAGTTATTCAAGAAAAGCCAAGGAGGTTCCTGTTTGACACGCCCAGGCGGTGCCGGATTAATGACACCACAAAAAACTCAGGCGACGTTTTGGATAGATGCGAGGAAGGGCTCCTCACACCTCATGGAACAACGTGCCTTAAAGGTGGGTCGTTGGGGCACCGAATTTCAAGTCGGGGCCCCTACAGTTCTGCTCCCTACCATTTTTACAAAACGACATCCCTGAGCGAATGTGTGTGCGTGTGCGTGTGCGTGCGCGTGTGCGTGTGCGTTTGCGGGTGCGGGTGCGGGTGCGGTTGCCGGTGTGCGTGTGCGTGTGCGTGTGTGTGTGTGTGCGTGTACGTGTGTGTGTGCGTGTGCGTGTGCATGTGCGTGTACGTGTGCGTGTGCGTGTGCGTGTGCGTGTGCGTGTACGTGTGCGTGTGCGTGTGCGTGTGCGTGTGCGTGTGCGTGTGCGTGTGCGTGTGCGTGTGCGTGTGCGTGTGCGTGTGGTGTGGTGCGTGTGCGTGTGCGTGTGCGTGTGCGTGTGCGGTGCGTGTGCGTGTGCGTGTGCGTGTGCGTGTGCGTGTGCGTGTGCGTGTGCGTGTGCGTGTGCGTGTGCGTGTGCGTGTGCGTGTGCGTGTGCGTGTGCGTGTGCGTGTGCGTGTGCGTGTGCGTGTGCGTGTGCGTGTGCGTGTGCGTGTGCGTGTGCGTGTGTGTGTGTGTGTGTGTGTACAGGAAAACAAACCAAATATCTTCTATAAATCGCTTTTTAGAACAACTGCCGTCGGTCAAAATAAAGTGCTCTAATCCATTGAGAATCTCACATTTGGAGGGAGGTTAGGTTGTGAGACTCTCGACCTGCCCCCGTCCCCCATCATTTACACCAAACGACACCCCTTCGGTGTTGGGGCCTCCCATTCTCCAGGACCTCCTCCGAAAAATCCTGGCTACGTCACTTTACCACATGCCCACGCGCCAGACTTGGAAGCGATCCAGAATGGAATCAGAATGGACTCTGTCTCAAGAACTCCTCGTGATCAGAATCAGAATCGATTGCCGGCTGAACAACTGTGAATCAAAATCAGAAACCTTTGACTCCTTTTGGCTCAAGAATCCAAATCAGTTCGATTGACAGAGTTCTTGGGGATTGATTCAGGGAATTGATTTCCGAATCCTGACTCATTTGAGTACATGCTTGGCTTGCATGATAAATGGGACCATTTGTTGTCAGTGCTTATAAGAATACCCATGAGGTCCATCCGTATTGACAACAGATGACTAAAGGAGAGTAAGAAAGGAAAATTCCAGTTACGGTGCAACGGCGGATGAAATATTTCCTTTACTGTTGTTCCGTCATGTTAAACATAAATGTAAGACGCTTTATTTGTAGGTCATTTTTGATCAGTATTTTGATCCTTACCCTTGGCATAGACACCAACGTATTTGCATATTGGGATTTTTTGCATCGGGCCACTCGAGGAAATCGGATTTAGACACAGTGCTCCATGCCCATGTATACAAATGCAGTGCAATACATGACATACCTTATCGTTAGTCCCTCAAACTATTCTATAATCCGTAGCAGGTCTGGGGATAAGACGAGACCTCGGACCTTGTTGCGTATAGCACAGAAAAAAATTAACCAGCGCGGTCTTTTTATTTGGCATAAAATTGAATTGCGAATTTAATCACGAATCGTAAATCGCGAATGGAATGGATTCCGCGCAGTTAAAAATAGTCGTTGAATCGGAGTCGAATCAGTTCTCTGTTTTCCATTGTGAATCAGAGCCAGAATCAGAATCACGTTCTTGGGATGTCAATCAGATTCGCATCGACTCCCAGTTTTGCGAATCGCGTACCAGTCTATTACGTCCCCAGATCCAGCCACCGAGGGGCGCGCGCCAGATTGGCTATTTTGGACGCCTTCCTGTCATAGCTTTACATCGGGTATTGTCGCGTACCGCTGCTGTCGTTTGTGCACTGTCTTTGGATGCAGACGCTGCTAGCACTGGTCGGCTAAACCAGTGTGATAACTGGTGAATCTGCCGGTTTGCGTCTGTTCGTTGGGAGCAGTGTTTATGCGCATTTTTGGTCGATGAACACTCCCTGCTGTCACTGTCTTTCATGGGATTTGTCTGCATTAGCGTCCTCGATTGGTGTTTGCGAGCATTGTTCGCTGTTGCACTCTTCCTCGCGTGGTACCTGGTCTGCGTTGTTGGAGTCCGATCTGCAGTGCGTTTCGTGTCGCTGTATGCTGGGAGCAGTTCCACTCGTGCCAATGGGGACCCGTTGATGTTCTGTTTCAGGGTGTCCTCGCTGCCCTCTTTATTCAGGTTATTACTGTTGTATGTCGGTGTTCTGTGTGTAAGTCTCCGGCCGGCGTTCAGGGAACGGTGTTTTCTGCGCGTTTCGTGTCAGCAGTGTCCGTGTGCTTTGTGGGCCTTCTGTCGTCTCCACTGCCGTTGTGTGTCGCGAGTTCGTCGTCCGCAGTCTCTTTGTAAAATGTGTGGCGCGTCCCTGCCAGGACTGGCACACTCATCCAGCGCATAGCCGAGGGCACCGAGATCGACTACTTCTTCGGCTGCCTCTGGGACTGCGTGCTCTGCAATCCGGCCATCCGTCTGCCGGCCATCACCTTCACGCTGATGAAGTTCAACAAGAAGCTCAGCATGGAGGACCAGCTGTTCATCATGGGCACCAACGTCGACGTCACGGTCAGTGGTGTCTGTTGCGCCCTGGTGGTGCCTTGTGTGTGTTGTGGGGCTGAAGGCGCTGTTCAGCCGTGGCTTTGATGGCCTGATGCTGATGAATGAAGACATAGGCATGGACGGTGATAACGCGGGAGGCATTTGGTCCATATCTCACCCACTGGTTGTGAAACATTGTGTATACTCGTTGTTTGAGCATCCGACGGCTTTTGTGCCAAGAGGCGGGCTGCTGCTGCTGCTGTGTCCGTCCCCTCTGTATACATTCGACTGTCCTCTGCACCGGCAGGTTGGGGCTCTGTGTGCCGCCGTGCAGGACTCGAACGTGCTGGTGCAGCGGTACACGCTGGAGCTGCTGTTGGCCGCCTTCCCGATGCACAACAGCCAGCTGACGCGGGCTGACCTGGTGCGGCTGATGACGGCTGCCGTCACCGTCCTGCTGCGGAGAGACATGTCGCTCAACAGGTACTGCTCAGCTCGTTCCGCTCTGCTGCACAGAGGCTTGTCCAGCTCCTGGCGCTTCCGCTGCGTACGGGCGTGCCCGTCAATAGCAGTAGCACACCCCCAGGAGGTGCTGATGTCATTCAGTCAATGGTCAGTTCCTAAACGGCGGGTCCGGTACGTGGTGTCGTCACGCCATCGGAAGTGACTCATCGCCGACGGATGGCGTCACCCGGCAGCGCACAGCGAAGCGTCCATTTTCCTGTGCACCCCCGGCGCGCATGGAGCGCCGAACTTTGAACTGCCGAGTACGCAACAGTTGCCTGCCGTGGGCGTGATTTTGAGTTTTGACGTTGTCCGCCAAGTTCTGAAACGAGCTGTCAGCCGTACCACCAACCGGTTTGGTGTTGACCGCACTACCGGAACTGCCCGCCTTAGCTGTAGCTGCCGGGAATCGTATGGCGTCGCGCATCTGGTTTCTTCCTGACTGCGCTGCTCAGACATAGACATGAAACGTGACATGAGATGGCATCTTACGACTGTTGCTTGCAAGGGCTGCACGTTGATAAAAAGCTAAGGGGAGATTTTCCCTGAATAATCTGTAAGTGGGCCGTCACGTCGTGGTGATTAAGGAATCCTGATTATTAAGGAATTATTAAGGAAGAATTATGAAGGAATTCCTGATTATTAAGAACCATCACTTCCTGATATGACAAGAAGTCCTATGCACGTTCCTTGCATAGGACTTCCGGACATGACAAGAAGTCCTACGCACATTTTCTGGATGGACTGTCCTGAAAATCGTGATCTGCTCACTAAAGAAGTTTGGGAGAGTTCCGCGCTTGTTTGCCTTGCCTACTCGTCGGGCGGCCGTACTCGTGGCTGCTCGGCTCGGAGGTGGACCAGAGGTTCGGTGCCGCCGTCCGACTGTGGCCTGTCGCTCAGGCGGCTGTACTCGTGGCTGCTCGGCTCGGAGGTGGACGTGAGCGTGCTGCCGTCGGAGAACCCGGTGGTGAAGCGGACCGAGAGCGTCACGTCCAACACGTCCTGCGACCAGAGCACGGCCTACTTCGACGCGTTCTCGCGGCCGCTGGCCATCGACGCCATCACGGTGAGGCGGCAGTGTCGTTCTGAACTCGGACAGCAGGCGATGTTCAGCGCCGGGGGGGGGGCGCTGGGTTGAAAACGAGGTCGTGATCTCGCCAACGTCCGAGTCGGCGGCGGGCAAACGTCATCCTGTTGTGTGTCGGCGTCACTTAGAAATGGCCCCAGCGGGTCGTTGTCTGATATTGGGCGCGGACCGGTGTTAGCGAGTGGCATAAGGAAGTGATTGCGGGCTAGCCGACAGCCTGGCGTGGTGACGAACTACATTCTGCAGGTCTCGCCACGTCCCGTCCCCCCAGCCTTTGTCGCCGGCCCTCAGTTATGGCCGTTACCGCATGTACTGGCCGGCAAAACTACCTGCGTACCAGTTCCGTTTTCTCCAGTCCTCTTTCCGCTTCACTGTCCTGTTGTTGTGACCTTCGCCGGTCTGTGCTGGTCGGCAGAACTGCCTGAGGACGAGTTCCGTGTCCTCTGGGCCGGACGTCCGGCCGTACAGGATTATCATATCGCTGCTGGACAAGCCCGAGATCGGACCGCCACTGCTGGACTACGTCATGATCGAGGTCCTCAGGTGAGATTCTGAGTGATGTGTACGTTACGAACATGGTCCGGGAGTGAGATTTACATTGCTGGATATGCTATGATCGAGGTCCCAGGTGAGATTCACAGTGATTGGTGTGCTATGATCGAGGTCCTTAGGGGAGATTCACAGTGATAAGTGTATCACAGTCGAACTCCTCAGAGTGGCTGTTACGTTATCATCGCGGAATTCGTGGGAAACTTTAGGTTGTTCGTGCGTTACAATCGCGGTGCTCAGGTGAGGCCAGAGGGCTTTGGACGCTGTTGTTTAGTCGGGTGCTGAGGTACTTTACCATCTGGAAAAGCAACATGCAGCGGCCGTTCCGGCACCTGGTCCTGTGGACACGGAATAGCGTCACCATTTGCAACCAACACAAGATGACGAAGCGTGTTTGGTCAGCGTCGTAGCTTGGGTGATCGGATATGCAGGATGTGCACCTGGAAGGCCTGTGTAGGTCGGGTTTGTTCTGTCCGGACAGTCGTCGGGTCTGTAGGAGCCGGGCATGTGTCCGGCCATTGATCGCTCTCATTTGGAGGGAGCACCAGTTGTCTGTGGGGTGTCAGAACGCATGCATCCACGCATTCTGACGAAAAAATGCAAAGCGTCCATTGTCGGACGAAATGTCTGGCGGGCCTTTTGTCGGTTCCGTTGATGTTTTCGACGGCTTTTTCCGTCCTCTGTCATCGTGAGGGGCTGCAGCATCAGACGACGTGAGCAGTCGGAAGCGTCGTGAGCGACCGCTGCGAATTCCAGGTATTCGGTCACGACAAAATGTAATGTTTCCATTATATTTTCTTTCGTACCGCCTTGTAATGATGTTGTGGCAGTTCTGGACTAGCATTTTTAATTTTGGTATTTGAGACTTGTGCACATGTGATCTTTAGATTTGTAATATTGGGTTCGTGTAAACAGCGTTGGAAACTGATCTGTTTTTACGAGTTTTTTTGTGAGTCGTTCATGAGAATGCGCAAAAAGGGACGATTTAGCATCTGAGTAGCGGTCAGCTGATACCAGTTTTCTTTGTCACAGTATCGTGCCTGATCATAATACACGGATTCTGACATTTGAAGTAAAAATAAAATAAAAATTAAGAATTTCGAACTGTTAAACTTTTCCCGCACCCATAGCGGTAGGGAGCATTTCCTTATGGGAGGGGGCCTATTCGGCCTCTCTCCCCTCCCCCCCAGATCTCGAGAACTACCCGTCTGATTTCATCACAGCAAACGACAATCGATTCGCTGTGACTTGAAAAGCATTTTTTTTTGTTTTTTTTTTTTAATAAAAGGAGTTTTGAAGATGTTAATAAGGCTGGATACAGAGGAGGAGGTCAGGATGAGGGGTATTTTGACTTGTTACGACTCCGCTGTTTATGGACCAACTTTGATGCAACTGGCATGAATCGAAAGCGAATCGATGAGACTTTTTCTGTGGACTCATGCATTTGTAATTTTGAGAAAATTGATAGGCTTGAACAGGGTTTTGAAAATGGGAGTGTTTCTTGACACTGATATAACATGAAAGTTTAAAACAATTTTTTTTAGTTTTCACAGTCATCTTACACTTCAGACGTACAAATCGTACTACATTGTTTGTATGATGTTGACATAGGCAGCGCCAGGGACATGAAAAAGAGGAACTGTCAAAGTCACATGTTCATCAGGCCAACTTAAGTCCGTTCACCTGAAAAGACCTCAAATGGAATAGGAAATGGCCATGAGTTCATTTCGTGGCGTTTTTAAACGTTTTCAGTCATTTGAATTTACTGTATTTCTAATATTTCTTTCGTGCTATTGGGTAGGCGCACCGACATTTTAGGTCATGGCTCCCTGACTTGACCTGATATCAGCTCGAAACTTGAACACCATTGGAGGACACTGTGCTATGTCATCTGGTTTCCGGATTCTTTGGAAAATGAGCATCAAAAATATTTACATGGAACCATATTGTGACCTTTGACCTTGATTTCACTTTGTAAAGTGACTTCAGATTAGCAAAATTTTCGTTTTCTTGTCCCGCTGTTTACTTTTGCTTTTTGCATTTGTATAAAGATTTAATTTCTATCTTAAAAACTCCGTTTTTGGCAGCTATTTTTCTTAAACTTTCAACAGACCCCAAAAAAGTGGCCTGAGGTGACTCCCAAAAACGTGACCTGGCTTCGCCCCTGAGGAAAAAATTTATGAAAATGGCATTATACGCAAGAAGAATAGATAGGAAAAGTGATTAAGTTTCGTAAATCTGCTTCAAAACCCTGGAAATGGCGAGCAAAAAAATTGAAGGGGTTCCCAAGCCCCTCCCCCTCTACGGGAGCAGGGTTACGTCCTCGCCCATTTAGGGGATTGATGCACCCCTCCCCCCGAAGTTTTCCGAAGAAAACTTCCTGACGGTTTGTTTGATCCACCCGAGACGTGGTGTACCCCATGGGGCATCCATTCGTCATCTTATGATGTAAAAATGCTTCCTGCTTGTTGCCAGAGTAACAAGCTATGACGTCATAACGGGAACCTTGTCAACCGTTCTTGCTCGTCAGCGCGGTCGTTTGACAACGGTCTCACTGTGAGACGTCTCGAGTACACAGATGCTATAATATATAAATGTATTTATATATCTATATCTATATCTATATTTATATCTGCATATATATATATATATATATATATATATATATATATATATATTGTGTGTGTGTGTGTGTGTGTGTGTGTGTGTGTGTGTGTGTGTGTAAGCCCACCAAATACACATATTATTCCACAGAACATACAAATCAGTTATACACGCACGCACACACACACATATATCTATATATATATATATATATATATATATATATATATATATATATATATATATATATATATATATATATATATATATATATATATATGCGTGTGTGTGTGCGTGTATAACTGATTTGTATGTTCTGTGGAATAATATGTGCATTTGGTGGGCTTATGCTCACTGCCGGGATTATCGAGGGTGTAAACTGAGGCTATGACCTACGGCGAAAACACGTTACTTTTCATCTCCGGAAATGCAGTAAGAAATAGGTATCGCATAACAATCTATATATTTGGATTGCTTCATCTGTATGGTATCGAATGATATAGATTTGGTGCAGTTTATCTTCATTCCATGAGAAGAGGGCGCCATTCGAGAATAATGTTGGTTAATTCGAATGCTGCGTTTGGCCTCATCATCATCATCTGTTGCTTTCTCCAAAAATACTTTTTCGCTCCGAGAACGCATTAAAGCCGAAAACCGCGCTGGACAATGATTGATCTGGCATGACCTGGATTGGACTCCATAGTTAAAATACAGTCATGTGGGATACTGACAGATTCGTCATTGATAAACACCATGATATCGGTTTGGCTTTGTTAACATTTATTCCTTGGCGTTTATTCGTGCTTACTTTCGAAAAAGCGCCGCTGTCTGCCATTTTTTTCTTTTTTTTAGCTTTCACTCGACCTGGAAGCAGTGGTGGCTCGTGGTCTCAGAAACACCTGAGGCACAGTGCAAACGTGACACCAAACTGCCCTATGTTCGGCTGCCTTTCTTATATACGTTGTCTAACTATTAAAGCGTGAATGATATCCGACCCCGCTGAGATCGACGTATACAAAAGAAACGAAATGTTACATGGCGCATCACGGTCGGTGTTTTGTCCATATGTGCAGAGAAAGCTGAAGTAAACGGGACAGGCACTCGTATCCGCGCAGCGAAAATATTCAGAATAAGCTGACGTCGAGTGCCCGAGGCGGAAAATTCTCTCCTGTTTCAAGCATACATAAATGGTCGTCGCTGCTAGGGGCGTACATTTATATTATTGAGCTATGTGTACACGTTTCGAAAACGTATATCTGACATTTTAAAATTAATATCAAGTGCAAAAATATAATATTTTGATCAATAATTACCCTGCAAACGCATTCCTTCCTTCGCCACTAATGTTGGCTGACGCTGTCGAGCATCGCTCGTGGGTGAGTCCGATGATGTCGAGTGGTCTCAGCCGCGACGGTGGCGGCTAAAGGTATTACTACGTCTCACCTGACAGGAGCTCTCTCAGCTGCGTTGGCGGCTGTCGACGTGCAGTTTCGCGGACGCTCATCAGGGGCGCTGTAATACATGGGATTCTGACTTTGGTGGAGGCGAGTGAGCTGGCTTCCTCTCCGGCCGCCTTGTGCCGTATGCTTGTGGGAACAGCGGGGTGTCGGGATGCGTTGCGGCGCGGGGCGTCTTTGTGGGCGGTGAGGAGTGGCCTCTGGGCACGGCGGAGGGCTGGCCAGGCAGGTGAGGGTCCAGCCGGAGTCGTGGACATTCAGCGCTGTTAGCACATGTGAGTCAGGCGTGGCCGCGATGTAAAACACCGCCGTAACTAAACATCCCAGTCACGACCGCGGCGTACGCTCGGCGGCCAGCGAGCTGCGGCGCGGCTGCAGCGCGTAGGGGGACAGGAGGCAGAGATGCACGCACACCCAGTGAGATCGATAGCTGACTCGCCACTCCCGAGACTACTGACCTTCTTTCCCGATACTGCTAACTCTCTCCCGAAACTGCTGACTCCCTGTCTCTCCCGAGACTACTGACTCTTTCTCGAAATTGCTAACTCTCTCGAGACTGCTGACTCCCTCTCTCTCCCGCGACTGTTACTCTTCTTTCCCGAGACTGCTGACTCCCTCTCTCTCCCTAGACTACTGACTCACTTTCCAAGACTGCTAACTCTCTCCCTAGACTGCTGACTCTCTCTCTCTCTCTCTCTCTCTCTCTCTCTCTCTCTCTCTCTCTCTCTCTCTCTCTCTCTCTCTCTCTCTCTCTCTCTCTCTCTCTCTCTCTCTCCCTCCCTCCCTCCCTCCCTCCCTCCCTCCCTCCCTCTCTCTCTCTCTCTCTCTCTCTCTCTCTCTCCTCCCTCCCTCCCTCCCTCCCTCCCTCTCTCTCTCTCTCTCTCTCTCTCTCTCTCTCTCTCTCTCTCTCTCTCTCTCTCTCTCTCTCTCTCTCTCTCTCTCTCTCTCTCTGGGCGTGCGTGCGTGCGTGCGTGCGCGTGACGGACGGACGGACGGACGGACCGGCGGGCGGACAGACGGACGGACCGGCCCATGAACACCCCCAGAGTTTATGTTGTCAGTCAGTAATTGCGGAGACTGCTGAAATTGAAGGACTACAGAGAAGAAACCAATCATTGCCAGTAGACGCAGTCCGTCAGATCTTTATTGATCCTCGCCAGCCGTCCAGATAGCTAGAGTCCATTCTGTGAAAGGGAACAGAAGGAGGTATGTGCCAGGAGGATTTCAGTGCTGATGACCGTCAGGTTCTCAGTGTTTTATCTCTGACGATACCACCCTGGGAGTCTCTGCCTTCCTGTCCCTGTTATGTACTTAAAAGAGAACAGAGATCGATTGCACTAAATTTGTTGTTGCTGCCTTTGCCACAGAAGAAATGTATTTGGTCATTGGTATTGCATTCCAAAGGTTTTAAATGTACACATAACACCAGTACACTGCCGCAATACGTGGGTAGTCGGGTACCGGGCCCGTGCAGTAGAATTGCCAGTCGTGCACGTCACGCAACGCTGTCCACGTCTTTGCATTGTGGATAAGCGAACAAGACGCAACCTCCCCCCCCCTAAAAAAACGCTCATGCACACACGCTCTCTTCATTTACTGGAAGACCTGCTGGTGTTCGTTCATGCATTCGGAAACTGCTTACTCACGAAGGAGCAGACTCGTGCTTACAGCGTTGCTGGTGGCTGGCCGGCAGTCGAGCTGCGGCCAGCGAGGAACCGAGCCGGTGGCATGAACCGGACCTCGCTCTGCACACCGCCCGTTGCACCCTCTAAGCTGCCGGCTGTTATTTGCAGGCCGCGGCCTTCAGACTGGCGGACCTTGTCTGCAGATTGTGAGGCGCTGCCGGCAGACGATTGGCCTCGCCCGGCAGACTGGCAGATCTAGTCAGTGGACTGCCGGCCTTGCTATGCAGGCTGCCGGATATGGTGTGCAGACTGTTCGTCGCGCTACGCAGACTGCCGAGAGTGGTCTGCTGACTGTCTGCCACACTCAGCGTACTACCAGTCTCGCTGTGCAGACTGTCAGACGTGCTGTGCGGACTGCGTGCCGCGCTGTGCAGACTGTCCGGCGTCGTTTGCAGGCTGCAGGCCGGCCTGTGCAAACCGCCCAGTTTGGCGTGCAGGGCGCTGGCGATGGTGCGCGCGCTGTCGGTGGCAGGCAGACACCGCGCCCGGCGCCGCCGGATGATGACGAACACCACGCCGTTGAGCACGCCGCCCAGGTTGGAGAAGGTGGTGACGGCCTTGAAGAACCAATTCGGCGGCGCGGTTATCATGTCCCAGACGCCGTACGTCGCCATCGCCCACCACTGCACCAGGAAGGCGGCCACGAAGAGCAGGCTGGTGTGGGCGGTGCGGGCGGCGGCCGCCGTCAGCTGCGAGCCGCCCAGCAGGCGCCGGTTGCGGCCGGCCTGCCGCCGCAGCCGGCACCAGGTTAGCACGTACAGCGTGCCGTTCAGGACGCACGCGCCCGCCAGCGGCACCGTGGTGAAGAAAACCTTGGCCAGCTGGCCGCGCACGCCGTCGAAGTAGCAGAAGGCGCCGTTGGGCCCGAAGCCGTCTTCCGCGAGCACGGCGCAGCAGAAGACAAACGGCAAGCCGAACGTGGCCAGCAGGAGGCGCCACTCTCCCCGGCCGAACGGCGCCGGCCGGCCGCGGCTGACCAGCAGCCAGGCATTCACGGCCATCGCCGTCACCAGCAGGTTCTGCGCCGCGATAAACTCTGCCAGGCAGAAGCCGTATAGCGCGCAGAGCAGCGGCGGCCGCACGTGCGCGCGGGTCACGGCGATCTGCAGATGGTCCATCGAGTGCGAGACGTTGAAGAGGCCGTCGCATAGCGCCAGGTAGACCACCATCCGGTCGCCGGGCGTCCAGTCGGAGAATCGGCAGCCGTTGGCGCGGCACGACCAGGCGATGGTGGTGAGCGCGCAAAACAGGCTGCTGAGGATGCAGGTGAGCGCGGCGCCGTGCAGGATCGGGAAGTCGCCGTTCTGCAGGCCGTACAGCGGCAGGTCGTAGCCGGAGGAGGGTGGCCGGCCGGTGGTCGGCTCCATGGCGCGCGGTCGCGCTGGGCGGCGGGCCGGGCGTCTGGTGGTGCCGAGAGCAGAGGGCCAGCCCGGGCCGGCTCTCGCCGCGCACTGGCCGCCACCGCTGCCCGGCGCCGGCCGGCCGAGTCAACAGAGTCGAGGCCCGAGGTGCGGCGCGGGACCTCCCCGCCGACCGACTGAGGCCGCCGCGGCCGCCGGCGCCACTGGCCGCCCCCCCCCCCCCGGTCTCGAGACGGCAGGAGTCGCCGCGTGGATGAGTGCCGGACGACCGCCTCCTGGCCGGGTTGTCTGAGCGGGATGTTTGCGCGGGCGGCCGGCAGCGCTCGGCCGAGTCCTGAAGCATGCCGCCTGTTTCAGGGCGCTCTACTGCAACTACCAGTCGGCGGGCGCGGCGGCGCCGGCGTCCGGCCGCGGCCAGGCCGGCCCGGCCGCCGACGGTAACAAGCAGCAGCAGGACCTGGTCAAGACGGCCAACCTGCTGTTCGGCGCCCTGGAGCCTCACTACGTCTGGGACTACATGAAGGTAGCTAGGCGCCGACGGGCCGTCTCGCCTCCGACGCCGCCCGGTCGGTGGTCGTGCTTTTCCACTTTTGTAGCGTTTGATTACACATTTCGCTCTGCGTGTGTGGCACTAGTGCTCAGTAGCTGCTCGCACTGCTCCGTCCAGGAGTTCATATGTCACTCTGCTCCTCATAGGAGCTCAGAATAGGACCGTAAAAACGGAGGCCTATGATCGTCGTATACGTATACTGGGATGTGAACCTTATGTCTGCCATTGTTGCACCTAAAGCGGCGTTTTTAATATCAATGGTAGCCTGTATTGTCTCCGTGGTTAGCCGCAAGGCGTAGTCGAAAGCCGTGCTGTGTTGTAGGAAGCGGCAGTCCAGGATGCCAGTGGCTGGAGGTCGCGACAGTAGGCGGCGGCATACGTTTGCTGTCGTGATAATTGACGGCTGACATGCAGAATGGCATTTGGTTGCTGCGTCGTTCGATCGCTGGCGGGACTGAACGGAGTAACCTTTCACGCTTTTGTTTGCACCACGACGTAAACGCTGTTTACGAGTAGTGCTAACTCCCGTAGAGGATTCGGGGCGAGTGCGGGATTTACATCTGCGTGTCACGACCAGGCAGCGACCTCAGGCTGTGGTGAATATTTACTTTTGGCGACCGGTCAAGTGCTAACACGGTCTGTGGGTGGTGCGAACTACGTCTGATCGTGAGTTGGCATTCCCTTCAGGACGAGAGTATGCCTCCGGGCTGGCCCATGGCACGGCGCGGCCGCTTCAGTTGAGAAAGTGCCGGCGCGAACGCGGCGTATGTAAATACGGTTGATATTGCAGTGGTCCTCTTCTACCGCGAGGGTGCCCACGGAACATTTCATTTGTCAGAGGGATTACCGATTGGCAAACGTGAAAAAAATAGCCAGTCATAAAAATAAGGGCACGACTGATCGTGCGTGGTTATAAATATGAAGGTTGTTTATGGAGAAACATTCCGAGACTACCGCTCAGGTAATGATTAAAACACACCCACGAGGTGCTAAATAAGGATAAGAAAACTGATGAGAAGGCTGGATAACAAAAATGGAGGTCGCGATTTCAAAGGAGACTTCCTGTGCGGCTGACGGAAACATTTTCCCGTTCTTATGTCAGCCTTCTCCTTGGTTTCTATCGCCCCTCGGGTGACTCGTCTTCGCCACTGCCGCTCGGGGGCTAGAATGGTGGCCTCAAGGGGACTGTCAGTTTTCAGCAGTGGCCGAACTGACTGGCTGGGGCCGAGGCGTCGATGCGGCCGTACTTCAGCTCCGTAGTGTGTTGTTTCAGGTGGACGTTGAGAGGCATATTCGACCTTGACCGCCTGACCAACGAAGGCGCCTCGGGCGGGGCCTTGCTCTCATGTCCTACCAGTCACCAGACCACGCGGTGAACATCGCCGCTTCACCATGCCTGTCTGTGGCGGCAGGTGAAATACGGCGAGGCGTGTCGGCGCGTGCGCCCGTACTCGGCCGAGGGGTCTGATGAGCCTGCTGGCGGCGGCGGCGGCGGCGCCGTGCTGCCGGTCGGCAGCGGCGATCCTGACGTGGCCGAGTGTTGCGCTTTGATCGTCTTCCTGCTGGACGTCATTTCTACCGAGACCAGCGTGGAAGTTCAGACGGAGCACTTGCCGCACCTCGTCTGCTGCGTGGTCCAGAGCCTGAGCGTCACGCTGACCGAGGGCGTGGGCCACCTGCGGCCGACCGACTTCTGCTGCTCGCTCGACATCTGCCGCACCGTGCTGAACAAGGTGCAGCCGGGCGTGCGGCGCGCGCGCAGCCCGGCCGGCGCGCCGCTGCCGCCGCCGCCCGTCTCCGTCCACGACTGCGCGCGCCTGTTCGCGGCCCTGTTCGCCGGCCTGGTGGCCGGCCGGCTGCTGGCAGCCGACGCCGAGCTGGCCGAGTGCCGGCGCCGGCTGGAGCTGCCGGACCGCGCCGGCGCCGAGCGGCGGGACGCCGAGCTGCGCCAGCTGCTGCAGCGGCGCGCTGCCGGCGCCGGCGCCGAGCCGGTCCGTCCGCGGCCGCCGCCCTCCAGCCAGGTGCGTGTTCCGGCCGCCACCGGAGGCCGCCGGGAGCGGTGCGTTCCGTTTGGCGGCGGGTCGACTGGGCGCACGTCTCCGTGTCGCAGGCTGGTGCCACGTGCGCTGTTAATCATCATATCTCTTGAGCCGGTGACGGAAACGTGAGGCGACGGTATATACATGCATATGGAATGGATCAGCTCATTGTGGCGGCGCGGTGCCGGGTTTCCCACTGTCCGGCGCTGTCCATCTCGGAGCGCAGTCGTGTGACCAGCCGTCCCGTCGTCCCCCAGGAGCAGACCGTGGCGGCGCTGCGCCGGGCCGAGCAGCTTCGGCTGTCGCTGGCGCCGGCCGCCGACCAGTACCTGCCGGCTTTCCGCAGCGGCTGCCAGCTGCTGGTGCTGCTCTCCTCGTTCCCGGCCATGGACGAACCGGACGAGTCGCCGCCGGACGAAGGTGGGTCGGCGGACGGCGGCTCGGGCACGGCCCGCGTCCGTCGCCGGCCACCAGGCCTCGGCCGTCGTGTGCTGCCGGGTAGCGAACGCCGGCCGGCCATTCATCGTAATTCACTCGACTCACTGTCTTGTGGGAGATGTTTTCCGTAGGCTTGGATGGGTGCAGGTGAATGTTCCTAGTTTTAGTCCTTGTTCAGTGGTGGCGTGACACATGAGCGACGTGATTCATTCTTTGAACCCGATGTTTAGTCACAGTCAGGTATGTTCAGGTCTGTAGGTCCGGCGGTTCACTGTGGGTCATCTTTGTGGCCCGCGTTTACCGCTTATTCCACGTGACTTCGAGCTGACGCGACCATGGAGTCTGCATCATGCGAGAAGTCGTTGACCGGTTGCCCGGAGTCTCTGACGCGGCCCTGTGCTTCAGTGACCGGTCCGGCCGATTGTGTCTCTGATCCGGGCCTGTGTTTCAGTGACCCCTGCTGTTGTTTCTGACCAGGCCCTGTGTTTCAGTGACCGGCCCGGCCGAGTACCCGGAGTGGTTGGTGTCGCTGCTGGCCGTGGCCTGCTTCCTGCCTGCCGACCACGGCCACAGCCGGTTTGTGTTCAGCGCCGTCTCGACCCTGCTCGACTTGGTGGCGCTGGCCTCCTCGCTGGGCTGCCAGCCGAGCCGGCCGAACGGCGGCAACAGCGTGGCCGTACGCCCGCTGCTCACCTGCGGCCAGCAGCGCAGTCTGGTCCGACACACCGTGGTCGCCCAGGTCAGCCGCGCCGCCGCCCGCCGTCGCCCCCGGGCGCCGGCCGTCCGCTCCGTGCGCCCGCTCCGTGACGTGTCGCGTGACACTTGGAACGTCATGCCCGCAACGCTCCGTCGTGAATGCTTGCGGGTAGTGGGAATTGTTGGATTGTGAACAGTCCGGATAGGGGTCGTCGAAAGCGCAGGGTGCCGGTCTGGGAAAGTTGGTACGTGATGGGATATTTTTCGGCTGTTCCTGTGATGGCTAGTTGTTAGACTCGGGCTGCTGCTAGGTTGACCGTCTTGTCATTGCCATGCCCGTTGTCTTCGATGCCAGTCTCGGTCCTTGGGACTCACCCGATGTCCGGCACTGTGGCCATCGTTCATTATTGGCCCTCTCACCCCAATGTCTGTCTGATGATGTCTGACCAGTGGCCGCGTCTGCCCGGTCGGGAGTGATAACCCCATGCGTCCTCTCCTCAGCTGCTGACGCGGCGTCTGTGGCGACTGCTGTCGCCCCGCCAGCCGGCGCTGCACCTGCCCTGCGTGGACCTGCTGCAGCTGATGCTGAACCTGCTGCCGTCAGCACTGGTGGAGAACCAGCTGACGGCAGACATGACTCACCCGGACCTGACCGTCAGGTGAGCGTCTGTCCCCTGACCCGGACCTTGCCGTCAGGTAAGCGTCGTAATTCGACCCGGACCTGACCGTCAGGTCAGCGTCTGACCTCTAACGCGGACCTGACCGCCAGGTGAGCGTGGATATCCTGGAACTCTGTGGAGGCTTTGACTACCACCTGCCATCCATGGAGCCTTCCCTGTGTGACACCATCTGTGATGGTCTGTTGGCGTCGACTGACCATGTGATTCGAGAGGCGTCTGTCCGCCCCCTGACCTGTAACCTGTCGGTCAGGATGGAGGCGTTCGGCCGGTTCGCTGTGCTATGGCACCTCAGTCGGGAGGTGTCGGCGCGCCGTCACATTAGCCGTTCCTTCGACCGCTGCCTGCTGCTGATGCTCGACTGTCTGCGAGACACCAGCGGGCCGCTCTACTCTGTGGCGCGCACCTGGCTCACACACACCCTGCAGCGAGGCGACGTCACCAGGTATGACGCCACTACAGCACCAGCGGTCCTCTGTACTCCGTGGCGCGTACCTGGCTCACACACACCCTGCATAACGTCACCAGGCATGACACCAGTATGACACCAGCTGCCCGCTCTACTCTATGACGCTTGGATCACATACACCTGTAGCGAGGCGACGTCACATGATATGACGTCAGCAGTTACTGCTGTTTCCACGACAGCATGGCGGAATGTTCGAGCGTCTTTGCCACCTGTCATGCAGTGTGCGTTTGTCTTCCCCCCGTATCTTGGCCTTTACTCTCTGGCTACGTGAACGTGAACACTGCCACTGCGTATTACCGTTATGCATCTGTAATAATTTCGGTTATTTGTTATACGCTTTCGGGCATTTGTGTTGAGAGTTGTGCTCTGCGTGCTGCGGCAGGATCATGGAGCCGCTGCTGCTGCTGCTGCTGACGCCGGACACGGCTCGCGTCAGTGTGCAGCATATCGATGTCAGCGCCGCGCCGGCCGACCCGGAGGACGGCGACGACCTCGGCCGAGTCTACGCCATCAGTTCCGTGGAAGGTGCTGATGCCCCCCCCCCCCCCAGCTAGAGCGGGCCTTATTCTCCCTGTCTGGATGCCTGCCTCCTGCCGGCTGTCATGGCCTGTCTTTCCGCCTTCGGCCTTCTGTCTGCTGCCTTTCTGCATACCCCTGCCTTCTCTCACGCATTGCTGTAGTGCGCGAACTAGTCTGGGTCTACCTTTATCATAGGCCATCTGCTCCCACGTAAGACCCACAAAGGCATCTAGGTTTAATTGTACATGTTTCTTCGTAGTTCTCCGTTTGTACCAGGCTTTCGGCACAGTATCCTGAGACGCGACCCTCGTAAAGGCTTCCTGCCCGCACGGTTGGCCTGTTGGCCAGGCTGACCGGCCGGCCTGCCGGCTGCCGCCCCAGGTAACGTCATCTACCACGTGGCGGACGAGTCGGCGGCCGGCCGGCCGGCGCGCCGTCCTTCCGGCGGCCGCAAACTGCTGGCGCTGACGTCACTGGGTCGGCCGGGCGGCGTGCCGGAGACGCGCGCCGGCACCGCCCGGCTGCCAGGACCGCACGACCTCAGCGCGGCCCTGCTACAGCCCATCTCCGTCTTCGTCAACCCCATCACCGGTGGGTGCCGCCCCGTGGCCCAGCCGCCGGCGGCCGACAGCGTGACGGGACGGCGTGACGGGACGGCGCGACGGGACGCGCGCGACGGAGTCCGGCACCGCTCCGACGGATGGCCCGCCGAGTTTGAATCGGCGCGACGGTGCGGCACTGGCCGGCATTGCAGAGGAAGTGCATTCGGTGTTATTTCCGGCGGGCTGCCACTGCATCCGCGTGTGTGTTTATTTGCGTCCCGGTCCTGTCACCGTTTCCGTTGTGACGGAGGTGCGAAATGTGCTGCCCAGCTGACTCGTGCTTCGCTAGCGCCTGTCCCCCATTCACCCCCTCCCCGAGTCCGACCGAAGCTCCTGTTTTGATGGCACCCCGTCCCTCAGTCCTCCTCTGTCCATCTGATCCGCCTCTTTGTCCGTCTGACCCGTCCCTTTGCCTGGCCGACCGCCCCTGTGCCCGGCTGACCTCCCTTCTGCCCGGCTGACCTCCCCTCTGCCCGGGTGACTGCCTCGTTGTCCGTCTGACCGGCCCCTGTGTTCGGCTGACCGGCCCCTGTGTCCGGCTGACCGGTCCCTGTGTCCGGCTGACTGGTCCCTGTGTCCGGCTGACCGGCCCTTTGCCCGGCTGGCCTCCTCTCTGCCCGGGTGACTGCCTCGCTGCCCGGCTGACCGTCCCCTGTGTTCGGCTGACCGGCCCCTGTGTCCGGCTGACCGGCCCCTGTGCCGTCGCAGCAGGCGACTCGGACGGCGAGGCGCCGGAGCCGGCGCTGCCGCGCCACCTGGACCTCTCCAGCGTGCACCGGTTCAGCGGCGGCGAGCGGCGCGCCAGCCGCGACTCGGCCGACTCGAGCGTCTCGGGCCGCCTCGAGCTGGCCGACTCGGACAAGTCCGGCTCGCTGACGCCGTTTGACGGCATGTCGCAGCTGTTTTCGGCGTCCGAGGAGAGCGTGGCGGTGGCAGCCGGCATCCTGGGAGAGGTGCGACCCGGCGCCGGGACGGCGCAGCGCAGCTGACGGGTGGACTCTGACGGGTCGTCTCGTGGTCTGGGGGAGGTGCCATTGGCATGAACGGGGAACACTCAAGTGATATGTGGTGAAGGCGTCAGTGAGGATGAAACGTTACTGGAGTCACGACGTATTGTATTCCGAAGAATCTCATCACTGGTCAGGGTCACTGATCGTGATGATAGTGAATGATTCTGTTGGCATTTATAACACAACAAATAAGAGACAAAAAGGGACTCAGAGTTCTTCCAACGCAGAAACTCATCAGTTCGTCAACGAAATCTTCTCCTTAGGTAACCGTAGCATACTTCGTTGTATCTGAATGACCAAAGGGGACGTAAGCTACGTCGAGTTCAGAAACTTGCCGCAGCCATCATACGAAAGGTTTGTTTTAGGTACAATATACTATACACAGGTTCAGTCAAGTGGATATGCACATGATTGCAGCTGAGGATATGGCGCTTGTTTTCCGTAACGTACAGTCTTGTTACAGATCGTGGATGCGGCCCTTGACAAGTGCAATCTCAAAGAAGCGAAATGGTCTGATAAAAAAGACGTGGAACGCAGCGAAGAGAAGCTCATTCACCCCCTCCATAGCTTCATGCTACTGTATTGTCAGGTAACTCCTTCTCCGGCCTCAGTTTTTGCTGAATGATGTTCTAAATGGTTGCACTATCTGTGAGCTCTCAGCGTTGGTAAAGGTACTGATTGAATGCGTTGATAATTCATGGATGACAAGTCGTCATGTGAGGAAGAATTGCGAGGAATGCGAATCTCACCACTACGACTGCAGATCAAGTGTTCGGTCTCCTGGCGTAGTCAGCTGGGACTAATTTGTCTAGATCTGTCCTGACACTTGTCCGGCACTGCGGCACCGGGCGTGTTCTACCGTTTGTCTAGTTGCGACTCGTATGTCTGTTGTCTGGCGGTGTGCAGGGTGACTGGCCATTACTGATGTATCTGTTGTGTGTCTGGTTGTTGGCGTTTGACCGATGGGGACCAGTGCACCTAATGTGTGTGTCCGTGGTGTTCTTGGCCGTGTTTCGGTTTGACCGGTTGGGACCAGTGCACCTGATGTGTGTGTCTGGTGTGTTTCTGGCGGTGTTCCGGTTTGGCCGGTTGGGACCAGTGCGCCTGATGTGTGGTTCGGTTGTATTTCTGGCCGTGTTCCACTTTGGCCGGTTGGGACCAGTGCGTCATGTGTGCGTGTGTGTCTGTTGTTGATGTGTGCCGTGTTCCGCTTTGAACGGTGAGGACCACTGCGTCTGACGTGTGCTCGCCTGACCGTGCTGGGCAGGTGTGCGACTCGCGGCGCATCCTGTACGCGCTGCAGACGCTGCGCTCCGTCCTGGAGACGGACTGTCGGCTGACGCTCTGCAGCATGGCCACCACCAGCGTGTGCTCGTCGGCCGCCCAGAGCGCCGGCAACAGAAGCCAACAGGTGGGCGCGCCGGCGGTCGGCGCTGACAGAACGGTCTCGGCGCCGCGCCGGACTGGCGCGCCACGTCGGCGTCACCACTCGGACGGCGGGGATCGGGGCTGTCGTCTGCTGTCAGATGCCACTCTGCATCCTGTCTGCAGTCGTGTCCTGTCGCCGGTGGTGGTGTTCTTTCTGATGCTGTTGTGCGTTAGCTCCGGGTTCTCGTGTTCCTGCCCTGGTCACTGATGTGAGTTTGGTCGCCGTTTGTCGTCAGATCCAGGTTCTGCCGTTCTGCCCTCATCATTTATGTGTGTCCTGCCGCCGTTCTGTCGTCAGACTCAGGCTCTGTTCTGCCACCTTCACTAATGTCTAGCCTGTCGCCGTGCTGTCGTTAGATCCAGGTTCTGCTGACCTGCTGCTGTCACTTACGTCTGGTCTGTTGACTTTCTGTCGTCACGTTCAGGTTGTTCTCTGCGGCTATCGTCACTAATGTCTGATCTGTTTTCTTCTGTCGCCAGATCCAGGTTCTGCTGTCGTGCCACCGTCGGTCGATGCAGGGCCGCCGGTTCGGCGGTGAGCCGCACCCGGAGGCGCTGACCGCCTACCGCAGCTCGATGCTTCTGGAGGTGGTGATGGCGCAGTGCCTGCAGTTCATCCGGAGCTACTACCCCAACCTGGAGGCCTCTGCCGTCACCGCCGAACAGCTGCAGGCCAACAGACAGGTCAGATGACGGCGACGAACGGTCGAGTCGTTGGTCTTTCTGCCGCAGTGTTCGCCGCGCAATGATGTCCATTGTAAAACCCGGATCGATTAAAATAGCGGGCTTATGTATTGTTCAGTGTTATCTCCGTGGTATTTTGCTCTTTTGGTCGCAGTAATGTCCCTCTGCTGGGTGTTTGGGTGTGGCCGACGGCTGACCGGTGACGAGTGACCCGCTCTGTCATCTGACGGTTGACCAGTGACTGTGACCTGCTCTGTCATCTGATGGCCGACCAGTGACAGTGACCTGCTCTGTCATCTGGCGGCCGACCAGTGACAGTGACCTGCTCTGTCATCTGACGGCCGACCAGTGACAGTGACCCCCACTGTCACCTAGCGACCGACCAGTGACATTGATCCGCTCTGTCATGTGACGGCCGACCAGTGGCAGTGACCCGCTCTGTCGTCTGACGGCCGACCGGTGACAGTGATCGGCCCTGTCAGGTACAAATTGTGTCGGCCGAGATCCTGACGGCCATGTTCTCCGAGCTGGTCACCGTGGTGAGGTCGAGCGGCCGCAGCTTCGCCACCTACCTGGCCGACCTCCTCAAACGCTGCAAGGTTAGTCTTGGGGCGCGGCTGAGCCGACGCACTCTCTCTGCCCTGTCGGACGTCGGACACCTCTGGCTGTGAATGTACTGGTCCGGGTCAGATCTCGTCAAGAGCAAAATTGTGAACTTCTTTTGTTACGGATGAGGCTCTCACCCAGCGGGCCATTTTCCGCCGACCGTAGTGTCACCGGGATCTTGCCACCAGTTTTGCTGAAGTCTGTATGCGACGCCGTCTCAGGTGCAGAAGACGCTGCTGAACTGCCTGCTGTCCACGGTGCACTCCCTGCGCGCCGGCCCGCGCCAGGAGAGCACGCTTACAGAGGACATCATGGACTTCAACGAGGTGTCGCCGCCGGCGCCCACCGAGGACGGCTCGGCAGAGAGCGGAGGCCGCCGTGGGCCGGCGCTCAGCTTTACAGAGACGCTGCAGATACAGCTCATCAGGTGAGCGGCAACACCACAGACCGGTCTGTCGTCCTTCCGCACGGGAGTCATCCGACAGTTGTTGTCGCCGCCACCTCCGTGACCATCTGGACACGCCGCTGCTGCGACCTGTTCCGGTCCCCGGGCTGCGGCTTGTCTCGGTCCCCGAGCTGTGACCTGTTCTGGTCCCCGAGCTGCGACCTGTCCCGGTCCCCGGGCTTCGGCCTGTCTCGGTCCCCGAGCTGCGACCTGTCCCGGTCCCCGGGCTTCGGCCTGTCCCGGTCCCCGGGCTTCGGCCTGTCTCGGTCCCCGAGCTGCGACCTGTCCCGGTCCCCGAGCTGCGACCTGTTCTGGTCCCCGAGCTGCGACCTGTCCCGGTCCCCGGGCTGCGGCCTGTCCTGCCCCCCGGCCTGCCGGTTAATGGCGGGCGCGTGCCCGGCAGGCTGGTGCTGGCGCTGCTGATTCTGGAGGACCAGACTGACCAGCTGAAGACAGACGTCGAGTCGTCGCCGGCGGCCGGCCGCCTCCCCGCTCCGGCCGCCTCCGAGGTCAAGTTCTACCCGGGGCAGCCGGTGTCTGCGCAGCCCATGCTGCTCAACGCCATCACCGGCGCCCTGAAACAGGTGAGGCTGCCACATAGTTGTGGGCTATGTGGCTACTGAAGACGTGTGTTTTAAATGAACTCGTATTTTCCTCAGACAGATACCGTGTAGTTGGATGAAAATGTTTGTTTTGTTCTCAAGCCAACTTGCAGCGTGCCGGTTTAGAATTTTTCTTTCGCGATCTCACTATGTAGAGAGCAAAGTAGAACACTGGGGACAGGACGGAAGTGAGGTGTGCCTCTGTGTTATGTACATGGGCCATTGTTGAGAAGAATGCTTACATGGTGCATGTTCAGATTTCTTTGTATGGCTACAACATGAACTGAGGCTTCAGAAATATCACTTGGCCTTTCCGGAATGGGCATTAGATTGGTAATCTTCATGTCTGATATACCTTGAAAATCATCATGAAATATTATTTTAACAGAGACTTGGATGAGTGTATGGGGCAGGCCCTTTTTGCGTGTTTGGGAACAGAAGAAATCATTTGGCCCAGTCCAGGAATGTTGAGAACAAAATGTTTTAAGGCCCGAAAATTTTGAAATGTACCCAACATTCCAGCCTTGTTAAGGGTAATCGCCCATTTTGATTGCGTTGGAATCGTTGATCTCACTTGCCACTGCACCCGCATCTTCATCGAGATTCTGGGGGAATTTCCCAGGTGGACATACTGAGCATACTTAGAAGTACCAAACCAAAAACAACAATTCTTCCGCACTCCCATTCTGTATCTACGTCATCCTATCCCACAGAACCACATGTACCACTTGTACGGCCGCGAACAGTCTGGTGGCGTGGCAGTGACGTCACCTCTCGTCCTCAGAGCCACACCCGCCACCTGCACCGGCACTGGCTGTCGCTGGTGACGTCGTCGCTGCCGTTCGTGCGCCGCCCGCTGCCTCAGATCGTCACCCACGTGGTGACCCAGGTGGTGCAGAACATCGAGCAGCTGGCCGCCCTTTACCAGTCCGAGGACAGGTCAGCCTCGGCTCCGAGAACGGGCTGCTCCTGGCGTACGACAGGACGACAGTTCTGATGGCCGAGGGCATGGACTAGGCATATTTTATGAGCAGACTTTTTGCTATACCTGATGGAGATGCGATGTCATCGTCTCTTTCTAGTCCGCCGCTGTGTCTGTGACGGCTGTCCGCCGCTGTCTCAGTGACGACTGTCCGCTGCTGTCTCTGTGGTGGTTGTCGGCCGCTGTCTGTGACGGCTGTCAGCCATTGTCTCCGTGACGCTGTCCGTCCTCTCCCTGCGACGGTTGTCCGCCGCCGTTTCTGTGACGGCTGTCCGCCGGTGTCTCTGTGACGGTTGGCCAGCGCTGTCTCTGTTACGCTGTCCGCCGCTGTCTCTGTTACGGCTGTCCGTCGCTGTCTCTGTGGCGGCTACCGCCGCTGTCCCTGTGACGGCTGTCCGCCGCCATCTGTGACGGCTGTCCGCCGCCGTCTCTGTGACGGCTGTCCGCCGGTGTCTCCGTGATGGCTGTCCGCCGCTGTCTCTGTGACGCTGTCCGCCGCTGTCTCGGTGACGGCTATCCGCTGCTGTCTCTGTGGTGGTTGTCGGCCGCTGTCTGTGACGGCTGTCAGCCATTGTCTCCGTGACGCTGTCCGCCCTGTCCCTGTGACGGCTGTCCGCCGGTGTCTCCGTGACGGTTGGCCAGCGCTGTCTCTGTTACGCTGTCCGCCGCTGTCTCTGTTACGGCTGCCCGCCGCTGTCTCTGTGACGGCTGCCGCCGCTGTCCCTGTGACGGCTATCCGCCGCCGTCTGTGACGGTTGTCCGCCGCTGTCTCTGTGACGCTGTCCGCCGCTGTCTCTGTGACGGCTGTCCTCTGCTGTTTCCGTGACGGCCGTTTGTCGTCCGCTGCTGCAGGCTAACGGCGGACGACTGCGTGCCACCGGACCACATGGTGTACCTGGTGGAGGCGCTGACCGTCATCTGCCATTTCTGCATGATCGACTCCAACCAGCAGGTGAGCTGCCGGGTACTGGTGCTGCCGCGACCCGGCACGGCACGCGCCGACGGGGCCGCGTCACGCCTTCTTAGTCACAGACCACTGTATCCAGTGTGTGTTGTATCACGACATGGTCGATATGGATGACGGAAATCGATACCTTTGGGGATTACTTAAATGTTGGGGCGTACGCTTGTTCCTGCTTGTAGCATGTGAAGATTCTCGTGGCTGACCAGAGTGATATGTGCCTTGACATATTGTCTGTCTTCCGGATTGTCTTGCGTGACCATTCACGACGTGGTGGTGCTGTTCAAAACATTTCGAGCATTGCGGCCTTAAAGTCATTTGTCATCCACCGTTGCACCGGGGAGTTTCCGATGTAACAGTGGTCGTACCAGCGCTTAATCCTTTGCTCCGGCATGCATTGCAATCACAGCTGCATTCTAATGACCTTCCCAACATTAATAAAGCAGGCTCTCTTGCCACATTTTAGTCCTTGCGTTTTGGCATCGCCAGTCCTCTTTGACCTGTCATGGGGATGGTTAGGGCCTTCTCTCCGTCTGACGACGACGTCGCCGCCCTTCTGATTGGTCCAAGTCGAGGTCCTTGGTGCGGCTGCCACTGTTGGCCCACACACACCCACCTGGCCGGCGCTTTCCTGCACCTGTCTCCCCGGCTGCGGACTCCCCCGGTATTCCCCTGCATCGTCGTGGACTGCCCCGGCCCGAGCCGCGGGAGGGGAGGGGGCGGGGTCGGAGCCGCATGCCCGCTGCCGCCTGAGTGGGCGCCGTGTGTCTGCGCGCAAAGGTGGTGTCCGGTCCGCAGCCTGTCTCGGCCCCGGCGGCCGCCGCCGACGCGCTGCACACCTATTCGGCCGGCCCGTCCGCCCCCCAGGTGCTCAGCAACCTGCTGCACGTGTTCGCCGCGTCCGCGCCCGTCAAGGTGGGTCCTCCTGGTCACCACAGTCCTGCTCATCACAGTCCTCACGTGAAGGTACGTTCCCTTTCACCGGAGCCCTCACGTCAGTGTGGGTCCTTGCGATCACCAGTCCTCGCCTCAGACAGGTTCCTGCTGGTCACTACTCCTGTCATCATGATGGACTCCCCTGTTCACCACGTTCCTCACGCCATGACTGGTCCTATTTACGACGCCTCTACCTGTCATGGTCCCCACGTCAAGGAAGCGCATCACAGTAGTTCTCACACCACAGTCCTGCCGTAGACATTGTTCTGTAAACGTCTCGATGAACCTAGAAGCCAGAGACGCCTCTGCGTGGCCCTCGCGGCGTCTGGCCGGGTGCAGGGCGGTCGGCTTTCGTCGCGCTAGCCTGTCCCGGTGCATGCTGTCCGGGTTTCGCCACCCTATCTCTGCAGAGCTGCGGGAGCCGCCGGGGCATGTGTGACAGCATGGGCGGCGCGCGTGACGGCGCCGGTATAGAGGTCTCGCAGTGCGTCCGGCCGGCCGGCGCTGGGTCGGCTGGGCGGGACCGATCTGTGGCCGTCGTGTGAGTGCCGCGCTGGGCGCGGCCGTCCGTCCTGCTGACGCGTCGTCCGCCGGCCGCCCAGGACGACTCGGGTCGGGAGGCGAGCTCGGAGCCGGTGCTGAACGCCCGCCGTCTGCTGCTCAGCGTCCTGCCGCGCATCATGGTGGGCACGGCCGCACTCTGGCACGCCGTGACCGGCAGCGGCGCCAGGTCAGTTGGCCGACCGGATCAGTGCACGGCACGGCAGGACAGGGTCGGGCGAGTCGGTTCAGGACAGGGCAGGACAGGACAGGTCGGATCAGTACAGGGCATGGCAAAGCTGGCCAAGGCAGGGCAAGGCAGGCTTTCTCGGATCGGAACACATTGGTGACGTGACTGCAGTCCCCGATGGCCGTTACGGCTACGGCAGTTGGACGCACAGGACACCAGTGCAAGTTAAAATAGTCGCGGGACTGGGCAGTGACGCGATTTGGCTCTGGTAGATGTGGGCACGAACTTGACGTTGTTACGTCATGTGGTCCGTCGTAGGCAGGGGTGCGGTAGTGATTCAATCTCTGGTAGATGTATGCTTTGAACGGGGCAGTGGGGGATGTTGCAAGTGGTCTGCTAGGCGCGCAAACCCATTGTGAGCCCTGCCGTTACGGTTTGGTTCACGTTGGCGGTGCATTATGTCCATCGTATCCGCGATGTCCCCTGTCGCCGCTGGGCCGTGTTATCCCGATGTGTGTCCTGATCCGAGTCATCACGGTCGGCACATGGCATTCTGACTCCGGTGGTCTGCTGGCAGCGAGTCGTCCTCCTGGATCCTGGGCGTGCCGCGCGTGGTGAAGCAGCAGGTGCTGGAGCTGCTGTCGCCCATCTCACACCACCACCCGGCCAGCTTCCTGGCGGCCGTGGCCGTGGCCTGGCACGAGCGCCGCCTGCGCGGACAACAGAAACAGGTCAGGAGGGAGGGGGCAGCGATACAGCAGAAACAGGTCAGGGAGCAGCGATACAATAGAAACAGGTCAGGGGGCAGCGATACAGCAGAAACAGGTCAGGGGGCAGCGATACAGCAGAAACAGGTCAGGGAGCAGCGATACAATAGAAACAGGTCAGGGGACAGCGATACAGCAGAAACAGGTCAGGGAGCAGCGATACAATAGAAACAGGTCGGGGACAGTAATACAGCAGAAATAAGTCAGGGGCAGCGATACAGCAGAAACAGGTCAGGGGGCAGTGATACAGCAGGAACAGGTCAGGGGGCAGCGATACAGTGGAAACAGGTCGGGGGCAGCGGTACGGCAGAAACAGGTCAGGAAGCAAAACAAGTCATACAGCAGAAGTGGGTCAAAAAGCTGCCATACGCGGATCCGGGAGTGCAGAAACAGGCCCGAGTGCTATAGTTCACAGAATGCGTCACGAGACCACGCTGTGAACATTGAAAGGAGTCCAAACCATTCCAGTTTACTGAAGAAGACTATGCCTGAACGCCTCATAAATGAGTGGAGAGTAAACACACAGTTATCAGATGCATGTAGCAGTGCATTGGAACAGATGGGATGTTGGATTTTGTGACGAAACAGTTTTATCCACGGAGTAAGTAGGGACTTGCGGGTAGTCGGTCAGTTGTACTGTAAGACGATCACCATGCCTGTTTTTGTGAGACTTTTAGATTGTGCTGACCCGGTTTATGCGAAATGTTCCAGGAAGACTAATTGAATCAAGACCATGTAGGTCATCGCATAACCACCGACAACGTGTTCTGGCGTCGGAAGGTCAGACCCCCCAGTTGTGCAGGACTGTATGTGGTTGGACGTGGCCGGCTGTGTGTTGTGTCCACCGCTCGGTGGTCAGTGTGCAGGACTGTGTGTGGTGTGTGGCCGGCTGTGTGTTGTGTCCACCGCTCGGTGGTCGGTGTGCAGGACTGTATGTGGTGTGTGGCCGGCTGTGTGTTGTGTCCACCGCTCGGTGGTCGGTGTGCAGGACTGTATGTGGTGTGTGGCCGGCTGTGTGTTGTGTCTACCGCTCGGTTGTCGGTGTGCAGGACTGTGTGTGGTGTGTGGCCGACTGTGTGTTGTGTCCACCGCTCGGTGGTCAGTGTACAGGACCGTGTGTGGTGTGTGGCCGGCTGTGTGTTTTGTCCGCCGCTCGGTGGTCATTGTGGTGATCGGTGGTGGTGATCGGTGTGACCGGCGGTGGCATCCGACCAGCGCCGTGATCGGCCTTTCAGGGCATCCCGGAGTTCTGCCCGGAGCAGCTGATCCTGGTCGAGCTGGTGGCCTCGATCCGTGTGATCCCGATCGACAGTCTGGTGCAGACGGTGCGGTCCGTGGTGCGACAGCCGCCCAGCGTCGGGCCGCACGTGAGTGCACCCGCCCGGCCGGCGCCGGCCCGCCCGGGGAGGCGGCCCACCCCCGGGACGGCCGGTAGCAGTAGTCAGCCGCAGGAAGACTCATTGGTTCGTTTGTTGAAGAAGAGCAGTGTTTCGAGCCTCTGCGCACCGTGCATTTTGCAGCTGTGGATATATACGGTGGCTGTTGTGTCGGTCGTAGTGAGGACACATTGCCTAGTGTGGTGTTCAGTGTAACCGCAGATTTTGAGTGTAGCCTGCTTTGCCACGGGTTTGTGATGTTTTAGCCGAGCGTGATCGGCCTTCCTGTCTGGTTCGACTTAAAGCAGCCTCCTCTGGTCTGGAAGTCTGATTCCCTGATGGTTAACCGCTGAGTCTGTTGTGACGGTCTGACCCTGTTCCGTCCGTGCGCAGAAGCCGGCTCTGCCGACGTCGGCGCTGCAATTTCTGCTGTGCTACTTGCGCTCGGTGCCGGCCCAGCAGCTGGCCGAATGTTGGTCGTCGCTGCTGGTGCTGCTGCGTGACGCGCCGCAGCTGGCGCCGCCCGCCCAGTTCCTGCTCCTGGCCGTGCTCAACGAGTACGTGCAGCGCGCGCCACCGCTGCCCGAGAAAAAGGACCAGCGTGACCTGCAGGACGTGGCCGCCAAGGTGAGCTGAGGTCACCAGCCGACCGCGGCGCCGGCTGCCGGCAGCGATGGCGGGGCCGTCTGCGCGGTAACGGCTGTGAGCACGGGATATGACCGATGTATGTCAGTGTTGTGACAGGTGCCTGTCGGTGGTGTGACTGACGCGCAGTCGGGACTGCGACGGCTCTCATTGGCTTCCGTGACTGATGTCTGTTTCTTTTGCGACGCTCGCCTTTTGCTGTGCTTGATGTCTGTCTGTGCTTTGACGATTGTCTGCCTCTACTGTAGTGGTTGTCAGTGTCTGTTGTGACTGACATCTGTCTGTGTCGTGACGGTTGCCGTTGCCGTTGTGACGGCCGTTTGCTGCTTACGTGTCTGGCGTCTGTGAGTGCCTTGGACGGTCTGTGTGCTGTACTGACGCTGTCGGCCGGAGCTGATGGAGGTCTGCAACGCTGTGTGGGCCCTGTCTGTGCGCTGTACTGACCCTGTGTCGGCTGCAGCTGGTGGAGGCCTGCAGCGCGGTGGCCGGCGCCTGCCTGGAACAGACCACCTGGCTGAGGAGGAACCTGGCCGTGCGTGCTGCGCCGGGCGGCTCAGAGCGGGCCCAGGCTGCCAGCCCGGAACCGGGCAAGACGCCCACTGGTGAGCCGACCCCCGCCCCTCCCCCATCCCACTGGAGACACGGGCCGGCCGCCGGGGAAGGGGTGTGTGGCCGGAGCCTTTGGTGTGTGGTCGGCAGGCGACGGTACGGCAAAGGCGACCAGATGGTGCTGTTGCAGTGATTCCGATCTGCGTCGGCAGATTTGTCACCGAACTTTTGACGTCCTCGACCAGCCGTCTGGGACGTTAGAGTTGTGACTTCCTCAGTCGCCCCTCTCATGGGTACTCCACGGGCAGAAGGCAAGGCGCTCCGGCAGCGTTCGGCTTGGCTTGCTTGGGACGGAATGCAGTCGCCTGTTCGTGTGCCGCGGTGTTTTCCAGACCACTCCCCGGAGGCGCAGTGGAGTGTGCAGGCGCTTCGGATGCTGGCTGAGTTGCTGGCGCCGCTGCTGGACGTGCTGTACCAGTCGGACGAGAAGGACCGCGTCCTGCCGCTGCTCAACGGCGTGATGTGCCACGTCACACCGTACCTGAAGAACCACAGGTGAGCCTGCCGGGAGCAGGTCAGTGTCCCTTTTAAGCTGGCATTGTGACGGGAGGATTTCTGTAGACCGGCGGGTGAGGGGCGCTGTGAACCTGTCCGGACGTTCCGGGAGGTCGCTGCCCATGGTCTTTGTTGTTAATATCTAGTATCAACGGCGGCGTTGGTATTCGAGATATGTCTGCTGTGTTGACTGTCAACGGACGTTGGCGCGGTGTTTGTCCGTGGCTCGTACTCCGGCCAGTGGTGCCCGTGCTCCGGCCGGTGACGCCCGTGTCCGGTGCTCCGGCCGGTGACGCCCGTGTCCCGTGCTCCGGCCGGTGGCGCCCGTGTCCCGTGCTCCGGCCGGTGACGCCCGTGTCCCGTGCTCCGGCCGGTGGCGCCCGTGTCCCGTGCTCCGGCCGGTGGCGCCCGTGTCCCGTGTCCGGCCGGTGGCGCCCGTGTCCCGTGCTCCGGCCGGTGACGCCCGTGTCCCGCGCTCCGGCCGGTGGCGCCCGTGTCCCGTGCTCCGACCGGTGACGCCCGTGTCCCGTGCTCCGGCCGGTGGCGCCTGTGTCCCGTGCTCCGACCGGTGACTCCCGTGTCCCGTGCTCCGGCCGGTGGCTCCCGTGTCCCGTGCTCCGACCGGTGACACCTGTGCCTTGCCCCCGGCAGTCCGACGAACGCGGCGTCGTTCCTGGCCTGCTCCCAGCTGCTGGCCTCGCTCTCCGAGTACCAGTACTCGCGCCGCGCCTGGCGCCGCGAGGCGTTCGACCTGCTGCTGGAGCCGGCCTTCTTCAGCATGCAGGCACAATGTCTTCCCTTCTGGCGCACCACCATTGATAACATGATGACCCACGACAAGACCACGTTCAAAGAGTTGCTCGGTGCGTGTCCGTCGGCTTCGGCCGTCGCCGCCTTGCGCCAGGCGGCATGTCCGCTTTCGTACGATATCTTATCGGTTTCAGCGTATCTGGCGTCAATGTCCGCCCCCCCCCCGTGCCGGCCCTTTTGACGCTGTTTAAGCGTCCTGTGTGCTCCGGCTACACTATCTAGAAATCAACGTCGTTTCCCCTGTTTTGGATCCCAGTTAACCTAGTTGAGCGGAAGATTATAAGACGTCTAACAAACAGTGGAATTAATAACTGGGTGTTTCATGCATACCAGAGTTTGTGCTGCTTACTCCAGTATTCAAGTACTGCCTCCCCAACACTGCCACAGTAGGGTAACATGGTTGCTGTTGCTCCGCAGCCCGCGTGGTGGTCTCCCAGCCGGGCTCGCTGAACCTGTTCTCCTCGCGGGACGCCGAGTACGAGTTGCGAGCCCAGCTGCTGAAGCGGCTGGCGTTCGTTGTGTTCTGCTCGGACGAGGACCAGTACCAGCCCCACCTTCCCGAGTTACAGGGTATGTTACCAGTACCAGCCCCACCTTCCCGAGTTACAGGGTATGTTACCAGTACCAGCCACACCTGCGCGAGTTACAGGGTATGTTACCAGTACCAGCCACACCTGCGCGAGATGTAAGACCTCGTATGGTCTGGACCGTAGACAGTCTGGTGGAGAGCGTGTTTCAGACGGCTGTGCGCGCGGTGACCTGACCCGATGACCCGCCGTGGCCCGCAGAGAAGCTGGCGGAGAGCCTGCGCCTGCCGCAGGTGGCGCCGTCGATCCAGTCGGCGGTGTTGCTCTGTTTCCGGGTGCTGCTGCTGCGCATGTCGGCGCGCCACGTGGTCTCGCTCTGGCCGTCCATCATCACCGAGATGGTGCAGGTGTTCCTGCAGATCGAACACCAGCTCAGCGTCGAGAGCGAGGAGTTCAGGTGGGCGGCGGGGACGTGCTCTTCGGACGGGTCTATGGGGGCGCACCCAGGTTATCTGGGGTGGCGGGTCTCCGTCCGGTCTGAGGCTCTGGGGCACTGGCCGGTCCGACGGACGTCGGATTGATATCGGATGATGGTGTGGGTTCTGTCGCCGGTCGGAGGTCCTGTACTAGGTAGGACAGTGTACGGCTGCTGTTGGACACGCGCGAGTTCATCACGTGAAACATGAAATCACCTTCGGTGTGTTTCACCGTGCTTGTGCATGAACACATCGAAACTGACTTTCGAATGTGTAGATCTTGGGTTCCGGTGGTATGTGTTAAAGGAATTTTGCTGACGGCATTGTTGAGGTAGAAAACTGCTGACGCTATCTAACACATCCTCTGAATTGCCGCTGATCACCAAGGAAGGACAGGTAAACTGATTTCCTGCACACTGATGCAGTGCTATTTTCAAATTTGTGGATGTTGGGCGGGATCATCTGTTGCTGTCATTTCGACGTCAATTTTCAGTTCAAGATATTTTACAGAGGTGGTCGGTATCACCCGATGTCTCATTATTGACTTGGTTTTACTGCATTGGAGATCACATAGAAACTGTGTCCTATTTAGGAAGTGTATGTGGCAACAAAAGGAGGGTCCTCCCACAGTCTGACCCTGCTTTTCAGAGGCGCGGGTCTCGGTGACAGCAGGGTCCTCTCATGGTCTGACCCTGTTGCGGGTCTCGGTGACAGCAGAGTCCTCCCACGGTCGGACCCTGCTGTTCAGAGGCGCGGGTCTCGGTGACATCAGGGTCCTCCCACAGTCTGACCCTGCTGTTCAGGGGCGCGGGTCTCGGTGACGCGGCTCCGTCCACGGAGTGCCGCCGCCTCCGCGGGGCCGCGCTGTGCCGGTCGCCGCTGGCGACGCGCGCTCTGAGCACCGTCTGCTCTGCCTCAGCAGCCAGCACATCAAGCGTCTGTCGGGGCTGGACTCGTCCTGGGTGCTGAACAGCAGCAACGGCCTGGCGGCCAACAGCCACCCGGGCTGGCTGCAGCTGCACCTGGAGGCCTGCAAGCTGCTGGACATGTGCCTGACGCTGCCGGCCCACCGGCTGCCGCAGTTTCAGATGTGAGTATCGCCGCCGCCGCCGCCGGCTGACCGGGCCATTCGGACCTCAGCCGGCCGTCGGCGCGCTGATACAGCGGACGAGGCTCGAGTGCTGACGGTGGCGCAGACGTCAGCCGTTACAAAGGAAGCTGTGCAGTTGAGATGACGGACATGGTGGGTCCGATCAAAGCAGAAGAAGCGTTGAACCATGATGCTCCCCACCGTCACATTGGAGAGTGCGGAAAGTGGCAGACACTGAGAGTGCTTGTGAGCGCGAATCATACATGGGTGGGGAGTTCAGCCGTTGCAGTTGTGCCTGAGTCACGTCGTGTAGGTGGCAGGTGCGGTGTTGTGGATTGTTATCACCAGCAGATGTCGGTTGTCGGTGATTGCCAGTGCTCGCTGATCACACGCAGCCTTCGGTGATATTAGCCGTCATGCACTGTGTTGGACGAAGAGTTTCAAGCATTGTTAGTAACTGATTTGCAGTCACGATTTGTTCCAGTGTTGATCTAACATTTTTACTTTCTATCTCGGAAGTGATTTACCATGCTGACATGCGGGCGTCAAGAAGCAATGGTCGTTGATTTACGGCGCTGACCTTTGGATGCCAGTTATGGGAAGTTGTTGGTTTATGCGCTGACTCATGGGCATCAGGGGCCGTTATTTGCTTATTCGCCTTGATAACTTTTGACGGCTGTTGCCGATACCCGTTGACTGACTGACTGGCCGGTAGGTGTTGGTATCCATTGACTGATCACTGTGGACGGCAGGTGCCGGAAGGCGTTATCTGGCTGTTGGTAGTCGACAGCGGGTACTGAAAGCCGTTGACAGTGATGGCTGTGGACGGGAGGCGCCGGTAGCCGTTGACTAAGTGTTGACTGGACGGCAGGCGCCAGTAGCCGTTGACCGACTGTTGACTGCGGACGGCAGGTACCGCTGGGCGTTTGTCGGCTCGGGGGACCAGCCGGCCGAGCCCAGCGCGTCCGACCCGGTGGACCAGCTGCAGCCCCGAGACTTTGTTCCCCACGTCACCCGGCTCACCAGCCTGGTGCTGGCGAAGGTAAGCCGCGATAAAGGCCGGCGCCGACCTCGGCTCAGCCAGCGCCAAACAGTCCTCTCCGAAGCCTGCTGTGCACACCGCTCCGTTCGTTTACGACTTCAGACCGAGGCGCCTGATTCAGCGGTTGTCGGCCTGTCGAGGAGGCTCATGCCGCTGGTCTGTGCCGGTTTCGTGACGACTCAGACGTCGGCGCCGCGTACGTGGTCCGCTGCCCGCAGAGCAGCCGCGCCCCGGAAGTTCCCCGACTGAGCTCGCCTCATCTCAGATCGTGATTGCCGCCCCTGTCGCCGTGCGTGTCGGACCGCGCGCCGGCGCGCCGTGCGGGTCGCCCGTTCCAGTACTCCGTGCCACGGCGTGCGGGGCGATTCGGCGCCCTTGGATTTCTGTCGTGTTACGATATGTCACACGGTGTATGTATCGTATGGTGACGCTGCCTGTGTTGCGGCGTGTGCGGCCGTCGACGCGCTGGATCGGCGCGCCGTCAGGAGGCGGCCGCCGCTGACGTCGCGCCGTGTCTCTGTGTCCCGTGCAGTGTCGCGGCTCGCCGCCACCGCCGCTGGAGGCGGAGCCGCACCGGCCGCTGCTGCACGTGACCACGGTCCGCACGCCGGCCGACCTGTACCCGTTTTTCGTCGCGCTGGGCGGCGGCCGCCGCTGCCCGGCCGAGCGGGCCGAGCCGCCGCCGCCGCCGGGCGAGGGTGGCGCGCGAACGCCGACCGCCGGCTCGGCCGACCGGGAGGCGGTGCGCGCCGTGGAGGCCGTGCTGGCTGCCGACTTCCTGGAGCCGCTCGGCGAACAGAAGTAGGCGGCCTGGGCCGGGCTCGCCGCCGAGGACCGAACGGCCGGCGACTGGCCCGCCGCTCACGTCCATCGGCGCCGAGGAACGGAGCCTCGGCAAGCCGGGATCCCCGCAGCGGGCCGTGGTGGCCGTGGGAGGGGGGCATCACGGGGCTGACGTACCGAATTCCTATCCGGTTGTGGTTTGCGAGTGCCTGCCAGTATCTGTATTCAGGGCGTGACTCGGACCGCAGCGTGGTGTGGTTGCGACTCCGGGCCAGCTGCGCGTCAGACGGCTCGACAGCGGCAGCGTCCGTGCCGGCCGGCCGTGTCCACCGACCGACCCGGCCGGGCCGTGCACTCATCAGGGTCATATTCAGCTGGCCCGGCAGCGTCCGGCATGACGTGAAACAATGGCAGTTAACGTCCTCAGCCGTGGACCCGCGCCAAGCGGTCGTTTGACATTAATGACGACCGAGTTCGAGTTGCCTGACAGGACGCCGCGATGTGCTGTCGCCGCCGGGCGCGCCGTTTCGTTGTTCAGCGCGCCGCCGGCCGCCGCAGGGCCACCGGAGCCGGCGGCGGCCGGTTGGTGCGGGCTGCTGTTCTAGTCAGGGCG
Source organism: Capitulum mitella (assembly GCA_030062745.1). Classification (NCBI taxonomy): domain Eukaryota; kingdom Metazoa; phylum Arthropoda; class Thecostraca; order Pollicipedomorpha; family Pollicipedidae; genus Capitulum; species Capitulum mitella. Next base: position 10,605,202 of record CP099840.1, read on the forward strand.
CCGGGACTCGGGACGGTGTCGGCGGCCCGGAGCGACCCGGTGCGAGGCACCCGCCGGCTGCCGGCCCGTCCGTGATACGTGGTGTCTCAAATGGCGGGCGCGCGCGTACAGGCGGCTCGCCCCATTCCCTTCATTACGCGTATCAGCGTCTCGAGGTCTAGTCTCACTAAAGGCGGCAAATGAATAGAGTCGATAACGTAAGCGAGTTAAACTCATGCACCGGAGAGTGATGGGCGTTGTTTATCCGGGTCGACGGGGCGCGTGTCACGTCATTATTTATTTTGCCCCGTTGTCTATCTGCTCTGGGATATATCCGCTCCTGCCTTACCCGAACATTCATTTCTCGCCTGTTTGCGGGAGCTGGTCATCAGTGCGTGATGTCTGCTGTGGGTTTCGTCTCTCAGGCATTGAGCTTATCCGAGGAGCTCGTCTGTTTCGAGGAGACCCGCAAGCGTTACGTCGTGTGAGGGATGGGCCTGTTTTCTGGTTAATGGTTGTTTAATCGTCAGAACGGATGCTTGACAACTGCTTGTGATACTGGGGATAATATATTTTCTCATCAACAACTTGTGTTTCGTGGCTTTCGTGATCAACAGAGTCGGTAAGTTACTGGTTGTGGCCGAGGAGTTGTCATGATCGTCGTTCTGCTGTGTAAGCAAGCAAAACGTGTATAGTAAATCACCTTTTTCGGCGCTACATTAACTAAGCACTCCATGAATATCCCCTGGCAATAATCTGTATACCATTTGAGTAACTATATACTATTTAGTAACTACAACTATGTGTACATACTATTTGAGTTTGTCTTTCTGTCTGCCTGTGGTCAAATCTTCGCTCCGGTCCAGGGCCCAAACGGATCGGCGGATCGGCACGTGTCGTGCACCGTTCGTAAGGTCTCGCGCGCCGCCAGAAAATCCGCTAATTTTCGTTCCGCTGCGATCCGCCGTTGGCGCGTGCCACGCGCTTCATGGGCATTCGTAGCCCACAGGGATAACACGTAACACGAGAAACGCAAAACAGCGCAAAACATCGCTTCGGTTCCGGCGAGTTTTCTCGGCAACCGCGGATTGGAATGGCTCAAAACACATTAACTTGGAATTGCAACTGAACGGGCAATCGCGTGGCATGCATCACGTTTCATTGCGTGCGGCACGTGCCACGCGCAAGCGATGACAATGTTAAAAGGCTGTTTCTGGACTTTTTCAGGACTGGGTGTAGTGCTAGCGATTCAGAGCTCGCAACGACTCCGGAGAGGCACCATTGTGTAGCTCCGTGTACCGTCTCGTTTGCACTGCGAGACCAAATGCCCCCCCACGGTTCGGGCGCCACGCCGCATGCACAGACGATGCACTCATTATCGAACCTCTTATCGATTCCACTGCGAGATAGCATAGATGCTCTTGACCCTTTGTAATGAAAAACGTATCAGAGTGTAGCCCGTTTTTTGCGCTCCTGATCAACCTAAAAATTATTATTTTTTTATTGTAGTGCATCTGCAACAGATCATTTGGTAAAGTCCTGCATGTCTTAGCGCGGATCTATCTCGAAAAGGAATCCGTGGCGGCTGCAATCACTGGCTCAAATTATAGCCAGGTAAACGAATAGCGCAGGCGCGACGCAAAACCTACGACCCGCGTACTCGCACATTTCGTTGTCAAATTAATCTTGGTTCCAGAAGGCTGTCTTGGCCACCCAGAGACAGTAACTCAAAATGGATATTCTCTGAAAATAAACTGAACAGCTTATCGTTTAGCATACTGCGTGCGTTTAAGAAGGCCCATGAGCAAAGAGAAACATGGCTATTTGCCACGTTTTTTAACTCCTGTGTTGGACGTCGAGGCAGCCACCAAGATCGGATCATCACAGCGAGATGCAAAAAAAGATCAAGTGCATTTAGAACCGGGGTTTGTCACGCACAGCAGAGTCCAGCAAGAAGCACGTTACCGTCATTTATGATCATCCTCGGTCCAAAGTCAAAAACCAGCCAAAGATCCCAAAGATAAGACTGCTTGAAACCTAAACCCTTGGAAGCCGGGCAGCTCATCGTTCATGGACCTTGCTTAGCGAAGTAAGCGGTAAACCCTAGTCTACGATTGCGATTTCATCGTTATCACTAAATGGATAAGTGGTTACAAGATAATCGCGAAGATGATGCTCTGTGCGCCGTCCGATAGTATTAGCCATAATTGTCGGCAATGGCTGCTGCTGTGCTGCGCTGTTTTGCACAGATAGGATAAAAGCACCGTCCTCCTCTGCAAGTTGTATATCGGACAACAAATCACAACAGACCCGGTCACACATCCGTGACTGTATGTCGCGTGGACTCGGCGTGTCGGCGTCACGCCGCCGGCCGGCCACGGACAATACTGGCCCCCCAGCCGGCGCCGTCTCCGCGACATTCGATCGCGCGCTGGCGCGCCACACGGAGCGCCGCGGCTGGTCCCCGATCATCATCTGACTGGTGGTCCTCAACAAACGTGCAAGCGTCGCCACGCCAGTCACTCAACACCTGACCTCACGGTGCGCTTTGAAAAAAGCAGTAACACTCCCCCAAACAGCGCACTGCACACTCGGCGAACTGGCGGGCGCGGGGGAAACAATACGTTACGACGCAACCAATACAACGGTGCAGTTAAGTCCGGTGCTGGATCAGCGTACGGTGCCGGGCGCCGCCAAACTTTGTGATAAGCCGACGACGTCGGTGCATTAAGTGCCGTCAACACCGCATATACGCGACTGTGCGCGAGCGTGATTAAACACAAAACCAGCTCCGGCAGATGCATGAACCCAAAAATGGCCTGTTTTCTTTGCTGTAACGGAACACTGGAAAACGTCCTCAGGTCTCAAATGCCGAACAGACAAATCGCTTCAACTGACTGCCAAAGGCAACTGTTCGCACGACGCCCTTCTGACTCCTCCAGACACGTGGCGCACTAACCCCCGAGAAATTCTAACAATCGCAACGCCGATTTCGTTCGATACGGCACAACGTCAGCCACCTAACCCAGGCAGCTCTGGAACCACTTAATACACATATCGCGGGCATACGGAATGTACGATATGGAGTACCAGGTCATCGCCAAAAATTCAATAATGCAGAATAACAGCACCAGCGCGTTCTTGTGCATCTGTTGAAAAACACAAGACGATCAGTGGCCAATAAGGGCAGGAAAAAATGTCACCACATGCAACCCGTGTGAGCATGCCATACCATGGTTAGGCCCTGCTACTCTTGTGAAGTTACACTGATGACTTAACAACAGCACATGCCAGTTAATGCTCTTTCTGCATACAGCTACTCACATTTATGTTGCTGCTTCACCACGCAATCCGATAAAAAATTGGTTCCTCAAATGCGTGAGCAAACACATGAAAGTCTGGTGGCATCGGAATCATGCATAAGCCGAAAACGAATCCTTAAAATTAAACCGCACGAATGTTCTGCACTACAAATACATACTTCCCTGCAATGCAAATCTCCGGGATGGAAGGATAAGGTGTAACTGTACCCCAGCGACATATGACTCAGGTAGCCCCTGAATCTATCGGAATAATTTAGGCTAAACTAAAGATAAAATGGAACAGCTGAAGATCAACTCATCTATCTGAAGTTTTCCACAACAACAGACCTATAAATATCAGGAAGGACTGGAGACGCCTCTGAAGCCATGGAAGACCGGGCAGAGAACACAGAAAAACAAGGCACAGTGAGCTTTAGAACGTCGTACATGCATCCACGAAAGACTGGCGCTATATCAAAGATACTGGCTTTAATGGTCCAGACACGCAAACGTGAGGAAGTTTGGTCCTGCAGATCCAGATACATCCACGGGAGGCTGGGTCCAGTGAATCCAGATGCACACACAAGAGGAGGCTGAGTCCAGTGAATCCAGATGCACAAACAGAAGGAGGCTGGATAGAGACTGGAGGGGACTAGGTCTGGTGGGACCGGATACAGTCGAGGAAGAGACTGGACCCATTGGATCTGGACAATCAGAGATCACCAAAGAAGGGTCAGCAAATAGCCAACACAGCAACCACTGGGTCCAGTGTATCCAGACAGTCAGACCATTGAGTGCAAAAGATCCCGACGCAGTCAGAGGCCACTGGGTCCAGAGGGCCTGGACAAAAACGGACTAGGGCATTTGGTCCATGGGACCGGACACGGTCCGAGGTCTTCGGCCTCAAAGGATTCGGATGCAGTCAGAGGACGAGAACAGCCGGCCGGGAGGCCGGGTCCAGTAGGGCCGGGCACTGATGACTCACAGCAGCTGCCACGATGGTCAGCACGATCGAGACCAGCATTACTACAGTGGCGACGACGCGGGTTTTGGCAAACATGTTCTTCAGCTGTTTCAGAGGACCCATCAGGAAACACGTGCTGCGAAAGCGCGGAGCGTCACGACCCACCACCGAGTACAGATTTATGTCATGCCACAGTGGCTATCTGGTAGTCCAAAATGTTGTAACACGTGTACAAAGTTTAACCACACTTACAGCATCAAAGGCATACAGGAAGCAGATCAATCCTTTAAGTATGTAAGTGGAGGCATGCAGCTTACCTTATGGAAATGCAACTGAAACTTACAGAATGCAAAATATATGGTATGTAAAACAATGGACCTTTGTACAAACTGAAATGCAAACAATGCAAATTATACATGAAGTGCCAGCGATCAAGTATGTCTCCGAATATACGACTTTCCATCTCGCAATCAGACTTGTGCTCGATTCCAGCGGAATCAGAGCCGACTCCGGTTTCGATCCGGACTCCGGATATATATATATATATATATATATCATAACAAATGAAGCTGCTCAAAACTGCTGTCAGAGTGAATATATATATATATATATATATATATCATATCACTGTTTACCAGTTCCTTGGGGGACTAGTCAGTATGAAATGTACAGTTCCAATATATACATATATATGAGAATTATTGTTCATATGCATATGCATGATGTAACTGTTACAATGGAATTGGATTCAGATTCAGAATCAGACATTTTCAAACACAATGGAACTGAATTAGAAATAAATTCTGCTTGTGATTTGTTACTTGGAGTCAGATTTGGATCTGAGGCCATCTGCCTAAGTATGGAGCTGGAAATGATTCCAGTCAAGCAGAATCAAGCACAAGTCTGCATACAAAAGCACTAGTAAGTACTTTATGCCTTCCTCCATCTCACCTTGAAAGAGCTGTGATGTTCCCCAGGGTGTAGAATATGCAAAATATAACAATACCATTTTTCATCCAGAAGAAAACACATCCCAGGATTGAAAACAGCATCCCAGCAACAAAGCAAATTACAAATCCTTTCACTCGTGTGCTCCAGCTCAGAGTGGAGGTGTCTACCATCTGGAAACGGGCATGCAAAAATAAACAAAATGTGACAAAATTTCCCATTGCATGCCACTATATTGAAGTCAGACTTCAGTTGTCAACTTTGCCATGAAAAGCCATCACAAAGATACCTTTTCCACTGCTTCAGAAACTTGACAACTTACACATCCCATTGGGTCAGTGTGGCCTTTTTAACACGACTTGGATCTTCATGTCACATCTATGTATGCATGTCAGATGAACTAGCCTCAACTAGCCTGGGCCAAGACACAGTAAGACAGATAAGCGCATGACACAACTATGCAGTGAACATGAGAACCTACAACTGTGATGTACATATATGTGTATTTCTAAATACATATATCTTAAGTCAAGATTTAGTCATGCATGACACTAGACACTAGATGCGTGAATCATGCATGACACTAGAATTACAGGAAAACTGGTAACATGCAAGACTAGATTTTTGCAATTCAGCTTGTATAGTTTAGGCAACATTCAGTTAATCTGTCAGTGCACAATTTTTCAAACGGAATTTTCACTGTCAGGAAATATGAACAACAGAAGTGCTTTTTTACTTAAGATGATGACATCATTAGTATAATTGCTAAAGGTTAATGTACAGAATCATGACGAATGTCTTTTAGTAGCATATTCTGTGGATGAAAAATGGGCTTTTTCAAGAGTCAATAAACGTTTTTGTGGCCCTGATATGCCAATTTATGTTCAAACCAAATACGACAGCTTGCTCCATCGATAACATAACAAGGAAACAGGTAAAAGCCAACATTGTAGTCACTTTTCACAAGATATGCCTGAAAGAAAATATCCTATTGCGACACACAAACATATATATCTCTACATTATTTATCCGTAACGGTCAGGCAGTCGTCAACTAACCCTAATCATTTGCCTCTGACGGCGACCGATGAAAACACGAAACGGTCCTCTCCCTAAGGCGCTGAACTCGCACCACTGAAGGTAAAGAACGAATAGAATGACTGTGCATTATCTCGAACGACCCAGGAAGAATACCGGAACCACAGTTCGTAAGTCAAGGGTTCATGTTGGGAAAGGTTCGTAGCCAAAGGTTTGCAGCCAAAACATAACGGTCGTATCGGGAGAGATTCTTAGGACAAGGTTAGGACAAGATTCGTATCAGAAAAGGTTGGTTCCAGGTGGGAGCCAAAGGAACAACTCCGCACCGAAGGCGCAGTATAGGATATTGGAGGTGCGATAAAGGATCCGATCGGACTTGGGCCAGTCCAACAAAGAGGTTAGGTTAGGTAAGGTTAGGTTAGATTACTATTTTAGGTTCGTCCTTCTCCGAAAGCAACCTTTCCCGATATGGACATTAAGTTCATTAACCTTTAACTGAGAAACTTTTTTTGAACGAACCTTTTCTCTTACGAACCATTTTTGTACGAGCCCTTTTCAGTACGAACCTAACCCGGTACACCGTCCCTACTGAGATAAAACTTGATAACGCGCTTCGCGCGACCGAACACTTTTCTTAGACAGAGCCACGTCCGATCGCACCCTTTTATGGGCCTGCGGCCTCCAGTATCCTACGCCGCGTCTTCAGCGCGGCGTTGCGTCTACGGCGCAACATTACATCCCACAAACGTTCCTTCCCATGCAGGAAATGAAATGTGACAGAATGCCCCAATCTTAAGTGACGAACGCCAGTCTATGACTCCTTTAGTTTCACGGCCACCATTCCTGGTGCCACTGTCACTGTCGTAGGTGACGAACTACTAGGGTGAATTGACGTCTGCCTGAATGCCATTTAGATATGCATCTTTGCAGCTGTATAACTGGACATGTCTCCTGATAACATGATGACCTGTGAGATGATCCCAGATTCTTCACTGGCTGAACCACCTTCTGATCCACTTCTGCCACTAAAAGCACTTTTCAGTTTCTCCATTGCTTGATTCTGACAGAGGGTTCAAGAAAAATCACTTCCTGCCAAAAAAACAGCATGTCAACAATCCAACCAACAAATATGTTCCAGAGCAAGACCATCAAACAAATGCAATATAACTGACAACAACAACCTTTACTCCCCTTCATCCACTGGTATTTTTGTACTAAGCATAGAAAACATCTTAGAATATGACACTGATTCCTCAATACTTTGATGAAAGTGATACAGCATACATTTTGAAATAATTTGTGGTACTGGCTGAGCAAATCAGCATCATAATTCCCCAAAAATACCCTCTAGAAATGGTCAAGTCACCTACCACATCCATACCTAACAGAATACAAAGCACAGAGCATCTCCACAGAAAATCAATGCTGCTGTTTAGGTTGCACAGTTTACAAGTGTCTGAAATATGATGTCACTGAAAGGCTTCCATAAAAACAGCAGACTCGGAATTTCACGTAACAAGCAATGTTGCAATGGAAAACAGGGGTCGACTGGGACTGGACAAGGATGTGTGCCAATGTCAGACCTCATCTGACCCTGGTGTGCCAAGGTCAGAAGAGGGACTGAGAAGGAGACTGGGATAGTACTGAGAGAGGAAGGTGGACCTGGATGGGATAGGGATAGCGATGATGGTTATGAGATGGGAATGGCAGTGCACTGACACAGGAGACTAGGTATCATGTGGGGAAAATGTTCATAGCCAGAGGTTCACGTGGATAATGTTTGTATGGCAAAAGGTTTGTGTAAGGAAAGGTATGTAATAGAAAAGATCTGTACTGCAAAGGTTCATCTGGAAAAGGTTTGTATGAAAAAGGTCTGTAAGGCAAAAAGTCCATTACAAAAAGGTTTGTAACCAGTGGCTTATAAACATAAGGCAGCAAAAGGAATGTTTGCCTAACCTAAATTAACCTAACCTGACCTAACCTAACCCTTGAACTGACTGCTGGACCAAACCAAATCTGACCACACCCTTTGTCAACCTGCAGTCTCCGGTATCCTGTAATCCACCTGCAGGGCAAAACCTGAGCAGACCTTTTCCAATATGTATGAACTGTTGCAGTGTTGCTGTCTCTTATTTCAAATTGGTAAACCATTGCATTTTTGCACAAGTTTCTCAGTGACTTACATTTCACGACATTCGTGAATTACCAAGCCTTGTAAGTTGGTGTTGATCCGTCTCGCTGAGATGCTCTATGCTCTGTATTCATGCTTGTTGTGGAGACAAAGGGTGAATAGTCGTTGATAAGGCGTCAAATACTTGCGACTGGGCTATTTTTCCATTGCGTATGTTTCGGTAACAGTATGGCCAAGTAATCATGTGGATTTCTAGAGCTATGGGAAGTGGGGACCTGTTCAACTGCTATGCAACATTCGCCACCGAACCGATGCCAAAATAAACTCAGTACGCTCTACCACTTACCACGTAAACCCAATAAAACCCAAAGGATATTGATCTGACGTATATATCTCCCCCACATGCACAAAATCCTCTCCACCAATGCGGCGGGCAGCAAGAGGAAGGGTCGGGGTGGCGTCAACTGTGGATCCATGCGTAAGATTTACCTGTGAAACAAATTGACGTCATTCTCACACAAATGACTTGTTGGCAAAGCTAAATGAAATGAACAGCCTAGAAAGAAGAAATTAGCAACCTTTTCAATTCGGAAGTCTAAAAGCAAACCTAATCGCATATGGCATCACATGACGGTTTTAATCACAAGTATTTCTATCTCACAAAAAAAATCGTTTTAAACAAGCACCAACTTGCGGCATTTCCGACGCACAAACGACAAAATATGAGCCGATGAAGAGACCCTAGCAGTGGGTTGTAATGACTTCAGAGGGGAATCCCGGCATCCGGGGAACCATTCCAACAAGCTCCCACAAGTTCATTCGGGCCCTATCGTCATGTAGATGGTGAACGTCGTCCGAAGCGGCGGACGCACGACGGATAAACGGTGCAGCCAATAGTAGTTCCACTCCCTGGCTTCGGCAAATGGCACGGGTAAATTGTGCTAAGAAGTATAGCCGTGGTAGAAGGACTTTTCCGTGACGGGGTGGTAAAGGTAGGTCGGTCATGTAAAGCGCCGCTGCTGTGGTTAGAGCAAGACATTGGACAGACGACCTACCGACACCTGACAAGACACACGACTTGGCTCAAGATTAGTTGACTTCCGACTACGACATTAATGGTCAATCCAGACTAGTGTGTCAAAAAAGAAGCTGGAAAACAAAGAGACATTGAAGTTCTTTTAAATAGGGTAGGGCTGAGGTTCATCACCAATGTTATTCCTAGCATGCAGTTTTCCATGTGATGTATTGCCTGGGTTTGATGTCTCAATGAAGATTGGGTTGCCAAGGTGCAGAGCTCATTGTCCATGTTTTATGTTGTGGATTTTCATTAAGGTGTCCTGTGTTTCCTTGGTGTGTGTCCTATGCTGCTCATCTTGAGTGATTTATATTTTAAAGTTATCAATGCATTTGTCAAGTTATGGATCCTGTCACTTGGGTTATTGGTTGGCTTTTGGGTTATTTAACATTCCTCTCAACTGCTGAACCATTTTGCATCACAACCTGTTGCTCCAGTTGTCACAGTGGATGGAGAAATGTCAGTGTTACTCTGAATCAAACTAGGGACCTTTTGGCCTCAAGGTGAGCATGGTAACCACTATGCTGCACTATCCTTCCCTTCCCCCTTGATGGGAATTTTGCTGAGCTCCAAGATATTTATAGTGTTGGTGCTAGATTGCAAAGCATGACATGTGCATGCCCAAGATGCACTGTGGCTATCAGAAATGCATGCCTGGTGTGTGCCTGGACCACTATATTGCATGCATGGTGCAGGTGGAATTTAAACAAAGCATGCCAAAAGAAATTTGGTCATTTCCATTAATTTCTAAATATCAGTCCTATCTAGTGCCAGTTTTGGTTAAACTCTATTTTATTGGCATAAAATTCATTTATGAGCAGTCAGGTTCATAAAGCCATTTGCATAAGAGAGTTTTAATGGTGCTTTGTTGTTAAATTCTTACTGAGAACACACTGCAATATCACAGCCATCTAAGGTTTAAAGAGTTGTAAAATATGCACACAAAAACCAGTGAGCACTTTAGACTAGGTACACAAATGTGCTGTTTCCTGTATTTTGTCATATTTTAGTGTCTTTCTTCCAAGTAAAATTTTGCAGTTTACATGTTTTTTAACATGCATTTTCTAACCTTTTAACAAGACATAACATGTGAACAGTTAAACATTCAAAAAGTAATAAAAAACAGGGAAAAATATGAGGTTAAAAGGTGATGTTTGTGTGCCAAAAGACATCTTTAGATCACTAAATCAATACCAATTTCATGAACTGTGTAACTTGGCTTAGTTTTCCACCAGGAAATGTTTTCACTTTGTTGATAATTGGAAAACTATTGAATGTGACATCTTCTGGTACACAATGCATTTTGTCATGGTTTGCTTGGCACTGTGCACAATTGTTTTTTTTTGTCAGTGGCCTCACTGTTTTATTTTACTGAGCCAGTGTTTCAGTGATGGCACACATAGTGCATGCCTGAACATCTGGTTGCATGCCAGAAGTGCTCAGTGCATACCCGAACACATGTGAGTGCATGTCAGTGCCACTTAGTGCATGCTTGGAAATAGCATTGCTTGTCTGAGCTAGTGTGAACTGTCTGGTGCATGCTGATGAGATCACATAAAAACCTGCTGCTGTTTGCAGTCTGGGGTGTGTAAAGTGTTACATGTTTAAATTTCTCCCTGGATTATCTGGTGGGGTTTTTCTCAGTTGCTATGGATTTGTATTGTTTATGCCCAGTGTATGGAAAGATACATGCTTAAAGAGAGTGTCCCACCTTGTTTGATGTCATAGGCAGATGTGGCATATGTGAAAAATGCCACTGATTAATGTTTTTAGGACTCATTTTTGCTAAAAATATTTGAAAGCTTCAGGAAATATAATTCATTGAAAATTGTATCTTGTATTCATCCACCAATACAATGTAAGATGGGCCCATGTCAGTCAATAAACAAACATTCATTGGCCAGCCCCCACTCATTGTTGTGGTGTTGCATTGTGCAACAGCTGGAAATTGGATACTGCCAGATTGGACATGCAGGAAAACTTTGGGAAATTGCCTCAAACCTCTTTACATATAGAGTTTTGAAACATAATTTATGTTATGGTTGGACTTCCCAGAGTGCAAGCTACAGCTTGGCTAACTCAGTTCAAAACACATGTCAAGACTGGACATTCCTTTCAAGTCTTGCTGGACAGAGGGATGATAGAAACCACCCCCTCCCCATGGGATTATTTGACTACTAGTGTGCAGCCTGCATGAAAAACCTGAGATATGTTGCAGCTGACCTTTTTAGGCTTTCTGCATTTTTCGGAGAAATAAAATACATTTCAGGTCATGTCAGGACACCAAGTCATGGTGGCATTCTGGAGGTCTTGCAAGCAGTTTTTTATATCTGAGTTACATTTTGGCTTTTCCTCTGAGGTATGATGAGCTGTGAAGTCATTTTTTGCTACAGAATTGTGTGGATGTATGCTTGACAAGATGTCATATTTTGGAAGTGCAGTGAACTTCCCTTGGTCATGCAAAGATGCAAACCTTTCATGACCTTGATATTACTTTTAATTGGTGTTAAGATGATTTTTGGTACATATGTTGGAGGTCATAGCTATTTTTATCCTCAGTGATCAAAACTCTGGTTTTTGATAATGAAGCATCCTGTTTTGCTCTGGGATCATCATATGTACTGACAATGATATTTTACCTGTCTTGGACCTTGTCTTGAATCTCAGGAACAAATCACTGTCTTCCAAATTTGGTCATTTTCAAAAGCAGTTTGCTACAGAACAGTGGTTTGCAGGCAGGAATGCTGTAAACTACAACAGTGTTAGCACAGGCAGCAGATAATGCCACAGTGTCTTTTACTGTGACCTGAGAGTGTGAGTGCCTTAATCATCAGTTAACCTGAAGGGGTCAAACTAGGTATGATTCAGATAAGAAAGAAGCATGCTACAAACTTGCTTTTATCTCATTGCTCTACCTTGATGAGAAAAAGAACCAGCTGGCAGTGGCAACCACCCTGTCATCCTGAATGCAGGTGAAAAATCATTACTTGCAGCAGTGATTTGTACTCTTGGATTTAATTATGGGCACTGCATTTAATTGTGTTACTAGATATCACAACATGGGATTGTGACATGAAGAACCATTCATTGGGTTTGGTGATGCTTCTTTTCTGTTTCTTTTTGCTTCAGGAACAAAATCGCTCTGGAACAGCCAAAGCCATGGAGGTATGTATCATAACAAAGGTAACTTTTGTTTGTCCCCTTTTTTATGTGTAATGTTGAATGTTGGATGTGAGCAATTACATCACGTCACATTGCCTTCAACTTTCTTTTCATGATTTTACAGTTGTTTTTGGTAATGATTAGGGCACCATAACATATGCTTTGCACTAACTGAGTAGAATTTTTGACATTGAACTATTGCCAAACTTCAAAGTTATGAAATGAAGAACTGAGGTGTAGGGTGTGTGTCGTAAAAGGTGCGTTTTTGACATTCCAGATGCTTTTTTGTCTTCTCTAATTCATCTGATATGCTGCACTTTCTGTTTCCCATTTATTTAGTCATGTTTGTTAATCCAGGGACAAAACGACGATTTGCCTCCACTTTCGAAAATTGAAGAACACCTTCAGCAGTTTGGGAATTGTGACAAACTTATGTTACCAGAAATCATCGATAATCCAAAGTAAGACCACCCAAAGATAACCCATCGTAAGTTTCATCATGTGAAGCTGCTCACTTGTGTGATCGCCTATAACATGTTTGCTGTGACCTTAAAAATCATGTGTCCTGTCACCAACGAGGAAGAGGCTTTCAGTCCAGTTTATAAAGATGGAATGATGTAGTTGCCTTTATGCATAGCACAACGGGTCTAGTGCCCATTGCTGCGCTTTATGTAATTTTTTTGTGTCTGGTTGCCTGTATTTGGTGTTTACTTTGGAAGCTAGTTAGACATGTGGTTCATACCAAACAGTCCACTTGTGGGCTATCTGATGTTTGTGACTGCTGTGTTCAGAGAAGTCTCTTGCATGTGTTGTTTGCCTAACTATGCTCTGTTGTCGGACAGGGTCGCTGATTGGCGCCAGCTACTGGCTACCCAGCCTTCAGAAACGCAGACCACCCTAAAGGTGTGCTTTGTTACGGCAACACAGGCTGGGGCTAAATGGCATGGTGATATGGAGGCTTCCAAGCTCGCCAACGTTGTGCCGTCGGCATAGAGCAGTCCAGCGACTTAATGTGCTTGCAGTTCATACTGTGTTGTTCCATTCTGTCACTGTGTGTTGCTTCAGAAGTGAGCTGCTACATGCATCACCTCACTTAAGAACGGCACGCGTACAATCGCGCGGTATGCTAATTTTGTCTCGTCCTGCCATCATTGTCGAGGTGTGCAACCTGATTGGTGTTCTACGTGTCACGTTTTCCCTTGCCGACGCCGGTGACTGGACTGCAGCCGGACTGCAGTCCCGCCGGCGGTCTCCGGCGTGATCTTTAGTGAAGCGTGCGCCGTCTGTGGCCTCCAGGTGGACCGCGACCAATCGTTCAGAGAGGTGTTGAACGAGGGCGTGGTCGCCGCCGAGCGGAGCGCGCCGCCGGCCGGCGTCAGTGAGGGCGGCGCCCGGCCGGCCGAACTGGCCGACCCGGTCCCGGAGCCGGACGGAGGTAAGTCTCCGGACGGATGTACGTCTCGAACGGATGTACGCCTCCGGATGGATGTACGTCGCCGGACGGAGGTACGTCTCCGGACGGATGTACGTCTCGGACGGAGGTACGTCGCCGGACGGAGGTACGTCTCCGGTCGGAGGTACGTTTCCGGGCGGGTGTACGTCTCCGGACGGAGATACGTCTCGGACGGAGGTATGTCGCCGGATGGAGGTACGTCTTGGACGGAGGTACGTCGCCGGACGGAGGTACGTCTCCGGTCGGAGGTACGTCTCGGACGGAGGTACGTCTCCGGTCGGAGGTACGTCTCGGACAAAGGTACGTTGCCGGATGGAGGTACGTCTTGGACGGAGGTACGTCTCCGGACGGATGTACGTCTCCGGACGGATGTACGTCGCCGGGCGGAGGTACGTCCCCGGACGGATGTACGTCTCCGGTAGGAGGTACGTCTCGGACGGAGGTTCGTCCCCGGACGGAGGTACGTCTCGAACGGAGGTACGTCTCCGGTCGGAGGTACGTCTCCGGATGGATATACGTCTCCGGACAGATGTACGTCTCCTGACGGATGTACGCGCCGGACGGAAGTTAGTCTCTGGACGGAGGTACGTCTCCGGACGAAGGCACATCGCCGGACGGAGGTAAGTCTCCGGACGGATGTACGTCTCGAACGGAGGTATGTCTCGGAGACGTAGACATACCTCTGTCTACGTCTCCGCTGACCACGGAGATAACGGTGGTCTCCGTGGTCCACCGCTGTCTCCACCGCTTACCACCGTTTACCACGTACCACGCTGTGAGCCGTGGTACGTCTCACAGCGTACCACGGTGAGCCGAGCCGGAGTAGCCCACTGCGGCCGGATACATGTCTCAAGCCCGAGTAGGAGACTGACTCCGACGATCCAGTCCGTGCTACGCTTGAGACGGCCGCCGTGTGCCCAGCATGTGTTGGTTTCATCCCAGTGCCGCGTAGTGGGGACAGGAATCGCTTTTAGACGAAGGGCGGGGATTAGCGTAAACCGTGGTAGAAGTTAGCCCGGAAGTGGACAGTATTGAGGTTCTCGAAGTGCATATACATGTCGTTACTCTATGGCTGCCACGGTCTGCACATGATTGATGTCTTAGCTCGATGACAGGGTTGCAATAACATGTGCGTGTTGGACCACCTATTGTGCCGCAAACTGTGAGGAATGTGTGCGCGATAATGGGCGCGCCGCTGGAGCCGGCCGATGTCCTGTGTAGCGCGGCGGGGCTCCACTGACGGCCCGCGCTGTGCTCTGTCCAGAGTGGCTGAAGTGGGCGCCGGGACTGAGTGACGGTCTGGACCTGCCGGGGCCGGCCGCCACCTTCGACCTTACCCCCGGCTTCGAACTGGCCCAGTGGTCGGGCTGGCCTGGCGGTGACGACCGGCCGCAGCCGCCGGCCGCGACCGACCACGAGCCGCGCCTGCCAGCGGACCTGATGGACCAGGCCCTGCAGGTACAAACGGGGCCATCGCCGAAGACGGAGGACTCATGGGGCAGTGTTGCTACACAACGATCTGTGTAGGATGGTGGTAGGCACTGGGTTGGAAGCGAACGAACCCTAGGTATTAGGTCATTTTGGAATCCCAGGGTTCTGTTGGCCATATTTACCAAGTCATCGTGCTTGGCGGGAAATACGCCTTGGCGGGAAGAACGCCTGCTTAGATCATAATATCGTCTGAGATTTGGAGACTATTAACGGAATTCTACATAAACAATGGAAAATCAAACATTGTTATCATGTCTGCGGTGTTAAAAAGCATCGAATGTTGCGGTGGTCTGGCAGGTGTCCGCCGCGGCCGGACGGATGTGGTGTTGACGGGAGCGATGTTGCGCCGGACCGTGGCGTGCCCGGCAGTGCGGTCCCTCTGGCTCCCGGCGGCAGCCGTGACCGGGCCGGCTGACGCCGCCGCCGTGCCGCAGGCGGAGCGGCCGAGCTGGCCGCTGCTGGACACCAGCGGTCTGGAGGACCGGCCGCCGCCGGCCGCCGCCGCCGGCTGGGCGCGCGTCCTGGATCCCAGCGACCCTCTGTGCCAGACGATCCGCCCTGCGTGGCCATGCGGTTCGGCTTCGAATTGGACAACTTCCAGAAGCAGGTAGGTTAAGCATCGATGGGTGGCTCGTCCGAAAAAGACCGACGGTGGGTACCAGTAAAACGCTTTTGTGTTTCGTCCTCTGTGATTTCGGGCAGAGAATAATCATTTTCTTCTGTACTTGTGCTCCTATTTTTCTCTACTTATGATTTAATCGACTCACTTCTGATCGCCGTACCACACTTCCCCCTTCATATTGATCCAGGTAGGATGAACTGCCTTTGGAAGGTTTCTTTTCGGCATGGCCTTATGACCGTAATGAACTACAGAGTATCACAGCGCACTATGTGCTTAGACGTACTTGGTGTTTGTGTTAGGCCAGCGTCATGACTGCGGTAAAAGGTTGTGTCGCCAAACTCATTTCCCACATACTCGTCATTTAAAAGACGGCCACAAGACCCCAGACGTTAAAGTTCAGTCTGTTAGATCCGAGGGAGACCTGTGGGAACGCAAGACAGGGCAACACATTGTCTCGCAAGACATGTCTCAGACGTGTTTCAGCCGGCGATACCTCATAGTTCCTTGTGTGCTTGCCCCACGCATGGCTCTGGACACTGCTGATAACGATAGCGCTTTCCTGGGGTCCACCTGATAGCGCTATATCTCGGTCTGTGCAACGACCGGTGGCAAAGGCTGCGACGCGAAATGTCGAAATTTGCGGTAAATAACCCAATGATGAACTAACCTCATACTTAGAAAAATACTCAGAGACAATACGAATTCGCGAGCTTCTGCCATATTACCGTACATTTGTACTGAAGAATGGGATTTAGCTGTTTCAAGCTTATTGTCCCATGTTGTTTCAACCTTAACAGACGATGTTCCGGTGAAAAAATGTTTTACCTGAGGACCGAAGTGTATGATGTCAAGCGCCACGAGCCTCTTCATTCAATGTCGTCAGTTTCAGTAGCTGAGATACCATACTTGAAGTTGGTTGTAGTGACAGCTGAGATATTGAGCGGGATGTTTTGTTGTATGTTTTTCCCACTGTGCGCCGATTCGGAGTTGTAGTCTGTCTTTAGCTACTGGTTAATTCCGTCCCCCATTGTTATGTTTTCTCAGGGCAGGGATGTTAAGGCTGGAAAATGAATAAAACTGAATAAAGTAATGACAGCGGACTGTCGGGTTGTTCGCCGTAAATCTAACCTAGCGAGACGGATGGAGACGAAAGCTTGTGTACGTGTACTGCGAAGACTCGTGGGAGGAAAACAGCGTGGACAGTGGACAACCGTCTTAGGGACCTATACAGAACAGGGCCGGGCAGTCGTACTCGAAAGGCAGCCCGTGTCGGTTCTGCGCACGAGCGTGTCCCTTCTGTCCGTTCGGCAACCCGGCTGCCGGTCCACGTTCCTGACCTCACCGCTCTCTGCAGGCGGTCCGGCTGCTGGAGAGGGGAGAGAACGTGCTGGTGGTCGCCCACACGTCGGCTGGGAAGACAGCGATTGCAGAGTACGCCATCGCCCGGGTGCTGAAGGACTGTGTGGACGCTGAGGGGCCGTCCGGGACAAGGTATGGAGACCTCTGCCGACATTGCTGCGATCGGCTGCTTTCGAAGCGTAATGCGGCGCCCGGCGTCCTCGCGCCGGACTGTGACCCAGTGTTCCGCCCGACCGCCGGGCTTCCCTGCGTCCGCGTCCGTGACGCGTGCGAAGGACGGATGACCGTGACGACGGCATCCCGGCCGCTGCAGGGTGGTCTACACGTCACCGGTGAAGGCGCTTTCAAACCAAAAGTACGGCGAGCTCAAACAGCAATTCGGCACCGTCGGACTGCTGACAGGCGACACGCAACTGAATCCAGACTCCGCCTGCCTTATCTGCACTACGGAGATTCTTCGGTCGATGTTGTACAACAGGCAAAAAATGACCGCCGAATTGCAAACTGTGATACTGGATGAGGTTCACTACATTGGTGACACGTCGGTAAGACTCGTTGCCACCTACCTATCGGGCCCCTTGTGCCTGCCCTGAGAGGGAAATGCTGTGGAAAATTGTCTAGAACGAAATCCACTGTTCATCAGCTATTCAGGGGTGAGCGTACTACCCAACTTCTAGACCCCCCCTCTCTCTCTCTCTCTTCTCTCTCTCTGTCTCTCTCTCTCTCTCTCTCTCTCTCTCTCTCTCTCTCTCTCTCTCTCTCTCTCTCTCTCTCTCTCTCTCTCTCGCTCTCGCTCTCGCTCTCGCTCTCGCTCTCGCTCTCGCTCTCGCTCTCGCTCTCGCTCTCGCTCTCGCTCTCGCTCTCTCTCTCTCTCTCTCTCTCTCTCTCTCTCTCTCTCTCTCTCTCTCTCTCTCTCTCTCTCCATCCCCCCTCTTGTGTGGCTATCTTGCTTTATTGCCTGTTCCCTCCCGTACTGTTTTGCTCCCTGCCTCGCTGCCGTGGTGCCGTCTTACTGTCTCTCGCTCCGTTTTGTGCCACATCGTTCTCGCTGTCGCGCTCGCTGGCCGCCGCTGTCCGCAGACTAGGTGGCCGTCTGCGGTCGCGCGGGCTGATAGTTGGTTACTTGACAGCGCGGACACATCTGGGAGGAATGCCTCATCTGGCTGCCCCGGCACGTGAATCTACTCATGCTTTCGGCGACCGTGCCGAACGCTGAGCGCTTCGCCAACTGGGTGGGCAGCGTTAAGGTGAGCAACAGTTGGCCGACACCTGTCTACTGGCTGACTGAGATGGACATGTTCCAGGGTGGCTACTTGCACTGCTTGTCAGTTTGCGGACTGAGTGTAGCATAACATCGGATTTCAGCCATGTCATATTGATTTGCGTTTTTTTAGGGGGCATTTTTCGTCTTTTTCCGATTGTCGACATGTTCTTAATGAATTGCGCAGTTACAGGATGTTTTTGGCCGTGATGGAAGTCCATTTTATTTCATGCTAACGTATAACCACGTCCTTTGTTCTGCACGGTTTGTTGTGGTTGCCTTTCTCTCGGAATTTTTGTCCGTGCCACTTTTGTGTATTTCATTTGGATGACTTGTGTCTACCTTGCCGGTCTTTGTGCTCCCTGCACCGGTCAGGAGTTACGCAAACGCGTGGCGAGTTGAACTGCACCAGCCTCTGCCGCTGCGGTGTGTCCATTGACCTGTGCCGGCCTCTGCCGCCAGCGCCGTCTGGTGTACGTGGTGCGCTCGCCGAGTCGGCCAGTGCCGCTGGAACACTTCTTGTACACGGGCCCACACCCGGACCTCCGCGACGAGAATCTCGAGGCGCGACGCCTGTTCTGTGTGCTCAGTCAGAACGGCGCCTTCTCAGAGGAGCAGTGAGTCCGGTGGCCGCGCGGCGGCGACTGTCGCCAGTCGGCTGGCCCCAGGCCGCTGGGTGTGTGACTGTGGCTCCGGTGGCCGCTACGGGTCTGGCGACAGCAGCGGCACTGGGCGGAACGGCCGCTGGGACACTGCGTTTTGTGTTGCATAGTCTCCGGCCTTTTGGTCTGACGGGCTCTGGCTGGTCCTCTGCTCTTCCCTTGACATATGTTCACGGGTTGCCTGTCCCCAGCTTTTCCTGTCCGACAGTTTACGAGTCCCCTCCCCTCTCTTCCTTTCCGACAGTTACCAGTGGGTCATCTGAACTCCCTCCGACCGTCAGTGATCGGCCGTGTATCTGGCCCTCCTTGTTATAAAGTTACCAGTTCTGAACTTATGCTGACTGATAATTGCCGACCGTTACTGAAAGCTTTCTCTGACCTACGGCTGTTGGCGGTTTCTTCGAGTTCCTCTTGTTTGACGGGTACAGTTCGTCCTGAGCTCCGTGTCGAATAGGTACTGACTGATCCTCTGAACTCCCCCTGTGCGGCTGTTACCGACAGTCTCTGAACTCCTCTGTCCCGCTGTCATCGACAGTCTTTGAACTCCTCCTGTCCGACTATTGCCGGCAGTCTCCGTGAGCTCTGTCTTTGGGTGACGGTGCCGTCAGTCTCCGAACTCCCCCTGTCCGGCTGTTACCGACAGTCTCCAAACTCCCCCTGTCCGGCTGTTACCTGCAGTCTCTGAACTCCCCTTGTCCGGCTGTTACCGACAGTGTCTGAATTCCCCTGTCCGGCTGTTACCGGCAATCTCCGAACTCCCCCTGTCCGGCTGTTACCGGCAGTCTCTGAACTCCCCTGCCCGGCTGTTACAGACAGTCTCTGAACTCCCCTGTCCGGCTGTTACCGACAGTGTCTGAACTCTCCCTGTCCGGCTGTTACCGGCAGTCTCCGAACTCCCCCTGTCCGGCTGTTACCGACAGTGTCTGAACTCCCCTGTCCGGCTGTTACCGGCAATCTCCGAACTCCCCCTGTCTGGCTGTTACCGGCAGTCTCCGAACTCCCCCTGTCCGGCTGTTACCGACAGTGTCTGAACTCCCCTGTCCGGCTGTTACCGGCAATCTCCGAACTCCCCCTGTCTGGCTGTTACCGGCAGTCTCTGAACTCCCCCTGTCCGGCTGTTACCTACAGTCTCTGAACTCCCCTGTCCGGCTGTTACCGACAGTGTCTGAACTCTCCCTGTCCGGCTGTTACCGGCAGTCTCCGAACTCCCCTGTCCGGCTGTTACCGACAGTGTCTGAACTCCCCTGTCCGGCTGTTACCGGCAATCTCCGAACTCCCCCTGTCTGGCTGTTACCGGCAGTCTCTGAACTCCCCCTGTCCGGCTGTTACCTACAGTCTCTGAACTCCCCTGTCCGGCTGTTACCGACAGTGTCTGAACTCTCCCTGTCCGGCTGTTACCGGCAGTCTCTGAACTCCCTCGGTCCGACTGTTTCCGGCAGTCTCTGAACTCCCCCTGTCCGACTGTCTCGCTGAACTCCCCCTGTCCGGCTGTTACCGGCAGTCTCTCTGAGCCCTGTCTTTGGGTGACGGTGCCGACAGTCGGAGCTCTCGCTGTCCGACAGGTACCAACTGGCGTACGAGCAGGTCGGCTCTGCCGTCCTCCGGCGGAAGACCAGCCAACGCGAGTTCGCTGCAGAGCCGCAGGCGCTGGATCGCCGTCGTTACTACTCGAACGGCGGCAGCGGCAGAGGCCGAGCCCGAGGCCGAGGCCGAGGCCGAGGCCGAGGCGGGGGCGGCCATGACCTGTCGCGCCAGAAGAGCGTGCCGCCGAAGGTCACCGCCGAACACTGGAACGACCTGGTTCGGCACCTTGAGTCCCGCGGCCTCCTGCCGGCTATTGTGTTCGTTCTGTCTCGGAAACGCTGCGACTCATTGGCCGAGCAGCTCTCCCACCTGGACCTGACCACGGACTTCGAGAAGCAGCTGATCCGGCGCCGTATGGGCCACCTCGAGAAGCACGTCGAGCCGAAGGATCTCGCCCTGGCCACGGTGCGTCCGACGCTAGCCGGGCAGGGGAGGCGGCACCGGTGCTGCAGGCGAGGGGCTCAGTCTGCGGGCAGTGGCGCGTGTGACGACGTCTTTAGTGGTGGGATGAGGACTCCTTCTCCGACCAAAATTGGGTGTTCGGTAAACTGGTATGACTATTACGGGATCGCGAGTCTACCTTGAGTTATTGCTCATTCCTATACGGAACTGACGGTATGTTCGGTATGCACTCCGTTCGGTATGCCGATTGTGGCCCTTGATGTGCGTTGGTGACGGGAATACGTAAGACTGCTTTTTGCGTTTCACAACGCGTGCTGATAAGACCGGCGCGCAGACGTTATCCTTAGGACATCTGAACACAAAGTTATCGGGACCACGGTCGGTCTGACCGTCAGCCGGATCACTTGCTGTCCTGGTCCGGGCATGCCCACCCCTGCCACCGGGAGACGTGGTCTCCTGACGAGCCTGTCCGAGACGGCCCGGCTGGCTGGGCTGCTGCAGTCTGACGGAGGCTTTGCGTTTGTGGCAGTTCACTAGTTGCTGGGCTCTGGGTGCGCCGGGCTCTCCCTGCTCAGCTCGCTGCTGTCGGGAACACGGAGACTCCAGCGATATCCTCCGGAACCCGAAATCGGTTTGCAGAGCCCGTTTGGAGGATGGCTATGTGTTTAAGTTTTGTGCAGACGACGGCCAGAAAGTAAAGTTTAGAAATCTTTTAAATAGTGACACACGACAATGCACCCTCCCCCTTCGTCCCGGAATGTGGGTCTCTGGAGATAACTATTTCGGTCGGGGTCATAGAACTAGTGAGTCTTATGTTGATCAGCAGAAAAAAAGAACAATTTGAATGGCGGGTCCGACCATAACGCTTTTTGAAGGTATCGCAGCTTTGATATCAGTGGGTACCAGTCCTGAAGCTTTGTCTAGACAGTAGTTCAATTCTTTAATTGTCTGCGTTTACATGTGCCGTCTGTTAGCTTGGAAACCCTTTTGTCCACATGATGGCAAACAGTATCACGACCTTTCGTGACGTCTTAACTTGTAATTCTGGTGGAAATGCTGGAGCTTGATGAAGATCCATTCGTGTTACGAAGTGAATCAAGGCGGAAAATAAATGTATGCAGTCCTTTAAATTTGTCTTCCAAATCAGAAGACAAATACTGAAAAGGAAAAGCCACGCTTGTCATGTGCCTCACAAGGCGCCATGCTGTTTGAAAACATATATTGGATCTGAATCTTGTATGGAGGCGGAATATCCTCTATTCTTGGTGGTTTTTACAGCAGTGTGAACTATCTGTATGAGGGGCAGTGCTCATCACCGATATATGCAATCATTCCAGGTCCAGAGAATGAAAAACTCTCTTGAGCGGGGCTTGGGCGTGCATCACGCCGGAATGCTGCCCTTCATCAAAGAAACAGTGGAACTTTTGTTCCGGGACGAACTTGTAAAGGTGAGTAATGAGGCCTTAATGTGGCCTGGCCCGCTCTGAGTGCGCCGGCACGCCGTTACGTCCACCGACTGCTGCTCCTGCTGCGACTGACGAACTGCTGAGATCGTGCGGCTTTGTTTGGGCCACATCAACTGGATGTCACGCAGGTCGTGAATAGTTAGCTGGATCAGACCTAGTCACCTCTCCGTATCGCCGTCGCCCTGGGGATCTTGGTACAGCGTTCTGGTGTGTGATGTACTGCTGGACGTGAGAAGACTGTCTCGTTAACTTGGTGCAGGTCTACGGTTTACTGGTGCGCCTGAGTAGACTCCCTGGAGAACTTGGTACAGCCTTGTGGTCTGTGGTGTACTGGTGCGCCTGAGTAACAGGTTGGCGTTGGGAAATGAGACACATTTTAATGGTAGATATTTCCGGAACACCACGTGTCTCACCACTGGCATTTGGTTGAGGCATGCTGCCCGTTGTTGACCCATGAAACATGCAAAAGTCGTGAGGAATTGCAATTTGTTTTCAGTCATGGAGCCAGTATCAAAGTGAGGTGCCCGTGACATTGTCGCAAGACTTGTCCTTGAGGAACCGGGACGGCCCAAGCCATTTATTTGATGACGTGAACTGTTTGGGAGCCTGCCAGCGACTGTTTACAGAACGCTGGCGACCCTGAAGAGTCGTGGGATGTTTCTTATGCGGGCAGTCACCACCAGCCAACCACATGAGTATTAAAAAAAAAAAACAGCAACAGGTGGTATGAGCTGTAATTGGAAAAAGAGTGGTGGCACAACACGTTCTGGCTGGAAGGTTTGGGATCTCGAGAACGTACAGGACGAAAATGCTGGCAGCAAACAAGGTTCAGTACCGAAAGAACAAGAAGGTACCCCAGGTCTCCCGAAAACAAGAAGTCACCCAAAAGATCCGCATCCGGAAACTGTCGAAATAATCATGGGCGACGAAATCCGCTTCACTTATCACGGGAGCCACATGCAAGGAAATCTTGGGTACTCCGTGGGATCTGATTAAGACTGTTCAGCAGAAGTACAACTGAGGCCAGAGGGCAAGTTCCCCCGACAATCTTCTATAGCTAGTATAGCTCGCCCTCTCCGAGGAGTGTAACACATTCAGTTATCGTGCCGAGTGCGGGTAATGGTGATGATAAGGTGTACCGTGGGAAGTGCATAAGAGATGTGCTCGTCCCATTTTTGAGAACTATCCCGGCAGGGATGTACTGTTCTGGCCAGACTTGGCCAGCGCTCATTATGCCAAGAAAACCGTCGAGGTGCTGGAAGAGGTCAGAGTGCCGTATGTGACGCGTGACACCGATGCCGCCGTGTGTCCCAGCTCCGTCCTACTGAGGACGCGTGGTGTCATTAAACAGGTTGTTAATCAGACGTTGCATACTAGGGAGGCTAGTTTGCAACATCTGACATCACCCTAAAGCGCTGGATACGCCAGGTGATCGCTACTCTGGACCCAGAAGTGCCGAAAAGTGCTGGTGCGCGTGTCCAGGTGCGTGCCCGCTGCCGACAAAGTAGGATTGATGAAGATGGTCCATCATGCAAGAACTGGTCACAACATCCATGTCAGTTTCTGTCAGGTTTAATGTTCATGCGGTAATCAATGTGGAACTATCTGTATGACCCACAGTATGACTTCAAATATTGTCTCATTTCGCAATGTCCATCCATTAGATGCGCTCACAGATGCGGTGGTGTTGGACTGGCGGCGTATCGGATATACTGCGAGGGAACAATGTTTTGTAAGGGTTGATGCGTTCGCTTTCTGGCCGAAATGCCCCCGGTTCTGTTTGTCCCGGTCTGGCCGAAATGCCCCCGTCCGATTGTGACGACATTTTGTCCCCCCCCCATCAACTGGCGTGAAGGGTGCGACGGGCGACGTGACTCTCGGGTTGGGGAACGCCGGCAAATGACCCAGTCACCCATCCATCGCCGTCCGAGAGATTGTGAGTCGTGAGGTCGGCGCGAGCCGGGCGGAGCCAGGACGGTTTTGGACTCGGTGGGCGGCAGGGCCAGTGGACCTTGTGCTGACCTGTAAGCGTAGCTCGACTGCCCTCGTGACGACCGAGTCTAGCTCGTGAGGCTCGCTCGCTGACTGCGCTCCGACCGGCAGGTTCTTTTCGCAACCGAAACGTTCGCCACCGGCATCAACATGCCGACGAAAACGGTGGTCTTCGAATCCTTGGAAAAGTGGGAGAAGTCGGGCCGTCGCCAGCTGCTGGCCGGTACGTGGCCGTGACGCCACCGCCTGGCTGTGAGCCGCCCAGCGGGCTCAGCATGAACTGTTGACGGAAAACACCAACGTCCGTCTGACGGACAGTTGGCGACTCTGTCCGACTGACGGAGAGTTGCTGACTGTCTGTGTCCGTGTGACATGCAATTGGCGACTTCGTGCGTCCGTCTGACAGACAGCTGATGACTGCGTCTGTGTGTCCGGCAGTGGATGACTGTGTCCGTGTGACAGGCGGCTGAAGATATGTCCGTTGGAGAGACAGTTGGCGACTACGTGTGTTTCCGTGTGACAGGCTGTTGGTGATTTCCTGTGTTCATATGACAAGCAGTTGTTGACTGAGTATTTCGGTGTGACAGATACCTGATGACCGTGTGTGTGCGTGTATGTGTGTGTTTGTGTCCTTCCGGCAGACAGCCGATGGCTGCTTGCGTCCGTGCGTCGTTCAGAGCGGTGGCAATGTCCGCCCGAGCTCCAGCTAGTGGCGGCGTGCGGCCGTCTGGGTGTGCGTGGTCGGCCGTGCCTGCCGAGTACGCTTGCCTGACCTGCCGGCCCTGCGTTGCAGCCGAGTACACTCAGATGTCGGGGCGAGCCGGACGGCGCGGCAAAGATGAGATCGGGAAAGTGATCATCATGTGCGCCCACGGCGTGCCGGAGAAGGCCGCACTGCAGGCCGTCATATCGGGTGAGGGGGCCGATCGGCGTGCGGCCTCCTGCCAGGCCGGCCGGTGGACCACGGCCGTGTCCTGGTCTGTCCAGCCGTGCCTGGTGTGGACTGTGAGTGTTGTCGGGCTTTGTTGCGGCCTGCGGCACCTGGGTCGGTTTGCGTCGTTCCATGCCGCATTGTGATCCATGTTGCCTGATGCCATCCATGCGTGATGCCCTGTATCCGTAATTCGGCAAGGACTGTATCAGGGACGTAACCAGGGGGGCCATGGGGGCCACGCCCCCCTCCCCCCCGAGCCAAGCGGTCTGCACTAGATATATAGCGATTTCGCGCGAGTACGGAATATATATATATATATATATATTGTGTGTGTTGCGGAAACAAACATTATATGTATTCCTGTGGGTTAACTATGAGGTCAGCTGCGTAAAATTGATGCTTTTTTCTATAAATTTCGTCATATGCCAATGGTATATGACAAAATTTGGCATTTACCCCCACCCCCGAGGAAAATCCGGGCTACGTGCCTGGACTATATCGACTCTCAGCCCCTGCGACTCGGCGGTCCGTACTGGTCTATTCGGTCCTGGGTTGGCTTGTTTGCCGTCGGCTTTGACAGTCATTGTTGGTAAGTGAGTCACGTTTGTTGCGAGGATTGGTGGCTTCGCTGAAGGCCAGTCCCTTCGTTATCGGAGTAAGCCATACGAATCCCTCCGTCCAACCAAGAATGCCCATGCATCACTGTGTGGGTAGACTGTGGCACACTGCACACGTTCTTTGTCCCTTTATGTCATGTCGAGCGTGCGCCTCTGCTGCCCGAGAACCGTCGGCGACTCCCTGCAGTACGGCATGGTTCGTGTCGTTCCCACTGCGGAGATTACTCCTCCTGTTTCCTCCCGCGGCAGCCGAACCGGACCAGCTTCGGTCCCACTTCCGGCTGACCTCGTTCATGCTGCTGAACCTGCTGGCGAGGCAGCGGACGGACGACGCCTCCGAGGTGATCTTCCGCAGCTTCAGCTTCTCGGACCGGCCTCGACCGGAGGAGCTCGCCGAGGCCATGGAGAGGTGCGTGGATTGCATGGTTGGTCGGTTGCTCCACCCGGACTGTCGTCCGTCCTCGCTGACGGGACGACCGGTGGACGGAGCGGCTCTCGGCTGACGCGCATCCCTGTGATTCTTGAGGATGTTGGCAGATTTGAGGGCAGATGTCACATGGAAGGGATATTGAAATCGTGAAAACGTTGCGGGTGTGAAGCAGAAAAACTCGTTGATGATGATACAGTTTTTAGGTCCGGCGTCGTAGACCTGGCGTTTATAGGGAACAGTATCTGAGGGTAGTTCTGTCGCCTGCTTGTTCTTACGCCTGTTCGCGTAAACACGCGTAGAAAGACAACGGCGAGAAGGAGAAACATTCCCCGCAATCCTCCCAGAAAGCGGGAGGACCTGCGGAGCAGCGGGATCCAGCTGAACAGCAACGAGATTGATCACTGCGCTTGTCTGTGCAAAGATCTGGACCGGCTGCTGACCGAGGCCCAGGTGAGCCGAACGGTCGCCCACTGTCTGATGTGCCTCATGTGCGCGAACTCTGCCAGGCTGCCCGCTGACAGACTTAACGCCCGACCCCACATGGGCTGTGCAGGTTTCCTGCTGGCTGGAGTCGACGACTGGAGTGCTGTTTAGCGGCCATGGCGTAACGGATGGGTTACTTACCACCTTGACAGATGTTTTTTGGGCCGGTTAGCTTGCGTCAACGACGTCCAGCGCTCAGTGGAGGCTGGAGGCAATGGTACTGTGTGTTGGCTCTATATCTGTAGGAAGCGGGGCTGTATCCGTGAAGGGGCCGGTGGGCTGTGTTGGTCCTGTGTCTGTGGAGGAACCGGTGGGCTGTGTTGGTCCTGTGTTTGTGGAGGGGGCGATTGGCTGTGTTGGCTCTGTACCTGTGGAGGGGCCGGTGGGCTGTGTTGGTCGTGTATCTGTGGAGGGGACGGTGGTCCGTGTTGGTCCTGTCTATAGAGGGGCCGGTGGACTGTGTTGGTCCTGTGTTTGTGGAGGGGCCGGTTGGCTGTGTCTGATCCGCGTGTGTGGAGGGGCCGGTGGGCTGTGATGGTCCTGTGTGTCCATTATGCCAGACAGGTACGGGCCAGTAGCGCCAGACCGCTGCCTCAGTTTGCGTACTGTCACTGTGGACAGGAAAGACAAACCAAGGACAAGAAAGTGGAGCCGGGCCAGGTGGTCGTCGTCAGCTCCGAAGACGTCTCTAGCCGTTTGGCCGTAATTCTCAAGGTAAGATTTCCTCCTTCAGGATTCCAACCACTGTTACCTATTGCCTGTGAATCTGGCTGTCGCATTCAGTTGCCTTTGGTCTGGTTTTCTCCGAAGGTCAGATGTTTTCTTGTTCTTTGTATGCCTGTGTCTTCTGCCGGCCACTGGCATGCCGTCTTGATCTGAAACTGGTCAAAAACCGACCATTGTCATCCAGAGTTCCCACTTTGTAGATCTAGTGAGCACTTGTATAACCAACTTCTTATGACTTGGGTAGCCAATCAGCGATCCTCGGGATCTGAACTTGTTTTTTTTTTATTTTAGTTGTTTTTTGTTTTTGTTTGTTTTCATTAATTTTTGCTTATGTATTATTTTTCCCGACGTCATCGACATCTTCCAACTCACAGATACCGGTATTACTAGATAATTTGAATGCACCACGGCCTGCGATAAGTGTCTTTCAGTGTTGTTGTCCAGTCCATGTGTTCATTATAGCACTAAACCTATGAAACGTAGCAAATGTCGCGTTTTATCTTTTCCTATGCACTGCGCTGTTGTTTTAAATCGCCTTAAATTTACCGTATCCGATGGTAATTGCAACATAGCTACGGTTCGTGTCGGATGTGGTATAACAGTGTGACAACAGTACGGCCCCCGAAGGACCACGTGAACACTGCTGTCGTCGTGTTCAGCTCTGAGTGCACTGCAGGCCTCCTCCTGGCTCGAGGTCTTCATTCGGCGTGCTGCCGTTTTCCTGTGGTGAGACCGGTCCTGTGCTTCCTCTCCAGCGCCGTCCTGCCTGTCCTGCCCGGCATCAGCTGATCCTGCCCAGTGGCGAGATCGGCCCTCCGCCCCAGTCGCCGTCCTGCCCGTCCTGGCCGGCATCAGCTGATCCTGCCCAGTGGCGAGATCGGCCCTCCGCTCCAGCCGCCGTCCTTCCCGTCGCGACCTTCCTGTCGGTCCTGCCCGACGCCGCCCGGTCCTGCTGACCCGACCTGACCGAGCTTCTCTGGCACGTACTGTGTCGACGTCTCAGCAGTCAATGAACAGTCGAACGAAAGAGGAAGCCGCGCCCGCCTGGTTTGGCGGAGAGTCGGCTACCCTTTAGTGTACAGGCAGTATTGCTGAGCCGCCCTGGCAGTGGAGAGTGGTGCGTGAACGGTGAAACCGTGTATGTCAGACGGAGAATCCCGCTTGAAGTCTTTGCACGTCATTGGGATAGTCCGCTGTGAAGGTACGTATGTCCAAATATGCCAGAGGGAGAATCCCGCGTCAGGGTTTGTCGGTTAATCCGATAAGTTGATGTTACAACCTTTATTAGTCTTGCTGTATCCATGTTTGTGTGGAGAACAGCGCCCGTCACGTCTGTCTCCGTATCGGTGTTCGGAAACACCGTACCACGTTCTACGTCTGTGTGGTGCCGGTGCGGAGGATTGGTACCGCTGCCAGTCTCAGTGCGCCGCTGCGCAGGATTTCCTACAGTCCCACAAGTTGCATGATCATGCGCATGGATAGCACCAGGGCACTAATACCTTATATCTTGCTTGTTCCGGACGGCGTTTGGCTGCAGCCCACCAGAAAATTGGCGCCTCTGTCATCAACGATGCTCAAACCAAATGCCTGAATGGCGAAGGAGTACAGCTCAACACTGGCGTCCTGCACACACCAGGCTGAAACCATTGACGTGCATGCAGTCACATCGATTGACTGCCACGTATCACGTGCTCCTACCCACCAGTTTTCGGTATCCCAGCGGTAGCAGTTTGCGGCAGTGAAGGAGGGGTGTTAATCGCTTAGGTACCTTGCGCTTGACGTGCAAGCTGCACCCCTGCTTCGGCCTGAATCCATCGAAATTGACCATCCAACTACCGGTCCGCCATTCAAAGCCACCATCGCACCGAACTCCGTCATGTGCGTCCCAGCAATTGACTCATAAGAAACACGGGTGTAAGAGTCACGTGCGTTGCACGTGGTCTGTTAAACTATGCCCGTCATGTGGTTTGATATCGTTGGTATCGGTGGATAGCTCTAGTGCTGGTCTATCTACTCAACAAATTCCAGCCGCCTAGGTCACTTCTGACGGCACTCGGAGACTACCGATTCCAAATAGAAACACGTACCTGGATACACGTGGACCGCATATGGGTGCCGACCACAAAAACGAGTACCCGCAAGTGGGGTATGTGTTGTCACCAAGTCTTGAGTCAACAGCAACCGCCGTTTAACCTATATCATTAATTGACTGAATTCTGCCGAGATCCCGCTCGCGCCACGTGGCACGTGCCGCACGCCACGAATCGCTTCGAAATCTGCACCACAACCTGTTCGCCAAGTCTGCGCGTCCGATGGTGCCACTTGTGTCGCGATCGGCTGGCGGGTTCGGGCGCTAGACGATCGGAAGCGTGGACACACTATGAATGATGCCTCGATCTGAACTTTTCCGAGCGACCGCCATGTATGAAATCCCATTGGCCAAAAGCGTGCAAAGCACGCTTCCATCTCCTTCGGTTTTGAATTGCGATGGAACATTTGCCAGCGTAGATTCTTTCCGGCAGCTTTGGCGCGCGGACGGGCAGGTACACTTAGTGAAGATTGTCGTCAGTACCTGGCTATGGGTAACTTAGATTACAGTTAACTACCTCCTACTCGGCAGACTGCTCTCCGAAAGAGACCGTAAATGCGCTGTAGCAACACCGCAAAAGCGCAAGGAAAACACTTAGTCAGTAGACATAAGGAACAGCTGATTCCGAGGTGAACCTTCCCTTGCATGATAAACTGATGCCAAAAGGTAATATGGTGGGCGCAATTAGGGACATGAAACGTATTTCAAAAATAACTGGAGGCTTTGATGCGTTTAATTTATTTAAATGCCTTTTTTAGCGAATTATGGCAATAGTTTGAGTTCATTACGAACGCCAAACTGAAAAAAGCTTGCACCCGTAGCTTGCATCACAAATCATGGGCGCCATCTGGAATATTTAAAATATGACGTAGTAGTTAGAATGTTGCAAGCAAAAATCTTGCAAGATTCGGCTGAAATAGCTTATTGATAGGTCTTTTCTAGAGTTCGCATTTAGTGATACCTTTTATTGCAATTACATTTACTTCGCGTTACATGGAAATATTTGGGGACAGTCCAGTAGGACTCAGAAAAACGACCAACTGGCTACCTAGGCAACTCACTGCCTGTGTTATGAACAGGGCTGGTGCGTGTCTGTGGTGGCTGTCAGCCTTCTCATACCACGTCTGCGTCTGCGCGCGCCGGCATGCAGGATCTGTTGGCCGTCGCCGTGTGTTCGCGTGCAACGCAGCCGCGCCGGATCGTGCGTGGCCGGCGCCCCGTCGCCCGCTCACTCGCCGACCGGCTGCCGTTGTGACCGGCAGTCGTCGCAGCCGATCGATTGGCAACAGACGAAGTACGAGGTTCTCGTGCTGACCGGGCCGGCGGAGGCCGGCTGGCCGCCGCTCGGAGGCGCGAGCCTTGGCACGCCGCGTGGCCGCCGGCCTGGGCGTCGGCCTGCTGACGGCGGCCGGAGGCGGCCAGCAAAGGGCCCCGCACGAAGCCCTCTGGGTCTCCTGGCGGCACGTCGTGCGCCTGGTGAAGGAACGGATTCCAGGTGGATGGGGCAGGGCGGCTGGATGGTCGACCGGTTCGCCACTCGCTTTCGCTTGACGATGGCACGCGCTTGGCAGGCGAGAAATGGCTGCCGAACTGCGACGGAGGGCGGCTGGGGTCGCGTTCAGTTCAGTGTTCAGTTCAGTTAAATTCAGTTCAGTTCAGTCCCTTGGATACCAAGGGAGACAAAGTCTGTCCAATACGGCGCACTGATGACGTTTCGCTAGTCGCCACGAAGAACGTGCTGATCGCGTCTTAAGCAATCAAGGTCGCTGCTGTGCCACGATGCAACCAGCTGCTTGAAATTGTTCAGACGCTTTCAGGCGTCTGCTAACAAGGCTTACCCGGCTTAAAAGATTGCTAACCTGCTTTGCAAAAAGAGGCTCTGCTGACACTGTTAACTGTTGTGCGCTTGATGCGTTCTCCCATGCCGATGATGGCAAGTGTTGCCGCTTACTCTGGTCTCTGGCTTGGGCTTTGATTGAGTGACGCAGAAACATTGCCAGATGTTGAACCTTTTTCAGTTTCAGTTGTTCCTTCGACTGTCGCCCATGTTCAAGCCGATTTTGCACTGTTGCATGGCTGCGATGCCGAATGAAAGGATGGCTTTACATTGTTTTTGCACTTCTCTCCACATTTTCTTGTCCTTCATTTGTCTTCACGTATGGCATTGCCTGGCATCAGCACTTGAAATGTCGATGGATCGAAGTGGACTTAGAACGTTTTTTTTTTTACTGATCTCTCCCCATTTTTCCACGATCGTTCATCACTGTCTAGTTAAATGGCTGCATCTTGGTCTGTATGACGTTTGCCGTCTGTGGCTCTGACTTTGACATCGTTTTTTGTCGAGCTTTGACTGTGGCATCTGCCGTCCGTAGCTCTGATGGTGACGTCTGCCGTCTGCGACTCTGACTGTGACCCGTGCCGCTCCAGACATTTCCAGAGTGAGAGGTGACGTGCGGGAACGTCAAATGGAACGTTTCGCCCACCGTGAGCCGTCTAGGCCGTGCGCCACCGCCGTGGCCCGGCTGGTCGCGGTGTCGGAGAGGTGCAGAACGGACGACGGGCGGCGGGCGCTGCTCCCTCCGCTGGATCCGAACAGAGGGCTGGGCGACCGCTTCCCCTGGACGGCGGCTCCAGACGCGGCGGACGCGGTGAGCCGGCCGCCCGGAGAGGCGTTGCAGCTCCCCGTGGCATCTGCCAACGGGCAGCTCGAGCGGAAAAGATATACATATAGGTATAGGTTATGTATACATGGTCTTGGCCATATTTCCTTTTTCAGTATTTTGAGTGGGACGACATTCGCTCCGCATTTGGCCATCCGGCATTTCGTTCTACGGTATTTTCGATGTCGATAATCATCCGTGTTTTATTATACCGAACTTTTCGGAAGGAGGGTTTTGTCGGACAATCCGGGCTCTTTGTGATATTGCGAACAACGTGTGGCCCAGTCAGTTCTCCGGCCATCGTCAGGTGTTAGTTGATCATGAGAAGTACCGGCTGGTGCGTGGCTGTTAGCGTCGCAGGCTCGAAAACATTGCGGTATTGTAAGATTCGAACCAAGAACATTCTGATTCCGGGTCCAGTACACTAACAACTGCGTTATCTAGAAGTCCGCCTCCATTGCGCAAAGGTTGGTGTGCCGTACTCAGAATCATAAGGTCCCTGGTTCGAACCACAAAATACCGCAAGGTTTTCGAAGTTGCGACACGTTTTTGGCTAACAGCCAAACACCAGCTGGTCCTTCTCAGGACTAATAAACACCTGACAGAGTAGCACATGACGACGGCTGGAGAACTAGCTGGTCGAAACGTTGTGTAATCACACATAAGACGCAGACGATAGTACGAAAATGTTCTCCATCCGTAATCTCAATCATTCCGCAGAATTCTAACCATACTTTGCGTTTGGCATCGTTTTCCGACATTTGTGCATTGGATTTTCGGCCATGCGATATCATGTCCTGTAATCGTAATGTGCGCTGTGGCAGCGTTCGCCGTCGCAGTCCGCCAGTCTGCGGCGGGCAGCGTTCCTCGCACTGGGCTGGCCCTGATGCTGTCTGCAGGCGGGCCGTCCTGTTTCAGCTGGAAGCTGTGCTGGAGCTGCACCGCCTGCAGAAGGACTTCGACCGACAGCAGAGCCAGCTGGACGACTGGAACCGAGAGCTGCTCGGCCATGACGTCGATGCTGAAGGAGCTGTCGTTCGTCGACCGAGATGGGCGCGGTAGGCATGACACCGTCTCCCGCGGCGGGCTCCATGGCGGGCCAGTCTGTGTGTTCCGACTCTGCGCCGATCGGTGTCCGATTGTTTCCGGTCTGGGCCGCGCAGCGGGCGGACCGTGAGTGTGGCGGGCCCGGGCTCTGAAGCCTGGGCCCAGCCCGGCCGTGCGGTGACGGTCTGCGCCGCGCCCGGAGCCGGCCGGTGTCGTTGATGGCCTCTCTCTGCTGTTGCCGCCAGTGACGATCAAGGGCCAGCTGTCCTGCGGTGTCGGCTATCGGCAGCTGCTGGTCACTGAGCTGGTCTTCGACGGCCGACTGCACGAGCTGCGGCCGGCCGAGCTGGCCGCCCTGCTGTCGGCGCTGGCGCATGCGCAGCAGGGCCAGCGCCGAGAGGAGGAGAAGCAGGAGCAGGAGCAGGAGGTTGAGACGCAGCTGACGGACGCCCTCCAGCAGGTGGGTGGCCGGCGACGCCCTCTGCTCCTTCCTGCTGCACGGCCGACCCGAGACCGCCTCAGGGGGTGGCCGGCGAGTGACGCCCCTGTACGCCCGCCTCAGGCGTCGGCGCGATTGGCTTGGCTCTGTACACTGGCAGCGTGTTCTCTGTGACTTTTGACATCGCAATATCTAGTTGTGGGTGATGTGGCTGCGTGTTGTCAAAACCTGTTTTCCGAGCTACGTCGTTAGGTGTAATAATGGTTGTGGATATAGCGACGGTAACTTGTGACCATGTGTTTGTATACGCGCCGGCGCGTGTGCGCGTGCGTGTGCGCGTGCGTGTGCGTTTGCGTGTGCGTTTGCGTGTGCGTTTGCGTGTGCGTGTGGGCGTGTGCGTGTGGGCGTGTGCGTGTGCGTGTGCGTGTGCGTGTGCGTGTGCGTGTGCGTGTGCGTGTGCGTGTGCGTGTGCGTGTGCGTGTGCGTGTGCGTGTGCGTGTGCGTGTGCGTGTGCGTGTGCGTGTGCGTGTGCGTGTGCGTGTGCGTGTGCGTGTGCGTGTGCGTGTGCGTGTGCGTGTGCGTGTGCGTGTGCGTGTGCGTGTGCGTGTGCTGTGTGTGTGTGTGTGTGTGTGTGTGTGTGTGCAGGGGGTTGTAAGGGGAGCGAAGATGCACGTACGTCGGCGGCAGGGGCCTGTGGTAGCTGCGAGCTGGTGCGCCGCCAGGGTCTGAACTGGATCCGGGAGGCGGCTCGGCGTATCGAGGAGGCTCAGGCTGCAGCTGGGCTGGAGACCGCCGCCGACGAGGGGTGCATGCTGAACTTCGGCCTGGTGCCGGCCGTGTACCGCTGGGCCCAGGGCGAGGTCAGTGTCGCCTGCCGGTGCCGGCGCCGTTCCTGCTGTCGGTCATGTGGCGAGGTGGTTGGCTCCAGGACGCCCAGACGGCGGCGGAATCGCATCCATCCTGGAGTCGGCGTTCCGATCACGTTGATCTCGTTTGACGTTGCTCGGGCTATAAAGTTGCTATAGATACGTGGTGACTCAATTAGAGGAGCGTGATTTTCGATTCATTGAGGAAAGAACGAACTATTTGTCCCAGATTTTAATTTGATAAGGCGACTGATCCATCTTTACACATATTTTGGAATGAGGTAGCCAAAATGTAGCATGTAGTCTTAGAATGCAATATGTAATATATGTACATTGTGTTATTGCATGATGTCACAAGCGGGCTTGCTTGCCAGTGAACGTTTGCGTTTACTGGCATGCGCAGGCCCGCAATACGTGATATGAGCTGGCGACATTGGAATATAGTTATTAGTTTATGATATTTTATTAAATTTCGAGACAGTTCCAGAAAAAAGGATGGCTGAAAACATGATCAGCGACGCTTTTTAGGCCAATCAGGTCTTTATGAGAAGTACCACAGTGAAGCAATCGCGTTCACCGTACTCCTGTGCTGGTTGCTACTCTGCCTGTGAAAATTTATGTTTGTTACTTGTCGACAGTTTTCGGCAGTGTACGTAGCCTGGGTCACGACGACTGTAAGTCGAAGTGCACAACCTCGCTTTTGTATTGGCCTTTGCGAATGTCTGGTCGTGTCGAGGCCGGTATGCATAGGAGGTTATCGAAGCCCAGTCTCAGGCGACGGGGCAGAGTTCGGGTGGCTGCGGCCTCGTCAGCCGTCCAGCGACTGTCGCCGTTTTCACGTCCCGGACCGTTCTCGGCCGGCCAGGTTACGAGTCGTCCTTGTCCGTCTACGGCAAGAGTTCCCGGAGCTGTGGGGAACTGAGCCGCCGTCATGTCCCGCGACAGGGTTTGGCCCGACCGTGCTGCGCCTGTGGCTGACCTGACCGTGCTGCGCCTGTGGCTGACCTGACCGTGCTGCGGCTGTAGTTGACCTGACCGTGCTGCGCCTGTGGCTGACCTGACCGCGCTGCGCCTGTGGCTGACCTGACCGTGCTGCGCCTGTGGCTGACCTGACCGTGCTGCGCCTGTGGCTGACCTGAGCGTGCTGCGGCTGTGGTTGACCTGACCGTGCTGCGGCTGTGGTTGACCTGACCGTGCTGCGGCTGTGGCTGACCTGACCGTGCTGCGGCTGTGGCTGACCTGACCGTGCTGCGCCTGTAACTGACCTGACCGTGCTGCGGCTGTAGTTGACCTGACCGTGCTGCGCCTGTGGCTGACCTGACCGTGCTGCGGCTGTGGCTGACCTGACCGTGCTGCGCCTGAGGCTGACCTGACCGTGCTGCGCCTGTGGCTGACCTGACCGTGCTGCGGCTGTGGTTGACCTGACCGTGCTGCGACTGGAGCTGATCGGTCTTTGTGCGGCGGCAGGAGCTGAGCCTGCTGGAGCTGCCGATGGAAACTCAGCAGGGCGACTTCACGCGCACCGTACAGCGGCTGGACGAGACTCTGCGTGACGTGCGCGACCTGGCTCAGGAGCTGCAGTGGCCGCTGCTGCTCAGCGTCGTGCGGGGCGCCCTGGAGGCCATCAGGCGGGGCATCCCGTTCCGCCCCAGCCTGCACACGTTCAGCTATGCGCAGCAGGCGGCCAGGCGTCCGGGGTCCGACTGATGGCTGGCCGGCAGACGTCAGGACTCCAGTCGGCTGGCCGATCTCCGGCACTCCGGCCTGCTCCGGCGGAACTTGGCCCGGCGGCACGATCGGCCCGGGCCGCCGACCGTCGTAGCCACCGACGACCGACCAAGGGCCAGGAATGCTGTGTTGGCTGCCTTTTGACGATTCGTCCTGGCCATTCGCCGTTTCTTCACTGCGTTGGCCGCTTATCGGCTCACGCTGTGGCCGGTGCGAGTACCAGTCCACCACTTTTTGTGGACTTAAATAAGGTGCATTTACGGGAGCGACAGGTCAAGCCTTCTAGACGTATTTTCAGTACACTAGACCTTAAACTGGGACCAGTGCTCATCATAGAACGCGTGTGTTACGGCGCGCGTTGAACTGTCACGGGACGTCACGAGGCTGAGACTGTTGAAGATCTTGGGCGCGCGACAGTGTACTCAGGGGCCGGTCTCGTGGTGGTCGCTGAAGATGTTGGCTGTCGCGATCATCACGGTCGCATGCTGCTCTTCGTCCCAGAATGTGATAAGGCCGTCTGTGCTGACGGCCTGATGGCGATCAAGATGTGATGGAACGGCTGTGCTGGTGGTGTGATTGGAACGGGGTGGTGATGCCGAGGACGGCTGTGCAGATTGGGGATAGGAATGTGATTGTGATAGTGAAGCGATGAGGACGGTTTTGCTGACGACCTGGTGATCATCAAGATGGATGAGAGCCTGATGGCGACCCTACTGGGATGAACAAGCTGTGCTGACACCGTGGTGATTGTCGTGGTCGAATTGAGACATTTGCGCAACACAACAGGCTTATTTGCTGAGCTTTTGATGGCTGATGGAAAAACCTAGATGTGTCTAGGTCTGTTTAATCATTTCTGTCATATTCTTTTCTGTACCATTTTGTTGTATCAAGAATAGGCGGCGTGGCTGGTCAGATATTTTTCACGTTCTGTGAAGAGCGTTTTTATGAATCGTTTCGATAGATAGTCATTGCCGTACGTAGGAACTCAGCGCTAGTCCGTAAGAGATTTCAGGTTCTTCGTTAATCATTCTATGATTAATTTGGTGAAGTTTGAGCATCGTCGATTTGGTCAGTCGTGGCCTCACCCCGGACGTTCGCTGTCATTGAGTGACCATCCTGAGGTGCCTATAATCAGGTAATGACCCCTCCTGAGATGCCTGGAGTCTGGTGATGGACTCTCCTGAGGTGCCTGGACACCAACCGGCGCTCTCTGCGACGGATCATTCGCCATCTGGGCCCCTCACGCGACTGCGATGCTGCGGCTAGTGTGTTCTACGCAGCTGGAACACGTGCGTGCCGGGACGAGGGGTTCAGCGGTCCGTGCCAGACCGTCCCACCGGCCAGGCGTGGCCGCGCGGACGCAGGCTGGACGTCGCGTGGCAGCTCGGTCGAGGTGCCGCAGTGTGCTGCGACAGGGTTGATAGTGTGCTTGTCCTGCGTTGCATGGCTCCGGGAGTTGGCCGCGCTGCTGCTGAGTATGGATGTCTCGGAGGCGTACAGCCCAGGTTTCATATCTTTATTGCAGCCTGGGTTGCGCTTCCTCATTCCCGAACTTGAGGAAGAGCAGATTAATTTTCTTGACGAGTATGGATACAGTTGTTAACGAGTCTAATCCAGTCGCATGATTTGAAATTTTATCGTTGTCATACAGACGTTGAATCGTGCATTTGACTATGCACCAGTCTCATGCAGCACACAATACATTTGCTGTCGAGCCGGTTTGTCGATCCTTGATTTTGTTTATTTATTTTTCCGATCGCCGAAGTACCGTAAACCCTAAGACCATCGAGACGAACTGAACGGGACAGGGCAAGATGGATTCCACCGATCCGAAATGTCGGACGCATGGCAGCAACGACGGTACGCTGATACTGAACCCCATTTATTTTCTTCACTGCGGCTAGATATAACATCGAGGTTTTTGTACCGGTTCTAATTTTTACACTTCGCTGATATGGTGCATATGGATGAATGAATGGCTTGTAGACTACCATTTTATAAATAGGCACACGTGTCATCACTAGTAGCGCAAAATAAACTGAGCGTGTACAGCACAAGTTCCTCATATGGCTGGCTTTTAATTCGGTTAAACCTCTCGATAGCACGAACTACGTCACTCTTCTGGCCCACTTTAACATGGGCACTATGAAGTCTCGCTTTGCGCAGTATGACCTCATGTTTCTTTACAATGTTCATCATGCGAGCCTTGACAGCCCTGAACTGCGGCCAGCATTCGGCTTGGCTGTGCCGCGGCGTCCATCGCGTGCCCTCGTGCTGTGGCGCATTCCTTTTGCTCGGATGAATACCGTCCATCGTAGTCTGTTCATTCGTTTACCCACCCTGTGCAATACCTTCTGGAACTGTGTTAGGGATGTTGACTTTTTTTTACGTCCACTACGCGCTTTTACAAATCAAATGTGCAGGGCCGTAGCCAGGATTCCGCCCAGGGGGAGGGGCAAATCGGATCAACGGGCCCTCTCAGACAATGGGGGCCCTCGCGAAAGGCGGATCCAGGACTTCGCCAAGGCGGGGGGTGGGGGGTGGAGGCGAATGGTCAGCGCTGGGCCCCCGTTTTTTTACCCTTCAGATATGAGGAATTGTGTAATTTCGTTTTTATCATACAAAATAGCAGAAAAAATTCCAACGCGCCACCTTATTTAACAAAATCCTGCGTTTTGTTCCCGAACAAACTGGCCGAAATATGACAAGAACAGCGAGATTTTAGGCGGTTGCGTCCCTCCCTCCATTTGAAATGTCGTATATGTACCTGGTCCAGGAGCCCGGACCATCCTTCCCTCCTTCCCCCCCCCCATCCCGTAGCTTCTGGGGATTTTTTGTCAGCTTAGTTTAGGTTCCATCTTGCAGTTACAGGGGCGCTTTTGGTGGTCTCGGACCGTCTGCCGTGACAGGACCCTCTAGTGGTCCCAGGTTCCTTTTACAGTTTCACATGTCCCGTGGGACGTCTCAGGCGCTCCTTTGACGATTCCAAGGGCATCTGGGACAGTCTCAGGGACCCATCTGGCAGCTTCAGGGACGCTTAAAACATCTCAGGTTCCCTCCTGTCGTCCCTGGGACGTCTTTGCCGTGTAAGAAGCCCCCAGGCACCAAAAAAAACCCTCTTTAAGTCTCTTTCTGTCGTGACTGAGGCGCCGCTGACAATCCTCTAGGTACTTTGGCCGTTCCAGGAGCAGTCCGGAAGTCTCAAGGTCTAGTAGTTTCAGGGGCCCCTCTGGTCGTCTCGGGGGCCCTGTTGCTAGAGACTTCTAGTTAGCAGCTTTCAAACGTCCCTCTCTGGCAGTCTCAGTGGACCCCCTGTGGTCATGGATACCACTCTTATCGTCTCTGGGAAGCATTTTTGCCATCTCAGGGGCTCTCTGGCAGTTACAAAGATCTTTTGGCAATTTCAGGGCCCTTGTGCAATGACATAGGTCCTCTGAACGCCTCCGGTGGTCTCCATGGTTGTATCAGGGGTATTCCTCTGTTACATTAGGTAAATCTGGAAGTCTTTAGGGACCCTTTAGCCGTGACAAGGGGCTTTTGTTGACGCTTCAGGTATCTGACTGTAGGCAGTCTCAGGGGAACCTTGCCCCTGCCAGGTGCCCGTTTATTACATTCGGGGACCCTCTGGCCGTCCACTGGCCCCGTAAAACCCCAAAACCGTCTCAGAGGCCCTTTCATCGTTTTTATCTCGTAGGTGCCCTGCGACCTTTTTGGCGGTCACAGGTGTCATCTACGGTGTACGGGCCCATCCTGCCGTCCCAGAAACCACCTGACCTTCCTGGGAGCCCCGGACAGCATTAAGAACTTCTGAAACCTCAAGGTTTCAAAAAGGTCAATGCAGCCCATTTGTGGCTCCTCTCGAGGTTGAGAAGATCGCCGACGAATCCTCTTCAGGGGGCTCCTCTGGCTGGCCAGGGTCTCCGTATGTCGCACTAGGCACCCTCTTAACCCTATTCCCGGCAGGGGGGGCGGAATCCGACCCCCCTCGGGTTTTTTGCTTGCCAATTCCAGGCTTTTTAACGCGGCTTCACGAAACTTGGTGACTTTTCCTAGCTATTCTTTCTACGTGCTGTGACAAAATTTCAA
Organism: Capitulum mitella; assembly: GCA_030062745.1. Taxonomy (NCBI): domain Eukaryota; kingdom Metazoa; phylum Arthropoda; class Thecostraca; order Pollicipedomorpha; family Pollicipedidae; genus Capitulum; species Capitulum mitella. Next base: position 10,646,197 of record CP099840.1, read on the forward strand.
AATTCTTTTTTGCTCAGGGGCGGAGCCAGGCAACGTTTTTGGGAGGCACCTCATGCCATTTTTGGCCATGTTGAGGGTAAAAGGAAAATGTCTGCCAAAAACAGAGTTTTTAAGCTAGGACTTAAAAATTTATACTGATTTATAGCTAAATAGTTGGGCAATGTGCAGATATAATTTTGCTTATCTGAGGTCATTTTACAAGGTCAGGTGAAGGTCAAAACTCAAAATTTGTTTTTTTGCAATAATTTCGGCGCCGTTTTTTCAAATGCCAAACCCGGAACATATATGGCGTAGAAGAGTGCCTTCTACTTGTGTACCAAGTTTCAGCTTGATATCAGGTCGAGTCACGGAGCTATGACCTAAAATGTCAGTGCGCGTACCCTATATCGCAATAGCCATAAAATGAAATTTTTTGAAATAGAGTGAATTCAAATGATTGAAAACGTTTACAGACAATATTAAATGTATAGGAGATCATTCCAAGTGACCCCAAGGTCACTGGAGGTCATTTAAGGTCAAAGGTCACAAGTTGATCTGAGAAACGTATGACCTTGACAGTTCCCCCTTTTTCATGTCCCTGGCACCGCCTATGCTAACATTATACAAACACTGTAATGCGATTTGTACTTCTTTAGTATAACACGACTAGCAGAAGCCAAAAAAGGGTGTTTGCCTCTTTTGTTCATCCAGTTGTTAGAAAACTAATCCTCCTATTTTTGAAACCCTGTGAACGCCCATGAATTTTTTCAAAATTTCAGATTTGTGGACCCATGGTAAAAGCCCTATCCATAATCTCTCGATTCATGCCAGTTTCATCGAAATCGGTCCATAAACAACGGAGTTATAAGAAGTCCAAAAGTACCCCCCATTTTAACATTTTTGCCCCCCCTGTATCCACAAATTTCGAAATTTTGAAAATTTCTTTTTATAAAAATGTAGTTCACGTCACGGCGAATCGATTGCCATTTGTTGCAATGAAATCGGACAAGTAGTTCTCGAGATCTCAGGGGGGGGGCCGAATCCGCCCCCCCTGCCGGGAATCGGCCATACCGTCTAGCCCTCCGGGAATAGGGTTAAGTTCTTTCCGTCTCAGGTGCCTCTCCGGGAATTTTAGCGGTCTCATGGACCCTTTGCCATGTTGGTGCTCCTTGCGGTTCCAGAGACCCTTGAAGAATTTTAATGGCCCTTCTTTCCATCTTAGGGGCCATCTTACCGTGTCTGGATCTCATTGACCCTCCCGGAGGCCCTCTGACTACATCAAGAACTTTGAGCTTTTCACCCACAGGGTCCCCATAGGGACTCAGTCCTCATCTTGGCCGTCTCAGGGACACTATCAGCCATCTGGCGGTCTCAGGGACACTCTGCCGTGTTGGGGCCCTGCTGTGGTCTCAGGGGCCCTTTGGGAGCTTCAGGGGCCCTCTATGCGTCTCAGAGGTCATCTAACCCTCCAAGAGGCCTCCCTGACTGCATCAAGAGCCCATCAGGTTCTGATAGAGACCCCGTGAAGCTCATACGGGGCCCCTTCGGGGCTATTTTTAAGTCTGACAGGGGTCTCTTCTCAGGCCTCAGGGGGGTGGATGGGGGCGATCGTCCCAATTGCTCCCCCTTCGGATCCGCGCCTGGCCCTCGTAATCAGTGGGGCCCCATGTGATTACAGTTACTGTCGGTTTGTAAAGAGGCCCCACTGAAGTGTAAGGAGGCCCATGTGCGCCTGTGAAGACGTTCCTGCTGACCTGGCGGGTGCCTCTTACAGGTCGGCAGGGACATCTTTGCAGGAAAGCAGGGGCCCCTGAATGATCGTTTAGGGGCCCCTGTTGGCCAGGGGGGTCACTGCCTGTCTGTAGAGGGCACTCTATCGGCCTTTAAATGGCCCCTGTCGACCTCTGGAGGCAGGGGCAGGGGCTTTCTTCCAGACCGAAAAGACGTCCCTTCAGAGGCTGACAGGGGCCCTTTATGGGCCTGTGATGTTTTGTGTGTATTCTTTATTATTTAGTCAACTTCATTGATTATGTTTATCCATCTGTTCCAGGCATACACGTGATAATTAAGCTGAATAAAGCCCTCATGTCAGCTCATCTTGCATCTGTCTAGATTTGGCACCACAATTTATTCAGCTTAATTCAGCGCAAACATGGACAAGATTGCCCGTCCAACCAAGTTTGACATCGCACCCAATGCACCATCCAGCAGCAAGCACTGGAAGCTGTGGCTAAGGAACTTCAAGTACTTCCTCACCCAGATCGAAGAGCACACCCCTGACAAGCTGGAGGTGTTGTTCCTGCACATCGGCACGAACGTCGTCGATGTGATCCAGGACTGCACAACATACGAAGACGCCATGGAGAAGCTGGACGCCGCCTACCTCAAACCGCCAAATGAAATATATGCGAAACATCTCCTCTCCACAAGAGTACAGAAACCTGATGAGAGCTTGGATGAATTTCTCCTCACCCTGAACACGTTGGCGAGTGACTGTAACTTCAAAGCTGTCTCAGCTGCAGAGAACCGCTCGTCCTTCATCCGGGACTCTTTCATCAGAGGGCTTCGCTCACCAATCATCAGGGCCAGACTCCTCGAGAACGCGACCCTCACTCTGGACAAGGCCGTCGAACAAGCCAGGACCCTGGAACAAGCGCAACAGAACGCGGAGTCGTATCCGGCTCCGACTCCGGTTGCCGCCGCCACCTGTGTCCATCCGCCCGAACTGGATCTGGACGGCGCGGAACTGCCGGAGACTGCGGCGGCTGCAGCGTACTTCCCCAAAGGAGGCGCCCCAGCCCCACCATGTTTCTTCTGTGGGTTAAAACGGCACCCCAGATCAGCATGCCCTGCCAGGGACTCGACGTGCGAAAAATGTGGCAAGCAAGGTCACTGGCGAAAAGTATGCCGTTCTAGACAGAACCGACCAAGGGCTACACCCTCGACTTCTCGGTCCATGCAGTCGTCCTCAGCCACAATCCAGTCTTCCCTGGCCGCCACGCTTTCTTCAGCAGCGACTCATGCACCCGCCACTGTCCCTGCCACAGTCGGCGGACATCCAGTCAGGGCTCTGATCGACACGGGAAGTTCGGACAACTTCATCAGCGAAACGCTCATCTCAACTCTGCATGCTGAAGTCCACCCCCGATCGGCCACCGTGTCGATGGCGTCGTCGTCGATGGCAGCTCAAGTCAAGGGATACTGTGTGACCAGTTTCAACATCGAACAACGAGAATACGATACCGTCGAGTTCTCCATCCTCCCCGACCTCTGCGCCGACGTCATTCTTGGGATGCCGTTCCTCAAGCGTCACGAAGACGTTACACTGTCCCTCGGAGGTGATCAGCCTGGCCTGAACATCTGCGGTCTAACTCGCATCAGTGTCACCCAACCTAAACTGTTCAGTCATCTGACCCTGGACTGTCATCCCATCGCGACCAAGTCACGGCGCTTCAACCCGATCGACTCGAAGTTCATCGAAAGTGAAGTTCAGAGACTACTGACAGAGGACATCATTGAACCTAGCCACTCTCCGTGGCGCGCTCAGGTAGTTGTCACGCACAACGGAGCGAAGAAAAAGCGCATGGTGGTAGACTTCTCCCAGACAATCAACCGCTTCACCCAACTGGATGCCTATCCGCTCCCGAACATCGGCGACCTCGTCAACAAGATCGGAAAGAACAGCTACTTCAGCGTCGTTGACCTCTCCAGCGCCTACTATCAGGTAGAAATAGACCCTGGAGAGAGGATCTACACTGCCTTCGAAGCGGCTGGACAGCTTTACCACTTCAAGAGGATCCCGATGGGGGTCACCAACGGGGCTGCCGCCTTCCAACGCGTCATGAATGATGTGGTCTCGAAGAACAATCTGAAGGAGACATACGCGTACCTCGACGACGTCACTATCTGCGGCCAAAGCAAACAAGAGCACGACGAGAACCTGAAGCGGTTCTGGGAGGTCGCCGCGGAGGTCGGACTGACGATCAACAAGGAGAAGTGTAAACTCCATCAGACATCGGTGAACGTACTGGGGCATTCGATATCCCATGGGACTCTGCGACCAGATCCAGAACGTCTACGTCCTCTCCAGGATCTCCCGGTGCCTCGCGACGCGAAGTCTCTGCAACGGCTCGTCGGCCTCTTCGCCTACTACGCCAAGTGGATCCCTGCATACTCTGAGAAGATTCGTCCTCTCATCGCGGCAAAGTCGTTCCCCTTGTCAGAAGAGTGTCGCGCCGCCATCAGCCAGTTGAAGGAAGACATCTCGTCTGCTGTCGTCGACGTCATTAGAGATGACGTGCCCTTCGCCGTCGAGACGGACGCCTCGGAGGACACCATCGCTGCAACCCTGACGCAAGATGGCCGGCCCGTGGCGTTCTTCTCTCGCTCGCTGAACGAAGCAGAGAAGAGACACCATATCGTCGAGAAAGAAGCGTACGCCATCGTAGAGTCCATCAGAAAATGGCGCCACTTCCTGACAAGTCACTTCATGCTTCTCACTGACCAGAGGAGCGTCGCCTTCATGTTCGATAACAGAGCAGCCAGCAAGATCAAGAATGAAAAGATACTTCGTTGGAGGATCGAACTCTCGCCCCTGTCGTACACAATCAAGTTCCGCCCCGGGCGAGAAAACATTCCGGCAGACACCCTCTCCCCCGCGCAGTGTGCCGCAGCTCCCCACTCGACGGAGCATCTGGAACAACTCCACGAAGCCCTGGTCCACCCCGGCGTCACAAGAATGCTGTACTTCGTGAGAAGCAAGAACCTGCCCTATTCTGTGGACGACGTTCGCCGCATCACAGCCAAGTACAGTGTCTGTGCGAGATGCAAGCCCCAGTTCTACAAACCTCCGGATGCAAAACTCATCAAAGCGACATCGCCATTCGAGAGGTTGAACGTGGACTTCAAAGGACCATTACCGACAAGCACAAACGGCAACCAGTACATCCTAACGATCATCGACGAGTTTTCCCGGTTCCCTTTCGCCTATCCTTGTCGAGACATCAGTACGGGAACAATCATCAAGTGCTTCACACACCTCTTCTCAATCTTCGGCATGCCAGCGTACGTGCACTCGGACAGAGGAGCTGCATTTATGTCTTCAGAGCTCAAGACGTTCCTAACAAACCTTGGCATCTCTACCAGTCGCACGACACCCTACCATCCACAGGGAAACTCGCAGTGCGAACGGTACAACGGCATAATCTGGCGCACCGTCACCCTAGCGCTGGAGAGCAAGGGACTGAGCAAAGGACTCTGGGAGGCAGTGTTGCCAGGTGCCCTGCATTCGATCCGGTCTCTCCTGTGTACCGGAACCAACGAGACGCCGCACGGAAGATTGTTCTCTTACCCTCGACGCTCGGCGACCGGGACATCCCTGCCGGCCTGGCTCACAAGTCCAGGGGAAGCGGTACTGCTGAAGCGACATGTGCGCAACAAAACCGACCCCCTTGTCGATCAAGTTGTCCTCATAGAAGCGAACCCGCATTTCGCGTACGTACGACACCCAACCGGAAAGGTAGACACCGTGTCCACTCAAGACCTCGCTCCTTGCCCATCCGAGCAGCAGCCGACGGAAGAACTGACTCCGCCCTGTGAGTCGACTAGCCCGAGTGGCTCCAGCACTTCGAGGCACCTGCCTGCTGCAGAACCGAGTGCAGGGCTCGGAACGCCCCGTCGTGCCGACGACGTGGCACCTGACCCGCAGAGCATGGGAACCGAGACCGAGGCGCCGCATGTATCGCCGCGGCGCGGCCCTGAGATCGAAGCTGCCTCTCGCGCTCCACTGCGGCAGTCCTCGCGTCCGCGTAAGCCGGTCACGCGCCTCGACCTGTGACCTGTGACCTGTTACCTGTTCGTGTTAACCTAGAACCAGGCACAGCTCAGTGTATTGTTCATGTGAGTGTCGCAATGCGGAACTCGGCGAGACGTGGATCAACCCGGACGGTATCTACGGCCTTGACCCGAACTATCTACCGTACTCATTTGTGTGTCTGTCGTGCCAAGCGTGTAGTACGACCGGCAGCCCGGTAGCGTTACCTCTCAGTATCCGAAGTTTCATGGCGGAGGGGGAAAATGTGGTGTTTTGTGTGTATTCTTTACTATTTAGTCAAGTTCATTGATTATGTTTATCCATCTGTTCCAGGCATACACGTGATAATTAAGCTGAATAAAGCCCTCATGTCAGCTCATCTTGCATTTGTCTAGATTTGGCACCACACCCTGTGAGTCGCCTAGCCCGAGTGTCTCCAGCACTCCGAGGCACTTGCCTGCTGCAGAACCGAGTGCAGGGCTCGGAACGCCCCGTCGTGCCGACGACGTGGCACCTGACCCGCAGAGCATGGGAACCGAGACCGAGGCGCCGCATGTATCGCCGCGGCGCGGCCCTGAGATCGAAGCTGCCTCTCGCGCTCCACTGCGGCAGTCCTCGCGTCCGCGTAAGCCGGTCACGCGCCTCGACCTGTGACCTGTGACCTGTTACCTGTTCGTGTTAACCTAGAACCAGGCACCGCCCAGTGTATTGTTCATGTGAGTGTCGCAATGCGGAACTCGGCGAGACGTGGATCAACCCGGACGGTATCTACGGCCTTGACCCGGACTACCTACCGTATTCATTTGTGTGTCTGTCGTGCCAAGCGTGTAGTACGACCGGCAGCCCGGTAGCGTTACCTCTCAGTATCCGAAGTTTCATGGCGGAGGGGGAAAATGTGATGTTTTGTGTGTATTCTTTATTATTTAGTCAAGTTCATTGATTATGTTTATCCATCTGTTCCAAGCATACACGTGATAATTAAGCTGAATAAAGCCCTCATGTCAGCTCATCTTGCATCTGTCTAGATTTGGCACCACAGGGCCGACAGGACAGCTACCCAGACAAGCAATGAACTTCCCAGCAAGCTAGCAGGGGCCCCTAAACTCCCATTCAGACCACGGGCCTCTCTTCATAGCACACAGAGCCTTCTTGTATATTCTGACTACGTTGTCTTCAGGTTCGTGAGCCTTCTTTAATGCTTAAAATATTCTTATTTTGTTTTAATTGTCTGTTTCGGACAGTGTAAGACGCCCTGCGGGCGCCTCACGCTATCTAAAGAACTGGGGCCTTCGGCCACAGGGGACCCCGCTTGGCCGCCCGGGGGCCCCGCTTGGCCTCCAGGGGGACCATGGCCCCTTTGGCCCCCGCCTTTGGCTACGCCACTGCAAATACGTACAACGTCTCGATCTCGTTAGGGTCATATCTGCATGTCTTAATTTTTATTTAGTGCTACTGTGACTGAATGGTATTTTGACTCCTGCTTTTAATATTTGACTGCACCAGTAAATGGGCGACTGTGCCTGTTGTGTCCATAATAATAATACAATAATACAAAATGCATAGGGCTGCGAAGGTTAGACATTTCGCCCCAAGTGCGAAACCGACTTCCCAGCCAGAGAAATGGTTCCAAAAGGGTTGATCCAGACCGTTTGATAAGAGATGGAGAGGGGGGGCAACTTTGCATTCATGTAAAATAACCTGTCACCAAACGTTGATTTGCCACTGGATTTCAGTCAATCCGTTTCACCGTTTTCGAAAATTAACATGTGCATTAAGGTCATACGAAGGGGAGGAGGGGCGAAGCGGCTGCCCCAACTTTTTTGAAATTCATCATTGACCCTATGGATGCTGACTGGAAAGAACTAACCGAAAATATTTCTTTGCCCCCCTCCCCCGTCCACTGTAGTGGAGTTTCCGCTCCCCTGTATAAAAAAAGGTTTCGAACAGAAAAATACCTGTCTCAAAACGAGGTCCAAGAAATGTGGCTCTCTTTTCCAACGAAAACGAGGTCATGGCCCGACGGCCCCGCCCCCTCGGTCTGCCAATGACCAGTTTTTTCACCTTGCAAAGAGCCGATTTCTTCCATACTGTCTAGTACCAAGAAAGTTGATTTGCACTACCGCTGGGTCTTCGATTCGTCATACCCTGTCCGTCGCCTGCCTACGCCTAGCCTAGCCAATAAGAGTGCCGGCAGCTGGCGACATCTATCCGAGCGGAGGAAAGCAGCCCGATTGCTCGAGTTGGCCGGCACTGGAGCACGGTCACGACGGGGGTTTCGAGGATGAGTGTGGAGCGTATGGCGTGAAGGAGCGGAATGGCGAGGGAAGTGCGTTAGGGAATGGTGGTTACGAGTGCGTAGAAATGAAGGAAATGAAACCCAGCGTATTATCCTGGTCTAAATTGTTTTGTGACTAGTGAATCCGTGACGTTAAGGAGTGGGAACGAATTGTTCAAGCAATGTGGATCTTCAATGAATTGAACGGTTGAGCTTTATCTTTTCGTGGACGAAGATAAGCAAAATGTCATCCAAGGAAGTCTATTGTATGGTAAGTCATTTTTTTATGTCACCTCAAAACGTCAGTGATCCATTGTACAGACCGGATGAATTAAGGATGCAAACTGGATTGAAATAAATGCAGGTATATTTGAATACAAAGGTATGTAAATGTGGCAAAGTCAAATTTAGTCCCGAATCCTGAATGCCAGTTAGATGTGTATTTGATGGCCACAGATCTGTAATGACTGCAGTAATGCAAAGATCTGACTGGAAGTCACTGGATTTCCTAGGTGCCTAAGTGTGCCTTATGCTGCAAAAATGAGGCATCAGGTTTTATGAGATGCACTTGCTGAGGAGAGGTGTGTGCCCAGAGGTGCCCAGCTTTGTGCTTCAATGCAGCATCTTGCATGTGTAAAAAAACAGGACCCCAAGTACAAATACAGATGTAAATGCCCTAAACAAGTGACCAAAATTATGCAACAGAAACCATGTTTTTTTTTTTTTCTATACCCAGTAGCTATACATTGTAACTAACCTATCCTGTGTTATCATCATGTTTTTCTGTTTTTGACTGGATTGTAAAATACTGAAAGTCTGTTGTCATCATCATCATCATCATCATCAGATATTTCATTGCTCAGTGTACAAGTGTTCTCAGTTCCATGCTCCCTTTCACTTGCATCTGTTTCTTTGCTCCCCAATTCAATTTCAGCATCTTCAGGGTTCAGAACTTTTGTATGAAATATTGGTGTACCAGTGAAATGTCATTGAACTAGGTTTTTAAGTAAATGTGAAGTAAAACTAAACTTAAGTTTTCATTGTGAGATGCAAATTGTAGCCCCACAGGGTGTAGGACCTTCTGATTTTAAATTGTCAGCTGATTTACTGTGACCAGGGTTTGTGCATTTTGGATAAACATTTTCTTGACATGTACTGATTCCTTTATGTATGGCCTGGTTTGATTTTATTATGCATGCCTACAAGATGGTGTATTTAACTTGGCTTGTATGTTGTGATGCATCTAGTAAATTGTTGTTTTAGTGAAAGGGAAAAGGAGTTTTTAGTGACAATTGTTTTAGTAATAGGAATGTACATTTTTATGGACACAGGACTAAACTTTCACATGTTTTGTACCTGAAAAATACCTTGTAAATGTCCCTGTCTGTAACTTAAAAAGTGCACTATGTCACAGTTTCATGTACTGAGCATGCAGAAGTTCCTTCATTTATAAATATTTGTTTGTATCCAGAATGGGGAAGGAAAATGGCAGCTATGCCTGTTCTTTCAAGAAAATATGTTATTTCAGTGAACATTGAGAATCAGAGTAGACCCAGTCTGTTTCAAGCAAGATGTCTGCATGTCAGTGTCCCCATTTGGAAGCTGGCTTACCTGGCTGACAATGTGACCTTGTACCTCAAAACTGCCACTAGCAGGAAGGCTGTTTTTCTGTTTATGTGTGCAGAAAGTGGGCTCATTCCCTGATGTTTTCTCACTCCCAATGTTTTGAAACAGTAAGGGTAATGTGGAAAACAAGCAAGTCAGTTTTCAGACACAGCTTGGGTGGTTTGTTATGATGGCTGCCAAAATGTGGTACTGCTGGTGTCAAGGAGTACCAAAAAATTGTACTCCAATAAAAATTTTGCTCTCCAAAATGACCACTGGCCCCACCCTCCCAGTGAAAGACATGGGTATCCCTACTCACCCAGAGTTTGAAGTTACCCGGCCCTTCACCCAACCCCTGTTGATGGTTTGCCATCCATATTCAGCCACTAAAGTACACTTAAAACACACTGCCAGCCACCTCCCTCTGTCAGCAACTCTGCTGACCTGCCATGTGGACTTAGGAAATTGGTTTGGCCCCCCCCCAAACGGAGCTGCTGGTTCCATCCCTGCTGGCCACATATGCTTGCAGAACACCTACTTGGTTCATGTTTCTCACATAAATGCCTGATATTTTCTAATCCAGAAGAGAATTTGTGCTCTGACACCAGGAAGAAAAACCAGGTTTCCAACACTGGTCCACAGTCACATGAGGTGTGTTTGCCATTGTCTTTGCAGATTCACTGCATAAAGTCTCTAGATGGAGCAGTTTTGGAAGATTACCATTGCACATGTTAATGTGAGTGAGCAAATCATGTTATATAAGTTTGAAATTATGCTGTTTGCAATTACAGTTGATGCAGTTCCAGTCTGCAATAAAAGATGTTATTTACATCACAGATAATACAGTGCCTAGTCGCTCTTGTGTCCAGACAAGAAAACAGTGATACACTGAACCATGCTGAGTTTCTGTTGCCCCTCGCCATATGGGTGACCGATGACCAGTTTGATGTGGGTGCTTGTTGCTGACTGGTACAATTGCTGCTTTTGGCTTTACCCTGCTGCTGCGATGTTCTGCTGCTGCTGGCTGCCACTTGCCAATGCTGTTGGGTCGGTCTGGATGCTGCTGGATCTCCACTGGAGCCGTGGCGTCGAACCTGTCCTCTGCTGCTGCTGCTGCCCGTGGCTCATTCAGTCCCGGCGTCGGACGCGGTCTCCACGCGTGCCGTCGCGGCTGGCTCGACTGCAGCCGCGGACGGCCGGCCGCGCGTCATTTGTTTATCGGCGGAGGCGGCCCGGCCGGGAGCGCGAGCCGCGGCCTGGTCGCCGCCTGTCCACTCTCAACACGCCGCGGTCAAAGGCGACCGGCGCGTGCCATCAGGAAGGTGTCGTCGGTTGTGCCGTTGCGGGTTTCTGGCCGTTCGGCTCGGTGTGCGATGGTGTGCGAAGACGGGCGGGCGGACACACGGCGCCGATATGGCTCTGTAAATAAACCGGCCGTCCCGTTACGCCCATCCCGGACGGGGAGCTGCCACGGCCGCCGGCGGCTCAGCTGACCTGGCCGCTCCCCCGTCCACTGGCGACGTCACGGGATCTCCGCGCCTGTCGCCGCGCAGGACCGCGACGTGCAGTGGACGGTCGGGGCGGCCGAGCTCCCCCGTCCAGGGTTGTGATGGTGCCAAGCGGGGCCCGGAACAGCCACCTGTACAGGGCTGGGACTGCGTCTGGCCGGAGTCGGAGCGGCCGCGGGTCTCTGTGTCGGGCTGTGACGGTGCAGGGCGGAGGTCGGGGTGACCGTGATGGTCTGGCCGTCGGCTCGAAACCGGCGGCACCACTGGAGGCTGACGGCGTGCGTCCCTGGCCCCGACAGGTAGGCTATCGCTAAGAATCGGTCGTCATGGCGCCAACAGGTCCTTTGCCCCCATTGCGACAGCTGGCAGAGTGGCAACGAAAACTTCTCGCGTTAGTTCCATTCGCCATGCGGAATGCATGAAATGCCTCAGATGCTTGGCAGGCTGCACTGCGGGGATGTTTTTCTCAGACTTCTGCTTCGGTCTTGGCGGTGGAGTTTGGATGGCAGTTGTCTTAAACTCCAAAGCCGCAAGGCGGTAAACGTTTTTGCTTTGAACTGGACTGGTCAGTTTTCTATGAATTGTGACCTCCATTGCCCATGACGTTTAAAAAAAGTAATCCATGCAAAATAATTTGTTGAGGAATTGTTCTATGGTCTCCGTTTCAAGCCAAGCTGAACTTCGTTGCTGGGAAAAGATTGTCTAAAGAGTTCGCAGCGTCGATCTAGAGGGACTGTGACAATGTCTGACATTGTGGCGAGAATTCGGTTTGTTTGCTTGACTGCTCTGGAGATAATTCGCCCGCATCCGTGGCTGATCTGAAGCGATATCCGCCGTGTTGGACACTGACGCGGATGGGAATCGTCGGTGGCCGATACGGAGGCGACTGACCAGTGGCCGGCCGGCCGCGCTGCCGTCGGCTCGGCTGGATTCAGGATGCGCCGCGGCGGCATTCCGCGGCCAGGTCCGGCCGTAAGGGAACACCGACGCCTCGGGCCCGTGCGGTCGGCCGGCCGCGAAACTCGAGCCGGCCGGCAGCAGTGGGAAGCCGGACAGGCGCCGGCCGCTGGACTCCGACCGCCGCGCCCTGTCGCGTCCGTGTCGCCGGCCGTGCACGGGCCGCTGTCTGTCCCGCCTCGTTCGAGTGCGTGGCTCGGGACGTGCGGCGCAGTGTCCCAGGCCGCGCCGCGCAGTGTTTCCGGGTGTGAGCGCGCGGCCCCGCGTCGCGGGACGTCCGGCCGCGTATCCGGGATCGTTGTCGCTCCGTGTCCCGGTACCGGCGGTGTGCGCGGGTGCACGCGCCCTTCCGTGTCCCGGGTCGTCTCCCCTGCGCGGGCCGGGCGGCCGGAGCGCGATGCTGAGACGCTGTCGGAGACGGGCGGGCTGAGTGGCCGGCGGCGCCGTCGGCCGGCGGGCGGCCGCTGACGTCGCGCCGTCCGGCCCGTCCGAGATGATCCTGCGCATCATCCGCGACTACATCCCGGGCCGCCGCCAGCCGAGCCCGGTCCGAGACCCGCTCCGGCAGCGGTACACGCTCTGCGGCCTCACCGAGCTGGGCCGCGTCCACCGGCCCCGCTATACCGCCGTGAGTTTGGGGCCGCGGGTCCAACGACCCCGCTACACCTTAAGTTTGGGGCCGGGGTCCACTGGCCCCGCTACACCGCCGTAAGTTTGGGGCCGGGGATCCACCGGCCCCGTTTCACCGCCGTAAGTGAGGACCGGGGGTCTACCGGTCCCCGCTGCACCGCAGTGAGGTCCGGGGTCCACCGGACTCGCTACACCGCAGTAAGTGGTGGCCGAGGGCCGAATATTGCAGCTCATCATTTTCAACTGGATTCCGTATAATTATGCAGTTGGCTCAGTCGTTTCAGGCCGAAGCATCCAACCATCCTTCGAAATCTAGCATGTTGTTAAATTTGTAACCTCCGGGTAGTTTGCAACTTTGGCATCGATTTATTTTCCATTGTATTAACACGGACCATATACCATGTTTACCATTACAGTCATCCTAATTGTGAGAGGAAAGACCATTGCCAGCAGTTACCTTGAGTATGGCGTTTCTATAACACATGACACGGAAAAGGGCGTTGTGCGGAAAACGGTGGCCTTTGTAGGCGTTGTTACGGAGTGAAATTGACAGCCCTCGTCTGTCCGTGTCTAATAAGTAAGCCGGTCTAGCGTGTTGGACGGAGTAGCGATAATCATGCGGGCTGTGTTCATTGCTCAGACATTCGGCGATGTTTTCACCTTGAGCGGGTACGCATGCCGTACATGTGGCGTTGTTCATCGCATGGATCGAGCACGCCGAAACCGCACAGGCTATTGCAGGTACGGGTCCATAACGGCTGTTGCGCCGCCGTCACTGTTGGCCCTGCCCGGGAGGCCGCTCCGTCCCTGTCACGGAAACCACTGACGACACCACTGTCGTCACCACTGGCCGTCACTGCTACTGCAACGTCACCCTCCTCCGGGGACCGTGCGGTGACCATTCTGCACTGGCCACTCCGGCCGCTGCGTCACCGCCAGGCCGGCGGCCCTCCTCCGGGAGCCGTGAGGACTGCGCCCTGCGTGGTTCTCCCGCCGCCGGAGATTGTCGGGGCCGTACGGCGGGTGTTGCGGTCACCTCTGTCATCTAGTCTGGTGCTCGTGCCTGACGTGGCCCGCCGGTACCGGTGGCCGCCTCAGCCACAGAGCCGTCGTCACTGGCGGCCGTCCTTCCAGCGGTCATGCGCTGGTGGTTTTGCCGGTCGGCCGCCGTCACCGCGTCACCACCTGCGTCACGGCCCTCTGTGACCGTCCCCCAGCGGACGAGCGGGGGCAGTTCGGCCGCTCCGTTCCGGCGGCCCAGCTGCCGCCGCCGCCTGCGCAGACCCACGCTCACGTCGAACTCGTTACCCAGAAGGATGGGGATGGTGGCGAGCAGGGTGGCGGCGAAGGCGAACACCAGCAGCTCGTTCTGGAGGTTGCCGTCCGAGTCGAGAAGATTTCCGATGTCGGAGAAGTCCATCCGGGGCTGGGCCGCTGCCGGCGACGATGCGTCCGCTAGGGGAAAAGCGGAACAATGCCGTCAAAACCGTGCGACGCACTTCTTGGCTTCAGAGTTAGTTTGGAGTTGTTAGAGAGTTGTGGTGGGATTATCAGCAGTAGGACGTTGCCGCACTAGCTCCCGTGGATGTTCGGTTGTGGGAAAACAAGAAAGGCCGAGCGTACGGAAGACCAGTGGCACGGTGAACTGTCACAGAATAAGGTCGACTGCTGTTGGTATGCTGCGGCGCCATCACATGACATGTGCGATAAGTGACAGATTGCACTTTTTTGACCTGTAAAGGTAGTAACTCACTGTAGGAAAAGGGGACATTCGAAACGAATATAAGGTAGCTGGACGTTAGCAATCATGATGACAAGGAGACCAGCTAACTATCCATTTCTGGTGTTTTTTTTTTTAGTTGAAGTTACCACAAACATACCACATATGCGTTCGGCAAGGAGCGCATCATACTCACTTGGAATTCGAGTCGTAGAGGACATGAGGCTTCCCATCTTGACAGCGTCGACAGAGATAAGCGGGCAGCAGATGGAGTTCTACACCACGATGTGTCACGTGCTGTTCCGTTCGCCTGTGAGTAGCTCGCGCTTCAGCAAGCCTCGGTCGTCCAGGCAGTGACGAGCGCGCGCCGGCCAGTTGGTCGCTGCGTTCTGTGCCGTCTGAGGGGCGCCGTACCGACCGGCCGCGGTGAAGTGGCTCCAAGTCACGGTTCGCCGCGCCAGTCACCGCTAGGTGTGACACGACGCGCGTGCTGCCGGCGCCGACCTAGTGCCGGCGGGCGGCCGATCCGCAATTTTACGGCCGGCGCATTGGCGGCCGGATTCGGTTTCGCGGAAAGGTGGCTGCCCGGTGTTGACGTGCAGCCGCTGGAAATGAACCAAAAATCCAAATATCCGTCACATGTTTTCATCGAAAGGTGCAAATCGAGATAGCATCCCATACGGCATCGCTGTGAGAAGCTCTGAGGGCGAGCAGGCGACTGCAAAACTTCGTACAAATGTTTTGACATGGAATGCGAGGTAATGGAGGAGTAATGGACAATCCTATGTTGACTGGGTCATTTAACCACTTTGCCCCTCCATTGACTGCGATGTCTTGTCCTACGACTGATGACATTAACAGCTGGTGATGCAGAAGCAGAGGCCCGAAATATAAAATAATGAAAACGTCTATAAAAAAAATGCGTGCATCACGCTTCCGATTATATACGCTGGTAAAGAAATGCTTGCATAGGGACGGTAACGCATACGCTTCCGACATGTTCAGTGGCATTTACAGTCCTCTGCCTGTCCAGCGTTGACCGTCCCCTGGTCGTTACAGCGCTGACGGCCGATCCAGCGTTGAACGTTCCTCTGGTCATTACAGTAGTGACGGCCGGTCCAGCGTTGACCGTTCCCTGGTCAGTACAGCAGTGACGGCCGGTCCAACGTTGACCGTCCCCTGGTCAGTACAGCGCTGACGGCCGATCCAGTGTTGATTGTCCTCTGGTCATTACAGCAGTGACGTCCGGTCCAGCGGTGACCATCCCCGTTGCAGATGATGTCTGCAGCGGTGTCTGGCTGTCCAGTGATGACCGTCCATGGGTCATTGCAGCGGTGTCGAGCT
Source organism: Capitulum mitella (assembly GCA_030062745.1). Classification (NCBI taxonomy): domain Eukaryota; kingdom Metazoa; phylum Arthropoda; class Thecostraca; order Pollicipedomorpha; family Pollicipedidae; genus Capitulum; species Capitulum mitella. The sequence goes on from CP099840.1 coordinate 10,662,027, forward strand.
GTCCAGCGATGACCGTCCCCTGGTCATTACAGCGGTGTCGGCCGGTTCAGCGGTGACCGTCCCAGGGTCATTAAAGCGGTGGCAGCCGGTCCAGCGGTGACCGTCCCCGGGTCATTAAAGCGGTGACCGTCCCCGGGTCATTGCAGCCGTGCCGACCTGTCCAGCGGTGACCGTCCTGCGCGGCTGCCCCGCGGGCGTCCTCGGCAGACCCGCGGGATCAGCGGCCGATCAATAAGGGCGGCTGAAACTGCGCCTCGGCCTGCGGAGGCGGCGGTTGGTGACTCGGCATCGGCCGCCGGCCAGGGCGCACGGAACCTGGGCGAGCGTGGCACCTGCGGAGGCCGCCACTGCCGAGCGAACCCGGGCCTGCCGTCACCGGCGCTCCGTCGTGTGGCCGATACTGTTGCATACCCCGGGCCTGCAGTTACCGGCACTCCATCGTGTGGCCGGTACTGTTGCATACCACAGAACCTGCAGTTACCGGCGCTCCGTCGTGTGGCCGGTACTGTTCCAAAGCCCGGATCTGCAGTTACCGGCGCTCCATCGTGTGGCCGGTACTGTTCCATACCCCGGGTCTGAAGTTACCGGCGGTCGATTGTGTTGCTTGGCGTTTTTAAGCAGAAAATTGTTACTTGTTGATTATCTGAGCGTTGAACAGCCTTTCATTCGTCTGGACGTTGTGATAGGAGTGTTTCGGTAAGTTTGTGGGACAGCAGCGGTTCTGATCGTGCTCTTCCGTCTGGAATTACGACGATGAAAATGATGCCAGGGGCAAACATCTTCTTATGGAGATAAAAAAGGGTTTTCAGCTGGATGTGGTCATACGGATACTGAGGTTCACAGTCATTATCTCGTATCTTCAGATGTAAAACAGTTCGTATGAGCTGGTGAAGCTGACACGTTGGACGTTGTCAGTTCATGTTTCGGTTCGAGGGTGCATTTGATTTGAATTTATTGTGTGTTTCTTGGATATCCGGTGAACGGGGAAAGGCAGGCATTGTTTGTATTTAAATTGATGTTTTGTCTTCGTGACTTGCCTCTTGTTGGGTGCGCCATCGGCGCGGGTAGCTGGTAAGCTGCCGTAATCGGTGACGAGGTCCGGGCTAATAGGGGCCATCATTGGAAGTCGCCGCGAAAGTGGTTATAAGTGGATGTCGAAACAATGCACACTACCGCCACTTCCCAGAAGCATTCTCCAGCGAGAAGGCGATTCGATCTGCGACAGTTTTGTGCTGCCATATGCATGGTTACTGACACTCGTGAATTCTGTGTTGCTGTGGTGGTAAGGTTGTGCGGCGTTTACGATGTTTACCCTGCAACTCGAGTAAATCGTTTCATGACTTGCATTGGTCGCACAATGCCCGCAGTCTCACGAGCTTTTTTCGCACAGAAGCCCGAGAAAAAGCTTGCAAATGTCTTACTACACAATTTGCTATTGTTTCATGATATATATATATATATATATATATATATATATATATATATATATATATATATATATATATCATGAAACAATATCAAATTGTGTAGTACGATATTTGCAAGCTTTTATATATATATATATATATACATATATATATATGTTTGTATTGTTCATTGGTTGAGTGGAATTGCAAACTGAATACAAATGTAGAACTGAAATGCGAAGAAAAATAATCCTTGAAGCTCCACATAGGCCGATTGGAGTGGCTTTGTCCAGCGTGACCGCCTGCCAATAGAACGACACGTGGTGTCGCAGTATTGGCCGTGTTTGTCCGGCTGGCGGACTCTGCCGTCGCCGTCTGACGGCCCATGGCTCCGCCGGCAGTGGTCATTTCCTCAGTCTGCCGGCAGCGGTTTGTTCCTGTCTGCCGGCAGCGGTTTGTTCCTCAGTCTGCCGGCGGCGGTTTGTTCCGCAGTCTGTCGGCGGCGGTCTGTTCCTGAGTCTGTCGGCGACGTTTCGTTCCTCGGTCTGTCGTCGGCTGCCGACCCCTGACGACCCCTGACGACCCCTGACCCCTGCAGGCCGCGGCCGGCGCCGCTCGCTTTCGCCGGCGGCGACTTTCCCCGGCGGGGCTGGGCCGGGCCGGGCCGGGCCGGGGTCGTGAGCCGTGCACCGGACGGCCGGCTGACGGAGACCGTGCTGTTCAGACTGAGACCGTGACGGAGACCGACAGGGCAGGGACCCGCGGCGGGACAGGGACCCTCGGTCGGCCACGGGCGGCCAGTCTCGGTGTCCGGTGTCCTGTTTGGTCTTCCTCGGTGGCGATCGAGTCGGGATGGGTGCCGTTACTCGTTTCGCGATCAGCGTGACTTGCGCCAGGGTTGTGCGGCTATTTAGCGGCGTGGTGTAGAGTGGTATCGTTCTGTTGAAGACAACCGTTATGTTGAGACTGTGGTGTCACTGCGCATTCTTATTTTCATACAGAAACCCGCGCCGGAACAAAGCCGGTTGCGGTTTTTTACATTCGACATTTTTGTCTGTATCCGTCAGCCACGACTGCACTTGTCTCTGACGCGGCAAAGCAGCCCCGCTCTCTGACATTGAGACGATGCCGGCATAGCACGCGCCCCTTGTCCGGGCCGTTTCCCACACTGCGTTCGGAGCTTCTGCGCGGTTTCTAGTGTGCGAGACAGCCGGACCCTGTACGCCCGTTGTGGTCGGATCTCAAAGTGCCAGCTGCTGCGCGCTGCGGCAGTACAGCGCCGGATGGACGTGTAGCGGGTGAGCGGCCTCACATGTTTCTGACTGAACTGCCTGGTGCGCCCGGCTGGTTTTGTGATCACTGCATTGCAGTTGTGCAGAAAAAAATTCTGTTGGCGGTAAACGGCTCGGTAATTTTCTGCGCCATAGTAGTCCAGGCCTTTTCTGTTTATCAGCTTTCTCCGATATGGTTTTCCTCAATAGGCTACCCACTTGTTGACGTGACGTTAGATCTGTTTCTGTTAACAATGCAAGGAGAGGCACTCCTTCCAAGGATGCATCGTCCCTTTGTTAGCATTATTACGTGTGCCATGTGTTTGATCACGCTTGATGACTTGTTTTTCAAGGTGGAGGCTTTGATGGTTTTGCTAACCCTCAGCAGGCGGGGGGGGAGGGGGGTCGGTCGTTTTAGGTCCCCGGTTTTTCTTGAATCACTTTTCATTGGCGGAAGATTGAGCACTGAATTTTATCGTAGATGAATGTTGAACATTTGTGCAACTTGAGGAAAATCTTCGGAATTTTTCATGGAATAGATCGTGACTTTTTTGTCAAGGTCATATCAGGCATGCTTTTAAGCAAATCGAACAATACATTTCGGTTGTTGGAAGTCGGGTATTTCATTGTTGTGCTGCATGTTTCTTTTTTAAATATTGATGTCATTGACATGATTTTAGTGCATGGGAAGGGTCAGGTCATCAGAAGTCAAGCTAGGTCAAACGTGCATATCAAACATTGGTGCCTAACGCCATTGTAGTTTTGTATGCGGGATAAGTGACACCTACACTTGCAAGAATGCTTTATTGTGATCCACCACCGTCGACATTATTGGGACGAAAATCGTTTAATGTAACGTAAAGCTGATTTGTGGGTCAAAGTCACGCTGAGTAAGAGAAACCCGAAAATGCGAAATTCATTTGCGCCTCTAGCGGTGATCTCGAGAAACTATCGCAGCCGCCACAGTGATGTGCTGGGATAGACCGTGTGCCTGCCTTACATGCACACCAAATTCGGTGGCACTGACTTGAGTGGCTTTCGACAAGGAGCGATTTTCGATAAACGACATGAGCGTCCCTGGCGGTGATCTCGGGAACTAAGGTGGCCGCGACCCCAAATAGGGTCCCGGCCCCACTCTCTTCCAGCCCGAGGAGAGCCGGTATACCGAAGTTTGGCAAACGTGTCGTCGGTCGTTGGCCAAACCTGCGACTTGACTGAAGTGTAATGGGACTATCATTGCGAATTTCAGCCGTGACGGCATTTTCGTGACCTGGGAGGTCACCCATTGACCTTGACGTCACAATGGATACATTTTCCGATAGCTAAGACAACGGCCAACACGCTGATGCTTACAGAATCGATTTGTTATTAAAAGTTTGGTAACGATATTGTTAAGAAAACTTCGATACGTTTTGGCCTGGCCGCTTTGAGGTGCTGGACCATTACCACGACCCTGGAGGTCACCTTTTGACCTGAAACCAAAAAACCGGAAATCGTTGAATTGGTTACATGACTAGCAGCATGTTGGTTTTTACCGCGTTGCTCTGTCTCTCTTGGTCCAGAAGAAATTAGGGCGGGGGGCCGTCTTAGAACCCCCGCCGGGCGCGGTTAACTGAACACTGAGAAGTATTCCTCGAGTGTTAAAAGCATTGGTCTTCCGTGCTGAGAACGATGGCCTGAGGAACCAGTGTGGTGAACACGGGAAGCGAAAGGGGTCCTGTCACCTGCGTACTTGTACGGTAGGAGAGGCAACACTGTCCAATAGGGAGACAGTACGGGTTGTTAGTGAACTGATTTGCATAGGTCACGAGCTCAGTTGCCGTGCCCGGACAGCCATGGCCTGCTGGGAGACGTGTCAGTGCCCGGCCTTGCCTGTGGACGTGCCGTTCACCATTGGCCCAGCTGGCAAAGTGGCGTTTACAGCGCTGCAGATGGCCGCTGTTTCAGGAATGCGTCAAGGAGGCCGGTATTTCCTGCAGTAGTATGGGAGGAAAACTGGGACGCCTCCCTACAACAAGCTCCGGTTGATGGGTGCTGAGGGGCTCACGAGGCGCATATTATGTTCCGACGAGATTCGCACAAATCGGCCTTTTTAATGCATGTGAAGCCGATATTCGTATTTGTACTTTCGTACTTTCGTTTTTTTTTTTTACATGGTGTCGAGTATCGTGGGCCGACGTAGGGACGGGCGGGGCCGGTCAGCGAACGATCGTCCTCGCACTCTTTCGGTGGCTGTGGTCTGGCGTCTCAGGTGGTCCGACTCCGGTGTCGTTTGTCTTCGTCGTCGAAGAGCTGGCCCGGTGCGCAGTGGCCGATCACGGCCTGCCGGTACGAAGCACGCACTTGACAGCGGGCGGGCTCTCTGCATTCGATAAAGTGGAGAGACTCTCGCATAGCCTTTCCATGTGCAATTTTCGTCTGTGAGGACAAATGGCGTCTGTGAATTTGCAGCCCTTGTTTGTGTGAACCCCTTGCCTTAGCACCGTCCCAGTCAGTCTTGTGGCTTTCGATGAATCATGTCTGAGACAACGAGACGGCGTGCCAGCGTGTTGTGGTGCTGTCAGGAGTCAGCTTCCGGTGGTGGTCCGTCATAAAACGTCATCAGTCGGCACCACTCGATGTCGCGAGACAGATGACCGTTGGAGCGGCAGAATCGCGCGTAGCCGCGCCTCTTTGTCGCTGTGTTGGCCTTGACGCGGCCATGGTCCGGACTCTGCCGCGGTCACGGCTGGCGTCTGCCCCAGCGCTGTCTTGAGTCGGGCGCTCTCGTGAGAGCCCCCGCCGCCGCCTCGGCCGGCTATGGGCACGTCTGGCCGCCGCGGAGACACGGCCAGGGGTCGTGTCGTCCCTACACAGCCGCCAGTCCAGTCCTGTCCTTCACGGGACCTGCGTAGGTCCTGCCGTAGATGGTGGTGGTAAGATACGGTCCCATTGTCACCTGGCCATGCGCACCGCTTTTGGTTGTTTGTCGTTGTGCGTGATTCTGCCAGCCGGACCGATCGCACTGTGACTCACTCTGAAGTACCGACCGGACTATGACTCACTCTGTTGTACCGACCGTTCTGCGTGACTCATTTCGCGGCTCTGAGCGTTTGGTGTGATTCTTTCCGCCTGGCTACGACGTCCATTGCACTCGATTTCCGTCGGTTTCCTGCGGGCGCGGCCGGACAGGTCTGGCGCAGTCGGCTAAGAGCTGTTCCCTGCTCCGTGTCTGCGGCGGCGGCCCTGGTGGCCCCGACCTGACCCGGCGACCCGACCTGACGCGTGATCTCCCGAGCCGGGCCGGGCGGAGAACGAGAGCGGCACGGTTCGGCGTCACTCGGCGCCGAGCCGCGGCTGCCTCCGCCCGCTGGACAAACAGCGACGCGGCGACGCGGAGGGTGAACGATGTCATCAAACGCCGGCCTCCGCTCTCCGGTGTTCAGATGTGCCGATTCCGATGGCGACCTCTCGGACAACTGACACATCCCGTAATTGTGGCCTGTCGTACAGCTACTGCTCTAGTGGTGACCTTGCACGGCCGCCCCCCCCCCGCCTCCCCTGGCGGTGGCTTCGAACAGTCGCTCCCCCTGTGGTGACTTCCCACTCGACCTGCGCTCTGTCGCCTTGTAGTTGACGTCTCCTATGTCTGTTGATTCCGGTGGAGACGGACATAATCGCCCCCTGACAATGACCTCTTATGTGACCTCGTGTGACCGGCTTGTGGGAGTACACCGGACAGCCGTCCTCAAACGGTGACTGACATGACTGCTGTCTTCTGGTGGTTACTGCCGGCGCCGTGACGGAGAACGCGGTAATTCTTGAACAAGAGGCTTGATGGTGGTTGGACAACAAGCTTAAGTTGCCATCATTTACCAGTTTGTCATGACCCACCACCTTATTCGTTCTGTGGGCTCCTTATGGCTTTCGGGTCTTTGGGTGGGCGGGTCTGCGTGCGTGCGTGCGTGCGTGCGTGCGTGCGTGTGTGGGTGTGTGTGGGTGTGGGTGTGGGTGTGTGGGCGCGCGCGCGCGGTGAGCACTCTTTCTGATGGTGCTTTTCTGTATTGATGTACTGCTCATGTGATAAGGTTCCATCGCCCATGTCGAAAAACATCCCAGTCTGTTGCGTATTCCAGTTTGGCTGCTGACCGCGGTCATTCATTGTAACGTGTGACGCAGCAGTCTTAGTGAGATTGGTCTGCGGCCTCCCGTCGGTAATTACCTGCCGCGGTGGCGGGTCCCGTGTACCGTAGAGAGTGTCCGGCCCGTCGTCAGAGGAGCCGCTCACGCGATTAGAGTCGTCGTGCGGGCTGGTCCTCAGACGGACATAGTGCCGCGATGGTCCCTCTGTCAGGTCCCGAAACGGACACCGCGCCGGGATGGTTCTTATGTCAAGTCCCCAGACGGATCCCGTGCCGGACTGGTTCCTCTGTCTGGTCCCTAAACGGACGACGTTGCGGTGTCCGTTCGTGGCCCCTGTCTGTCGGGCCGGTCGGCAGGTCGCGGCGTCAGACCGCGGACGGCTGAACTGTGTCTCTGCGGTGAGACGGCAGCCCTGCCGTTGCGGCGGCACTGCCAGCAGTACCGCTGACGCAGGCCGTGACCGCTGCGACTCAGACGTGTCGGACGTGACCCGCCGTAAAAACACACCGCCAGGGTCGCCGCCGGCGAACGGGACCGGGCGATCGGCACGCCCGCCCGTCTGCCGGCCTGGTTATTGGATCGCCCGCACGGTCGACCTGCGGGCCTTTCTCCCGGCCGGCGTTGGCCGCGGCCTCTGGCTTGTGACCAGTCTCGCCAGAAGGGCCCACTGCCGTCACTCTGTCGTTAAAAGCAGATGGTTGTTAATAGTAGGAGTGTGTTTTCATGTCAGTCGTCGCGGTCTTGCGTCAGTCTGTTGTCGGCTGGTCTCAGCGGCTGTTGCCAGTCTGTAGTGAGTCGGTCAGTCTGTCGTTAGTTGATTTTGTGCCGCCGTCGTCAGTCTGTCGCCAGTCTGCCGTCAGTTTGTCGTCGGGCTGTCGAGGTTCGCCGTCGGCTACCGCGCCCTCTGCCGTCCCGGTGGTCCGGCGGCGAGCCGCCTTCAGGGTGCGGCGGCCGCGGCGATGGCGCCCGGTTTGAAAGTCACCGTCGACCGGCCGTGTGGGGCCGGTTGAGCTTTCTGGCCGGTTGAACTCCGGTTGAACCGGTCGGTGGGCTCGGCATGTACTGCTCAGATACGGCCGGTCAACACTGGGCACTTACGGGACAGCGCAACTCGTATGAGGGGTGTACGTCGTAATGGTTTATGTGACGCTAGGATGATGCGGAAGCTTGGTTTTGCACTGTTTTTCGACTTCCTGCCTGAGTATAACATGGCGGCTATTTTTTTTCAAGAGGTTCTCAACGGCGTAGTGTTGTGTTCGACCATGCGTTGTGGGAAGCGGCGCGTGACTCGGGGGCTCCGTCTTGTACGTAATGGCTGTTTCCGGCCGGTCGCCGTGTTGACCGTGCCGTGTCGCGCTCTCCCAGGCGGGACGCGCTCTGTCCGATCTGATCTCTGTCCGGCCGGTCGCCGTGTTGACCGTGCCGTGTCACGCTCTCCCAGGCGGGACGCACTCTGTCCGATCCGATCTCTGCGCCGTCCGGGCTCCGGCGCCGGCGCTCTGTACGGAGAGCCGGGAGCGGCCCGCTCGTCTGCTGTCCGCACGGCGCGTCCTGTGACGTCTTGTCGGCCACAAGATTGTGCGTGATGATGAGACATGGAGATGACTGCAGTCATTATGAGGTCGACTGAGGCCGTTATGAACGCCGGCTGGCGTGCGCGGTGACCTCTGGCCTGAAACTAGGCAAGCGATGTGGATTTGGATGTGGAAGCATGTGGACTGTAGCAACTGTCGCGCATTGGTTGCGTATCGCAGATTGCATTTTGCCAGGGTTTCGTTTTGGCAGTAATCGCTTTCTGGTCGAATCGCAAGAGTCACGTCAAAGGCGCTCACATAAAACGATCGTGGGAAGTGATGTCTTTGAGCAGTGGGTATACCGTCTCAGTTCTTCGTAGTTCAGAACGTATGACCCAATATTTCACTATCCTCTGGTGCAGGCGGTAAATTGGAGGCCGGCGCCTAATGGGCGATGATCGATGGAAGTTTGTGGTTAGAGCTGGGATTTGGATTTGCAGGGTTCGAATAGATTCCCGATTCTGAAAACGAGGATTTGAACTCTGGAAACCAGGATTTGAATCCTAAGAACCAGAGTCAGATTCTTAAAGCTACCATTTAAATATCCAAATATATGCATTGAAATGTGCTCCAGGCCCAGATTTTATTCATGTAGACTAAATAACACGTATATGTCGGTGTTGCGTCGGACTGAATCGCCCGTCCTGCGTTTTCCGTTTTTTTACATTGTATTAGTTATTGCTGGACCCAGCTGTTGTGATTATTAATTTTGCCCCGCCACCACCATGTTTCTCAGGTCTGCTGCGGGGCAAAAGTAAGACAGCTCCTTGTGTTGACGTGTTGACGCTCAGCCCCGGCAGAACGAAGTTGGCCACTGGGGCCAGCCACTGCCAGAATAAACCTGTACCATATATCGAAGTCTTCCTCTGCGAGGAGTTCATACTCGGCATGATTGTTAGGTTGATGATAGGTCAGGTATGTGTTTTACGCACCAACAAGTCTTCAGGTGAAAGGTCGCGGTACCATGCGCATCTTGTCATATACCTCTCCATTCCTCATAAGAAAACAACTGCAACACAAACACACATCAGTATTTGCCGTTCCCCCCCACTTTGTTTTTGTTTTGCCCAGTTAGGAATGCGTCGCTGGCGGAAGCGTTGAGAACAGTCAGCCAGAAACCAATGAAATCGATTTCGAATGTATTCAGATTTCATTCAGATATTCAGATCGAATCCAAATCTGAATCCACCCACCCTAGGATTCGAGTCCCTAAGTGCATGCGAATCCTCAGCTTTAGTTGTGGTGTCCAGACCCGTGTCAGCTGCGGCGCTGAACTGCCCGCCATACAGTGGGCATCGCTGGTGTCAGTCGCCCACCATTCACCATCTCGCTTTGCGGCTTGTTTACTGCAGCGGTCGTGCAGGACTGGATTTGGCCAAACTCGTGTGTCCAAAACTGCTTTGGTGTTAATACCTCGACGTCTCTGACGCGGCCTGGTGAGGGCCAGACGATGTTGCTGGCGGGGGGGAAGGGGAGGGGAGTAATCGATCGTATCCGCCAGCCGACGCCGGCACCATCAAGGGGGAGGGGAACCAGGTGTGACGCCGAGTGTGACGCTCGCCGTGACGTCGTGGCGCTGGCTGTGTCGTCAGACGTGACGCCGTTCGGGAGCGCGCCGTCCCAGAGGTCGGCGTTGGTGGAGTATGTGGGCGTGTGGACCGGTCAGACCTGCGGGCCCGCGGAGATGGGCATTGATCGGCCACCTCGGTCGGCCCATTGTGGCCGGTCCGTGGCGCCGCTGCCCGCTAATTGGACGGCCGGGGCGGCCGTGTCGGCCGCGACGCGGACAACCGCCTCCGCTGTCGGCGTCAGTGACACCCGCCGACCGTCCCCTCCACCCACTGCCAGTGTCAGCGACCTCGCTGACCACTCCCGCTACTTACTGCCAGTGTCAGTGACCTCGCTCATCACTCCCGCCACCTACTGCCAGTGTCAATGACCCCCGCTCACCACTCCCGCCACCTACTGCCAGTGTCAGTGACGCCCGCTCACCACTCCCTCCACCTACTGCCAGTGCCAGTGACCCCCGCTCACCACCCCCGTCACCTACTGCTAGTGTCAGTGATACCCGCTCACCACTCCTTCCACCTACTACCAGTGTCCGTTACACCCATTGACCGCTCCCTTCACCTACTGCCAGTGACCGTGACACTCGCTGACCACTCCCACCACCTACTGCCAGTGTCATTGTCCCTCCCTGACCTGTTATTGTCAGTGACACCTGCTGATCGCCCCTTCCACATGTTTTCAGTGTCAGTGGCATCCGCTGACGGTTCCCTCCACCTGCTGCCAGTGTCAGTGTCCCCCTGCTGACCTGTCACTGTCAGTGACGTCTGCTGTTCGCTCCCTCCACCTGCTACCAGTGTCAGTGACACCTGCTGACTACTCCCTTCACCTGTTGTCATTGTCAGTGATACGCGTTTATCGCTCCTGCCCGCTGTCGGCGTCAGTGATTTCTGGCCACTCGCTCCACCCGCTGGCAGTATGAATGCCACCAATGGTGATCCAAGACAAGTGGGCGAGTCAATGCCAGACACTAACCAGAAGTGTCAGTTTGATCTGTTTCCCACGACTACGCAGATTTTGTAATCTGCCGGCCACACCACATCCAATTTCGCCGCAAGACAATAAACGTCCGACTCTGAGATGGATACGAGGGACGTACGTCCGATCCTGTGATGGAGAGGAGCGGCGGACGTCCAGTCCTCTGGTGGAGCAGAGTGGTGGACGTCCGATTCTGTGGTGGAGAGCAGCGGAGGACGTCCAGGCCTGTGGTGGAGAGGAGCGGCGGACGTCTGGTCCTCTGGTGGAAAGGAGTGGTGGACGTCCGATTCTGTGGTGGAGAGGAGCGGCGAGCGTCCGATTCTGTGGTGGAGAGGAGCGGTGGACGTCCGATTCTGTGGTGGAGAGGAGCGGTGGACGTCCGATTCTGTGGTGGAGAGGAGCGTCAGACGTCCGGGCCTGTGGTGGAGAGGAGCGGCGGACGTCTGGTCCTCTGGTGGAGAGGAGCGGCGGACGCTTGATCCGGCCAGCGACCAGCGAGCTGGCCGGATCAAGCCCGTCACCACTGCAGCGGTGTTGGCTCGGGATCGATAACCTTGGTCTGCCGGCGCTACCTCGGGCCGTTTTTGTCGGCGGACGTGTTGCAGGCTGATCAGCTGGCCGAACGAGCGGTCAGCCGGGTGGCCAGCTCAGGCGGGAGACGTTTATGGTGCTGCTGTTTGTGAGGTGGACTGAGGCTGTCGGATAAATTGAATGGCCCTCTGGCTTGGTAATGTGTGGAATTGCATCAGCTCTTAAGAAAATGATTTCGCAAAACTGTGTCTGTTGAGGTTTGAAGCGTCAAAACACGGAACAGTTGATTTTGTCCTGTTAACTCGTTGACGTTGCGCCGCCTGTCACGTGAAGAGATGGCTTCTCAGTGACTCCGACCCTGGAGCGGTGAGGCCGTATGCCGTGTTAGGAGGCCAGTCAGCTGCTGGCGCTGCGCTCGTCCCGTCGCCGGGGATCGTACTGTCGAGACACCGTCGCCGGGGATCGTACTGTCGAGACACCGTCGCCGGGGATCGTACTGTCGAGACACCGCCGGCGGGGATCGTACTGCCGAGACACCGTCGCCGGGGATCGTACTGTCGAGACACCGTCGCCGGGGATCGTACTGTCGAGACACCGCCGGCGGGGATCGTACTGTCGAGACACCGCCGGCGGGGATCGTACTGTCGAGACACCGCCGGCGGTGGGGGGGGGACGCTCCTCCTGAGCACTCACCGCTCGGCCGGGTCCGCCGGTCGGCCGGCCGGCCGCCGCAGTGCGGACGTCGGCGGCCGCTGCGCCGTCGCGACGGCCGTGTGCCGGCCGGCCGCCGTGCAGAGGGCGTGGGAACCGTGAGGAGGGCGGCGGCGCGCGGCCGCAGACAAAGCCCCGGAAAAGCCGTCGGCTGGCTCCGCCGGCCGTGAAAAGGTGGTTCGAACGAGGTGCCGCCTTGGGTAGCAGACGTGCAAACCGCCACTTGTGAACTGCAGCAGCCGGAGCAGGAGGAACGTTCAGATAGTCGGCTCGAACCGCACAGCACCCGAAATGCGGAGCGATGAACGCAGAGGTTTCTGATGATACGTGCAGCGAAAACGTATCTTATTTCCGCTTTTTAAAATCTTATGTTGATATTCCACCAGCCACACCTTCAAAGTTTAACGTCTAGTGGAAAGCATTTTTGCATGATTAGTGAGAGCAGATGTAGGTGAGACCTGTGAATGGGCGAACTTTGGAATGGTTGTGAGACATGACTATGGTGCATTAGCTGCGTAACGTTTTCAGAGTATGGATAGAGGGCGAAGGTCGTTTCTAGGTGGTTGAATGACGTGCAACGCGTTGGGAAGAATGCTACACCTTCCTAAGCTCAGCATAACGTTTCGATCCCCCGTTCTCCGGTGTCGTCGGCACTGCAGTGAATAATATATGTACGATTAATGCAACTGATTAGGCTAGATTCGACGCTGCTTTAAACCACGGTATATAAACCACTGCATAAAACTTTGCATGTGAAATCCATGCACGCGGGTTTCCATCGTGTCGCATAGTGGGTGCAAAATCAGTCGAGAACAAAAGCGTCTGTTCATTCTTATCTCTGTCCATTAGTATTGATGTACTGCCGCAGAATGTCTTATTACAATTTTACGAACCTAGTGGGTATCTGCATTTTTGTATTTTTGTTATCTGTATATCTGTATTTTCGTAGGGTATCTGTAATTTCATAAATGTTCTGGATTTGGATAGATAACATGGGCATGGATAAACGTCCAAATAATTTGTTCGTTTTGCGTTGACAATAACGGAGTTGAAAGGAAAAAATCACATAAATTCACGACGGCATTTGTGTAGTTCGCATAGAGCAGCCAGACATTCACACATTGCCGGGCTCATTTCAGACACGTTTATAACCGTTCCCCGGGTACCTGAGCGGGCAGATTGGATGACGCTAGCTCTTGTTTTCCAGGGCGCCCGGGTATGGGTGCGCGACGCCTACCACAGTGTGGAAGGCGGCCACATTGAAAGCCGACTACGTGGACAATCAGCTGACGCTGGAGGTGGAGGACACGGGTGAGGTGAGTGGGACCGGGCCGGGGTACGTTTACCGGAGGTCTGACACGCCTGCTGGAGTCATCAGCTGACTGGATGTGAAGGGTTGCGAGTGAGGTGAGTTGTACCGGGCCGAGGGACGTTCACCTCTGACACTCATACTGGAGGCGACCAGCTGATTGGAGATGGAGGTGGGTGAAGTGGGTTGGACCGTGCCGGGGGACGTTTACCGGAGGTTTGACACCACCGCTGGAGGTGATCAGCTGATTGGCTGTAAAGGGCGCTGGTGAGGTGGGTTGGACCGGACCGGGGGACGTTTACTGGAGGTCTGACGTCCCTGCTGGAGGTGGTCAGCGGACTGGAGGCTGAGGGCGCTGGTGAGGTGGGTTGAAACGGGCCGGAGATGTTTACCGGAGGTCAAATACCCCTGCTGGAGGTCATTAGATGGCCACGGCCTCGATGTCAGTCAGCTGATTATGTCCGGAGACGTAGCAGACCGACGTCAATTCACTGGCGCGGGCCTGTCGCGGACGCAATGACGGTTGGAAGAACGAAAATGTTTTTGTCTGTCAGCTGTATTTGGGTTGATTGGGTAATGAGACACCTTTTTCTCGCTGGTTAATGTAGCCGTGTTTTCCAGTGACCTCATGGTCGTTCCCCCGTCATTTCGTCATTTCCCGGTACAGTGACTTGGACGGTCTTAGCATTTTCGAAGTATCTCTGATATGCCCCGAATGAACAACATAGCGCTCGGAATAGTTCGTGATGTCGGAATACATTTGTCCTGATTCCTGTGAAATCATTTCTCCGTTGGTAGGAGACAGAGTATTACCCTGACTAGAGCCGTGTGTCGCAACCTGTGACCTGTGACCTGCCCACTTCGGCCTGCGTTGTAGGACGCTAGTGCCCGCCTTCTGTGACCTGGGACCTGCGTGAGGTAACGTGGCCCGACCTACTGTAAGCCGACTGCTATAACGGATGACGCGGCACGCTGTGATCTACCCACTGTGACCTATTACCGGAAACAATATGACCTCCCTGTGGTGACCTATGATCTGGCCCTCTATAACCTACCTGTTTCACTCGGTGATCCTCGGACGCTGTGTATGACCCTCGCACCGTACAGTCTGTTGTCTGTGAACTGTATCTTGCTCTTTGTGACCCATGACCTGGCACGCTAGGCGTGTGACCTTTGGCCGGCCGTGCTGCGACCTGTGACCTGGCCCGCTGTGGCCTGCGCCCCGGCTCGCTGTGACCTGTGACCCGGCCCGCCGTTCAGGAGCTGCAGCTGACGGCCAAGGGACGACTCTGAGCTGCCGCCGCTGCGGAATCCGGAGATCCTGATCGGCGAGAACGACCTGACCAGTCTGTCCTATCTGCACGAGCCGGCCGTGCTCTTCAACCTGCGCGTCCGCTTCTGCGACCACGGCGCCATCTACACCTACTGTGGTGAGTGGGCCGGGCCTGGCCAGCCGGCGTACCCTGCCTGGTGACTCCGTGATACCGCCGTCCGCCCTCCGCACTCCTCGGTCTCTGGCAGCCGGACGGCCGGCGGCTGCTCGCTGGACCGGTCAGGGTCGGACGTCTCCCCGCTGGGCCGGTCTGGGTCGGACGTCTCCCCGCTGGGCCGGTCAGGGTCGGACGTCTCCCCGCTGAGCCGGTCTGGGTCGGACGTCTCCCCGCTGGACCGGTCTGGGTCGGACGTCTCCCCGCTGGGCCGGTCAGGGTCGGACGTCTCCCCGCTGGACCGGTCTGGGCCGGACGTCTCCCCGCTGGACTGGTCTGGGTCGGACGTCTCCCCGCTGGACTGGTCTGGAGTGATGGCCGGCCGCCGGGCCAGTCTGACGGCCGTGTGAACGTCTCCCCCCGTGAGGACTGGGCCGGCCGGACGTGCCGCTCCGGCTGGCGCATTACTCGGCAGCAGTGGCGCGTGTCGCTCTCCGCCGGACAGACGGCGCCGCCGGTTAACCGACGGTCAGACGGAGCTGCCGCTCGGCCTCAGCCAGGTCTGCGGGACTCTGCCATCTCCAGGCATGGAGGGAGGGGTTGGAGCTGGGGAGTTAGATTTTATCGAGTCATCGTCAGATCTTATTTCTCATAGGCTTCATGTCCTTGTAAATTCCTGGCCCATGTAAAGCGGGCAGACTGTGAGTGGGCCCACCGTTGCCGGTTTGTGGACCGACCTTACCGCGTCAGATATCTTCGGCACACACGTGCCTGGCGGATGAGTCACTGTTCTGCGGTGTTGGCGCGGTCTGCCGTCGGCTGTTGACAGTTCAAATGTTCACCGGCCGTCGGGCCGCTATCACAGCTACGCCATTGTTAGACCGTACAACGGCTGGTGCTGGGTGTGGCTGCCGGGGTTCGTGATGCAGGTCACGTGTGTTCTGTTAACTGCCGGTCGCTGGTACGAGTACGCCGGCCAAGGACACGGGTTGCCATGGTTATGGATGCTGTAGATACATAGGACGCCGACTTTGACGAAATTGATGGACGGTGGCTGGCGTACATTCTGTGGCTGAGGCCGTTATGCTTACCATTTCTGTCAACCTGAAGCATCGCGTTTGCTTCATGTTCATATTCACTCGTTCCTTTTGTTTCTGTATCGTGTCGTACAAATTGTTTCCCTATCGTATCGCGACGATAGCTTTTCAAACTGAAGAGGTGAGACGGTCCCAAATGATAACTTGTTAGCCGACAGTGGTTTCCTTTATCTAAGGGTCTTAGAGAGAGGTAAGCCGTAGCCAGCTGAAGGCAGCGAATGTACCGGGAAAATCCTAGGTCTGTAAGGTATCTTGAAATTCGCTGGTTTTGCTGCGTGCAAAAGAAACAAATATATCGCGAAACACACTAAGTGCTTGAGGTATCTGGACATTTGTTGGCTTTCAGACGTGTTTTGGGCCGACCTCGGTACGACCTCTGTAGCCGGAAGCAATCATTTACATTGTTTCCATTACATTCTTCTGGGCGGTTTGTGAGCACGTGGTCGCCTATTCCCTCATTAACGCCAGTGAGAAACCCGATAAATCACAGTCCAGGGCTGGTAAGGCGCCTTGCAACATGCCCGAGTCCCATCATAAAGGCTCCTGGTTTGTCTTTGATGTGGGCATTTACAGTGCCGACTGTGCCTACAGTGAATACTCGTCACAGGCTGCTAACAGTTTCCCGTTGGTGGGGTGGAAGGGGTCTTGTCGAGTGTAAAATAGACGCTTGGAGTGAACGCAATACTACGTGCTGCACTGTTTTTTTTTCGGTGCGGGAAACTTTGGTGTGGCGCGGAGCGACGTAATGAGAATTTCGCAGTGTTCACGGACATATTCTGTGGTGTGCCGCTGTTCCATCGAAACGCCTCTCCTGTTTCTGTGTGGAGGCGGCTTGGATCCTCCCAGGGAGGGCGGCAGCCGGTGGAACAAACGGCACACTGTTGGCCTAGTCCTAAAAGCTGTTCCGTCTCAGTTGTGACTGCTGTTCCGTGTCTGATCTGGCGCATGTTCCGTCTGTGTAGTGACGGCTATTCCGTCTCTGAGGGGCGACCGCTGCCTCCTGCTGACGGCTGCCGGGCGGCCGTGCTCCGCCGTGTGCCGCCGCCGCGTCGCTCTGTGCGGTCGGCGGCGTCGCGCCGCCGTCTGAGCGCGCGACACGGCCGGCCGCTGCGCGCCGTCCGCGACTTTGCGGGGCCACGGCCGACGCTGAGCCGGTCCCCGTCCGCAGGCATCGTGCTGGTGGCCATCAATCCGTACGAGGAGCTGCCCATCTACGGCTCGGAGACGATATGGGCGTACCGGGGCAAGGCCATGGGCGACCTGGACCCGCACATCTTCGCTGTGGCCGAGGAGGCCTACACCAAGATGGAAAGGTACCGCGCCGCGCGCACGGAGTTTTGGCCTGCATTGAAAGCCGCGCGCCGTTCGGTGACGGCGACGTGACGGGATTGCGTGTTGCGTGCCGGCAGTGGGCTTATTACGACCAGGCTATGGCATCGGGTGCGTCGACCTGCCGTTGTCGGAGGTAAAGGGTGAACACGAGCGTGTTCATCGTGTGTTGGTCCAGCACCACAGCGTGTCACAGCCCAGTGCTTTGTACAGTGCATGCTGAACTACCATCATATCTGCCAGTTTGAACATAAATAGAGTCATCACGGCGCGTTTACCGACCCATAACGGCCGCAGGGTCAGTACAGACCAGTCTGTCGTGGTATTTACAGTGTTTCCACCGCCACCGGCCCGTGGTGAACACAAGCCAGTCCATCGCGGCGAGTACACTGACCCACCGTGACCCCGCAGGGTGAACACAAACCAGGCGATCATCGTATCGGGCGAGTCTGGAGCCGGCAAGACGGTGTCGGCCAAGTACGCCATGCGCTATTTCGCCACGGTGGGCGGCTCGGCGGTGGAAGAGACCCAGATCGAGAAGAAGGTGCTCGCCAGCAACCCCATCATGGAGGCCATCGGCAACGCCAAGACGATCCGCAACGACAACAGCTCCCGCTTCGGTGAGCGGTCCGGTCCGGTTCGCGCTGCGGGGCCGTGGTACGGCCGCAGGTGCTCGCGCTACAGCGGTGTCGTCTGCCTCTGCTGGCCACGGCTGGGCAGGCCTGGGGCTCGTCTCCTGCTTCCTCTGCAGAGCTGAAACCCTCTGATCTGCAGTGTAAGGCCGTTGACTTTGGGTGGCTGGTGAGGACGCGTCCGCCAGGCTCGGTGTGACAGATGGCTGACGACGCAGTTTGGCGCGGCCCGCAGGTAAATTCATCGAGATCGACTTCAACAAGAACTTCAACATCCTGGCGGCCAACATGCGGACGTACCTGCTGGAGAAGTCGCGGGTGGTGTTCCAGGCGCAGGACGAGCGCAATTACCACATCTTCTACCAACTGTGCGCCGTCTCCGATCGGGACGAGTTCCAGGAGCTCGAGCTGGGTGAGCCCCGCGGCCGGAGCCGGCCGGGCTGGACGGGACTGGGGGAGTGCAGGAGGACGGGGGAAACGACTGAGATGGGAAATGGTGACGGTGCTCGGCTATCGTGCGCTGCATTCCGAGCTTGATGGTACCGAGTCCGGTGAAACGGTAACCGTGCTGGAACGGACTTTCACAAGATGGTTGATGGTTGCTTTGGTTCGTCGTGTCTGTATTCGGCTCTCCGGATCGTTGCTTTGTGAGATGTATGTGTGCATTGTTCACTTCACCAGCTAAGGCGGAACATGACGTGTGGTGACGTATGCTTTTGTGAATACTCCATGAAACCGTGTGGCTCAATTCTTAGCTGCTACATCACAGAAATGCGTTTCGGTTGTGTTGCTGCGGGAAAGCGTTTGGGACGCATTTAAACCGTCATGTTCGCCGTCCTATGACAGATTCTTTTGTGGGAACTGTCGGTTTCCGAAATATCGGTCTCGAACTTGAACGCTGTGATCATTATCATTGCCACCATCATTCCAAGGCGTGTCTGTCTGAACCAGGGCCAGTCTCCGTTCCTGTCGTGACACGACCTCTGACGCCGCCAGGTCACCAGGACGGCTTCTTCTACCTGAACCAGGGCGAGTCGCCGACGATCGAGGGCGTGGACGACGCGAGCTGTTTCGACCAGACGCGGGAGGCGCTGACGCTGCTGGGCCTGGAGCGGCGCACGCAGACGGCCCTGTTCCGCACGCTGGCCGCCATTCTCCACCTGGGAAACGTCGAGTTCCGCGAGGAGATGAGCGGCGGCGAGGAGGCCTGCAGCGTCTCGGTAAGCCTGGGCGCGGCCAGCCCCGCCAACACGTCAGGCCGCCCCGTCCCCCAGTGGCTGGCGAAACCACCAGCTGAATGGATGCCCCGTTTGTGTTGCGATACCGTTTTGCATGTAGCTAATTTATTGCGCTTTCTTGCGCCCTTCCGTATTGGCCTTTGAAAGCTACTTTCGTAGAGCTTGTGTAAGATTTGAATTTTGCATGGTGTGCGCTGATGACGCCACCTCGCTTGAGTTCTGATCATGCGCTTCTTTCGTGCCTGCTGTGGCCAGCGACCGTACGTTTCCGACCCGCTAACGTGACCTGACCTGACCTGACTGACCCAGTCCTGTCTGCCGCCCGCAGAAGAGCGACAAGAGCCTACCGATGGCCGCCCGGCTGCTGAACGTCGATCACGAGCAGATCCGACACTGGCTCTGCAAACGGAAAATCGTCTCCATGAGAGAGACCTTCACCAAGAGCATGAACCTGAAGGAGGTAACCGACTGGTCGCCGTGCTCTGGAGCCGGCTGGTGCTCGCCGAGCCGAGCTGGAGCCGAGTGGTGGCGTCCACTGTCGCCGTGCCTTGGCGGCGGCGGTGATTTATGTCACGTGATGCACAGGCCGTCCGCAGCCCAGCCAGCCTTAATGAGAGAGAGTGGATGCAATGTTCTGCTTCGTCACCCCGATTGGGGTCTGTGGCGGATGTAATCGCTGGTGCTGTCGGCAATCTGACGGCCGGCGCTGGCGGCGCGTGCGGGCATCCCAGTGACGGCGCTGGCTCTGCCCGCAGGCCACCTCGTCCAGGGACGCGCTGGCCAAGCACATCTACGCCCAGGTGTTCTCCTGCATCGTGTCCCGCATCAACCAGTGTCTGGAGACGCGGGACAAGGTCTACAGGTTCATCGGCGTGCTCGACATCTACGGCTTCGAGACGTTCGAGATCAACAGCTTCGAGCAGTTCTGCATCAACTACGCCAACGAGAAGCTGCAGCAGCAGTTTAACCAGGTGGGTTCATCGCCCCCATCTGCCCACCCAACCAGAACGTTGATGTCCGCGAACTAGTTTTAGCGAGCGCGGTTGAATGGTTTTACGGCCCGGAGTTGAGCGCAGTGTCCGCGGGCCGCTGCGGCCGGCGGCCGCCGTATTCCCGGCCGTCGGTCGGAGTGATGCCTCTGAGACGACTGGACCTGGACCGTTTCAGCACGTGTTCAAGCTGGAGCAGGAGGAGTATGTCAAGGAGCAGATCGAGTGGACGTTCATCGACTTCTATGACAATCAGCCGTGCATTGACCTGATCGAGACTCGTCTGGGTGTGCTGGATCTGCTCGACGAGGAGTGTCGGGTGAGAAATGGTGTCGGCGGCAGCGCCGGATCTCAACAGCCGGCCCTGACGCTGGCTGTGATGCAACGTATCTGTCTGGTATTGAGTGCCGGATGAAGAGCTTTGTGGATACGTGAGGTTTGTTTGCCGTCACGTCAGGCCTCGGCCGATTTTGCTCACCGAATGTGGTACTGTGTCAGATAGGTGTCAGTAGTTGAGATGTTTGATCGTGCTTGTGAAATGTGATGTGGAATATCATTTGACTCTTCCCCATGGCCCTCATATCTTTTGTAGTGGATGCTCTTAAATCTTCGATGGTTGATGATCCACACCTGCTGTTACCTTATTGTGGTAATGAACGGCTTATTAGTTCGCATAACAATTGAACAATGCAATCTGATGTGGGAAGCATTGATAAAATATGAGCATTGGTTTTGGGTGAATAATGGTCATGCTTAGTATAGCTTTAATGGTTATGCTTGAACTTTGTGAAGTGTGCAGAGAGATGGATGATTTCGTGGATCCTGATCTCACCGGCCCGCCTGGCTGCCCGCAGATGCCGAAGGGTTCGGACCAGTCGTGGGTGGACAAGCTGTACGACAAGTGCAAGAAGTCGGACCACTTCGAGAAGCCCCGGCTCTCGAACTCGGCCTACGTGATCGTGCACTTTGCCGACAAGGTCCAGTACGAGTCGGCGGGATTCCTGGAGAAGAACCGCGACACCGTTCTGGAGGAGCAAATCAACGTGCTGCGAGCCAGTCTGGTGAGATCGCGGCTCTGCGGCCGACCATAGCGAATGTGTTCGCTCGCTGTCAGCTGTTCTGGTGGTCTGGAAAACCTGTGGCGGATCAACGGGTAAACAGGCGGACGTGCGTGAATCATCGTCCCGAGGTGATCACTTTTGAGTCAGTAAGCGTGTAGACGTGTTGCGAGCCATTGCGTTGAGTTTTGGGTGTTTCGTAGACCAGTCGGATTTGTGGAGGAGGTGTAGACATTGGAGGTGGTAGACAGGCCACGAGGTTAACCAATGACGTACTTTAATTTTCTGAAGATGCTCATGACTGGTTAGACGTCACATCAGTGACCAGTTTCCTATCAAGACTGTTGCACTTTAGGAAGTGTAAAGGGAATTTTCTCTTTACGTTCTTACCATCTCTGATGACAAGTTTCATATGAAGATTGTGTTACATTTTAGGGCATTTATTAGGAGATGTCGCTATACGTTCTTACCCATCGCTGACTCCTTCCCTCAGGATCCAGTTGTATCAGGTTTATTTGCCATCGAAAAGGCAAAAACCAAAGCTCAGCCGAAAGCTGCGGCTGGGAAGGCCGGCACTTCCAACAAGAAGACGGTGAGCACTGTTATGTCTCTTTCTGCCGTCTTTGTATGCAGTGGATACCTGGGCCCTAGGCGATAGGCCATTCTCATTTTTCGAGCGTGCCCCGGTGTGTTTTTGCGGGCTGTATATTACATATATTGTAGATATCCCAGAGCCCGTCGTCCACTGAGTTGAACGTTTCCGTGGCTCCTCTTTGTGTGGCTGTTAGTCCTCGGTTGGCCGATACCGTCCCGTTGATCCGCGATTGTGCCCCCCCCCCCCTGACCGGAGCTGCTCTGCTGCGGACGCAGGTTGGCTCCCAGTTCCGCGACTCGCTCAGCATGCTGATGACCACGCTGAACTCGACGACGCCCCACTACGTGCGCTGCATCAAGCCCAACGACCAGAAGGAGGCGTTCGGCTTCGAACCGCATCGGGCTGTCCAGCAGCTGAGAGCCTGCGGCGTCCTGGAGACGATCCGGATCAGCGCCGCCGGATACCCGTCCAGGTGGGCAGCGGGTACCGGGTCAGGTGGCGACAGATACCCGTCCAGGTGGGCAGCGGATACCGGGTCAGGTGGCGACGGATACCCGTCCAGGTGGGCAGCGGGTACCGAGCCAAGTGGGTAGCGGATACCGGGTCAGGTGGCGACGGATACCCGTCCAGGTGGGCAGCGGGTACCGGGCCAAGTGGGTAGCGGATACCGGGCCAGGTGGCGACGGACACCCGTCCAGGTGGGCAGCGGATACACCCGTCCAGGTGGGCAGCGGGTACCGGGCCAATTGGGTAGCGGATGCCGGGTCAGGTGGCGACGGATACCCGTCCAGGTGGTCAGCGGATATCGGGTCAGGCGGGCAGTGGATACACTGGTTCAGGTGGACAGAGGATACACAGCTAGGTGTGTAGAGAATGCAAGGCTTCAGAACTGTTGGGTTTTTGACGTGCTGGAGCCGTTTGTGCTTGCCTGGGCCCTGTTGGCCGCTCAAGCAAAGCCCGCGGCTTTTGACGGAACCTGTGCGTCGCGACAGAAGAGCACAGTGCAGGTGATCCGCGCTGACTGACACAGTGAGCCGAATACCTGGAGCTGGCGGAGAACTAAAACGTAGAAGAATTGCCCTCCCCTGGGTCGTATCTGAGCGTCGGCGGTGTCACAGGTGGCTGTACCAGGAGTTCTTCTACCGGTACCGTGTCCTGTGCACGACCAAGGACATCAAGAGGAACGACATGCGAGCCACGTGCGAGAACATTCTCTCCAATCTCATCAAGGTAGGCATCTGTGCTGTCTTGTCAAAGGGGTGGTGCTATCCTGTTCTTGAAACGGCTACACGGGCTTCACGTCACTGACCAGTCCTGCCGAGTCACTCAGTGGGTCCGAAGCCAATGACCGGTGAAGCTAGCTTGCGTGTGAACCATCTTTCAGCGGAGTAAACATTTCACCTCCGTTGCATGCATGGAGACTGCAGAAATACGTTGCCCCTGTGCCTTTCTTGGCATCATTTGCGGCTGTTCCGACCAGCTTGCAAATTAGCATCCTTTGGTCTAAAGCTGCTGCAGTAGGCGTTCTGACATGTATCTTGATTCTTTGGCTGGGGTTCGGAAGACCTTGAACAGCATCCGTTACTGGGTTGAACCGTTTCTAGATGCGCAAGGTGAAACCGTTTGGTGATGTTGCGTTACGAAACTTAACCGGTCTCCATCCTGGCAAACCTTTTAACTCGTTGCCATCGTGTGCGTGCGAAACGTTAGCCGCCCTTTGGGACGTTTCACTGGACGGCTCGGTCCGACGCCGTAACTGACGCTGATCTCGGTTCTGGCGCCGTTTCCAGGACGAGGACAAGTTCAAGTTCGGCCGCACCAAGATCTTCTTCCGCGCCGGCCAGGTGGCCTACCTGGAGAAGCTGCGCGGAGACCGGCTGCGCGCCTGCGGCATCATGATCCAGAAGCACGTGCGCGGCTGGCTGCTGAGGAAGCGGTACCGCACGGTGCGCGGCGCCACGTGCACGCTGCAGCGCTGGGTGCGCGGCTTCCTGGCCCGCAGGTGAGCGCCGGCCGGCCGGGACCGCCGCCGCCGCAGCCGCGTCTAGCGTGGCGGACCAGCACTAGCTGTGGGATTGGCGCAGGTCTGTGCCTGCTGTTTCTCGTGCGTAGTCGCTGGACGCTGCGTTACTTGACATTCGAAACGGCATCATTGCATTCAGGATATTTGTATTGCGTTAGAGTATTTTCGTAAGGCTCTCCACTGTGGTGGTGGCTATGCATTGTACAGCGCCTAGTCACATGGTCTAAACAGTAAAAGAGGTAGTTACTGACACACGAAATCTCATTCATTGCTCACAGATCGTCCAACATTAACAGCTTTACAGTTCACGAAAAAAAAGTTTACACCAGCGATGCGGAAACGTCTTGGGACTAGCTCGGCAGTGCCTGGTGAAATTTGATTAAAGGCCATGGGCGCGCGGTAGGCCTCTTTCTTACGTCCGTACGTGAAGCTCGTAATAGTCGTCTGCGTTGTGTACCTACAGCAGGGTCGCTTCATGTTATAACACTTGTTATTGTTTTTGCTAATGCAAGACTATTTTGTTTATATGGGATGCCGTGCGTGGTAAGGCCCAATCGGAACTGAGATGGCGGCGGGAAAGGAAACGGTACTGTTCGGTGCTGATCGCCGCTGAATACGCCGCTGTCCAGTCCGCGTTCACTTCCACCTGTACCGCCGCTCCGTCAGACGTACCCGGCACATGCGGCGGACGCCGCTGTCCAGTCCGTGCTCTCCTCCTTCCCCTGACGCCAGTTTGGCCGCTCCGTCAGACGTGCCCGGCACATGCGGCGGACGCCGCTGTCCAGTCCGTGCTCTCCTCCTTCCCCTGGCGCCAGTTTGACCGCTCCGTCAGACGTTCCCGGCACATGCGGCGGACGCCGCTGTCCAGTCCGTGCTCTCCTCCTTCCCCTGATGCCAGTTTGGCCGCTCCGTCAGACGTGCCCGACACATGCGGCGGACGCGGGCTGCCGTGCTGCTGCAGAGTCAGTCGCGCGGCCTGGTGGCCCGCCGCCAGTACCAGCGGCTGAGGCGGCTCGCGCTGGGTCTGCAGGCGCGCGCGCGTGGCCTCTGGGCCCGCCAGCGCTACCAGAAGATGCGCCGCGAGCGTGCGGTGAGTGCGCTGCTGACTGGTGGCGGGCAGCCTCGGTCACGGGAGGGCGCGTGAATGCGTGAAGGCCCCGTCATGACCACGGCGCAAGCGCCCTCAGCTTCTCTGTCTGAGAGGCTCTGCTGAATCCGCCGTGTGATGTGCGTTTGATGTAGCGCGCTCATGCTCTCAAAGTGCGCGGTGTGCCGCGTTGCGTGACTCGTGTTGCTATGGCGGCTTATTGCTGCTTGTTGCGCGCGTTTGCGGGGTGCTGGTATGTCTTGGGTTGGCCGCCCGGCGTCGTGCGTCGGTGCGTCGGTGCGTCTGTTAGCGGGCCCGTGTTTGGACCGGTGACCTGAGGCGAAGTGACGCCGACGGTCGGTCGCAGGCGGTGACGATCCAGCGGCACGCGCGCGGCCTGCTGGCGCGCCGCCAGTACGCTCGCCAGCTGCGCCAGCTGGTGCTGCTGCAGTCGTGCGTGCGCCGGCTGCTGGCGCGCCGACAGCTGAAGGCGCTCAAAATCGAGGCGCGCTCTATCGACCACCAGAAGAAGCTCAACAAGGGCTTGGAGAACAAGATCATCTCGTTGCAGCAGCGCATCACAGAGCTGGTGAGCTGGCCACGGCCGCGCGCCCGGCTGAGCCCTGAAAACTGTTGGACATATTTTTCTTTTAGGACTGTTGCGGTATGTGGCTCGTTTGGCCATGCCTCTGTTTGCCGTTTCATGCGTTGTGGTTTGTGGTCCATGGGCTTGTGTTTTGTCTAAAGAGAATGTCAGATTTTTACTAAACAAATAATGGTGAAACGTTGACATGTGTTTCAGTTGCGCATTCAGCATATTTTGCCATTCCTACGTACATGCGTAGTGACAGTCCGTTTTTCCGCTGCACCGTTGCTACTCCCCTCAGGCTGTGGAGAGCCACGCTGTGATATCTGTGTGTGTCGCGGTTGTCCAGACCTACATGGACCGTTTGTATACGTACCGGTCGGAGGCATCCTGTCCGCCCCCAGTCGGGTGGTCAGGTGCCGGTCTGACGCGCCCTGTCCGCCCCCAGTCGGGTGGTCAGGTGCCGGTCTGACGCGCCCTGTCCGCCCCCAGTCTGGTGAGCACACCAGCCTGAAGCAGCGCCAGCAAGAGTTTGACCAGCTGGTGGCCGAGCACAAGCGTCTGAAGGCCGAATCAGTGGAGCTGCGCCGCCAGACGGGTCGGCTGGCCGAGCTGGAGGCCGAGCTGGCCGAACTCCGGCGACAGCTGGACCAGGAGCGCTGCGACAAGGTCAGGCGGATCCCCTGTTACTGACGGTGACCCGACCGGTCGCGCCGGGTGAAAGGCAGACCAGCGGAGAAGCTCAAATATCTTTATGATCTCAGCAGTCGAACTAGAAATACCCCGGCGGTGTTCATTGCATCGCAGACCATTGGTCGCGTCGTGTGTGTGGTTTAGCAGCACTTCCATCGTCTTCGTTCTCGTGCCATTGATATTTGTCTAAGAGGGTTTCTGTGGAGTCTTCATCTCCCTGCGATGACCGGCTCCAGGTTGACCTGGTGAACGAGAAGGAGCGACTGGAGCGTGAGGGTCAGGACCGCATCCAGCGACTGAACGAGGAGAACGAAAAACTGCGTCAGGAGATACTGCGACACGAAGAGGAGAAGCAAAAACAGGAACAGCTATCCAAAGGTATTGCGGCGTTTGCAGTGACTTTTTTGTTCATGATGCGGTTTGCCGGCATAAATTTAAAAGACTGGAAGTAAAAACAAGCACTGTTCATTTTCCAGATCTATACTGCATGGTGTTTGAAGAGGTATAAGATGGAGGGTTTTGTGGCATTTCGACATTCCGACGACAGACGTTTCGTGGATCAAACCGTAGTAAACCATCAGCATCTCCCGTATCTGTTTGACCGTCGCCCTTGAGAGCCGTGGTGCGTTCTCCTTGTCAGATCTGCTAAAGACGAAGGTGGACCAGGAGAAGAGCCTGCTGAACGCCGAGCGCGACCAGGAGCGGATGGCGTACCAGCGTCTGCTGCAGGAGAACGCGCGGCTGGAGCAGCGCAACGAGACGCTGGAGCGCGAGCTGCAGAGGGCCCGCGGCGGCAAAACGCACAAGGTGGGCGGCTGGACGGCCGGGCCGGACAGTGCCGGCGTCACGGGCACCGGGTCGGAGCCGACCCGACCACGGCCGCCCTGGTCAGAACGGAGCCGACGCGGACCTGGCGCCGTCTGACCGCGCCCGACCTGATCCGGAGCGGTTCGCGCCGCCTGCACTCGAAATGAGCCGTCTGATCCAGCTCGGTTTGTCCCGAACCGGTCTGTCCGGTAAAACTGGGTTGACCTGTGGTCGCTGGTGGGGCAGTTGTGTGTATGAGCTCTTCACGCCGCGCCCTGCATCCGTGTGGGCTTGCGGCGTGCCCCGACGGCCATGCGGCGCCGGCGCGCCTGGCGCCGTGGCCCGTGTCGGTCCAGACGTGTGGCGCCGTGCCGTTCAGTGTCTGCGGGTGCCGGGCGGCACACCCCTCCCTGACCGGCGGCTCTCCGTCCGGCAGCGGTCATCGAGCAACGCCAGCGGCACGAGCGAGGCCACCACGGAGGCGGCCCGCGACGATGTCTCCGACCTGCCCAGCATCACCTCCGACCTGCACGACGAGCTCAGCGTGAGTGCCCCCCCCCCTCCCCAGGCCCCCGCTGAACGCCCGGAGACGGCCGGAAACTCCGGGCGTCTCTGCGGGAGGAGGCCCGGGGACTCCGGCGCGACTTCCTTGCCGTCGTGCGCAGTAGGTAGGCTGGTGGCGGGTGAAGGGGTTGCCTGTCGGGCATCGCCGTTGTCGTGGTCTGCTGTCCTTATCTTCTGTGGCGCCAGAGCGGAGCAGGATGGGCCGACGTCCATCAGTGCCTCCTGTGATGTTCCGCGATGTCATTGCTGTCTCTGTATTATGTATTGCCGTATCAGGTGATATTCGTCACTGCCTCCTGTGATGTGCCGTGACGTCAGCGCTGATGCGGTGTCGGCTGACGTCACCGCTGCGCCGCCGGCAGGACGTCGGCTATGGGTCGGTCCGCTCGCGCAGCAGCGAGCCGTCGGAGCGTAAACTGGAGAACATCGACTGGAGCAAGCAGAACGGCAACCCGGACATGGAGAGGACAATCGTGGTGCCGGAGCGCAAGGTGGGTCCTCTCACCCTGTCCTCCCCTTCGGCCCCTGTCCTCAGCTTTTCTCCGGGGCGGGCAATAGCATTCTAGGGCTGATTTGTGTCGGGTAGTTGCAAGTCAGTTGACTGCACGCTTGGGTGTCGAAAACTGCATTTGTGTACTATTTGGCGAAAGTTGTCGTTGCTTCTGACGTGCCAACAGGACATACGAAAAGAGCTTTGTTGCCCAACAACTGGTGGTTGTCAGATATAGTCCGTCAAGCCACAAACGCTGGTCGTTTTTCAAAAAAGAATGTGTTTTGAGGACCATCATTTCGAGTGTGGTTGGCGAAATTTACTTGAAGCAAGTCAGATTGTGGGCATGACTCATGACTCAGCTCGAGTGCTAAGTTTTGTGACTTCAGATCGTTCTACTGTAGACCATTGTATGACTGCATTCCTCTGGTTAACTCTACATGCTCTGCTTTACGTACGCCAAGTTTGGTGTCTGTCTATGCATGACGTAAGGGCAGGGGCATTTTCCCCGTGAGCTTTTGTGTGGGGTAGTTTCGTGCTCGGCCGTGGCGTTAACGCGTCGTTTACGCTGCCATAGCGTTACCGACATGCCGCGCCCACGGTCTCCGCCAGGCCTCTCCGGACGTGAATCTGGTGCTGAAGCTGCAGCAGAAGCTGAAGGAGGTGGAGATGGAGCGGGAGCGGCTTGAGAAGCGGCTGGAGAGGCTGGAGCAGGGCACGCCGGACAGCGAGAACAAACAGGCGCACGACCAGATCCGGGTAAGCGGCGGACCCGGCAGCCGGGACCGTCGGTGGGGCCTGGATGGGTCGTGCCATGGTGCCACGCGACAGAACTCATGCCATTTGCGGCCTCGTTTTGGTGGTTGGAGCAGTTCTGAAGCTCCAGCGCGTTGAAAATATCTGTGCGGTGACTGCGGGGACGAATGCGTTCGAAAGCTCTTGCCGATTACTTGATTATGAGTGCTGGTGCGTAACCATTTCTCAGGCGTAACGTTTTACATATACCTTTTACACAACTTTTTCATCACGGGCATTGATGTAAATGTGCCGTAGCGTTCACAAGACTTGGTGAGACGAAGTGCAAAGTTTGCGGCGTTGCCTTGATGTACTGTGCTGTGAGCTCTGAACTGGGAAGTTTTGGAGGAAGTGCTGAAGTCATTGTGAATGTTTTGCAAGCCATTCTAAGCTTAGTACGGAATATGTGCCTTGCCTGTGTCATGTTCGCTGGGTCTCTACAGTACCCTTGCCCTGTTGCTGTTACCTCCGCCGTTTCTCTGCGTCCTGTCTCTCTGTGACCGGGCCGGCGCTCTGTTCCTCAGCTGCAGGACCTGGAGATGGAGAACGCCAAACAAAAGGCCGACCTGCAGAAACTGCGTCAGAGCATAGCATCGGGCAGCGGCGACGACCCCGGCAACGACCTGATGCTCCAGTTCCACGCCCTGCAAGTGAGTGCCGCCTGGCCGGGCACGCGCTGCCGGCTCAGGTCACGGCTTCGGACCAAACTGGGCGAAATATTGCCTGCCTGTTCAAGTGGTTTCCCCGGATTGGTTTCTCAAACCGCTCGGCAAACGCGCTGTCCTTTGGTAGGCACGCGGACACAAGTTAATCCTAGTCCCGGTAAGGGGGGGGGCTGAATCGGCCCCCTCGGGCTTTTTGCGCGCGAATTCCAGGGTTTTTGATGCAGCTTCACGAAACGTGGTGGTTTCGCCTAGCCATTCTTTGTACGCACGGTGACAAAATTTCGTAAATACATTTTGCTCACGGGCGGAGTCAGGCAACGTTTTTAGAGGCACCTCAGGCCATTTTTGGCCCTGTTGAGGGTAAATTGAAAATGGCTATCAAAAGTAGCATTTTTAAGATAGAACTTAAAACTTTATATGCGTGTGTAGGTGAATAGTTGGACAACATACATATACAATTTTTTTCACCTGAGGTCACTTCACAAGGTCAGGTCAAGGTCAAAAGTCAAAATTTGATTCTATAGCGAAATATTTTGGCACTATTTTTTCAAATGCCAAACCTGGAATTCGTGCGACGTAGAAGGGTGCTCCCTATTTGTGTACCAAGTTTCAGCTCGATATCAGGTCGGGTCACGGAGCTATGACTTAAAATGTCAGTGCGTGTACCCTGTATCACAACAGGCGTAAAATGAAATTTCAGAAATAGAGTGAGTTCAAATGATTGAAAACGTTTTCAGGTAATATTAAATGCACACGAAATCATTTCAAGTGACTCTAAGGCCACTGGAGGTCATTTAATGTCAGACGTCGTAAGTCGATCTGAACAGCATGTGACCATGACAATCCCCCCCTTTTTCATGTCCCTGGCACCGCCTATGCTAACATTATACAAACATTGTGATACGATTTGTACTTCATACGATGAGCATGACATGACTAGAAGAAGCCAAAAAAGTGCTTTTAACTTTTTTGTTTAATCAGTTTTTGAAAAACTAGTCCTGGTTACAGAACCCTGTGAACGCCTATGAATTTTCTCGGAATTCCAAATGTATGGACCAATGGTAAAAGTCCCGTCCATAATCTCTCGATTCATGCCAATTTCATCAAAATCGGCCCATAAACAAGGGAGTTATAAGAAGTCAAAAATATCCCCATTTTGGCTTTTTGCGCCCCCCCCCCGTATCCATCCCAGCAAAATTTTGAAAACTTTTCTATCAGAAATGTAGTTTACGTCATGAAAAATCGAGTGCCGTTTGTTGCGATGAAATGGGACGAGTAGTTCTCGAGACATCAGGGGGTCCGAATCCACAACCCCCCTGCCGGGAATCGGCCATACCTTCTAGCCCTCCGGAAATAGCGTTAAGGATCTCGCCGTGGGTGATGTGCTGGCGGTGGACGACGGTGCACCGCCGTGCAGTCTGTTACGGAGGTGGTGCCGTCTCTCCATAATGAGCCGTGTGTGCGTCGAATGAACGTAGATCGTGTCACGTTATCCTTGTACCCCGGGCAAACGGTAAACTGTAGTGGTGTCACCGGGTCGCCGAGGGGACCGTGCTGTCTGGGGGCCGACACCGACGTGTGGTGCCGTGCTGTCTTCGGGTTGACGGTGACGTTGGAAGCTTTGCTGTCTCCGGGCTGACGCTGACGCGTGGTGCCGTGCTGACGCTGACGCTTGGTACCGTGCTGTCTCGGGCTGAGGCTGACGCATGGTGTTGTGGCTGACGCTGACGCGTGGTACCGTGCTGTCTCGGGCTGAGGCTGACGTGTGATGCCGTGCTGTCTCGGGCTGAGGCTGACGTGTGGTGCTGTGCTGTCTGGGGGCTGACGCTGACGTGTGATGCCGTGCTGTCTCGGGCTGAGGCTGACGTGTGATGCCGTGCTGTCTCGGGCTGAGGCTGACGTGTGGTGGTGTGCTGTCTGGGGGCTGACGCTGACGTGTGATGCCGTGCTGTCTCGGGCTGAGACTGACGTGTGGTGCTGTGCTGTCTGGGGGCTGGCGCTGACGTGTGATGCCGTGTTGTCTCGGGGCCGAGGCTGACCTGCTGACCTGGGCGCGCCGCCGGCAGGACGAGCTGGAGCGGCGCCGCGAGGAGTGCATCCAGCTGCGGACGGTGATCGCCAACAACGCCAGCGTCTCGCTGCGCAGCCTGGAGGACCGCGACACCAGCGAGCAGGGCGAGGTCTTCATGGCGTTCGAGACGCAGAAGCAGATCAACAGGTGGGTGAAGCCGGCCGCGGCGTGCCCGGAAACGGAACCACCCTGGAGAACGGAGCGAACCCTTACGTTGGCGCAGCATTACAAGATAAGGGTGCGTCGATGGAGGTCGTATCCACTCAGCGTGTTTATACACTGAGTTTTTTTTGTGAAATTACGCGCTAATTCGTTTCAAAAGGTGATCGTGTGGTTGAGCTGAGAAAAAGCCTGAATTTTATGTACAGGAATTTCTGTACTGACAGCCGGGCAGCTCCACGGACTGTTATGGGCGACGTCCTGTTGATGTGGTTTCTGTGTGGTCCTATACCGTCGCCGCCCATTTCGCACGCTGTCGTTCCCGAGTACATGATTGACGATTTGTTGGAGGTACGACTGGGACCGGCCGCCGAGTCCCGTGTCACGTGCCGGGTGGAGACTTGTCAGTGAGTCCCCAGTCAGAGCAGGGCTTGGACCAGCCGGTGGATCCTCAATCAGAGCGCTGGGACCGGCTGGTGGGTCCCCAGTCAAAACGCTGGAACCGGCTGTTGGGTTCCCAGTCAGAGCCCTGGGACCAGCCGGTGGATCCTCAGTCAGAGCGCTGGGACCGGCTGGTGGGTCCCCAGTCAAAACGCTGGAACCGGCTGTTGGGTTCCCAGTCAGAGCCCTGGGACCGGCTGGTGGTTCCCCAGTCGGAGCCCTGGGACTGGTTGGCGGTCAGAGCGTGGGTCTGGCGTTTCATGTGCCTGCAAACAGTACTCAGATGCCGCCACTCACGATGTTGCGCGATTCACAGAGGGCGGTGCGTGATGGACGCCAAGTATTGGGTGCTGGTGGTCATGGAACGAAATGGAACAAAGTCTACTCAAACACGTCGTGGAAAGGATGGCGTTTAGCTGAAAAGACCAATAAAAGTACTCAAAGTGCCACAACTGTAAACTAACATAAAACATAAAACCAGCCATAAAACCGACGTAAGAACGCACAAAAATCGGGTGATTACATACAGTGGTGGTGCATCTTTTTGTCGCGAATAGTTGTCTGTTTTGTAGTCGGCCTTGTAAATTAAGTAAATTAAGTAAATCATTTGGTTTTTCACTTCCTTCAGCCCCTTGAAATGTTCTTGTGCAGTGGTTGCTTGCTTTGAGCTCCTTGAATTCTTGAGGATTTTTAGTAACAACGCATGGTGTAGTGTATTTCCAGAGCTAACATTTGGACATGGCGTAGTAATTTTGGTTACGTTATTGGACTCACGACGGGGAAGCTGCTAGTGGAGTGTTTGGTCCTGCTCACGCAAGGTTTAACCTAATTACGCCAGTCACGCACGTACCTTGAAGCGCAGCACTTTGCGCGACGGAACTGCCAGCGACCTGCCGCCTTTACCCCGTCATCCCTCCCAACCCTTCCTCCCCTCCCCCCTCCTCCGTTCTGATAGCGTTTCACGGCTGGAGCCCTGTGGGTCACGCGAGGCCAGCGGCGCGGCTCGCAGGTCGTATGCCGTCTGCGACCCTGAGAGGTGCCACCGGCGCTGCCGGGCACCGTGCACCTCGCTCCGGCCCACGGGCACGGTACCGGACCAGACAGTCGTCTGTGGTCGGAGCCGAGGGCACGGGCGGCGCCGTGGACGGCCCTCTGTGTTCTTGTATCGTTTTGTAGACCTGGGTCTGTCTACAGTGCGGTGACTGTTGGACCCCGCGTTACAGAAAAAAAGACTGGATAGAATGGGTAACGACAGCTACATCAGTGCGAAAAAAACAGACGGGCGGGCGGTTCGTCGTGCAGGTTATAGACCTAACAGATCATACCTTATCAGACCGCTGACTGACACGTTACCAGACGGCTGCCACTGGCTGGGCCGGCGGGCCGGCGGGCCGGCGGGCCGGCGCGGTGGCCGGTCGCGGTGCGGTCGGCCGCCGGGCGGCGTCAGCTGGCCCCAGCCGCGGTCGACGGTCAGCGGTCGGCGGCTGGCGGTCGGCCGCGCTCGCCGGACTCACGAGGCGGGCCCGCCGACTGCGGCCCGTGACCCGGCACACGCTCTCACACTCTCCGCGCTGGGCCGGCGGTGTGCTCCCGGGCTGTGGGGCACGGGCGCGGTCCGTGGGCCGGTGGTGTGTTCCCGGGCTGTGGGGCACGGGCGCGGTCCGTGGGCTGGCGGTGTGTTCCCGGACTGTGGGGCACGGGCGCGGTCCGTGGGCCGGTGGTGTGTTCCCGGGCTGTTGGGCACGGGCGCGGTCCGTGGGCTGGCGGTGTGTTCCCGATTGGTGGGACACGAGCTCGATCCGAACGGACGGTGCTGCTAGCTGAGACCGCGCAGCTGTTGAATGTCTTAAAATCACGATTGTGCCCCATCGAAAGGCCCGGTGAATGCATCAATGCTGTTGAGTATCTAGATGCCTTTTTTGTGTTTGGGATGGCTCACTGGTGTTCGTATCCCGGCAGGCAACTGGCGGAGGAGCTGCACCTGGAGAAGGAGGAGCGCGTGCGCCTGCTGCAGATGGAGGCTGAGTACAGGGAGGAGTTGAACCACCTCAAGGCCGACAACGACCGCCAGCAGCGACTCATCAGCAGCAACCTGGGCCAGTCGCAGCCCGGCCAGACGGAGGCCATCATGCAGCACGAGATCACACGGCTCACCTCCGAGAACCTGGTCAGTGGATTCCCACAGTCTCCCCTGAACATCAGCGCGAGACCTGACGGTTCACCTCCGAGAGCTTAGGCAGTGAACTCAAGTCTCCCCTCAACACCAGCACGGCCAAACGGCTCACCTCCGAGACCTGCTTATTAGAGTATGCACATAGATGGGTCCTCCCTTCGTCCCATTGTACTCTTCGCCGACCTTAAACAGTTTTGGCCTTAGCAGGTAGCAGTCGCAGTTTGGGGGTGCATGGGCCTCGCCCATGGTCATCACTGCTCAGAACGGAGGCTGTGCATTTTGTCGGCCGCTGCGGAGTATGATCTGCCGTCCGGCCCGGGGCCGCTCCTGGCTGGTTCCCTGGTTCCTGGTTCCTGACCGTAGCACTGGGGCGGCCCGCGTGGGGTGGTGACGGACGGGTTTAGTTATTATAACCGAGACACCCTGAGTTGCCGGCTGAGTTGTGTCTGCAACTGTGCCGGGGTGTCGGTTTCACTGTCGGTTTCCTCAAGGACGGGACAGCGCAGACCGCCACACAGCCCACTTCTGCCGGCTCTGACCCACCTGGCAGCTCCTGTCGCTGGCTCTGACCCGCCTGGCGGCTCTGACCCTCCTGCCGTCTGACCCTCCCGCCGTCTCTGACCCGCCTGGCGGCTCTGACCCTCCCGCCGTCTCTGACCCGCCTGACAGCAGATCTCTCTCCGGCACTCCGGCCCGTCACACGGCCAGTGATCGCGTCGGTTACTGTCTGTCCGTTTCGATAGCGACTGCGTCTGGCTTTGACGGGCAGTCATTCAGAGCCTGCCTGTTGAATCACCACGCTTCATCCACCGCCGTGACTGCATTAGTCAGTCTGTCGGCATGTGTCGTCACTGTTGGCCCGGGCTTTTAAGGTAGGATCCCCACAAGCTGCGTCATTTGCCGTGACTGCGTCCGCCGATGGTCGGGGACGGGCGGCGCCTGTCGTGCCGGCCCCGGCAGCCCCTCCCCGTGCTGCCACTCGGCCCGAGCGGCCGACAGGGCCGGGTCGGCCGGCGCCACTCTCCGGAGCCGCGGCTGCCGGGGCGGGCCGACCGGGCACGCCGCCGGACGGCCGGCGCCGCTCCGCCGCCGGCCGGGCAGCCGACCGGCCACCGGCGTCTGTCGCATCACCGCCGGCCGGGACGAGGCCGGTCCGCGCAGCACGCGCCGTGTTGGCGTCGATAGCTGGAAAGGGTGTCGCCCCGGCTGCCGGCGGTCGGTGGTGTGACGGAGTGTTTGGATGTCACCCAGGACTTGCGGGAAAAGATCGACAACCTCGCGGAGCAGGTCAAGAAGTACAAGAAGCAGCTGAAGCTGTACGCCAAGAAACTCAAGGACATGGGAGGTAGGTCGGTCGCTCGACCGTCTCGGTCGCCGCCACCCCCTCCCCCGTGTCCAGTCATCGTACGTTGACGGCAGATGTCCGTAGTCGCCCCTCCCCTCCTTGGGCGCGACGACAGTGGCTGCTCTGCGGTTCTCGTACAAATTCGTCCCTCTCGTGGAGTCCCCCCCCAGCCGTCGGTGATGTTAGTTGACTGACGTCCCTCTCGTGGAGCCCCCCCCCCCCAGTGAGCCCGAGTGATGGGGTGAATCATTGAGGTCCGTTCGCCTGCAGCCAGCCAGCACAAGAGACAGTCGGGCTACTACGGTGAGTGGCGGGCCGGGCCGCGGCGACCGCGCCGCCCTGTCTTTGTTTTGCTGGCCAGTTTCTGCCTGCATGCATGGCGCTGCCAGGGACCGTACGACACGGGCCATTCTAGCAATTCGACTGCTGTCATAATTTGGCGAAGTAGATTTGGAATCTCCCCCCCCTCCACCCGCCAGGAGCGTGGCTTGTGCTAATTCGAAACTAATGGTTCTTGTGTCTGAATTGCGGCCTGTTTTACCCGGCGTGCGAGACAGCCTGGGAACTACTGTGACACGCAGCGTCAATCATAACGCGGTTGCCCGGGAAATACGTTCCTCCAGGGTGGCAGGTTACTCTGGGTATGACAACCGCGTTTTGTCACATACTGTTTGGCCATGATAGGAGCCTTAACGATGCAGCCAGCTTGAAGATGTTTGTTTTTGGCCTGTTGGTATGGTTTGAATCACTGAAAGAAGCCCCATTGCTTTTTGCGTTGGGGTGAACGTCCTCGTGCTGGCCCCATCGCTGTGGATGCCTTGTGCTGTGCTTGCGTATGACATGGTTTCCCACGGAGTACCTTTTTAATGCAGTTAATCGCGAACTGCCCCGAACAAAGAAGCATTGAATCATACTTGTCTTTTTGGTATCGCGATCGCGTTCTTTGTTCGGCCTCGGTGTTTGGCGCAGAATGTTCCTCAATACACCATCGAAACGAGCTCTTTGTGACGGTACATGGTGCTGGTGTGGAACATTGTCTGCCTGCTGTACACTTTGCGGCTTAAATATAACAGGTTATGAACAGACGCGAGATATGCAGATTTACTTGAGAGATAAGAGACATCGCTTCTGGTAATCACCCAGGCTATCGAAATTGCGCTTTTTTACCACCAAGCTTTTCTTCTCGGAAAATCCAGCAAATGTACTTTGCATACTTGGCAACTTTGTTTCTAATGCCGCCAGTGAACATGTATTTACGTCAGATACCAGGCATGCCCAAAAGTGTGTTGCATGTAAAAAAGGAAAAATGCAAAAGGCTCATCAAGGTCTTGTAGTTTGTTTGACAGGTTAACTGGGTGTCTGTAGGCTCACCCATACTAAAGATGCGAATGATTGGTGTGTAAATAAAATTTCATATGTC
Organism: Capitulum mitella; assembly: GCA_030062745.1. Lineage (NCBI taxonomy): Eukaryota > Metazoa > Arthropoda > Thecostraca > Pollicipedomorpha > Pollicipedidae > Capitulum > Capitulum mitella. Next base: position 10,699,179 of record CP099840.1, read on the forward strand.
TAAGTCGTGCACATTTAACCTTTGTCGGTTTGAGAATATCATGTATCAAGGTTTCTAGCCTTGAATTATCCCTTTTCCTGTTGCTCAGCCTTCAAAGCATAGTTTTTCGTTTCATCCTGCTTGCCTCATTGAGAATGTGCGGGTATTTCTGATTTTTTTTCCGGTTATTTGTGTTACTTTTTTGTAAGAATTACTCTTGTCGCCCTCCATCTGCGTTTTAACATTTGTTTGTAGTATGTGTGTTACACGAGTCCCTGAACGTGGTCGTTTTTACGTTTGTGTGCTTTAGTTCGAGGCTTGTACCCAGTCTGTGCGTTATTAATGTAAAAATCTGGGTCTTATTTTTGCGCTCGGCTTTAAAACTGCAACGGATGTTTGTTACGTATAAGTATCCTTGTTAACAGCATCCTTGTTAACCTGTTTTCCCAGACCGGTCATTTTTTTTAAATTACCGGAGCATCATGATTACTTCGCTCCGAAATGATGAACACCAGCTGCTAAACTAAACGCCGTACCACGGGGGTTTTGTTTTTGTTTTTGTTTTCCCCCTCTCTGTGGCCGTGCCGAGTTCAACAGAAGCGTGTATAGCCGCGAATACAGCACTGCGGCTCACCTGATGCGCGGACTCAGGACTTGCTCCCGCTGCCCGGCTGATCGGGACTTCACCGAAAGCCTGGCCAGGTCGTGTCCAAACGGCCGCTGCTCAGGAGACTGGCGTCATCCGAACACCAGTGACTGGTTTTGCCGGCCCGGTGAGCGGGCGAGGCGGCCCCAGTGCAGACCGACGTCCGGCGTCGGAGCGCGAACACGACACGCTGGTGCGCGGTACCCGGCCCGGCGTATTGGCCGCCAGTCTGGAGGAGCGTCCGTTCGTCACGTGCCGGACGGCCCGATCCTCGGCACGAGTCGTGGCCCGGCCGACCGGCAGGCCGGGACCGACGCCGGCCGGCCGACAGCGCACGGCCTGACGACTTCAGAACTGTCCTTGACCGAGTGGCCGAGAGGCGCCGCCCCAGGCGAGGGGCTGAGGTGTCGGGCGGCGCTCTGGGCTAAACGGCCGGCCCGGTGCAGAGGCGGGGATGCCGGCCGGCCGGCCGGCGGGGAGCGCTCCCCAGATCGGGGTCAGCCGGCGGCCGCTGTCGGCCGGACGGGGTAATTGGAGGCCGGGCGCCGCGGCGGCCGCGCGCGGCGCCGATTGAAAAACAGGCCGGCGCACGGTGGCGGCGCGGCGCCGCGGGCCGCCGCCGCCGCCGCCGCCACCGTCGCGCGGCCATTACCGTAATTGATGTACGTGTTATTGGCGACAGTGAATGGCCGGCGCGCGGCGGGACGGACGGCCGGGAACCGGGCCTGTCGCCGGTCCCGGCCGGCGCCCGAGGCTGGAGTCGGCTCGCCGGGTGTGTGGGAGCAGGTCGGCCGGTGCTCCGTCCCGGCTCGGCGGCCGGGTCGGGTCGCCGGGGTCGCCAGCGGCCGACCCGTGCCCGGCGGCAGGTCAGCAGAGCCGGCCGGAAGGAGGTCGTCTCCCCGGCCGCCGCCGCCGCCGCCGCCGCCGTCCGGTTGCAGGGCCGCAGGGCGGCGCTTTTCACCGCTGGTCGCCGGCGGGTCTGCGGGTGGAGGGTCTGCTGTCGGTGGGGTCAGGTCTGGCTGTCTCCGGTACGCCGGTCATGTTCAGCGGTCGGCCTCCCCCTCACGTCTGCGTGACACCGCCGGTCGGGTCACTCTGGGTCGGCGGCGGGCCGTCCCCTCACGTCTGCGTGACACCGCCGGTCGGGTCACTCTGGGTCGGCGGCGGGTCGTCCCCGCACGTCTGCGTGACACCGCCGGTCGGGATGGCCCCGTTTATTGACGCGGCTGATTCTCATGCAAATGGTGTGCGGCGCGGGCGGCGGCCGGCTCCGTTTCCGCCTCGTGTTGGTTTTACTTCCCGTCCGGGCCTTTATGATGATAATGCCGGCTGACCCGGCCGACCCGGCCAACCCGGCGTCTTCGGCGGCGGCCTGCGGCGGCGGCGGCCGGCCGGCCGGGTGGTGTTAGCGGCCTTCGCCGGCCGACGGCGCTGCAGTCTCCGCGGCGTTCGCCTGCCGGCCGGACGGCGCGCGGCGGCTCCGGGAACGGACGCGCTGAGAGTGAGCGCCGCTCTGAGATCCGAGTCCTCCGCGAGGAGGGCGAACCGGGCGGGGACATGGCCCGGCAGGAGGGCTGGTGGACAGTGCTGTGAGTTCTGCACAGCTTCAAGGGAAGCGCAGAGTGGTGAACTGGCCCGGACGGGAGACGAGTGGACAGTGGGGCATGCTCTGAAGGTGAGCTGTAACGCACGAGGCCGAGTCTTCTGAGCGGAGAACAAGCGACCAGTGTGCGTCGGAGTGTGCCGTCTTCCGAGGGGTTGCCGTTCACCCTGTGGAGTACACCATTCCGAAGCCCGGCTGCCGGTGCGGGGTGTGCGGGCCCTGTGGCCGGAGTGGCTCGATGCTGTTCTCGGGCGTGTAGTGAGTGGCCGGCGGCGCTGGACTGGACGGTGGGCAGGCGATGGTGCTGTGGAGCAGCCGTGGCCGGGCGGCCGAACCCCGCGACCGTCGGCGGAGTCGTCAGGTACGTGGGACCGGCCGGCTGTCTCACCGTGTCTCGTGGCACCGCCGACTGCTGGCCGATTGGGGCTGGCCGACGTGTTTCCCGACCGATTGTGGAACGCTGCGACCCTCTGTGTGTGCCATCTACTGGAGAGAAAGTCCGCGAGGTCTGTTTTGTTTTCCTGTAGTGTACGTTTGATTGAACTCGGCTTGGCAGATGGCCAGGCGGGCCTCAGTGGTCTCCGTAGACGTGGTCCCTCCTGCAGAGGGTGATCTGAACCGATGTGAACCGATTCGGCTGCTGCAAAACTTGATCATTAAACTTCCGGGCGTTTGTAGCTGGAGGGCTGTGCAATCCATTCTCCCGGCCTCGTCTTGGAGCCGTTTTCATACGCCGTAGACTGCGTATGGATGGCATTGAGGAGCACCGGGACAATGAAGAACCTAGTAGTGGCATTGCGTCGACGTTGCGGTGACATTTCTACAGCCAGATCTAGTCCGCGGCCGATTGGGCTCCACGTGGGACAGACAGTCCGCCACTCCCGGGTAATGAACTCGATAGTTTTTGCGTGCGATTTCTACGCCCGGATCCGGCTCTGCAGCTGACCCTTATTCAGCGTTTGGCAGCCTGAATAGTGACTGCGTCCAGCTGGTGTGAGCTCTTGCCGGGCACGGGTCAGGCCTCCGCCGGCAGAGGCGTCCTCCGGCCTCCGTCCGGGCATAACAGATCGCGTCCCGCGTCACGAGCTGGTCCCGGTCCCCGGCGGCGGCTCTGTCCGCTGCCATATCGGGCCGGCGCCCGCCGCCGCTGACGCTGCGTTTATTTCGGCGGCGGCGGCGTCGGCGGCGGCCGTGCAGCGGTCCGTTGACCTGGACCCGGCCGCCGGAAGGTCGGCGGTCCGGGCCGGGACCGCTGCCGGCGACCGGCCGCCACGCACGCGCGGCGTCCCCCGTCGCGCTGTTGTCCCGGTCGTCTGCCAGGTGCCCACGCACCAGGCGCGGCCGCGGGCGGTACTCCGGCCGTGGCTGTGCTTGACCGGTGCGATCAGTTGATCAGCTGTCATCCGGCTGCGGCGGCAAAAGTCCCGTCAGGAGGGCGAGATGGCGCGGAGCCGTGTCTCGGAGCCCGCGTTTGACGGCCACACACGCACACTGAGTGTGCCTGTGTGGCCGAATTTCGACCCCCTCTCGCGTCTTTAAGCTGCTGAGGACGAGTCGCGAGAAATGGCGGGTATCAGCTGATCAGCCAGTCGCCCGGCGTCAGGACAGGCCGTGCTCTCGCCTGCGGCTGGCAGACTGCTATCCGTCGGGTCGGCGGGTGTCGGCCGGCACGCGAGGTATCGGCCGTCCGGACGTCCCGGTCGATCGATCTTAGGCGGACTATTGGCCGGCGAGATGAGCGCCGGCCGGCTGCGGCCGGAGCGTGAGGCCGAGACCCGGCCGGCCCGTCATTATCTCCGCTCCGTTACCGTTTTTTGTGCGTGACGAGCCCCACGCATGGTGCGCCAAAGATGAAACAGACGAGAGATAGACACGGGCAGAGAGAGAGAAAGAGGGGAGAGAGGAGAGAGAGAGAGAGAGAGAGAGAGAGAGAGAGAGAGAGAGAGAGAGAGAGAGAGAGAGAGAGAGAGAGAGAGAGAGAGAGAGAGAGAGGGGGGACCGAGAGCAGAGAGAGAGAGAGAGAGAGGGGGGGGGCTGGGTGTTACATGGGAGGCCACGCTCTGTTAGTGGGAGTTGTCGGTGGCCGTTGGCGACAGGTGACTGTTAGTGGTGCAGCTGCCTTTTGAACCGGCAGACCGTACGCTCTATTAGCCACTGTCGGCACGCGATGCGCCGCTGATATGTAGTCTCCTGGTCGACGGCATGTCGACTGCAGGGATGCCCCAGTGGAATGCAGTGTGGTGGCAGCGGAGCCGGGCTGGCAGTGTGTCAGCGCCGCCGTGCGCGCCGCGTGACCTCCACCAGCGGGCCTGGCTCAGCGAGTCGAACCCTCCGGCGGACCCTGATACCCGGCGGCTGGACGGCTGCCGTGGCCAGTGCGTCGTCCCTGCGCGCTGCGGCGGGCCGAGCCGGCGGCGCGTGGCCGGCGCCCGCCGGTCCCGGGCGGCCGGACAGATCGCGTGCCGGCCGCCGGCGGCGTCTGTCGGCCGGCGGCGGATCCACCTGGCCGACGGCCGCCGGCGCGCCCGCCGGCGGCTATCGGCACCTGCCGCTATCAGCCGGCCGATAGCCGGGCCGGCCGGCGGTGCGCCGCGTCCTGTCCGGCGCTGCGTGAGACCGCTGTTGACGTGACGGCAGAGCGGCGTGCCGGCCCGGCCTCTGATCCGCGCGCAGCCGACGGCCGGAGCAGCCGGTGTACTCCCCTGCGCGCCGACGGGGCGGCGCTGAGGGGGCACGCGACAGACAGTGGTGTCGTGCTTGCACCGTGCGCGCGTTGACGCTCCGCCGCCGCGATGCTCGGCTTCGACCGGGCGATGGCCGACCCGGAGCTGGCCGAGGCAGTGGCCGAGTCGGAGCGATTGGCCGGGGACGAGCCGGACGCCGAGGGCTCGTTCGGCGCGCTGGTCAGCTCGTGGCTCGGCCTGGGCGAGGGCCCGCCGGCCGTGCTGCAGCTGGACGACCAGACGACGGCGGCCGCCTGCGAGGTCGAACAGCCGCCGCCGCCGCCGCCGCCGCCGGACGAGGTTGATGAGGTTGTCCCGACCGGCGAGGAGCCGTCGCCGGCCGCCGCGGACGGGCCGGCCTCCCCGCCGACGTCTTGCTCTCCGGCCGCCGCCGCCGGGGACGGCCCGTCGTTCCGCGAGCGTCTGGCGAGCCTGTTCAGCCGGCTGCAGTCGCCGACGGCGGCGGCGCCGTCCGTCAGCGTGCTGCAGACGCCGCCGGCGCCGCTGCCGGCCGGCCTGCCCGGCGTCGAGCAGCCGGACGGCCGGCGACCGTCGGCGGCGGCGGCGGCGGCCCAGCTATCCGGCCGTCCGGACCCGATCCTGCTGAACCCCGGCCTGCTGGAGCAGCAGCAGAGCCCGCCGCCGCTGGAGGGGCCCGCTCCGAGCCTGCCGGACCGGCTCAGTCCGCCGCCGCCGCCGCTGGAGGAGCGCGGCCTGGAGCTGCAGGAGAGGGCCGGCTCCAGCCTGCAGGAGCGGCGCAGGAGGTCGGGAGCGGCCGCCGCCCGCCTGCCGCCGGTGCTGCCGCTGCTCGGACTGCGTCACAGTCAGTACAGACGCGGCGGCGCGGCCCCGGCCCGCCGACTCGACCGAGCGGGCCCGGTTCTGAGGGCGGCGGTCGTGCGCCAGGTTGCCGGAGTGGGGCGCGGGTGGCCGGACGAGACCTCAGTGCAGCTCCCGCGGAGGGGCTCCGGAGGGCCGACTGACAGTGGCGGTGTGTGTGGACCCGTGACGTGCCCCAGAGCTCGGCGCAGCGCATGTGTCGGGGAAGGCTCCTGCCGGCAGGGCTGTCGATAGCGACGTATGTCGGAACTCAGTCGTGTCTATTTTCATTATTTCATTTTCTGTTGATTTAGTTTCGTTTAATCGTATGGTCCAGTTGGCGTTCTGTCAGCTGACCCAAAAGGTGAGCGGAAGTTGGATGACACTAGAAGGGAATGTCTGTAATCCCATGGGAAATTTAAAGTGTGCGACTTTGTCGCTGTCCGAAGGGTGCGGTTGTCCGGCGGTTTTGGCCGGGCGCTGCGGGCGCGGTGCCGGGAGCGTCGCCAGCTGCCCGGCGGGAGCCTTCGGACGGGCCGGCCGTCTGTCTAACTGTCGGCCCGTTACCGGCCGACCTGGTCCGACCCCGGGCGCCTGGCACCGGAGCCGCCGCCGCCGGGGGTCGTGACCCGCGGCCGCCGGACCGCCGCCCGGAGCCGGCCCGACGGCGCCCACCGCTGCACCGGAATACGGCCGAACCCGGATTACGAACCGGATGTCGGGCCGGTCTCAGAGCAGTGTCCCTCGATGTCATTTTCGGGGTCCGTGGTCATCGCTGGGGTCGGCCAGATGCGTCACGGCTCGTTTCTCTCGGTCAGGACTGAGTTTGTCCCGGTCACGGCTCGGTCTTTCTCGGGCACGGCTCGCTCACGGCATGGTCTGTCCCGGTCACGGTTCGGTCCGGGACCTTCCCAGATGGGGCTGGGTCGGCGCCGGTCGGTATGGTGACTGCTGGCGTGGGAGCCGGCTTAGTTGGCTCTCCGGTCGTGCCGTCGGTGGTTTTCGGGTGTCCGCTCGGCCTCGCCGGCGGCGGCCGTCCGTCCGACGACACACCTCCCTCCTGGTGGACCGTCCGTCCGACGACACACCTCCCTCCCTGCTGGACCGTCCGTCTGACGACACACCTCCCTCCTGGTCGACCGTCCGGCCCGTTCCCGTCAGATCCACACTGAAATCGTCGGCTGGTCAGATACCGAGATTGTCGACTTCCGGCGCCACTGGACGCCGCGGTGTCTCGCTCCTGTTGTCCTCGGGAGGCGGCCGTGCTGGGCTGTGGACCTTAGATCCGTGCTCCTAGACGGTGGACGGCTCAGAGGCGAACGGCAAGACCGGGCCGCCGCCTTCGGCCGGCCGGTGGCCCGGGGTTCGGCGTCCGATGTTCAGACTGGCGGTCCGCTGCGCCACTGTGCTGGGCAACGGTGGCGCAGCTGATTCTCCTGAGTGGCGGAGGAAGACGCAGTTGGGATAAGTGGGCCCACGTCAACTCTACCGATTCAGCTAACCGAACCACCCGTTGGGAATGAAGTCGTCTCATACGTGCGCTGGCATGATATTGATCAAACAATCGCAGGTTGTCTAGATCATTCTTTTTCCGACTTCAGGACTCAGGGTCATATCATGATGACTTTCATTTTTTGGAGCGTTTGCGTTTTCGGTGTCTGCGTCTGAAATGAAATCATTGACCGAAAGTTCAGTGTCACCTTTTTTGCCGCGTCAGCTAATAATGCTGGTGCTGGCGTGCCGCTGGGCTTATTTTTAGCCCGTCTACCGTATGAAATGGACACATTTTAAACTTATTCTGCTTATGCATGCGTAAAAGAACTTGGCCTGCTTTTGTGTCCCGGACAATGTTTGACTCCTTTGGTATGTCCACAAATTCAGTCATCCACGGACTGAATGTTCACGGGCGCGTCTGGCAAGTCCGTGTACCCCTGTCCTCTGTGGCATGTAGCTGAGCTGTGCTGCATGCACCCCACTGACCGCTCGGTGAAGCCTGGTGCCGTTTTCCCACCGTTTCGTGGTTTGCGGTCTGCGTGTTGCTGCGCACCGTACTGACCCGCGATCCGGTGTTATGACCTGATCCACTTTGCACCGTAACACTCATTCCCGTTGCTCTCTCTCTCTCTCTCTCTCTCTCTCTCTCTCTCTCTCTCTCTCTCTCTCTCTCTCTCTCTCTCTCTCTCTCTCTCTCTCTCTCTCTCTCTCTCTCTCTCTCTCTCTCTCGCGCGCGCGCGAGGTCGCTCGTCACCCTCCTCGCCCTCTTCGGCAGAACACTATCAATCAGTGAATCGCATTGAAGCAGGCAAACATTCACTACACTGATTCCTGGATTGTATGACTGCATTTGCTCGCTCACTCGTCCGAACAAATCGGTGATTACAATTATTCTGAGGCCAAAATATTTGGAAAGGTGTGCATAAGACTTCCCTATTAACATCCATCTGAGTCAAATAAAGACCCATGTTAAACCATGCCATTCGATACCAAACGGTCAGATATATGTTTGTTTGAAGTAGGTGTATTGTGACATTCAAAACTCCATAAGCACTACAAAACTCCATCAGATGCCTCTGAACGCTTGTGTGTGAACCGGAATGTCATCAGATGGTTGCCACAACAAGCTTTCAAGCTTTATGTTGTAAATTGATACTACGTATGGAACATTGGAGTTACATAACTGACCTATCATGACCTTGTGTTTTGTCACGGACGATCTCGCTTATGACGCAACGCATGCTGGACAATCGGCTGTGTTGCAGCACCATCGTATGGATGGAGACACAGCAAAATGGAAAAAAATGGCAAAGTCTTAGTGAGCAATGTCATTATGACGTTATTTCTGCATGGCCGCATGGCCTTGGATGACCTTCACAAGTTGTGTCTCATGAGGTACTGAAAAATGTGACGACACTGCGCCGTATGGGTACGGAGTTATACAGCGGAGAAAAGTGGGACGTCTGACGCCTCCCCCCCCCCCGAAAGTTGCAGCTTAATTTCCTGCTCTCCCTCTCTTCCGTTTGTTTTCATCTGCAGCTCGGCTTGAACAAGTATGGTGGTATTGGTGGCTCTGGCATCATGACGACGTCCCTGAGGCCTGGGGTTTGTCTGTGTTCTCGTGTGTGCCCGCATGTTGGTGTGACCTGGTCCGTCGCCGTGCCCCGTTAAGCTGGCCTCTGTCCTGACGGCCGTCCCGCTGTCCGTCAGGTGCCGAGCCCAGCGCCGAGCAGCTGGAGGGCACCCAGCCCGAGGGCAACACCATGCCGGTCATCCGGCACAAGAGCGTCGACTATGTGGGCATGTTCGAGTACAAGAAGGAGGACGAGGAAGGCCCTCATCCGCAGCCTGATATTCGGTGAGACGACGCCCGGCGCCGGGTCTGGCTACGGCCTGGTGCCACTCTCAGAACGTGCAGCGATGTTCTTAGGTTGGAAAGAGGACGCGTGTGCGCATGCACCGTGTGTCGTTCTGCGGTGCGTCTAACTCTCTGCGGTTGCGATTACCTTTAGTGTGTGTCATTTGTTTGTTGTACTTCCTGTACGAGTGTACTTTTGAACCCAATGTATTAAATTGGTAACGGGTTTGGGTGGCAAGCTGTTTTATCATATCCTAGGGTATCAGCCTTGTTCTCGGTGTATTGTCCCCGTTACGGCCTCGTCGTCTGGTTGCCGTTCATCCTGAGGTGTGCGCTGTATCGGACCCAGTCTCGTGGATCGTCCCGGAGTTGTGTATCAGCCCTCCCAGTTCAGGCGTCTGTGTAGTCTGTACTGACGTTTCCTCTCCTGCCGGTCCAGGGCTGCGGCTGTGTAGTCTGTTCTGATGTCTCCTCACCTGCCGGTCCAGAGCTGCGGTTGTGTAGTCTGTACTGACGTCTCTTTGCCTCCGGTCCTGAGCTGCGGCCGTGTAGTCTGCACTGACGTCTCCTTGCCTCCGGTCCAGAGCTGCGGCTGTGTAGTCTGTACTGACGTTTCCTCTCCTGCCGGTCCAGGGCTGCGGCTGTGTAGTCTGTCTAGACGTCTCCTCGCCTCCGGTCCTGAGCTGCGGCCGTGTAGTCTGTACTGACGTCTCCTCGCCTCCGGTTCTGAGCTGCGGCTGTGTAGTCTGTCTAGACGTCTCCTCGCCTCCGGTTCTGAGCTGCGGCCGTGTAGTCTGCACTGACGTCTCCTCACCTGCCGATGCAGAACTGCGGCCGAAGACAGCCGCCGTGCTGTTGCCCGGCTTGCCGGCCTACATCCTGTTCATGTGCATCCGGCACACGGACCACGTCAACGACGACGAGAAGGTGCGCCGCCTGCTGACGGCCGCCATCAATGGCATCAAGCGCGTCATCAAGAAGCGGCGCGACGACGCCGACTCGCTGGTCATGTGGCTGGCCAACGTCTGCCGGCTGCTGCACAACCTGAAGCAGTATAGCGGCGATGCGGTGAGCTGCTCAGTCCGTTGGCTTAAGCGATAGCGCGTGGGACTGTCCGTGCGTCTGCTGATGAGTGCAGGAGCTAGTTGGTTGTACTTGTCTGGAGGTGTTGGTCGTGTTCCCCATGGTAAGTTTTCACGAACTAAGCAGTTATAATTTAGTGGAAAGGATAATTTAGTGGAAAGGAATTTTGATTATAGATCTAAAATGTTTTAGATGCATGTTTCGAGCACACTTAATGTTTTCATTAATGTTCCAATACGTTGTCCATTCCCCCGTATTAACTAGTTTTGCGTCGTTTCTGTCTGACAGGCCTTCCAGTCAGAGAACACGGAGAAGCAGAACGAGCAATGTCTGAAGAATTTCGATCTGTCCGAGTACCGGCAGGTGCTCTCGGACGTGGCCATGTGGATTTATCAGGTACGCTGTGGCTCTGGCTCTGTCGCCGCTGCAGGGCCAGGTTTTCTCCGCCGTTGACGGATGGGTCGATGGCCGGGTGGCCGAGTGTTTCGCGCCTTGACCGGCATCGGACGGGAGAATGTGGCGACGCGTCTGCCTTTCTGCGGTCAGCGCTGCCCGTTGCTGGTTTTGTCGTGCGCTGCCGCGCCTGCGGCGGGCGAGATGCCGGTGGATCGATGCTGCCATATGTGTGAGTTTCTCGTTTCCGTCTGCTGTGTCTGTGGTCCATCATTTCATTGGTCGATAGTTTGTACGTACCATGCATGACATGAACGTAACCGTGTCGTGTCGGGGTCTCGCGCCGCTACCCTGTGTTTTCAGCTGGTGGTAACGTTGCCGGAGGGGATGATGACATTGCCGCTGATGGTCGGGTTGTTCGAGGAGCAGTGCGCACTGAGGGATGCGGCCGGTAGTGGCTCTTCGGTACTGACATCCTGTCCTGTGTGGTCTCAGCTGGCGATTAAGCTGCTGGAGGAGCGGGTGCAGCCGCTGGTGGTGCCGGCCGTGCTGGAGCACGAGGCGATCGCGGGCCTGACGGGCCGGCCGGCAGGCATCCGCGGCCGCGCCGGCTCCAGCTCCCGCCAGCTGGAGAGCCCGGTCAGCAGCGAGCACGCGCTCGACACTCTGGTGGCCACCCTGCGCCGCATCTACCGCAGCCTGGCGGAGCTCGGCGTCGACCCGGAGATCACGGCGCAGATCTTCAAACAGGTGAGACCGGCCGCCGCCTCCGGCACAGACAGTGGTGCCGCTCTCAGATTAGGGCACTGCCGTCCGGGAAATGGCAGGCGAACGTTTGCGCCACTGGCGTGTTGTGTAGGAAGGGTGACGCAGGCTCCGGAAACAGTTTGTCGCGCGCTGTCAAGCCGAGGCGTCGTTCGAGTCTGAGCACTCCACATTGTGATACAAACGAGAAAAGAGGGGGCTCGCCGCGTTCGTTCCAATTAGCTGCTCACTTCAAACAGGGCGGTACGGGCTGGCACACGCACGAAAGTTTGAATGGTTCCGTCGTGGGTGTGTTAAGTCGATAGTTAGGCAGAGTCGTGTTGACTGAGTACCGTCGTGCGCCGTCTTGTGCTCATTCCGGTTTGAATTGTGTAAGCGCTTCTGCCAGTGGGCGCCCACCGCTTGTCCTTTAACCGTTTATCAGTGGCATTTGCGTGGGAGACTGGCTCATTATTTGAACCCACACGTCTCATTTTCAGCTGTTCTACACGATATGCGCGCACTCGCTAAACAATCTGCTGCTGAGGAAGGAGCTGTGCCACTGGACCAAGGGCATGCAGATCCGCTACAACCTGTCGCACCTGGAGCAGTGGTGTCGCGACAACCGGCTACACGTGAGACATACAAAAACGTCGCATTGAGACGTGCTGCGTGTGGGAACGTCATTGTCATGTCGGCCGTCGTGTTTCAGGCTGCTTATGCCTGTCGTCTTGTTCTGTTTACAAGGTTGCATATTGGAACTGAAACGCGCATTTTTGTTCGAGGGTATTTTGTCAGTCATTTGTTCGTCGGTATGAGGCAGATAGTCTCCGGCGGTGGTCTGGCGTTTTTCTGCGTTTCTGCGTTTGGCCTGTGGGTGTGGCGTTGGCCGTGATCATTGTGGCGGCTCGCTGGCTGACTGTGCACCGCCTCTCGCCGACAGCAAGACCAGGAGACGGGCGTGATGGACACGCTGCAGCCCATCATCCAGGCGTCTCAGCTGCTGCAGGCGCGCAAAACTGAGGAGGACGTGTCGAGGGTGTGCGACATGTGCGACAAACTCACCTCGCCACAGGTCGGTGACGCGCCCCTGCGCCGCGCAGGACGGATGTCGCTCTGCTGTTGCGGACCGCGCCGCTCTGCCGTACAGTGTGGAGCCATCGTGTGGACGCTGTCCTGCCGCGGCGTGCACTCTGTCCGTGCGTCGTAGCAGACTCTCTCCCGCCTTTGTGTGGACCTCGGCTGCCATGTGATAGGGCCTGCCCGTCGGCGGCCTTGTGCTCTTCGCCTCGGTGGTGAATACGTCCGGTGACTGTCGAGACTCCAGGCGTCACGTGACGCCTTCCGCTGTGTCTGCCGCTCATCTCTGGTGTTGATTGTCCTCCGCCCGTACACTGTGCCCTTCTGTCTTGCAAACGGTCCCGCCGGCGTGTAGGCGTCGCCTCGTCGTGGCGTTCCCGCCAGATGTCTCTGCCGCCCGGCCTGCGCTGACCCGGCCGTCGGCGCCCGTTTCAGATCATCAAGATCCTGAACCTGTACACGCCGGACGAGTACGAGGAGCGGGTGCCCATCAGCTTCATCAGGAAGGTGCAAGAGCATCTGCAGAAGCACCGCGGTCCCGACACGGACGGCACGGTGAGCAGGGGCAGGGAGACGGCCGGCGCCCCCTGGGATGTAGTGTCGAGACGCTGCTGGCCGCGGTCGCCGCTACACTTAGTTGTTTATTCACACCCAGGTGCTGTTTGTATTTCTAGTCCTTTCCGTATTTTCTTTATGTCAGCCCCTGGCTTCGTTCGAGGCGTTGTCTGCCGTTGCGTATCTGTGGGCCTTTTTAATGTCGCTCGCGTCATCAGGCTTGATTTTCACCGATGCGTTTCGTTGTCCCTTTTTTGTCAGTTGTTGGTTATTCTAGTGTGCCGTGTTAAAAGAGCCAACATATTCATGAAGGAGTTTGTGTGGAGTAAAGTTCTGAGTAGCCCGTAACGCCCCGCGCCGTGGCACCGGCCTGTCGGCCTGTACACCAGGTCCAGTCGGTGGCGTGTTGGCTGGCCGGGGCTTCTGGTCGCGCTGTGGCCGGCCGTCAGGCGGCGTCGCGTTCGTCACTGTCCGACCTCGCGCCCTCCCGCCGCAGGCCCGCTTGCTGATGGACACCAAGTTCGCGTTCCCGGTGCGGTTCCCGTTCAACCCCTCAAACATCCGGCTGGAGGACATCGAGATCCCGGACATTCTCAACCTGCCCATGCTGAAGAAGTTGTGAGGAGGCGGCTGATATTCGTCTCCGCCGGCGGCGCCGGCTCCGGGGCGGAGGGCGGCGACCCGCGGGGCCCTTGCGCCCTCTGGCGGGGTGGCGGCGGCGCTAATGGTGCGGGTTCGCGGCATCAGATGCCGATAGGTTCTGTTCTAGTTTCGACATTCCATGTTAGGTCGTATCACAGGGAGTTTGTTCTATTGCTGAGGCCGCTGATTTTAGGACTTGTAGTTGGCTGCTGTGGACCATTAAGAAATTCCCGAGGGCTGTCGGTGCGTGGCACGTTGATTGATCCAGGAAGGCAACTATTTATAGCTATTTATGTTCCTTGTTATCGACAGCTTTAGCATCGTTTGTTGATTTTGCGACGGGGCCGGGCGATTGTGGTCGATGTAGGCGGTTTCAGCCGCGGCGATGTGTGCGGTCACTCGCGTCGGGACGGGACGGGGCTTTTTTGAATCAGATCCGGGGATCGTGGACGCCCGACGACAGCCCGAATCGCCGGCAGCTGTGTTGGCGCCCAGCGCCGCGCTCGATGGCCCGGGGCGGCGTTTTCGTCGAGCGCCGGCGGCCGCGGTCACAACTGGAGCGGGGCAGACGTCTCGGCGCAGTCGGCCTGTGTCGGTGCAGAGTCCGCCGCGCCGACCAGCGCGTGGCTTCCGCGACCCACCTGAGGCAGCGACGTGACATTCCCTATCATGTGATAGTGTCTCTGTTGAACGTTCAGCCCGCTTATCTGGCCGCCTCCGTGGTGTCTACTTAGCCGTCACGCAGCCGGGCCGGCCCGCTGCGCCGTTTTGTAACTCCTGGTCCGCGCCGGAGTGCAGACCACCCGTCTGGCCGCTACTTAGTCGGAATATATGTGTGCTACGATGAGAAGACCGTGCGTCGTTCGGCGGAGGTTTGTCCCAGAGAGGCGGTGTCCGGAGGTCCGGCCCGCTGAACAGAGGTCGGGAATGGCGAGACGGCCGTGTCCGGAGCCGGGAGCGGCGAACGCCGGGCCTATCTGCGCACGCAAACTGGCGTGAGATGCCATCACCCTGGGGTTTGATGATGGACGCTGTGGCGGAGTCCAGTGAATGGAAGACCTGGCAAAGCCGTCTAAACGGGATCATGAAAGAGATATTTCAACAGGCGCGCAGTAGTAGAGCTGTGAGAACTGACACCGCAACAGGGGCCAAACATTTTTTAGTTGTATGTTCGTTCCACTAACAACTGACCTCCGTAATTCGTGAATGATGGCTTTATTAGTAATTAATCCCGAGTAATTTGTGTCTGCGAACCGACTAAATCAGCGTGTACAACGTGAACAACGCGTTTCGCAGCCAAAAAATGTTATCGGCAAGGTGCAACGCACCAACAACGAGCAGGCCGGCACCGGGCGTTGCCAATGTCGCTCCCTGCCGTTTTGGCCGTGACTGGCGGCACTGGCCACGCGTGATGTTCAGTGTTCACCACGCTATTGTCGATAGACTGAACGCCTATTATGCCTCTGCTGAGGCCAGATGCCGGATTTTTACCACCGTCCATTTGTCACCGTCGCGGCGGACCTCACGCAGGGGAGTCACCGACCCGTGGAGGACACCTGCAGTCAACCGAGCCCAGCCTGCCGCGACGCTCTGTATTTTTAACGTCGCGAGCGTCACACCGGCGGCCGCCGGCAGAGGGCGTGCGCCGACCGGCATCGCGTGTCACGTGTCGGTTACATGACGCCGATAGCAGCGGGCGGGCAGCGTCTTCGGTGGGCCGTTCACTCGTCTGTCGCCTTGCCGGCCTCTCGGTACCGCAGCCGACAGTAGTCCTCCTCTGGAAGGACACGGCGGAGGTCAGTCTCTCGCACCAGTTGGACGGGACGTTGTCCGTGTCCGTCGTACACTGGTCAGCGCCACGGAGTGCATTCGGCCAGGCGAGAACATCGGATTTCACGTGCCACTGGGTCGGTGTCACAGGTTGCTGCTGTCTTGTGTTGCGTGCTACGTGCCACTGGGTCTGTGCCACAGACTGATGCTGTTTTGTGCCGCATGTCGCGTGTCACTGGGTCGGTGTCACAGACTGTTGCTGTCTTGTGTTGCGTGTCACGTGCCACCGGGTCGGTGTCACAGACTGTTGCTGTTTTGTGCTGCATGTCACGTGTCATTTGGTCGGTGTCAAAGACTGCCCCGGCCCTGTGTTCTGTGTCGGCGCGCCAGTGGCTCGGGCTGCTGCGTCTTCTTCCGTGTCGGGGGACCCTCGCACAGACTGTCCCGCGAGCATGACGCAAAAACCCAAACTGAAGACTCAACAGCACATCGTCCCCACTGCTACAACCTGGCAACCGAGTGACCAGGGGGTCTGTTCAACAGCCATATTACCTATATATATATATCTATCCGTCCTCTACCTAGCTATCCGTCGTCGTACACTGGTCACCAGTGATCCCATGCCAATATCCTACATTGGCATGGGATCAATACGCTTGATGTGGTCTTCACTGCATGAGTCGTTCCAAAGTTGACTGGTGAGGTAATTTCGTCTCACACCGGCACATAGGGCTGATCAAATCGTCAACGTTGGTTGGACCGTCAAGTTAGTAGGGCTTCCGCCACACCTGCCCTACAGGCCGCTGCACACATGGACGCGATGCACCCTGTCTCGGGATGGAACGCCGGTTCAGAGTTACTGAAAGACCCTCTCGACTGCGGGCGTTTCGCGTCGCAGCTCTGACCCCAGTTGTGGCAGGGAGCGGCGTTGGATGGAATGTGAATGATACGAGCAACGTAAAACGCACATCCATGTAAGGCGTGAATAAAAACAAGTACAACTTTGTTTGACCTTGTTAATGTTTCGTTACCCCGTTATATGATTCTTTCAAAGACATACCTGAAATGCGACGCCTTGAAGAAAAAGCTACCATGTATTTATCAAAGTTCTTTTCAAAGCATCCGGCTCATGACAGCAGCCGGAACAAACAGACCCGTTTAGGAACGAGATGGTCATGCTGCCAATGGCGCACGTCCCGAGGACAACGTTGCCTTCCAAACAGCTGCGTCCAGTGTTTTGGGCTCAGCAGAACTCACCTGTTTTGCAGCCGACGGTGTAATAGTCGCCAATGTAGCCGAAGTGGCACTTGCAACGGTAGCTGCCCAGCGTGTTCATGCAGTAGACGCGCGGTCCGCGGCATTCGTTGCTCTCCAGACGACATTCGTCAACGTCTGCGGCAAACACGAGCGGCGCTCGCCACCGGCCCTGTTGCGGCGCTCTGTACCGGACAGAGAGCTCGTGCCACGGAGGAGGGAGGGCTGGTGCCCGGGAGGAGAGAGGACTGGTACCTGGGAGGAGGGAGGGCTGGTGCCAGAGAGGAGGGAGGGCTGGTGCCCGGGAGGAGAGAGGACTGGTACCTGGGAGGAGGGAGGGCTGGTGCCAGAGAGGAGGGAGGGCTGGTGCCCGGGAGGAGAGAGTACTGGTACCTGGGAGGAGGGAGGGCTGGTGCCAGGGAGGAGGGAGAGCTGGTGCCCGGAAGGAGGGAGAGCTGGTGCCAGAGAGGAGGGAGGGCTGGTGCCCGGGAGGAGGGAGGGCTGGTGCCCGGGAGGAGGACTGGTACCTGGGAGGGGGAGGGCTGGTGCCAGGGAGGAGGGAGAGCTGGTGCCAGGGAGGAGGGAGAGCTGGTGCCACAGAGGAGGGAGGGCTGGTGCCCGGGAGGAGGGGGAGCTGGTGCCAGGGAGGAGGGAGAGCTGGTGCCACAGAGGAGGGAGGGCTGGTGCCCGGGAAGAGGGAGGGTTGGTACCCGGGAGGAGAAAAAGCTGGTGCCCGGGAGGGGGGGGGTTGGTGCTGGTTGAAGGGTTGGATGAAGGTACGGATGGAGCTGGCTGAAGGCAGGGATGGTGTTTGGTGGAAAAATGGTGCCCGTGCGGAGGAAGGGATGGTGCCAGAGTGGTGGGAGGCATGGGGCCCTAACGGGGGGGGGGGAGTACGAAGACACACGGCGCTTGCCTCTGTCAAAAAGGATTGCAAATTTCAATTACGGGTACTGAGTAGCCTAAGACACACACATCACTACTCGTGCGGCCAAGGGCGGATCCAGGCCGTGTGCTGCAGGGGAAGGACAAAGTTCCATCCGTGTTACCCAACCGACCGCCAAATGATTATTCCTCCCCGTATTTCGGCCGCGCTGTTTCGCCATTTTCAAAAACTATGATGCACTTTTAAATGTTACGCAAACGAAAAAAAAGATTTTTTGTACAAAAAGGGGCGGGCCAAAACACATGTGAGCCCCCTTTCTCAAGGAAACAGGAGGCCATGGCCGCGATGGCCCCCTTGGACCCCATATTGCTGGTGCAGGTCACCGTGTCTGAAACCAGCTTATCCAGCCAGCCTTCTCTGGAAACTCCGTGTAGACTGACCTACACAGCGTCGGCCGTCCCAGTCCCAGCCAACAGGACAGAGCAGTGGCGGCTCGTACCCTGGCGGCAGAGGACCCAACACAGCTTAGAGACGGCAGAGGACCCGACACAGCGTTAGACCAGAGGACCAGACACAGTGTCAGACAGAGATGGCGGAAGACGCGACACAGCATCGCACAGAGACGGCAAAGGACCAGACACAGTGTCGGACAGAAATGGCGGAAGACCCGACACAGCGTCAGACAGACAGATGGGATTGATGCTGTGTCCGACACATACAACAGAATTCCGAAACGTCGTGCCGAACCCAAATTGATGTACCTAGTGATGTCTACGCAGCTCGGGGTAACGTGCACGGGGAAACACAAACACAAAGCAACAAAGACCCTCCAGTTGTTTTGATGTAACCAAGGGACTCTATAAACCAGAGAAATGGAGTTAACATTCGCGAGCGTACGTTGATATGCACCGATCCGCTGTCATTTGTCGACCCGAGATGACGTCAGAAACTCACCGGGTGGTCGGAACCTGGGCATCATCTGGCCGTCGGACGTCAGCTCGTACGCCAAGGGGCCGTCCTCGCTGGCCCGCCACTCGGAGATCGCAGGCTCTGGCTGGGCGGCAGCCACTGCCGCCAGCAGCAGCAGGCACATGGAGCCGACCGTCTGAAAACAGGCCCGCTGTCAAGCTGTCAGGACGTCAGATCGTTCTGAAAAAATATGGATTTAGAGAAATCCGGATCCTATACAGATGCACAACGACTTCATCCACACATGAGACGGAGCCCTCGGAAATCAAGATCACTGTCGGACGGAACAGTATCCACAATTGCGTCCACAGTCATGTAAAGTCGACGGCATTTTTAATACCCTCAAGGTCAGATACAAGACATGGAAAACAACCATCATCAAACTCTCTTCGACATAAACACTATCCCCTCAACTATTTTCTCTTGATGCAGATTTACGTCAACGTTCATGTGAGCTTCGTCCAGCGAGCTCTGCCAACCGTCCTATGAGCACGAGTCATGAGTGGTTAGCCGGGCATGTTTGTGATATATATATATATATATATATATATATATATATATATATATATATATATAATATGGGGTTGACTATATGAAAATGCGAGCACAATCCGGCGGGACTGCGCAGGGAAAAACCTCACCGTCCGACTGGCGCTGGCCGTCATGGGTTTCCGTCAAAGCCGCGTACGGCGTGCGATCCCTGTTGAACTCCTGCGCAGGTCAGAATGCCTCTTCCTCTAGTCTGCACGGCCGTCCCCGGCCCGAGCTGACCTCGGCGCCAGCTGTCTACCCGGCCGACTGGAGGCCACGGTCTGACTGAGCCCTCGGGCACTGACCAGGGTCAAAGATCGCGGCTGCCCGACTCGAGCCGAATCAAGGATGTTGCGCAGTCTGCCCAGTGCGCTTCCAGGAGACTGGAAGTCCACGCCTCGTGCTTCTCATGGCAGAATTGGCGCGGTGATATTTGTTTTATAACGTCGAATGATTAACACAGGCAACGAATGCTTGGACCCATGTAGAGCTTGCTTAAGAATTTCTTTCAGATCAGTCAGCAACGGCCATGAACTATGCTATACGATACATGGAACCGTTGAACGCGGTGAATTTATTCCCACATGGATAGTAGTAAAAACTCAGCAATGTGTTTCTAGCATAATATACTACTATTTTTAAAACTGCTTGGGAAATAGGATATGGAAGCGTGCCGTTTGTGGCTCAGCAGACATTCAATTTTCTGCAATTTCCGCGATACGGCCCGACGCCCGAAGAGACACCGAGACCTGACCCAAGACTTCGGACACCTGAGCCCAAGAGGCTGTGTGTCTGAACTCACAAACAAACAAACAAGGTACGGACGAACATATCTTGTCAGTCGTATTGCGCGGATGTTACGAGTCTTGAAGCAACTTAAATCTTGTAGTTAGAGCTTATTCGGGCTTATCAATAATAGATTACTAGGTATGACTCGACAGTTCTTGCGTTTGTTCCTGTGTGTATGCGTATCTGAGAAAACTGTTGCCACATTTTCAAGGAAAACAGTCATCCATCTCTGGCATTCCATTTGGCGGTTAGGCATAAATGGAAGAGTTATTGGGATCGGTTGAGCAGGCCTTCCACTTCTCGTAATTCCAGAACTCCAGATTGCTGCCTTGCCATATTCGTACCAAAAGATGCACAATAAAAATATAGCCCAATCGAAAGTATTTCCCGCCTTATCAACATCATAATTTCCCAAAAATACCCTCTAGAGATGGTCCAACCACCCACCGCGCCCACAATCAGTACGAATACGAAGCACGGAGCATCTCCGTGAAACAGATCAACACCAACTGATAAGGATCGGCAATTCACAAGTGTCGTGAAATATGACGTCACTGAAAGACCCATAAAAACAACAGTCAAAATTCGAAATAAAAGACTACTGAAACGGGACATAGAGGTCGACTGGGACCGGACAAGCATGTGTCAGGAGGGAAGGAGGACAGAGAAGGAAAACTGGGATAGTACTGGGGTATGAAGGGGGACCTGAATGGGATACGGATAGAGATGACTGATAATGGGACGGGCATGGAAGGGTATTGAGTCGAGAGGGAGGGTTCATGGGAAAAGGTTCGTAGCCAAAGGTTGGTATGCATAAGGTTTGTGTCGGAAAAGGCTCATATCGGAAGAGGTTCGTAATGGAAAAGGTCCGTACTGCAAAGGTCGTATGGAAAAGATTAGTGAGCAAAAGGTACGTGAGGGAGAAGGTCCGTTAGGAAAAAGGCTGGTAACAAAAAGCTCGTAAACTTATGGTTCGCATCGGGAAAGGTTCGTATTGGAAATGGGACGTACCTTTAATAGTAACCTGGATAAACACCTAGCCTAGCCTAGCCTAACCTAACCTAACCTAACCTAATTTGACGTAACCAAACCTTTGAATTGACTATTGGACGAAGCCATCGATCGCACCTTTGGTCGCCTGCGGCCTGTAGTATCCTGTACCGCACCTTCAGCGCACAACTGAAAACGAACCTTTTCCGATACGAACCTTGTATTTCCGAGCCTTTCCCTTCCAAACTTTCGCATACCAAGAGCGGTACAACCTCTATGGAGGGAGGGGCAAACGCGATTTTTGTCTCGTTTCTTTCCATGCAACGTCATTGCAAGTTAAATGTAACCCAAAGTTGGGGGGCAGCTTCCCCCTGCCCCCTTCCGGTTCCATCGCCCCTGCTCCATACGAACCGTTACAGTATTGCTGTCTCTTGTTTCGGATTTCTAGATTGTTGTGTTTTACGGGCGTTCTTCGGTGGCGTCATATTTCACGACAATTGTGAATTGCCGAACCTTGCCTTTGAGCATTGATCCGTCTCGCTGAAATGCCCCGTAATCTGTACTCGTGCTAGCTGTGGAGGCGGAGGTAAATGGATCACTTATAGGGGTTATTTTGAGGAAGTTTTGGCGTTGATAAGGTATCAGATACTTTCGATTGGGCTTTTTCTTCATTGCGCATCTTTTCTTACTAATATGGTTTGGCAACTGCATGGATTTCTAGAGTTATGAGAAGTGGGAGGTCTGCTCGACCATGCCGGTGCCTTGTTTTGTTTCAAGCTATTTTATTATCATAATTGATTTAACCCAGTCCCAATTTGGAGTCAGTTGACTGCCCCCTGAGATTTTTCCTTTAAGACTGTGAGAGAATGAGTGAATTCTGTGCTACAAAATTTGCAAACTGACCATTTTACATCTTGTATCAAAGTTTTGACCTCACATCAGGTCAGGTGTCTGATGTAGGTCAGGGTAAGTGGACCTGCATCCAAAAAGGCTTAGTGCTTGGTAACTTTTCAGAAAGCAAGATATCACAGCAAAACTTTCAGGGATTAAAGACCTTGATAGATGCAACAAATCTGCTATACTGGGTTTTACAGAAAATTCTGGGCCATAGACCTGAGTCAAGCCCATTTTCAAGAAATTACTTTTGTTCAGAAATGAGTTTTTGGAACATTTTGAGTGTGGGGTGATGCAGACATTCAGTGACCATCATTTGGCAAAGCATCAGTGATTTCCATTCTGGGCTGGAAATTTGGTTTTTATTCTTGGTGTTGGAGTATAATGTTTGATTTGGAGTACAGAATTTTACAAAGAGCAATGCTGGTTAAAGACTGCATTCTTTGTGTAAGTCAGTTATGACATCATACCTGCTTGTTATTAAATGGAGAGAATCATTTGCCTGCAGAGTAAGAAATTCATGAACATGGTTGTAAAGAAGCTTTTTGATAGAGGCACAAAATCAGACTGTTGCATTATAAAATGTTTCTGGAGGATATATTTTCTGGTGTTCTTTGACACAAAAAATGATATTCCATCCATGCCTCCTGCCACTGACCTTAGGTCAGGTTGTTTGGATGAGACAAAATGCACTGTCATCCAAATTGACAATGAATGAAATGGAATGGATAGAAAATGGCGGAATTGGTTTCTACAGTTGTGAATGATACCAAAAACTTCAAAAAGTTTCAAAAATTGCATATTTTTGAAATAAGCAGGCTTTTGCCAAAGAGCTCCATCAGTCATGAAGATTGATAACTACTGCATTGTGTCAGAATGTAAGCCTGGGAAACCATTACAAGAACCACTTCATTCAAAACACATCACTTGGCAAGGTTTGTGTTGTCATAATAAAGGAACACTAAAGTTGGTTCCCATTTATTTCTTGTGTTTGCATTGCTATCTGCACATAGTATTGATTGTGCATTTGGCGGTGAATATCACTGTAGGTTAACCATGTCCCCATAGGGCTAGACAGTATGGCTGATTCCCAGCAGGGGGCAGATTTGGCCACCCCTGAGATCTCAATAACTACTCATCCAATTTTATTGTAACAAACATCAATCGATTTGCCATGATGTAAAGAACATTTTTATAAATAAGAGTTTACAAAATTTTAAAAGGGATGGATATGGGGGGGACAAAAAAGTGGAAATGGGGACTTTTGAGAAAATCCATAGTCATTCACAGATTTTCAAAAATAGGAAGATAAGTTTTCTCAGAAATGGGGTTAACAAGAACATTAAAAGTACTTTTTTAGCTTCTACTAGTCATGTCATGCTGAAGAAGTGCAAATCTTGTCACAGGGTTTGTATAATGTTAGCATAGGCAGTGCCAGGGACATGAAAAGGGCGAACTGTCATGGTCACATGTTCTCCAAGTTAGCTAATGACCTTTAACCTTAAGCAACCTCCATTGACCTTCAAGTCACTTGGAATGATCTGTGCATTTTATATTATTTGAAACATTTCCAGTGATTTGGATTCACTCAATTTCCAAAATTTGGCATTTTGGCTGTTGTAATGTAGGATGTAATTGTAATATATGGACATTTTAGGTTATAGCTCTGCAACTCAACCTGATATCAAACTGAAACGTGGTACACAAGTAGAGGGTAGCCTTCTGTGTCATATATATTCCAACTTGGGCATTTGAAAAAGAGCACCAAAATTATTACTGTGAAACCAAGTTTTGATTTCTGACCCTGACTTAGACTTGTGAAGTGATGTCAGGTCAACAAAATTGGATTTGTGTTGCCCAGCTATTTACATATAGATCCATATCAAGTTTTAAGTTCTATTATTAAAATGTTATTTTTGGCAGACATTTTGCTTTTACCCTCAGCAGGGCCAAAAATTGCTTGAGATGCCTTCCAAAAATGTTGCCTGCCTCTGCCCTTGAGTAAAAAAGAATTACAAAATTTTGGTACAATACATACAAAGAATAGCTTGGAAAAGCCACCAAGTTTCATGGTGCTGTGTCAAAAACCCTGGAATTGGCAAGCAGAAAACCTGAGGTGGGCAGATTCAGCCATCCTGCCAGGAATATGGTTAACTCAGCATTTGTACAAGCATACAAAACAATCAGAGAAATTAGACATGTATGAGTATCTGCAGACTTTTGCCTGTTCATTGGTGCCTTTGCATAGACTTTATCAATCATGGCCATTGAGATCCAGGTGATTTCTGGGTTTCATGCAGTTGGCTATGAGATGTAGATGTAGAAATGTAGGGTGTAAATGGCTTATCTATTATCTAAAACTAAAAGTGAGGCTAGTGTCGATCTCTGCTTGTTACGAGCTTTCCAAAAGTATGCTTAATTTTCTGTGCAGTCAACTGTTCGCAAGTTAAAGGGGGGGTCTGCCACCCCCCGTCGGGCGTGCATGGCGCCGACTGCCAGTTGGGCGCGGGTTAGTGTCTGTGAATCTGCTTGTCTTAAGCAAAACATCCAAGCCTAGTTTATTTGAAAAATAATATTTTCATAAACTTTGAATCCTAAGCTTTCAGTCTACCTAATGGCACCATGTAAAACATGGAAATGAGCTCTATGTTTGTGGACTCAGGAGTATCAAGTACACTCAAATTTTACCCAGGCTACAAGTCATGCAGCCATTTATGTGCATGTAACATCCAGCAAAAATATATCCATTCTCTGAACTGTGCCCCTCCCCCATCATTTCCTGTAATAGGAAAGGAAAGACGGTCCTCAGGATGGTGTTTATTATGTGCACTACCAACATTTCTGCTTTTTTTAGTCTCCCTTGCTGTTTGTGCATGCTATTCATTATAAGATCCTCTTATATGTTTTTTAGATTGCATGGCTGCATTTTAATGGGTCTTTGCAGTGTAATTGATTCATTCTAAGTAAATCAGTATGTCATATTTTTGTCTGTCTTCATTAAAAAAATGTTTTGTCATAAAACATCATAGCATTCTTTATATAGCTTTTGTTTGGAAGTCTAAAAGATGTGGTTGATCTGTTGTGTCAATCTGCTTTGCCTGCTGGGTCGGCTGTAGCATGTTCGGAGTGTTGCCTCTGCTTGTCATGTAGTGCCGCCGCCCAGCTGGTGCGTGGCCTGTTTGAGTGTGCTGTTCTGCCCGCAGGCGATGTTGGGTCGGCTGCTGCAGCGGGTGTCCGGCCTGACCCAGCTGACCCGTTTCGTTACAGCTCCGACCCCAACCCGCGTCCGCCTTCTCGGTACATCAGCCATGGGAAATGACAAGTTTTCGCTGCCAGAGCGCTACAAGGGTACCGAAACCAATGTCTGGTAAGACCGATAGGTTTTTTAGGGGATCTTTTTCGTTATCTGAACTCTGAATTCTGGTTTTCTGAATACATATCCAAAACATTCTCTGGGTTTTGCATTCATCATCACTATCACCTGTATGAATGCAATTTTCAAAGGGCATCATCAAGTGATTGTGCTGGTGCAATGAGATGGCCTTGTTAGAAATGGCATTGTGCTGTAATCCCAGTTATCTGGTCACCTTCACCTGGCAGGGTGGAGTTTATTCAGCTGGCGCTGGAGAATAAGCCGCTGAACTTGGGCCAGGGTTTCCCGGACTACGGCTGTCCGAAGCACGTGACCCAGGGTCTGGCAGATGTGATGGCCGACTCCAACCTGCTTCTGAACCAGTACACCCGCGGATACGTCAGTACTCCCGGCCCGGCGTTGAGTCTGTATCTGCCCAGGACTGGTCATGTCTTGAGTTTTTTTCAGTTACTACTGGCATTGTAGATATGTAAATGTTCTGGCTTGTTTAATGTGCATGTTCTTTGTCACGTTGGAGTGCACCACAGTGCTTCGGACATATCGGGACACATAGCCGATGTTCTGCAATAAAATATACATATTCTATTATATGATGCCAGCTTATCCATATGTATACACTGATATATATATATATATATATATATATATATATATATATATATATAATGTGATATATGCATGACGTCGGCAAAACATCTAAACGTCGCGATATAGTGACGAATGTATTTTGCCGCGGTCTGGTGAAGGTCCCGTTAAGTGAGAAAGGACTTTGGTCTCCCTTTCGCTCATAAACATGACCAACCACATCTGATGGCCACTTTGATATATTGTTTCTCTTCGAAAGGCTGGTGCCACGTCTACAAAATCATTCTCCCTGCAGGGCCACCCCCGTTTGGTGAACGTGCTGGCCAAGCTATACAGCGGCCTGTTGGAGCGTCCCATCGACCCGTTCTCGGAGGTGCTGGTGTCTCAGGGGGCCTACGGCTGTCTGCACAACGCCATCCTGGGCCACGTCAAGCCCGGCGACGAGGTGAGCCACCAGGCGGTCAGCTGGTCCGCCGGCAGCTGGGGCTTTGGAGTGAACGTTGTGATGGGGGGACTGTCAAGTCACTAGATTCGGATGGGAATAATGACGATGATAGTAAAATGTGGATAACTGAAAAAGAAAAAGGAGAATGCCAAATTGTATAACAAAGAAAAATAGAATCGTTTGTACAGTTGTTCGGCGTTGTATTCGATGGTCGACCTTCCGTCAGTTGCGTCATCAGCGGCTGGTGTCCGCTATGTGTTCGCTCCGCAGCAACTGTACCTCGGCACCCATTTGCCGTCATTCCACGGTTTCTGACCTGCCCTGACGCCGGCCTGCCGCCGCAGGTGGTCATCATCGAGCCGTTTTTCGACTGCTACGAGCCGATGGTGCGGATCGCCGGCGGTGTGCCGGTGTTTGTTCCGCTGCGGCCGCGCGCCGGCTCGGCGCCCGCCGCCGGAGCCGCCAGCAGCTCGGCCGACTGGGCGCTCGACTCGGCCGAGCTGGCCGCGGCCTTCGGCGACCGTACCAAGATGATCATCCTCAACACGCCGCACAACCCGCTGGGCAAGGTGTTCACGCGCGCCGAGCTGGAGGAGATCGCCGCCCTGTGCCGCCGCCACGACACGCTCTGCCTCTCCGACGAGGTGTACGAGTGGATGGTGTTCGCGCCCGGCCAGCACATCCGCATGGCCAGCCTGCCGGACATGTGGGAGCGCACTATCACGGTCGGCTCGGCCGGCAAGACGTTCAGCGTCACCGGCTGGAAACTCGGCTGGGCGTACGGTCCGGCCGGCCTGATGCGTAACCTGCAGGTGGTGCATCAGAACACGCTGTACACGTGCAACACGCCGCTGCAGGTCAGTGGACGGGGCGGAGCCGCCGCTGGCGCCGGCCGCGCTTCGCCTGTAAAAGGATGGCTCCTGCGAGTCCGGAAGGATGAGATGGTATCGATTTCCGGTTTTGGTGGAGGGACCTGAATGTTGGTAGTTGTCATACGCACCTCCCATCGCGCCAGACGGTCTTTTAAGAAAAGCTGTTTGTTTCAGTGGAAAGTGGCTCTCAGCCATTTTCTTTAAAGATGTGGGTTGTTCCAATGTTGAAATATTGGCCTGAATCAAGAAAAAGTGAGGCCTTAAAAGGAGAACACGGGACAGTTGAAACCGTGTCAAACAGTGTTGTCAGGTGAACTGTGACGGGGTTACCTGATAATAATCGAGTGCTGTTGCTTGCCGTAGGAGGCTCTGGCGCGGTCGTTTGAGCACGAGGTGGCTCTGATGGGCCGGCCGGAGTGTTACTTCACGTCTCTGGCCGAGGAGCTGCTGGCAAAGCGGGACTACATGGCCAAGTTCCTCTCCGACTGCGGCATGGCGCCGATCGTGCCTGAGGCAGGCTACTTCATGATGGCCGACTGGACCTCACTGGGTCAGTCAGCACGCGCAGTCACGCACACAATGTGTTTCCGCCTGTTAAGGACTGCTTTTTATTTTTATTTATTTATTATTTATTATTTTTCTTTGTTCTTGCCAAGATGTGGGCCTTCCTGTTTCCTTTGAAGTAGAGTTGGGCCACCTAGTTCAACCACAGCTCCCGACCCCAGCGGGGGGGACCCTGTGATCTTCCTCCTGGAGCATTGCTGTAGATATTTGCTACATTACATTGTCGTAATGTCGGTATATCATTACAGGCGGGGGTCGATACCGCGTTTTTTAGCTTGATCGTATCCGATTGCATCACATATCTGGCATTTCATTCGTGATCACTCCTTTGCGAGTCCCAGTTGTTTGGCTGCTCAGGCCAACCTCACATAATACAACAAACGTGTTGTGTGAAAACCTGCGAGCGGTGGGCTAAACGTGGCTCTTTTTGGCAGATAAAAAGAAGATCGACCTGTCGCCGTTCGCGCCGGGAAAGCCGGATGACCACCGGTTCGTGTATTGGATGGTGCATAATCATAAACTGCAGGGTATTCCACCCTCCTCGTTCTACTCTAAAGATCACAAGAAACTCGGAGAAGATTACATCAGGTTCTGCTTCATCAAGGTCAGTTTGTAATGTTATGGGTATGTACGGAAGTTGGTGTTTTGATGGTTTGTGCGAGCCATAGTTCGTCTAAAAGTTACCACATCTGAGGGTTTGAAGAAAATGCCAATCACATCGCAGCTATCCATATCAGTTGCCCAACTTTACCAAATGTATTGGACTGTGGCCACGTCCCTTTTCGGACCGCCCCATTCTGCCTATGCCAGATGACCATGAACACGCCGTGTTTGGCAGGATGACAAGAACCTGGAGAAGGCAGAGGTCATTCTGAAGCAAATGAAGCAGTCTATGGCCGATTAGCGCCGTGTGGCGGCCGACTGGAGCGTCACCGGCCGGTCTCGGCTGCCTCTGGTGGTCAGTGGTGCGGTCGGCGGTCGAATGTCTCGGCTTCCCCCTGGTGATTAGCGACGCGGTCGGCGGCCGACTGGAGCGTTGCCGGCCGGTCTGATCTGCCCCCTGGTGATCAGTGGTGCGGTCGGCGGCCGACTGGAGCGTTGCCGGCCGGTCTAATATGCCCCTGGTGACTAGTGGTGAGGTCGGCGGCCGACCGGAGCGTTGCCGGCCGGTCTGATCTGCCCCCTGGCGACCAGTGGTGCGGTCGGCGGCCGACTGGAGCGTTGCCGGCCGGTCTGATCTGCCCCCTGGTGACTAGTGGTGAGGTCGGCGGCCGACCGGAGCGTTGCCGGCCGGTCTCGGCTGCCCCCTGGTGGTGGCTGCCCGCGGCCGCCGCTCCGCCGGCACCGGCTCGTATCGCACGTGCTCGTGGTGATGGTGACGAGGCTGCTCTGGTTGACGACGCGCAAGGATGGCCGAGTTTGGCGATCCTGCAGCTTGACGTAGGGTCTCCGATGCCGGGGTAGCGATGGAGATGTCATGGCGGGATCGACAGGTGTGTGCTTCAATGCCCAGTGATTGCACCTGCGTACCGAAGTGCTGTTTCCAGTTCTAATGATTGATGCGTAAGGACCCGCAGTCTAATGACAACTCGCCGTCTAGTTCAGATGACAGTAATGGGATGCAGAGTGGCGTGTGCCTGTACCCCTTGTCTATATGTGCCTGTACCCAGAGTTAAAACAGGTCAGGGCTTTGTGATAATCGGCATCGGCCAGTTTTGGTCACGGTTGCCTTGGTTTATTAGTAAGTGGACGTAGTACATTGCTGACAAAGCGAGGAACATTTAGTGTGCCTTGTTTCCAGTCTCTTCAACGTGCATGGGTTTCCTGGACTATCCGTTCGTTTTTAGTCTTGGGTCGTTGATTTACGTTTAATAAAACGGCAAGTCTTGGACATTTTTGCATGCGATTTAACGCATGGTTATTTTCCTGGGTGTTTTCCGTGGAGCTTACGAACGTCTAACAACAACGGCTTGAAGGGCTCTGGCGTTGACCGTTTCCCGACCAAACGTGCCACCAAAGCGGAACTGCTGGTTGGGCACGTGTCCGCCGTACGTCGGCAGCAGTCCCTCCTGTATCCGATAGATGGGATGGGGGTCCTTCTTCTTGAATATCTGCATCTTGCGGCGCAGCCGGTCCTGTCCTAGCGCCGGCACCTGGTTCATGATGGCCGGTGACACCTTCGCCTTGTTCAGCAGGAAGTCTTCATTGGGGTTGTGCTGGCTGAGTGCGTGTGGTCCGCAGCCGACCATCAGCGACGGGTCAAACTGGGCGCCCAGATCGGGGATGTTCATGGTGCGCAGCGGCTCCTGGCTGCAGTCCTGCAGCTGCGCGTTCGGCGGGTCGTAGTCGCGGCTCTTGGTGCTCACCACCACCGGCTTGCAGAAGTTCTGCCGGATCCGGCACTGCTCATCGGTAAACTTGCGCAGACCCTTGTTGGTCGTGATCGGGAAGACATTTCCGATCACTGGCTGCGTGTTTGGCACGAAGCCCGTGTACCCTGACATGAAGAACTTGCGCGGATCGTCATTGCCCATGAAATACGGGGACTCTACAAACTGGAACGGTGCCTGTCGGTCGTACGGTCCGGCGTAAGAGCCACCACCAGCGGAACGGAAGCCCTGGTTGTTGCGACTCCACAATGGCACAGGACAGTTGGTGTTATAACTGGGCTTATTGCTGTTACACGTGTCCATCCCTGCCAATGAGTTCACGCGTTGGCGCTGCTGGCGGGCCTTGAATTGGTTGCACTCAAAGTCGCGTACCGCCTTTTCTGTGCCTCGCGCGTAGCTCAAGCCGAAGACGTTGTCGTAGGCCGGTATGCGTCCCGAGTAGCCGGGCACCATGTTGGTTGTGAGACGCGGGAAATTGCATCCAGACGAGCGGACAAGAGGTCCGATGGCCGGCTGAGGGGAAGTTCAGAATCCTGGTCAGTCCATGGCGTCTAATAGTATTCCGCGATTCTTTACTAGCATAACACTACATTGCTTTAATTCCAGTTTTTAAAGGGCCACCTTGCACAGAAACAAAATCGAGCATGTAAAATGCGAAAAGAGTAAAAGACCGGGGAACCAAATGTTCGCACTACCCAAATATATTGCCTGCCATTAAACTCTCAGGGCCTGATGGCCATTGCTTAGATGTACTCACGTCTGACCGTCCCACGTTGAAGTTGAGCGGTTGAACTAGGTTTCCGGAGCCTGGTATGCATGGATCGGTGAGCAGCTTATTCGATGTGTGACCGAATGTATCCCCAAAGTGAAACGTAAAGCCAGGCACATGGCCTTGATAGCTGAAAATGGTGCAAACTCCATTGGCAAAGGTTTGCGATTTGGCCAAGGTTCGTTGCGATCACTGATCAAACGTTTCATTATACTATATCAACTTAGCAGTATCAATGTCACTTCTCGCGCGTTGTCCAATGATGCATACGAATCGTTTTAAATTTTCGTACACTGAAGACGACCTTGTACGCTGTTCTTTATTTATTTGCGGAAACATGCTATATCTGTCGCGAGGGCAGTTTTTCCGTGCATTGTCAGAGCTACTGCATCGAAATGAATAATCGTTGGTTTAAAATGCGCGGCAGACCGATACACAGATACACTCGAGGTCATAAATACCACTTACAGTTATGTGATATTTCGTTTCTGTTCAGCATTGCACTAAAACACCAACTGCAACAACTTGGCTTACCCGGGAATATAGTGTGGGTCAGGAGTGATCAGAGGGCTTAGTTTACCGTCTTCTTTGCGTGGAGGCATAACTTACGAGAAATTTAAAGCAAATAGCTGTTACAATTTATTCGGAAGTAATCCGCGAAACAGGAGCAAAAGCAACACTTTTGATTTCAACGTTCTTCAAAGCATGACTTTAATTTGAAAGCGGAAAATGAAGAAACCTTCACTTTTAAATATAAGACACTAATTTTAACTGCC
This sequence comes from Capitulum mitella, assembly GCA_030062745.1. Taxonomy (NCBI): domain Eukaryota; kingdom Metazoa; phylum Arthropoda; class Thecostraca; order Pollicipedomorpha; family Pollicipedidae; genus Capitulum; species Capitulum mitella. The sequence goes on from CP099840.1 coordinate 10,730,655, forward strand.
TCGCGCGTGAATGAACTCGGGACGTCTGAATGAGGTGCACCTCCCGGAAGCTGTTTCACTTCCATTGATTTTCCGGAAGCTCGGTGGCGACATCTTATTTGAAGCGCGTAGTGTTATTCCAGACACCGGAATAGACAGCTGTCAAAACGCATATTCTTTCGAGCACGAAGTGCAAGGATATACAGGGAGAGTAAATGACCAAAAGACGTCTGTTTCTATGTGAGCGCGGAGCACGATTGTAGAGCAGTGCTGGGGCAGCCCCATCAGCTGTTAAAGTTGAGCCGGACTGAAACGCGCAGCGCGATAGTCGAACAACGGTGTCGTGTGCTGGCATGACAATTTTAAGGAAACGAGCCTGCCGAAGTTTGTTTGCGGCCGGCTGCTCCCGCTAGTCGGGTACCTAAATAGTAATGTGGCAGTCAGTTTATCTTTTCCGTTTAATTTTTGGCATTGTTTACATAATCTAGGAGTACAAACACATGCCAGGGGAGGGCTACTTTCTACTGGAAAAAATCGAACAACTCGGAGCAACTCATTAATCCACGTTTCAGGACCTATAGGGTCACATGTGAATGGTCAAATAACTTGCGAATTCCTGGTACACTTTCCTCATGTAAACTGAGATCGCTGACCTTACGCAACCTCAATATATCCCTGAACTGGTGGTATGGCAACTCTCGTTGATGTCGGTCATGGCCATCACGTTAACTCTTCTAAATAAAGAGAACTTTAGCCCATGATAACCTAACATCATCTTTGGCATTAGCAACGTGAGAAGGGAGGAAAATGATTCGTGGCCTTTAATTGACCTAACCCTGACTTTGCAAAAACACGGCTTGCTTGTTTTGGCTAGGATGCTATAGAACTACTGCGATGACAGTAGAGAATGTTTCCGATCTGATACTTTCGCTGTAGCATAGGAGTTCGTCAGGCCAGAAATGAAGGGGGCAAATTAGACATCATTCAAATAACAAAGAAACATGCTTCATGCTTGTGTGTTCCGTTGCTGTATCTTGATTAAGCGTGAAACGGGACGAGGTGGCAACCACTTCCCTCGGCCGGGGCGTAGGCAAAATCCTTACGTCCGGTGAGAGTTAAATTGCCATCATGTACACAGAGAGAGTCCCAGACATTGCCGAAACCTTCTCGAGAAAGATCCCAACGAAAAGAAATACATCTATATTCAGTGTTCAAGTAATATGAACATTCTCAACAATGCCCGATAGAAAAAAAACTCAAGGAACATTGCCATTACCAAACATCGCTGACAATGTAAGTTATCAGATTACAAATATCCCTACACTTCTCTGGATAGTTCCATTAAACCAGTCGACTAATATCTTGTTCACACTCCGTCAATCGCTCCACTTCCTCTGCCATTCTGACCCTCTGAAAAGTAAAAAGTCATTAGTTACGAAATGGCAGTTCACTGTCGACCACATCTGGGGCCAGACAAACACCTATATGATACACATTTCATGTAATTAGGATCCTATCTCAAGCACTACTGATGCATAATCTTTATATCACCAAGTGATTCAGGTATCATGACTCAGAGCACGGGATAGTCAAAGTGCGTCAAGTGCGAGCGGAAGTTAAGCCTAACCACATTCACGGTACAAAATGTTTTTTTAACAAATCACCCAGGATTCAAGCACTTGTTTGCGCAGTCTTCACGGTCCTGCTCTTGGCCCTCTGGACACGTAACTTCTCTGAGCATACAACTCTCTGAAGCTGGCCACGAAACAGCGTCAACCATACTCTACAGCGAAGAAACCTACCCGTTCTCTCTCTTGGTCCTTGATTTTGGGCGATTTCCTTTTGAACTTATTTGTGTTCATCGACGCATCCAGAGCGTCGATTTTGGTTCGCAACCGTTCCTTTTTTGATCTTAGCCTGTCCAGTTCCAAAGGCACGTCTACGTGACCCTGGAATTCACAGACCGTGATCAGAAATTCAAAAAATGACCCTGAAATTCACAAACTGGGTGATCGCGACCCTTGGACAACTTCAAATTTCCCTAGGTTGTGGTGAATACAACCAGATAAAGACCGCCAATACTCCCCTACCGAAGGAGTGTCAATAACTGGCGTCCACATTCCCTAAGTACGTTCTGTTTGGGTGCTGCCTCTCATCACGGATAAAATGACCGTTGCTGTGCCCATCCCGGCCCGCACCGCGCAGTACACTGCACTCGAAACAGCACACTGAGGGAATCGCCGACCGGAAACAACAGGAAGCGGCAGGGCCCAACGGCGGCCCGGTCGGCTGTCAAATCTCCTGCGGGGCGGCGTCTCCGTGGAGCAGAGATTGTCTGGCCGGCGATGAAAGTTCCCACGGGGTGGCACCACCGAGGGCAGGAGATCGTCCGCCATATAATTAAATACTGCAAGGCAGCTGACCTGCAGATCGACGTACGCCCTCCAACCGCGTCCCTGGACCAGCAGGCAGCGGTCCGGGCGGTCCTGAAGGCGGCTCACCCGGCACCGGGCCAGTGTTGAGACAACCGTCGCCAGCTCCTCAGAGAGGTCCGGCTGTGTGGTCAGGTACACTGTCGGAGAGTTATGGAGACTGGTCTGGTGCATTGTCGGAGAGCGATGGAGACGGGTCAGATGCGCTGTCGGAGAGTTATGGAGACGGGTCTGGTGCACTGTCGGAAAGTGATGGAGATGGGTCTGGTGCACTGTCGGAGAGTTATGGAGACGGGTCTGCGGCATTGTCGGAGAGTTATGGAGACGGGTCTGGTGCACTGTCGGAGAGTTATGGAGACGGGTCTGGTGCACTGTCGGAGAGTTATGGAGACGGGTCAGGTGCACTGTCGGAGTGATGGCCACTGGTCAGGTACGTTGTCGGAGGGTGGCGAAGACGGGTCAGGGACACTTCAGGAAGTTAGGGGGACGGATCAGTAATAGGGACCATATACGCCCGGACGTCAATGGTGGCACAGACGCACACCAGGTGGCCTCTGCACCTGGATTCCATATTCGATAATATCCCAGCCACAAGCCGCCAGGTAGACGGCCCAGGCGCAGCGGACGAACAACACCGTCCGGAGGTTAGGCGGACGCACAACACCGTCCGGAGGTTAGGCGGACGAACAACACCGTCCGGGGGTTAGGCGGACGAACAACACCGTCCGGAGGTTAGGCGGACGCACAACACCGTCCGGGGGTTAGGCGGACGAACCCCACCGTCCGCGGGTTAGGCGGACGAACAACACCGTCCGGAGGTTAGGCGGACGAACAACACCGTCCGGGGGTTAGGCGGACGCACAACACCGTCCGGGGGTTAGGTGGACGAACAACACCGTCCGGGGGTTAGGCGGACGAACCCCACCGTCCGGAGGTTAGGCGGACGAACAACACCGTCCGGGGGTTGGGCGGACGCACAACACCGTCCGGGGGTTAGGCGGACGAACAACACCGTCCCGGGGTTAGGCGGACGAACAACACCGTCCGGAGGTTAGGCGGACGAACCCCACCGTCCGGGGGTTAGGCGGACGAACAACACCGTCCGGGGGTTAGGCGGACGAACAACACCGTCCGGGGGTTAAGCGGACGAACAACACCGTCCGGGGGTTAGGCGGACGAACAACACCGTCCGGGGGTTAGGCGGACGCACAACACCGTCCGGGGGTTAGGCGGACGCATAACACCGTCCGGGGGTTAGGCGGACGAACAACACCGTCCGGGGGTTAGGCGGACGAACAACACCGTCCGGGGGTTAGGCGGACGAACAACACCGTCCGGGGGTTAGGCGGACGCACAACACCGTCCGGGGGTTAGGCGGACGCATAACACCGTCCGGGGGTTAGGCGGACGAACAACACCGTCCGGGGGTTAGGCGGACGAACAACACCGTCCGGGGGTTAGGCGGACGCACAACACCGTCCGGGGGTTAGGGGGACCAACCCCACCGTCCGGAGATTGGCGGAGTTTCAGACGTGACAGTGCTGCCTTCATCTCCAGGCATGTCTTCTCAGTCCTGAGGGGAACTCTGAGCAGACTGCGCTGTCGTCATTGTCACGCTCTGCATTTGCCGTCAGTTATCCAGTACGTCCGAAAAGCCACGGAGGGTCTGTCACAAAACCTACCCTCCGGGGCGGTCTTGATGACCCGGTACTGAGCCTTCAGTGCCCTGAGGCCACGGACCGCGTCAAGGCAGGTCATAAACGAAGCTTCCAGTGCTTCGTCCCTCCAAGGCAGCCACTGCGAGAGGGAAAAGATGAACAATATTGTCTTGCTTTTCTTTACCGCTTCGAGAATTAGTGTTATTTGCAACGAAAATGCATATCGTTATTTGTTTTGCATTATAATTAAATACCGTAATGCAGCGCCATAACATTTGTAGGTAGTGCTCCAGTTCACGCATCTCAGTGCGCACAGAATGGAGAAGTCTATCTGTCCTACATGACGACTACCACGTGCAATGAACATATTCAACTATTCCTTTTACTGTGGCGTCACTAAGTGTGCACGACGCAATATGACTTCCGCAAATAGTCGCACGAATACAAGTGTTCTGAACCAAACATCCCAACTCGTAAACAATTTGGCAGCCTTGTGTCTCACACTCTCAGAGGAATGGACCGAAACCTAACAGACAGCACATTTATAACTGTCAAAACTCGCCAGCAAAGTGTCCTCTTTTCTCTGGTTGACGCAACTGGTGTACTGACGGGTAAGCCTGAGGTCCTCTCTCCAATACTTCCACGGCGTTTGCGCGGTCTTTGGGAAGGTTGGCCTGGAATCCTTCCCAGCTGGGCGTACCTGGTCCGCCAGAGGGTAGCTCTGTTGGGTATACCTGGTCCGCCGGAGGGTAGTTCTGCTGGGCGTACCTCGTCCACCGATGGGTAGCTCTGCCGCAGCAGGCTGCCGCTCTCGGCCGAGTGTGGCGCCAGCTGCTGGTTCAGCTCCTCCGTCAGGTGCGGCATGAACGGATGCAGCAGCCGGCAGCCGGTCCCCAGCACGGCCAGCATGACGTCACAGGCCGTCTGGCAGGCGGCCGGCTCTCCAGAAAACAACACCGGCTTGACTGCTTCCTGCCGACACGAACTGACGTCAATGAGCCGCCTGACGACGAGAAACACCAGCATACCAGCGCCGCCGAACCGTCTGTGTCTGTGGCTGTAGACTGAACTGTCTACTGAGGCCCACTTAGGGGATCACGTCCCTGACCCGAGACGTTACGCCGCCAGCCTCACCAGGTAGACGTCGCAGAACTGCCCGTAGAGGGTGTGCTGTATGGCGGCCGCGGCCGTGTGCAGACTCTGGCTCTCCATGCCGTCGGAGCAGAGCTGAACACACGCGGCCAGACAGCTCAGCATCCAGCGGTGGACGCCGCCCACCTCCCGCACACGGTGCCGCCTGGCGGCCAGAGCGCGCACCACGTTCACGGCTCACCACGGACGCGGCAACACGACGCGACCCCGCCCGGACCTCGTACCGGGGCAGCTGATCACGTGACAGACCGCGGCCTGGGAAACGCGGTCCCTGGTACCGGGCAGCTGACCACGTGACAGACCGCGGACGGCCATCTGGGACGTGTAAAGAACAGCCGTGCCGTCCTCAAACGACACGGTCACGGCGCGCTCCATCCTCAGTCAGAGGCAGAGGACGGGTGGGGTTGTTGTTTTCAGTGGCGACGCAGAGGATACCGGCCGTGCCGCCTGGTAACATGGAACGGAAGGCACAGTCCGTGTTGGTCTAGGTCACAGAACAGAGGTCCATGACGGCATCGGTCGTCACACCGGTCCGTGCTGACCTCGGCTGGCTCGATCTGTGCTGTCTCCTCTGTCGACCTCACCTGGTCTCGTGGTCGCAGCGGTAGCCGGTGGCCACCAAGGTGAGTCAGCGCGAACCGGCAGGCCTGCCACAGCTTGTTGCCGAACAACCGGGCCTGCCGCGCCTCCCGCACGTCCAGGCTGATGAAGCTGTCTGGGAAGAAGGACACCGTGTCATCAGAGGTCCCGGGCCGACGCGTCCTGGCCGGGGGCTGCCAGAGGTCAACGACCCGAGACATCACGGTCCGGCGCCTCCTGAGGTCAGCGACCTGGCCTGGTCCGGCAACGAGTAAGGTCAATGACCGAGGTGTCCGGATGCGGCACAGTGCGGGGCAACTGACCAGTACCCTGATAACGCACTACCCGAGGTCGGTGACTGGCCAGGTACCACGTGGTTCATGATACGAGATGTCCTGGTGCTACGTGGGACTGGGGGATGGCCAGGACACCCAAGCCTGAGGCAGTCGCCTGGATGATGGACACCGGTGAAACCGATTTCCGTCCGTCCCCACGATAATCCGGCTGAGTCGGCCAGGTCGGTCTGGTAAGTCAGTTATGGGCTTAGCTACCGGGCAGTTAAACAACCACTGGACGACGTGGCAGACGTTTCATGCGACAAATGCACTGATATTCTGGTGCAGCGTGCTTTTACAACTATGGGAATGGAGAGAAAGTAAAAAATGAAAGCAAAATGAAGGTAAAAGAAAAAAATGCCGTAAAACCTTACACATCAACACGCAAAACGGCCGTCACACGACGCCAGTGCGTCCGTTCGAGCCCACGGAGATAAGCGGCGGAGTGTTCGGACGACTTACTGCGGAGGTCGACTGAACAGAGGGAGAGTCTGAGGGCGTCCGCGCCGCAGGCCGGTATCCCCTCGGGGTACAGCACTCGCTGGCCCTGCTTGGCTTTTTGCGACTCCTCCGGCGAGATGTAGCCCTGGGCCACCGACGTGTCCATCTGAACAGGCGCGGTGACCATGAATACCACGACTCCCGGCAGGCGTCCGCCTCGACAATTATGTAGCACGAAAACAAAAATACCTCAAAACTATGTAACTGTTACGGTCTGGAGGTGGAGAAGAAGAGTCGACAAACATTACATATTATTATCACCAAGGAAAAAGAATATCGGTTTGGGAAGGCCTGCTAGCGCCTTATAACCGCCACAGCACCCAGGGGTGTTGCCACGGTTCAGGAACGGAAGGGGGGGGGGGGCAACTGACTGCAATTAACCAAGAACAGGTAGGGCAGGAAGTAAAAAACTTTCGGGCGTTGCATGACAAGCTAGGGTTGAAACCCCTTTTGTTAGATTTCAAGGTTCAAGAAATTGTCGCCAATGATGACAAATATCTATTCAATACCTTAAAAATTACGGGACACAAATCACCGCTTCTGGAAAACTGAGGTGGACAAGTCCCCCGTAGTCCCGCAGAGATCACACTCATCACAGCACCCCATACTCTGGTACCCTGACAATGAGCGGGCGGAGTGCTGTCTCTGTGCCTGTCTGCTGACGGAGATCGTCACTCGCGGCGGTCTCCCAGTCGGCGATTTGACCAGCGAACCAGGCCGGCACCAATAAATCACGGCCATCCATACGTTGCTTCATTGTGCACAAAAAACGACAATCTGTCCCAGAGGCACCAAGCACTTGTCCGTCAGAGCCTTTGTCCGGGCTGTGACGGCTAGTTTCCATCAAATGTCAGTAAATTCCGACACAGCCAGATCTCCTGCGTGTGTCCACGTGTGATGATAAAGTGACTTTTCCTGCGGGTGCCGCCAATCCAAAAAGGCACCCCCGAGACAATGTAACGGGGACGTCCTGACCTACCTGCTGATGGAGACGCTCCAGGGAGGCGCCCTCTATCACGTGGTCCGGGTCGATGACATTCCCTAGGGATTTGGACATCTTGCGGCCGTGGGCGTCACAAATAAGGCCGTGCAGCAGCACTCTCTGCGGGACGATCAACCGTGCTAAAATTGTTTTCAACTAAATCTAATAGATTTAATAAAACTAAAAGGCATTTTCAGGTCTAAGAATCCAAACGAAATGTCAGTCATGTTGATAGTCTCTACGCACTGCTCAGTTTATAATGGTAACAAGCGATGCCGCAGTGGTCCTTGTTGCACAGGAAGTTGGGTTTTAGTGCACAAGAAATAGCGGCCGAGAGTAAGCCGTTGCTCAGAAGTTTTAGCTCGTGAGAAGTCAACAGTTTCACCACGTATAACAGCTACTAACACGTGTCAATTTACGTCTATAAATTTATCCAGTCCCTTCCGAGCACAGCTTTCTGGAGGACCCCTCATTGCTAACCCCGACAACCGCCGAACCGTGTCCTGCCCGGCACCCGCGATACTCACCTTGAACGGCAGTTGCCCAGTCAACGTCTGGCCCAGCATCACCATACGGGCCACCCAGAAGAACAGGATGTCGTGCCCGGTCTCCATCAGAGTCAACGGGTAGCAGCGTCTCAGATCCGCCGTCTGGCCGGCACGGGTAGCACTCTCACCCTCTCACCACCACCACCACCACAGGCGCCGCCGACCGGCCAGCACCGCATGGGCTTGTCGCAACGCCAAACGACAATGAAGAAAACGGAAGAGTTCTCTACGTATCGTCCGACGACATGAGTAAGTCGCCCAGCCCTGCCTGGGAGGGAGTACGATTTCCTCACCAAAAGGTGTGGTGCATCATCCACCTAAAGCGACACCGCCGGCCAAGGGACTGTTGGCGACATATGACGCAGTAAATACCGGGCATCAGTCGTATGGGTTGTCCGAGAAGCTAACACCATTAAATAGGCAAATTCTGTGGCGTCCGCAGATTTTTACTCACAGAATCATTACCAGATACGACAAAGCGCCGGCTGTAGCATGACGCACCGCAATCATCCATTCTTTACCACATTCTTTACCACAGAAATCAGAACGTAAACCACCTGACAAGGCCAGCCAAACACGGCAAACGGGAACAGGGCGGACGAGAACCACGTGTCCATGACGTCATCATCTTGTCGGACAGACTTCACGTCACCAGCCGACAAGCCTGAAAAACCCGAGAGAGACGTTAGGTGATGTGCGAAAAACATAAAGTATAAACGGAACGACGTGGCAGAGATAACATCATTTATGGCACAGATAACATAACATAAGATAAGAGATAACATCGGGTGAAGAGGTAACAATGGAAACGTAACTGAGCAAAATAAGCTGGAATCCAAAATTTGCAAACACAAAGTTCTTCATTTCTTCTCATTAAACTTCTCATTTGCAAACTTCTCATTCCCCATATATTAGGGTCATCAATGTTACGGCGTACGTGGTGAACATTTATTGCAATAATTTTTCATTCGTTACATGGGCTTCCACAAGGGTACGAAAATGAGACAAGTTCCACGGCGCTGTCTTCCAAGAGCATGTGTCACATTTCGAAGAGGCTGGCTATATGTACCCTTTACCGGGCTTCAGTGCACGTATGACCAGGAGAGGTGCTATCGTACCCAGTTTGCTGATGGCCTGCTGCTCTGTGGCAGCGGCCATCCATCGTTCAGCACCGTCCTGGTCCGTCACACAGAAAGCCGGGATCCTGTGGCCCCACCACAGCTGCCGTGAGACACACCAGTCCCTGCAACATACCGGTCATGTTTCGGAGGGTGGTCTCTCCCCCCCCCCACCACACACACACAAATTAGTCACCGGAGACGCACCAGTCCTTGGAACATACCGATTATGTTTCAGATGGTGGTCTCCTCCCCCCATACACACAAAGCACACCTGCCGAGAGACATACCACTTCCTGCAACATACCGATCACGTTTAAGAGGGTAGTCTCGCCTCCCCCTCACACACACACGAATTCCAGTCGCCGGAGACGCACCAGTCGCACACTGTCAGCGCGTCATGCCGTGATCCTGCGCCCAGTCGCAGACAGACGCGTAACCCCCTGGGGCGCGCCAGCGGCGCGTCATACGGCGCTCTCATCTCGAGCTGATTTCGTCACACATTGATCAAACAGATTCCTCCATCAAACACTGTAAATCAGATCCATTTACACATCGAGAACATGAGCTGCCTCCAAACTGCTGGGCGCATCCGTGTGATCGGACTCACTGTTGTCGGTCGGCGACCGACGGCCGAATAGTACCTGCAGTCACCGAGCCACTGCCGCCAGACGACCTCCAGCGAGGACGGGTCGACCGTCAGCTCTCCCGTCTGCACGGCCTGCAGCGCTGTTGCCGCCATCTCTCGGCACCGGACGAACCTGCCGGCCGGCAGCACACCAACGGTGGAGGTACGGACTCCTCAGACCCAAACGTTTGCCCCTCCCTCCTCTCGTCATCTTTGACCAACACAAAGCCTTGCCTCTAAGGCGCAAATATAAAGCCACTCAGATCTGTCTCCTCAAAGGAGACGTTTAACTTTGGCTCTGATTTCATAAATAAACTTGGCTCGTGTGAAAAAAAATACTGCTGATTATGCTGTAACAACTCATTCCCCAAAGACATCACAAGCTTAAAAACTATTATATTTTGTAGTTATCCACCGATCTAACGTCATACTGGCCAATGAAATCACACCTGCAAACATGCACAGGTTTTCGCAAACTCGTGTCGCCATGGAACAGTTCTAAACGGCACATGGCTAAACAGGGCATAGCAAAAAAAGCGGGAAAAGCTTTAAAATTCCGAAGTGTACACGTCTGAGACGGAATATATATTACATACCACCCTCCTTCCCTTAACCCAGTGTCTTCGAAATGATCAGCACTGGTCGAAGGAGCTTGACCATCGAACCGAACCAGACGTTTATCGCTCCCCTGCACCACACGGCCAGGCCAAGATCCAGTGACCGGAAGAGCTGCTGTGACCAGCAAACCATCCATCCAGGCGACGCGTGGCATGCCGGCCAGACGCCACCGGCTCAGCAGCAGACGGCCACAGCCAGCTGATCCGCGGCCACTCACCACTGGCGTTTGATCATGGGCTCGATGACGTCACCGGTTCGCGAGCAGACGGGAACAGTCAGCTGATGCGGCCGCTCGCCGCGGTACAGGCCGAGCCTCTTCAGCGCCTCGACCACGGCTACTCGCGCCTCTCGGCGAGTCAGGCCCTGAAGGATCAGACCAGGTAACGATGAGGCGGTGCTGTGTCGCGGTAATGGGCCAGCGGACGGCGGCATCGGGTGTCTGTGGACGTGAACCCGCAACGGTTACGCCACCTAATCACAGGTAAAAACATCGAAAATCGTGACACAAAGCATTTGCCTGGTTCCCCATCGCATTCACATTGCTCGTAAGGTATAGAGACAGACCACGTACCGTTCTTGCGCCAACAGAAATGGCATTGGGAGAATCATGAACAGTTGATGAAAACACTCCTCACTGCACATGTCGATGACGGTGATCCGTACCATACGGCATAGAATGGTAAACATGTCCGATCACAAAGGTTGTCTGCAAAAGATGGCAAAGGAAATACGTGGAGAAACAATACCTGAAATTCCCCGCCGTTTTCATTAATGCGTCCGTCTTCAGACAGGACGGTCACAATCTCCAGGTCATGTCGTTTTCCAATCTCAAAATCTTTTGGATCATGAGCTGGCGTGATTTTCAGGGCTCCTATGGACACAACAACCTACATAAGTCAAAGTCGGAAACTTACAGCACAACCAAATGCCAGTCATACAAACATGCATTCCAAATGTATCACAAGAGAGTTCAAATCAAAAATAAGGATTTCAGTATACAGTAGCAAGGTGTGGTACCCAAACACCTTCAAATTCCATTTTCTAATGATGCACATTAACCTTCTAAAATAGGTTTGGTGTGACCGCTTCGCCTGCGCATTATAGCACTGTGTTAAAACAGCATTACACTTACCATGTTTATTCTTGTAACTACTCACATGTCCATAAAAAAGCTTTTGTTACATCGCTCTACCATGGGCATGCGCAGCCGACCGGGAAAATGTCTCACCTGTCTCCAGGTCCGGCCCCATCTCGTGGTGGAGCCGGACCACGTGGCGGACCACCCGTGGTCCGCACGTGGCAGGCGCAGCCGGCCGGGGTGGTGTCTCAACTGTCTCCAGGTCGGGCTCCACCAGGTGGTCCGCCACCACGGGCAGGCGCGGCCGGCCGGGATGGTGTCTCACCTGTCCCCAGGTCCGGCTCCACCACATCGTCCGCCACCACGGGCAGGCGCGGCCGACCAGGTCGCAGTGGGTGGATCACGTGACGGCCCGGCCAGCGGCGCCAGCGCGGATCGTTAGGGTGGACGGCCACCGCCGTGTCTCCCAGCAGCGTCTCCGGCCGGGTGGTGGAGACCACGATCTCCTCCGACGAATCTGTGGCACCCAGAGACGAAAAATTCGTGCGAAAGTAATCTAGAAAGTCAAAGAAGGTCATGAAGAGGGGAAGGGAATCAGGTCATGAAGCAGAGAGGCCTCATTGTTCTTCCTGAGCTGGCGACAGCCGTCTTCAGAAGACGATGAGCAGAAAGTCCAGACACAGCCCGAGATGTCGGTGTTCTGGTCTTCTCCTACGCAACTGTTCTTCCGGCATACAAACGAGCAAGACAACATATACCAGGATGTCCATATACCATCTACCATGGTTTTTGACTTTCTAGAACAGCCCTAAACGTCAGTTTTTTTTTTTGCTTTCTTAAGAAGGAACACATGCTGATTCAAGTGTGTCTCTCCTTGACCCACGCCGTTTGTGACAGGCTACAGCAAGTTTTGAAAGCCAAACTAAAGAGGTCGGATCATAGGATTTCGACCAACCTTCTTCCCAGCAATAGGCAAAGTCCACCATGGTGCCATCTATCGTCTGGTGATCGACCTCGACATCTGACACAGCCGACTGCAGGTGGCAGCACCAGTTCACCAGTGCTTCAGCTCGATAGACTACTCCGGCGTCAAACAGACGAACAAAGGCCTCCGTCACCGCCGCCGACATGGCCTGAGATCATAGGAAAATCCAAATCAGACGCCACGCGAACAACAGATATGCCTGAACTCTGACTGATACTGACGAAGATTCACTCGGACTGACGTCGACCATTCTGCAGCAATGAACTGGCTGACGTGACTAATCATGTGTGACGCCATTCTGGAAATTCAATCAACCGCATGCGATTGCATTGAAATGCCACATTACAGCGCCAGCAGGAGGTAGACCGTTTCGCCTGTGCAATAGCTCACTGGGTCCATTGTGAAGACGGCCCTGTTCCAGTCTAGGGTGACTCCAAGGGCCTTGATCTGGTCGTGGATCTGTTCAGTTCGGTTCGTCCTCCATTTCCAGACGCGTCTAAGAAACCTGCACACCCGAACATGGATCTGATCCAACAGAGGACACAATCGAAGGGTACACGCACCAAAACCTAATGGTTTTCACAAGTATCCTAGGACAGGAAGACGTGTTTTTATCTAATATCGGGGTTTCAAGGGTCAGACACTACTAACTCGCCGCGTTCGCGGACAAAGTACAAATGGCGGACAAAGTACAAAGCAACAAAGTACAAATGACGTTCAGAAAGGATCCAACGACTACCATGATCGCGCAGCGCAAAACACCGGAGACGACCTGAAACTCGGTGCAGGTAATATAGGCAATCTACTCAACATAATACAGGAACTAACGAATGTGATGATGAAAATGAATTCATCTCTGCATTGCACACGGTCCAAACGAAATCAGTCTCATAGGTGATATCACAGTGATTCCCCGTGGTAGATCGAGCACTGCCCTGCACTGCTAAACTTAACACTTGAATTACATAAAAAGCAAAAACAAAAAACAATAAATTTGGATGACTCACTCCACTCAAAAATAACATTTATATCAGCTCCTTCTTCATGGAATGAATCAAACACCTGCACACCAACAATACCGTCAATTTCAGCAATACGATCATGACCAAAATGCTGGCGATATGGCAAGTCATCCAACACGCCTTAACTCACTCATCTCGTCCCAGATGGTGTCTGGTTTTCTGCTCCTCCGTCCACAGGGCCTTTTCGACGATCACCTGGGTGGCGATACCGGCGTGGTCGGTGCCCGGCACCCAGACCACCTCGTCACCGAGCATGCGCCGCCTGGAGCCACGGCAGACAGTGGTCACCAGCTGGCTGGGAACCAGACCACCTGGCCACTGCACAAAATTACTCAGCATGTCTCACACAGGGCAGTGTAACACTCATTCAGAATGATGAACCAGATGTTTTTCCCTCATGTCGCTTTTGCCTTCCAATGCAATGCAAAACTGGTGACGCTACCTTATACGTCGAATGTTTCGTCAGATACCGCGCGAGACCGGCGATGGGGCCAGGATTTTTGTGATGCATGGTCTTCTGATAAGGAGGCGGCCAGTGCTCACCAGCGGCAGATGGCGTCCTGGACGGAGAGGGTCAGCGCGTGGCCTAGGTGCAGTTTGCCAGTGACGTTCGGCGGTGGTAACACCATGGAGAAAATGGACGCCGGCCTGCTGCCAGATGCGCCTCCGTTTCCATCGTCCCAGAAGCCCTTCCACTTGTGCTCCACAAAGACAGGATCATATGCCTTTGGAACGTCTGCAGTGCAGCACAAGAGCTCATACCTACAGCAACAGCTCCCTGGGTTAGCAGCCACAATGCATTCCATTACTGTCTACAGTGACAATAAAATCAACCCAGTCATAATTAAGTACACTCAACCTGTCTTTACATGGAAAAAGGAGAAAATCGTTACAAAAATTCCTCTAAGCCGAGGCAGGAAATTCCAGCGGATTACAGGCATAATAGCAGGGAATTCGTAAAATCACAAAAAATTAAAAAAGTTCGATATACAACTGAATTACCTTTGTTGCCTGTCACTTGCTGATGATTAGATGAAGATCTGAATGTAGCAATATGTACAACAGATGAATATGAGGCCCTCAATCCAACAAGTCTTTCAAAAATGGGTACTGAAGCTGAACACAACTGGTTCATCATTACTCCACTCTGAAATGAAATACCAAATTAAAAAAAAAACATGCATCATGGTGTAAGTGTAAAGCTTCCAGGACTGGCATCACCATAATATGAAACCAACACATTGGGATGCAGTTTACACAATGGCAAATAAGAATGAAACATCAAAATACTCACTACTCATCAGCTAACTGAAAATCACACTAATGGGTTCAGGAACTGGGTTATCAAAGTTGTTGCTTCTGAGGAACAGACTTCACACTTTTGCAGGCCACAACTTATATGACTGATTCAGTATATGGCAAGCACCTGAACACTGTTTTAAAACAATGTCAGACCACAATGAGCTCATCTGTCATTGCAGGAGTCAATTTCCTCAACAGTGAGCTTAGCAAAGGACCCCATGACATCTTTTCATTCTGCAGTTCAGTAAAAATGACCCTGTTGCATTCTGAGGGCTTCTGTTACCATGGAAACAAAGTTCAAAAATTTGCTTGCAAAATATAGAAAAGTTGTGATTAAAATGCTGAAATGTATGGCTTTACCATACCCTGTATACTGCCCAGATTGCTACTTCAATACAGAAATGTCAATGTCACATGTATGTAATTTTACCTTTTTCTGGGCCCTAATTTTTTTAGCTTAATCTTGCCAGAGAGGGTTTATTTCCCCTTCATATCCTGAGAACTTATCATCCTATTTTGGGAGAAGCCTGAAGCAGATTGCTGTGATGTAACCTACAATTTAATGTGCCTCGAAATGTGAAAAAAATCTTTAATGGCAGCATCAGGAACCAAAAAACAGAGTTTTACATAATGTTCACTGGTCACCACTGGACAAGATATTCATGGCAGAAGAAGGTGCTCTAGGAAGAATGGAAATGACATCAGAAGGTCATAAGCATGTTTTCAAGGTAAAAATATATTTATATATCATCAATGGCTTATCCAGTGACTATACAAGACAGGGTAATTCAGAAAGTATCCTTTCTGTGCTTTTACAAATTCACATAATCTGACAGGACAGGCTGAACATGCCTCTCAAACTCATTCTGGATCTGCCTCTGATGAAGCTACAAACCCAAATTTTTCAGTGTGTGCCAAAAAAAGGGAAAAGTCACAAAATTCCATAACCCTACTTCACACTGTTAAGAAATGGCAGGCAAAAAGCTTTAGGTTGGGCTTAGGTTAAGTCCTCTGCCTGCCCAGAATAAGGTGAGGATGGCTCAAGACCAGATCTGTGAGCTGAAACTGTTGCTATATCTTTCATCTTTTCATGAGGGCCTTAGTTATGAAACAAATACATATTAATCAAGTTTGACATAGTAGACTATAAAGCACATTTTTTACTTTCCCCTGCAATGTCTTTTTGAGTGTAATGTGTATATGTAACTATAAGCATACCACCATTTACAGACCAGTTCAACTTATCACACATTTTAGGAGACTCCTGATTACAAAATCAACAAACATATTTCTATGAAGACACAGTGTATCTAAGTCTATTTGTTTAGTAATAACAATGGTGTACATAGCCTTAACACCTAATGAAACATTAATGTAACATCTTGTTTAAGAAAGCTAACATGATCAGCTGGACTATGGTGGGAGAGAAGGCTGGTCACTGCCTGGCACAGTGGATTCAAGATGCCCTAGTGCTCAACACTTTGCCTGCAGGTGGCCCCTTCTCATGCTCATTTTCATGAACACAAATATGGGACAATATCATGTTGTGAACACTTTCAACATTTGGAAAACAACAACAGCAATATGAATACGCCAATCACAGATCATGGAAATATCATACAATAAACACAGAAATTTAGGCATAAAACCATATTTCTCACAAGTGTAATAATGAATGTCTATTTTGCTATGTCAGGGGTATGTATATCTAAGTGCTTTCATGCAAAAATGTAAATAAATACCCACTCTGTAGGCTAGGTACACCTCTTTTGACTAAACAAGACAATTATCAGTTCAGATATAGAAAATTTGGCCATTTCAAAACATGCATGAGTCTAACCATCACGTTAAGATTCAATAGTCCAATGGCATCACACATTTTTACACAGTACATGAAGACATCCTTGGAGCAAACTCCATGTAAACAAGATAATGTCATGAGCTTCAGTCATGTGCAGGTTTGGAAATCTGGATTTCATTCTTGGTGTTGGAATATAATTTTTGCTTTGGAGCACAAAATTTGGCCAATAGTAATGCTGGTTTCAGTTGGCATTCTTGGTGTAAGTCAGTTATGATATATTACCTGCTTCTTACTGAATGGAAAGAGTCACCTGCTTGCAGAGTTAGAAATTCATTAACATGGGTATAATAAACCTTTTTGATAGAGAGAAAAGACAAGACTTCTGGCATATAAAATGTTTTTGACACACATTTTCTGGTGCTTTTCAGCAACAAAAAACAACACCTTCTGCAACCCTGGACATGTGTGTTTACAGCAATATCTCCATTCCCTTCAGAAATGATAGTGGGAGCATAAATGGTTTTTCATTAAGTACAAAAGTTTGTCCATTTTACTGCGAATTATACATAGCTGAAATGGTCTAGTGAGATAATTATCACATGTCTGAGTGCAACTTACTGTGTGTGCAGCTTAGTGCAACTTAGACAGAGTGGCCTTCAGTCACACAAACTGGTGCTTGATGACATGCAAAACTTGACATGAGACTCAGGACAGCTGGGCAATCCTTTAGAAGCGCACGCCATAAACCAAGCACACTGGATGACACATATACGGCGCGCGTGGCAAAAGGAGACGTCAGCTGTTGCAAGAAACAACAACATTATGCACTGGAGCTCCAGGGTCGTACATCACCTACTATTCGCTCTTGTTTTACACAGTAGGTTAGGTTAGGTTAGGTTAGGTTAGGTTAGATTAGGTAAGGCTAGGTTAGGTTAGGTTAGGTTAGGTTAGGTTAGCGAATAGTAGGTGATCCACGACCCTGGAGCTCCAGTGCATAATGTTGTTGTTTCTTGCAACAGCTGACGTCTCCTTTTGCCACGCGCGCCGTATATGTGTCATCCAGTGTGCTTGGTTTATGGCGCGCGCTGAGCCTAAGAAGCTGCAAGTCCCAGCCCACAAACAGTGGCATGCAAATGGTGCATAGTTTTGTAAACTATATCCAGCATGTGCCTGGCTGTTTGGTTTGGGCATGGATGAAGTTTTATGGTGGGATCCAATGCAATTTTCGATTTGATACACAGTAACAAAAAAACTTGTAAATTTCCGTTGGTCAAAATAAAGTTTCGACGTTCATGGGATCTTTCTCACACAACGGTACTCCCACTCTGCCCTTGTTTCGGAATCCTTTGGGAACCTGGAAAATGACAATTTAGGAGACTTCTTATTACTCACAGCGCACGTAGCTACGGAGCGAAACCCCATTTTGACTTCCCTATGTACCTAGGTCACGAGCTCGTAGTCAACTGCAATAAGTCTTTACTTATACTTATATTGGGTTTAGAGGCGTGCCTCGACCTTTTGGTCATTATGCGCCGCCTGTCAAGTCTGTGTGAGTTACGTTACGTTAGAGTGTATGTGGCGAGTTTTAAAGATAGCGCAAGTGTTTCATTTAACTTTACAGGTTGAAAGAGCAATGAACACAAGTGCTTTTTACGTTACGTGAATGTGTGTGACAAAAAATTTTTGGATGCCGCTGAGATCGGCATGGTGGGGGCCTCCGTGAAGCGGGGGCAAGACGCGCAGGGGGAAGAGGAAGGGAGTCGCCGCCTCTGCTACTGTCGGCTACGTTACTTTGAGCCCTCCTGAAAAACTAGGAATTTAGGATTTGGAATTGATTTTGCCAAGGTGCCGGCACGTGGCCTACTCCTCGCGAAAAGCACCGAGGGGTCTTTATCGTGCAGGCTAGGAGGAGATTGCCCACACCGCCTCTCACGCTGGCTAAGCGTTCACCCTCTCACGCCGGGTGTTGCGGAAGAAAGAAAGGAGTGAGGAGGATGTGCGGTGTTGTGTGGCGTTAGAGTTTTTCTGCTAGGTGTGTGTCATTTAGGTACGTGAATAGCAGCTGTAGAAGGTCTGGGTGCTGGTTACCCAGTAGGGTACCCAGGGTGAGCGGAATGTTCTTTTGGTGGCAGAAGGCCTTAATGGGTCGTCTTTGTGTTTCGAAATCCCTACATTCCAGCAGGAGGTGATTTACGTTAAGTGTTGTGTTGCATGTGTGGCATTGTGGTGCTTGGTAAGAGCCGTCCTCTAAGAGTGGTTGTGTGCATTGTGTGCGACCCGTTCGAAGTCTGGTGAGGACGACTTCTTGGCGTCTGTTTTTTTGATTTGATGTGTCCCAGGCGCCAAGTGTGGGTTTGATGTCGTACAAGTGTGCGTGGTGATTTTGTGTCCAGGTGTTCTGTTGGTGTTTACGGATGTGTTGTTGCAGGGCGGCCTTGCAGTCGTCGAGTGAAAATTTTGTGTCAAAGTATGTGTCAAATGCTAGTGACTGTTTCGCAATCTGGTCTGCTCGCTCATTACCTTTGATGTTAGCGTGTCCCGGTATCCAAAGGAAGGAAATGTCGTTTACGTTAGGGGACACGTGCTGTTGTATGCAATCAATGATGTAGTGTGATGGGTCGGCCGTATTGCTGATGGCTTGTAGGACCGATTTTGAGTCAGAGCAGACAACTACGTTAACCATGTTGTGTCTGATTGCCATGCGAATGGCTATCAGTATGGCCATGGCCTCTGCGGTGAAGATTGATGTGTGGTCTGGGAGGCGGTTGCCGAGCTCAAAGCCAGGCGATGTGAGTCCAAATCCGACTTTGTCGTCGATTTTGGACCCGTCTGTGTATATGAATGATTTGTGGTTGTTAACAGTGGTGTATTCGCGGAATTTTGCGAGTATCTCTGTTTGAGTTATGTCTGTTTTGCGTTCTGCGAGGAGATATTCGATAGTGGGTGGTTGGTGAATCCAGAATGGCCTGAGGGGCGGTCTGGGTGCAGTGGGCGGTACTGCACAATAAGTCTTTGGTAAAGTCTCGTTTAAATGGTGCACCAAGCTGAGCCATAAACTGCGCCAGGATTGTCTAGACTGCGACGTTAGTGGTCTATTTTCTTCCCTGTGGCCGCCGCCGAAGGGATGACACCTCCCTGCGCCTGCTAGGAAGTATGTTTCCAGTTTTGGGATTGGCGGTCGTTTGAGGTGTTCATAAACCGTAACAAATCGTGTCTTGGCCTGGTCTTCGGTTGGTATGCATACTTATTAATTGTATTCAGGTGTTCTGTATAGTGCCATAATTTCGTCTTAGTTTCTTGCAGTGGATGGATTTATACTGACAACCGGTACCTCATGGCCCCGTAGCGTGCCGTAGGCTGTTACTGACGTCCATTAGTGTAGGAATGGGACAGAGGCCAGGACCTCCCCACTTTTGGGGAAATTAGACATGAGCCCTAAAGAAAAAATATAAGCCATGTGAAAGGAAGTCTTCATTCACTCCCCCCTGCACACACACACACACTTCCCTGACAGTCCTATGTCCCTCCTATCCCAATCTTTTCTGCAAGTAATTTTAAGGGGAGGATATGTTCAAAGCAACAGCTTGCCATGAATGATACCACCATGAACCCTTCATACTGAAGTGGAGTTCTGTTTATTTTCTTTTGAATGAAAAATTTCAACTGCATACATTCACAATAATTGTAAACAGCATAGTTTTTATTATAGTTGGGCATATACCTTTTTATGAGATTGTTTAGCTAAAGAAATGCATGCTATGAGGAGTGCAACCTTACCTACCTATACCTTACCTACAGCTGCTGGGAATTTTGAAAGCAACTGGGCCTGTTGGTCCTGCTCATATCAAGCTTGTTGCATTGTCCCATCATCACTCTTAGTGTGTGGTGTCATACATGCACTGTGCCCAATGCCTGTCAAGTCTGGATTTGAATGTTGTGATGTCAGCTGTCACTACATTAGCTGGCAGGGAATTCCAGTCACTGACAACTGTGGTGCTAAATGTCCTCGGACAGATCAAGGATGTTTCCTGTGGCTTGTGTATCTTCTGCTGGTAACCAGGCCCATTTTATTGGTGTTGCAAACAGCATTGTTAGGTCCAGCATTTCCATGCTCTGGCAAAGGTGAAACTTAGATTTCAAGGCCATGGGTGGGGCATTTGCAACTTTTGGAAGGCAACCATAAGTACAGTTTGCTCTAATCTGTCCAAACATCTACATCATGTCTGGGAGTTAAAGCAGTGTAAAGTTAGTTAATAATGCAGCTAAGAAAATATTTGAAGGAAAAATAATGCACCATGCTGCTTGCCCAAGGCCATTTAAAATTCAAACCCAAGATACCTTTTTATAACATCTACCTACTTGGTACCTTGAGGTGGTAAAGATTTTGCAGGCATCAAGACCTGTAGGGCCTGGCCTCATCAAGTTTGTGGCATACATGTAATACATTGGTCCTGATCAGGGATGATGCACATGGTGCTCCCCCAGTGCTTGTCAAGTTGTGCCTTGATCTTGAGGGATTGAGCTCTGATTACTTCTCCAGGAAGGTTGTTGCAGTCATTGGCAGTGCACATGCTGAACATGATTTGCATCTGACTCTTGATGCTGTTTGCAGCTTGCTGATCTTCCAGGGATGTCCTTGTGTGTATCCTGAGTCAGGAATTTCTCTAGATCCAGATTAGTGCCACCATGCACAAGGAGGAAAACCTGAATCATATTGCCTCTTTTTCTGGTGTAATGTAATGATGGGAACTCCAGGGCTTTCAGACAGTCTGGGTATGGTAGATGGCAAACATCACCTGCCAGGCAAGTCACTCTTTACTGCATCCTCTCAGCCTTCTGATCTTTCCCATTAAAGAGACCCCAGACAAGGTTGCCATACTTGACACCAGTATGCACCAATGTCTTGCACAGAAGAGGGAAGGTAATGGCATTCATCATCTCAAATGATCTCATGTATGACTGCCAGCATCTGATTAGCCCTGGTAGCAGCTGAGGCAACTTGCTTGTGGAATTCAAGGTCTGCATCAACTTCATTATCAAAATCTCCCTCCAAGAGCAAGTGGTGGAGTGGGGTATTATATGTGTGCTTTTGGTTTTGAAAGCCATTGTGCATGACCTTGTATTTTGTTTCATTAAAAAGTAGCTGCCATATGTGTGACCATTCAACCACAACATTATATCAGCCAGGAGTGCCTCAGTACTTGGTGTGAGTGACAGTTGTAGATTTTTGTATTGTATGCAAGGACCTTTATTGAGCACTGTGCAGTGTGTGGTAAATCTTTGATGAAGACCAAGAAAGTAGTAGTAAGGACAGAGCCTTGGGGACTTCACTGTACTACCATGATATTTTATCAGGTGAAATATGTGGTCAGAGATTTCTGCTGAGGAATCTGGGATGAATACTTTTGAGATTGTGTCACAGGTCATGTTGAACAACATGTAGGACCAGGATGTTTATGCACGATTCTATACTATTATGTAATCTTAAACAGTGCACTTGTTGCACAAAAGCATCATCACTGTGTACATGTGAAGGGTAGCTGGCATCTGGTGCTCTGCAAATGCTTTCATGGTTGTGTGTGATACAGTTTAGTCTCTGCTGAACTGTAAATGTGTCACCACCAGTACTATATATTGTAAGATATGTTTGTCCATTTTGCTTCCAAAAGTTGTATTCTTGGTACATTATACTAGATGTCCTGCTCTCTCCATAGTCCTTTGCTTTTGTTTGTTGCAAATGGGATAAGCCCAGAACAGTATGATTTAATTACCATTTGTATGACATGTGCATCTGTTATAGAATATAGACCATCTGGTGAAACATTTTATAACTTTTTCTGGTATTGACCATGCCAGTTATGCTGCTACTGACCAGTGGCCTTTTGCATGTTGTGCATTATTGCTGTGCACATATTGCACATTGTACTGTACATCTTGTTATTTGGCAGTTTGGAGTCAAAACTCATTCAGCTCATTTTTAATTCAGATGTGTGTGACTCAGCTCAGGACACAACTCAAGCATTTTTCTGCATAATGAATTCATCTCTTGGCATGAAAAGTTCATGAGTCAGTTCAGACTCATCCTGAGTTGAGCACAAGTCCGACTGTGCTGTGTTGTTTTATGTTGTGTGACATGTTCATGCATTTACTCATGCTGCATTGACATCATGCACATTGGATGATAAAGCTAACATTTTTTCAGGGTTTATTGCTCCAAAGACCTGTCTGTAGTGTATTTTGTATTATTTGAGGGTCCAAATCCAAGTCAGAACACTAGCAAAGATGATGGCAAGTCTGCTTGGATCAAAGGTGGAAGAGAAGCCTCAAGAGCCAGAGAAGCCTATTGACAGAGAAAAGGTAAAGATATATTCTTCAAGCACTTGGACTTTGTCCCAACTCCCAAAGCTTTGAACACAATCCTTATTTTTAAATACTTTGCTCTCTTTTGCCTTTGTAGGATTATGAAGTATGTCTTTCAAGTCTATATCTGTCTATGAAGTGGCCAATCATAATGAAATCACAGGGGATTAGACTTTGTGTTTGGGCTAATTTAACGTTAATTGTATCTTGCTGTATTATTGTGTGCTGTGGGAATCAGTGCCCGTATATGCTTCTCACACTGCATACACCAGTTTAATTTGTATATTGCCATGTGAGAGACATTATGCAGGATGTTGGTTGCAGCTGATGCTGGAGGTACTCAGAGTTTACCTTGCCCATCGTCATTTTAAGAAGGCTGCATTGCCAGAAGTGTTTGTAATCTTACTTGCACACACATTATGAAAATGCAGCTGGCTCAGAAAGAAAAAAAAATCAATCCCTGGTAAAACAGTTGTGATGTGGCAGATTGGCTGGACTCATTGTATGACTATTCTTCTGGTGTATGGTTGTGATGATGTTTTCCACACCTTTTATGATATATGGGCCATAGATTACCCATGCATGGTTGTGATGATGTTTTCCACACCTTTTATGATATATGGGCCATAGATTACCCATGCAGAATATGAGTTTGAGTCAGGTAATATATAGTTTGTTCTTCAAAATATGCCCATTTGATGTGTGGAACTGACAGGATCTGTGTCAGTATACTTTTTTATGAATTATATTGATAATGGTTATTATGTGAATTGTGTTAATATATTACATATTACATTAATATATTAACATATTAAAATAGCACAGTAATATATGAAATAGTTAATATATTAAAATAGTTAATGTATTAAAATAACATATTTAACATAAAATAATCATGTTAATTATGTTAAATATACAGCTGTTTATGAAGGCTTAGGGATGCACCGACTCCTTGGTAATACGTCGCCCAGTGTACTTCGATGTTATCGGTGACGTCTGTCTCCACGTTGCTAAGTTATGCCTGCTTCTTTCCGAGTTTTTTAAATCCCGGGAAACATTCCCTAGTTCATCTTATCTTCAGATCTGGAGATCACGCGAACCCATGCAGCTTCCGGCTTATCCATTGTTCCTGTCTTAGCCACATTAGTAGAGCGTGCCGTGTAATATCGGCTCTGCTCCGTCCTGTCTGGCAGCTGCGTCTCGTCGCAGACCCAGCACGGTTCCTTTCCACGGCACTGGACGGAGACCGCGCTGGTGTCCGTTACGTATCGCACCCTAGGTGCCGTGGACAGGGGCGACATCTCTCTCGGTTGCGTAATTGGTCCTAGGAAATGTTTTGGCGTTAACGATCACTGCCTACTGCTTTAATAACTGCAGTGGTACTCAAAACTTGGTGTGTGTGTGTGTGTGTGTTAAAACATCCCTTTGAAAAACAAAACTTGGTATGATATTTTCACTTCTTGGTTCATCTCTTACCTGTTTAAGTGACACCCAAAGCGTTTGTGTTTCCGATGCCACTGGATCAAAGCTTACCTCGAAATCGTTACCTTACATCATGTACTTGTGTCAGTGCTCCTCACTGGCTCCCGTACTGTTCGCCGTACTTTCTATAAAGTCTTAAAGAACTTTATACGGAGGTCAGAGCTAGAGGTGAGCTTGTGGGCCCAGGAGGCAGAGGCCTTTCAGATTCTGGACGACACGGAGGTGCTCGTGGGTGGTCCCTGGACTGCGCGTTCGAACACGATCGCAATGCTCGAGGCGTCTCTTGCTTCGCTGGGACAGTGGTTTCTTGCCGGTGCCTTCAAATTTAGGAAAGGCAAGACCCATCTGATCATAATTGGGAGCCCTCAAACCGTTTTGAAAATGGCGCAGATAGGTGTCAAACTTGGTGGCACTCGCGTTTCCCCGTGCCTGCACGCTAAGAGCAAGCATCTGTCCTGGGACTCACACGCTACCAAGTTGTGCCGCCGTTGCTGCGGTATATTGTCCGGCCTCTCACAGGGACGGCACCGTGCCACAGAAAACGCATTGTTTTCGTTGGTGACGGCCTTAGTTCTCTCTCAGACGCGTTACTGCTCTTCGGTGTGCGGTAGTCGAACCATGAAAAATGTGTCTCGAATTCGGAAAGTTTCCAACATTGCCGCAAAGTTTTTGTTTTTGCCGATGAATATTTGAACGTACGACGGATCTGAAGGGGAGGTTTGGCATGTTGCCAACTTAGCAGTGTTTCGGACAATAAACACTGTGCTTGTTCAGAATAGCTCGGGGCCTCGGCGACCGGGACTCGATTGCCCGCGACATCCAGCGGGACGGGCACCTGCGGGTCAGGAACACCACGCGCGATGACGTCCGACGGGTGCCTCGGTCGTGTAGTGAGGCCGGCAAGCAACGTTTTTTTTATCACTGCCGTTCGTCATTGCTTTACAGTTCTTTTCCGCAGGACATAAGAAGTTGTGCTAGTCACAGTTGTAAGCGCGCCTCAAGCGTTATTTGAAATACCGATTGTCTGAAGACGTGTGGTTTATGTTTCATCCATGTAACATGCGACGAAGCATTCGCCCGTATGGTTGCATTGATGTGACGTGGAGTCTAATATCCACTACATTGTGGATAACCCCAATTTTACACTACAATACTTGATAATATATCCTGTCACTGGCGGATCCGGGGGGCCATCGTGGCCAATATGTCTTTTGACACCAGCCCCCACGCCAGCCGTATCCATTTCGTACAGAAGCGATTTTTTGTTTATTTTTTTTAAACATTCATTAAAAAATACGGCTCATTTAAAAAAAAAAAAAGCGAAACAAAATAGCCGAAATCCAGAAGGAAAGAAATCTTTGGGGTAAGTTAAACTACATGAATGGAGATTTGTCTCTCCCCCTGTAGCATATGGTCCGGATCTGCCCTTGAAGCCCAGTTTGGTCATTTTTGCCATGGTAACGTGCTTTTTGAGGCATTGATTTTGGAGGCACTGAAAATAACGTTCATTTAAGGGCATTGACCTAACCTTTAGCGTTGTCCGTAACCCGGAGGTCAAGAAATTCGTGATATCTAGGGCCTCATGGTCACAAGTTATCGATTCTTCCGTGAATCTTGGGAATGGGACCATTAGTTAGCGAAATATACAGGTGGGGAAAATGCCCTTCCGTCTGCAGTAACTGGAAGGTGGCGGTATACGCCAGTCATTGGGGATTTAAAATACATAAGGATTTTCATTTCTGGTAATGATTGACGGCCGTGATGAACTTTTTTCTATTTTGAGGCCAAATTGCTTCTGGTTTAATCATGGATAACTATTCGATTCGAAGCATGTCCTAATAACATGGGAACATAAAGGCAAACTTTTCCTGCTGTTACTCGCGGCCTTCGAACCTTATAACTAAAGCGCACGAGACCGATAAACTCAGTTGGTTTTGACAGGATACTGAAAACCCAAGGACTTTGCCAATCCTAGTCGTACTGTTGTGTAGTAGGCCCAACCACAACTATGCCTCATGCATGTATTTGCAATGCATTTGTTTTTCTATTATCATTTTTATTTGATCCGAACTTTTTGAAGTGGACGGCATTAGAATTCGAATCATTACGAACGTTTGCAGTATTTAAAGGATGTTGTATTACTCCTGTACGTGTACGTCTTAATAGCATTTGAAAACGTGGTCATTTATTTCTGATGTGCGTTTTGACGTATTTAGCACTCAACTTCTACACATCGCATTACACATCTGATTCTTTTTGTTTTTCAGACCTGTCCGCTGCTTTTGCGTGTGTTCTGCAACACAAACCGTCACCACTCTCTAGCGGAATACTCCAGAGGCAACGTGCCAGCAAACGAACTGCAGATATACACTTGGTGAGTTTCAGCCTATATGCAGTCTGTTGTTCATCTCAGTGAGGAGAAACTGAAGCACAGAAATGTGGCGACCAGCATGTGTCAGTTTTTCCTTTCTGTGGGCGTTCACAAGGCACATTCACAGATAATGTCTTCTGAATTGCTCGGAGGTTGACAATTTAGTGGAATTATTAATCACAACATACTTAACCGCAAACTGGCACAGTGCCGAAGTTTTGAAACAACTGCATGCATTGAACGTTCTTATGGATATGTAAGCGAACTTTTAAGACAACTGTATGCATTGAACGTTACCATGAATATGTTGGCTGGATCGATTAACTTGCTATTTTTGGATACGTTAACCAAACACAATTGGGTACCCACACTAGTTTGCGAGAACCTTCGGCCTGCTGGCGTGGCCTGTGTCTGTTTGCCGCGCGCCCGCCGGCGCCCGCGATCACGGGCCGTCGGAGTGACGCGTGCCGTAACCGGCCAGGATGGACGCCACGCTGAAGGAACTCACCTCGCTGGTGAAGGAGGTCAACCCCGACGCCCGCCGCAAGGGCACCTTCTTCGACTTCGCCCAGGTGTACCCGGAGGTGAGCGGCCGCGGCATGGGCCACCGGATGAGGGAGATCGGCTCCACCTGCTCCGGCCAGAAGGGCGCTGACGACGCCAAGACGCTCGCCTCGGTCAGGTGAGACGGCCGACAGCGCCATCTTTTGTGCCGTGTATTTCCGTTGCCCTAGGCTGATTGGTGTTTGCTTTTGGTTAGCAGCGCCACACGTCAACTAGGGTGGTAGCAGATATGTCAGTTTTTGAAGTGGATTCGGGTTGCCCGCGCATGGATTATCATGGGGGCTACAAATCACTGCGGATGCTCGGTTCATAGAGTCTCGTTGTAAATTCACAAATCTTTGGGTTGCTGAGTCAGTACTGAAGGTGCTGGCTGCAAAGGCACCAGCAGAAGAATGGAAACCACACCCGTGGATAACACGTCAGGGAATAAGCGTGACAAACGGATATGTCGAATTTTAGCACTAGTCCAGGTGACATCAGCAGTTGCCATTGGAGTATCGAATAAGCCACGCCCCTAGCTGGCATTTATCCATAAAGTGATACATGGAGATGTCACTGGCACTGCTAGTAACCAGGATGTACGCACAGCTTTACTGAGAGGTGTTTTGGATTAGCGGTGCACGTGATTCGGTTGCGCTCTGCGTTTTCATTTGCGCTGAAAGCACTGAGCTTCCCAGAGCTCGTACGCGTGTCCCTGTACGGCAGGTTCACAATCGGCGACTACATGGACATCGCCATCACGCCTCCGAACATGCGCGGCGGCCCCATGATGAGGAGGATGCGGCCGTTCTAGACGGTCTGCTGAGGCGGCCCGGAGCCGTCTGGACGGGTCCGGCGCGTCTGTGGTGAACAGCTGCGTCGGTCTGGTCCGGGGGACCCGCTGGAGGCGGACCGGCCGAGGCCCGAGCGTGGGCCAGCCCGAGCTGAGCCGTGGACCAATCTGCGGATCCCGCCCCCGCCCATGTCCCGCGGCGGGCCGGAGCCGCGGGCGACTCTCGGCGGCCGTCACGGCCGAGAGGCGCCGGCCGGGCGCTGGGAGTGTCGTGTTTCGGGCGGCCCCGGTCGGCGGGCTGCCGGTCGGGAGGCGAACGTGGCCAGCTGCCTGACCGAGGAGGCCGCTGGTTTGCTCATCTCATTTCTCTGTGTGTGCGCGTGAGAGCCGGTCTCACGAGAGACCTGGGTCTTAGCAGTGGTTTGTGACATCCCAGTGACAGGAATGAGCCGTTTTCATCCACAAATACGTGCGGAGGTTTCCGTTTTGTCGTAGGAATAAACAAGGTCCGATCATAGAATCTGTGGTGTTTTGCAGTAACCGAAGAATGATTGGTGATTTTGTATTTCGCCCGTGAGCTTTGGAGTTCTTGAAACTGGACTGAAACTGTTGAATGTTGGTGCAGTGATTGGCATAGTGGTTGACATGAATTTCGTCGGGCCATCTCGTGATTCAACATTTAGAAACACAAACATATGGGAATGTCACTAGCCCATTGCTACGGCTACCGTATCGAAGAAACGCTGGGTAATGTACAGTGAACGCTTGAGGTATCGCCTACAGTGTTTCGGTGCAACTATTGATACAAGCGACCGGGTACACTGGACCTGGGTTCATGTTCTGTACGTTTGACAGTATAGGTTACTACTGTAGACTCGTCGAAAAATGTGAATGCCCTTTGGTCTCGCATCTGGGTAACTAATCCATTTGGATGAAGTCAAAACGAACAGGGGCTTAAGGCTTCCGAACTCCTATTAATTTGTAATGCTGTGCACGGTGGTTGAGTGAAAAGCAATGCCTCCATCTCGATTACGTTCCTTTGGAGAAAAACATATCCATAAACGAAACAGGAAAGATATTCGTGAGATGTGCTTCTTTTGTAATCCACATTTACTTCTCCACGCGAATTCCATCAGCCTCTACACACTTCTGCCAAACGATGGACAAGTTTCTCAACGCCTTCACGAAAGAACTTCACACTTTGTTTCTTCATCCAGGTCCTGACAGTCCTTTCCATCTGTCAAACTGGTCGTACCGATGTCCACGAAGGCATTTCCTTATTTTTGGAAACAAAAGCTGAATGTCCCTTGGCGCCAAGTCTGGACCGCATGGCGGACGCAGTAAGATGTTGAGATCCACCGCTCAAGTCTACGGTGGCTCGCGAGGTGCGAGATCTAGCGTTGTCATGTTAGGGGAAAATGTTCTTTCTCCAAACTCTCCTTCATCGTTGTTTCAAACTTCTGAGAGTTGCGAGCGATGTCGTGCTCTGAGTTGATGGTGGTTCGAGCTTCAAGTAAATCCACGTAAAAAAAACATCGTCTGCCTCCCAGAAAACTAGCCATGAGATTTCCTCAGGGATGCACCGGATCGGGATTTTTGTGATCCAGCCGGATACCGGATATACCGGATCGGGGTGCCGGATATCCGGCCGGATTTCCGGCCGGATACCGGATATTATGGATAACTATTTTTAATTGCTAGTTGTTGCTGTAAAATGAGACGAAAGAGACTGCGCTAGAAAAGAAAGATCTGAAAAACTGGGAAATATGCAATGAAAAATATGAACAATTTGTGAATCATTCAAGCTATCGCTGAGAGTTATTGCGAGGTATCCGCATGTTTCATTCTAAAAAAAAACGAATAAATAAAGAGCACAGCGGTCATAGCGTAGATCACCGACCACCATCTCTGACTGAAGGCAAAGGGTCCAAAGTGCGCAGAATGTCATGGTGCCTTGGTAGACCTCAGATACCTGGCTTGATAAGCATTCTCTACAACTGGAATCATACGAAAACCGCTGCTGGGAAGACGATGTGTAATGTTCTTCACAAAAAAATGCGAGTCTGAGGAGGAAGCCCGGCCCCCGCGTCCACCTTTGGCTGAGCCAATGCCCGTCACACTTGTCCGTATAGGGCCTTCTGCATAAGGCAGACGTATAGGTGGGAGGGAGATTGGTACGATCCCCCCTCAGCCATTTCAACACCTTGCGTTCAAGAGTATCGCGGGAAAAAAACAGCGTGTTGCACGTGACGAGATCCCACGACTGGCATCCCTCCGTGGGGTCTCAGTTCAACAGATGATCTTCCACGTCGGGTCAAATGTCAAAAACTGGCAGAAAGTGGTATTTTTTAGATCAAGTCCAAATGAACGTCAAAGAATAAATGGTGATGAAACGAAACGAGTACCATAGTTCATACCATAGTAGTACCATTCGTCACTCAATTATGAGTCTATCTGTACACCACAAGATTGTATTTCACCCCTGGAGTCCGATCCAGGTCATGCTACGCCAATCGTCAAGCGGGATCGTCGGCTTCAACGCGTTCTCGGAGCTGCAGAGGCATTTTTGTACACAATAATAGATGCTGAAGTCAAATGTAGCATCTCAATTAACAAACACTATTGTCAAATAACGTATAAGGGTCATCAAGCCAATGACCTAGGGTGACCTCGATTTAACTGAAAATCGTAACTTAGATACCTTAAGAGCGTTTTCCGAGTTGAGACCCAAAACAAAGTCGAATTTTAGGTATGCCCTCGTACTGCAGACTTACACTCCGTGGCCAACGCCGCTCCGCCCGTCGGAACAAAAGTCAGGCGTTCGTCGCATTGCTCCCTCTTTAGATGAAATAAAAGACAACCTGTACCAAATTTATACCATATGATTCCTTACAGCTCGATAAATCCGAATATATGGGTTGTTTTGCAATGCCTATTTCTTATCGCATTCCCAAAGATAACAAATAACGTGTTTCCCGCCGTACCTCATGACCACATGACATGAGCTCATAACCCTCAGACAACCTCGGCGGCGTTGGACCATTTCCGTCCCCCCCCCTTACTGGCGAGGTTTGATGAATTTGTACAAGAGTATTTCAGACAGATAAAAATGTTTCGAAAATAGGAAGATGATGCGCCACAAAATGGTCCACTGAGCATGTGCTGGGTGTTGTTACAGTGCTTCGAGCTTGAGTCCAGCACTTGCAAATAATGTCTCAACCCTTCCGAACTAAAAAGAAAAAGTAGTGCTTCAGACAGTCCCTGGAACTGTCAGGCACATCGACAGTTTAATATAGCAAGGCACGTTGCTCTTGCGACGGTTTTATAGACAGACGTAAGAACGTCTCGATCGTACACCGGAAGTCCAAATATCCCACAATATCTGACCGGATCATGGAAATATCCGGCCTGATACCGGACACCGGATAACCTCAAATATCCGGCCGGACCGAGTACCCGGTGCATCCCTAGGCTTCCTGCCAAGCACTAGATTTTTTATCTCTCGAATTTGTTTTCGCATTTTTTCTTATTTCAACGACGCACAGTACTCTTCAACACAGCCATCACCGCAGACAACATGCATTCGTCGGTGAATTTCAGTTGGAAAGACTCATTCGGCCGTGAAAAAATTAATCACGGCACGCTGGTTAAAGCGCGCCGACGAGTGCTCATTGGAGGCTTCCATTTCGCGTACATGAGCAACGCAACCGTTCTCCGCAGCAACTTGCCACCAACTGAGGTGAAAGGACGGATATTGTAAAACATGTAAGCTCGTGCCGCCCATGTGTGCCGCTGTACGTTGACAGCTTTTGTATATGGAGGCATTACCTTTCATCTAACCCTAGTACAAATACAGCGTTGCTTGGAAACGGTTTCCTTTGTCCAACTGTGCATCCAATCTCTGAGAGGGACTCGTATGATACTGGGAGCGTAAAAGCCTTCCATGCAACGACTGCGTGTCTAGGAGAGCTTTGCAGGGACGTGGCTGGGAACAGCTCAGATCCCTCCGACCCACCAACATCTATCCACTTTGCGGACAAACCCGCCAAGAAACGAAGGGAGAACGCAGATACACATGCGGGAAGTTGTTGTCGTGATGGAATTTAGCCCTCTTTTTGACTGGTGAATGTTTAGTGGACGTCCGTCGCGTGGTGCAGGGGCGCAGCCAGGAGTTTCTTAACGGGGATCTCGATGCTCGGGGTGGACTGAAATCGCACGAAAACCGCCCACCGGGAACACGATGTGGAATGGTTTTTCACAAAAATGGGGGCCTTCGGGGCCCCGGGCCCCCGGTCCCCCTTCCCCCTTCCTGGATGCGCCTGAGACGTGATGCATGGAAAATGGAGCGATGTGGAAATTGGAGGAACAAAAGAAATGTCAGAGAACGGGGTGCAAGAGGCAGCCTCCTTTATTTGGTAGTCAGTCAACAACATAAACCGAGAGCGACGGGACAGTGGGCTGTTCACCCCACCCAACCCCTTTTTCCCGGATTTGACCCTGTCATGATCGGGGACTTGAATACTGCAGCATAGAAATTAGAACTGGAGTATAAAGCTTGCTGTTCAATACCGTTCCCTAACATGTTACGGGCCCAAGCGGGATGACTTCCCAAAAACGGGATCTCTATGCACGTCACGTGTGTGCGAGTGAGTAAACCGTCAGATACAAATATGAAAAACAGGAAACTGTCTTTACTGATGGCCACATGCGGGCACTCTGTAAACCGATCACGTTCCAGCACAGATATTCTCAGAAAAACGGGCGCCTCGAACGATTCTCAGAGTTCCATCGCAGTCGAGGCCAGGGGTGGGACGGAACACAAATTGAGGGGGCGCCTAATAATAAGTAAGTTCACATATGATCTATAGGGGCATCAGCTGTAATACACCGCATCCAAACTAAAACGGAGCGCTTCACCATTCAGTTTGAAAAAAGCTCCCGTGCTGCTCGAAGCCAATGCCTGGTGACTGTGGCGGCGTTGGGGGTCAGTGCCCTGTTGCCGGGTGGGTGCCTGCGAGCCTTCACGTCGCTGCGCACTGTGCGCGTACTGCATGCGCGATTCCAGGACTTCGTTCCGCGGGCACGCTCCGAGAACCACGCCACGCCTGAGGGTATTTATCAGAAGCGAGCAGAGGCGCGCTCAGGAGCCACGCGTGGTACTTCAAGGTCGTGCGCCAAGGCCGGGTCTTCTAAGCTCCCGCCTGTGGTTTATGGCTTTCGTCGCGCACGGGGGCAAGCCGCAACAGAACTGTTGAAAATTTTAGTTTCTCCCGTCTGGCTGCGCTGGTGATCCTGGCTTAAAGGATTTGCGGTTCGCTGAAGGGCTCAGTAGTGTTGTCGGTGAGCTGACGTGGCGCTGGCGTACGCGGGACCGGACCAATTGACAGGTGACATTATCATTCAGAATCGGCTAATTTTCTGTTTTGCGCTAAATGTAAGTGTTTAGGTTTCCTTCGGATCCACCCTGCAAAAAGATACGAGCATCCGTCGTAGATGTAGGACATTTCGGGACCTACTGAGCCACTGCAAACAGGTGCGCTGCGTATGGTATACACGGAAGTTGCAGCTATCCTTTTTACTGGCGGTGTCTACTAGAAACAATGCAGACCGGCTCAAGGCATTTTTGGCGGGGTTGCGACCTATCCGAAGATGACGATCCAGAACGGTGATATTATACGAGTTGAAACAGCAAACGGCGGGTATCGCTCGGATTCGCTGCGTTCGAGAGGTGACAGTTGTAGCATTGTCTTCACATATACGGAGTTTAGTGCCAGCGGAATATTGAATTATTGGTTGTCAGCCTTCGATGGTGTTCTTTCCCAGAACCTTTAGGTGTCTGCGTTATTTATTGGGGACATCGTCCTCATGGCAAAACATGGATGTGCATTTGAAGATGCATAGCTCCTTGCATTACTCAGTGCCAGGTGCATATTTTTTGTTCATTGTTTCTTCTTTACATTGTCCTATTTCTCCACTTTGCAATTTTACGTGGGCTATGTTTGGAGAAACTCAACAATGTAATTCAGCACAGTGCCATTGTTTCTAATTTCATCTGCTGAATACAGTTATACCCAATTTTTAAGAAGAAAAATCATTCTGCAGGCATAATCATTGCCTGCCATCATTAGGTCTACTGTAGTGCTCCTCTGCAAGGATTGATTGGATAGGTTTAGCTGGTTGTTTCATGCTGTATTTTGTTTATTCATTGGGATGTCAGTTTTCATGGCATGATGGCTAAAACACCTTCACTAGTGCATGCAGATTATGTAGTTTTCTTGTGATATGTTGACAAGAAGTGCAAAAATTGTTTTAACATATATATATACATGCCATTCTGAGTATGCTGTATAGTTGTTAGAATTAGGGATATTATATGTACAATAGTCTAATAGCATTAGATATCATGGTTGTATAGTATGCATATAGTCTTGAGGTACATGTATGGCCAAAAAGTGAAAATCCACCAGACAGTCAGATTCAACCACTTCCCCAAAATATTAGTGAAACTTTGCAGTAATATTTCTAGTCACTAGATAGACTTCATAAAATATTTCATTACCATGCAACATTTAAGATACATGATCTCCTGCATCCAGTGAAGCAAGAAACATCATTCTTCAAGTTCCAGGCTATGCAGTATGTACTCAGGATTACTAACTGAAGTCTTGTGATGTCATCAGCAGTATTTGTATCATGTTGTACAGAATTGTACATAATGGACATTTCCCAACTGAAATATACCTCTTCTGCATTTTATGCATGTTTTCCTATTTTTTTTTTAAATCAACATTATGAGGAAGTGATTAGTCAGGATGTAGATAGTGTCTCAAGTGGATGGTGAATGACATACCTTATGACCATGGGGTCAATGCATCCCAAAGCCCTAATGACTGGATGGTGAATGACAGTACTATATGATTGTCATGTCAGGCCATACATTCATTGGCATGTGCAATGGTAGACAGCAATCACATAGCAAGGCAGGTTTTCATCATCTCACAGGGAGCCATGAGCTGAGAGATTGTATGGCATCTGTTGAGCTGTTGGCAAGCCATGCAAATCACAACAGGTCTTCATTTGGTCACATGCCAAGCAGTATTCCAATTTAGCCATGTAGCTTTGTATGGGAAGTAATTTAAAGCTTTTTTCAATTTAATTTCAGTTCTCTTTTTCAATTTAAAGCTCCATTTCAGTGGAGGGTGATGTTCATGACAGTTTGCAAGGAACAGCCATGGAAATAGGACACATGTTCAAAAGCCATATCACATAGTATGACAGTGAATGGCTCCATGAGACATATAAATGGAAGCATGAAAAGCTCATGCTACATTCATACCCAACAGAGGAAGCTGTAGTAAACATTTTCCAGTAATGTTGGCCTATGTAACATGGGATGACCAATCTTGTTATACTGGAAGGACAGCAAGACCTGGCCTTGTCACACTGAAATATGTTCATTTTCCCAACATCAGGTTCTGCATGAATTGCCAATGCATGTGTTACCCAAATGCTTCTGTGACCAGAATTCTCATCATGTGGCTCATGCTGGTGGGATCCTTTCAGATTCGCACATTTTTATACCTGGCACAGTTGATGACAGTCAAAAAGCCAATGCAATATGATGAGCAGAAGTGTAGGAGCATCCACAGACATTGGGACCAAGGACGTTTTTTCCCGCAGGGCTAATGTTAAATTTCCAGAAAAGCCAGACATGGCTCCTATTCCCTCACTTACATGGAAGAGAGAAAGCTGCATTGCTTCCAATTCCTAGACCAGACATGTTGGATCCAGATGAAATGTGATTTAGCCTCTTTTTGCATCCAATCCTAAGCTGACCACAGCAAATGATCAATTGCATAGGCACAGCTTCCCTTTGTCAGGGTGTGAGGTTTCTGAGATTATGCAGTGATGTGTCCACTTCAGCACAGGCACCCATGGGAAATGGGCCACTGTCTGAAGTCCAGTTCAATGCACATTAATTTTACATGACCTGCTTTTATTAGCACAGTGGTACATTCCATAATAATTTACTCAGTTAAGTATCAGTTACAATTATTCACAGTTAATGGACATTCAAACTATACAGTTTGCATAAGTGTACTGAAACTTACCTAATTGCAAAACATAAATAATAACTGTACAAATGAACGGTTACTGTATATTACATTAGGTACATAGTCTGTGATAACGTATTTGTACTTAAAGCATCATAACCTACAAATCAACCATGTACTCTCACAGAATTACTGCTGGACCTCACTAAAAAGTTAGGTCGCATTCAACTTTCCACCAGCCGCCGGTCGCCAGTCACAGGAAAATTCGCCAAGGC
Source organism: Capitulum mitella (assembly GCA_030062745.1). Classification (NCBI taxonomy): domain Eukaryota; kingdom Metazoa; phylum Arthropoda; class Thecostraca; order Pollicipedomorpha; family Pollicipedidae; genus Capitulum; species Capitulum mitella. The sequence continues at coordinate 10,767,251 of CP099840.1, forward strand.
ACAAGAACGCTGCCGGTGGCCGGCGACGGCCGATCGGAATGTGGGCATCGACCTGGTGTTAGGCTCGACCTGGTGTTAGGCTGGAACGTTTCACAAGAGATTCGACTAAAACAGTGGCCAAACCACCACCCGTAATCTCAACACAGCACATTCCGTTTGTTAAGCCCAGTCTGCAGTGACGTGAAAATATACACATGAAAAGTATTACTCCCCACAACACACAATTGCGGGGAGTAACGTTGTGGAGGACGCCGGTTCCGGACAGTTTCCCGCGGGATCGGCGGCCGAGGAGAATGGGCCGTGGGAAACATCACCGACCTGCCTTCACGTGTCTCCCGTCACCTGTCTGTAGTCATGTGCCTGTTTCACCGGTCTCTAAACAGATGTTTTAGTCACCTGTCTGAAGTCGCCCGACTGTACTACCGTATCTGTAGTTCCCTGTTTGTAGGCGCTAATTGGCAGTGTACCGTCTGCAATTTGTAGTGCTGTCTCCGGCCTGAAGTAATTCAGTAGCTGGCTGGCTGAAGTATATCTCTAATCAGCCATCTGTGGTCGGTAACTTGCAGTCTTCTGTTGGCAGTCTGAAAAACCATATCTGAGACCTCCCTCCCACTTGAGCGATCAATACACTGCAGTGCAGCATTCTTCTATCAAGGCTTTTTGTAACTGCACAAATTTTTGTAGGATGCGTTGTGTCAGATAGGCTGTGACAGAGATCGTTTTGCCGGTAGATCCTGGGCTTCCTGGTGATCAATGAACATTTGTGGTCATAGGCAGCTGTTAATGACTTTGTAATGTAAATCATTGTTTGCTTCATTCTTGCGTATTTTCTTACGCATTGCATCTGTTGTGGGGAAAATATGATAACATCTTGTATTTGAAAGCCTCTGCCGTTAGTTTTGCGTGCTGTTATGCTTTTTTTGTTTTGCTTATGTTGCTTCTTCTTGCAAACGTCGTTTGGAACCAATCTTAAATAAATGTTTTGTGGGCAGTTCTCAGATTTACATCAACCATGCCTGGAAACGACCTACCAGCGTTCTGCATTGACTACAGAAAATACACTGTGCAAATGATCAGTGAACCTACAGCAGAAATCATCCAGAGAGTCCGCAAGCAGATTGATGAAGTTGCAGCTGTTCCTGATGATCAGGTTTGTGTTGGAAGCATGCATGTTTGTGCTTCCTCTTTCCACGAGTAACTGTTTAAGATTTTTGTGAACACAAGGGAATACTCCAACGTGGTCAATCACCAGATTTCCAGCACCCATTTTCTGAGAAACACCAAAGGACATTAGGAAATGTCATTAGTGAAAAAACGTTCTGACGTACCAACTTGTATCTTGCAATGCAGGTCTTTTACTAATGCTCATTGGCCTGTATCCGCTGAGGTGAATAAATACACGGGGAAACGCGCGAAAAATCGGTTCGAGGCGACACAGATATAGAATTTTGACAAGCTGCGTATCTACATAGATTTCTTGGATTTTAAGTATAAGCATGGTGGTATAAGCTCTGAAGAAGCGTTACAGGTGGAAGATTTGCCTGAAGACTATAATAAATAAACGCAAAAGAAGTGACATCCTAACTGGGGACGCGATGAAACGGCCTGGTTGCGGAGTGGTAAACGTGGTTTATTATTCAGCCTGGAACAACCTGTAAAACGTAAATTACACAGATCGCATTTTTTGTCTTAAGCCATATTGACGGAAACCATGTTTGATCTGTATATATATATATATATATATATATATATATATATATATATATATATATATAAATAATGTCCTAATGTGTCATAATGCGGGAAGTAAAATCATATTGTCGGCGAAGACTTTAATTAATATTTGAGAACAACTTCTTCTTTGGTGACACGACTGTAACCGTGTTGCCAGGTTTCCCAGCTTTGGTATCCGAAGCCACATACTCAGCCGTAGAACCAGACAGCATAAATGGTTGGACATCAGCATGTTCATTCATAAACACTGAAGGTGTAGGAACATCTATTCTGTTGTTTGCCAGCTGGTGAAACAGTTTGTGCTAAACTCAACGCATCTTTGGTAGGTGGAGCCAACCCTTTTGACAGCACAAGGCGTAAAGTTTACCTTAACATGTTGGGACGCGATGATTGCACCACCGAATCATCGAAGTCCTGTGATTCAGTGATGTGGACCGACCGTGCTGGTCGCGTGGCGGTTCTATGTGTGTGGCCATTGTTTCTTCGTTTTTTAAGGCACTTGACGTCTTAAGAAGTAAGGATTTACACGTTGCGTTTAAAATCAATCGATGTCAAATGTTATTCTTGCACCGTTTTGCGTCCGAGCTTTACCACTATTGAGCATGTCATGGCATTATTTGTTAACAGGATGAAAATGGCGCTAACAGACATGCTGTGAAATGTCAGTTTCAGACAGAAGCACATGGCATACCAGTTGAAAATTTTTGAGTCGTTTCTCCTAAGATTCCTCCGTATTTTAGTTAACAGTATTTTTCATTAGCTTTCATTGTATCGTAGAACTATATTAGTTCTCAGTCATCGTAACAGTTTTCCATCACCACGTCAACGACTAGACATAGTTTTGCACCAGCATGTTTCTCACCCATGAACAACAGAATGAGCAGATCCCCGGACGGACAGAACTAGATAAGTTTGCTCTCCCGGTGCCGACAGATCTCTTATGACAACGTGATCGGCCGGCTGGCGGACATCGAAACCGAACTGGACACGTTCACCAGCTGCAAGGCCCGGCTGCCGGCCGCCGCCGCCACTGACAAGGCGGTGCGGGACGCCGCCAGCGAGGCCGAGAAGGCGCTGGAAAAGTTCAGCATTGAGCTGGCCATGCGGAAGGACGTGTTCGACAAGGTGTGTATGGAGTGCGTTCTGGGGCATCAGTCACCAGCTGCCACACTGTAACGCCTGGAACACTTGTACTAACCCATGACATCGTAGGCCGAATGACGGCCATTACTTATCACGGCAAACTGAAGGTCGTGTTGTGACTAGTTCTGATGCGGGTCGTGGTTACGGACACCTGTGCTCTTATTTGCGGCTCAGAAGCGTGCGAATTAGGTAGTGTGTCTTTGACTGTGCGTCAGTTGAATCCGCGCTGCCCGTCGTTTGATAATACACTGTTTATGCACAGCTGATGACGTACAGTGAGAAGACGGACCTTTCCAGCTTACACCCGCAGACGAAACGCTACGTCGAAAAGAGGATCCAGGAAGGCAAGAGAAATGGCCTGCACCTGAACCAGGAGACTCGTGACAAACTCCAGGTATCCGTCTGTTTACTCAGGATCCTTCAGAATGTCGGCGTTTTTTTTCACCTTGACAATTGCTGTTTCAGTGACTTGACAGCTACTTGACATCTCCCCGTTTTCTCCCAGTTGATATCTAGACTTTCTGTGAATGGTCAACACCTCCCCGGTGTCGTGGCATCTGCCGGCGGTCATCTAGTTGTTACTGTGCCGAGGCGCCGTCTCCGCCCGCTCCGGTTGCCGAGGACGGCCGGCCGGCGGCGCGCCGGTGCCGTCCTAGCGTCATTCCCCGTCGCCAGGACCTCAAGACGCGCATGTCTGAGCTCACCATCGAGTACATGAAGAACTGCAACGAAGACGACACCTGGGTGGCGTTTACGGACGTCGAGCTGGCCGGCGTGCCGGAGACTTTCCTGTACAGTCTGGAGAAGACGGAGGACGGCCGGCGCAAGGTCACCGTGCTGGCGCCGCACTTCATCGTGCTGAAAAAGTGTTCGGTGGGTGTGTCTCGCGACCCTGGCCCCGTCCAGGGCCCTGCGCCGGAGGCGGGCCGGTTGTAGGTAGATGTTTCCATAGGTTTGCCACTAGCCACAAGCCAGCCCGCTCCGCCCTGAACCGGCGCATTTCCTTGTGTGGTCAGTCGAAGTGCTTGTTGCGTTCGCAGTAGGTAATCCATATGGTGCAAGAAATGTGGTGTAAGAAAGTAGTAAGTTTCCTTGACCATGTTGTTGTTCAGGGCAGGTATGTTTATGTGCAAATATGCAGGTTGGCAGTTGGCTTGGAACACGAAAAGCAGTTCAGTAGGGCCAGTTGATGTTGAGATGTTACAAATATGTGAATGGAGATGTTAGCTGGATTGACTCGCAGCTAAGTTCTGAAGCGATGCTTTGAAGCCATGTCTTTTGTGATGAGGTGTTGTACTGGTTTTCTGCGGGCTGCAGGTACCCGAGACACGCCGCAAGCTGGCGCACGCGCGCGCTGCCAAGTGCATGAAGTCCAACACGCCACTGATAGAGGAGTTCGTCCAATACTTCCACCAGTTCGCCAACCTGCTCGGCTATCCGACAAACGCCCACTACAAGACCGAGATCAAGATGGCCAAGACGCCGGAGACGGTGGCGGCGTTCCTGAGCGGCCTGAAGGAGAAGTTGCAGCCGCTCTGGGCCGAGGAGCGCCGCCTGTTCCTGCAGTACAAAGAGGAGGAGTGCCGCCAGACGGGCACGCCGTTCGACGGCCAGATCCACCTGTGGGACGTCTCCTACTACAGCGCCATGGCCGAGGAGCGCAAGTACGTGGTCGACCACGAGGCGCTCCGCAACTACTTCCCCGTGGACCGGGTGACGCGCGGCATGTTCCAGATTTACGAGCGCCTGCTCGGACTGCGCTTCAGCGAGGTGGCCGGCGCCGAGGTGTGGCACGACGACGTCAAGCTGTACCGCGTGGAGGAGGCCGACGGCGGCCAGCTGACCGGCTACTTCTACCTGGACCTGTTCCCGCGCGACGGGAAGTACGACCATTTCTGCGTGGACTCGCTGCGCACGGGCCGGGAGCGGGCCGACGGCTACGAACTGCCCGTCTGCGTCATGCTGGCCAACTTCCCCAAGCCGACGGCCGACAAGCCGGCGCTCTTCAGTCACGAGGAGGTGGAGACGTTCTTCCACGAGTTCGGCCACGCCATGCACTGCATCTGCTCGCGCGCCAAGTACACCTTGTAAGTCTGGTTTCGGCTGGCCGCGATGTTTCCCGTTTGTGTTGGCTTGTATCCAGCCCTGGGAGCTGTCAGCAGACATGTGCCAGGAGTTTGATGGAATACAGGTTATTCCCGTGATGCACTGAACCCTTCGCTGGTCTGGGCGTGTCATTGCGTCATCTCGGGGATATCGTGTCTAAAGCGGTGAAGAAAGCGAAGCGGTGCCAGGTGACATAAGACTCACCCTTGTTAACTTAAAATCGGACGCAAAACGGGGACAGGTCATTTCCGACCTGTCCACCGTAATTCAGGCACAAATCTGTCTTTTGATACTTCTGGCCGGCATTTTCCTTCAGATAGTAGGGGCCTAAAGTACGAACATTGTCGCGAAATTTGTGATAATATTGAGGAAAAAGTTATGCCGTTTTATTTATCTTCTTTGCGCTATTTTTTCTGAACGTGGAGAATGTCCCGACGGTTCTTCCGTAGTCACTTCCGTGTTCGTTTTACTGCCCAGCTGTTTGTTTTTGTGCTCTTGATGTACATCTTTGTCTGGCTGTTGTGCGTCGTCTCACCGGCGGTGGCTCGGCATGGCAGGTTCGCCGGTACCAGCGTGGAGGGCGACTTCGTGGAGGCGCCCAGCCAGATGCTGGAGAACTGGGTGTGGGAGCCGGAGCCGCTGGCGCTGATGTCGGGCCACTACAAGGACGGCGCTGCGATCCCGGCAGAGCTGTTGGCCACCCTGGTCCGGTCGCGGCAGGCCAACAGCGGCATCTTCAACCTGCGCCAGGTGGCACTGTCCACCTTCGACCAGATCATCTTCTCGCAACCGCGCTCCGACACGGCGGCCATCTTCAGCCGCGTGTACCGCGAGGTGACCGGCATCGACACCATGCCCGACACCAACTTCGCCGCCTCGTTCGGCCACATGGCCGGCGGCTACGACGCCAACTACTACGGCTACCTCTGGAGCGAGGTCTACAGCGTCGACATGTTCGAGGCGCGCTTCAAGAAGGAGGGCATCCTGTCGCCCGAGGTTGGCATGGACTACCGCCGATGCATCCTGGAGCCGGGCTCCACCGTCGACGCCATGGACATGCTGAAGAAGTTCCTGGGCCGGGAGCCGAGCCAGGAGGCGTTCCTCAGGAGCAAGGGCCTGGCCTTGTAGCCGTTGCGGCTGGCCCGTCCGCCTACTGGCCGCTCCAGCGCACCTGCTCAACGCTCGTTTTGTTGCCGGTACAGAATAACCAGGTCTAAATACCTCACAGGTTTACGGAAATGCACGGCGCGTGACGCGGTCCGCCGTATTAGCAGCAGCCCGTTGTTTTGTTTTTTTTTGCGAGCTGGGCTCGCCGAGTTTCTAATACTGCAAGCACGGAGTATGCCTCTGCCGTAACTGGACAAGTTCAAGGTTTCTGGTTGTGTTTTACATGCGTAATTTGTTAGTTGCCGCTACGACTCAGATACTACGACAAGGCACCTAAATACAAATATTGCAATGGTCCGTTGCCGTATTTCCCGCGTACCGCGTACTTCCGGACTGGCCTGCAACACACTCACCAGCATAGGCCATTCGAGCTGGGGCCCGGCACGGAGAACGACGTCTGCGGCCGACATGTTCCCGTACAGACGCCTTACACTGGTGCGCTGCTGCCCCGCAACACTGGTCGGCGGCTCTTCTCGCAATGGGCAGATCAGGGCCGGCCGGCCAGTACCGGGAACCGGGCCGGGGTGAACGCGCCGCCACGCCCGTAGCCAGAAACGGGCTCGGCCGAGCCGGCCGTAAACAAAGAGGTCATTACGTAACCGCAATAGTCCGCCGGTCATTCCGCCGGTAGCAATGTCTTGTGCCAACCCGGGCGGCGCGTTGTGAAAAAGCCTGGGGAGTCGGTGGAGTGTCGACAAGGGGGAGGGAAGCCATAACAGAAATTACCCTGAAATGTGGCCAGTCAGGTGAAGCTCGGCGTCCTGCCGAAAAGCACGACGAAGCTGATCCGAAATACGCAGAAAAAACTCGCCTATGGCATGTTCATTGCTTGGTTAAGACGATTCAGTGTCACTTCTAGGAAAACTCGAAGGGGGTTGGCGTGGAGGACCGGCTCATGCGTGGTAGAATCTAGCGCGAAGATCTGGTTGCACCAAGTCTGCGGCATGCCACCATAATGCCCAGAGTACGATGCGGGTCAGCCTTGCTGGAAAAACTACAACAGCTAATCTGTACCGCGAACGTGACATTTTTTTTCTCTTTTTTTGAGCGCACTGAGTACTGATAGGCACTTAATCCCGAAAACTGCGGATGACCGAACAAGATCTGGCTGGGCTTAACTGTCAGACTCTAGGAACGCATTGCGATGTGATTTTCTGCCTTTTTAGCTAGGAAAACCGTAGTCTGAAGGGTGCAGTCCCAACCTGAACGTATCTTTTACGAAGATCAGTGCTGCGCAAGTCACAGCCACTTCATTTTTGATCTAATTTCGGTTTGGTCAGCGAACTGACAGTCAATATGCAGCCACGTCACCTTATCACATACCGCTGATGCTGTTCGCAATAGGCGTATCTGATCCTCTGTAAGGCAATTCTGACTGATGCTTGACGAGGCAAAACACCTGGCTCAACTACTGGACGTCTAAGCCCAAGAGGCCGTGCATCAGCCCACTCAGAAACCGCCCGACGAGCGGATTTTGAGCATTGATAAACTCTAGCATTCTACTTTTTATCCATTTAGTCAAAGCGTGGGACTCTACTGACCTTGTGATTTTTCAAAACGCATTTAAAGTGCGGCGTAAAATGTTAAGGTATTTGTCGTCTATATATTTCTTACGTTCCAGGGTGCAATCGGACGATTACTGAGAATGGAGTGTCCAAAATGTACCTCAAATTAGACCGCGTTGTTGCATTACCTGACACACCAGTCCAGTCCCGTTGCTATGGCACTACCGCGACGCAACTAAATTCACATAAAACCAACTAGTGGAAATCCCACATAATCGCTGAAACTGCCGTGCCCTTTTCGTTGGAAAGCCAGCCGAAGCATGAAGCTGTTCCGATGCGCCACCAGCAGACATTTCCGCTCGAAATATCGCCACGTGGTCCCGCGCCAGTCGTCCGTTTAGTGTGAACGTTTATGTTTGTTCTAGGCCGTCCGATTTGGAACGCAGCTTTTCGGAGAATGGATTCCAGTTGAATCGGCTGCTTAAAATGTTTAGATAGGGGCAGTGGCATAATCGTCCCCTCGGACGGGGTGAAAAGTTGAATTATCCTTACGAGTGCCAAACACGTGCCAGCGAAGCGCTGCTGATCGTGAAAATACGCAAAAGGGATGCTAATGGTCATTGGGTCTCCGTGCTCCTCGCCTTAGCTATGCCACTGGACAGCGGATGTTTATCACATGCTGAAAGGGCCGCGATCAAGAATGTATGTACCTCTCACTGCAACCACAGTCGTCAATTTTATCGCATACCAGGGATCAAGTTCACGAACATAAATGGCGCAATGGGCGGACGCGGTGAAACTACTTCCTCGACCATGAAGCTTCACTTTTCACTGCCAGTATCTTTGTCAGGAAAGGGGAAAATCTAGGCGGACAACTTGTCCCGTATCCCTCTGCCATCGGTTCTTAAACAATGCTCCCGTCCACAGGGGAATGGTGTTATTACAAAAAGACGTCATTCTGAACACTCCGAATGCTAACACGCGGTTCTCAGAGCACACTCACGGGCATTCCGTAACATGGCCGCCATTCCCACGCTCAACAATGACGACGGAATATTCAAATTCAGTGAAACGCGATGGCACCAAACGACATTCTGGACAACGTGCCGAGTGAGCTCTGGAAATTTCTGTCCTCACGCACGCCGTTCCAACTGCTCGTCATGCGCGGTCCGCAATGCTGAGCCATATCGACCGTGGTCAGAGCACCTAATACCGCTGGAACGGCGTTCACACTGAAATCTGATCCTTTCTGCCGAACGTTGCAACGGCGGACAATATTACAAATCTTGGCTGAACAGTCACGCCGACAGCGCCAACACTGGTCTATTGGTATCGCTCGGACGGCACCATCCGCGCCGAGAAACCTCACCGCCGCGCTGACGCCCGCACTGAGCAGCGACTCGAGCGGCCAGGCTCGATTCGCTGTCTCGAGAGCTCGCGTCTGGCCTCGGTGGCTCGAACCCGTCCGCCCGCCTGTTCGGGACTCCAGCAATCACCGGGATACGGACATGGGGGATCCACGGCCGCCACGGAGCCGCGCACTCTTCGGCTGGTGGTCGCCGAGGCAAAAATGGATCACAAGGTCGAGCAGCAAACAGAGCAAGGTCGAAAATCACGGAGACAGAAGACGGGCACTGGAGCATTCTTTGGCGCCACGACCACGAAAACACGACGCTTGTACGAGAAACCATCGATCAATGGACAGCTTTCTCACCAGGCCAACAGCAGAACTTTACAAAGCGCTCAATCAAACTTCAGGTCCAGAAGGACCGGAAGCGATGGCTGCGGCCCGACCATCACAGCCAGACACGCGCCGAGCGCACTCGCTGCTCGGGGCCGGACGTTTTCGGCTGCCGTTTTCACCCCCCGCCTCCCCTCCACACACGCTGCCGTAGGTCGAGCTGCCAACCGAGCAGAGCGAGACCGACAGTAGCCGTCCCGGAATGGGGTACACAGGAGGCGCGCCGCCGACGGTGGGCCAGAGCCTCGCAAAAGAGCCCGGACACGGGAACAGACCAACAACGTAGCTCACGGCGACTTCCGACCACGACTAGAGCGGGCGTGACACAGCTCAGCAGCAAAGACACAGCCGCGAGCCGTCCTCCGGGCAATCGGCGGCCACCTTTCGAGGACGTCATTCTGTACCATTCACGCCGACACCACTGCCACCACACCACCGTCACACGCTGCACCCTGCCATCCAGCCACCGACACTCTCAGGTACTAGACAATCCCTAGCAGAACTAGGTCAGCAGCAGAGGCGACCATCGGCGTCAGTATCGGTCAGACATCTGAGCCGGCAGCCCCGGGCGTCCTCTGGCCTCAGCTGCAGGAGGGGCTGACCTGACGCCAGGACCGGTCAGACGTCTGACCAGCCGGCAGCCCCGGACGTCCTCTGGCCTCAGCTGCAGGAGGGGCTGACCTGACGCCAGGACCGGTCAGACGTCTGAGCCGGCAGCCCCGGGCGTCCTCTGGCCTCAGCTGCAGGAGGGGCTGACCTCACGTGAGGAGCGGCCGCCGGCTGCGTGTCCGGCCGCCGCCGAGCCCTGCCACACGGCGTGGCCTCGCTTCACCAGCTCCTTGGTGATGTCCACGTCCTGTTGGCAGGACATGGTAGCGTCACACACAGTGGCAGCGCCACACACGAGCAGGGTCACACGCACAGGCAGCATCACACATACAGAGGAAGCACCACACAGTGGCAGCACCACACAGTGCCTGGCTTCTTTGTCCAGCGGAATGTAGCGCGTGATAGCCATATTCAAACTTTAAAACCGCGCGGAACTTTTTACGACACTTGTGTGCTCTGCCAGCCAAGGCAAAATATCAACAATATCAGTTATGGCAATTTATTCTCATGTAAAAAGCTGGCCGCCACAGACATCTACCAATGGCTTCAAAATGCGCATACATCTTCCCCCAGCCAAGCCCCCACTGGTTGGGTGGAGGCCAGCCCTAGCAAGGACGTCGTTCTATCTTACCAGGGCTGTGTTGGTGTCGACCAGCTCTACGACTGGCACCTTGCGGCTGCCGGCCTGCTGATAACGCACCACCTTGGCCATGATGGACTTCCACTGGGCGGCGTATGTTAGCTCCTCGAAACAGTCGCCGGCCGCATCCGTCCACGCGCACTCTCTGCGGCACAGCCTAGTCAGCGGCTGGACAGACCCGCTCTCTGTTCCACAGACCAGGACCGGTGTCAGAGGGTGGCAGAGCAGACCCGCTCTCTGTTCCACAGACCAGGACCGGTGTCAGAGGGTGGCAGAGCAGACCCGCTCTCTGTTCCACAGACCAGGACCGGTGTCAGAGGGTGGCAGAGCAGACCCGCTCTCTGTTCCACAGACCAGGACCGGTGTTAGAGGGTGGCAGAGCAGACCCGCTCTCTGTTCCACAGACCAGGACCGGCGTCACAGGGCCGCTGGACAGACCCGTTTTCTGTTCCACAGACCAGGACCGGTGTCAGAGGGCCGCTGGACAGACCCGCTCTCTGTTCCACAGACCCGGACCGGCGTCACAGGGCCGCTGGACAGACCCGCTCTCTGTTCCACAGACCAGGACCGGTGTCACAGGGCCGCTGGACAGACCCGCTCCTCTGTTCCACAGACCAGGACCGGTGTCAGAGGGCCGCTGGACAGACCCGCTCTCTGTTCCACAGACCAGGACCGGTGTCAGAGGGCCACTGGACAGACCCGCTCTCTGTTCCACAGACCAAGACCGGTGGGTGGTCAGAGGGAGGGTGGACAGACCCTACTAGCGCACTCTCTCTCGCGAGATACGAAACACAAGTGGCTCTTACAGACTGCACAGTGGAACGCGACGGACTAAGGACAAAGATGGCCCGGCAGATTTAGAGAAATGGAACAGCCCTCAGACAACCTGAACAGACCGGTCGCCGCGTGCGAAACAAATGTCTCTCGGTACATCAAACACTGCAAACACACAAAACGCACACGGCAAACTGACACAGAGGCCATTCCGTTAAACAAGTGCTTACTGAACAAAACTACATGCCCAGAGGAAACGTCTTCACTAACACAACGCAGCAGCTCGAAGCATGACCGACAACATGATGACATGACGTCCAGCATCGAAAGACGTAACCCCACCCCACCTGACGCACCAGTCCCAAACCCACTCCCCCTCCCCAACCGCGGCAGAATGGCGCTCAGACTCACGCGGGTTTGACGCCGGCCAAGAAACACTCCACGGCCTGGTGGCTGAGACCGAGGAAGTCGGTGCGCAGCTCGGCCGCCTGGCCCCGCCGCACGGTGTCCGTGTCCCCGAAGTCGACGTAGTAGACGGTGAGCGCCGTCTCCGCCGGCTCCTGCTCGCTCTCGGCCACCTCGACCACCTCGGCTCGGTACCACGAGCTGTCGTACGGGAACGGCGCGGCGATCACGTCCCCCACCGCCACCTGCCGCCGCGGGCACCCACCGCCAGGTCAGAACGGCGGCCGTCCGAGCTCAGTCTCACTCCGCTCCTCGGGCGAAAAGGCGGCAAGGTGCTCTCCGGTGAAAAGGCGGATCAGAATATGACCCGTTATTTTAGCGAAGCTCGATTGAAACAAGTATACCGTCGATAACTTTACATTGCAATGCTCACACATTAGAGCAAACGGAAAACTGTCCACCGGCCGAGACGACATTCGACTAGTGAAGCGAGGGCAACATACCTTCTGCAGTTTGTACATTTCACGGTTACTCTCTTCGGAGTAAAACTCTGTCATCCTCTCCACCAGTTTGTCCAGCTCAATCGCTCGCGGCGATTTGACCTGACACGACCAAATACATTCAGAAAACAAACAGGACTACCATACCCCAAAAAAACGGGACCAGCCAAGGAAATTTAAGTTCGGCTTAGCTGTGATCACCAGTTTAACAGTGTATGACCTCACATGTTCGGGAGTGAAAAGTACAGATTATGCAAGAAGGGTCCCAACATTGTTAAGAATGCCTTAACAAAACGTGGAGAATATTTTGCTGCGCGGCGTATTAACGCTATCGGAGAAGATTTTTTCAGGCAAAGTTTCGCGGGGGGGGGGGCACTTTTGGTTCCGTGACATCTTCAAAATTGTGTCCTCCGACACCTAGTGCAGTTCTCCCACCGGTCGTCGATGAATCAACCATACGTGACCAACGCGGAAACAAGTCACAGTAGAGTAGCATTTCAACGTGCTCCAAACGGAGATTTCTAGACACATCTGCGGTATCACACCCATCCAGCGGTATCCGGAGCTCGCCCGAGCGCCTTCAGCCAGTCCAGGCCGCGGACGGAGCGCGGAGCCGCTCACCTGGACCCAGAAGTGTCCGGGGTTGTCCACGGCCGACACGTACACCTCCAGGTAGCCGTCGGCGCCGGTGGCCACCAGACTCTCCCGGCTGGGAACGGTCGGCTCTCCGGCGCCCTGGCCATACGGCGGCGCCGCGTTTCACCGCCAGTCGTTACCGCACGCCTCCAGGGGGCCGGCCGACGCACACGGACAAGCTCTCGCGCGTCTCCCGAGTCACGTGACGCTACCGAAAGCGTTTCGCAGGCATGCGATTCTGCGTGAGCCAAAAACGAAATAAAATGGAGAAAAGGGGGCCTGCGCATGACGCAAACGCCACAGAGCGTTTCAGCTGCAGAATTACAGGAAAGCCGTGCGTTCTAGCCACCAACATGATTGAACTGGTCATGGCAGAGCGAATCATGAACTTCGCCACGTGACCCAACCCCAGACGGGAGCAACGCCTCACGTGTGCTTGTCCGGCGTCGAGCGGCTTGTTTTTGTGTCGCGGCGCCCGGTTGGAGGCGGACAAGTCGATCTTGCGGCGCATGGCCTCCTCCTCCTGCACCTTCTCCTGGATCATCTGCTTGGCTGTGCCCAGTTGCTCCTCCGTGCCCTTGATGGTGACCACGCGCATCCCGTCTGATCGCACACGCAGACGCTGGTCGTTCAGCTCCACACTAGTGCAGGGCTTCCAGAACGAAACATGGTCCATCCAAAACGGCGACAAGCACAGCATTCGACAGCCCCGGTAACTACCAAATACCGATGTTTCTCTGAATTACAAAAAAAAAAACAGTCCGGAATAACAAATTTTAGCCTTTCAAAAACGGCGAGGAGATGAACCGCCAATGTCTCAAAACCTAACTCTGAGAAAACCTGGCTCCCGGAGAACTGTCTGCATGTGAACATTAGCCATGATGAGATGCCCGCACACAGCCTCGACTCATACTGCTTCGTGGTGAGAGGAGTCTTCCTCCACCGTCCGCGCCTCGCGGCCTCATGTCCAGGTCCCAACCACCGACCTGCCCCTGCCTCGAACTCACCTGCCATAGTTTTGAACTCCCTGTCGACAATGATTTTGGCGCCGGAGACCGCGCACATCTCGCGGATGGTGTCCCCGTTCCGGCCGATGATACGTCCGCAGGCGCGCTGACGGCGGGAAACGCACGCTGTCATCCGCACACCAAACGACCGGACACACAGCCCGGACTTCGATCGCTCACTAGTTAACACCGGTCAGCCGCACAACTCAAGGCCGCGTACATCGCTCGGGCTTCGTTCACCGGTTCAGAATCGGCTAACGGACGGTGTTGCCACACAAAGGAACCCTCGGCTGGTGAACTCGGGTGCCGTCAATCTCTGCCAGAGCCAGTCAGAGAGGCCCCGTCAGCTGGCGTCAACCCCGGCCCTCGCAGGCCGCGTTTAGCGTCCGAAAACGGGAGAAACAAATGTCCTGCGCACTGTGCACCGGCAGTGACCTGACGCGCGCCGGTGGCCGTTTCGGAGCAGAGTCCAGTGCTGCACCCCTCGGCGCGATGGTTCACCTGAGGAACGCTGATGGCGACGGTGAGGATCTTGGGCTGTTCTGTGATGGCCCGCTGTATCAGACGTTCCGCCTCCTGAGCACACTCGGCTTTACCGCGGATCACGCAGACGCGATCCTCGGAGGGCCCAGCTGCAAAGCAGCAAACGCTCTCCTCAGACCAGCCTAGCACACACTGTCCTCACACCAGCACACACTGTCCTCAGGCCAGTCCAGGACACAATGCCCTCAGACCAGCTCAGCACACACTGTCTTCAGAGCAGCACACACTGCTCTCAGATCAGCCCAGCACACACCGTCCTCACACCAGCACGCACTGTCCTCAGACCAGCCCAACATACATTGTCCCCAGACCAGCACTGCAAACAATGCCCTAAGACCACCTCAGCGAACACCTCACGCCAGGTATGCACATAATGTCATCAGACCGGCCCAAAACACACCATCCTGAAACCATCACAAGATACATCGTACTCCAAACAAAGCAGATCCCGGAAACCAGAAGGTCCATCTTGAGTTCCAGCCATACATCAACTTCATGACAGGACCCAGTCCAAACAAAGCCTGACAGGTAACCAGCCACACGCCGGTCTCACATCAGCCTCCGAACAATGGGTATGAGTGGATGATCGGCTGCATGATGCAATCACCCGTCACCGACCCTGCGATTACATCGGGTGAGACCACATTTCACCGTGCATCACTCATCCTGGCCCACAAAACGAAATCGCCCCGACAACTCGGAGGCTTCGTGTCATCTGGGCATCCCATGAGTGGTATTATGAGACAGTGTTCGAGAGAGACAGTGGTACACGAGAGAAAATTACAGCCATCTTATCTCTTAAAGAACTCAGTACATCCATTTTTCTGGGTATCAGTTCCCAAGGTAAATCATGCAAGGAACCGTGCACACGTCAAGCGATGTTGAAACACAGAAAATATAACTTTCTGAAGTTCCCTTAAACATAGGGCATTTTCATGCCAGATCAAGGGGATGATGCCGCGGCCAATTCAGACACCTTACGCACCTGGGTTTTTGAAATTGATCCTAGTGTTGGTCATCTCCTGTATCTCCTTGATGTTTGATCCCTCGCGGCCAATCACGAAACCGACTGCATTCCGAGGGATCTTCAATTCTATAACGGTATGTCTTGAAGTCGTCGTGTCAGCAAAGTTGTCCAGCTCGTCATCTTCGTTCTGAAATTTTTGAGACCAAGATAAATTGCCCACCCGGGTAAGGCGGGTTCGAGTCGCCTCAGCGACCAACATTTCAGGTCATCTGGGAATTGGTCAGATGGTCATAAGAACACCAGACAGCTTTCTTCTTGATGGCAGGCACCAAATCAGTCACTGCCCTGGACATGCAGTAAGATCCACTTGGCATGGACTGTTATCCCATGCTTATGATCTTACGAACAAGAGTAAGTAGAAGAGGAATTAGATAAGACTCATAGTCTTGGCATTTCATTTGTGTGAAAAATATTTGTGTGAGAGATATTACCAAACTAATGAACATTTTTAACAGGCATTTCAAAATGGGTGGCACTACCATGGGCAGACTGTGTGTCAGCCTCAGCCTGTTGCCCAAACATTTTTTCACACAGCATCGCTTTGCATCCCGCACTTCGGCAGATTCTCTGCAAGGTCAAAAACGTGTCACGCAACTCCAACAAAACAATACGACCATGTGGCCGAGCCTGACCACTGTATGACTGGCTGACCATGTTGGCTTGGGCTGAAATGTATGTCAGTTCAACATCCCACTTCCAGTTCCCCCACATGTTTTTTTATATATGAACGTACAATCGCTCATGCAGAGTTCTGGCACACAGTCTAGCAGAAGACCACACAGCAGTGTCGACAGACACCATTTCTATACCCTTCCAGACGATTGTGCACCATGACTCTGTGATATAGCCTTTACACATTCTTAACCAGGCTGTTCTGTCAGATCAAGATAACTTCATTCCTATTTGGGGATCTTGTATGATGCAAGTGGCCAACCTCCTGCCCTGTTCTGTACAAGGAAAGGGAAACAGGTAGGGGCCAGGAGGTGATGGAGATTTGAGATGCCAAAGTAATACAGAATTAGAATTGCATTTAGCCTCCACGACAAACTGCTTTAAAAGTGCTGGTTCTACTCACCTTCCTGTATAGCAGGTACAGTGCAACACCTGTAAATGCTGCTAGCCCCAAACCAATCAACACTTTCTTGGTGTCCACGCCCATTTGTAATGAGGATTTATCACAAGGAGTGCTCTGGAATCTGAAAGAAGAAATGTAAGTTTCAATCACATAACAGCATCTGTTCACATCACACCTGCAGGTATTTGATGGTAATTTGATAGGTAATTTGAGCAGGTAGGATGGATATGCAACACAATGCAAAAGTGGCGATATGCAGGAACTAAGTTTCAACAGAAGGATGTAAAAATGTTGCAATTAAAGCCCAGTATCAGATGTGGTACAACAAAGTGAACTGCTAAGACAGATGGCAATGATATACATAGAAATGTGAGCTGTACTCAATACTGTTTTAGTAAACCTATATCACAAATGGCAGGAGAGCAAAGACCATAGCATGAGACAAACTGCACATTGGTGCATGGTTGAGATCAGTGGTGGTCGTAGGGTTCCACAATGGGTGAGGCACCATCATAGCTGTAATATTTTGCCACATGGGTGTAAATAATGGCTGACCAGCCTGAAAGTTTTTATCTGAATTCTGGTCGCCTTAATTCGCATAGTAAAGTTTTTTCTTTTTGCTTGTTGTTGTCAATTTATGTCAACCATTATCAGGCAATTGGAAAAATAAAACCCTATGGCAGGTTTATTTTAGGTATAATGTGGCTCAGCATTTCAGTACTTATTCGGGAGCATGCATCAACAATGCCAAACATTTGCACACATTTATCTGGTTTGCAATGCCTTTTAGGCTCAGTTCCTGATATGAGCCCTTTCCAGGAAGCTGACCACTATCACCACATCGCACATCAAGTAATGTACGAATCTTCCCGTGCTTTGCGTATGTCTGCCGCCCTTGAATAAAAGTGCTGTATCATTAATTTTCATTTTGTAGAACACATTTCAATACAGCCCAGGAACATTAGCCTGCTTACTTTGGAGGGTGCTTTGACATGCACTTTTATCGCTGATGCGTGCACATTTTGTTTACGTCCGTCGCCCAAAAGTGTCGCTATCGCCCGAATCCAGAAGTACTGTGGCAGGCACCTGTTCCAAAAAATGGGGTTTTAACATGGTAATCTTATGAAATACCCTCTTTTCCTGTTTGCCAACCTTTGCATGCAATGCACGCCAACCAAAAACAAAAGTACAGTCTTTTCATCCACACTGCATGGCATAGGTGTGGCTTTGTATACATTTGGTATGGAGTTTTCCGTACCAAAGGAACTTACTGATATGGAATTCCATATCAATATTTTGTCCTGTTTACATTTCCTTATCTTATAAAATAAAGTTCTATAAGTAAGTTATCAACATCCCATTTCAGGGTCTCATGAATTCATTTTTCCATACTGAAATTTGTCCTATTTCTACACTCATGCTGCATGGCTTCATATGTTGCTCATCTTGGGCATTGCCAAGCCTTATCATTTAACTCCAACCCATTCTTTCCAAAATCCTAGCTACCTTATGAGGTACAACCATGGTATGGTATGCCTGGTCACCATGATATGCCTGATCCATGGACACAGCTAGTTTAATCATAGCTCTTACATACTCCAGTTCTCATTCTGGGGTCCACTGACATGTTTCTGCTACTGCTACTGCAGACAAAAAAGAAACTAAGCACTACCTTTATCAAATTCATGATCAAGATTCCCTGGCACAGCCAATGGCTGTGAAGCCTGGCCCCCCAAGCCCAATTTTTTTTAGAAAATCACTGCACATCATCTTCCCAGCAGGTGGTTTTCATATTTTATTACACACTGGGCTCTGGGCCCTGTGCATAAGAAAATCCTGGCTTTACCCTTGGAACAGGCCAGTCATTAGCACAAGAGGGACAGTTTGGCCATGGCCCCCCAACCACTCCAAATCCACTTTAAATTTAAAGTTGCCAGAACTCCAACTCTAACTTATGGCTAACATCTTCCATCCCCCCCCACACCCATCAAAGACCTACCATTTATACCCAGCCACTGAAGTACACACTCAACAGCCAGCATTTTCCACATGCCAGCCAGTCAACAACTCCACTGACCTATCATCCAAACCTAGGAAGCTCTGGTTTGGCCCACCTCCCAAAAAAAAGAGCCAATGGACCTGTCCCTGAGGTGAGCTGACAATGCCTGCATACACTTGCACCGACATGCACTTCATGCACTGAAATATAATCAATTTGTCTGTAGTGCCAAAATCAGTATCAAATAGCATGCTGCCAGTCTGATATGGTAGCCATGTGAGGCTTTCCTCATTTAGTTTTTCCCAATGGCATTCTAATGAGAAGTAGTGCTGTTTGTCGATGGAGTCTGCCTTAATTTTCTAAAAAAAAATGAGTAAGTAGATGTTCTGCTTTCTTAAGAACCACAATTTATCATTTTGGTATCAAGCTTTGATGAAAATAATCAAACAAAAAAATATTGGTAAAATCCAGCACTACAGGTGAGGCAGTCCCTAGTGTACCTCAATGGAAGAACTGCCACTGGTTGAGATATACAGCAATGAGATACCAGGACATGCACATCAGTTTTTTTCTTTCTACAGCAACTGCAAGGGGTTGTTGGCTGAGCAGTATGCATGTGGCAATGAGAAGAGCTTGTGCAATTGCAAACCAACAACCATGTTGATAAGTCACTTCATGAAGTGAATGGGTAGGGAACTCAATACATGCTATAGTTGGGGATCACTAACAACTGTAAACACATGATGTTTACATATATACATAATATACATATACATAATATATATACATAATATAGATAATATACATATATAAAATAATATACATAATATACAGACTTGGCATTAACACTAATGTAAGGATACCAAATATCACATTTTTGGTGCCAAGACAAAAACTGGCCAGTCCAGACATTATCAAAATATGCAGAGATGCCCCTGGCAGAAAGGGGCACCCAATCCCAACATAGACAGTGTCTGACCATCATGCTTCAGCAGTGAGCAACAAGAGTTGAAATCACAGTCATGGCCAAAAAGGTCAGAATATGGTCAGTATGGTCAACAGAGTAAACAGTAATGATGATTGAATGAAATGGTCAGACAACATAGCAAACATAGTAACAGAGAAAACAATAGTGCTGATCAAATGATAAAATCAGCTTGATCTGTAGTCAGCACAATGGTCAGATGGATCAGGGTGCTGGCTGATAAGGCCAGCACCTCAGAGTGATGGTCAGTAGCCAGGGTGATATGGCTGGCAGTCACCAGAAGGTGATGTTGCAAGTGGGCAACATGGGAAGATCAGCAAGAACAGAGTACATGGGGACCACCAGGGTCAATACAGGTTAGGTTTGGGTGGCAAGAATTTAAGGAATGAATTTCAATTTTCTTCTGCTAGCATCCATGCATGCAACAGCAAAATGCTGAATGGAAAATCCAAAACCAAAACACATACACCTGCTAGCAATTGGTATAACCCCTAATGCCCCATCTCAGGATGGATATTTCCCAAATTTCTTTCTTCCAGGGTACCCAAGGAGATATCTCTCAGCATAGCCCACCCTAGGGTTGTCAAACGTCCAGCCCCGTCACATGACAAGTCGAGTGGATACATGCCTCACGCGTAAAGTAACTTAAGCATTCATGCTCTTTTTCTTTGAAGCCTTTTCTTTGAGGAAATGTAAGATATACGGATGTTCAAGAGATATGGCAAGCCGACGACAAGAAACGTGCCTAAAAGGTGCTTTTGCCGGCACTTCGGTGTCCGCCTATCTCCCTTAAAACCGTGCTATAGACGTAAATGGCGCAGTATTGACGAAATACGAGGAGTGAACTTTGGACGATACTGTATTCTTTGGGTATTATCCGTAGTTGTAGTAGACGGGGTAGGTAAAATATGAACTATTTAATCGGAACTTTTCTCTTCACAAGATTACGGATAACAAACTGTCATCAACGACGCTTCTAAAGGAAACTAAACCATTGTCGGATCCTGGGTTCTTGGACGAGGGGAAACTGGTGCGAGGAAGAAAATGTTATGAACCGATCCTGACGGCCCACTCTTATTAACCCTATATGCCCTGCAATACTGATGCTTCAAAGAAAAATCCACAAAACAAATACTGGAAAAGATATGTTCCCCTCCTTAGCCTCAGAACCAAAACCCTCCGGAATGACGTCATTTATTGATCGAAGGCGCGTTGTTTTCATGCCGATGATGTACAAGCTCGTGGTTCGTTGACGCGTGTGTTCGAGAGCGAGGTCGTGGTGATAACGGGAGAAGAGAGCCGACAGCGAGAGAATACAGGAGGAACTCATTGGGATCGCGAAGTGTGAAGGTTGGGCGCCGGTGAGTAAGATATGTGCTTATCTCCCCAGCGTTTTCTTTGTGATGTGGCGTGGAAAGGATTTCCTCAGAACGGCTCTCCGTAGCAGCTTCCTACTTTCCTGCGGATGTGTACGCATGCAGTTTGAAGGCGTTTTAAGTTGTAGTCGTGCTCTCATGTGCTTCCGTCCTCTCATTTATTCATAGCCCATGTGCCAGGGGTCTAAGTGTAAGTTGTTGATATTACCAGCATCAGTATTAACTTATGTAAATTGGTCCACATGGTGGCTGTTCATGGCCTATGCTTTGATGTGCAAGAATAAATGCCATACATTTTTTCCATGGAGAAAAAAGCTGTAACAGCAAGCACAGGCTTAAAAACAGGAGATTCCAGGGACCATACCTCATACACTTTCTGGGAAATTAAACACTAGCCCTATGGGGAAAAATGTCTGCCCCCACTTCTTGATGTTCCTATGATCCTGACAGCAAGAAAAATAAAGGAATTTCTAAAGGTATGTGTCAGATCAGTGTGAACTCTGACTGAGAAATGTGACATTTCTGATGTGTACTGCATGGTAGCTTTCAACTATAATTTTGATAATTGCTTATTTAAAACTTTGTGTTTGTGTTCACTTCAGTGACTGTTTAAGGCAGGCTGTCCCATATTACATCTGCATAGTATGCCTAGACCATCTTGGTAGCTGCCAGTCTGCATTTACTGAGATGCAGATGACATGAACCCAAAGCCAGTGTGCCTCTAAGCACTAATAGTCAGTCAGACCACTCTGCTCTGAAAAATGCATGCCACGTCCAGAAACCCAAGTATTACAAGGTGTGAATAGCAGGACATGAAGTGGCGCTGGCACACACTCATCTTTAAAGGCATAAAAGTCTACAGGATCTCTGTGCCATCATTTGGTCAATCCTTGCCATCCAGGACTTTCAGAGCAGGGGAAATGTGCAGGCATTTCTGGCTCCTGTTCATAATGTATGCTGAAAACTCAGCAACCTTTTGAATCTTCTCACAAAGAAATATCCACCATTGTTCCACCATGTATGCAAAGGCAATACCCAGTATGAGAAAAGACATGATGCTCAGCTATAACATTGACAGCCTTAGGCATAAAGAAGTGTCAGAATCCAGTGCATGATTTCTTTGCACTTTTTAGACTCTACCAGTGTTTACCATGTGGCCACTTTCAGCAGCACATGGGATGCTCATACCATCACACCAGCCATTTCCAAACACGACATGGCAGAGTAATGGAATTGAAAATAGGCATTTCATTGGGTCTTTTGGCCACAATAGTATACAGTCAGACCCTTTTAAATTTTACAGTGACCTTACAGACAATCTCAGAGGCCATTTCAATAGGTTTTGGTTTCTGTTGGATCCTGTGAGACAGCATATGGGATCTGGTAACCTCAGTTCATAATTTGGACGAGCTGAGGAAACATTGTTCCAAGTACTAACCAAAGTGAGGAGGCTGCCAATAAGCACTGATGATGCCTTTGCATAAGATCAAATGAGATTGAGTACCTTAAAATACTTTCAAATAATGGAAACACATTGGAACTGGTATTTAAGTGGTAACATCTGTACTGTTAAAACCATGCCATGTTACAATTTTTCCATAACCATTTAAAAATTGGAAGTTTTGTCTTGTTATAATCAATTGCATCCTCAGTTTTTTTCCTTATTTTCTTCTGGAGCATTGATTATGTCACTGCCACTATCTGTTTTAGGGAAATGAAATATATGCACACAAACATGTGGTGTATGTTGATTTTGGACTTTGATGTTGTGCAATGTTGGTTCTGCATTCCAGAGTTTCATAACCCCCACCTTCTCCACATGAGAGCAATATTGGCACATCCAGTCATATCATTTTGGCCCAAAGCTTTTGAATGGAGCTGCTAAATAGCAGTGATGTCCATGTTGACAGGTTTTAGGAGGATTATCACAGAACCAGCAATGGATAAGGAAAAGTTTGATGGAATGCTTCTGGCCATGGCCCAACAACATGAGGGTGGCATACCTGAGGTGAGAAGTCAGTGATCTGGTAGCTCAGATACATTTTTATGCCCCATCTGTTACAACAGTCATTATTTGTACTTGATGCATGCTCATAGCTGGTTGATGATGAGATATTGAGTAGTTAATTGGTTTGGGCACTATATATGGTATTCAGTAATTGTCTCAAGACATTATTTGTTTTACAGTTCAGAATTATCTGCCTATTGCTGTCCCAGCAACCTTTGAATCACTGTCTTTGTCTGTGTCATACTGCTTGTCATGCCAACATTCTCCATGTATCATGCTATAATCATTATTTTCCAGCCATTTCATTTTTCCCAGACTTCACTGTGTTCTTTGAATAAAAGTAAAATTCTCTTTTTCAGTTGTTGGACACAGTGTTCAGTTTTCTGGCTCGTAAAACAGATTTCTACACTGGGGCCAGTGAGGAGACTGCCCGCCAGGTGAGGGTGTGTCGTTACATATGCATACACATAATACATACATATACAATACATATAATACATATGACAGGCATGTCAATACTTATTACATTGCTTTGTACTGATAAGTATTTGTCAAGTGATATCGGCATGCTCCAGATGTGATCATTTCTTTCATTGCAAAGAAGCATGTTTCCTGATCACCTGCATCAGCGGAAACCTGATTTTAGAAACAGCAAATATTCCAGTGTTTTTGCCACTCATTTTGGCTCTTCCCTAGGCTGGTATTTGACCTCTGCTGGGCCGCCCTCTGGTTCTCCGTTTGCCGGGCCAGGGGCTCGTGAACCCCCCCCCCCAATATCTCAAGAACTGCACATCCCACTGAAAAAGCAAAAAGACTGCTACGAAGCCCTACACGAAAACACTTGGATTTTTTCGGCAATGCCAACATTGAGCTCACCAGAAGTTATTTGGGTTCAAATTATTCTGTTGACGTTTTTGGCAGCAAATTTTGACAACCAAGGCTTTTATGTGGTTCAAAAGGTACGAGCAGTAAAAAGAAGGCCTTGTTTACCTCTGTGGTGCAGAAGCAGGACACTTGAGGTCATGTCTAACCATTTCATAGATGAAAATGTAGGGGAAGTCATTTTTTGTGATGGTGTGTTGTATGCTTGTATAAATGTGTGTTTGGCTAGAATAAGTTCCAAATGTGTGTGGCACGCATATCAAGTCTGAAACCGTGATACTAATGTCCAACAAGGTCATCTTAGTTCAAAGTACTGTCGCCTACACGTCGGACGCTTCTGGTGTCTGTCGCATCATCTGCCGCATCACCATGGATCAGTCATGATACAGCATACAGTTCTAAGTATTGATTCATGTCATATCCCTTCTACATTACATAACTCATGCCCCAGAGCATTTTTCATGTAACTCACAGAGGCACCGGGCGACGGGCACAGCCGCATTGTATAAACATGGTATTTAGTGTAAAACTATCTTGGGCAATGGTAAGAGTTTTTTGCAGTCAAAAATAAGAGGGCTGGGTCAGTACAAAATGTATAGAAAGATGGCATGGGTGCAGTTGTTATCACTTGTGGTCGTGCAAAGTGTTCGTACAAAAACCAAACATCATGTCTGAAAAGGGTGAAAACAGGTCAGCTTGGGTCAGATGAAATCAGGCCACCCTTGGCAAGTAAGTTTTTACCATAAATAAGTGCGTTCAAAATACATCACTATTACTAAACATTCCAAGACTAAACCGATGAATGATATTCGGTTGCAGCTCAGAAAATTTGACATAAAACGTGATCTGTCCCCGGGTCAGTGGTCAAGAGGTGCAGCTACGTGTGCAAGGCACGTGAGAAGCACCAGGCCATATATCCAAGCTTCAGAACTTCTGAACCGGACTCACAATCCCACTATCAATCGTAAAAAAGGCCGAATGTTTAGCTGACCTAGGATCAGTGACCTGGACATTTCCAAAAAGCTCGAGATAGCTGAGTTGTTTCAGTTGTGTTGTTCTATTAATATGCATAGTGTCGTGTCAATCGGTGCTTTTTACAAAATCTTCTGCCTCTGATTTTTTTTTTTTTTAAGAACATGGTCCTTCTTGACCTGTCCCGGGCCAATGACTCGAGATGATCTTGACTTCAACAGTTGACATATCGTGTAAATGGGAGGTATGAAAAGTTGCCACGAATCTCATATTGCTGCGTCTTTTCGCTTTGTTTTTGTGTGTCTTCAGAAAACTGGAGGGGTTCTCATGAACCGTGGTCCGGTGAAAGTTAATACATTCCATTTTATCGACGTGGAGACAGCCCGGAGCTGCGAGCAGCCGTTGTTATTCCATGAGTTGCTGTTTTCGTATACTGATCATTGGCTCGTTGTAATTTTACTCATGAGCTCGGATTTCAGCCGCCGGTTGGTTTTGGTTTCAGCTGGTGCTGGACAAGTTCAACGAACATGGCAGCCAGGCGCGGAACGCCGCCGAGGAGAAACGCCGCCAGAACGAGGAGGCCGACCGCAAGAAGCGCGAGCGTCTGGAGCGCGAGAAGCAGCGCGAGCAGGAACCACAGATCTGCGAGGTCACCGACGAGGAGGCCGCCCGAATCCAGGAGGACATCGACAGCAAGGTGAAGTCGCTGTAGGCTTGATTCTTGTGCTTGATCCTACTTCGGGCGAAATCGGCTCCGTACCTGATTCTGGATTCGGAATGCCAGATCGATTCTGGTCCTGACTCAGCGTGGTTATCTAGTGCAAGGTCGACTCTAATTCCGACCCAGACTGAGATGAGTTGATTCTGGAATCGATTCCATTAGGACCCCTTTTCAAAATGTTTCACATTTGGGTATAAAATATACTGCAGAAATACTGGCGAACGATCGTTTTATTAACAGGTGAAATATGGGTAGGATTTAAATGACAACTGTTTTTTTACTTATAAATACGTAGGACCCGGCATGAATGCATTGCTTTTCACTAAAACATGTGGTTTACTGTTGTTATTGGTACCTTTGTTCCATGTCTGGCTTACATTGATTGTTATTGCACAAGGTCATATGTACAGATGTACATTCATGGGAATACTAGGGTTTTGATATAGTTCATGGCTTATAAATTATAGCACTAGTGCTTTTTGTGGTCACCTTCTCTGTCTCGGTTCATTAGAGCAGCGGGGCGCGGCTTATGTTCTCTTGTTGTGTTACATTGATCTGCTTGAAAAGCATCATGGTATGTCATGCAGATGGTTGTTCATATCGCACGCAGTGCTGCTTTGCCCAGGGGACACAGTGTTCTGTATGGAAAATGTTTGGTATTCATATGCATTAGTCACCCTAGGTATCGGCCGATGGGATTCTCTCCGGACGGCGGATGTCAGGTTGTTCGTTGGTTATGAGGAGGACCTACCGCGATGGTTGTTCGCCATGCGCGTCACGTGTCAGAAGCTGGTGGTGTCGAGATTCGAACCCGCTGCCCTGCGATTAGGCGTGTGACACGCTATCGGTGGAGCTACCGAAGAAAAGCAGTGGTTAGGAAAAGGGACTCATAATGGCCGAGTTGTGGGTTTGAGTTTGAACGCTGCTAGCTCGCGATATTTGACGCTTGTGACGGCGAACCGTTGCAACGTGTCCTCATAACCACTGAGCGCTTGACTTCGCCACCTGAGGACGGCTGGCAATTCCAGTGGTGGACTGTAGTGTGACGAGTAACACTGCTGTGAAGGACGACAGTCTGAAGATCAGAAAAGCCTTAACGTCGGCCATTATTGGTAACAGTAGCCTTACCAAGCCATGCGACAACGTTATGGAAATGACTGTGGTGACGTGATATTAGCGAACGGTGTAAAAACACGGCTTCGGGGCCATCGTGTGGACCTTTTTCTCCCTTTTTCGCTTATCTTCTGTTGCCTGTGAACGTGCTGTGGATTTGTTCCGTCTTTGGATCGTTAAGCCTGTTGGGGACTGTATTAAGATTCTTAATTCGCTTCCGTTGCAGATAATTCTGGGCCGTCCCATTTGGTCTGGATGTATCTGAAACTGGGCTCCATTTTGACGAGTCCTGGGAATTAAAATGCGGTTTCTGATGTTAGGGAAGGATTGCAAACCGTTCACCTTTCGCCGAAACCCATCATTGGCGTATTTCGAATGTAAATTCAAGGGGTTGTACATCTTTTGTGCGCCATTTGAAGTGCGCCATTTCAGCCGATATATGTTTTCCGGCCAAGACATAAAATGTCCATGAAGTTTACCGGTTGCTTCGTGTTGCAATTTGCTTTTGTCGACGGGTCTTCTCAGCTTAAGTTTTACGTTAGGTTTTGCCATGTACGTGCAGCTGAAAAAAAACGAAAATACGGTGCGGTCCAGCTACTTTTTTTTTGTCAAAGCTATATGATAGGTGATTATTGGCTTTGACTTTGGTCGCCGGTCTTACTAGGGCAGTTTTTAGGCGGTTGGAATTGGGGAAGGCAAAAACTTCTGCTGGTTGATGGCAGTTTCCCATTGCGTGTCAGTTTCTGAGTCATAACACCAGACCAGACTGGTCATTGTTACAATATCCTTGTTTCAGGGAAAGGAGACGGAAGCTCCGGCCAAGGGAGAAGCGGACAAGAAGGCCGACTCGGGAGACGAGAGCGACGAAGAGTCCAAAGGCAAATTGAAGCCGAACGCCGGCAACGGCTGTGATCTGGAGAAGTACCAGTGGACTCAGACGCTGCAGGAAGTCGAGGTAGGTTGGCCACCTGGCGGAGGACAGTGACGCGACGTGACGCGAGCTCGGAAGCGTAGTATCAGCAGATGGCAGCACCGCGCCGTGATGGGTCGGAGCCTTCGTTTTCCGTAATGCGATCGTGGTTAAAATTATCGGGCAGATGTAAGATCTTCAGAGAAATCGATAAACGTACTGCGCCTTGCGAAACTTTGGTTCTTGCGTGTTGGAAGGGATAGGTTTTCTTGAATTTGCGTAGCTTATTAAGCCTCGAGTAATATAAATGTGTCCACCATTTGATTTGGCTTGTTGGAAACTTCGATACAGCATCTATGAAGTATTTATATGTATGCTCATTTGCATCTGTATAACTGGAAGCAATAGGGAGCATGGTTTAGCATTTGGCTACATCATGTTATGCATGTATGAAGTTCAAATTCTTTTTGTGGGCTGAAGTTCAATTTGTATTTTTGGGTGATTGCTTTAGGTGCAAAAGTTATTGGCGCTGTCTCCGTAGTGTCATTTCTCGTAACGAAAGGGAGTGGTATTTTCGCCCTTCATATTCCCGGCTAATGAACCGCCGTATTCTGAAGTAAAACGGCTGTTCTCTGTCTCAGCAAAGTGCATGTCTCAGTCGGCAGTCCGTATGGTTATCACCCATGATTCCTTGAGTCACGGCTTAAAACTTTGCACTGGTAAGGTAACGCTGACCAGAAGATCCTTCTGGTCCGGGGTCAAATAAAGGCGCCCTTCCTGGGGGCTCGAGCTCAGTGTTTGGTCCAGGGCTTGGAAAAGCGGCCGAAGCTAGTTTTTGTCACACCAGTGGCCAAAACTACCCGTCGTGGTCTTTTTTATCACTTGTAACTGTAGCTGATACCAAGAAGTCTGCAGTCTCGCGAGCTAACTCGCAGGCGGGCGATTAGAAGGAGAAAGGGGGTCGAATAAGTCTCCCCAGCGAGATTTAGCTCTAAAAATGGGCCCGAGATAGGGCTGAGCCGCCAAAGAATGTCCAGCCGTCCCTGACATCACATGGCATGCAAGTTACTTTTCTAAATGGGATGTACGGAATTCACTGCGTATCGGTCACACGTATGCGACCCATGGCTGTCTGTTGCGTGGGGCCGACAGGCCTCTCTGCCTCTGTATCGCTGCCTCTGCCACATCATCGATGTGGTGCCGCTCTCATTGCCCACCACGTGATCTCAGCGTGTCGCCGTAGACACGTTAAGAGGAGAGAGAAGAGTTAGGAAGATGAGAAGTATAAGGCTCAAGAAGTTTACGTCACTTCGGACACCACACTTCGTTTCTGACATTCTGCGATGCTCTTGGAGGCAGCTCGCGCTTTCTTGAATCTAAGCAGCTCCGTTGTTTCTTAAGATGCCGACTGAGGTTGTTTACACACGTCATACTCAGTAGTCTGCTCGCCCCCCCAAAAAAAACAACAACAAAGAATGTGTGGAGCTTCGCTTTTGGCCCCCTGGTCCGCCCCTTTCGTTGCATCCAACCGGGTGGTTAGATGGGTGTGCATTTTTCCAAACCTCGCTAGATGCCGGTTCGACGACTATCAGGTTTTTTTTATTTTTATACCTCAGCAAATGGCGTCGCAAAAGATTGACGCTGGTCACGACCGAGGCGGTACGCCAGGACCCGATGTTTCAACAAGCAGACAAAAATCAAACCGAGCGGCTGGTCCGGCCGGCCGTGGCGGATTTTGCAGGCTAAAGCCTTTTCGGCCGCTCGGCATTCAGTTATGTAGGCCTCATCAGAGAATAGTCTGGTTGCTGCGGACTTCTGCATTCCCAGGCATAACACGTAAGCTTGCGCAGTTTTTATCCATTGCACTATTCGGTGGTTGGTGTTCTCATCCTTCCATGTTTTTTTCTGCAGTGTTATTTGAACCTTTCAGTGATGACGGCCAGCAGTATCATAAGCACGCCCGAAGTTTCAAATGACATTTTACGGGTTTATGGGACACAAATTCAAAATCAATAAATATCCGTCATTATCGCGTTTTGCAGTAAGACAATAAATGCGCCAAACAGTATTTCAAAATATGTTTCCGACTTAGACAAGAAGTTCTTCCTCGGTCATCATACATCTCACAAGGCTTTGCGTTGGTTAAATATTTCCACAATATGCGCGTCTGATTGGGTTATTGTGTCTTAACTTTGTGGTTTCCTGTCAGACACATTTGTGAAATCGTTCTCAACTTAGCCAACACCGGGAGAAATGTTCACGTGCGTTCCTGTCTTGATAGTTGCGAAAGAGGCCGCGGGACTGAAGGCCTGAAAATTGGCGTTTCTTTAAGCATGCCACCTGAAATTGACTGTAGAATTTCGTTTCTTGTCGATGGCCCCAAAAAGCTGCTGAAGAACGAAAACAACAATTTGCATAGTTAAATGCGCGGTATTTATGACTTCATGGCGGAGTGCTGTGTTGAACTCGTCGTATACTTCGTAGAATCCTCCCGTTCCATGTATGCTTTCCCTGTATCTCTGTTGGAAATACTAATGAAACGTACAGTGTGAGTTACTTGGGCGTTTGTGTTGATATGGAAGGGTCGTGTAAGAGTCAAAATATTTCTTGTATACTGGAGAGTAATATATAACGAGTGTGTGGATGAAGGAGTCCTGGCATCTGCCGTTACCTGACTGCGTCAGAGTTCTCTTGTTTTGCGGTAAAAAGAAAAATGTCAGAAGAGAGGCTCACCTTGAAGTGCTCTGGTGTGGGCAGCTGACCATCGGAATTCCCCACTCTAGCATTTAAGACGTCCTTTTGTCAGTCTTTGTGTGATCCGATTCAGACGGTCTCCGTTCGAAAACGTCACACTTGTTATGAAAGTTTATTTACAATCACGACGACCATTTACACTCAGTTAATAAATGAACAAGCTCTGGTCGCCTTTCACTTGAAGATCCTTGATAAACATGCCTATTTGCATCGCGTAAACCACAATTGGATTACTTTTGTAATCATTAGGAAAATCGTGACCATGTCTGCTTTGGATTGAACGCCATTGTTTCTGTCGAATCGCACGCATGGCGTTGCGTGATTCGCGACGGTTTTTTCTGCACGCGAACGACACCGCCTCAGCCCGATGGCAAAAATAAATAGCGTGCGGCGACCGCCAATGATTCCGTGGATGCCCATAACAGTCCCACGCGTGCAGGTACGCGGTCGCATTTTTCTGAGGCGGCGCGCGCCGTCCGAAGCGGCAGTGTCCATTGGTGGAGGCACGCTGGTGCGTGTCTCGGTCTCAGCCTCGGGGATGGCGCGGCCGCGGGGGCGCGCCGCGCCGCGAGTGGGCGTGTGGGCGCTCCGAGCGCCGCCTGCTGGTGCCGGCCCGGCCCAGGCGGGCCCGGGGCGCCCGATGCCGGCAGGCGTCGTCCTCCGGCCGCCGCGCTATCTTCGCCGCCACAGGTACACTGCAACAGGGAGAGAGACGCGGCGTCAGGCGGGGACAGGGCGCCGGCTGCGGGCCGGCCGCCACAGGTACACTGCAACAGGGAGAGAGACGCGGCGTCAGGCGGGGACAGGGCGCCGGCCGCGGGCCGGCCGCCACAGGTACACTGCAACAGGGAGAGAGACGCGGCGTCAGGCGGGGACAGGGCGCCGGCTGTAGGTCGCGCCCTCTGACGACGGCCAGTCGGGCAGTCAGGGTGACTGTGCCGGCAGAGAGACCTCCGGGCGCCGGTGGACCGGCCGCTGTGGTAGGCCTTGGCCTGCAGGCCGGCGCGGCATTCCCGGCCAGATGCCTGCAGTCCGCTGCCGCCATTTTTGCCGTCCTTCGCCGCCGCCGTGCGTCACTGGAGTCCGTGAAGTCTGTTATCGCGCCCCGTGGCCCAGGGGGTCTGGGCGCTGCTCGATTACCCTGCTTTTGCCCGGCCTGATACCCGTGCGAGGCAGGGGCCAGCATTTCCTGGCCGGCTACGGGCGGTGTCCAAGGTTTCCACTCCGTGTTTGGCTTCCAGAGCCTGGCCGGCCGGGCGAGCGCTGCAGGTAAACCCGCCGTCGCCGCCGGCCGGCTCTCGTTGTTGATCGAACGCAAACATTCCGGAGATAGCTGGGAAATCGTGACCGGGCCGGTGTGCGAGACAACTGGCCCCGCCTGCGGGTCGCCAAGGTCTCGGCCAGGCGTCCGGCCTGCGCCGGCAGCGGCCCGGACGGGCGTGGGAGGTGGTCCCGCGCGGGGCCGGGCCGGGCCGGGTCGAGTCGGTGCGCGGCGGTGAGTCAGCTGCGGCCGATCGCGGGCTGCGGGCCGGCCGGGCGCCGTCTGCTGCCCGCCCGGCACCGAAGGCCGGGGTCTGTCACGGCATGGGGCCGCGCCGGTCGGCCGGACGACGGCCACGGCGCGCGTCCCTGACGACGGCGCGCCGCGCACGTGCCCGCCGTCACGGTGACGTCATCGCTCATGGGCGGTCGTGCTGCCCGTTGCTGTTGAATCGTTGTGCGATTGTGCGAGGAGGTCGATGTTGGATATGGCACCGCTGGCGTGGTAGGCCGGGCCGAGCTGTGTGGCCGCCGCCGGTCGGCTGGCATGAACGAGGCCCGGCGGCACCAGCTGCGGCCGCCGCCTGACGAAACCGGCGGCCGATAGCCGCCCGGTCAGGGCCGGCCGGCGCGCTGACCGGCGCCGCGAGCTCGCAGCCGGGCCGCCGGCGTCGCTAACTCGGTCAGGGCTGGTGCGGCCGGCCGCCCGCCCGGTCCTCATGGGCGCTGGCGAACTCCGGCGGGGATTGGTGACGTCGCGCGTCGGCGGTCTTCGGTCTCTTGATTGGCTCGTGATCCAGGTTGTCAGAAACGCGTTTGCCGGCTCCGTATCTCGCGTCTGGTCGTCACGTATGGCACGCTTATGGTCCTGGTTGGCCGATACATTAGGGCAATATTCCATGTTCAGTAAGCCAATCACTGAATGGCTGGCTGTCGGGCTGTCACGTTACACCCTGCGGTCACGTCACGTCTACTGCGGTCAGACCTGCCGGCCTGCCGCCACCAGCGGCACCGAACCGTTCCCGGACAGCGGACAGGACTGCGACAGAAGGTGTGCGCCGTCGCGTGTCGTCGGGGCGCGGCAGGCGGCGCGGCGGCCGCCGTCTCGATGCGTCTGGAGAGCTGCGCAGGGGCGGCAGAAGCGGACGGCCTTGTGCCGGGCACGCGACCGGCTCCCGGCCGCAGCCGCAGCCGCAGCCGCGGCCGCAGCTGTCCGGGAAATACGGCGGATCGGAGCCCGGATGCCGTCGATCCGACGCTCAGCTGGCACGTGTCGCGTGACGCCGTCGGGCCGTGCTCTCGGCAGTGAATCAGGCCGCCTGCAAAAGCTCAGCCGATTTATGGTGTTTGTGTCGTCACGATTCTGCTCGCGGAGAGCGTGATCTACGAGGAAGATCGGCACCGAGCCAGCGCGCGTTGACCGAGGTCGTGCAGCCTGTCTCAGTGGGACAGCCCGTGTGTCAGGGTCTCGATCCGTCCTCGTCCAGCGCCCCCCGCGCGTGCTGAGGACGCTGCAGAGGCCGGCCCCGGGTCGTCACCTCCCGCCCCAGCCGGCGAGAGGGAGACTAATGGCCTCCTCCGAGCGGTCCGTCACGCCGTGTCCGCTCCGTCGTGAGCCGCCCGTCCGCACGGCCGACGCCGGCGGCCGGCCGACGGTCTCTGCGCGCACCTGGCAGCGGCCTCCTCCGGGCGACGGAGCTCAGCTCGCGCCGTCCGTCCGTGCTTCGTCGAGGAAAGTCAACAGACGGGAGCCGGGCGTGAGAGCGAACGCTGCGAGTCGCGCACGCGATCCGGCGCAGAGAACACGGCAGGCGACTGCTGACACCAGCCGCGCCCTTTTGGCTTGGTGTGCACGCCCGTCGGCGCCGCCCGGCACTCACCCTCCATGTAGATGACGGTGAGAATCATGCCCAGCAGGAAGGACACGCAGAAGGTGAGGGTGATCTTGAGGACGGACTTGGAGGCGCAGCACGTCACCGTCTGCTTGCGTGCCGCCGCCGCCGCCTTGGCGTCGATATACGTGAAGGACGGCGTCGGGCTCAGCGATTTCTTCGTCGGCTGCTTCGGCAACGGGATGTTGATGGTGGTCTGAAAGAAATTCGGTCGTCGGAAGAAATCGTGGCTGCGCTGTAGCCGTAATAGCATGTCATGAGTTTCTGAACACATTTATAAATCACAGCAGTGGGGATAGTAGTTGGATTCATTTTAAGGGAGATAGAGCGTATGTGGCACCAGTGGATCGTGTCCAGATGCAAAATTCCTGAGGATAATATTTTAGTTCGGCCTTTATTGGATGCCAAAGATGCCAAACATTCCTAATCAGCTTTTGAAACAGGTTTAGGTTTCGTTCTTTGTGCCTCTGACATCGCACAGACTTTTTCGCGTTGTTTGGAATTATCACTTAAATACCCGGTTGAAAGGTCAAGAGATTTGACTATTTTCAGTCGGCGTAGAAACCGGTTGAATTAGGGGGGGGGGGACCGGCACCCGACAGCTGGACACGGGACCGAACACGGCCACCTTGTCTGGGACAGACTGGTCGGCACGGAGCCGACACTGCTCGAAACACGCGCTGCCATTAAACTGTCACGGTCCCTGGCCGAGCGGGGCCAGGCTTATACGGCGCGGGGCGTTCAGATGTAAAAGGCAACACTGCAAATATTCCAATTTCTGGGAGGGCAGTAACACGTTTAGCAGCCGTATTCTGGCGTTTAAAGTGAGCCATTGGGTTGAGGAAATCTCGTGTGGACTTTACCCAGTTTTTTTTTTTTTTATCTGGTACTCTAACCTCGGCCTATGTTGTAAGTTCCACAAGCACTTCGTTCTTGTGCCACGACGTGAAGCCAAGCACGGCCGATACATCGTCAAACGTTGCCCCGCGTCCGTTTCAGATATTGAAAGGTGCTGATAAAGGCAGGTCGATGACGGCGTATAGTTTGGTGACGTCACGCTGCCCCATTAGGAGCCGTTTTGATGGCATGATTCGGCGGCCGGCGCCGGGAGAGCGGACGGGAAGGCCCACATCCGGCCGGCCGGGGCGGCGCGGCCCCCAGACGCCGGTCACCACAGGTCACGGGAGCGGCGGTCACGTGGCCGGTCGTCGCCGCAGCTGGGGCCCCTGGCCCTGGACGCGCGGCGGCCGACGGGGTGCAGGGCGGACGGCTGTCCGGCCGGTGTCGCAATCGCCGCGGCGTCCGTCGGCAAGGTCGCAACCCTACAGCCAGCCACGGCGGCCGGACGCGGTGCGCCGTCCGACCTTCGCACCGCACTGGTCCCAGGCGCGGCCGGGCACGCGCCCCGTCACGTGCTCGCCGCGGGCGATGCAACGGTTCCCCGTTCGTTCACATGACGCGAGGGCAGGTGGTGGTTTGGAAGACATGCGAGCGGTACGCTGTGAGAGAGAGCCGCTGACCTGCTGTACTGGCGTGTTTGGCCAGTAACAGTAAGTGCGGGGGCAAGTCGAGTTCTTCGGTTCGCGGGAAGTGTGGGACAAGAGACAGTTTCCCCCTTCAGTTTTCGTGACTCCTATACCAACAAAGAGTGAAGGAGGTTTGGTCCATGTTGTATGATCCGACCTCCATGCCACTGTGCATTGCGTCGATATTTCCAGTCGAGGCGGCTCCGTTTGCAGAACCGACCACGGGCCTGCCGACGTAAGACTATATTGGAGCACTGCCGGCCGGCGGCGGCGGCGGCGGCGGCCCGTGTGCCGGTGCTCATCTCCTGCGTGCGTCGGCGGCGTGCACCCTTGACCCGGCGCGGAGCGATGCGCCCTGCAGGGCGGCGTTGCCACACACGCTGACGAAACCGGCCGGCTTAATTTGGCGTCTATCGGGCCGACCCCGCCCGCCGCGCCGCGCTTGTGCAACGCGGCGACGCACACGGGGCGTCTGCAGGGCGCCGAGCGGCGCCCGCGGCCCGGGCGCCGCCGGCGGCGGCCGGTCGAGCCGAGCGGCGCGCCGCGGGCGCCACGCCCGCGCCCTGCAGCTGCGGCCTTGGCGCCGCCCGGTGCCGGCCGGGCCGACTCCGACCGACCCACGCCCCCCGCGCCGGCGGCACCGGCGACAGCGACACGGCCCGACAGAGCCGGACCGGGCGGCCCCGCCCTGTGGCGCGGCGGCGGCCCGTTACGCTGTTGACGCCGCCGGGCGCCGGACAGACCGGACGGGCCGGCCGCGGACCGGTGCGCCGTCGGCCGACCTGTTTGTGTTTGGCGGCCGGCCGGCCGGGAACGCGGCGGCGGCCGGTGCTGTCGGCGGGGTCGCGGCCCGGCCGAGGTGTGCCGTGTTTTGTCGGCCGCCGACCGGGGCCCAATCATCGCGCGGGCGCCGCCGGCCCCTGTGCTTCCCACGGGGCCATTGTCGGCGGCGGGAAACATGGCGGCAGGTGTGGGCGGCTCGCCTGCGCCACCGAGCTGCCGCCGGGCTACGGCGCTGAGGCGGAGGGCGTCGTCAGCTGAGAACGATGTATCGCGGCTCATTAGAAGAGCAAAGGATAGGAGAGTAGGCGAGAGGAGAGAAGATGCAGTGACAGGGACAGAACTCCTCAGTGACTGCCATTTTCAAATAGAGGGCGGCTCTGGACTTGACGTGACACCACCTTCTTCGTTATGCATGGTGTTCTCTGCGCATCATGCGCATCCCATTGTGGCCCATTGTGGGTCTTAACGGGGTGCTTGAGTGCGCAGTTGGCGATCAGGCAGTTACGATGTGGATGGGTGCGTAAGTTATTATTCATTATTCGCCAGTGTTGTTGCAGAACGAATCGCTGAGCCAACTGACGCGTCAGTCCAAGGCTGGTGTGTAGCGGGTGTCAAGGGCTTCTATGCCCTTGCCCGGGTCTTTGATCTCCGATTAGTTACCAAGTCCGGCGATACGCCCTACCAACTAAATGCCCTTGAAGGCATCCGGCCCGGAATGACAGTTATGCGCTTTCCCCGTCGTTAGTGTTTGACATGCTGTTTCCGAGAAGAAAACACCACGCCCTTTGTGGACGCCACGGTCCGTCCGCGAACGCCTCTGCAAAGTATGGGAGGGGGGGGGAGGAGCAGACTTTTCAACGGATAACTTGGAGGCGTGGTGTCGTCCCGTGGTGCCTAAAAATAGCATTCGTCCTCCACGGTCTTTGTTCACCAAAAACGTTGGGGGACTAGGCGTTTTTTTCTTGTTTTGTTTTTGAGAACCCCAGAGCTCTACCCAGGCTCGAGCCCCCGCTGCCTGAGCGTCCTGCTGGCGTGCGAACTCGCCGCATCATTCTTCCCACGGTGCGAGGGGGCAAAGTGTCGTGAGATTGGTGGAGCAGCTCCGGCGAACACGGCACACTCGGCAAGAAGCAGCCTCCAGCCGCGGGCGGCAGGCGCGGGCACTCACGAACAGTCCGCCGGTGGAGGAGGAGATGGAGTCGGAGTCCTCGCTGCCGCTGCCGCCGCCGCTGGCCGTCTCCGGGTCGTAGTTGCCGGCAGGGCCGGCCGGCAGGCCGAACCAGGGCTCGTCCAGCTGAGGGTGGCTCAGGTAGAAGGCCGGCCGGCCGCCCGGCGCCGGCTCGCTCGGCCCGGCCGGCAGCACCGTGAAGCCCGGCAGAGAGTGCAGCGGCTGAAACACGCGGCAGAGGCTCAGAGGCGCAGTAGAGGCTGGAACACGGGGCAGAGGCTGCAGCACTCAGCGGAGGCTCAAACAGCGGAGGGGCATCGCGTCGCTGGGTTGCCAAGGCCGCCGGCGTGTGTTTGCGGCTTGCTTGAATCGGACTCGTGAGAAAACTCCATCGCACCGGCGGATGCCCAAGCGCCAAAAACAGACCAGGCGCCCCGAATCTTGCCTGTGAAGCGTCATTTATCCGGTCTGAGACAAACGCGTGCTTTGGGCTTGTGAATTGCTTTCAGCCCGCGGGGCCCGTGAAAGTTGCGGCGAAACTGCGACGAAACGGCGGGACGTAGCTAAACCTCCGATCAAGTTTACTTAGAAATGGCTCGAGTTTACATGACTCGGTACAGTCCAACACGGAAAAACTGGCCACTCGTGTACTGTTTGTAAAGTCCTGTAGAAGAGAGACGTTTTTCGAACTGGCTGCATTGACGTCAAAACGAACATCAAACCGCTCCTATGATTGGGTAGACATTACGGCCATTTTTGTAAACTCACGCTCTTTGCTTTTCTAAATCACACCTCCACGCATTGCACGCATGTATGCATCTTGCACCAACTGGATATTTCGGTGATTTTGGTTTGAAACGTGGATTCTGACTCCGTCAGAGATGTTCGCATGTGAATGGCGACCCCCTTAGAAACACTTTCTTTGGAATTGCGACGCCAAAATATTGGTTCTAGATATCCCTTCGTTTTCAACGGTGCTGCCGAAGTGGCCTCCCGGACCGTTATTTACGGTCACATACTGATAGAGTCACTGGATCTCTTTTTACCGGCGGCCGTTTTTCCGCTGATTCAGATTCGAACAGGATCTCTGCTAAGGCCGACCGGGACGCCAGGCCGTCCGCAGGTGGTTGTCTGCCGCGTTGGCCTTTGTTGGTCTCTTGCACCGTTCCGCTGACAAGTGGCAGACGTGTTGGGGAGATCTAAGAGCACTGATACGGCGTGTTTGTGCAAAGAAAAAGCGAATCTGCGCCGTGGCATTGACAGAACTTGAACGCGTTGTGTCGGGGGGTGAATCAACACGGTTCATGCCTGCAGAGCTTGTCCTTGAACGTGCATAAAACATGATGTTTTGCCTTATTTGAAGGTTGCCTCGGTGCATTGCATTGTGACCGGTCTGGTCGGTGCGGCGACCCGATACACGGCCGTGTGGCCGACGAAACCCCGCTGCATGTGCGCCCCAGCGGCACGGCCAAAATCGCCGCCTGCCCGGCCAAGGTCGGAAGAGGTGTCCTCCGGTGTTGAAAGACACCATAAAATACGTGCTTCAAAAACATTTTATACTCCAAACGTTTGATCTTGTACCTCCGTCAAAAAGCTATGTTGTATGCAGCTATGCAACCATGTTGACAAATTTCTAACTCTGCAAGCAAATGACCTTGTCTCCATTCAGTAACAAGCAGATATGATGCCATAACTGACTTACACTAAGAAGCCCAACGTAAACCAGTCTTACTCTTTGCATTTTTTTTTTATCCCAAAATAAAAACTATATTCCGACACCAAGAACAAAAACCAGTCCGTGCCCGCCGCCCGGTATGGAGACTGCGATGTCGAGTGGGATACGAGCACGAGCGACCGGAGCTGGGAACAACAACGCATCGGCGCGCCGCTCGCGCGGTGGCGGTCCGGGCCGCGGCGCCGGCGGTCCGTCTGGCGGTCCGGACTGGCCCGGCCGAGACCGGCCAGTGTGCGCCCGCCACCGAAAACGCGCCGGCCGCGGCCAGAGCGGACGCCGCCTGGAGAAAGCCCGGACGATGCGCGACGCGTCGGCGAAACAGGCGGCGTCGGCCGGTCCGGATCGGCGCGTCGCCGCCGACAGTTGCCCCGCCGCCGCCGACGGAGAGCCGAGGCCGGGAATAATAGCGGCTGCGGCACGTTGTGGTCCGCCCCGCCGGCCGCCGCCGCGCCCTCAAGGCTGAGCGGCCGGCGGAGCGTCGCCCTGATCGCGGCTTTACCTGGGAATTCAGGGCCGCGGGCCGTGTTTGGCCGGGGGCGGCCGACGCCGGCCCTGTTTTGGAGGCGGGCCGCAGCGGCATCGTGTTTGTCACAGAGGACGTGCGTCCGTGGAGGCGATCGCCGCGGTCGCTTTGAATTCGCGCCGGCACGCCGACCCCGTCGCGCTCGGCGTCGACCGAAGTTCCCGTGAGACCGTGCTCGGGGACCTTGACATGCTTCTCTGGTAACCAGCGCCGTTTTAGCCTTGCGGCAACCAGTTCGGCTAAGCCGTTATTATACCGCGCTCGGCCGATCCTGTTTGACGCCTGAATCAGTTTGGTTCTGCCATAGATCAAGCCGGGAAAGGGGTACTGTTTTGATGGTTGGATCTGCCAATGCTGTGCACTACGCTCCTCAGGGTTGGGCCCCCGCAGACCACCAGGTTTTTGTGGTGAGTGTAAACAGTAGTAGATCACCGCCCCCGTTGGGTTGTGCACCTCTCCCCGCGCGGTCCCCTGGTGGAGCGTCCGCCCCCTGTGGGGTTGTGAATTCCTCCCCACACAGCCCCCTGACGAGATCACCACTCCCCATCGGGATCGCAAACCACTCCTCACGCAAGCCCTTGACGGGTTCCCCTCTCGTGCGGCCCGTGCGCCGGGCTTTTTATGTTATCAACGCAGGCCGTGCAGCGGTCGTCGACTGGCCGCCCGTCAAGGCCAGGCGGTCTTTTCACTTTCGTTCGGCAGGCCGGTCAGCGGCGGCGGACTTTTCGACCTCGGCGGCGGCGCGCTGACCTGGCCACGCCGCCGCCCGCAGGCAACGGCGAGCGCCGGCACCTGGACCCGCTGTCGATAGACATGCGCGCCGCCCGTCAGCTGTCGGACGTCCGCGGCGGCGGCGCGGCAGCCACCGCTTTCTTAGCGGGCTGCCATTGAGCCTTACTCAGTTCGGCGGCGCTCGGCCGGCCGGGTCAGGGAACTAATCGCCCCAAATGAACGTGTCCCGCCGTCGGCCGGCAGGCCGGCGGTGTGAGGCAACGCGCGCGCGGGGCCGTGTGGGCGGCGGCGGCGGCGGCGGCGCCGGCGGCCGTGTGCGGGCGGGGACGGACCCGGTGCGCGCACTGCGCCACCGGCCGGCGTCCCGTCTGTGCCGCCCGGTCGGAGAAAGCCACCCGACGGCCGGCGACCGACGGCCGTGTTGAGAAACAGCGGTCCGCTGCAGGTCGGCCACTGTTTACAGGATGCACGCCGGCCGGCCGAGCGTGACGAAACGCGCGGCCATCCTCCGGCCGAGACGGACGGAAAAACGGCGACAGGCGCCGGCGACAACAGGCCGCCGCGGCGGCCGGTCCGGCCGGAGAGCTGATCGGATCTGATCCGAGTGGGCGGTGATCAGGGATCGAAGACGACTGGAATGTATACCATGCACGACGACGGTCGTGTATGGTGCACATCTGTCCGGAACCGCGTCTGGTGTGGGCGGATGGTCAAATGGTATAGGGTCAGGTTGTCCGCCGAGGGAGGTCGAGCGTCGTTCTTTTTTTGCGATTCGTTTTCTGTGTGCGTGGCGGCTATATACGCGTCCCGGTTCTGATGGCGTGGTATTGTATCATGTGTCGATATCCTGTCCATAACGTGACGTGTGCTCTAAGGCCTACTCACCGGTGCCTCGTCTACTCACCGTCCCCTCTCGTGAGCTCCACGCGGCGTCGTTCGCCTTGCGCGCCGTGTTCCCGTCCATGTCGCGTCGTGTTCTGCTGCGGTGGCCGGTGCCGCCTCTCCGTCGGTGCTCTATTGCAGTTCGGTGGAACTCTCAATCAGCACTGTCCACACGCGCACTCGAAGCCCGGCGCTGGACGCTCCAACCTGCCCCGTCGGCCGTCCGGCGCGCACTGGCGGCCGGCCGCCGTCGCCGCTCGGCCTAGTGGCGGCCGGAGGTCGGCGGCGCCCTCTGGCTGGGG
This sequence comes from Capitulum mitella, assembly GCA_030062745.1. Lineage (NCBI taxonomy): Eukaryota > Metazoa > Arthropoda > Thecostraca > Pollicipedomorpha > Pollicipedidae > Capitulum > Capitulum mitella. The sequence goes on from CP099840.1 coordinate 10,808,386, forward strand.
CCGGCCGAGCCGCCGCCGCGCACCGCCAGCGCTCCGGGGTGGCCCGGTACGCGCCTCTGCCAGACTCGTGACCGGTCACCGGGCTCCTGCCGAGGTCACCGGCAAGAGCGCACGGTGCTGGCAGTCACGTGTCGCCGGCGGCCCTCTGCAGAAACGTCGGCACTCCAGAGGGCCGCGCATTGTGGTCCGGAGGCGAAGTGGTGGGCCGAGTCCGAAGGTCCTGGGGTTTGCCCGCTGCTACGTGCTGGCCGCGGCTCCGGGTCCAGTTTGCAGTGCGCCTCTTCTGCGGCCGACTGTTGACCCGGAGCGGTCGGGCTAGTCAGCCTGCCGGGCCGGCCGCCGGGAACCGGGAGGCGTCCCCGGCCGGTCACGCCGACAAGGCCGGATTGTGACACCTGTCCGACTTGTCACCGTGACAAAGAGGGTCGCCGCGCGACCCTCAGGGTGCGCCTTGACCTTCGGTGCCGGCTCTGATCGCCACGCGTGCGCCGCAGGCAGGAATTCTCATAACAGCGATGTCACAACGGCCGGAGCAAGGTCGCCGCGGCCCGGCGCGCGCGCAGGAGGCGCCAGCGGGGCCGGCGCGGCGGCCCGTCCCGTGAGAGACGGCGCCGTCCGAGGTGCCGGCCGACCGGGTCGTTTTCCTCGGTCGTGCAGGCTCCCGGATCTCGGACGGCCGTCGATCTGATCCGCGGCATGGGAATAACGGCCGTCTCCGGCAAATTCCCGGCGGAGCAGCAATTGTCACGGCCGGCGGCGGCCTGCGCTGGGCGCTGGGAGCTGGCCGAGAGCGGCGGCGGCCTGCACTGGGCGCTGGGAGCTGGCCGAGAGCGGCGGCGGCCTGCGCTGGGCGCTGGGAGCTGGCCGAGAGCGGCGGCGGCCTGCGCTGGGCGCTGGGAGCTGGCCGAGAGCGGCGGCGGCCTGCGCTGGGCGCTGGGAGCTGGCCGAGAACGGCGGCGGCCTGCACTGGATGCTGGGCGCTGGGAGCTGGCCGAGAGCGGCGGCGGCCTGCGCTGGGCGCTGGGAGCTGGCCGAGAACGGCGGCGGCCTGCACTGGATGCTGAGCGCTGGTAGCTGGCCGGCGCGGTGGCGGCGACGGCGGCGTGCGGCGTCGTTCGGTGGCGCTGCCGTGCTGGGTAGAGATATCCCGCAGGAGTGAACGCCCACCTACCAGCGCTGGTTGATAATTTGGTCAACGTCCCGCTGTAATGAGGTGCTTTTGTCGGCTTGAGTTGCTATTTTTAGTTGATTTGAACTGATACTGCTGCATCGCACAGCACGTAAGGTGCAATTTTCTCTGCGCTAAGCCGAAACCTGTTCCTGATGCGACACACAGAACATATACGGAGGTGTCTGAGTCACAAAGTCTGAACACCAATAAATAAGTGACCGATAAACTAAACCTGCACTCGTCCGATGATGGAAGCACTAACTGGGTCGCGTTTGCAATCACTATCGGCCGCTGATGGTGCCAGGACCTTGACGCGGCCCGCGGGCGATCGGCCCCGCTAGAGGAAACGAGCCACGTGTTGACCGACGGCCACGCCGCGTCGGCGGCCGATTAATCTGGGCCGCGCTGGCCACTTCCGCCCCGGCGCGGCCGTCGCGGGCGCGGAACGCCGCGACGTCACGGCGCTGTCGGCCGTGCAACGTTTCCGGGGACCGGTCCTGAGGGGAGGGGGGCTTAGCGGGTCGGGTCCTTAGGCAGAGGGGGCTGAGCGGGGAGGGTCCTGAGTGGGGAGGGTCCTGAGCGGAGAGGGTGGCTGAGCAGCTCGGACCCTGAGCGGGGGAGGGTTCTGAGTGGAGAGGTTGCCGAGCGGAGAGGGCAGCTGAGCGGCTCAGATTCTGAGCGGAGAGGGTGGCTGAGTGGGGAGGGTCCTGAGCGGCTCGGATTCTGAGCGGGGAAGGCGGCTGAGTGGCTCGGGTCCTGAGCGGAGAGGGCGGCTGAGCGGCTCGGATTCAGAGCGGAGAGGGTGGCTGAGCGGGGAGAGCGCCTTAGCGGCCGGGACCAGCGACAGGGCTTGGGACGGATGACGGCTGACAGGCTTTACGCCGGAGCCTGCCGGGCGAGGGCGACGACCGGGTGGTGCGTGTGGTCGCGCTGTCCGATGTGCCGTGACGGATCCGGCGGCCGAGTGACGCACAATGGCCGCGCTTGGTCGGCCGGCGGTCGTCGTCCTCGATCGGCGTGAGAGAGGGCGCGGCGCGCCGTGCCGACCGCCGCTGGGGAGTCACGGCCGGTACCCCACTGGCTGTTGGGCCCGCAGCACTCCTCCCGGTAACGGTCCGGTGAGGTCAGTAAAGCCCACACGAGCACCTGTCAGCGACTGTCCGCCGTGAAGTCAGCGCGCTGGCGGCGCCGGAACTGAGCCATGCGCCAGTCATCCGGCGCTGGCAATCGGGATTGTTTATCGGAACGGCATCCAGCGGGGGCTTCTGCAGCAAGCGCGCCGACGTAGGCTGCAGCATTATTGCTTCCCAGAGCACTGCCCGCGGGTACATGGAAATGGATGGGCGATGGAGTCGTCAGGGGCATATTTGTCGCTTCCGAGTGGACGTAGGCAGATTTTCCCTTGTAAAGGGAACCGACCAGAAAAGTCGGCCGGAAAGTTTTAGGCGGCACCTTGCGCTGTTACCTTAAACCGTTCATTATTGCCACCTGTTAAGTGACGATGCGCGTAAGATATCGGAGTCGTCCTGAAATGCGTACTTACTGTGACATTTGCGAATTCGATGCAGACTTACAGTTGAACTAAAAGGCTGTTCAGCAGCGATGCGATGACTGTTAAAGTTGTTGCCGTTATGTGGACATACAGTTTCATCAAGGGCTGTCCGTAATTCTTCAATACATTGTGGCCAGATTCGCAATTTTGGGTGGAAAATGACACCTAAGCTCGAAAACAGATGCATCCAGCTGTGGATATATTACATTTGAACACCATTATGGCAGCAAATTGTTTGCGTCCAAATCCTGATGTTACATCTTTGCGGTGCAGGATTCAATGGTAATGCATCTTTTTCTCCAGGATGTTGACATCCGTCGGCGCTTTTTGCATCGACACGCATCATCAGAAATAAATTTGGAAACATTGAAGTTGTTCGCGACCTTTGTTTTTGCTGTAGCGACTAAAATATGTACATCTTTCGATTTTTTGCTACATCTTGACACCCATTCTAAAGTGACTTTGGCCACGCTGGTTCATTAGCTTGTGGTTGTTGTTTGACAGTGAATAAACATATCGGCAGCCGTTTGTAAGACATACACGTGAGATTTAATCGAAGGAGCTGGACGCTCCACCGGGCTCCACCTCGGGTCTGTCCGGCCGGCCGCGGACTAGTTCGCTCGCGGCCCGGGCCCGTGTGGCCGGGCGTCACGGGCCGGCCGTGACGGGGCGTGACGCTGGCCGTGACGCGGCGTGACGCGGCCGGGAGGGCGACCGCCAGAGCGACATTGGCATTCACGCCTGGCCGCCGCTGACAGCGCCGGCCGGCCCGGTCCGTCCACCGGCCAGCGTACTGGCCCGGTGTTTGACTACGCCTTGTCCGATTTTGGCGATGCTGTCCTGCGGTCAGGTTAGCTCGGCTTTGTGCCTGGCGATCAGGTCTACTTTGCGCTTGTCTAGGTCACGAGGTCGTGTTTGGCGCGTGAAGTACCGAGGCGCCGGGATGCCTGCCCATCTGAAATGCAGATCGTCTTTTTAAAACTTTTCGGCGGTAATTGTGTCGGACCGTGGATGACGCAGAGCTCAGCCGCTTCGTCGGCAGGCTGGGAAGGAGCGGGACTGGCCGGGGAAACCTGCACCGTCCTGTCCGCTGCCCGGCGCGGCGGACGGTCGGCAGGAAACCCCCGCCGTTTGTGCGCGGAGCCGGCCGTGCCGGGCACAGGACCACAGACGCGTCCCGGCGGTGTCCGACAGCTGCGTGCGCGCCGGGCGGTCGCAGCTGATCGGCAGCGGGACGGCGGCCGACCGTAATCGCGCGGCGCACTCTCCGGTGAGGCGCGAGCGAAGAAGCGGCCGCCTCCGTCGGCGCTGATCGCCCGCATTGCTCCCAAGTCAGGCGTGCGTGTCAAGACGGCCGCCCGTGTCGGCTTTCGTCCTGTGGAATGGTCTGGGGTCGGCTGAGTGGAGAGAGGTGGCCGCTCTTGCCAGCTCGGGCGCCTTCGAGTGTTGAGTCGGGGTTGTGATGGATGTTGCATGTAATGTGATCTCATGTGCTTAACACTAGACGTTCTGCCGTGTTCCGTTGGACGTTTTGTCGGCTGGACGTCATTGCCTGGTGCCTGCTTGTCATACCATTCATATTTCTCCCACCGAAGGCGACCGAGGTGGCTCATTGCGGTAGACATCGTTATGGATGTCAGGTTTTCTCGGTGGACACCGTCGGGTTGCTCACGGTAGATATCCGCTAAACCGGTGGGAAGGCCAGCGGCCGCCGTCAGCGTTTCGGAAAAATCGGAACGCTTGTGTGGCGTCACCATGGCAGGGGCAGTCGCCTGTCCGGTGTCGCGCGGCCTGTCCGGGCAAAAGAAAAACTGCACTCGCCCGGTCCGGCATTGCCTGGACTTCAGCGGGATCAGCTGGAGATGGTGCGATCCTAGCATACCTCATGTGCAAGACCGGGGAATCGCAGCTGAGCGTTCTGGCGCCGTTTTTACGACTTCGTCTTGTGCGGATTGGCTGAAGGAAAGGTGTCCCAACGTCTGGCCCAGCGAGAGCAAAAATTCAAAATAAGTACTTCCTTGACTGAGGATTCTCCCTGGAAGCCTGGTCATCGGCCCGTTTAGACCTTGGTCTTCCGGGACTCTCACCAAGGTTTTCTGTCGCCGCGCAATCTTTTCCTGCTGTTTGGAAAACCGCAGGCTGGCCTCCAGTTGGGTCACTGAAAGTGTGACTGTCGAGCACGGGACGGGGCCGTGACAGCACGGTCTGCAGGACTATATAGTCCATTGTCACCCGTCGTGCTTGGTGCTTTCAGGAGACATGTATGGTTGGGCTGGAAACTGACGGGAAAAAAGCGAAATTCACTGCTGTAGTCGTCTTCTATCGAGGATCAGTGACGTTTGGACTTGAAGCGCCTCTGGGATAGCGTGCTTAAAAGGAATATAGTTTAAAAAAATACCGACACGAAAGGCAAACAGCAGAATCAGGTTTAAAAACGACGGATGTAAGGAACGATTTGCACGTGAATCAGAGAGCAAAGGAAAAATGGGTGCGGGTAGAATGGCAGTTGTTATGTTCAAGGGCTGTGTCGCCAGCGACGCGAATAGAGGCAAGTTTAGCGGAATCACGTCACCTAAACTTCTCGAGTGTTTGGGACCGTCCGGGTAGAACTTGTAATTTCCATGAGAGGCAGGGTCGTTCAGAAAGTCAGAAAGTACCAGTTTCCCGTTTCTGTCGGAGACTTAATGCTGACTTTATGGAGGTGTCTTGCCAAATAGAAGTAACCTAGACACCCCGATATTCAGCTCGTTCCGTTCATTGTTCTTTTCTGTTCCTCCCATGGTATTTTGGACGATGGTGGGTTATACCGTTTCAGAGCGGTTCCCAGTGCAACATTCATGGACTGCGACGCAGTAACTGAGCTCAGCCTGCTGGCCTCACCGACCGCCCACGATCGTTCCGTTTGGTTCTGCAGAAATGGCGGCGTGCGACCTCTCTCTCGGGCGGTTTGGGAAACTCCATATGCACCACAGCAGCAGGTTCGCCGTCATCAGCGTGGTGTTTCCTGTCTTGATGCCTTTCGCGCAGTCGGCACAAATAGGGGCAGTCTGATTTTGGGTGTTTGTTTTTCCGCCTAATTTCAGTGGTGATTTCGGTCTTGAAGGTTATCCTTTGATATGTCTAGTCCAGTTGTCGAAAGGATAACAAACCATCCAAAAATATGTTGCATCTTGTGTGGTGACGCTCCTGTCGATGGTGGTGATGCTCCTGTACGTAACAAAATACCAGCCCGTTGTTGAATTCTCAAACTTTGCATTAAACGGTCTGGTCCATTAAGCAACCTTAAGATTTCCCCATTCACTTTGTGGATGTCGGGTGGTCTTGTGCGTGTGGGACCACAGTCGGCTCACCAGGAATGGCATGGAATTGGTCACGGTCTCCCGGTGGCGCCGATGCATTTCCGCGCTTTTCCGTTGCAGGTCGGTAGACGCACGTCATCTCATTCTGATTTGGCAACGGATTGTGTTCGTTGTGTATTTCGTATTATTCTTCCCAATGTACTACGGGGAACACCGTTCGGTGTGGCGCCTTGGGATTATGCCACAACCGAGCTCCCATGTCACAGCCCCGCTAGTCTGGCTGCGGGAATGGTGCAATGCCTGCCTGACAAAGATAAAGGCCTGCAGCAGTGCATGCCAACTGGCTCTTTATCATCGACGCTGACTGACGTGTCTTAGGGTTGCGTTTCACTCTAGTTGCAGCACAAGTCTCAGATCTGCAGTTTGCCTGAGTTATCGCGATCTTTGGTGTGGCAGGCGCTGTGCGTAGCTCGGAGTCCGTAAATTTTCGTTTCGTGCACGAGCATTTCGAAATTTACATACACGCAAAGTCATTTCTCAAAGATAACGAGACGTCGTAGGTTGTCTGCATAACCCGAATGGTTTTGTCTGTTTGGTGTATATCGTTATCTGAGAACGCAAGGTTTTCCGTTTGTAAAATGGAGATGTCGTTCGACGATTTTCCCTTCCACCGAACGTTGTGTCGGCAAATGCTTGTTACATCGCGCAAGACATCGTGCAAAGCAAACAGATCGTTTTGATAGAAAAATGAATGCGAACCTGGTGATTCGACGTTGCGGAAACTTATATTGTTTTGGTACGCTAACTGCAGGTCATCAGGCAGAAGTGTGCGTGAGTCCACCAGGGCGGGGAGTAGGTGGCTGGAGGGCGGGCGCTGTGGCTGTTGAGCCGGGGCGCGCGGCCGGGCCAGGCCGGCCGGCCCTGAGCCCGGCTGGCCGGCCAGACATCTGGAGACGGCCGTTTGACGGCGGCCGCCCAACCGTGACCAGTTCAAGGCAGCCACTTGGCCGGGCGGCGCCGAGCCGTGGGCGCTGCGCCGGCTACCGTGCCGGGTCGGACGGCCCGGCCCGGCCCGGCCTGTGAGCTCGGTCGGCCTGACCCGGTCACTACCGACCTCTGGCCTGCTGAGACGGCGGCCGGGAACCAGCCCCGGGTTTCTCGGTTCCCGGCCACCCCGCCCGGCCCGGGCCGGCCGAGCGTGGCGCGGCGACCGGCCGGGGCCGACCCTGAGCCGCTGCTGGCACCGGCGCCGCCCTCAGTTAACAGAGCGTCGGCCTCCCGGCGGCCGAGCAGGCGCATCTCCCTCCCACACAGGTGTAGTGGCGTGTGGGATTCGCTGCACTTGCGGCTGACTTGCGGCGTGCGAAATGTGTTCTTGCCGATGCAGAGATTACGCGACGCTTACGCAGTCACATGCTGAATCGATGGTTTCACGATTTGGCTTGAGTATTATGTTTTTTTCGTCAGGTGTCAGTGCCTGGGAGCATTGAGCAGTGGTCACTCACAGGCGATTTATTTCTGTCTGAGAAATTTGCGTGCTCGTGATTTCTCGTGCGGTGCACCATTCAGCGGATTTACGGAGCTGCTGGTCGTGGCTGACCTTGCATGCAGATCTGAGAAAGATGCGAGCGAACGGATGCAAGACGCCATTTACATTTCCACTTATGCACAGCCTTGAAGCTGTGCATCTTTGCGTTACTGACTGCCTCCTGTCCCTGAACCTGCGGTGTCATCTGGTGCAAGACCGAAAGGCTCAGCGAGTCGCAGGTCTGCCGTGCTGAGGAGTTGCACGGCGCGTTAACGATCCTTCGGCGCCATCTGGCTCGGCGCCCGGGGCAAAATTACTGCATATTTGGAAACACTTGGCTAATGAGGTCAGGGCTGGCGCAGCGAGCTCAGCCTAGCCCAGACTCTGGTCCCAACGTTGTCCACGTCAGGACGTGTGGACTACGGTTATCGTAGACAAGACAGCTTGCACCCTTTTTCATTTGCTTGCCTCTGACATAGATCGGTTGTTGGTCCAATCGTCTGCCTCGAATGAGTGTTCCAACCGGCCTCCTCTGTTGCACACCGACGTAAAAGCTCCCCACAGAGATCTCTGGCTCTGCAGGAGTGATGCGTGCTCTGCCGCCCGATCGCTTCGTCTGAGGGTGGCCTTATTTAGAGCAAACCTTATTTACCGATTGTGACTTTATGTAGTTACAGTGTTAGAGGTGAGGTGGTACAGTGCCATCTAACCAGGCCTTCTCCTTTCGCATACACCACGTGCATAGAACTTTCCAGATAATGGGGAAGCGAGAAAGGAAAACGTTGACGCAAAGCCAATCGTTCACGGAGCCAGAGGCATTCTGGTTGCTGTACTGCTGCATTCGGTTGCCTGCTGTCGTGATATCAGGATTTTCGGACCAGTTTTGAATTCCGACGTGTGCAGGTTCGCTGACCGTTTTTCCTGGTTGAAGTGGTGTGAGGTTACGAGGGAGAGTTCAGTTCACAACAGTTATGAGTCTCCAGGGGCCCGTGCTCGGTCGGGGTGTCAACAGGAGGTTGACTCGTCCACCCATTGTTTGCCAATTTTTACATGATGGCTACGGCTGTTACGTTAAAACCAAGGCCAGGCAGAGGGAGGGGGCAGAAAGGTTTTCCTTGCCCTACCGCAGTTGTTGACCAACACGACGTCTCTGCTCTCAGCCAGATCTTTGTTCATGTTTGCAGATTGTGTGATGTTTCGACGTCACATAATCATTGTGGATTGTTTGACCTGATTGAGCACACTTATGGTGTCCCTCAACGCCAAAGTGACACTTTTCAGTTTCGAAGTCAAGCGAACGTCATATGTTTGTGTGGTGATCGACGTTCGGCATTCATTGAAAACAGGTAGCAAGGCTTAGATTTATTTAATTGGATTTTTGTGCCTGACATCTGGTTTCTGGGCAGGATTAGGTCATGTTGGATACAGATCCTCACAATGTCATTTTTGAACATAAAGGTTTCATTGGCATTAAGTGTATTGCGACACTTCATGCTGCTCAAGGCAGCCCATCTTCGAAACTGTATCCAAACTCCTCCCCCTCTCCCGCATGACGTGATTTCTGTGGTAGGGATGCCGGTATGGTGAGGATTCCCCGTACAGACAGGATTACGTGGGTGAAGTCTCTGGCAGGTGGCGAATAGAATGACGTCGGGCGATCGTTGGTCCTGCTTCACCCACCACGGGGAAGGCCGGGAAAACACCTCGCTCGTCCGTCATCGTGCCGGCACGCCACCGCCGCCGCCGCCGCCGCCGCCGGCCCTTCCGCTGCGGCCGGCGCGCCGTTCCCCTCGGCCGGACCCTGCCGCTGCCGCCGCCGCCGGCGCCGGAGCGTCGTGGACGATGAACCGCCGGCCGGCGGCCGATTTTTAACCTGGCCGGCTGTGCGTTCGCCGGCGAGGTTGATGACCTGGCCGGTGCGCGGTGTGCGTAAACAAGGAAGCGCGCCGGCCAGCGCGCCGCTCATTATCGAGTGTCGGGAGCTGCCGGTCGGGCGTTGTGCGCTCAGGGCGTACTGACGCAGCGTAACGGTTCGGCGGGGCAGCCGGCGCCGGCCGCAGTCGGCGCCGGCTACCGACCGGTCACCGGAGACGACCCCGTGACGTCGGTCGGTGCAGACCTGACCTGGCGGACTACTCTGCGTGTTAGGCGGCTTCGTGCAGTGTAATCGAGAAGGCATCACCGGAACTGTCATCCGAACCAGCGCGGAGGCCTGAGTGGTGTCGTCGGAGCAGCCTGTATTAGGGGCAGGATGTCCTGTAGCACGGCTGGCGATCCCGGCCGGATGGGTGTGGGTCCGTTCCCCTCCCCCCCTCCCCCCAGTATTCAGGGATTTTAACAGTAGGCCTGTGGCAGTGACGTGAAAGAAACGGTCTCAAACCCTATGTGCCCGTCCCCCCTAGTTTTCGGAATTTACCAGCATGTCCTGTAGCCTTGGGGTGCGTTCGCAGCGCGGAAAATAGTCTCCACGCCGGATGGAGAAGTTTCCCGTGATCGTCCAGGAAGATGTAGAATCTGTCGGATGCGGGCCACTTGCGCCGGTGCCGTTACACAGTTTTATCTCGTCGCGTTTTCGATATCGACCATTGCTGGTACATTGCGAAGGACACCACGCATTTCCGGCACTTTCTGTCACCCTTTACTCCCGCAAAATCACCTTCCAACGGAGTTTCTATCAAAACGTGCAACGTAAGAAGCGCTCATTGAATGTATCAGTCAGCTCATTTGTTTATGATTCCTACGGATGTGAGTTGGATCCCGAACGCTCGAACGACACTGGAGGGATCCTGTGACGTGACGCAGAAAATCTGTCAAAGGATACTCGCTCCGAACGCACCCATGGTCAGGAGCCGCTGAGGGTGATAGTCGATCGCCGCTCCCCCTCCTGGGTCCAGGGGTGATGGTGGACAGCACCAGTCCGGGCCGTGGCGGTCACTCGATAGGGTCCGGGACGTGCCGGTCACCACTCCCCCTCCGCTGCCGTGCTGGGTCCGGGGTGACTGTCTACAGCACCCGTCCGGACCGTGCCGGTCGCCGCTCGCCCCGCTGCCGTGCCGCCTACACCCGGTCGTGACTCGGCCAGCCTTGCCCGTGTCGGCCCGTCTGGCCGGCGCCCGGCACGGAATGCGAGCGCCTCGCTTTTTCTCAGTCCCGGCGCCAGCCCGCCTCACTGTAATAAGCCATTAGCGAATTTGAAACTTGCTGCCTTGTTATTTGTTTACCAGACTGGAGGCGCCTTTTTGCGACGTCGAAGCAGGAAAAACAGTGCGGCCCGTTACGTCGGGTCTGGACTGGCGGGTTACCAACCGTGGCTTCAGGGACCGAGCTGGTTTCCTCGAAGGTGTTACGCTTAATGCGGAGACAATAAGCCGGCGTTTTTGCCGACCCCATTGCTCCAGCCTGGCCACGCCCTGTCTTGCTCATGGCCTGTCCGCTGCGATGCCAGTTTGCGCCATTGTCTCTCGCGCTCTGCTCAATCGGCTGTACGTGGGTGAAACTAGCAAAAGCACCGAGGCGGTTTGCCCACGCCAATGCATCGGTTGCATTTGGGATCTGCTCCTGCAGCGCCTGGTGTGGTGGGGTCCTCTGTCGGCACGACGTTGTCGCGTGGATCTCGTCTGGGCTTGTCCGTCACGGCGCTCCAGAATCAGGGAGACAACCGGCACGTTGTCGACTCGCCCAGCAAGTCACAGCTGGTGTCTGTGGCCTGCCGGCGCGGTGCGCCCGTGATCTGTGCACCCGGTCCCTCTGCTCCCCGTTTCGCTCCGACCACTGTGCCGCGTGGGTCGCCTGTGGTCAGTGACGCGACGCCGACCGGGGTCGTTCGCCGCAAGTTTCAGGCAGGATCCGTAGATGCGAGAGCTCCCGCCTCCGACGTCGCGAGGCTGGCGGCTGGCTGGCGCGTGTCTCCGTGGACGAACTTGGGAGTGGAATCGGCCGCCGGGCCGGTGTATTTCGGACAGGACTCGGTGTGGCAGACGCGGGCGGGAAGAGGGCGCGCCGGAGCCCGGCCCGGCGACAGGCTCCACGCGTCATCCGCGCCCGCCGGCCGCAGCGGCTGACGCGCCGCCGCCACGTGGCGTGGCGTGTCGCCGTGACGCCGGGCAGAGGAGCGGTGCGTCCGGTCAGAGCGGAGACGGCGCGCGTGACTGGGCGTGACCCCGCCCGGCGGCTGGCACCGCCTCTCGGCGGCCACCTGGCCACCCTCCGCAGAGGTGCCGCCCGCAGGCGCCGCGTGCTCATGGCGCCAATTACCCCGGTGCGAGGCGGTGCAGACACCGCCGCCGCCGGCCGGGACCGGAGGGGGGCGCCAGTTGAACAGCCTCTCCTGCAGCTGACCGGAACTCCTGCCCGTGCGACTTGCACGGTCTTGGCCGCTCTGGGAGCCGACGCAGAGGCGGGCTTATGCTGCTGCGGCGTGTTCTATTTCTTCCACTTTTTTCCGCGGCCTCAGGAATGTTATTGCGACTTCCTTGTTCGCCGTGTTTACCCACGAGCCATGGTCAGAGGCTGCTCGGCGCCGGGAAGGACAATGAATGGGCAGCGCCGGGTGTTTGCCGTCAGCCTTGCCCCGGCGCCGGCCGTCTCGGAGCGGTGCGGAAGGTCGCGGCGCGGTCATTCCCAGGCGATGACTGGGCCGGCCGGCAGACGTCCCCAGGCGCGGCGGCCCGGCGGCCCGGCGGCCGAGGTCGCCGGCTCGGCCCGCCGCCGCGGAGTACCCTGTGACGTCGACGGTGACGCGCGCGGAATTCGGCCGACGGCGCCGCTGATCTGGCGGGCCGTGATCCGGCCGGTCCGGACCATCACGGCCCGCCCACTCACTGCTGCTGCCGCGCCGAGCCCGCCCGCGGCGGCCGTCGGCGGGCCGCACTGGACCGGACCGTGACGTCATCACGCTCCCGCCGACACCCGGAAGAGGTCGGATCTGGTGTCAGTGGACACGCGTGGGCAGGCGCCTCGGGACGAGAAGCCATTGATCACGGGATGTGCAGCAGGAGTGCATCGCCTGCAAGTTGCGATTTACGCCCAGTTAAGACTGGTGAAGGCATCGTTTCCGTCGCTGCTTTCGAAAACGAAATATGCGCGGCGCCAATACGGGGTTGTTTCTGTCCTTGGCATGTCACAGTGACACGGCGCTTTTGGATTGCTCCCGTTTCTTTGGGCCAGTTACGTGTTAACCATTCCCCTGTATATGATTCACTAGAAGCGTGACATCCCCGTTTATTTTCGCTTCGTGATTTGCCTTTTTCGATCCCTGAATCCATTTATTTTAGTAATGTTTTTTGACCGCTCCTTGAAAGTAGATTTAGCCAAGCAGGGACTTCTGATAGCTTGTGAGTGCAGTTTTTAGTTGTTGACGTACCAATAGGGAAACAGACCAAGATGTTACAGAATGTCCTCATAAAACGTCCTCATGGAACGATGATTGGTCTGTAGACGTTTTTCAAGTTCTTTAGCTAAACAAATCTTCATTTGCCGTTCTGTTTGAATTGATTCCGAAATATACGTGACATGCGAACATTTGATATACGGCCAGAAATGTTAAAAGGAAGTGTTTTTATTGATGTATAAAGGGGCAGACAGGTAATAGCTACTGCCACTCTTCAAAGAAATAAGGACGGAGGAAGCGAACGTAATGGGGAAAATGAGCCCAGTGTGCGGTACGTGGGAAGGCGTCGGTGGCGAGGTATAATTCGACCTCCCGCTGTGCGAAATTGCTCGGCGCGCGATGGCCGCGGTCGCTGACGAGCCGGACACACAGCGGAAGTTGGCCGAGCGTGAAGGTCCACATCCTTGATCGGCCGGGCCGCCCGGAACTAGCCGGCGCGCCGCCGGCCGCCGGCCGCCGCCGGCGACGCTCGTCGGGCGGCGTCCCCGCGGCGCGACGCGCGCTCCTGCGGCTCGCTTCCGGGTGCGGCTGGCACGACGTGACGGATGATCGGGCTGGGCGGCGGTCGGCGGCCGACGCGCGGCGGCAGCGCTCGGCCGCCGTCCTCGCACTGGTCGGTGCGTGGCGCAGTTTCTCGCACGCCGCCGCCGCCGGGCCACTTGCCGCGGCCAAGTCTGCAGAGGGCGGGGCTTGCCACAGGGGCCGCCGCCGGATCTGCGGGGGCCGCCGCGGCGCCGATCTGTCCGACCGCTGGGCCGCTTCGGCCAAGGGAAGCAGGATGGCCTCTAATGACGCACTGTGGGGCGGTGCCGGCCGGCCGGCCGCGGCGGTGCCGGTTTCCCCCTGCGGCCGGTCTGCGGCGCCGGTACTGACGGGCGGCGGCCTGGCCGGCGGCCGCCGGCGCCGGCTTTGTTCGGTCGGCGCCGCACGTTTCCCGGTTCGGACGCGTCGCCGCGGGCGGCACGCACGAGCGGCGTGTGTCGTGGTTACGGCCGGAGCGGCGCGCTGCCGCTGACTTTGACGTCGGATCTCGGCGCTGCCGGGGGTCCGCCGGCGTCTGAATGGCGAGATTTGAGGATTTACCTGCGTCTGAACCGTGAGCTCAGGGGACCTGCCGGCGTCTGAACGGGATTATTGGGGATCTTCGGTCTGTTGAACGGTCCCGGTGGTAGTGAGCGCCGAGCTCTGGCAGGATGATACCAGAAGAAAAACAGCCCCAGCCTCTCCAAACGAAAAAAAAATAGTGGACTCCAAATGATCCTGATGGTAGCGGCGTCGACACTGTTACGAGTAAATGGCTACCGGGATATTGGACGTTGTCAGAAACCATCTGCGGTCGTGTTATCGTGACCATTGGCAGTTTCTGTTTTAGCATGCTTTCAATCAGAAGACAAAGAAAGGTTCAGTGCATGTGGAAGGCGCATAGCCGAACGGGAATGTTTATTTGGCACGTCCTGAGCGTGGGTGGTGAAATTTTCTGTATTGGGCAAATCCCGGCCGCTAAAGGTAATGGAATTGCTGTCTGGGGTTGTCTGGTCGGCTTTTTGCAGAACGCTCTGGCATGTCCGGGTATCTTGCACGGTCGCAGACCCTGGCTTGGTTTTAAACCACCCACCGCGGGGGTCTTTAGGACCCACAGAGCCAACTCCAAAACTGAAAAAGAGTATTCGTATTAACCCTATTCCCGGAGGGCTAGACAGTATGGTCGATTCCCGGCAGGGGGAAGGGTTCACCCCCCTTCTTGGCATCTCGAGAACTACGAATCCGATTTCATCGCAACAAACGGCAATCGATTTGTCATGACGTAAAGTACATTTTTATAACAAGTAGTTTTCAAAATTTTGAAAGGGAACAGAAGGGCACAAAAGTCGAAATGGGGATATTTTTTAGACTTGTTATAACTCGCTTGTTTATTGACCGACTTTGATGAAATTGGCATGAATCGAGAGATTAGGAATGGGACTTTTACCGTTTGTCCATATATTTGAAATTTTGAGAAGATTCGTAGACGTTCACAAGACTTCGAAGATACGATTAATTTTTCAAAAACTGGATTAAAAAAGAAAATTAAAACACTTTGGCTTCTTATAGTCATGTTATGTTGATGAAGTACAAATCGTATTACATTGTTTGTAAAATGTTAGGGTAGGTGGTGCCAGGGACATGACAAAGGGGGAACATGTTATGTTGATGAAGTACAAATCGTATTACAATGTTTGTAAAATGTTAGGGTAGGTGGTGCCAGGGACATGAAAAAGGGGGACTGCCATGGTCACATGTTCTTCAGGTCGTCTTATTGACCTGTGACCAGAAATGACCTCCGATGACCTTAGAGTCACTTGGAATGATTTTGTGTGCGTTTTATGTTATTTGGAAACGTTTCCAATTATTTGAATTCGCTCTGTTTCTGAAATTCCGCTTTACGGCTGTTATGATATAGGGTGCGCGCACTGACATTTTAGGTCATAGCTCCGTGACCCGACCTCATATCAAGCTAAAACTTGGTACACAAGTAGAGGGCACCCTTCTACATAATATATAATTAGGGTTTTGCATTTGAAAAAGTGCCAGAAATATCACTATTGAACCAAATTTTGACTTTTGACCTTGACGTGACCTTGAGAAGTGATCTCAGACGAACCAGATTGTATGCTGCCCAATTATCTGCCTATACATCCACATCAGGTTCTGGGTTCTATTTTAAAAACGCTATTTTTGGCAGACTTTTCCCTTTTTCCCTCAACAGGGCCAAAAACGGCGTGAGGCTCCTCCCAAAAACGTTGCCTGGCTTGCGGTACGTAGAAAGAATAGCAAGGAAAAGTCACCAAGTTTTTGAAGCTGCGTCAAAAAGCCGGGAATTGGCAAGCAAAAAACCCGACGGGGCGGACTCGCCCTCCCTCCCCCCCCTCCTGCAAGGCATAGGGTTAATGTGAACCTTTGACGGGACTGCACGCTGAGAAGTGACGCCCATTGGGAATTGGTTGGCTGAGTGGCATGTATTGGTATGTGGTGGCGTCCTTATTTAATGATGGAAAGCTTGTTTTAAGATCGTCCCCTGCTGGGATAGCTGTCCAGCGTCGTCTCGGCGTGTGGTGGCTTGTGCCACACAGGCGGCGGGCGCAGTCTCCAGCATGCGCCGGCCTCCGCCGCGGGCACCGGGCCGGCCACGGCCACTCCCCGTCCGAGCCGAGACGGACCGGGCCAGGTCCGTTTCGAACGACCGCCAGCCTCCGGCGGGGAGCACGTGGGCCGGCCGTGGTCGGCGCCACGCCCGCCCGAGCGGAGGCTAGCTGGGCCGGGCCGGTCTCGGCGTGCTGATCTGGAACAGGCGACGGCCCGGCCCGGGCGCCGCCCTCTGCCCCGCTGCGGTCACGGATGCCAGGGTCGGTCCTTGCTCCCGGGCCGTGACGTCACAGAGCGCCGGCGCCAGACGTTTTTGCTGGCGGCGGAGCGGCAGACAGACGGACAGAGCCGGCGTGAAGACGGTGCGTGCCGACCGCCCGGTGACGGACGCCCGTTTTTACGCCAGAAGGGTTTCACTCTCGGCGTGATGCAACGTATTGGACCTCGGGTTTTATGTACCGAGGCGTTAAATTCATGCTGAGTAGAACTGTGAGAATGACGAGCGTTTGTTTTTTGCCGATTCTTGAGCAAAACGATGGCACGTTCTGAGAACAGGCTGGTCACCTCCAGTCGACAGAATGAGACTTCGGGCTCCTGATCACGACGCCCGTAAGTTCTCGAACGGTGTAGTGTAACAAGCTGCGGCAAAGTTGCCGTCGGTTCTGGGGCAGCTGCGTCGCAGCAGTCGGTCACCACACCCTGGCCAGAGAGCAGGTTTCGTGACGGTGGCGGCCGTAACGGCCCACCGGAGCCGCCGCCTCCCGGCGCCGTAACGCAACGCAACCCACGCCGCCAGCTGGCGCCGGAGGCGACGGCCGACCGCCGGGCGCCGCTGCACTGCAAAACTGTGGGAAACGGCACGCACCGAGCTCGGGTAGCGGTGGGCGGCGGCCGCGGCGGCTGCGGCTGCGACCGGCTGATGTTCTCGGCTGCGGTGGCCGGGTCGGCAGCGGGCGCTCGGTCACGCAGACCGGTGCTCGGCCACGCAGACGAACGCTCGGCCACGGAACTCGGTGCTCGGCCATGCAGGTCGGTGGTCGACCACCTAGGTCGGTGCTCGGCCACGTAGGTCGGTGGTCGGCCACGGAGCCAGGTGTCAGTCGAATTACATTCCCGGCCGACGTCGGCCGTGCGTGGCGGTAGCGGCCAATCGCGTACCGCCGTCTGCCGCCTGGGCTGTTGACCTTACTGCGGTACTGAGGTCGGCGGACCGGACCGGACCGGGCTGGACACGGTCACCGGCAGACCGAGGGCCGGCGGGGACCGGGCCAGTCGAGACAGCGAACAGTCAGGGCCTCAGGAAACGGTGTGGAATCGTAACGGCGGGCATGTTCTTCGTGTTGGGCGTTTGGCGCTTGTATGACCGTGCACACGGTTTTCTGTCACGTTCGTCTGATGGGCGGTTGATTCGGATCGTATAACCTGACGACTACTTTGCTACACAACTGATCACTACACAACCCACGAGCAGCAGTTATGATCATTCAGCATTTGCCAGCCTTCCAGCAACTCCGTTCTCAGGTCGAGCGACATCGGTTGGAGTGCTGGACCAAGAAGTAAGCGGAGAAGCCTAGAGGAATACGAAACAGTCCGGTTTCGTGAAAAACTCAGATAAGGTTCCCGAATGCTGACTAGAAATATCGGATCGGCTTGCGGTGTTGCGTATCTGCCAGCTGCTGGCTGTTGTGTTTTAATTTAAGTATGTGGCACAATGGGTGGGCGACGAATCCTGACATGCTTTCGTCTCCATGCTCCTACCTCGGCGTTATTAATTGCACCAGGCTCGTTCCGCATTTCTGACCTGCGTGCATTTGCTGAGGCATGTCGACTTGAAGCACGTGTTGAGGTCGGCATCATTATCCATAAATTAGCCGTAAATGGCCGCTGTGGTTTTGCAGGCTCGCTTTTCGGTAAATGCCGTGTAAGTTGCCTTGAGCCGCAACCGGAGTAAGTGGTTTGGCGAATTTCTGCTGCAGTAATGTGGTAATGCAGGCTTACCTTGAGACACTTTGATGCACGGTGGGACATTATTTCGAAACTTGGAAGCCTGATATCACGGATAGAAAGCCATTTGTACATGCCAGCTTGTTTGTGGCGTGCGGTAGCTGTTCGATGGCTGCTTCTTAGTGCAGTTTTGCTGTGGAGTCCCATTTGTACCCTTCGTGTCGATTAGTGATGTCTTGGGTCATTAAGGGGGGCTTGGACATTAGAACGGGTCGTAAAAACGAATCCCTTAATTTATTTTACATAACAGAGAGGTATGAAGAAGAGATGGATTGTTGGCAGCGCGGCGCATTTTATTTCAGAAAGTGTGCTTTTGTGCAGATTACAGCCGCGTTTTGCTGCATAACTGTGTTGCGGCGCAGTCAGTTTATTTCAAACACAGACCATATGGAGCCCGGCCACTTGTCATTGCAAATATTGTGATATATGCCGGTGTGAGGCTTGTTGCCACACGTTTGTAAGCCGTCGCGGCTCTAGACCGGGACTTCTGGTTCCTAAACTAGCACGAACCGTAAACGCCAGCGATGAAACCCGCAACGAATGTGAGTGAATTTGTTTTTACCTTCGGCCCCGTACTTGATGGGGTTGCATACTTGATAGCCCATACTTCGACCTCGTACGTCTCGTGTGACTCGCTGGTGTCGCGAATCTCACTTGACCAGGCCCTTTAAAAGATTCCTACACCGTAACTGACGGCTCTGGTGATAAGCACGTGATGCTGGTCGGTAGGCAGATTATTCGCAGTCATGGGGTCCCGGTGTCACCAGTGTTCGTCGATTCAGATCGGAATTAACGCTCGCCGGACGAGAGGAATTTTCACTCGCACCGATGACCAACGGGGATGGTAGGCACCTCCTTCGCCATTTGGCCCCAGTTGAGGTAGCGCCGTGGGCTAAAGAGCAATCGATAACTGTGTGCCCAAGGAATCCCAGGGATCCAATCCACTCCGTTCGACCCCGTCAGGTCAAGTAGTGACCTTAAGGTCAGATCACACTTTATGCTTGGAACTATGGATCATTTAGGCCATTGCTTTTTTATCTTAAGAAGGTCAGTGAGCCATCTAAAGCGACCTATTCCTATGTGGACTACCATTCTGGACCGATTTCATGCCGGTCATCTGCCTTTTGTACATACCTGTTGCCCTAAAACGATATGAAAAACGAGATGTGACGCAAAAATCTCTTTGTAAGCCTTCAGCAACGACGTCTTAGCTCGGTGGCCTGAGATGACCTGGGCTCATGTTTTTCCAAAACATGTGCAATGAATGTATCGTCAGCTGTGCCAGATTTCACGGCGCTGTCGTGCCCCGTGTTGTTGTGGTTCTGGGAACACTGCTTTGGGGTGGCATCCACCACCTCTCCCTGCTCGTTTACCCGGTGAGCGTTAATTTAGCGCAGCAAGGAGTCGCGTGACGGACTGCAAAGCCGTGCACAGGGGTCACGAACCATCTAGCTCGAGCTGGCAGAACCATCAAGCACTTCCGTTATATGCCTCAATGGTAGCTTCCCGGGATGCAGAAAACAAAAATGCCAGGTCAGTTTGCGGCCCAGAAAATTTTCCATGAGTTTGATGGTGCCCGTGGGGCAACAGCTCAGGGTCGTGCTCTGCCGCGCCTACTAGCACAAGGCTGGGAGGATAGCATACATTAGCCTGTTGCTTACCAGCGACCTGCCCGTCGAAGCGATGTAGACGTGTGTGCAGAGGGCGACAGAGAGTGCCCATTAGCCGGTTTGTACCCAGTTGCCCGAGCAGCGCTGATGACGGAAGTCAGCAGAGCCTCGGCGGACGTATTCGGTGCGCACAGAATGGAGGACGTGGCCCGGCCTGAGGTCAGGCTCGAATAAATTATAGTTCACGTGTAACAGGGCACTGACGACTCTGCTTTGTCCAGCCTGGCTCGGAGCACAGGTACCCCTGAACCCATGGAAGTAGGGTGATCTAAAATGCACGAAGTTACTCCAGTACAAGGGGAACGTGTTTTTTTCCCCATTGCCCTTTGTAAGAATTTTCCAAAATGGCGCGACACGACATGTTTTGAGCAACTTTCACCAGACTGCAAATCAGTTGAAGTTCTGCTATATTTTTAAGCTCCCGCCTGCGCCACGTATTTGTGCGCGCGCGTTTGCAAGGCTGTGCTCTGATTTGCTGTTGTGCGCAGATGTTAGGTTTGGCTTTCAAGATGTCGCCGCTGTAACTCGCGCCATGAGCACTGGACCTAGTCACCAAGGAGCAGGAAAACAATGATGACAGTTCTCTGTTGCAGACTGCGCGGAACGGGGTCGTGCATTATCACCGCAGTTGCATCAACAGGGGCTGTACCAAGGTTGAAAATCGATGAGGTTTTTATACGTATCGGTAAACGATAGAATTTTACCGTCAATCGATTATCGATAAATGCATCGATGAAGTGGGGTTTATTATAATTTTACTTCATGCCTTAACCCTATTCCCGGCAGGGGGCTGAATCCGTTCCCTCCTCGGGTTTTTTGCTTTCCCATTCCGGACTGTTTGACGCAGCTTCATAAAACTTGGTGACCTCCTAGCTATTCTTTTTACGTACTGTGACAAAATTTCGTAATTCCATCCTGCTCAGGGGCGGAGTCAGGCAACGTTTTTGGGATGCACCTCAGGCCATTTTTGGCCCTATTGGGGGTAAAAGGAAAATGACAGTCAAAAGTAGCGTTTTTAAGATAGAACGTAAAACTTTATAGGTAAATATTCGGGCAACATACAGGTGCAATTTTGTTCATCTGAGTTCACTTCACAAGGCCTTCAAATGCCAAACCCGGAAGATATGTGACGAAGAAGGGTGCTCTCTGCTTTTGTACCAAGTTTCAGTTTGATATGTCGGGTCACGGAGCTGACCTAAAATGTCATTGCGCGTACGCCATATCACAACAGCTGTAAAATGGAATTTCAGAAATACAGTGAATTGAAATGATTAGAAACGCTTTCAGATAATATTAAATGAACAAGAGATCACTCCAAGTGACTCTAAGGTCCTTGGAGGTCATTTAAGGTAAATGGTCGTCAGTTGATCTGAAGAACATGTGACCATGACAGTCCCCGTTTTTCATTTCCATGGCACCGCCAGTGCTAACGTTGTACAAACATTGTGATATGACTTGTGCTTGTTCAACATTGCATGACTATAAGAAGCCCAAAAAAGTGTTCTTGACATTTTTTTGTATTAAATCAGTCTGTGCAAAACTAGTCCTCCTATTTTCGACACCTGTTAACGCCCATGAATTTTCTCAAAATTTAAATGTGTGGACCAATGGTAAAAGACCCATCCATAATCTCTTGATTCGTGCTAGTTTCATCAAAATCGGTCCGTAAACAAGGGAGTTATGAGAAATCCAAGAATATCCCCATTTTGACTTTCGTTCCGCCCCGCCCCCCGGTATCCACCCCCCTCAAAATTTCGAAAACTTCTTTTGATAAAAATATAGTTTACGTCATGGCAAATCGATTGTCGTTTGATGCGATAATATCGGACGTGTGGTTCGTGAAGATCATGAAAATGAAACTGTGGCCCAGCTTGTGCTGAAATTTGCTACCAAAGTGAAGAAGGATATTACCGAAGAATTGAAAAAGAAACTGAGGATTTGTAAGCGTGGTCTTTGTTCATTGATGAACACACTATTCAGGTGAGCAAATTATATATGAACAGTCATGTTCACGAACAAAAGTAATAGTGGAAATTGGGTTTGGTAAGAATCGTGGAAACATGGATGCCAAAACAGCTGTGGGAGTTGTGAAGAATTCTGTTGGAGTTCATAATGTTCATGGATAGCGACACGGTCTCTGTGGCTTCTGACGGAGCTTCAGTTATGACGGAATTTGGAAAAAACCTGTATGTGTTGCTGGAAATCTCACTTCAAATAAATTATGGAACCTCATATCCTGTTGTCTTAAAGCAACATTAGGATGCGTCTGACGAGTCTTCTGAACGGCGGATTGAAAGGATGTAATTATGTACGGGTTTATGTGTTCTCCACATACCTCGCTCTAACAACCTCCCATTCCAACCGGTAAGGCATGATGTAAAATTATAATCAGCTTCACGTTATCGACGCATTCATTGGTTATCAATTGATAGCGCAAAATTCCATCGCTTATCCATAGGAATAGAAGCTTTAATCGGTTTCCAACCTTGGTACGGTCCCTGTTGATGCTACTGCGGCAATTATGTACGGTCCCGTTCTGCGCGGTCTACAGCTGAGATGTGAGTTATCATCGCCCTCCTGCTCCGTTGGTGACTAGGTCTAGTGTTGATGGCGCGAGTCACAGCGGCGACATCCTGAAAGCCAAACCTAACATCTACGTAAAACAGCCCATCAGAGTTTGGCGTTGCAAGTGTGCGCGCGCACGAAAACGTGGCGCCGGCGGGAACTTAAAACTATAGCAAAACTTCATTAGGTTTGTGGATTTCATTAGGTTTGTGGCTAGGTGAAAGTTGCCCAAAGCATGTCGTGCTGCGCCATTTTGGAAAGCTCTTACAAAGGGCAATGGGAAAAACCCGTCTCCCGTTGTATTGGAACAACTTCGTGTATTTCGAACCACCCTACCATGGAAACTCATACGAAGGTGCTTTACGCTATTGGAAAAGATTCCTCAAACTACCTAGATTCTTTGTGACCCGTAACGTGTTTTTCTTTTTTCGTCGTTTTTTCCTGTTGTAAAACGATGAAGTCATATGAATTAGGCAATTTAGCAGGGAACAGTCTCTCAAGATATCTAATTTTTGACGTCGGCATGAGACTGGTTCTTCAACTGGCATATGCCATAAGGTTCCTACGAGGAAACGGTTGAAGGCATGTATGTGAAATGTGACAAAGACATGTGGTCTCCGTGTGAAGCATTGGCAAATTGACGGTTCTGCGGTGTCGGCAGGCAAATATCATTGTGATTTTGACCAGGAAAAGTGAAAGTTCAAAGAAATTCAGGAGGGAAAAGTTGGTTGCAGTTAAATTTTAGTCATCCGCAGCGTTTCATTTGTTGAGGGAACTGATGGGCATGTTTGGGTAGGTTTTGAGACTTCTGCCTTTTGTGGGTGCGTACTGTTTTGGGGGCATATCAACCTTAAACAGGCTGGTGACAAATCTCGTCACAGACGGATGCAGGCCAGATTCTTCAGGAGCTCGTTGTTACCCTCGATGTTGGTACCGTTGTGACAGGAGAACTGTGTTTCTGAAGTCTTCGTATCTTTCGAATTGGAAGAGGTCGGGGAAATTCGTACACAGCCATGGCTGGACTGCAGCTTTCTGTGGTGCCCATGAATCATGAGACGGCGGTAATATTCAAACTGATTTTTGTGGTAACGTTCTGCCGTGCCAGTTATGGGAAAGCTTTTGGTTTTCAGCGTGAGATGTTTTCTTTGTTTCGTGACTTTGATGCCGCAGATTTCTAGCATGCTCTTAGTGTGATTAGTCTGGCATACAGTGAGATCTAAAATGGATAAAAAATGTCCTTAACAACCGATCCCTGGCATGCAGGTTGTGTTTCAACAGTCTTAAAATCGCGGAACTGGAAACCGAAACAGGCATATCTCAAGTGATAAGAAAATTACAAAACTTGTTTGCCGGCATAGCTGTTGATATAATAACACCCAGAAATGCAGTTTTATCAGGATTTGTGGTTTTGTGGAATGAATGAACCTCAAAACCGCATCAGTTATAAAAGGCGTCATCTATGCCGGATGGCGTAGAGTTATGGGTCGGTGCGGATTTGTCGGTGTTGACTGTTGATGTCGATATCCATCAATCTTATTGAAAGGTGACTCCAGGAGTATGGAATGTGTCAGAGTACTGTTGTCTGTTTGCGTGCATCACATGCAAGCCTGCCACATGCTTTGATGTTTTGCATCACGTCGTCGCCATCGTGAGACGTGGACAGCTCGTGATCCAAGTCGTGATTGTACTGCATCCCAGAGCTTTTTGGAACAACAAATGTATGTGAAGGGGCTCAAGAAGCCTTTGTTAACACGACATGCGCCAAACAACTCTGCCATGTTGCAGTTTTATCGTCAACGTTCTTCGTTCTGATGGGCATCTAAGTCCTCGACGCTGAAGTGAGCAGCAGTGGGTTAAGTTTCTACATAACGTGGTTCATAGAAAGCAAGCTTTGCTAGTGAGATTATGCGGATTTTTAGTGTCTTTAAGTTAGTCGGGAAGAACCAAGTTTTGGCGTCTGTTACAGAGTCCTTTTGGCAACGCATTAGGATCGCAGTTTTGATGTTCCGTACGTTGGCTTGAACTCTAGGGCATTTGCAATACACAAGAACCAGAATTGCAGTCACGTTTTGTCGGAATCTGTATTTATCGTCCTCTTTCACATGAATTATTTTCAAACATCTATCATATGTAAGGATGCGATTTATAAATTTTTGTGGCAAATTCTCATGCCAGTAGAATGTTGCATTTGTTGGTTCTACAAAGCTCTTCCCTCCGAAGCATTCAGTGTCTCTTATCCATTTCTCTTGCTGACGTTCGTTTGCTCGATTTACTTTGCTTCGTCTAGATCCTAAGTATGTGTCGTAGGCTCAGCGTGAAAATTTAGGATGGCTGATCACAAAATTTATGTTTAATGTCATGATAGGTTTTGCAACTTTAGTGGATGCTCCTGCCTTGACGCACTTGAGCAGACTTCTCGTCAATCTTTAATAACCGTATTCCAGATTTGTCCTGTGAGGTTTGTTTTGTGTGCCGTGACCTGTGCCGCTCGTTCCTGGACCTCCCATCGTGTCACCGGTCTTCAGGTCTGGCTCTCCCCCGGCGCTCAGTGCGCTCGGCGGCTGCAGCGGTCCCGGCTGTATCGGCCGCCGGCCGGACGCCGGTCCCGGCGCCCGCACCGCTCCCGCCCGTCGCCCAGTTGTTTGTCGGCTCGGCGCAGATGAGTTTTTGTCGCCCGTGCTGGAGATCGGCTCCCCGCCCACCTGAACGTCACGCCGCGGGGCCAGCCGGTGCGCAGTATTGTGACCGGGCCGGCCCGCACTGTGCTCGACGCCCTGTTTTCGCTGTTCCCTGCTTCCGATCCGTGCCTCGGGGGGAGACACAGTTGAACAAAACTGGTTCCTGTGCTGCAAACCTGGCGCTGCTCCGCGCCATGTACAAATCTTTTGCCGTATTTTAATCCTTAGCACGCCCCGACATACCACACCGTTGGATTATTATTTCTGTTGCATATATATCGCGTACATACATACTTATGTATGTATGTACGTATATGCATGCGTACATACATCACGTTTTGAATGAACAGAAATATTTGAACTGCACTACTACGTCGTCGCATCAGCATCAGTAGTGAATCAGTCACCAACGATCTGTAGTTTACGAGTTGGAATAGACGCTTTAATCTGGAAAGATTTCACATTGTTTAAGTGCAGTCACTGGCTGCCGGCGAAGTGATATAATAATTTGCGTCTTTTTTGGTCCCTGTTTTACCTAACAGGTCCTGTTAGACATTGGTATTGTCACCTACACAAAAAACAGTTAGTCCATCAGTCACTGTCAATGCGTGATATGCGGGTTTATTTAGATACCTTGATCCGCACGTACTGTGCGTGCACCGTAGCCATGGAAAATTCGTGTAACCTAACCAGTTCATTTATGAACCCGTGACACCATTTCCGTGGAATTGTGGCCAAGTGCCGGAAAAGTTCTTTTCGCGTCTGATAAAGATTCTACGTGTCGCCATGTAGAATCTCCGTCGTCCGGGCCGTCGTCTGCGAACACCAAAAGGCGCAGTACCTTTGGGGTCTGACGTCATGGATGACGTCGACAGCATAGATTCTGCGTCGTTCTGGTCACTGCGATTGCATACCTGTCGTCACAGGGGGAGAGGAAGCAAACATTTGACGTCATGGCCTTCCCTCCCGTCCTCGCAGACTTGCCAAGTCGCCTGTGATTGGTTCGCGCAAGGTCCGGGGAGCAGCGGGGACGCGGCGCTGAAGAGGGCCGGCCGGCCGGTGTGGCTGGTGGCCGGGCCTCGGACGGGACTTTTACCGTCGGCGGGCGGACGCGGCGCAACATGCAGATCGGCGCCGAGATGGTCCGTCGGCTCCGGGCGACCGGTCGGCGCCGACTGCAGGCGGTCCGAGTCCGCGGGCCGGGCCCGCCTGAGCCGGCCAGCCCCAAGAATGCGGCGTGGACGCGGCCCGGGACATACCCGGCTGTCAGTGATGCATGTCTGCGTGCGTGTTCAGGGAACTCCGACCTGGCGGGTACGGCCGCGGTTCTTGTGCGTAGGCTGCCACGTCACCCGAGCGAAAGAAGATCGTGTTGAACGACGCTTGAGGCTGAAGAGTCGGGAAAAAGCAAAGCTGTGGTCGTGGGGTAACGGATGGACCAGCCGACATAAACAGTCTTAGCCCAGACTCCGATTGCGGGTGACCTGTCGGCGAAAAACAGGATACTGTACATGCCTACCAATCCCGACTTTGCAGTGCCAGCAACATCTGCTGGTCGATGGACTGGGCAAGAAATGGGCTTGCGCCATGTTCAAAAGGAATACGCTTACACGAGCTGCCGTCGTCTAGTGGCGCTGCGCCGCTGTGCTGTCGTCATGCCGGCGTAATACCCTTCTGCCATGTGTCGGACGCGTGTCCGCACTCTTAACATTCAGTGAAGTGCGCTCCTCAGCTATAGATAGCCCTCGCCTCATTCCCGGACCACTGTTGGAGGGGGGGGGGGGGAGGAAGGGACATAAAGACAGGCAGCACGCGATTTTAAACAGCCATGTTCGCCGTGCTTGACGCATTTTATTATTTATCCGAACACATGGTATCAATTTACACATTTTATACAATGCCAGGTTTAGTTGTGCGCGAACATGCCTACGGCGCTAAGCTGCCTGACATATCGACGCGCCTCAATCAGTAGATGTACGCGCGTCGTTGAAGTACAAGAAAAGTAGGCTCTCTAAGTCGTAAATGGCGATTGCGTGCCCGTGTGCTTGGTGAGTGACGACATGGAGCGAGACAGTTTAGTTTTTATCGTACCGCGGGTCAGACCAGTTTTTTACGCAGCCGGTATAAACCAGTCGAGGCCGTCCGGTGCTTGCGCGTGTTGCAGCCTGCCGAACCTTGAGAAAAGTTGCGCCATTTAATTAGTCAGCTTTGCAGATTGTGTTCATTGAGCAAATGCTCTGCTCGGTCTGAACCGCGTGTCGTCGCATTGTCAGCAATGCATCTGACCTGGCATGGTATCCTGGTGACAGAGGCCCGCGATGTACGCAGTACCATTCGACGTCCGTCGTGCGGTAATGCGTTCCGCGAACTCGATCGGGTCGGCCCGGGCCGAATTCAGACTCGGCCGGCGCCGGGCTGGCGTGGTTTTCGGAACCCTCGACGCCGCCTGTCTGCAGACAGATCCGAGCCATCTGCCAGCCGGCGCCGGCCGCGGCCCGGCCCGCCGGCGGCGGGAGGCCGCCGCGTCCAGCACGCGGAACGCTATGTACGCACAAGACGCGATATGTCGTTCGCCGGCCGGCGGCGGACGGCAACAATGGACGGCCTTCTGGCCGGAAATGGGTCACTGGCTCCAGGCGGCCGATGTGGCCGCTCCGAGTCACGGCTGGCCAGCGGGCTGCTGCCGTCCGCCAGCCGGCCTGGTCTGCAGCAGCGGAGCGGTCTGCCGCCGGCCGCGGCGTCCAAGGCCTTCGCCCTCAGTTCGAGGGGCCGGAACGGGTCGGAGGGCCGTGTGAATTTCGACGGGCGGATCTTCCCTGAACGCGGATGGAAATGCCAGCGCTTTACCGGCTCCGGGAGTCTGTGCAGGGCGAGACTGCGGAGAGTTTTTTGCCGGCACCAATCCGCCGCGTCCTTGTCAGCGTGGCCTTGTCACCGATTTTATTGTGTGAAGTGATTCACCGGCCGAGACGGTGAACGGAGCGATGTGCCATGAAGGGATTGGATTGGTCCGGTGGCTCAATAATTTAATGTCGATCTCCACGCCGTTCGGAAGTGATGCATTGACGGCGAGTACTGCCGTCGGTGACGCGGTGCGCCGGCTCTGCGTGCGGCCGTCTGCCGCCGTGCTGCCGCCGGTCCGACCGACTGACGCGTCCGTTTGTTTCAGGTGCGCGTGCCGCTGCCGTTCGCCTGCAAGTCGCGCGACCTGGTGGTCGACCTGCAGCGGCGGCGACTGACGGCCGGCCTCAAGGGCCACCCGGCCATCATCGACGGCGAACTCAACCACGAGATCAAGGTCGAGGAGTCCACCTGGCTGCTGGAGGATAAGCGGGCCCTGCTCATCCATATCGAAAAGGTGAGCGGTGCTGCGGAGATGCGGCGGCCGGCGCCCTCAGAGCCACACGGAGCTCGTCCACTGCAGGCGGCGGCGGGGCGGGTTTGAAAGCCGGGGAGTAGTCGAGTGGTCGGATGTGTCGACAGGGAATTTCAGATGTGGGTGTCGATGAGGGCTTGTTAGAGAAGATAATGGAAGGTGACTGGGCGAAAGAGTTCCGGGCCCGGTGGGTGTTGGGCGGCCGAAGCGCTTTCTCGCTCTCCGTTCACAAATCGTAGTCTCCGAGGCATCCGTCTTTCGGCAGTGGATCGGGAACACATTCGGGCGTCGCTTCCGCAACACGGGCACCTTCCACGTGCGGACAGCCACATGTTATTATATGCATGACTTATTATACGGCAGACAGTCCCAAGGGTGCCTTGGGATTTTATACGAAGTACGTTAAGAAACACGTGCACTGCCTTTCATAGCTATGACGCAACATGTCACTTGTCGCGGGTGTTAGGTTTCAAGCCACGAACACGTGGGGTTTCCTGGGAATAGGACATGTGATGCGTACTTAGTACCGGTGACAGCTGAAAATGTATCCTTTTCCGGGTGTACAAAACGTCTTTACAAAGCCATTTGTGAACCAGCCTGTATAAATGGCTGCGGAATGTAGCCCACTGTATGAGTCCGGGAGGAGTCCAGTCCTGTTTGTTGCAGCGGGCCAGGCATTGTGTTTGTGTGGCGTCATTCCGTGGGATGGACCCTGCTTGGCTGTTTTCCGTTGCCGAATTCGAAGACGAAACTATGCATAGATGGCGGGCTTGGATTTCGTAGTGCTCCTTCTTTTGAAATAGTGTGAAGTCCCACCGTCGGTAGCTAGTTAGCTAGCTAGCTAGTAGCCAGCGTTGCGCCAGAATTTGGCTTCTGTGGTATTTGTCTTCGCGAGTAAAAATGTTTAAGCTGAATCAGCCCGATCAGATTACTGTTATAGCCATTGTTTGGTTTTCCATTTGCACGCAGCGAAGGCAGAAATTTTACATCTGTCTGTTCTGTTTGTTTCCTGCACGTGTCGGCATTGAAGGCAGACAGAGGACAGCGCCACTTGGGTGAAGCACGCGTTTAGTGCGTCGTTTTCCTCCATCCGTCTCCCCCTGTTAAGTTGCGCGCCTTTCGTCACCCGGGCGAGCTGCGGCGCGTGACGGTCGCGTGACTGGGGCGGGTCTCGGACGCCCCTGTCGGACGCTCAGGACAGTGCCGGGCTCCGGCGGGGTTTACCCGATCGGCCGGGCCGGGCGGCAGTGCATGTCTGCGCCCGTGACGCGGCGGATTCGCGCCCGTGACGCGGCTCTGCCGGCGTGACGTGACGCGGTCCGGCGCCGCGCCGGACGACTCGGCATGTCCTGTCCCGTCCCGACCTGTCGGCGGAGCTCCCCCGACCGCGAGGCCTCTCTCCCTGGAACGGTGCGCGGGAGGATGAAGACGCCTGATTCGCCGAACTCTGCGGTGCAGTCAGTGGCGTGGGGGACGCGTCGAGGGGTCCGCAAATGCGGTTGAAGGTCCCCGGGGAATCCCCGCTTTCCATTGTCTGATCTGTTTAGGGACGCGCGGTCTGGGGTATTTCAGTAGACTCCCCCACGTTTAGGGTACCTTGAGGAGGGGACGTTATTGGACTCACTGTCAGTGGGGTTGACCAGCACCAGCAGAGGCCCACACAAACTGTTGTCGGTGAACCGGCCTGTAGCTGACTGGCTTCCAACAGTTGCATGATTCTGCGACCGATGTGGCCGTTCGCCGTTCCTGGTTTGGCCCACACGCCTGGAGTGGAGCCGGACTTGTCTGGGACTGGGGCGTGCGTGGGCCGCGGCAATGCGCACGAAGAGCGTCCGCGGATGTTCAGCTGTTTTTTTCGCCTGGTAGCAGACCGACGATATCGTGGGTCATCAGCTTACCTGTCCACCTAGGCCGATTGTACCAGGGTGGTATGGGGTGTCTGCGACGTGTTCCAGAAACACGGCTGCCGGGCGCTCCGGAGCGTAAGGATTTGAACTGGGCCTCTTTGCTGGTGATGCGCTGTCGCGGGCACCATTCTCTTGGCGCCAGTTTGTCGATCAGTCGGACGGCTGTTGCGGTGGTCGGTTATGAGCAGAGGCCCACCTGTCCGGGAAGTCGAGCGGCGTCACTGTGAAGCGGCTCAGACCTCCCGGCCCGGAGAGCCTCCGGCTGAGCATCGCCGTCTCCGGTGGTGCCTGTGGAGGAGCGGAGCTGCTGTCTGCTGTGGCGCAGGTCTCGCGCTCCTTCTCTGCCGACTCCGCCATCGCGTCCATCCCTGGGACCGGAGGAAACGCTGGTCTCCGCCGGAGCGGCCATGCCCGGCTGTCTTGTGAGGTGGAGCGCGCCCTCGCGACGACTGAGTGGCGCAGTCCGCGGCCGACGAAAGGCGTCGGCCGGCTCCGGCGTCGACGGTCTTGCCGGCCGCCAGCCGGTCCGGAGATCTTCCCCGGATGTGATCGCTTGACAGTGGCACGCCGGCAGTTGTGTCGCCTACCGAGGTCCGTTCTCGGTCTCATCCGCCGATAGATCCGCATGTCCTATTCACGGGCCGCTCTGTTAGAAACATTGTGCTTTCTCTGGTTCTGTATGGCCCGGTGGTGGCGCTAGGGTTTCACAGCGGGTGAGGCACCATCATAGCTGGAATATTTGTCCACGGGGATGGAAATAATTGCCGACCAACCTGAAACAGTTTTTTCCGAATTTCCATCACCTTAATATGCCTCGTAGGGATTTCTTTCGTTTCATTTGTTTTGTTGCTTTATGCCCACCATTGTCAAGATATCAGAAAATAAAGTCACACGGCAGGTTCTTTTAAGGTACAGCATGGCTCAGCATTCCAGTACTAATTCGGGAACATGCATCAACTGTACCCGACATTTGCATGCATTTCTCTGGTTCGCAGCACCTTTTAGGCTCATATCCTGGTATGAGCCATTTGCAGGAAGCTGACCACAATCCCCACTTGGCAGGTTGCGTAATTCGCGAATGTTCCCGTACCTTGTGTATGTCCGCCGCCCTCGAATAAAAGTATGGTGTTATTCATTTCCATTTTGTATTACATATTTCACTGCAGCCCGGAAGCATTGGACTGTTTTCTTTGGAGGAGGCTTTGAGCTTGATTGTTATTGTTGATGTGTGTTCATTTTGTTTACGTTCGTCGCCCGAAATTTATAATTCCATTACTGCTGGGGCCGGCATCACTTCAAAGAATTAGGGTTGTAACTTGGAACTCTTAGAGATACCCCTTTTTCCTGTGTTTGAAGCTTGAACATGCTTTGGACACCAGTCAGAAACGAAAGTACAGTCTTTACGTCTGGCTATAAAACATTGGTCATCATAGCAGGAGAGCACAGCATGGCCTCAACTCTCATCTTGCCTATCGTCAACGTTGTCAAGCCTTTGTGTTTTAACTTTGAAACCCTCTTACCAAAATCCGAGCTACCTTTCTGGGCACAATCATGGGAGGTACGCTTGATGACCATGATATGCTTGATCCATGGCCGCAGCTAGCTTAATCTTGGCTCTTTACATACTCTAGCTCTCATTCTGGGGTCGGTTGGCGCACTACTACTACCACTTCTAGTGCAGGAAAAAAATGGAACTAAGCTTTACCTGTAACGAAGTGGATCTACCTGGAACAGGCGAGTTGACACCGAACGCGGACCTTTTCGATGATCTGTACTAAGTGCATCGCCATGGCCAGAATCTAACGTTTATAGAAAGACTACGCGCAAACGCAAATGATCGTGACGTCATAGAAGTCGAAGTACAAGTTTCGTGGGTCCACTGAAACCATTTTTCCCCACAGTTTAGGGACGCCATCGTTGGGTAACTGGGCGAAAGATCGTGTGACAAAAGATCGGAAGCAAAAGGTCGTGAGGAAATAGATCGTATGAGATAAACGTCGAAATAAAAGACGGAAAGTTTGCGCCGAAGGCGCGGTATAGGATACTCGAGGTCGCTGGCCGACAAAGGGTGCAGTCGGACTTGTCTCTGTCCAGCAAAGAGGCCAGGTAGCGTGAAGCGCGGTATTAGGTTATATCTGAAAAGAGATCGTATGCTGAACGTGTTACAGTGCCGTACGGCAAAAGATCGTATGAGGCAAACATAAAATATCAAATGTTGTTCCTTAAGTGCAACCCCGCGCCGGAGGCGCGGTACAGGATACTAGAGGTCGTGGGCCGACAAGAGGGTGCGATCTCACTTGGCTCTGTCCAACAAAGAGGTTAGGTCGCGCGAAGCTCGGTATTAGGTTATATCTAACTAGACCCTATATACAGATATAAGCTAATAATTAGAGTATAAGGTTATAGCATGACTAGGTAGTAAGGTCAGTTAGGTAATCAGTTGCGATGATAATTAGGTTTTAAGGTTATAACCTAGTACCGCGCTTCCCGCGACCTAGCCTGTGCTGAACAGAGCCAAGTTCGATCGCATCCTCCTATCGGCCTGCGGTCGCTTGTATCCTATACCGCGCCTCCGGCGCGGAGTTTCGCCTTCAGCGCTACATTTGTCCTTTGATATTTACCTCATATGATCGTTTGCATTACGATCTCTTGCTTACGATCTGTTGTCATACGACCTTTCAACCAATTACTCTACAATGGCTCACTAAATAGCGCTGAATTAGGTTATATCCAGCACGTAGCCATGATTTTTCCTAGGGGGGGGGGGGGGGCAAATGTCAAATGTTGTCATATGCATATGACATCCCTTACGGTCTTTTGCTTACGATCTTTCGCCCAGTTACCGAACAGTGGCATCACTAAACTGAGGAGAGAATGATCACAGTGGATCCACGATTCTTGTACTTGGACTTCTGTGACGTCACGAGCATTTGCGTTTGCGCCGTAGAATCTTTCCTGGAACCTTGGATCCTGGCCGTCCTGGTACACTCAGTGAAGATTACCGACATTCACCAACGCGCATTGCGTTCAGTGAAATGGCACTCAGTAGTCAATTAATCTGACGCGCCAGAATTATCAAACAGCACGCTGCCAATATGATATGGCAGCCATGTGAGGTTGTCTCATTCAGGGTTTTTCCCGATGGCCTTCGAAAGAGAACTGGTGCTGTTTGTCAAAGAAACATGCTGAAACTTTCCCAAAATAGTGAACAGGTTGAGCCTCCATCGGTGTTCTTTGTTCTTAAGAACGGTAATCTGTCATTTTGATAAGAAACTTCGATAAGAATAAGCAAATACAGAAAACCTTGTTAGCACGCAACCCTACGGGTGAGCCAGTTCCTCATGCGCCTCTGTGGAAGAACGGCCACTGTTATAACCCCATGGCTGCCCTCGGTGGCCGCAGTTTTGTGTTAACTTTTAGAGGCGATGACGGAAGCCTCAACGAGAGGCGGTTTACTGCATTTGCCTAGTCATTCCTTTTTTCTTCCATCCTGGTTATATGCCATGAAAGGATGTCTTAGACTTACGTCAGGCACCTGACTTGACTTGAGGTCAGAACTTTCACACAATATGGAAAAATGATCAAGCGAAAGATACATAAACATTCGTGGCGCAGCGTTCGTTCGTTCTCCCGCAATCATGGGAAAACTTCGGGAGGGGGCGTTCAGCCGCCCCCTCCCAGTCGGGGCGAGTTAAAGTCGCATATACATCCAACTCTATGCGTTTTTGCTTGATGACGTTGTGGCTTACTGCCACCAGATGAATGGAGTTCTTTTTTAAAGAAATTTTTCAGTTCAGACGTGTACAGCACACGCTGTCCCTGTGTTTCCTGTGGCCCGCTGCAGTAAGAACTTCTGTGCCAGGGTTGCTGATCCGATTAGGGAACACTTCATGGGCGGACGCGTAAATGGCCTTGAACGCGATGTCCATTAAGGCCTTGCCCGACAGGACCTCACAAGAGAGGACTGGGGTTTTTCCGTTGCTTGCAAACTTGTGAATATGTTTCTCAACGATGCCTTTACAGTATTTCACGTAAAAGGCTAGAAAATATGATGTGTTCCAGCACGTTCAAAGAAAGCTTTGTCTGTCTGGAATCGTTTTCTGTAGGCTGGTAATTTTCATACTTCCTAAGTGGCATAAAGCAACACCAGTAAAACAACAGTTGCGACTTAACACGATTTAGACTTAAGCTAAAAAAGACTGTCGTTCCCATTCTTGTGCTTTGATGTGTTTTTGGCATCCTTCTCAGTTCCAAAAAATAAAAAATAAATCCTTTTGCCATTGTTTTCCGTTTTGACATTTTTCTGTCCTACAACCCCTGTCTTGAGCCCTTACCTACGCCACTGTTTTATGGTTTTTTAAAAATTAGAGGCAGACACAAAGATATGTGTTTCTCGGCCGTCGTTGTTGTACGCCTTTCTTTGCTGTGTTGTGCAGGATGTCTGTGACCTAGAGAACACCGTTTTCTTCCGGCGTATGGTGCCCTTTCCATACTCCTTGGACAGCTTTCCCTTGTTTCTGAGAGGAAAATACCACTACATGTCGGCAAAATGTTTCCTTGCAGAGCCTGATACGGCTGCTGCCGTGTTGGCCTATACCGCAACCTGACGTTTTCCGCCCGAGTCCGCTGGAGGGAAAGAAAAAAGACAGTGCCCGTAGCAGGTACCCTGGTGTTTTAGGCGATACGGTTCAAGCCTTTATTTCATTTGTGTTGAGGGGAAGATACTTCCGTGCTTTAGTATGCTTTTAGACAATGAAACCATCTAAACACAAACTGAGTATTAATTGCCCAGCCAAGTCTCGTTTCGTGGGCGCCTGGTAGTCATGAAGCAGAGCACTGAGTGTTCATTCTACTCAAACAGCCTACACTTGTTCTGTGTTCGGCCCCAGTCGCCGAGTAGTGACATGACTGGTATTGCTAGGGCCGTCGTAGAGTTTCGCCTTCGCCTGCAGGGGAACGACCACACCTGGCAGCGAAATGTCCACCCCTAAAGGCGCAGCGTAATCCAACTGGAGTGGAATCCAAAGAGCTAGTAGAACACACGAAATTATCCTTGTTTTCGACGCGCCCTGAAACGTAAAATACGCTTACTTTTTAAAGGCAACAGTCAAATTTTGCAGTGCGAACCGTCGTAAATTGAGACAGACAAACGCGCAAAGTTGTCTCACAAATATGGACATCGCTTAGCACCTTTGGTTTCGTGTGAAAATCTTTCTGTGTTCGCAGCTCGATGTTACGGTCTAAATGTATCCCCTTCTTAGTCTTATTCGGGGTTCACAAGGGTCGTATTGCGACCGCTCCAGACGTACTTACCGAGCTGAGCTGTGGTAAGGAAGCCACGTTTATGATCGCAAAACCAGAGCATGGTTGTCAAGGCCCATTTTTGGTCTCGAAGTGACTCGTCATACCACCTGCCGCCGTTTACAGTGATTTTAACCAGTTCCAGTTTGCTGTTACATAAGTTGAATGGTAGCTTATTCGCCGTTCGTGGCGGTATTTTTCAGGTAAATGACGCCAATACTTTTAGCTTAGTAGACTGGCAAAAGTACATCGGCTAGGACAGTTAGCTCGGCCCGAGTACGATGGAATAACCCTGTTCACAACGCACAAAGTTGGTCACCTAGGTAACCAGTTAGTCGTTTTTGTAGGTCCTATTAGATTGTCCCCAGATATGACTGCATGTTGTTGAGCAAATAAGAGCGTAATGTAAGGTAGCAGAAAAAGTAGGATTTTGAAAAGATGTATTGGAAAAAATTTCATTAGCGGAATCTTGTAGGATTATTGCTTGCAACATTCAAACTACCATACCGTATTCCAGCTATGCCAGGTGGCGGGTATGATTCTTTGCCAGGTTAGAGATGCAAATTGTTATCAGTTTGGCATTCGTGATGAACACAAACTTTTGCCAGGATTTCCTATAACAACAGTATTGGAATAAACTAAACCCATCAAAGCCTCGAGTCGTGATCCCTGAAATACGTTTCCTGACGTTAATTGCGCCCACCGCAGCATCCTTTTGCATCCGTTGTTCTGCAAGGACAGCGCCACCTCGGAATCAGCTGTTCCTTATGTCCGCTGATTGCACGTTATTCTTGCGTTTTTGCGGTGTTTTTGTTACAGCGTATTTACGGCGTCTTTCAGAGAGTAGTCTGACAAGTAGGAGGTTGGTAATTGTAATCCAAGTTACTTATAGCCAGGTACTGACGGTAATCTTTATCTAATGTGCCGGCCTGTCACGTGCCAAGGTTCGCGGGAAGATTCTACGCTGGCAGATGTTCCATAGTTTCATCCGTAATCGACAGAAACATCTTCATTCCGTTGGTGACCAGTCAGTAGTCGGGCTGATCTGGCAACCTTCGCCTAGGGTGATACCAGCAGATTTACGCAGGGGCAGAAGGAAGACAAAGTTTTCTAGGACGGTGGATTTAAAGGAAAGTTTCTATGTTAATTGTGCTGGAAGGCCCAGGTTTTTTCGTAACCTAACCATTTACCACGTGCAGCTGTCAAAATCAAGTGTGTTATCGCCTTCCTCCATTTCTGCGTACGGCATTCGTGGTATCGCGTCTGCTAGTCATTAAGGTGACCAAATGCGAGTTGTACGTTGTGAACAGGGCTTATGTCTGCAGCGCGTCCCGGTCACCTTGGTTGCCAGTTGTTTGCATTCCTGACATAGTTTCATTCAGAGTCTTTGCTCGATTTGCTGACCATAATACCTCTGTGGTGGCCTCAAATGTGCTTTGTAAGTGAGGCTCAGCTGACAGTCCGCGTATAAACCGCTGGTAGGATGACGCATAATGACATTTACGTCGTGATGCAAAATACGTGTTAATGATGCAACGATTGCGGCCATGATTCGGGCCGAATAGTCTCATCCTCGATCGAGTCACTTTTTCAGACCAAATGAGTTTTAGCTTGTGATGTCACGTACCTGAGAAATGACTACCGAGCTAAGCCAAGTCACTTCGATAGCGACGGTAATGCGAAGTTGCCGCGATGCCAAGTGAACGGCCTCGGGCCTCTTGCACCACACTCATGACGCCACATGTCCGGATGCCTTTGCTGTGACGCTCGTGACGTCCACGCTGCAGTCCGGCGGAGCTGATCGGCGGGGGACGTGAGGATGGCACCTGTGGTCGGACCTCGTTCCCGCGCGGCGTCGCTGATGGGGCGATCTCCACCGGCCTAGACCGGGCTCTGCCTGACCTCAGACCGACGGAGGACACAGCTAGGGTGACAGTGCCTTGGCGGCGTCGGTCAGGGATGGTGGTCAGAATGGTCCCGGCGTGCTCTGGTCTGGGGGTCGGAGCAGCTCTGGCGTGCTCTGGTCCGGGGGTCGGAGTAGTTCTGGCGTGCTCTGGTCCGGGTCTCGGAGTAGCTCTGGCGTGCTCTAGTCCGGGGGTCGGAGTAGCTCTGGCGTGCTCTGGTCCAGGTCTCGGAGTAGCTCTGGCGTGCTCTGGTCTGGGGGTCGGAGTAGCTCTGACGTGCTCTGGTCTGGGGGTCGGAGTAGCTCTGGCGTGCTCTGGTCTGGGGGTCGGAGTAGCTCTGGCGTGCTCTAGTCTGGGGGTCGGAGTAGCTCTGGCGTGCTCTGGTCTGGGGGTCGGAGTAGCCCTGGCGTGCTCTAGTCTGGGGGTCGGAGTAGCCCTGGCGTGCTCTAGTCCGCGGGTCGGAGTAGCTCTGGCGTGCTCTAGTCTGGGGGTCGGAGTAGCTCTGGCGTGCTCTGGTCCGGGGGTCGGAGTAGCTCTGGCGTGCTCTGGTCTGGGGGTCGGAGTAGCTCTGGCGTGCTCTGGTCCAGGGGTCGGAGTAGCTCTGGCGTGCTCTGGTCCAGGGGTCGGAGTAGCTCTGGCGTGCTCTGGTCCAGGGGTCGGAGTAGCTCTGGCGTGCTCTGGTTCGGGGGTCGGAGTAGCTCTGGCGTGCTCTGGTTCGGGTCTCGGAGTAGCCCTGGCGTGCTCTGGTTCGGGTCTCGGAGTAGCTCTGGCGTGTTCTGGTTCGGGGGTCGGAGTAGCTCTGGCGTGCTCTAGTCTGGGGGTCGGAGTAGCTCTGGCGTGCTCTAGTCTGGGGGTCGGAGTAGCCCTGGCGTGCTCTAGTCTGGGGGTTGGAGTAGCCCTGGCGTGCTCTACTCTGTGGGTCGGAGTAGCCCTGGCGTGCTCTGGTCCGGGGGTCGCAGTAGCTCTGGCGTGCTCTAGTCTGGGGCCCGGAGCACCTCTGGCGTGCTCTGGTCCGGGGGTCGGAGTAGTTCTGGCGTGCTCTGGTCCGGGGCTCGGAGCAGCTCTGGCGTACTCTGGTCCGGGGCTCGGAGCAGCTCTGGCGTGCTCTGTTCCTTGGGTCGGAGCAGACGCGCTGTCGTGCTGTCAGACGTGCAGATGTGCTGCCGGAGCAGCCCCGGCGTGGGTCGGAGCAGATGCGTGACGCATCGGAACTGCGGTTATGATGGACATTTGGATAGTTTGGGTCGTGGCGATGCGAACACAAGGGATTGCCGGCGTATCACGACACCGTCGACAAATGCGCCATCTTTTGATACTGGAGCACGACTGGGACAAGAAACAGACTATAGGTGGCAGCATGTGCGGTCGCCCGTTTTAAACCTTCTCGCAGTGCTACTGTTCATATCTTAACAAGTCGTACGCTGCATGCCTTGTTACTGGCAAAAAACAACATGGAAACCTATCTGTCGTAACGTGGAAAACTGGAATATCTCGTCACTGGTGCTTGAATATGACGGATACGGAACTTGATTGTACATGGTTTTACAAAGCAGAACATTCAAGTGCATTCGTTCTGTATGCGGTACGCAACCGAATGGTTACAAACGTTAAAAATTCGCCATCCGCTCCTCATGATAGGCGGCCTCCCCCCCAAGCCGTACAAATGAATCTCAGGATCACTGCTGTCAGGATGGGCATGTTGCTACTGAGCTGGTCGCAGCCGCGCGAGATCCCTGTGCGATGCAGCCGCCATCCTGTGGCCGCCTTGTCGTTTGTCTCGTGCCACGCGTGGCCGGTGGTTCTTCATTAGCGTCTGACACGGTGCGCGCTCCTGTCCGTGCTGCAGGTGAACCAGATGGAGTGGTGGTCGCGCCTGGTCACCACCGACCCGGAGATCAACACGCGCAAGGTGCAGCCCGAGTCGAGCAAGCTGTCCGACCTGGATGGCGAGACGCGCGGCATGGTCGAGAAGATGATGTACGACCAGCGCCAGAAGGAGATGGGCCTGCCCACCAGCGACGACCAGAAGAAGCAGGAGGTCATGAAAAAGTAAGGTCGAGGCGGCCGGGTTCGGTGAGGCGTCGCAGTTGGTCATGTGTTTGCGCCGGGGTGGCTGGGTTTATCGTTGCTTGCTGTAGAGCTGTGCATGTGGGTTGTTTTGTAACAGTCTTCGTCCGTATTAGGGAAAGAGGCATGTCTGTCAGGAACCGTGATACTCCCTTATCCTGTGGAATCATTTCGCCTTCATTTGAGTGATACGCCCGTGGAGCCAAGTGCTTATGCTAGACCGCTATTTTGGTCATGGGAAGATGTTGTCTTGAAAGATGGCCATTGATGTATGTGAATTTCATCCCATTCTTCATGCGCCAGCGCTAATCTCGTAATTTGCATTCGTCTTCTCTGCATGCCTTGGCGTCCGTCAGTCATTTTTTTGGTTTTCTTTGCATTCACTCGGGAGGGTAGGTCCGTTTCCATGGCGTTCTCCTGTCGACAATGCCCCACGTCTTATGCGTCACCCCACAACCGCCACGTCTGGTTTATGACTGGCACCCGGCGGCGGCTCCGATTCTTCCGGCTTTGGGCCGCGATCGGCGAGCCCCCCCCCCCCCCCCTCATTTCCATAGAGCGGATGGCGGCATAAGGCGCGGCCCGCTGGCCGGGAGCGGCTCCTCGAGGCCAAGTTGTCCGCCACTCGACGGCGCCGGAGCCATGCACAAACTGAAACTTTGCCGAGATGAAAGGCGGACCCGGACGGCGCCGGATGTGGGATCGATTCGGCGGGCGATGGATGGTCTGGCGCCGGCCCGGAGCCGCCGGTCGTGACCGGCCTGTCGCACCGAGGGCTCCTGCTGTCCCTCCGGCCGCACCAGGGGACGGTCCCGGCGCACCGAGGGACGGTCTTGTCACGCCAAGGGCCGCTCGTGGCCGCTCGGTCGCACCAGGGACAATCCCTGGTCTTGTTGCAACAGGTTGTGGTGTTGCCACACGGTGGACCGTCCTGACCTTCCGGCCGCAGAGGGCGCCAGTTTCCTGCACGGATCACTCGTGTTGCGGCACCGATCGTTTGTGTTGCGACGTTTACCGCCTGGGCCTCTGATTTATTCTCTTTGGCACTTTTAATGTCACTAAATACGAGCTTGTCACGGTAGCCAAACAACAAAACGAAGGAATTTAGTCATTACTAAAAGTTCATTCCAGAATCTTGTTTTGCGTCGTAGTCATTGCATCCCTGCGTTGTGAATGCAGGAAACTTATTTTTCATTCGCGGTGGCTTTTTAGGGTATGTATTTGCAGCAATAATTATTTGTCATATTTCAGCGGTGAATCACGTTACAGCTAACAAACTGTTTTGCTGTTGTAGCAAAATTTTGTTTAAAGGACGCAGACTGCTCTGAGTGACTTTTAAGTTTTTATTTTTTTCAGAAAATATGCGAAGGCCCGCTTAGATTCTTGGAACCTGTTTCCTTTCTGTCCCCTCCAAACCGACAACTTGCTGTTCTGAAGCTCACCAACAGTCGCTTTCTGTAGACCGGCTCAGCTCCAACATCACCATGGCCGATCTTCATCAGCGATGAAACCTGAGGTCCACGGATGGACTTCTGATGTAGGCTGGTACAAGGCCAGATTTTAAAAGAGGGATCCTTGATTTCAGATGTGCTAATATTGTTTTACTCCAGGTTTTACTCCAAAACATACATTTTCTATGTTCTGTTTTATCTCGAAAGAGAGCCTCGGGGAAACACCGCCTCACTGTAAGTTTAGGAGTGACGTCACGTGCAGGTGCAAGCGGTGGAGAAGTCCGAACGGAAAAGTGCGCTCGTCGCTTCGATGTAGTTTTTTTTTATTGTTCACAAATGACAGTCGAATTCGGCTCTGACTACGGTGACATGAGTTCAGAAACCGGCTACCCTGAAGCGTCCTTTAGAAGGGTATCGACAAGTCTTATGTTATAAGTTAACCCGGAATGGGTAGAAGTGAACGCAAAATTTGTTTAGAGACACCGAGCAGTAGTCGCGGAAACTGCGTAAAGTCGGCAACTCAGTGGCCTTGTAGTCGTTATAAGGTGGCCCAGTTTAGCAAAACGAATCGTATTGTTGCAAAGATCAGTTTATGATTCATTAACAGTGCGACTAACTACCATCAGCAGTTTGCAGATCTGGTAAACGCATTGAAGGAAGTGCGGTGAAAAGTACCCTTGGTAAAGTGAACAGCAAAGTGGTGGAACAAACAATGCCATAACCTGTGATGTTTTATATATGTTAATATCTCTGAAGCCGTAGCGTGCGTTTAAATGGATTTGAGCTCAATTTTAAGCAGTTAAGCCTGGATGGAAACCAGTGAATGACGTCTTTGGAATCATTGTGTCAAAACCTTTTGGTATGGCTATTTTCAAGCAAATTTAATCCCCAAACGAATAGTCCATTAAGGGGAACGTGAAAATTAACGCTTTTGCGTGTACGGAGAATGATCATTTCTTACGCTGATCATATTGCCCCACCGCTATCACTAATCGTGTTTTTCATGTCGGCGTGGCTTGCTACACCTAGGATGTTTTCCACGTTCCTGTCTTGTCAGTAAGCTTCCGTTAGTGACGACGCATCATATTCGCCGCATTAGATATCTGACGTTGGCCCCCAGGCAGGCCTGACGAGAAGTGAGAGCGAGAATTGTTCAGCCGACTTCTCACTGGCTGGCATTGTGGAGCAACGATGAACAATTGAATGACCAAGGAATCGAATTTATGCCAGTTAGTGCAGCTCGTTGATGCTGTTAACACGAATTTTGAGCGTGCGATAACTTTGTTTCTTGTGTAATATAACCCTCCACCTCCACTCCACCCTCCACAGATTAGCTTTTCTTTAAGTAATGGGACTCCTTTAGACACTATTGTATTGTATTCTATTGTGTTGTAGTATACGCCGTGGGGATGTCCACAGTGATAAAGCACATGTCGTTGCTATAAAGACCCGAGTTAAAAAACTGGGAGGTTTGCGTAGTTAAAATATGCTTTCATTCATTCATCACGCCATTGGCGGCGGGGAGAGCAGAGCGAAGATCGGTTGTATGACAATGGAACCTGAGATGGGAAAGGACAAGGGCCTTGAATTGAGAAGCAGGAGAAAGCGAATCGGGATGAGGCAGGTTGAGACCAGCGCAGGCGCGTTAAGAAAGCGCCCGCTTGGCTGCCTCTGTACGCGGGCGAGGGAGGCGGAAATGGTCGTCTCGCCGGGTGTGGCGAGCACGGGCTGCACTATTTCGAATGAAAAGTGAAGTCAAGTCTGCGGGCTCGCTCCTGGAGAGCACCTGATGGGGCTAGTGTCAGAGTTCTTAGCGTAGCCATGTCGCTCGCGCAGAGCTAACCAAGGCGCTGCGGCAGGCCCTATACGTGGTCAAGTTTTTCGCGTCCAAAAATGACTTGCAACAAAGTTTATTGTTTTTGTAGCCGAGACAGGTTTTTTTTAACCACTGCCATAAACGGCAAGGCAGTACCGGATGTGGGGGAGCACAAGGGCTGGGACGACGGTGCGCAGGGCCCGGCGCAGAACATGATTTTGGCGGTGTACAAGGCACAGCAGCAAGCCCGTACAGCGATGGACGAGACTTGTGAGTGCCTAGAGGGAGAACGGTCGAAAACCAAGCCGAGTTTTTTTGTAGTGGTAATAGGAGACATTGCATCTCAGAACCTCACAGTAAAAGGGAGGATGTTGCTCAGATTTTAGTGGCTACCAAAAAGCATCAGCCGGGCTTTACTCACGGCCTTTTTTTAAGGAATTCACGGGAAGTCAGAGGCCCAGTGAACAAAGGATGCTTTCGAGGAGTAAAAGGAGGTAAATGAGGAAAATAGATTAACATATTCTTAGACTTAAGGCATTTTTTGTCTTGTGTTTCACTTTGTTTGTCCTCACGTTGATATTAGAAATGAAGACATTTTCAGGATTGCGTTGGTCATATCTGGGTTTTTTCATGTCGATGCTGTCGGTGGCGCAGCAACGTGGTTTCAAACCAACACACGCACGCACGCACGCACGCACGCACGCACGCACGCACGCACGCACGCGCGCACTCT
Source organism: Capitulum mitella (assembly GCA_030062745.1). Classification (NCBI taxonomy): domain Eukaryota; kingdom Metazoa; phylum Arthropoda; class Thecostraca; order Pollicipedomorpha; family Pollicipedidae; genus Capitulum; species Capitulum mitella. The sequence continues at coordinate 10,851,920 of CP099840.1, forward strand.
CTCTCTCTCTCTCTCTCTCTCTCTCTCTCTCTCTCTCTCTCTCTCTCTCTCTCTCTCTCTCTCTCTCTCTCTCTCTCTCTCTCTCTCTCTCTCCGTACATTTGCTTCGTAAAGTATAGGTATGTTGTTTCCACAGTTTGTCCCCTGATTACACACAGGTCATAGAAAGACATGACGAATGAGGATGATAAATTATCACGGGCTGCTGTTTTTCGAACGCTATTATTTGTGCTGGCTTAACTTGAAGACGGTGTTCTTTTTTCTGCAGTAAAGCTCCGTGTACCACCGATGAATGCTAACCTCGCTGACCTCGTGGTGTCTCTTGTCGCTGCCCAAATTGGTATGTTTGTCTAGAAATTTGCCGTACGTACGGCGGCGTTTAGTGGATGAAATGAATGTTGACCACGGCGCGCGCGTGTTTCAACACACGGAACACATGTTTGCCGTAGTGACTGCGGGGATTCCATGATTGCCGGTTATGGCTCCAAAGTTCCTGTATTAGTCGTTGATTTAGCAGCACGGTATGGGTCAGGCCGGAAAGTTTCCCCGGCTGATCATGACCTGTCACGCTGATGAGTTGACAGTGTGCCATATACGTGTTTCTTGCCCTCTCTGAGTAACTTCGCTCGTCCTTTCCGTCGTTTTTTTTGCGAGCGAATGGGTCGGTGGTGGATCCACTGACGTGCGACTGCCGGCTGCCGCCAGGGGCCTGCCGCCCGTTCGTAATCACAGGCGTGTTCGGTTGGGTACTGGATGACGGTCATGAATATTTGCCCCGGCCGGCCGTTAGGCGGTACAGCGGTGCTGGCGTCCTCAGCCGCTGCTGCCGGCGCCGTCTCTCCGGATTTGGGTCACTGGATCGCGATCAGGATTGTCCGCCAGACTTTTGCAGAACGCGTGGTGGGCACCGATTTCAACGGCGTTGCCATTGGTGTTGGGGCTGTGGTTGCTGTGGATGGTGGCGGCGCTGTCGTGCCTTTGGTTTTGGCGCCGGTGTCGGTCCTGAAGCCATGCATGGGGTTAGTGACGGCGGTGTAGTTCCTGTTGTTGGTGCCGGTCGTATGATGTGATTGGTGTCGATGCTTTGTGTGGCTGCTGTGCTTGGCCCGGTGCCGGGGTTGCTGGATTGATGGCGGCGCTGTGATGACCTTGGTAGGGTTCCTATCATGTGGTTGGTGCCTTTATCACGGTTGTTATGGTCAGTGCCAGTGGTTGGTTAGGGCATTGTGGTGGCTGTGGTTGGTGTTGGCACGGAGTGTTGCGGTTGGTTCTGGCGCTGTGTTGGCTGTAATTGATACCGGCGCTGCGGTGGACGGTGCAGCAGTTTCTGCCCCTGTGGGTGAAGTGTCGTATGTGGATGCGCAGGTCAGTAACCGGTCCGGTTCCTTTCGTGATCAGCATGTGCATCACATTTTCCCGTGACATTTAACGTTTGGCCTTGAGCGCGATGGGACGAGTCAGAACCAAGTGGTGTTGGTTTTTATTGACCCAGAACCCTCAGACGGTGTTTGGTGGTAGAGAGTACGGTCCTGGAGTAATGACGGGTTCTTAGGACATTTAGCGGCGATTGACCTGGAGTTGGTCCAACGCCGCGGTGGGTCAGTCCGTTTCGGTCCAGTTAAGTGGCTCTGTGGCTCGGCTTGGTATGGTGGCTGTGTGGCTCCGTGACTCGGTCTGGTACGGTGGCTCGGCGGCTCAGTGTTCAGTCTGGCCCGATAGCTGGGTCCGGGTCGGTCTGGGTCGCGGTCCGGACCTCGCGCCGCCGCGGTCGCCGCCGGTCCAGGACGGACCCATCAGTTCTGGCAGCCGTCAGTACGGTCCATAAGGGCCTGCAGACGGCGCTGCGGCCGGCCGGACGTCTGGACGCCGCCGGGACGCGTCAGAGCGGCCGCCGACAGCCGGCCAGCCTCCCCCCGTCACTGCCCCGTCGGGGGCGGCGTCCAGCGCCCGTCAGCCGGCCGCCGGCCGACGTCCGGGGCGACGCGGCGCTGACAGCGGCGCCCACCCGGCCGTCACCGGCGTCAGACTTCAGTCGGACGGGCCGCGCCGAGCTCGCCGTCAGTGTCAGATGCCCCCTGGGACGCACCTTCCGCCCTCTCACTCCCTGCGAAGCCATGGATCCGGCGGGCCGATATCCTGCTTTTCGCCGTTTGTCAGGCCACTGTCATACACGCTGTTTTGTATGCCAGCGACACGCATGCAGTATTTTCATTTTTATTTCCGACCAACTGCAAGGAGGCACCGTGCCTCGGGCTCATTGTTGGTGTTTTCCATTAAAGTTGGTACTCGAGATAAAAGGCATATTTAATGGTATTGCCTTTGCCCTGCCCTTGCTTGCTTTTAGTTCAGCCAGTGTCTTGCATTAGTGTACTACGCTCCATCGGTGCATCAGTCAATTTTCCATTGAAGATGAGGCACGCTTTTGCCAGTAAATCTGATTTCTGTAAGTGCTTGTCAAAAGCGAGTGCATCCGAGCAGGCCGGCACCTGGCTGCTTGCCTGTTGAACTCACAACCCTTTTCCGAAAGCTGTGTCAGCCGTGACGTTGTCTTGTGCCGTGTCACGCAACGAAGTGAGCAGCCTCGCCTCGGTTCCGGTGACGCCGTCCGGCTGGCGGCGGCTGGCCGCCCGTCGGCGCCGGACTGAACGCTGCTCTCTCCGCCGAAACCTGACCGGGCCGAGTCGACGGCCCGGGCTCGACAGGCCTCGGCCAGACGGGGGCGGCCCGATTGATTGCGGCCCGCCGCCGCCGCCCCCCCCCCCCCTCCCTCCACCCCCGCCCTGGCCCCCGGGCGCCGGCCCGGCCGGAGCCGCCGGACAAATGTCGGCGGGCCGGCCAGTCGGTCGAGTTTTCCAGCGGTGGGGCCGCCCACGCGATCGGCGCCCCGTGGACGTCGCAGGCCAACGCCAAGTCGAGGCCAGTGTAGAGACATGTTCTGTGTTTGTGTTGCCCTGTGTGCCGTAGGAGCCCGGTGCGTGAAGAAAGATGTTTTTTGTGGATTGTCATTGATGTTAATTTTGTTTCAGGTTCATGCAGCAGCACCCAGAGATGGATTTCTCCAAGTGCAAGTTCAACTGAGCTTGGGTGCTGCCGCGCACGGTCGAACGGGTGTGGATCGCCGGGAAGTCCTGCACTGTGGTTGCCACGAGTTCGGTTTCCAAGAAACGTTGCACCGTGTGATTTTATATTTTGTGATTGTTCATCGGAATATACAGCAAGATGTATAATGTGCGCGCGTTTGAGGATTCTGAAACTCGATGCGAAGGCTCTCCGTCTGAAAGAATATGTCTACCACGCGATATACCGAGACCGAAATTTTGCAGCTAAATTTGGCTGGGATGCGGGGACTTATTCCCCCTTCATATCTTGGAAACTGTCGGATTTTGCTGCAAGGCGGCTCTGACGAATCCTTGTGGCGTAATGTACAATTCCTCGTGCTTCAAAATAAAAAAAGCTTCAATGGCGGTGTCAGAAACTAAAAAGAGGCTGTGTGGCATGTTCCCCGACTGTTCGACCAAGCCAGACACCCATGGCCCGGACCCCTCATTCCATTTCGACAGGCTGTCGGTGATCGTTGACGTTCTGGTCGTCGGCCGCCGGGGCCGGCTAGTCAGAGCGTCGCTCCGGATGAAATACGGGCAATAATCCGAACGCGGACCGACGGCGCCACAAGGCGGTCATCCTTCGCCTGTGATTCATGCCGTGACGCGGCAGCCACGCTGGCCCCGCGTCTGAATGGACGCCGCTCTTGTCTGCCGCCCCGTCCGGCCGCCTTCGCCGGGTCCGGTCCGGTCGGATCCGGATCGGACTCGGGTGACGTCAGACGGGGTGGCGCCGATCGTCGTCCCGTCAGATATGGCGGCTCCTGATGAGGCTAACCAGCAAAGTTAGCCGGGGACACTGGTCATTACGCCCGGACCGGATGCCGGGCCGGCGCCTGGCTTCCCCCGCTGTTGGGCCGCGGCTCAAGCTGTTCGCCGGGACGGACCATTCGCGGTCTATCGATTCTCCAGCTATGCGAGCCAACCTCGCGAGATTCCTTGTTCACCTGGAAGAACAGCCGTGTGATCCTGAATGGCAGCATGCTCCCTCCGATAACACACCACTGAGTGCTTCGTTCGAACGATTTCCTGACACTATTACTCGTGGAAATATTCGGCCCGCGAATATAAGGCCGACATTTGATGTACTGAGGACCTCTGGTGTTCACAAAAAACAATTATCAAAACGTCGAGTTACCAAATAGCTTCAGATCTCTTGCATTTTAATGAAGAAATATTTCACAGTCCTTCCGGGGGTGGGGGGGGGGGCTTACGTGCAGATAAAAACAATGCTTTCTTTATGATAATTTATGAACGATTACGTAGATGTGGGATATTAGCAGACCTCCCAGGATTTTCCATTGTAACTATGTTGGTTATCGCTCGACTTTTCGACTAGCGTGTTTTGAACAGCATGAACAGGGGTCTGTTGCAGGAGACAGCATGAACCCAGAAGAGAGTCAGAGTCCCTCCAAGCTTTCTAAGGCTGGAACGGTGAATGGCTTGCATTGCTCTTGACCGTACTGGCATTAATCAGGAGCGCTACGCTGAACCCTCGTGGCCTTAAGCCCAGGAATCTTTACCGTCGTTTTTTTTTGTATCAGTTTATCTTACGCGCACCAGGCGGAGGCGGCGATAACGACGGGCTGTAGAGTAACTGCCCCTCCTCTCCAGACAGTTCGAAAAATTTAACAAGTCCAGCGGCGCTCTATGGAAGCATGGAAGAGTGTTAGCAAACTCCCCAGAACTTTCCGTCGTAACTATGCTGGATGTCATTCGACTTTTCGACTAACGTGTTTTGAACAGCATGAATGTTTGTGAGCAGGATGAGCAGCAAAGTGCCTAACATGTCTTTCTCAAATCGTTCCGCCACGTACGCAGTGAAAGGTACTGAAAACAACTTGCAAGCGTCGTACTGATTATTGCCCGTCGGCCAATGTACAGAGCACGTTTTTATGGGGATTCAGATGGGATTTCAGACGACAATAGCCATATGAAAAGGATTCAAGCCTGTTTTCTGAAGCATCATGCAGTATACAGCATACATGACATCAGTTCAAATCACGCCGATTGTGCCCAGTTTTCGGCGTTGTTCGTGTTGTACTGCTGGCTGACGGTTTCCGGACCTTCAGTTGGGATCCAGTGTCATCAGGTCAGATCAGGTCATGGCGCTAGAAGCTTGGACCGACGTGAGCTGACGCTAATCTAACATGGACAGAGTTTGTAGTTTGTGACACGGAAAGCAGCTATGTTCTCGAGTGAGGCGTCAAAGTGAGACGTCCTAGAAAAAAACTGGCACATAGCCCAGAGGTTATTCTAATTCATTTTTGGCGATGGTCTGCTTTGATTTCTGCGAGCCGGAGGAGTCGCAGAGAGTAAGTCCGGAGGTCGCCAGGCAGGTGATGAGTTAGACAAAACGACTGAGATGTTGCTAGATCAGTCGGATAACTGACCGGCTGTTAGTTCTTCAGAGCTGGATACAGGGCAAGCTCGCCGATCGGTTTACTGGCGAAGCCAGAGAGGGGGAAGCCGGTCCCCCCTTAGGCCCATATTTTTTCTTGTGTAATAGCACGGACGCAGCGAGCGAGGTGTCTTGCTATACTCCATTCACGGGAATGCGTACCGGTGATCAACAGAAGCCTTCTGAGTGAATTCATCGCACATCGTCTTCTCAACAGGCGGGTTTCGCATGATTTCAGTTCCCATTGAACCCCCCTTTAAGAAAATCCTGGCTACGCCCCTGGAACGGTCCCCTGCCAGCGGGGGAAACAGCCAGACCAGTACGCGGGTTTCGATGCAAAACAAAACATCGTCATACGAAACTTTTGAACCCTCTCCTCTCCACGGAGCAGGCATTGACTCGAGAAGGCTGCCCGACGCGCGTCTGTTCCAGTCCAATCGAGCGTTACCAATCTCTTGTCTACCGCAGACGAAAACTCGTGCGGTAGCAATCTTGGCCGACAGCCGCCTTCCTCCGCCCCGAGGCACTGCTATCAAGGCATATCCCCGAGCATTCTGTGCCTGAGAATGGCGTGGGTCTTATCCTCCTTCAATGGCCTCGGCCTTTGATTCTGGGCGTTTGCAAATTCGCAGAGCTTATGAGTAGTCGTTTCCCTCGCGGGCGTACCCGGATAGGCCTAGGAACACAGCGGTTCAGATTTGTCCCGTTTACCAAAACACGGAAACATGAAAGCCAATGACGGATGGGCGGGTGATCTTCGAGCGCCGCAGTCGACCGGTCAATGTCGCGACTTTCGGACATGCTCTGATTCGCCCGGCCGGTCGATCCTCAGACAGGCGGCTCGTCGCTTGCGCGAATGTCGGCCCTCTGCTGATGCTGTGCGAGTGACCAGTTTGTCCACGTCGAGGATAGTGCAGGCCAAAACACTGGCGTTCTACGTATTTTAGCGTCAGGTGGTGTTTAATTTACGGAAATTATCTCAAAATGGTGCTACCTCTAACCACGACAAAAACATTCAAATATCTTTGTTGGGTTAATCCTTGCCCATGGCCCAAGAGTCGCGGTCTTTTACATCTTGCATCAGTTCAGAAACAGGAAAATATGGAGCTAGTATGTTTAGATCTCGAAGTGACACCACTTAAGGCAAGGGAGGCTTTCCGCCACCGCGTTTCATTCACACCGCCCTGTTCTTGATAGTTTACGGCCGCGTGACGTCTTTGTTTCATACATTTAACCCGAACGTGTTGAACGTGTTGAGGTGGGTGGCTTTGGGTCAGAGTCCTTGCTAAGCCGTGCTTGTTGCCGGACCCTGACCCCGTCACAAGTGCTCTCAAGTATGGAGTAATTTTGCCCCAGGCGTCGAACCAGGTGGTGCTGGAGGATCTCTATCCTGCCGGGCAACTCCACGACACGGCCGCCCGGTGACCGGCTGACCGTTTCGGTCACGGGCCAAACAGTTGCAGGTGAACGTTCTGAGACTCGAACGTTCACTCACTGGACTATGTTGCACGGTTAACCACCAGGACACGGTGGTCTTGTAAGCACTCTCACTGGAGATCGGACGATATCTAAACTTCAGTTCAGTTCAGGCCACTCATCTACTCTGGCCGCTTAAATCAATGGGGTTTAAATTAATGCTGTTTTGTATGATTATATGTTGCCGGTATGTGAGGTCATTGCAGATAGTCTTGTACACAAAAACGTGGGATTCGTGTTGCATATCATCCTTTCTTGTTTGGTTCACAGGGAGGTGTCTTCCCAGCTGTACATGCATCTGTGTTACTGATGTCATCACGCGGCTTTACCACGTTATGTTTATTTCTGTTTATTATCGTACGTGTTTTTTATCGAAACGATTTCGTCTGAAATTAGATCGCCCGTTAACGATGTTTGGAATTAACGGAAACTGAGACTGAAACTGAGACTAATCGTTTGCGTGTGTAATTCATATAGTCCATTATTCATGTCATCAGAAAGACGTCTTAAACTCCACCGCTTTGGTTGCACGTCAATATTTGTCGTGGATGCAGGCTCAGCTTATGTTTATCGCCCATCACGCCACATCGCCGAAACTTCCGAAGTTGTTTTGTCCCTATAGCTGAAGCACAGCGCATGACCTCAGATTCTTGATTCTAATTTGACTGCAGTATTTCTAATGGTAACCTTTTATATCATGGCAACCGTTGGGGTAGATTTCGTTTCTTTACGCTGTCTTTAACATGTACATCGTTTTATACATTGCCCGATTTTTGCATTGGCTCACTGGTAGAGGCGCCCGTTCCCATCATTGCGTTTGAGTTTTAACCAGTGACTGCACAGAATGTACCCCACCGATTTTTATATTCCGATCTGTGCACGTGCTGCAGATGTGCCGACGTATCAAGATATGGGTCTTGTGCTCCAATCTGACGGTGACTTTCTCAAATATTCCGCGGCTTTGAAACGTATCAGGCTGTTTAATCCTGCTGCTCTCCGCCTGCCTGAGGGGACACACTGGGGCTGACGACGCATCGTCCCGAGTTCCTCCCTCTCGGACAGGGACCGAAGGACAGACGCAGCATCAAACAGCAGACAGCCCGGCGCGTGAGTGAACAGGGTCCTGGTGAATCGTCACAGCACTGAGGGTTGTGTCAGCTCACAGCGTTGTGCAGAATCTCCGCGAGACGAGCTTGAAACATTCTTCCTTGGGGATGGCCACGTACTTGCAGACGACGTCCAAAAGTTAAGGGCTTCCTGACAAGGGCGGATCCAGCGGCTCCGTTTGGGAGGGGGGAACCAGAGTTTCCTGGGTCGGGATGGAGGGTCCTCGGAGTCGTTCACCAGGGGGGGGGGGAGGTGGAAGACGCTAGCCGGGAAGTGTATTTTAGCGTCTGAGTATGAACTACAGGTCATTGACCGTGTGGGGGGAGGGATGATGGAGGACGCTGGCCATAAGTTGGATTCAGAGTTCCAGCAACTTCAAACTCTGGTTGAATAGAAATACCCGTGTCTTTTTTTTGGGGGGGGGACAAATAACCATTCCCCTTAATCGCGGTAAGGGGGGGCATGGCCGAGATGGCCTTCTCCCCGATCCGCCAGTGCCTCCTGAACTTTCTGAAACAGCGGAGGTGCCCAGACATCACCTTCTGTATGACATCGCCACGTGAGGTAACACGTTTTCGGCTTAGAATGCAACTGACTCAGCTGACTATTGATTTGTTTTTTGTTGTATTGATTATATCAGTTGACTATTGATACTGACGACTAATACCCACACAGGAAATTTCTCGAAAATAGGCATTGACGTGACAATGTTTTCCGCGTGTCATGGTTCCTGTTTTGAAGTAATTTTATCAAGTGGTATTGTTGAATGGCACATGGCAAAATAAATGTGTTGAATATCAACACGGCAATAATTGGGCTACGTCACAGGCTTTTTGGTGGTTATTGGCTATAAAATACTGAAGACACGACTTCTGTCTAGATATTTCCAATATTTCGCGTTAGTTTAATCAAGCTAAGTAATCGGCCACATTTATTGATACTGTGTCCGATCGTTTGTCAAGTCATAAAGGTGAAATTATGGCTACAAAGGATAAAGAGAGCCTAAATGAGCCTAAAATGCCCTTATTCAGACAGAGGAAGAGAGCAAAGGAAAAGAGCTGTTTTATGTAATTTCGATTTCAGAATGCTTGCGCACTCGCTTGCATGCTTGCTTGCTTATTTGACATTCGAAGATTTTTTGTAAACTGCTCCAGAAGTCTCAAGAAAGTGAAGGACGTCTCGTGTTTAACTATGATGTGTTTAACAGTGCCAACTCAACCGATGAAAGGCGAATTTTACGCACCACCATCTCAGGTTTTGATGAAATGACGTCTATGACGTGGTCTGATACCCTGAATACGATTCTGATGTTTACAGACTGTTCCGATGAACTAATCGCCATCGACAGTGACATAAAAATATTACGTCGTAGCATATAGCGCACCCCAAAATGCAACATATCTCAGGAAACAACACGAATTTTACAGATCTGAAAAATACTTTGTACAGGCAAAACATTGTCTGTAAGGAAAATTCAAAAATAATTCGACCGTTTTTTATAACTGAAATAGACAGTTGCGATTTATGAAATGTAACAACTGACTTTCTTCAGACCTCGATATTCGTAATCTACGTGCAATTCTGCCCCAGAAACATTAGGAAATGTAGCGGAACGTTAGAAACAACATGGTGCTAAATAGCCCTGCAGCCGGCCATGTAGAACTCTGCACGCGTCGGCCTGCGTCGTCGGCGCCCGCTGACTGCGGCCCGGTTCATTACTTATCGCGTTCACTAGATGGCTGTTCTGTGAACATTGCCAAACAAGTACAAGGAGTACAAGGGTACACGGGTACAAGAGTCTTTGTACAAGGAGTGCCCAGTACACCATATGACACTTTTATTTTCCTAATCTTTTTGACCAGGAGTGTGGTGGCGCCAGACATGGCAGCGGTTCTCTTCGTTGTGATCGGTGACAGTGTGAGAATTTGGGGTTTGGTCGCATATGAGGTCGCTGGATGATTAATTTTTTGCACGAGTTCGGTCATCATTGCCTCATTTAACGCGATGTCTCTATGGGTTGCCCTGTCTTCCTCAGTCACGGCAGCATCTATATTTACTCCATGCGAAGCTGATGAGCGTTTTGAAATTTCTACTTTAGCAGATGAAATTTTCCGTGGGCCTTTTTCCATACGCTGAGATGGTCTCGGTCCATTTGAAAGGGCGATTTCTATTATTTTTTTTTGTGCATATTGATAAAGGCGACATATGTGATAAGTGTATGGAATTAGCTTGAGGTGTCAACATACCACCTATCAAAATTAGCTGTGCTGGGCGGTCCACAAAGTAATGCAAACAATATAACAGTATGGACGCACATCATATTCTCGCCAATGCATTTTATCTACGTTGGATTAAAGACCTCACTTGTACGGACCGATGTTTCTCCAATAATAGGCATTATAGCGTCCACATCTTCATTAGCCATCTGTCTGCTCGGGGTTGTTCCGCACGAAGTTGACGATAGCTGGCAGTGCTGTCGGTGGTGTGTTAGTCGTTGACGACAACTCTGTCTCTTGATGTTTTCAAAAGGTCACCTGCTGCACAGCTGGCTGGCTTAATGGTCCTGGTTGTGACAGATCTTGAGGATAAGCATCCTTTTGTGCAGCCTTTTTCCGGCACTGAGGGCAAATTGTGTGGTCGAGAGAGAGGCCTAGCAGGGACCGGTGCCTACTGATATACGCTGGCTTCGGTGTTCGAAATGATGCTTTCCGTGTTTTCGCATGACGTAATTTATACTCATATATATAAATATATATATATATATATATATATATATATGTATATATAATACCGCATAACTTTTCAGCTTATTTAATGGATGCAAACGTTCTTTGACCATGTACGCTTATGGAACTGACGGTATCGCACCAGTCTAGCGAGAGCTCACACGTGTGTCTGCCGGCTGAGCCACAGTGGTGCGGTTAGTTTCAGGCCACGGCCGTTTCACCGAAGCGGCCAACAAACAGCCGGTCATCAAACACCACCTCTTCTTCCCCGTGCCATCTCCATCCTCGGCTGCTTTCCCCACGGAAATCTGACCCTGCTCACGACACCAAAGTGAGCACGCTCGGCGCTGGGTAAACAGGCTGGCCACCGGCCGCTGTCAGCGATTGCGGCGCCACCACCGCCACCTGGCCAGCGCCGCAACGTTCGACTCGGTCGGAAGGGCTGTTTAGGGCCATGTTGCCATCGATATTCCACCATAGTTATTGATGATTCCGAGGTTGAATTGTACGTAGATTACGAGGATCGAGCTTTGGAGGAAGTCATTTAATACCGTTTTTCATAAATCACAATTATTTATTTTGATTTTGCAAAACAGAGCCGAATTATGTTTGAAATTTGTTTTCTTACGGACAGTTAAAAATGACTAAGGTTAAAGACGTTTCAGATCTGTAAATTTCGCACCGGTTCCTGAGATACAGTGCATTCGGAGGTGCCCTGCGTGTTGTGACGTCATATTTTGACGTCACTGCCAAGGGCGAAAGATTCATCGGAGAAGTCCATGAACATGAGAATCGTGACCAAGGCACGAGACAAACCCTATACACAGTATTTCATCTAAATCGAAGATGGCGGTGTGTACTTGACCGATTGAGATGGCATGGGATGACTGTACGACGTAGTTTGGCAGACTATTTCAGCATCATTTAAAACGCCATTTTAAGGAATTTCTATGGCTATTTACCACGTTACCTACCAGGGACGTAGCCAGGGGTGGGGCATGGGGACCATGTCCCCCTGAGCCAAGCGGTCTACACTAAGTATATGGTGATTTCACAGAAATACTTAATAATGATCATATATATGTTGCAAAAGCAAACATTCTGTGTTTTCTTGTGCATTAAACATGAGGTAAATCAAATAAAATTGCTGTTTTTTTGCTTTTTGCTAGAAATTTCGTCATATGTCAGTGACAAATGGCAAAACTTGGCATTTGACCCCCGAAGAAAATCCTGGTTACGTGCCTGTCGCCTACAAAGAATGGTTCACGTTTAGCTTCTTCCTGGCACAGGGCGTGGACAGGCGACACGGCTGTTAATGCGGTCGAACTGCTCATTGCGTGCGGGCCTCTTCGCGGCATTGTTTTGGCGGTGTTTCCTGCCGACTCATTTTCGCTGACGAGTGGCGATCTGTATCCGTTAGCGGTGCACTCGCAGGCCCAGCCGTGGCGGCGCGGCGCGGCGCGCCAGGCCTGATGGCCCGCCGAGTGGGCGAAAAAACAGACCATCAGCGCCGCCGCCGCCGGCGCGCCGCGCCGCTGCTGTAATTCAAGCGCCGGCCCGACATAAGGCTGCCGCCACGCGCTCATCTAATGTCTGAGATTATTGGCGCAACAGCGCTAAGTACTGCACTCTTTCGTTAGCGCGGCTGTTTTAAAATGAGTTCTGTTGTTTGCACAACACCCCACGAGACAAAGGAGGTTTGCGTGTGTGTTTGTACTCGTATTGAGGAGGTGCCGTCACTTGCATAGTTGTGTTTTCTGAGGAGATTCTTGGCTTTCATCGGCTACCGGTATTGTTATGAATTTTCCATTTTGATCACCAGAAGAATGAACGAATTCATTCCGAGGCTAACAACAGAAAACGGTTGCAACAGCAGAATGTAGGGAACTTACATTAAACATGAGGCCATCGATAAATAGAGGTCACGAAATAATATCTCATACTGAAGGCACCGCAGGAGGGGTGTGCTATAGGTACATAGGGCCACTTTCTCCGCATTTAGGCTATAAAGGACGAGTTTTTTGCCTGATTTTCAGGCATTTGTGTCAAAGTAGTCTGATACATGAGTCTGAAGTCAAACATTACTTCAAACAATATCTGATCAACAAATGCCGTAAATTGCTGTTCATTCACAACTATATTTATATCAGATCCGCTTTTTGCTGCTTGTATCTTCACTCGGAAGTTATGGACATGTCCGTAACCAGAGCTCTTTGTCATTGCGCATTGTTTTGGGATCCTTGAGGTTTAAACCGCCATAAAATAGCGTAGATACCTTCTGATGGCCTATAGGCACTGTCGCACTGTGAATACTGGTTCTGTCCATCACTGAAAGCTTAATTCCCTTAATAAGAATACTTTCCAAGCACGTAGGCATATTTATTGCGCATGAACACCAGAATGTGCACTCAGTTCCAAGCAGATGTGACAAAATGACAGTGAAACACACAAGCATGACACATAAACCCGTCACCCCAGCACCAGATGTCATAAAAGTTTGCGCGCTTTTCAACTAGATGTTTAGTCTTGTTGATAGGCGTATTCTACGTCTTAAAAGTCACATGAACCATAAATTCTCTCCCGAACCTTCAGATACTGGGGACAGCTCACTGCAACGTATTTCAGATCCTGCCAACAACATAGATTTCTCTGAAGCGTGGGCTTGTGTAATAGTTTAAAGTGAACATCTCTTCATGATTTCGGCCTTCCATAAAAATTTGTGGCGCGTCGTATTTCATACCACATATTGAGTAATGCGTTTTTGGTTCCAGTTATGTCTTAACCCGCACATTTTTTTAGTTGAACGTGTATTTTGCCGTCCTCAGACTAGGTGACAGGATGGCACGGCCAAAGAGCGGATGGCAGGCAGTTGTTGACTATTCCTGCAGGAGAAAATAGCTGGTGGCTGAATTCCGATGATGTTTTTCTCGCTCGTGGATAGATAACCCTTGCCAATTGGGGTACATTGTGGAACGTTTCGGGTTATCAACTTTTAATTTCCTTCCACTTGTGGATTGCTCCGGAAAGACGGAACAAATGCTGAATTCGTGGCAAAATAACCCCATTTGCATACGAAAATAAACAACAGCCAACATAACGACGCGATGTCTTACATTTATCATACACGTCCTTTTCCCCCTAGCATGTGCAACTCAACGATTCGCTTTTCTCTCTCTCAGATGTTTGTCACGTAACTGCATATATCACTGGTACATGTTGCCAAACACTAAATCGTTTTTCCCCTGGAAATCCGTATCTTCCATGACTTCTTTTTGACCCCTCCTGCGAGCGTCACGGAAGAACAGGTACGGGATGAGCACGTGAAGATCTTGCTCCCCATTCACGGGAGGTGCAGGGAACTGGGGCCGGCTATCAGCCTCAGACCTGAAAAAAACAGAACAAATAGAACATCATGGAGCATGCTGAGGGAATACTTCGCTCTTCCTTTCCTCATCATCTCACGCATTCTTGTCGGCTGTCGACAGGTGACCTATGAAAAATATGGCTGGGATGAAACAGCTGCGACTAGGTAAATTTTTACAAGAAAAAAATTCCCTTTGTGTAAGCTGTAACCGTACTCTGCGACTGAACGTTTAAGAACCGACATCGATGGCGGCTTTATCACCCGGTGTCAATTCAAGAAGCGAAGGAAGAACAACAACTTACATGAACGCAGCCGGCCCGAGCTCCAGTTGGGAAGGATGGCTCCGCTTTGACGTGAACAGTGTGAAACTGCAGCGGCAGCCGCCGACCATGCCGCTGAACCCGGTGGACTTGCAGAACGCCTTGCAATCGAACCGTTTTGCTGCGCCAGTACCAAGAGAGGCGACAAGAACGGCTGCGCTGAGCAACAGGACTCCACCGCTCATCCCGCGGCCACGGGCACGGACTCGACCTGAGGACATCGACACAGCATTAGGACTCCACTGCTCATCCCGCGGCCACGGGCACGGACTCGACCTGAGGACATCGACACAGCATTAGGACTCCACTGCTCATCCCGCGGCCACGGGCATGGACTCGACCTGAGGATATCGACACAGCATTAGGACTCCACTGCTCATCCCGCGGCCACGGGCATGGACTCGACCTGAGGACACTGATGCAGCATTAGGACTCCATTGTTCATCCCGCGGCCAAGGGCACGGACTCGACCTGAGAACTTTTATATTGCATTCAACCGATGAGGTGCACGCCGACAACTCGCCACTTTCTTGGGATCCTATGGGTTAACGAATGATACACTGCGTATTGTTCGGCTTTGCCTACCGTTCACCCTAAACCAATTGCATGTTCACGAGCTCAACACTGTTAAAGTTCGGTTCATTCGCAACTTCAGACTGATATCATTTTTTGCGCCTGAAAATCAGTTACTTATTAGTGGTAAGAAACAATCGTCCATTAGAACCACTGTAAGCATGACAGAATATACGTAATGTCTTGGACAATGAGGAAAATCGTATTTTGTACACCACACTGTTTCAGTGGGTATTGTGCGCTCTCCCATTATTGATTTTGTTTGTCCTTCCAATGGTCAAACGAAGTATAAAACTGCTCCGTTAAACATTTGCCTCATGAACGAAAACGTGCAGGGAGTTTCGGCATGACAGCTCTAACATAGGGATGAAAATTTCGGTAATGGCCGAAATCATGTATGGCCACAGTATCATATTTACCAGATGATGGGAAAGACTACGACTTGAGCCGTATGTCGAAGAAACTTTAACCCGCGCACGACCGTGGGTCAGCGAGAATCACGCTCGACTGGGGGGTGGGCGGTTGACCGCCCCCCCCCCCTCCAACTCACGAACGGTTGGTCGCACGATAAAAATAGCACACTGCTGGAAAGTTTGTGAGGAGTAGAGCTCGAAACTAATTTTGTTTTTAGTTTTAGATAACATGTAAGCCATTTAAGTCCTATATATATTTTCTCATAGCCGACTAAATAAGACCGAGAAACGACCTGAATCTCAACGGTGACTAATAACGCATAGGTAAAGGCACCAATGCACAAGTAAAGGTTCACAGATTTCGATGCACGTCTAGTTTCTCAGATTTGCTCAATATATACACCGAAACGTTGAGTTAAAGACACGGCAATTTTCCCGCCGCTTGTCGGCGGACGCCGCAGCCGTACGCAGTAAGAAATTAACGAGAACTAATTTTAGAGTACCTTTATTTTCGCGACATAAGCCTATCCATGTAAATTTTATTGATCTTAGTGGTTCATGTGGTGATTTCTCATGCTTAAATTTTGGAAAATTTCATTAGTTACCAATCTACACAACTGGCGGAACTTTGTTCGCGAGAGCCTGTTTATTTCCAAAATATGCAATTGTTTCAAACTTTTGAGGTTCTTGGTATTACTTACGTCTGTACAAGCCAGTCCTGCCATTTTCTATCTACTCTGAGTAATTCATCACTGATTTTGACGGTGGTACATTTTGCTCACAACAGTTATGCGTGACCTGACCTCAGGTCAATGACTGGAAGTCATTGATACTTTGCCCATTGACGGTCACTAGATGTCTGCTTCACTCCACATTAAAAATGTTATGAAAAATTCCGCCAATTTCCGAAAAACGGCATGTATTAAAAATGGGTTTGACCTTAGGTCAATGACCAAGAAAATCCCCAAGAAATATGAGATAGCAGATTCGTTGCATCTATCAAGATGACTAATCCCTGAAGGCATTATTGTGATATCTTGTTTTCGGAAAAAGTTAGAGGGCGCTAAACGTTTTTAGACATAGGCCCGTTTGAACTGACCTAGGTCGGACACCTGACTTGACCTGAGGTCAAAACTATGACACAAGGTGTAAAAATAATCAAGCAAAAGGTACACGAAGTTTCGTGGCTCTGTGTTTGTTCCTTCTCTCGCAATCCTAGAAAAACCTTAGGAGGCGGTCAACCGCCGCCCCCCAGTCGGGGGCGGGTTTACTAAATATCGTTGTAAACCTCGTTTGATTCATGTGATATTTTTGCTTGGCACTCCTGAAAATGAAGGAAGATTTGGCGTCAATAAACCATTATGTTTGGCCCTATTCCCGGCAGGGGGAGGACTGAATCCGACCCCCTCGGGTTTTTTACTTACCAATTCCAGGATTTTTGACGGAGCTTCACGAAACTTGGCGACTTTTCCTAACTATTCTTTCTACGTACAATGATAAAATTTCGTGATTCTGTTTTGCTCAGGGGCGTAGCCAGGCAACGTTTTGGGAGGCACCTCAGGCCATTTTTGGCCCTGTTGAGGGCAAAAGGAAAATGACTCCCAAAAATAGCGTTTTTAAGATAGAACTTAAAACCTTGCATGGATGTATAGAGAGATAGTTGGGTAACGAACAAATACAATTTTATTTATCTGAGGTCACCTCACAAGGTCAGGTCAAGGTCAGAAGTCAACATTCGTTTTCATAGCAAATATTTTGGCGTTATGCTTCAAATGCAAAATCCGGAATAATATGAGGTAGAAGGATATTCTCTACCTGTGTACCAAGTTTCAGCTTGATATGAGGTTGGGTCACGGAGCTATGACCTAAAATGTCAGTGCGTGTATCCTACACTACATCAGCCGCAATATGGAATTTCAGAAACAGAGTGAATTTAAATGATTGGAAACGTTTCCAGATAATATAAAATGCACATGAGATCATTCCAAGCGACTCTAAGGTCACTGAAGATCATTTAAGGTCAAAGGTTGTACGTTGATCTCAAGGGCATGTGACCATGATAGTTTCCCTTTTCATATCCCTGGCACCGCCTATGCCAACAGTCTACAGACATTGTAATACGATTTGTACTTCTTCAGCACAACATGGCTGGTACGAGACAAAAAAATGCTTTTAACTTTTTTTTGTTAATTCGGTTTTTGAAAAACCAATCCTCCTATTTTTGGAACCTGTTAACGCCTACGAATTTTCTCAAAATTTCAAATGCGTGGATCAGTGGTAAAATTCCCATCCATAATCTCTCGATTCATGCCAATTTCATCAAAATCGGTCCACAAACAAGGTCCACAAACATAACAGGTCCAAAAATATCCCCCACTTTGGATTTTTCGCATCTGTATCCACCCCGTTCTAAATTTTGAAAACTTCTTTTTACGAAAATGTAGCTTACGTTATGTCAAATCGATCACCGTCTATTGCGATGAAATCGGATGTGTAGTTCTCGAGATCTCGGGGTAGGGCGAATCCACCCCTGCCCCTGCCGGGAATCGGCCATACCGTCTAGCCTTCCGGGAATAGGATTAAGCATAGCTAACTTTTGTATCATCGTTGGATGTGGTTATGATACCATACGATAATGTATCAATTCTGTTATTTGGCCCTTACAAGAAACGTTTTCAAAATCAGACGACTGCAGCAATACTGAGTTGTTTTTAATCGTTCTGATGAAATCGCAAGACGTCTGGTCGATATTTTCCTTGCAGCCACTTTGAAAGAGACTCTAGTACGTTATGTGGAGTTGCAGTCTCCTCCGATATAACGCAACACTGACCTGCAGACCAATGAACGTTGGCGTTCGTTGATCGGCGCCCGATCGCTGTGTAGCGTGGCGTCACACAACAGCTGCAAATAAAACGCAGCCAAATAGGACACTCGGCAAAACAGTGGGGACCGCTTTGAATGCAGAGTTTTGAAGCATAAAATTTATTACAGACTAGCTTCTAAGACTTAAGGCTGCAATGTAGTAATGTCTCCTTAAAACCCGTGTTAAGCTGGAACATTCCCTTTTATCTCAGAAACGGCATAATGCTGTCGCCGGAAAATGTGCAAGAGCATGCAGCGACACCCGTGGATGGTTCGACACCGAGTTTGGAAGCGCTAAAGCCATTATTCGTTCCGTAGCTTTTTGTCCCTTTTCGTCTCAGCTATTCGTCTCATAAGCTTCGCGCCTAAGTTTTACCCTCCCGAGATGTCTCGTGATAAACGTTCGTCCCTACCATGGGAAGAAGATTCCCAAAGTTTGGAGAAAACAAGCGATTCCCTTTTGCTTCGCGGCGGGAAGATGCGACGCCGTTTGCGCCGGTACCGTCGTCCCTCATTGCAGAGTATATGTTATTTAAATGCATCTCAAATAGAATTTGTGTGGGAAATTCAGAACTCTCAAAAGTCCATGCTGCAACCCATCCGTCCCTGGCCGAACTGTGGTCGATCGAACCAAAACCCAACATTTCACCATTTTGGCTTGTACCCCGCAAATATACTAATATTTTATGTGCTTTTGGCAAACAGCGGTTTTTTAACCGTGGAAAACGTCCACATTTGATGTTGATACAGACCAGGACAGAACCCGCCAGTCATTCCCAATTAGATTTGTGGACTGCTCGGGATGGCAATTTGCATCTCTAATTTGCATTCTGTTTTGCGCTGATGTATCACTCGGACTCCTCTTCGTCGTAAGGTCCACTATTGAAATTGCTCTGATGAAATCGCTTCGGCTGTTTTATTGGCGCAAACGATCTATCTCCTAAAATGGACGATCCTAAATCCATCGTCGTTTGGGCTTTTGCTGTGTTTTTTCAAAACCTGGTAATATGCGACCTAGCAATATGCGGTATATAGGGGTATATAGGGCCTTGATGCAACCGGTTTCTTATTGGTAAAAGTCCATAGACATGCTCCCCCTTCTCGCACATGTTGTGACTGATACGTGGGTTGGACCGGCATGAATTTAAGCCGTGGATCGTCCCAAAGGTTGAACCTGTCGTGTGTACATATTTCACCGTAATCGGTACAGTCGTCTGTGCCGTACATCTTACTAAAAATGCGGACAGACAGACAAAGAGACATACAGAACAGATATACGCACGCTTCTTATTTAGTTGTTTAGAGGCAGACCACCGTTCTTTTTTCTAGACTCTGACATAGCATATCCTAATTGTGGCAGAGGACGCATAATGTTTATCACGTGTAAGATGCACACTTATAATGTTAAGATACTTCAGTACCTATATCATTTTAAATGCGGCCACTAAGAGGGGCCAACGAAAAGGAAAAAGTCCGTTCGGTGGGTGGGAAAAACTAGTGTGTTCCGACGACGGCAGGGGTGTAACTTCTCAGGAAGGCAGGGGTACAGGGATGCACCCGGGCGTCAGAATTGTTATATGGGAGAGACCTAGCAACCCTTACCTCCCTGGAAACCAAAAGCTCCTTGGATTTCGGCCACTTTATTTCAGACACCATGAATTGGGTATTTTTTAATCTTTTGGGGGTGAAAAAAGACAAAATTTGAGACCATAATAGGTACTGGTGCCCATCGGGCGGGCCTATGGGTGAATTTCTGAGCCGCGTTTTTGTAATGTAGTGAACAAGGACGTAGCCAAGGAAGGGCGGGGGAACGGGGCCATGCCCCCTCCCCCCCTGAGCCAAGCGGTCTCCACTAGATATATAGAGATTTCGCAGGAACACGTAATATTGATGATATATTTGTTGCAAAAGCAAATATTGGATATCTCCCTGTCCGTTAAATCTGAAATAAACTACATAAAATTGCTGCTTATTCCAATAAATGTCATCACATCCACGTGGCCTATGACAAAATTTGACATTTGTCCCCCCTCCGAGAGAAATCCTGGCCACGTGCCTGGTAGTGGATGCACACACAGATATGCATACCTGCTTCCTTTGAACATAAACTGGTCCTTTTCGTGTCATGAAAGATTCCAAGTTTGTTTTTGGGGTCATAAAACATTTTTTGGTTTATGGGTCCACTAGCCATGTTTGTGAGTACACAAATCTCGTTTGCGGGTGCATGCGCACTCACAAAAAGATATAAAGTTGCACTGCTGGACGACAGGGAAAAGGCAAATGTTCTCTTCGTTTAGACCACAAACGAATGAGCACACACGGCTGGAAATGGACAACCTCGCATCAACCAGTAGCAAAAATCCATGCCTTCGCCAAAATATGAAACTACTTGACCAGGCACCACTATGCATCGCAGCAAACATCCAACTACAGGAAATCTTACAGTTAAAGCGTTTTAGCACCTTCCTCCAAAAGCAATTCACTGAGAAATGTAAGCGAACAAATGAAACCTGGAATTGAGAATGGCAGTTATGGCAACGTAAAAGAAGAACTTTAGGTTACAACTGAAATGACCAAACCAAAGACGTCCGGCAGCGGTCATTGCAGAATACTATGACAAGTTTCAGTAAAGAAAGAAAAAAATATCAGAGGATTAAATAATGAAGTTGATACAACGTAATAGGTTAATTCGGAACGTTCCACCAAACCGTATAAATCCAGTGGTACTTCCTGTCATCATGACCGCGAATGTCAATAGAACATCCGTTAGCATGGTGGGGGAATAGCATGGAATATTGAAAAGGATCCTGCCACGGACACAACATCCCGGTTTTTTGGTTGGCTCATCGATTTTTGTTTCCTGGAGGGTAAGCGTCACGCCGTTCCTGATCGGTCTTCGACCACCCTTGGGAAGTTTCTGGTCCGCATTTATTTGACAAATGCGAATAAATGCGACATATTTGACATATGTCACGTATGTGTGATGGTAAGACTGTCCACAACCTTTCTAAAACAATGCTGCGTCGATTGCTGACAACGGGGTGGTTTGAAAGAAACTTGGGCCCAGAGCAACTCTGATCAACTATCATTCAGGCTTTCTAAATTTCAGCGAATTCGCCTTCGTCGCGGTTCGTCGTGCCTTGGGTGCCTTGGGTCGTCGTGCCTTGGGTAACAGATCGTTCAAATGGTACATCTGCCTGTAATGCCAAGTGATTAAAACCTCCTGCCAAGCCCTGACGAACCAAACCAAACCAAACCAAACCATTTTGAACCAAACCAGTCTGAGGTCAATACTCCAACAGGTCACAGACCTCTGGCTTCTTTCTTGACAGCATGCTATGGAGAAGTCATGGAATGGCGAAGGTCGTCATCATATAGCCCAGCTTTTAAGCATTCACGGTGTTCAGTCTTACTGGATCTCAAGCATGGATGTCACCCATGGTGTGAATGATTTCGACACTTATGTCCATACTTGGATCCAAGCCATCTTATGTCAAAGTAATGATCTGACGTTACTGGCCTTTCTGGCTTTTTATTGACCTCGGAGGAGTCATTAAGTATTCGGAGGCGCTGATTTGATTTGCATATTAACAGTAGTTTCAGTCTCTCTCCACCGTCAGAAGTCGTTCTGGGCCCTTCATAAGCATCGTTCAGGTTACGTCATGTGATATCAAATGGAAGCCAGAATCCACTGACAAGACCTCTTGATCACCAGTAAGGTCATCGTGCAACTTGGAAAGTTTAAACCAGGTATCACTGTGTAGCCGAGGGACCACGCGACATTCTCGTTACTATGGCATTGTTCTGTCACATTAAGTTAAGAAATGGCTGGGAAGATCTCACCAACTTGTGGCCAGATGACGATACCGTTGAGTATTAAGATCGAAGGTCGCAAGGCGAACATTCAAAACGGTCTCATTTTCTCGAAGAAGACAAGAAAAAGTAAAACCAGTGGTTTTGTAAGGAACGTATGCACGCTGTTGCTGATCTAAATTAGAATCTCACTGGCGCGCAAATTAATGAGAAGAAAAATGAAAATCAACAGCAGCTAGGTCAGCCAATAACGAATTGAATCAAAGCCCGAGAAATACTTGAGGCTTTTCAGAAGAACTACTGACATAATGCTGAAGGCGTGCAAGGTAAATCATACACCGTAAATAGCATCATAAAGCACATTTCGCTGAATTCCGAGCCGACTGCAGGCGCTGGGGTGCGACTGGTAGGCAGATGTTAGACGGTCTCAGGCTGCGGCCGTTTACAGTGCCTTACAGTACGACAAATATTACAGTATTCGATATGAAGGGATATGCAAAATACAAAACATACAGTGCAAATTCGGCTACCACAGACACGTCCCCCCCCTCTTCCCCGCTCCCTCCTTCCACGGACCTATCGTAATGTACCTTTCCTTCCCAAAATTCCAGTGGTCAGTCGCTGTGTCCGACGGTGCAGCATCGGCATCCGTGCGAACGGCGGACAGGAATGGGGACAGTTTGGACAAAGCGCGTGAACAGCGCGCTGTTCCAGGAAACTGAGAATGGTCGTCATCCTGCGAGAACCTTCGGGCAGAACCTCGTGCTAGTGGAGACCGACGTGGGGACCGTAGAGATGCTCAGGAGCTATGCTGATCATCGTTGTCAAATTATTGTTACGGGCCTTGTTTTCGAACCGAAGAAAACTGGTGTCAGTTTTCTTCCAACTGATGTCATACAGACACTCGTGGGACGTGCAGCGCACCGGAGAGTAATACGCACTATATGAGCATGCTTCAGATCCGATTACGCTTCGGCACGCCGGGCGCCCACCACCCTGCGTGACGGCTCCACGGCCACGGAGCCGGGTCGGTCCGCGTCGCCCGGGACACCACACGCTGACCTGCTCCAGCTGCACCATGTGCGAGCGGCTGGGGAGACTCGCTCTCCAGCTGACGGAGTTCGCCCAGCGCTGTTTTAGTCGCCGAGCCCAGTGTTTACGGGAGAGATACCGATAGCGCACCGTGTTTCTGTGCGAGTGGTTGATTCGGTGAGAGGCGCTTTTGAGATGACGAATCCTTGACCATTGATGATCGGAGGAAACAATCAGCCGGGGAATGGTTTGGCGAGGCTCACTAATTGAATGCAGTAAGGGACTTTGGTGCGATTCTCGTTCTTGTCATATTCCCTTTATTCGGCTCATTCGGCTTTCCTAGTGTCTCAGAAACTGATCATCCGGTGTTGCTGCCACATTGCTCAAAATAAATCCCTGGGACTTAATCTACACCTCAGAGTGTTTTAAAGTCTTAAATAACAGAAGCGGTGGTGTCAGGAACTACAGATTGGCTTACAAAATTACAACGACAAAATTTATGGCGTTTTTCGTCCCCGTCTCTCTGTAGTAACACGCTCGGCTCATACCCGGTGCATGGTAAGCACCATAGGTTTGATCATTGCAAGACGTCAGCGTTATTTGTTCCAGAATTGAAAGTGGCACCCACAACATGTGGCGACTGTATCGTAGCTTTGGCGGGCCGAAAAAGACCCCCGGCATTGTCTGGCCTGGTGCCTGCGCGGAATGATTTCTAAGTCTAAGTCCACACTGACGACGTGGTCAGTGTCTGCACAACAGCTCTGCTTAGTACGTTCGCTGTACCCAGTGCCGTCAAATTCAAACGGTTCGGATGAAGTTTGGTTCAGAAACATATTTGGCGCCCTTGGACCGGTAACTGTCCGAGAAATATTCTCGAAAGTGGATGGAAATAACACCCAAGCTGTTCCAGAATATGCATATATCAGCACAAAATATCTGAAACTATATGTATATATATATATATATATATATATATATATCATTTCGCACCACCACATATTGTTATTCGTTACCGTCGGAGAGCATATTAAATAAATCACTACGATTCAAGGATAGATCCGGACACTGTGGAAAGGGAGCCAAATCTCCATCCATGTAACCCCACCAAACCCGAAATATTAATACCTCCCCGGATTTCGGCCACTTTGTTTCGACATTTTCGAAAATTAATGTGTTTTTTTAAGATAAAGGTATGAAAAACAGAATATTTAAACTTTTCCGCCCTAAACAGAGGTGAGGAAAAACAAGCTGGAACCCATTTTCCAGCCAAGGGAGATGATGCCCTTGATTACACTGGTTCTTTTCAAACGAAAGACGGGCCATGGCCGCGGGCGCTCCCCCTCCCTCCATATTCGCTGGTGTTGCAGATTTATTTATAATTCACTACAACAAAAACGCAAAAGTTACCAAGCAGTGCTCGTGCCAGGAGCTAAAAATGGGGGATCTGTGTCTTCAAATGATAATTAGCACTACGCACTGCAGTAACTAAATCGGCGCTTATGTTGTGAATGTACATGTCTGACTTCTGGCGTCTGACAGTTTCTTTGGCTCATATGTTTGTATGCCCGACGACAAAGGAAACCGAAAGGACGCTGTCATATGTCTGCTTTGACAAACTGCTTATGCACGATTATGGCGCACCTCAGACACGCTGATTGTGGAGTGTCTGGAAGGCTTCCTCAAGTTTTCCTTCTCGTTATCTCAGCAGATAAAAAATCGGCTCATCACTACAAGCGCGGGCTCTCGACTGCACTGGCCGACCTCCGGAGGTCAGCTGCTGGCAAACTGCCTAAAACATGCCACTGAACTGGTACTTAATCACCAAACATTCTTAACTACTACTACTTTACAATCTGCAAAACCATTAAATATTTGTTACCGGTGAACCCAAAGCGCGTAACTGTGTGGGATCTGGCGTATGCTTATGTGCATTTCGCAATAAATTAGCCCTTAAGTGGGCCCAACATCAAGTCTGTGGGTTCGAAACTTGTCTGGTTTAGACTTGTGGTGGAATATGAGATGGATTTCGGGGTGGAGGGTGTGGTTTCGGTCGAACGCAGCACACTAGAACCACGTGGTTATCCGCCCTTGTCCAAAAAGCAACAAACTCAAGGTTCCGTAAGTCAGGCAGTACACTTCGTTGGTAGGGTTCGTGCTTGCTTTAGCAGGCGACATGCTTCAAACTTGTCGCCAAAACACTTCCATTTAAGAGTGTAATTAAAAATATTCGGAGACAGTTTCTTTGCAAACAGTTGGGATAAAGGAAACTTGAATAAGAGTAGGCGACACTTTACAGTAAAGAGATAGGCGAAGTCAAAAGCACAAAAGCATGAATCTGTTTCAGAAGAATGCAGATGTAAACATATAAAGACGTGGGAGTAGGAGCCCATAGGACAGGCAGGTCGGCGTCTCTGCGAACTGTTTGAGACACTTTAACATGAACCCTATGGTAATGCATAGAAAGAAATGGCCTCAAAATTGCTCTGGCCTAACGAACTTTAAAAACGTTCCTGCACGTATGCAGGAGGGAAGACATGAATCGTTACAGGGAACAGTTTGGACAACAGAGTGACATCAAAGGATTCTCACCTCTATACATTTCGTCTGAGGAGTCCGCACCACTCCACCAAAGCAGACGGATAACTAAAGCTCTTCAGATCCTTCAGATAGTGTATCATACCCCAGAAATTGCAGGCCCCGCCCGGCGCCTGCCGACCAATGGCGTTAGAGCGCCGCTGTATACGTCAGTCGGGCAGCAGCTCGACCCGGCGCCGCCAACAGGCCGCCCGGCGCGCCGCGCCACCCACGCCCTCGCGATCATGTCTGGTCTGGCGACAGGCTGTCGTCCCCTCCCCTTCCCCCGAAAATAAGGCGCATTTCTCCTGCTGGCTCCTCCAGCTCCGCGAGAGAGCTGCTCGCACAACGGGGAATTTCTGTTTATTAC
Source organism: Capitulum mitella (assembly GCA_030062745.1). Lineage (NCBI taxonomy): Eukaryota > Metazoa > Arthropoda > Thecostraca > Pollicipedomorpha > Pollicipedidae > Capitulum > Capitulum mitella. The sequence continues at coordinate 10,878,051 of CP099840.1, forward strand.
ATATATCGCTGCGTTGTAAGCAGCTCGCGCGCACGCTGCTGTAATACATAAGCGAAACTAGGTTATTTCGGGATTTAAACAGGTTATTTTTCTTTGTGCTCTTGAAGATGTAACGTACTTACTTTACCCTACATCGCTTCGTTTTCAGCATTTTCAACCAGTTTAGGTATATCTTCCTGTGATGTGTTGGCCTCAGCTGTCAAAAAAAATGCCCCACAGAGTTAAAGTTAAAACAACGTACTTTCTAAAAAAATAAGATATTAATACCATGTTCTCGGCCAGCACTTCATAGTTTCGACTGTATTTTCCCATCCTCTTTGAAGAAAGGTCTCTACGCCACTGCTGTCTCTTCTGGAATAAACGCTTCGAAAACTGAGTCTGCATCGCTTCGAAAACTGAGTCCGCATTTGTTAGAAACTGTATATTTGTGCTGAAAAGGAAAATGTGAAACGCTTGATATTGCATATGTTTTTTCTAGAGAAAGCAACGTGCCATATTTTATGCAACCGTCGAAAATGCCTCCCGGAAACATCTGCTCTGTTGCAAACTTGTTATTCAAGCTCTTCTTAGCAAGCATTCCACAGACGGCAACAGCACAACCTTATTACTGAGGTTGCCAGTTGTTTGGTCCCTTGCATTGTGCCCGTATTTGAACGGGGACGGAATCGGCCACTAGTCACTGATCGGACAGAGATGTCTTATCGATTACTTGTTTATCGTCGTGCACATCTGTCTTCATATCTTCCGCCGATCTCCTCTTCTGTGCCGCACAGGAATTGCTTCTGTTTTGGAAAGTCTCTATAGTGGGAGCTATTAATTTCACCGACAGCCATCGATATTGCTTAATTCCAGGCAGCAGGCCTTTTACGCATGAGCTCTGCTTGACGGGGATGTGAGATATACACCAAACAAATTTTTACGGAATAACATTACGCATATGAGTGTCTTATGGAAACAAACGCGTTAGAGGTATCGAGGCGTTCCGTCTCCATATTTTGACCTGCTGCAGAACCGAAGTACTTACGGTCACAGCGCCGTGAACGTTGGCTGTTCATATTTATTTCATAGCGTTAATAGAAGTATTAACCCGACGCTCATCGTCCTGAGGCACCTCGCCACTTTCCAGTTGCGGCGGGAGGCATCTCAGCCCCATCCCGTCTGTCTTGACAGCCAATAGTCCGATTTCGATGACTCAGACAAGAAGCTATAGCCCGTCACCCTGAGGCACCAGATATGCACCCTATGTTGACCCTAGTCGTCGATGACGTCACAGGCCAGGTCGAAACCCCAAATTTTACGATAATTTCCTGACCGCTTCAAACGCAGATTAAAATTCAAAGAATAACCACCATTGGCTATAATGGCGCTAAATGAACTCATTTTCTGTGACGAACAGTATTTTTGCAGTCAAAAGAACATAAGATCACAATGATGGCCAGAGGGTCAAATTAGGCATTGCAAAGGGAGGTAAGCCCATAGTAGTATCATCCGTTCTGTTTGCTCCCTATGACCTCGCGCTCTCTGGTAATTGCTGTGGACGTCGCAAAACAGTGATTGCTGCTCGCTGAACTGATGTTGGTCGATCAGTAAACACAAAATATCCTCGTAGATCTAAGCCCGAGAACTGCATGCAAAACTTCAATGAAATTTACAACAGAACATCATCACTAGAGTATGTTTCAGCGACTGACTGCAAAACCGTCATTGACGTCTTTCACGATTTTTAACTTGGACGCAGGGTTATGCGGTTTCCTGCACTTCAGTAAAATTGGGGTTGCTACCATCAGTACCTGTCGTAGGCTGAAACGGTGAGATGGAATTCCATTGGGTTAAGTCTAGTTTGGTTTAGTCTAACATTCAAGTTATAGAGTTAATTGACTCCCCGATGAAAATCGAAAGACACTCAATGGGGACCAGCAAACATCAGTGCAGTCCAAACGCCCAAATGTAGTAAAAACAGCAGAAACCTAGCTCGACAGAACGGTGTCAAAATCATGGAGGTGTAGCATATCAATCCAAGATAACCGGGAAACGCTAGGATGCCACCTTTATGCAGTTCCGATTTGTCCAGATACACACTCCGAGCTTTCGGCCTTATACGAAACAAGCCAGATCGCACCGTGTTAACACGGGCATGCTGTTAATAAAACAGTCCTAGCTCGCAGCATTCAGATATCATCAATCAGAAGACACCATTCGAGAAGGAGGGGCGCACCATTGACGCGGCTGGGAAGGTTTCAGAAGAGCGTGGAGTTGTGTAGTGTACACCTGGCCACCAGTGTTCCGCCTCGACATGCGCTGCACACAGTACTGTGTCGGATTCTCTCGATTCTCTTCATGTGAACTTCCACTGTCTTCTCCCGACTACGCCATGGTATTCTAAAACTGACTGCGCGTTGACATAGGACTAAACAGATACTCAAAATAGCCTTATTGCTTAAATCATGGAACATTCGGCCACTTTGCCCATTTCCAACATTTACTTTAAAGTACTAACGCTCGGTCTGCCTTGCGAACAATATCGCGAATATGCACCCCAATCGTCAATTTTTCATATAAAAAACACACAAACTTCAGGCAAAACCCATACCCTATTGATTGTAGAACCTTTTTTTGTAAACACGGACTGCCGGGAAGGGCCGCGGCGTGCCTTACACTGCGGGGAATTCGGCGTCGGTCCCACTACATGTTGCACGGCCGTCTGAGACCTGCACAACAATTCCTACATTTGGCGGATTATCTACTCAGCCATAGATGAAGACATCAGCGGCAAACATCAAGTAGTTCTTCAACTGGGACCGTGGTAAGACATTGATGAAAGACAGCATTATGGATGACAGCAAGCTATCCTGCGGCATTTTGGATGGTAGCGAAATCCATGAGAAGCACAGGCCCTTGGTAACATCCTTGGGAACTTTCAGTCAGATAAGATTTACGCCATCCGAGTGCTATATTTACCATGTGATAAGTTGTTTTGAGTTCGCGAAGGAATAGCTCATGATTTATGCTCTGAAAGGCTGAAGTGCAGTCGGCGTAAATCACATGTCTGAGAACCAGTGAACATGTTGTTCCAGGCTGAGTGCATTGTCGTATTCGGATTGATGGCATACAGGCTTCGAAACACAAAACCGTGCAGCCGTTCTAATAGAAGAGGTGCAGGACAGAATAGTGAGGCGTGAAACATTGGCTCTAGAATATTTCAAAAAGTTGTAAAAGCGGCACAGAACAATAGTATGACGGTGAATCCTGAGCAACTCTGAACATCTGTAAAATGTTTGAGCGTTTCTACATTGGCGGGAATACGCCCATGCTGCAGTGGCAAATTTCCTGATCTTGTGCGGGTTCCTCGAAGTAATACCGAGAATCACGTGCTCTGATATCATCAGGCCCGTGTGCCTGACGACGGTCGACACCAACTGACATGGCTCAGTCTCTCCAGATGCCTAAATCTCGATTACAAGGCAAACTAGATGTATGACGGAATATCGAGTGGAGACATAGTGAAAGAAAGATACAAAATACCAAACAGGATAAATATCAGCAGAGATAAACACTTACAGGAATAAGTAACAGACGGGAATGTATGGACTGAAAAAATAGAGATCAGAGGTAAATATCCAAATGGCAAAATATCGATGGACAAAATATCGAAAGCCAAGGTATCGAGACCAACACCAAAACCAACATATCGAACAATAATATCAACCAGAATAATGGCAACATGCAGGTCAGGGATGAATACCGCAGTGACAAAATATCAATGAGCAGAATATCAAATTACAAAGTATCGCACGCAACACATCGAACAGTAATAAGGAATAGAATAAACGTTAATGTTGGCGTTGACGTACCAAATGGGTAAAATATTGAATGCAGAAATATTGTGAAAGGATAAATGACGGACCAGATAAATACCCTCGTGCAAAATTCTGCAAGGCAAGTAGTGAGACGGCAAGCACAAAGCATTGGCTCCTCCCGCAGATTGCTGGCGGCGTATTGGCAAGTATGTTCCAGGATTTAAACGAATTCTCCAAGTCTTCTCCTCTCTTTACCTTAAGTTTCTTGGAGATGAATGCTCCGAAGTCCTTGGTTGCTGAGCGGAGGCTGCACACAAATCCTGAGTACGCCATGGGACCGGATGGTGTGCAGTCGAATGCAATGAAATTTTACACCACAGTATGCGGAGTTTGAGCCCCGGTCAAACCTGTCGTTACCTTTGTCCAAACGTTTCCCTTCCTGTGTTTCCAGTGGTCTTTTGGGGTACGTTGTGACCAGTATTGACAGGACGCTCCTACCTGTAACAACGCGTGACAGAGGGGTCGAAAACATTCCTCTAAATGTCTCAGATACAGTATTCATAGACTACACCGTCGCTCTCTGGCCATGGCCCACGCTCATTGCCACATCAGCTGCCAGCAACGGTCAGACCTCACCCTCGGCCAAAGGCGTCGATTTCTTTAAATGATTGGGGGTCAGAGCCGAGGGCCTGACAACCTAACCTCCCCTTAAATCTGGGTTTTTTTAACGGATTTAGCCCACTTATTTATAAGTATTTTGTTACTATTTATCAACTAAAAACTTGCATATATCTCCATGCATATAGGATATATCCAAGGAACATAGAAACATAGATAGATACATCACTTTACGCCTTATTCTATTTTTTTTTACTATTATCCATTGTGACCCTTCTTTTCGTTATTACTGCTCATTTTCGTTCAAAATCGGCAGAGAATATTGGGGGGGGGGGGGCAAACTAGCACTGAGGGCCCAAATCAACATGGGGAGGGGAGGTCTCTCACAAAAGAGTACAAATCGACACCCCTGCCCTTAACGAATGACTGGGGAGGATGAGAAGAAAATGCATTGGACAACCGGGGCTTCAACTCCGTCCGTGGTCTTGACAGACCGAAGTCTTGATCAGCTCATCCCTAACGAATCATTGAGAAGAATGGACAAGAAAAAAGTGCCACAACCGGGGTTTGAGCTTCGTCTGCAGTCTTGACAGACAGTAGTCTTGATGACTGCACTACCAATGAATGGTCCTTTGACTTCCCATTCCGCGTTTTGCTATGAAGAAGTTTGATTTCGATGTCCCTCCTGTAGAGCACCTTCAGTTCATTTGGCGGTATTCTGTCGTTAGAAATTTTACCATCTCTATGTTGATCCGGACAGATATTTTTCTTCATCGATATTTGGCGTTCGTTATTTTTCCACCCGATATTGGTCCCATGGCATTCCTCATTCCGATGAACGTTGCTGTTCGACATTTATCCCTTTCCGATATTTTGTGCTTCGATGTGTTTCCAGTTCGATACTTTGTGCCTGATATTTTATTTTCGATATTTTTTTTTTCATTCGGCATTCCGCCATACCATGTTTTGCTCGAGTGCCCTCAGACCCAGATATTTGTCGAATCAGAACAGATCAGAATGCGATAGTAACACTCTGTGTGCTGCGCGGTATGGATGCGCTCAGGCATCCCGAAATTATTCGGTTGCTCTTAAAAAACAGAAAAGCTAAGAGACAAGGGACGTCAGGGCTGTTTTTGGCTGTATGGTGCAACAGATATCAACTAAAATAAACGTAAACGAATAAGCTGTCATGCTTTCTTTGGTGCCCGCACCATAGCACTGTAGTGTAGGTAAGGACCACACTGTCCCATATGCCACCAAATGACATCCCGGCATAATTCGAAAAGCGGATATAAATTTCATGATGACAATGAATAAAGTTCGGCTACACATGTATATAGAACCTCCAACTGACATCTGAATCCACGCAATTTCATAAGGATATTAAATAATTAAGCAAAACACGCCATAGCAGCGGGGTCGAGAGATTGCGATTACGCTCTACCACACCGAACACACTGGTTACTTCAGCACTGGCAGCCCCGGCGTCAGCAGAACGGAGCCACCGCAGCGCCAGTGACGGATCACCCGCCAGCCCCACCAGATGGGGATCACAGTACCATTGGCTACATTCGAGGATTGCTAGGGTGCTTTGCCATGCGTTTCTTGGGGAGGGGAGGGGGCAGGAAGGTGACCTAACGGTTCGTCCGCGAATGTCGGCGCCTTCCAACTGTCGTGAAGGAGGTGCAGGACATCGGGCGCTGACTGTCAGCTGGTGTCTCGTGAACACCCTCCGCAGTGGGAGGGACGCATCGAAGGGGTAGGGCATCGCCCTGACTCTCTGGAGGAGAAAAATAGGTAACGAAGAGAAAAAATGGCAGAAGGAGCCGGACTGCGGCACAGTTCAAACTTCTTTTCCTCTGCACCCCATCAGACAAATCCTAGATGAGCTCGTACCCACCAGCGGACTGGTGGGTACGAGCAAGAGTGGAATGATGTAGTAGGGAGTGGTAGGGATGATAGTGGAATAATCGGGATCAAGTACGGTTTGAGCACTAGCGACCGTTTGGTCTGCTCCACTGGTTGCCTCTGTTCAGACTCAGGGGCGCAGGAACTCCTCCACAGTTGGGGGGGGGGGAACAAAGGAGCTTTTGGGTCAATTATTTCTAGTCAACGCCCATAGGTTCAATATTAAATTTCAAAAAAGCTGGGGAGCAGCTGCCCCTTCCCAGCCTTCGCGCTTCCCGCGCCCTTGCTCAAACCATAACTCGGTCCCGATCACTCCACCATACCATGTTGTTTGTGATCTCATTGCCCCTTAATGCGTGCCACTTTTTTGTTTCATGATGCCAAAACGGTTATCAGATTCCAAGGTCTCTTAGTCTTATCCAGTGCATGTTCATTCTAGCTATGCATACAAGTAAAAATAAAGAGAGTAACTCCAAGAACAGCACTGATGGCAAGACGAACCTCTGTCGATGTAGACGGCCAGTAATGGGTCGTACTAATCAGGGGATATCATTTTCGAATTCCCTGCAATGAAGATTCATTTTTATTTCGCGCGAGAAATTTCGGAACCAAGTGGAGTAAAGGCAGCATCATAGTGCCGACAAGACGCAGTGAAGGCTGGTGTCCTTCTGCAGCCGCCTGCGGCAGCCACTGGCAGCCAGCCCGGCAAAACGGCGCTACGGACGGCGCGAGAAAGCCCGCTCAAGCGCGGCCCGCAGGCTGAAATGCAAACTGGTTCATTTACCAATAGCAAATTGCAAGCACGCATGTGACTTGCGACGTCCTGGGCCCAGGAACTGGACCATCGAGCTAAAGAACTGGACAGGCATACGGGGAGGATGGATCGGATGGCATCACTAGATGAACATATCATATCATATCATATCAACATGTTACTAGAATGAACCAGTTGCCAGACCAGCAAGATGAGGAACTGGACCAGCGGGCCACGGCAATGGACCAGCCATCCAAGAAGCAGGGCCAGCAGGCCAACACTGGACATGCAGGTCACAGTAGTGGACGAGAAGTTGGATCGGCAAATGAAGAAACAGGGCCAAGCCGCAACACCGGACCAGCGAGTCGATAACCTGGATCGGCAGGTCCAGGAAACAAGACCAACACGCCAAGATGTTGGGCCAGCATACCCGCAAACTGGGGCAGCAGGCCATCGTGACGCAGGGTGTCGTCTAACATTTTAACTGAGGAGCATTCACTCCCATCAGTGAAGTCACCAGCCTCCGGTCAAACCAAAATCGGATGACGGGGCAGGGGGCAGTCGAAATGCGCGACGTCATGAAACCTGACTTTGGACCTCCGGTGGAAATGTACCATTTTGTTCCAAAATGCCAAGTACTGGGAGTCCTAAGTTTTTCCGGGGACTTTGGTACACAGAGCAGATACATTAGCACAACACAACCTATTCAACATGCAATTTGGCAGCATTGCTTAATTGTTGGTGTTTGTTTAATGGACAGCTTTTCGACAATGATAACAGACACGTTTCATCCGTCCGTCCAAACCACTTTACGGGGGCTGCCGCAGGCAAACGGCAGAGTTACGTGCAGGGACGTAGCCACGGGGGAGGGCATGAGGGCCATGGCCCTCCCCCCTGAGCCAAGCGGTCTACATTACGCATGAATACGTAATAACGATCATATATATGTTGCAAAAACAAACATTATATGTCTCCCTGTGCATTAAACGTGAAGTAAATTGCTTAAACCTGCTGCCTTTTCCTGTAAATTTCGTCATATGCCTGTGGCATATGACAAAATTTGACATTTGGCCCCCTAAAGAAAATCCTGGCTACGTGCCTGGTTATGTGGGTGACATTTTCACGATTTTCACAAGCCACTGAAAGTCTTTGTTATTGCAATCTGTCAAAATTTTAGGGGCAATCTCCGAGACGCCCATGAGAACTTGTTTTGAATGCACGCGGCCCGACTGGCGGAGGGAGGCCGTTTATAAAAGACAACACGTAGGCATCATCTAGAGTCTTAGTTAATGCAATGACTTACGAAATATCTATGGTGATAAAACAATGCAAGACCCTCAATTGCTTGTGTTCTGAAAGCTTTTAAAAACAGTTGGTGATATTATGATACTTTTGATATAAATGATATTATTTTTTTCTTTGGCAGATCAACCAAACTGTCAAAAGATAAACAAAAACATGGCGCTGGGTTCGGTTCCGTCTGCTTCCGTTTTGCTTACCCAACGTAGAAAACAAAAGCGCCTACAAGCATGGATTCTGGTCGGCCTGTGCGTCCCGGCTGCTAGGTTTGTCTAGTACCCTGGATTTGGATAGGCCTTGGGTTTGCACATAATAACACCGCACACGGTTGGAGCAGCTCGGAGGGAAGGTAAGGTGGCAGCGGCATGAAAATTTGTGTTCATGTACATGTTGGTTGTTTGGGGCAAAAAAAAAACGGCCGTAGAAGACCGGCTGCAGGTCCCGTTGTACTGATACAGTGAAATGTGTTTCTTTGTGAATTTGGACGTACAACCTCTTGGGCTTGAGTGTCCAACTTCGTGCGTGAAGCGTTTCGGGTAATCCTTTAGAAGCGCACGACATAAACCAAGCACACCGGATGACACATATACGGTGCTCGTGGCAAAAGGAGACGTCAGCTGTTGGAACAATACAACAACATTGTGCACTGGAGCCCCAGGGTCGTAAATCACCTACTAATCGGTCTTTTGTTCTACACAATAGGCATACAGCAGCGTATCCTTTAGCTATTGCATTCTGGAATGCCTTTTGAATTAATCGGAAAATACTCTGCTTACTCGATACAGCACATTTTGCCTGCAAACCTGAATCAAATCATCCTTTCCAAACGCTCACCTATTTTAATGGTAGTCTAAATCACGTCATTGATAGGAAAAACACCCAATCCGGTTTGAATTGCCGCAGAGGTCCAACTTCGGAGTGACAGAGAGATCTTAAACTCATCAGTGACGCCAGTATGAGAACACACCAAGACATCTGCCGTCAAACCATCGATTACAAATTTCTAAGCATCATTGGCCTGTCGCCTTCTGGCGTCACACCATCGATTACGTATCGATCGATCCAATCGATATGCGATAGATCCACGTGCATGCGTGGAATCCAAGTGTGGGAACACACTAAGACGTAGGTAAGACGTAAGCTACACTAAGCTGGCACTCCGAATTGGGTGACGTGCACTTGTATAGTAAATGGCTTTTGATGGAATGAAACCACACGGACCATTAACATCAGCACTTGAGATATTTAATCGATTGTGTGACACCAAAATGTGTCCTGGCGTGTTTTCATACGTACCTAATGAGTCTTGGAACTCTCTGGCACTCCAACTGGTTGGCGTGCAAAGGTATAGGAGATGGGTTTTCATCGTATTAAAGAACACTGGTTGATTAAAATCGGCACTTAGGGATATGCGGTCGATGGTGTGACACCGAAAGGTCTCTTGGTATGTTTCAATGCTGTCATTGCATGTGACCCATGAGTTTCAGACCTCTGACACTCCGAACTGGTTGGCGTGCGCTTGTAAAGGAGATGGCTTTTCACCGTATTAAAGCACACTGGGTAATTAGCACTGACACTTAAAGACATACGGTCGATAATTTGACACCGAAAGGTGTCTTGGTACGTTTCCATACTGTCATTGCACGTGGATGACGAGTTTCAGACCTCTCTAACACTCCGAACTGGATGGCGTGCACTTGTATAGGAGATGAATTTTCATGGTATTAAAGCACAGGAATCCATTGATACTGACACTTACAGATGTGGAATCGATGGTGTGAAATCAGAAGTGTGTTTCTTCGCTTGGATGACACGTGCCTGATGAGTCTTGGAACTCTTTGACACTGCACTGATTGGCGTGCAAAGATATAGGAGATGGATTTTCATCGTATTAAAGAACATTGGCTAATTAACATCGGCACATAGAGATATGCAACCAAAAGGTGTCTTGGTATGTTTCAATACTGTCATTGTACGTGACCCATGAGTTTCAGACCTCTCTGACACTCCGAACTGGTTGGCGTGCACTTGTGTAGGAGATGGCTTTTCAGGGTATTAAAGCACACGTACCAATTAACAATGGCACGTACAGATATGAAATTGATGGTGTGACACCAGAAAGTGGCTTGGTATGCTCCCATACTGGCATTGCACACCGTAATCATGATCTGTAAGAAGAAAACTGAAGCGCTCGTCTTGCCCGTTGTCCCGTTACGGGGGCGCAACCGGGATTTTCTTAAGGGAGGGGCGGAGCTCAGGGGAAACTGAAATCATACGAAAACTACTCGCTGGGAAGACGATGTGCAACGGTTTTCACAAAAAAGCCTGGGGGAGGGGGCGCAGACCCGCAGCCAGGATTTTCTTAACGGGGGAGGGGCGGGGCTCAGTGTGAACTGAAATCATACGAAAGTCGCCTGCTGGGAGGGCGATGTGCAGTGGTTTTCACGAAAATGCGGGCCCAAGGGAGAGGGGACCCGGCCCCCCCGAGCCTCCCTTTGGCTGCCTCGGTGGGGGCCCGGCCCCCGCGCTTTTGCTGCACCGTTGGTTGCATGCTCATTCACAATCCCAGAGTATGAAGGGCAAGAGAATGAAGTCCGCAAAGCCGCATGGAGAATAAGCAGTCAATGAATGGGCGATGAACGTGATAGACTGGAGCGGCTCAGTATAGCCGATTCCCGGCAAGGGGATCCCCAAGATCTCGAGAACCACACATTCGATTTCATGACAACAAACGGCAAACGAATTGCCATGACGCAAACTGCATTTTTATAAAAAGAAGCTTTCAGAATTTCGTAAGGGATGGATACAGGGAAAAGTCAAAATGGGGAATATTTTCGGACTTGTTAAATATAATCCAGATGCTTAGCGGACGATTTTCATAAAATTGGCGTGAATGAAAAGTTTGGAATTTTTGGGAACTTCATAGGCGTTCACAAGGTTTCGAAAAAAGATTAGCTTTAAAAACTAAGTTAACAAAAAAAATTAAAAACGCTTTAAACTTCTGGTAGTCATGTTATGTTGAAGAAGTACAAATCGTATACATTGCATAATATTAGCATAGGCGGTGCCAGCAGCATGGTCATTTATTATTTATCATTAGCATGGTCACATGTTCATCGGGTGACCTTACGATATTTGACCTTAAATGACTTGCAGTGACCTTAGGGTCGTGTGTGATAACGGTTGGAAAATTGTTTTTTGTTTTTGCGCATACCCACACCCATAAAACGAGCTTGTTTGCTCAAGGATGCCTCATCCTAGATGCGGTCATATGAAGCCAGTGTATGCCATGATTAATCATTTCTCTGAGTATGAAACCAACAAGAAACGATTTCTTACATCACAAGTGCTCAGTCCAATCTGTTCTAACAAAATCACTACTCATTCCAAGCGGAAACGCATCAAAAGTATTCGGGAGCCGTTCAGTCGATGCAGAGTCATGTCGGGTCATGTTGTATTATGTCATTGCATATCGGGGCAAAAAGTACATCCCTGTCAGCTGGGGTGTACAGTCATTTCGCAAGCGGGGAACAAGTTGTATTCCCGTTTTCTCTCACGTATGGCTTTTGAGCCCGCGGACCTGATCTTCGGTCATTTTGGCTTTACGCAAATAATGTGTCCTGCAGCAAACATAAAAGTCAGGCTGTACGCACCTCCCATGTATTTACAGGCTTAGCGAATTGCTTCTGTGGTGCGTCGTGATCTTGATGTTTGGCAGAGTAAAAAAATACAGTCTCTTAGTAACGTTGAAACCATGTCAGGCAAATGTGGCTTAAAAATTAAGAATATGGATTTCGTGAAGAAACAGGTAATGATTTGCGGGACATGCTCGGATTGCTATGTAAGTCTGGACGCGCGCCTTGCGCCTGGAGCTGGCCGTCACGTGGCCCCGGGGTCTGCGGACGCCGACGCTTGGCCGGCGGCGGTCATTGGACCGAGAGGTAAGGTCGGGGCGGCGAGGTGCGTGCGGGAGGAGTGTGTGATCAGCTTTTGCCCAGAACGCAGTGCTACAGCAGTACAAACAGAAAGAGACGTTAGTCTCTCAGTTATTTCCGTACTGAGACAATCTGTAGTCATTGCTTTGATCTGATATACTTTTAAGTTACGTGGAAAGGGGACAAATTATGTTAAAACACGTACTCGAAGTTGCGCACTTCTAGTTTCTTTTGGTTTTAGTTTGGCCAGACAAACCCGCGGTGATTGGTCTTCCGGAATCCCGGATGTAAAAGAAATTCGCAGGGTAAAAGAAATTCGGTAGGAGTGCCGTTAAATTTTGCTTAAGTTAGGGGATCGTTCCGTCAACTCCCCTTCCCCTGGTAGAGCTCGCGGACATACACTCAGGTTCCAGAGCTCCGCAAGGATACCACTTTTTATAGAACATGTTACATGGCTTTAATTCGTAGTAGCGTCGGAAACTGTGGGCTGCTTAACAGTCGTTTCATTGGACCTAGATGACAAATATGTCGTTATTTCCTGATTAACCTTCGCGTACCGGCCCCTGCATCCACGTTCACGGGGGCGGGGGTTCGTGGAGCCCCCGAGATCTTGACAACCATAAGTGGAAGGAAAAGTGAAATTACCATGGGAAGGCCTTGGTGAGCGTACAAATAAACACTCAGATGTTTTCCAATTAAGCCAGTGTAAAGTTGCAAAAAGCCATCTTAGGTCAAATTACTTAAAGATACTTTTGGCAGAACATTTTGGTAATCGAGATTTGGACGTGTTTCCAGAAGAGCCAGTAGTAAATAGAAGGCCTGAGCTGCATAGACGGCAGAGCAAAAAAGGCAGTTGAGGTCCCAGTCGGTCATTTCAGACGGAGTTTCGTGTATGTGCGCTCCTTCATTTCTTGGCCATCGTCATGAAACCGGAGGGGGTTCTCATGAACCTCGGGGTGGTGAGTGTTTGTTACCTCCTTGGTCTCATTGCAGGCCATCGGTAGAGTATTTGTCCGAAACGACCGCCGAATCACACCCCAGAATGGCTGAAAAGGAACCTATGAAGCCTGTGTACGATTACCAAGGTCAGTTGTGCCTGTGGACAACTATGTGTGACTGGCATGGCAAAGTTGCCCTAGGAGGCATCGGAGGTATGACAAAGCTCTTGCATCTTGGTATTTCGTGGCCAGAAATTTCCAATTGTACGATTTTTTGTCTGCTCCTACCTGTTCGTTGGACGACCTCGAACGCCGTGAGTTATGCGATGAACCGTTTCGTATGTGGAATGGCTGTAATTTAGACCCATTCACATTTTTCGATGGACCCGATTGGACATGGGTGTTGTGAATCACTGGTGTCCATGATGTGTGTGTTTTATTGCAGAGGCCCTGGCATGGTGAGTACCAGAGCATGCAGGAACTGTAATAAGCATTATTGGTTGCAAGAAAACACACCTCCAGAGCACTCCCAGCATATGATTTCCGCTTGATTAATCCTCTGCTCTCGGAGATAACAACGTCAGGAATAGTTGCCAGACAATTTGTTTTACGCACGCGTTCTTTGTTGTTCATTGGATATAATAACGTATGCTTGGATTGCGCCGCGTTAGTTGAGGCGATTGTTTTTTAGGATATCAGAGGCACCTTGCATGCTTGCCCTGGTTTGGGTCGTGGATTCTCTCCAGATTCACGGCGGGTTGACTGTGTTAATTTTCGGGGATTTCCGTTTCTAGTGCAATAGCGGAATTTTATTCTCAACATTGGTGAGTCACGAACAGTTCAACCTGGTGCCCACAGTCAAGTGGGCGCCGTCAGCAGTGGTGTTGTGGGGGGGGGAGGGGGCAAAGGTCGGTTTTCCTCATGCTAATGTGGTGCAGTCCAAGTTCGCCTAAACTTTTTCGGGTATTTTCATCGGTATTCAGTCAGGACTGTTGAAAGACTAACGTTCACGTTCACTGCGTCTATTGTATGTAATGCCTTTAAGGTATGATTACAGATGAGCCCAAGCAAGGTTGGAACTTTGTTTTTTTTTTTTTGTTCGTGGTGTCTGAGCGTAGTTTTCGTTTTGGAGTGCAAAATTTTGAAAAGAGTAATACTGGCTTAAATTGGCATTGTTGGTGTAATTCAACCATGACAGCATACCTTCGTCTTAATGAGTGGAGATAGACGCATTGCTTGCAGTTTTAGAAATTTATCAGCATGGTTATAATGCAGTTTCCATGGAGGCACAGGATCCAAGCTATTGGAGTATATGTTTTTAGGAGCAAAAATTGTTTCGGTGCTCTTCAACACCAGAAAACAACATCTTTTTCAACCCTGAGCCTAAGCTATTTCAAAACACGGTCGTGTAAAACCTTCCAGTGCTGTAATCCATCGCGTTTCGCCGGCGGAAGAGCGGCAGGCCCATTGAACTTTGCGTAATTATCAAGTGCAAACAGGAAACCGTCAGCCGTACTGCGGCGTGTTAAAATGTGGGTTGAAGCGGTTCTCTTTGGACGTCGGTGTCCTGGCGCTGTCGAGTGCAGCGGTGCGCTGGCGTGACTGCCGCCAGCCTGGAGTGCATCTGGCACCTGGTGGGCAGCGGTGCCGACCTGGCCCGCCGCGACCACTTGCTCATGACGTCGTTCTACGAGCGGCTGTCGACCAACCTGGCCCGGCTGCACGCGGCCGAGCAGCGCCCCCACCTCCAGGTAACTGTCGCCGGTCACTGGGCCGTCCTGGCTAGTCTGAAGACGCCCCTGGCTGCCGGCCGCCGGCCGCGGACCGCTGACTGCTCGCTTCACGTGCCAGTCGGGGATAACTCGGATGGTCAGGTCCGGCGTCTTGCTGCGCGGGTGCTTCATCGCCGGATTTGTGTTTACATATGTCTTAATTTAATGTTGAGAGTTCAATAGATTTTCTAGGCTTCCTTTGCATAGAAATGCCATAGGTGACTGCATTAAACACAAACGCGCCACATAGTGGGCTTATATACTAGGCGTGTGTGTTTAAAAGCGTGTGCTGTTCCAAGCGTTTGTAAACTGAACACTCTGTGTGAGTCGATTCCGCTTTAGGAGAGCTTACAGTCACTTCTGGACGAGACCCGTCACCAACAGGCCAAAATTGACCGCATCTGCAAGAGGCCACGACTGCAGAAGAGAGCGTGCAGCAAAAGTACAGGTAAAAGCCACAAACGGGACCGCCACCAGCGGCGTGACATGCGGGCTTCGTATATCGATATTGATCTGCGTCCCAGCGTCAGGTGACGTTGATCGGCGTCTCCCCGGCTGTTCTCTTGACCGTTCTCTCTTGACGTATTCTTTTATTGACAACAGATTATTGGGATTTTGCACCAAACGTATGGTGTGCTCGAGACTTTATCGTCACATTCAGCTAGAATGAAAACTCACAAAGTATGCCAAAATAATTCGTGTCGGTTCGCATCGTTCCTGTACTCGTTGAGCTGACGGTTGGCAGAGTACTTCACGGCACCTGGACTAGGATCAGTGACCTGAAGTATGATCCGTGGACTCGAGCTCGTGGAAGGTGTGGCGTGCGTCAAGTATCAGCATGGTAATCGCCAGTCGTGCCACCAATGGGTGGGGGTCCGCCCGGAGCCTTTATTTTGGTCGCATGATCAATGATTGGTGTAGTCATTGCAGTTTGCAAAACTGGAAGGGCGGAACATGTTTGGGTCATTTTTTTCATGCAACACCATAGAGCTGACGCTGAAATTATCCAAAGTTGGGGCCACCGACAAATTGGAAGCGTCGCCACCCTACATGTCCTGTAGGACGTTTGGTGGCAGTTGTAGCGACCACAGCTTTACTCCATCATCCTCAACCGATAGGGCCTTCCACGAGCAGTACATTAGCGGTTATATAAGAGGTGCTTTATCATCCTAATGTCGCTGACCAAGTAACCCCCAGTCAGAGTGGGAGCACACTGCCCCAGCATCCTTGAAGCCGGAGATTTGCCGTCCTTAAGTGGGGATACTTCTCCGCGCTTTTCGTCCACGAAAACGCAGGGTTTGTTGCTCGTGACCGAGAGCATCAGGCTGGCGTTGCAGCATGTGGGAAGTCCATGAACATTCGCATGGTGAACGGCCTCATGAAAATAGTTTGTATCACAGGACCTTTACAGTCTTTTCTTTACAACCTCAACAACCTCGACAACCGTTTCACAACAGTCCTTGATCGAAATGTATTTGCTGTGGGCATTGGTTGTTGGAAATTCGGGTGCCTTACTCCTCGTAGGTCTTGGAGCCGGCAGAGTGCGCATCTACCGAGGATTGAGCTAGGAGACCTTCAGTGACAGGATGAACACCCTCACCGAACGTGCCAGTACGACGTATGCAGGCCTACGTGGCATAGCTAACGTATCGTGACGTTGTGAAATGCCCACGACGTTTCGTATGCTGACAGCTTTTCCAGGTTCATTTGTCACACTTACGCCAGTCATTGCTCTTCCCATATACTATTACAACAGATGTATGTTTTCATATATTTAACTTTCGGGTCATTTGTCAAGGTGTTGTGCTGGCTTCAGATTCCACCCTGTTGTGAATGAACCCTACAGTCCATTTCGTGCTGTCTCCTGGGATATGCCACTTTGTAAGATAACTGCTTGTTGCCAAATTACCCCCAAATCACGGGCTTTGTAAAATCTTTGTTTGGTTGCAATACGAAAGACTGATGAGCCAAACTCCTTGTGACAGGGCAGTGGTCTGACCAGCCCACGCCAGCGAGGAGCCCGATAAATCTTGGACAGAAATGGGGTTATCGTAACTTTCCTGAAGCGACGAAATGTCCTGGGATTTGGGTGTTCGTGCGCGCTGGCTCATTCGAGAATAGAAAGATCGCAAGTTTCCACAGAAACGTAGTCTGAAAGGAGTACTGTTTAACTTCTCGCAGCACTCCCTGCTATTTGCCTCGAAAACTCTCCTGTCTGACATTTGAACCATTCTGATATCTAAGAGATATAGTGTATGCCAGCTGTTAGCTATGGTAGTGATATATTTACTGATAATCAGTATTTTTGTTGACGTCTACGTTACCACACAGAGACCAGTACATCCGTTAGCTATGGGGTTCGGCCGATGTCCTCGCCAGCTTAGTTGTCATCTTGCGTCGTTGAATACCGAATCACAACTAATCGGCCAGTGCTGGAGTAGTTCGTGACCAATGGTGGCGAGGGGCCAAATCACGTTGTCAGAGACGGTTGAACGGATTCTCGCCCGGCAGAAGGCGAGGGCGCTGCGCCCGGACGGCAGCAAGTATCGACTATCGGTGAGTCTCCCATCGCCGCTTTTCTCATTTGAAGCCTTGGGCGTGTTTGCACTTTGGCGCGTAAATTCGGTTTGCGTCAGGCTTTGAGCGTGCAGCGTTGGTTTCCATTATTGGTATGCGACCAGGGCGATGCGCGTGTTTGCGATGTGTGCTGCTGTGCGGTGGCTGTTTGTGTGACACGAATGCATTGCGAACTGAGTGGTTATTGGCGATGTGTCGGTTTACGTCTTGTTGCCGGCCGTGACTTATGTTCACGCATTTGTGCCACGTGTCCGCCTTTCGTGCAGCTTTAGCTTTGAATAATGCGTGGAAAACGGTAGCGTCATGTACTGCTAAATAGCACACAACCTATTGTTGACGTTTATGGTTTTGGGAAGGCCCCTGCTCATCGAGTTGAAGATGTTCCATATTTATCATATGTTTGAAACTGAGATATTCCCGTTCCCATGTCACGTAATTGCAGTTTGATTTTTATCATGAGCAGTGCTAGGAAAACTCGTTTTCTGGTGTCAAGGGGCACCAAAAAACTTATACTACAAGAAAAATTTTGTACTCCAAAATGGTCATTTGCCCCCTTCCCCCTCCAAAGATATGGGTATTCCTACTCAGCCATTGTCTGAAGTTGCCCAGCGTCCCCCCGGTTCATGGTTTACCATCCATATTCGGCTGCTGAAGTACACACTCCGAACCTACGGCCAGCTGCCTTCCCCTCCCCCCGTCAACGACTCTGCTGACATACCATGTAGATCCAAGGAACTTGTTTGCCTCCTTTCAAACGGAGCCGCTGGATCCACCCCTGCTGGGCACATATGCGTGCAGAGCACCTTGTTAGTCCGTGTTTCTCACATAACCGCGCGACATTTTACACTCCAAAAGAGAATTTGTACTCCTACACTAGGAAGAAAAACCAGGTTTCCAGCACTGATCAAGAGTTATGTCGTCAGTGTAAAATCCCATTCATTCCACGTTATTTTTGTTTGTGTTGCGGAATAGACCGATTAACTCTGAGCCCTACCCCTGACTCGGACCGGACCGTGTGGTCTGGGCGGTACCATCTGATCCGGGTGAGACTGTCTGACCCAGACCGGACCGTCTGACCCGGACCGGACCACCTGACCCGGGCCGGATCGTTTGACTCGGGCCGGACCGTGTGACCCGGGCCGGACTGTGTGACCCGGGCTGGGCGTCTGACGGTGCGCTGTGCAGGGGAGACGGCCGGAGACGGAGGTGGGGACAGGCGGCCGCCGGTCGACAGCTCCTGCTCCACTCTGCGCTTCTCAGACGTCGCTGGCCTGGAGCAGGCTAAGGCGTCCCTGGCCGAGGCGGTCATCATGCCCGTCCAGTTCCCTCACCTCTTCACAGGTGCGTCTCTGACAGAGGGATCATTATGCCTGCCCAGTTCCCTCACCTCTTCACAGGTGCGTCTCTGGCCGATGCCATCATTCCTATTCCGTTCCTGCACCTCATCACAAGTCATGCGTTGTATATAGCATATGTACGAATTAGTTTATAAATCGTTATAAAATGGCCTTATTTGACTAATGGCCGCAGGGAAGGCATAGTGTCCATGTAAGTCACATTTAGGTTAAATGTCCCTGTTAGTCCAGACTCTAGGTTACGTGCACAGCACAGCCTTTGGGTTAATGGTCTGTTTTGGTGGGGTTTTAATGGATCCTCTTCAGTAACAATACGTTTGGTTCGTTTGCCCTCAAATTTCATTAACGTTGCATGACACGCACCCAGAACCTTGTCTCTCGAAGAGGCCACAGGTGGTGCGATGCCGGTGCGGACCCCCTCGTCCCTCCCCCCCCCACACAAATTCTGGGTGCTGCCCACGCCACAGCGGTTTCGCGCGTTTCCCTAGGGACATTGCGGCACGTTGTCGGCAAATGCTGCAGGCGGCGGCGGCCGGCGGCTGGGACTGCAGCTTTTCACCTGTTTCTTACTTTTGTTAGAAGTATTGGAGCCAGTGACGTAGCCAGGATTTTTCCTTGGGGGGTCCTAGAGGATGAGGGGCACCAACATTGAGGGGGCCCTAAGAGCACTACGGGGGGCCCATGGCCAGGGGTGTCGTTTTCTATAAATGATTTGGGGAGAGGGGGTAGATCGAGGGGGCCTGACAGCCTGACCTCCCAAATGCGAGTTTCTCAACTTCTTAACGGATTAAAGGCACCTTGTTTTGACCGACCAACACCATCCCATGGCAGGAGGACCTTTCCTGGCTGGCGGATCCTTTGCAGAGGAGCGTCCTTTTCGGTACTCGCATTTTGGTAGGTGCATGCCGGGGTACTCACCTTTGCCGGTCAGGGGGCACCCCGCTATCTGCCAGAGGGGTCTTTGCCTGGGGTCTGGGGCCATTCAAGGGACCCCTTCGAGGGCCAAAAGATTTTGGGGGTCCCAGGACCCCGAGGACCCCTTGGCTACGCTGCTGCTTGCAGCTGTTCACCTGTTACTACCGTTTCTTAACAGATGCAACATAAAGTGGTTAATGTCTGTGTGGATTACCGTGATTTTTTAAGAGCTTTTACCGCAGTCAGCGGCTGGCTCTGGGCATTGCTGGCCTGGCAGGCGCCGACAGAGCGCCTGCCAGGAGCCTCCTTGCTGGGCGTTGAAGAGCGGGACGCCGCCGGTGACGCCGTCCCGTCTCCACGGCTGGCCGCGGTCGGTTCGTCGAACGGTCGCCGAGATGCCGGGCGATCCGTGTGTACATGATCAACTTCAGCTCCGTCTCGCGCCCGTGGCGTCGACGGTCGGAAAGTTGGCGCCGCTCAGCCGTTAGTCTGGCGGTGTCGGCAGAGGTGGCCGCACCACTCGGCCGATCGGCCCGGCCCGGGTGGCGGCTGTTTTTGTCCTGTGGGCAGCGCAGCGATGCTCAGCGACGCATCAGGCGATCACTCATGCACACTCCGGGGGGCAACCGCCCAAAAGCGGGCACTATGCGTTCAGAGTCGCGGACGCGAATCTGCGCTCTTACTCGGAGAACAGTTCGACAAGAAGCTACACCAGGGAGCGATGTGGAATGAAAGGGAAGGATTTAATAATATGTTGCGATTCTTCACGAAAGCACGTTTACGATTTGTTTACATTTTATGGTTTTATTCTGTAGTTAGCAGCCATAGAACTGCAATAGTACATTCCAAGTAGATGCAGCAGCATTTTGTGAGTCAGCAATGCTCGCCTTGAAACTAATTTATTTTAAGTGAATTGGTAACTAGCTTTGCACCGTGTTTCATCGAGTGACAACTGAAATTCGGGTGGCGTCTGACCGTGGCACTGACAGTTTTGATGATGGGACTAGGGGCAGCCTTAAAAGCATTCAAAGTTTCGGCGCTAGTCCAGTCCGCAGACGCTGAAGCGTCACGCAGAAGCCTTTACCGTCCGAGATTTACCAGCATCGCTTCGGCCGTTGTCAAAGAAGTGTATGAGTCGATGCGCCCTGTCGATTCAACTCAAGCTTTCGATTCCTCGAAGTTGGGCCGGATCGTCGGAATGTATTCCGCTGTTTTGACTTTGATGTAGTTAGTTTCGTGCGAAGGCGTGATTCCAGACGCCTTTGTTTGACCAGGGCAGGCAAAAGGCTGTTTGCGGTTCTGGGTAGCCCGCGTTTGGTCTTGAATGTCCGTGTTGGTTAGATCGGTTTCGTTTCTTACAAGTCATGTAAGAAATATAGGGCAGCATAGGAAAGATAATGAGCTTCACAGTGACGTCAGCTAATAGAAGAAGGTGATCCATCAATAGAGGTCTTGGCCGTTACAGGACGACAGTTCGGCATGAGGCGGTGGCCGGCATTGGGACTTGGTAATTGCAGACAGTGCTTTCGATGACTGACAGCTGCCATTCCACAAGTCACGCATGGGTGGACTGAAATTTTAAATATTGAAAAGAAAAAAAATCATTTTGTCGTGGGAGGGCTGATGTGTCCTGTTGATGCCTTTTAGAGTCAGAGTTTTTCTCGTAACCCGTTTGCGTTATAACCTAGAAATTATACGACATTTCTTGACGTTCGTTTCCACAATTTTTGCTCAAAATTGAATCTGCATAGCTCAGGATCGGAGCCGGGGTTGGTTTCTCGTTCACGTTGTGCAGCCTCTTTAGACGCATACACGGTCAGCGTACATAAGGGTTTCGGAATGTGATGTTCGTCGACAAAGGTTTAATTTCATGTCGTTGTATGTTTGGAAACTAAACATCATCCATGTCTATGAAATGCGTAATGGTTGTTGGTGCCGCCGTATGAGCTGTTTCCGCTAGCTGAGCTGAGCTGCTGGTGCCGTCTGCCGAGTTTTTCGACGACAAGCAAACATGTCGTTGCATGTTTGGGAACTAAACGTCATCATTGTCCGTGAAATGCTCAGTGACTGTTGGTTCCGCCATATTATGTTATGTCGCTAGCTGAGCTGAGCTTTTGGTCCGCTGACCGAGCTGTTAATGCTGCCTGCTGAACTAAACTGTTGGTGCCGCCTGCTGGGCTGTTGGTGCCGTCTGTAGAGCCGTAACTGCCGTGTGCCGAGCGGTTACTGCCGCCTGTTGAGCTGTTGGTGCCGCCTGCTGAGCTGTTGATGCCACCAACTTAGCTGAGTTGTTGGTGCCGGCTGCTGAGCTGTCCTGTCGTGCGCGTCAGGCGGTCGCCGGCCGTGGACCCGGATCCTGCTGTACGGGCCGCCGGGCACGGGCAAGTCCCGTCTGGCGGCGGCCGTGGCCGGCGAGGCCGGAGCTGCCCTGTTCCCGGTCTCGGCGGCCGACCTGCTCTCCTCGTACGTCGGCGAGACCGAGAAGTGAGTGGACCGGCCGGGCCGCGGCGGTCCGGCTCGCCATTCAGGCAGGCGCGCCGGCCGCCACACCCTCTCCAGTCGTGACACGTACAGGGTCTGTAACTAATGGGACGCGTTCCTGACCAGGTGAGTTTACCGTGTAGTCTTCATGTCATATCATGTAGTCGTCATGTCATGTCAGCACGATACATAGGACCATAGGACCTTCGTGTGGAAAAAACGAACGGCGTTATGAAGAACGACGCAACCGGCGTGTTTGTGGCGATTTTTGTTCGCAACATCGTTGACCTAAATGCTCAAAGAGAAAAGTGGAGGGTGGATATATGGTCCTCCTTCCGCAACTTCTGCGATCACGGGAAAAGGTCCGGTATGAATTGGGTAAAAGTTGTGTGCCCCACATTTTCCCTTACGCCAGATTGTAAGTCGGAGGACGTCCGCCGCTCGTGCTTACTAGGGTGATCTCGAGTACAGGTCACTTTGATCGTTACATGCGTTTCACCGTCAAAAACACCTACGCATTTTTGATTGTTTGACGCGCGAGTACGCCGTCCGGTTTCCGGCTGCCACGGGCGTCGGACGACGCCGCTCCGCCGGCCGGACGCTTCCGCCGCCGCCAGGGCCATGTCGGAGCTGTTTGTTAGACGCCGCTGGCCGCTGACGGGCCGCCTCCGCCGCCGCCGCCAGGGCCGTGTCGGAGCTGTTTGTTAGACGCCGCCGGTCGCTGACGGGCCGCCTCCGCCGCCGCCAGGGCCGTGTCGGAGCTATTTGTTAGACGCCGCTGGCCGCTGACGGGCCGCTTCCGCCGCCGCCAGGGCCATGTCGGAGCTGTTTGTTAGACGCCGCCGGCCGCTGACGGGCCGCCTCCGCCGCCGCCGCCAGGGCCGTGTCGGAGCTGTTTGTTAGACGCCGCCGGCCGCTGACGGGCCGCCTCCGCCGCCGCCAGGGCCATGTCGGAGCTGTTCGCGCAGGCCGGCCGGCAGCCGGGCCGGGCCGTGCTGTTCCTGGACGAGCTGGACGGCCTGTGTCGCGTCCGCTCTGGCCGCGAGGAGGAGCACACGCGCCGTCTGAAGACGCACCTGCTGCAGCTGATGGACAGCCTGGCGGGCGGACAGAGGACGCGCGTCTTCCTGCTGGCGGCCACCAACTGTCCCTGGGACCTGGACCCGGCGTTCCTGCGCCGCTTTCAGAGGCGCATCTACGTCCCGCTGCCGGACAGGTAGGCCGCCGACGGCACCGGCGGGCGGGACCCGACCGACGGCGAGGTGCGTTCGCGTCCTGCCGCCTGCGTGACGGCCACATAGTTGCCGATATCCCGAGACTACAAGCCCCGTCCTGAAACCCCGGTTTGTACTACATACCACCAGCACAGGCATGCCGTGCCGTGCTCGGATTCTCGAAAAAAAAAAAACACTAGAAACCGGATACCCGGGATACGTCAGCTGAATGCCACTCATTTCCTGAGCACCATACACGATTGAAGAAAATGCGAATTCTAGAAATAGAGCAAGTGTATTTTTTTATTTGTTACTTTTGCATATCCGGGCTAGGCAGCTTGGAAGCAGTTCTGGTTATCTTCATGACGAGGTGACGAGATGACCTGATCAGAAATACCCTGTCGATTCGAAGTATCCTGGCAATTGCCCTTAGCGAAGTTAGTTAGCGTCCTGATTGGAGCGCATTGAATTGGCCGAAATCTACCAAGAGGAACGGTAAACTCTCTTCACAGTCGAACTTTAAACATGCATTCCTTTTCTTTACTGGGACATCCTGGGCAGCGAACTCAATCCCTAGCGGAAACGGCGACCTCTGGGGCTTGCATGTAGAGCTCTGTGCTCTGTGAGCTCCGTGCCGACTCCATTCATTTTGATGCTGCTCAATGGCTGTCGTGCTGGAGCCAGATGACGGCAGCCTCCAACGCTGGCTGTGCCGGGAGGCTCGAGCGGCGGGCACCAGCGCAGTGCCACTCAGAAAACGACCACTACAGCGGTGCAAAATCTGGAAAACGTGTCACTGTCAGCCGCAGCTCACAGAATGCTTTAGCTGTACGTTTCGGATTGCCAGCATCCTGGTGTCTTCCTTGTGCCCTGCAGACGTTGATGCGTCATATTACATTCGTTCCCGTTACGAAAAAAACCTTTCGCATGTGCGTCGGAACTGGAGTCGCATGGTTGTGTTCTGCTCTTCAGTATTTTATTGGCGTAAGTAGTTAACACTTCCTCCAGGGTGATTGCTGCTTTTTGGTTTATTACGGGCACACTGTTCGAGTGTTGCTAAACCTTCACGAAGCTTTCGAAGCGTTTCAAGTCGGAGGTGAGATATCGGCGGCGGGCGTGTCGGACATACGACTTCACTCGATCATTTCGACGTGTGGATGGGTCTCAGAGCGCTGCGGTTATTTCGTCCAGTTAGATGGCGCAAGGGAACTCTGGTCAGGTGCAGTCCAGGACGGACCAGTCCGGAAACGACGAGAGTAGCACGAGGCGCCCCTTGTTCCTGACTCGGTGGTGGCTCTGCCAGCAACGCCATCCATGTGATCCAAAACATGGCCGAGAACCTGGCTGCCAGAATCCCTCTACCTTTACGAAATTCCTGATCAGCCCTAGATGAATTTCCGATGGTTTTCATTGATCGTGTATTAGACTGTATACGGGAATAGGTCTTTATGTTCCCGGCTCTTCATAAAATAATTGGTAACGGAGAGCAATCCGATGAGCCTTCCAAGGGATTTGCCATTCGTGATCCTGTCAAAAGATGACATCCGTCCGGTATTTCAGTCTAATAGTATCGCAGTGTTTTGCCACGGACCTTTTGGATGGGGCCCATTGGAATGGAATGGAGAGAGAGAATGGAGAAAGGGAATAAAGAGCGAAAGTCCTCTTCACACCTTCGATGCTCCGTCTCTTTGTTTGGGAGGAACGTCGGATGAATACATTAATTGTTCCTTTCCGCAAGTCACGCTCGAATGTATGAACGGACCTGCCTTTCCCTTGATTATTTCGGGTGGTCTAATGTGTTGTTATTAAATAGTCCTTTGCATCCAGCAGACTGTTTCTGACAGGGCCTCCTGGGCCAAACGAGTGGGAATAAAGGCATTGTGATTCAGTTTTTTTTTTGCATTTTCCGTCCCGAAATATTATGGTGACTGCAGCAGAGCAGGGTTGTTCCAGGATTCAAACATCGAGATAGTGGGAAACTTCCCGAAACGGGCTCCAACTTTCATTGTGTTCTGAAGTTGTTCACATTCTTGGACTTGCTAAAATCATATTGGCATGTTACAGTGTAACGGTCGGCGTGTTTCAGTCCGGTCTATTCGCAGTATATGCAGACCGGAGACGAGGCCAGTCGTGGACGTCATGCAGCAAATAGGTTCCGGCGTGTGACGGCCTACCTTAGTTTATTCTGATATTGCCATTAAACGCTGGTCCTAGCTGTGCTAAGAACGGGACGAAGGCACAATGAAAATGTGCAGGGTTAGGTGGGAGTTCTTTTGAATTACTTCACGTTTTTTTCCTTTAATCCTATTCCCGGCAGGGGGCTGAATCCGCCCCCCCTCGGGTTTTTTGCTTGCCAGTTCCAGGCTTTTTAACGCAGCTTCACGAAACTTGGTCACTTTTCCTAGCTATTCTATCTACGCGCCGTGACAAATTTTTGAAATTCTTTTTTGCTCAGGGGCGGAGCCAGGCAACGTTTTTGGGAGGCACCTCATGCTATTTTTGGCCATGTTTAGGGTACAAGGAAAATGTCTGCCAAAACCAGAGTTTTTAAGATAGAACTTAAAACTTTATATGGATGTATAGCCAAGTAGTTGGGCAATGTGCAGATGTAATTTCGTTCATCTGAGGTCACTACACGGTCAGGTCAAGGTCAAAAGTTGAAACTTTTTTTTAGCAATAATTTCGGCGCCGTTTTTTTCAAATGTCAAACCCGGAATATATATGACGTAGAACGGTATGCTCTACTTGTGTGTCAAGTTTCAGCTTGATATCAGGTCGGGTCACGGAGCTATGACCTAAAATGTCAGTGCGCATACCCTACATCGCAATAACCGTAAAATGAAATTTTTGAAATATAGTGAATTCAAATGATTGAAAACGTTTACGGATAGTATTAAATGCACACGAGATCATTCCAAGTGACCCCAAGGTCACTGGAGGTCATTTAAGGTCAAAGGTCACAAGTTGATCTGAAGCACGTGTGACAGTGACAGTTCCCCTTTTTCATGTCCCTGGCACGGCCTATGCTATCATTATACAAGCATTGTAATACGATTTGTACTTCTTTAACATAACACGACTAGCAGAAGCCAAAAAAACATTTTTGCCCCTTTTGTTCATTCAGTTGTCAGAAAACTAATCCTTGCATTTTTTAAACGCTGTGAACGCCCATGAATTTTCTCAAAATTTCAGATTTGTGTACCCATGGTGAAAGCCCTATCCATAATCTCTCGATTCATGTCAGTTTCATTGAAATCGGTCTATAACCAACGGAGTTATAAGGAGTCCAAAAGTACCCCCCCCCCTTTTGACATTTTTGCCCTCTTGCATCCACAAATTTCGAAATTTTGAAGATGTCTTTTTATAAAAATGTAGTTCACGTCACGGCAAATCGATTGCCGTTTGTTGCGATGAAATCGGAGAAGTGGTTCTCGAGATCTCAGGGGGGGCCGAATCCGTTCCCCCCCTGCCGGGAATCGACCATACCGTCTAGCCCTCCGGGAATAGGGTTAATGGGGTTCGTCGCCTTCTGATTCCGCCCCATGGGCATGGCCCCGTTCTTTTGCGAGTCATTTCCCCCATAATGGTGATATGCCGCTATGGCCTTTCTGTGAACACATGTCCCAGCCCAGCCCCGTCAGGCTCGGTACCGGCTGCGACCTAGCCCCGGCAGGCTTGGTACCGGCTTTGACCCAGTCCTGGCAGGCCTGGTACCGACCGTGACCCAGCGCCAGCAGGCTCGGTACCGGCTCCGAGACGTCGCCGCCGCCGTCGCCGCCACGTCCGGCCCGGCGCCAGACGCTGAGCTATGCGCCATCCAGTCCGGCTGGGGCGCGACGTTTGACGAGCATAAAGTTAACTTGGCGAATGTTTCAAAATATATATTGCAAATGGATGGCCCTTGCGGCACAGCAGTTAGTGCCGCTGGACTCAAAATAGCGTGTTTGTCTGTTCCCCCTCCACAAAAAGAAGCAAAGGAATAACTGGCGTTAGGTGGTACCGTTTGATTTTACTATTTCGCTGACCATTTCTACAGTTTTGTTGTCAAGAATTGACGAGTCAAGAATTGTATTAACCTTCACTATGGGATTCTCGAGGATCCCCTTAGGTTTTCTCAACAAAACGCAAAAACGAGAAGTACCAAAAGGCTAAAATTTTTAGTAACTATTACATCTGATGACGTTTCCAAATCAGGACGCGTCTGGTCATTGGCTTATTTTACCTTTAAGCAAAGTATATAAAAACAGTTTAAGCACACACCAGTAAGTGCCAGAGACCGACCATTGAAAATCATTCTCCGATTCCCCATTTCATCTTCTACAAAATGTGTGCTCATTGTTTCGGAAAATCATGTGAACTGACCTCAGGGCAACCATGCTGAGGTGTTGAGGCCCTTCTACCAGAAATTACTTCACAGGACGCTTTTTGGGAGAGGTATGCAAACCGTCTCATGTGTTTTATGATGCAACATGCCATACGTGTGGAGCCAGTGACGTGTCGGTTCAGTTAGTCGCAAAATCGCATATATAACAAAACGTGTATTAAGTATTGTTGCCATTCACTCTTAGTAATGTTTGATTCGTGTTCGCCTCAGTCAAGACTCGTGAAGACCGGCCGGACATGACGTTATGTGAGCTAGCATTCCAAACACGATTTCGAAGGTTACGTATCCTATGGGGTGTCACGGAAATTCGTGAAATGTTTTAACAAAGCATATGTAGTTGGTTTCACATACCTACTTTTATTCGTTTCGGAAATGGAAACGATCGTTCATTTGGTCGAGGCTGAGCCTACTTAACAGGATTGCAACTGATAATGCTGCCATATTTCAGAAAACATTATAATGGTGATCCCAAAAAGTATGCCTGAAATCTATTTACTTGACTGCCAGTCTCGACATCAATCAATGCTGTTTTCCAATGGCCATTGACGTGACCTGACATCACATCAGGCGTGTAAAATGACTTTGTGACAACGAAAAAATCATTGTTTTTTTTGGGTGACTCTTCGGTACTCAGCGTCATCATACGGGATTGTCCTGTTTGCTTTTATGCGTAGATATTTTGGAAGCTAGAGCGTGACCTTGTTTGGCCTCTTGGCCGTAAAAAACACGAGTAGGCGAAGGGCGATCAGGACGTCCGGGCGTGCGCGAGTTGAGCGCAGCACGGCGTCCCGCCCGCGACCTGATGGGGAGCCGGAGCGACATGGTGGTCCGACGGCCGGCAGGGCGGCGCAGCGGCGTCTGATCGAGCTCCACCTGGCCGGCACGAGCACCAGTCTCTCGGAGGCCGACTGGCACCAGCTGCTGGCCGGCACGGACGGCCTCTCCGGCTCCGACCTGGCCGAGCTGACGCAGCACGCGCTCTACCAGCCCGTCCGCGAGCTGGAGACGGCTCACAGCTGGCGGCGGCTGGCCGACGGTGAGACCCGGCCTGCCCTGGCTGACGGCTGGGCAGTTCCGCTGTGTCGGCCCGAGCGGCGGCTGTTGTGTAAAACAGGCAGCGGCGGCCGGCCCGGGACCGACGCTGGACGAGACCCAGCCGGCCCAGCCCGCCTCCGCGATCCGACGCACATCCTGCCCGATCACGGAGGACCGCTCTGGGTCGAAGTAACCGGCCCGTGGCATTATCGCTGGCCAGAACCGCCACCGAAGCCGACCGTCGTTTGTTCACGACAACATGATATGCATTATGCATCTGGCCGTGAAGCGAGCTCTGGCCGGCGCCGGAGCGGTGGGGACGGAGCCCGCCGAGCGGTCCGGCTCTGTTGCGTCAGCCGGCCTGAGTGGCCACTGTGCTGTGACACGACCGGCCACTCAGTCGGGATTACCCGGTACATCGGCGTCTCATTTCTAGGCCGTGGGCGCAGTTTACCGCGCGTAAAATGGCGGGACGTGACCGGGCCGGCCGGCGCCCGTCTGTCGCCGCCACTGGACCGAGGATGACCGGAGACAGAGACTGACCGTCCTGGACTGATGACCGACTGTCGTGGACTAATGACCGGGATGGAGACCGACCGTCCTGAACAGGTGACCGGAGACGGAGATTGACCCTCCTGGACTGATGATTGGAGACAGAGACCGACAATCCTGGACTAATGATTGGAGACGGAGACCGACCGTCCTGGACTGATGTTTGGAGACAGACTGACCGTCCTGGACTGATGATCGGAGACAGAGACTTATCGCCTTGGAGTGATGACCGAAGACCGAAGTTACCCACGATGTGGTCGTGGGTAACTTCTTGACGTCAAATAGAGCTCAGAGTTTTCAACTTGCTCTCTACTCGGTGGCAGCGGGATTCCGCGTCCCATGCATCATTGAATGGACCACACAAGACGAAGACAGAGACTGACCGTCCTGGACTGGTGACCGGAGACAGAGGCTGGCCGTCCTGGACTGATGACCGGAGACAGATTCTTACCGTCCTGGACCGGTGACCAGAGACAGACTGACCGTCCTGGACTGATATCACTTTTGGAACGGACAAGGACTGAATGACTATGGCTGGGTGTTGCAGACGTGATTGGGGGTTCTCCGATTTAAAGTCTCAAGTGCCGGACCGGATGATAGGTGATAAGGATCAGGCATGAGGCGGCAGAACAACTGGTGCTGGATAACTGTGGGGAAAACCACGTAATGCCCGTGCTTAGTAATTGCTCTGTGGTCGAAAGATGTCGCATTCGACGGATAAGCTGTCTGGTGGTTCGATCCCGTGGCGTTGGCAATGCCATTGTTTGGAGCAGTTTTTTCTTCGGAGCGCAAAATTGCAGCCAGCTGTCAGACCCAAGTATTGTTACAGTCACTTCAGCGCTCGAATAGTACTGCTTTTTTTGCCTTTCTTTGTGGTCGTGGGTAGCTTCTTGACGTCAAATAGAGCTCAGAGTTTTCAACTTGCTCTCTACTCGGTGGCAGCGGGATTCCACGTCCCACGCATCATTGAGTGGACCACACAAGCATCCAGTCGTGTTGCTTGATCAGCAGGCAGTCGGTTTTTCCGACTCAGTTATTTCGGTATTTGACGCACAGTGGAGCTGCGCGACGCTGCGGTGGACGAACCGCGGCAAATGTTTTGCCGAGCGCAGTCATACTGGGAGCGACTTACATTCTTTCATGTGCGGTGATTGTGCAGATGAAGTAATTTCAACCGCAGCAACGAACCTCATTTGGCTCCGACAGGCACTGAAGATTTCGTTTTTGGCAGACAGACACTTTCCCAGACAGACAGACAGACAGGCAGATAGAGACACTTGTTAAATTTGCCTTTTTAGTGTCTAGGTTTGTGTTTGCCATTTATATCGTTTGACTCGCCATGCGGGCTTGTTTGATTGGTTTTGGTAATGGGAGCAGGTTTTATTTTTCCCGTGTCTTAGCAAACAGTGAAATGACGTGCCTCTAAGCTGTAATCGATGGTTTTGCATACCACGACCCCGAAGGTAGCCGTCAGTTTGAACGTTGTCATTCGAAACGTCACAGGTAAAGTCGAAGCTGACATCAGTTGTGTTGTTTCACATGCCTTAGGTGGCGTCTTTTGGTGCAGAAATGGTAGGGTGAATAGGCGTAGCTACGTGCTACGATTAAAATCACAAAGTATTTCAGTTCAAAGCAGATGACGAAAGATGGCAAATTGACATGCGGGATTTTGACGTGAACTTACCTGGTTTCCAAGGTTTAAATTCAGTTTCACATGAATTTAGAGCTGTTATTTCGTTGTTTGCAGCGGAAATTATTTTAGCGCTTGGGCCACATGCTATGACAGTCTACATGAAAAACTACTCGTTCGTAACCTTTCATGATGTTTTTTTTTTCGATCGTTCCGAAGAAACGGCGGGGTCAGGCACGTAGCCAGGAGGAAGGGCCGTGGGGCCATGCCCCCCGAGCCAGGCGGTCTACACTCGATGGAAAGCGATTTCGCAGGAATACGGAATAGTTATCATCTTTTTGCTACAAGAGCAAGCAAATACTTTTCCTGTGTGTTCAATGTAAGGCTAATTATGTACAAATGTTGCTTTTTCCTATAAATTTTGTCATATGCCATTGTCATACGACAAAATTTGACCTTTGCCCCTCCCTCGAGGAAAATCCTGGCTGCGTGCCTGGTCGGGGTGCGGAAGAAAGGGAAGTGAACGGATTCTCCCGGTGCATCACTGGTTAGCACCGCTGCGGCGCTGCTCTCACGGCGACCGGTGCCCGCCGTCCGGTGTGGCTGCGGGCGCCGTGGACGGGGCGGTGCCCGAGCCGGGCCGGACAGTCGACCGTCCCGGCTCGGCGTCCGGCGACAGACCGCGACAGACCGGCCCGACCGACGGTCGGCCGGCCAGTTCCGGGAACGTCTCGCAGGCGGCGCCACTGCAGCCAGCTGGAGACCGACTCCGAGCTCTGGCCCATCTGGCACCGGCTCTTACGTAACACGCCCAGATACTGTATCTTTTATATTTATCTGTCGTATCTTTAATCTTTTTAATCTTCCAAACAGACCAGTCAGTCAGCTGCGGCGAAATACTTTTCTGGAACCTGTTTAACCCGTTTAAATGTACGTGACGCGCCCGAGGTAGGCTCTTCCCGCAAAGACGCCTGCCGCCTTCACCGGAAACCAGTGAATGCGGCTGCACACTGAAAACTAGTGTTCTGTTTCACTGGGAACCATTGAAAACCAGAGCCGTGTGGCCGGGTTCTGGTTTTCTGGTGCGTTATCAGCTGTGAGCCGTTTTCAGGGAGGCGTTTCGTGGCGTGCGATGGTGGCCATCCGGACGCCATCACCTGTTCCGTGGCCGACCTGCCCTTCCACGCGGTATGTATATGTCAGCGCCGGCGGCCGGCTGCCGGCACTTGGTCGCCCGTCCGCTCGGCTAGAAGCCCCTCTGACCCTCGGACAGCGGAACTTTTCGGTGATTTATCGCCGCGGGGAAACGACGGCGCTCCTTTGTGGTGGGTGGACGGACGGATCCGGCGAGGACGACGCTGACGCTGCAAAGGATGCCGTCGGCAGGCGTTCGCCCACGCGCGTCTGGTGGCTCCAGACTTAGCGCCTTACATACATGAAGACTGAGGAGTTAACCGAATCCTGATGTGTGGTAGAGTGTTTTCCTGGTAGTGTGACGTACGAAGTGGTTGTTTTTAATTCTTATTTAAACTTTTTTCTCCATATTTTCGTAACAGTGTCCACAGCCATGGTCTTTAAGTTGATGACACTCTGGCTAGACATTTCAGGGATAGCAATGGTTTCTGGGGAAACTTGAGTAGAAATGTGATTAATACATACACTCATAGTAGAACAAATCTGGTGTACACCATAAGCACATGACGAAAAGGCATACGGAATGTAAATTAGGGTGTACCGTCAGTCACAGATCGCTTGGCATCAGCAAAATTATTACGCACAGTTCCTCAGAAGCCCCCCAGATCAGCCATCATTATCGAAAAGACAAAATGCAAAAATGCGTCTTGGCCAGTTTTGTGGTATTCACGTACAGCAATGCTGCTACTTGTCGTCGAAAAGGTTGAATTTTAAATCCTTCAGTTCGGCGTATATTGTAACACCGTTTTTGAAATCGTGACAACGAGAGAAGACGAGTGACACCTACTCGTTGTAAAAATGCAGTTAGTTTAAAGGTTCTTGGTAAGAAGCCGTGATACCCGACCGGTCAGCATAATACAGCCCATGCATGTTCGCAAACGACACGCACATGCCTCCTTTGTAATATCTGTCTGTCACCAATCGCCGACTTTTTCGACAAAACGCCATGATGTCTCCCCCAAGTGATGCCCGATTGGGATCACGGTTCAAACAAAGTAGATACAGCACGCATAGGGGGAAGGCGCGGAGCCATGACCAAACACAAGAACATTTCCGGTTCTCTCTGGACCCGGCTGTGAATACGCGACACATGCCATGACATGGTTGGGACGCAGGACGGACGCCCTGTTTGAGCTGTAGTCAATCGGTTGCGACCACGGCTCTGACATCCGCATCGTTAGCGGTGGGAGCACTGTTAGCAGTGACTGTTTGTTGGCGGTGGCGGCACAGTGCCACTGTTAACACTGGCCGCGTCGGATGTGTCTGCGCATTGTTTGAGTGGTTATAGCGGCGCCCAGTTCACAAGTTTATATGTCAATGGCATGTGGAGAAGTTGAACTCGGGAAACGCGTTTTGTTAGCCGGATGGTATGGCGTCATTAACACAGCACATTAACCCAGGTCGTTCATTGGGCAATTGGGAAACTCTTGGGTCGTTCATTTAAAACTAAACCATTCATCATTTTCACTCCGCAATGACATGCCAAACGTTAGGGATGGAGGATGACCTGATAGAATAATCAAGTAACGGCCTTCTGTCTAGCAGCCGATGAATGGTATCCAGTGCGGCAAAATCATTCAGGACTGTCGGACGAAAAAATCGGGCCGCTCACTCGTACTCGAAGACTGACATAAACGACCAGAATTCTGTGCTTGTATGTGTCGGACCTGTAGTCATCAAACAGTGCGGTTGCAGTGACTGGTGTGGCTGGTGTAACTAGTGCGGTTCACTTTTAGACGCTGCGACACTGTGTGGTTCAAGGTAAAGCAGAGCTTGAGATTATATGGTCTTAAGAACTTCTTTGAGAGCGTGCACCTCCTGAGTAAGATGCAGCCGGGACGAAGAGGAATTGTGAAGCCGGTGCCGCGGCGGGATTTTTACTGCTCCTACCCCGATGCGCTGTCCCTCGTCATGCTCGCTGCTGACAAGGCGGTGTGAGAAAGAGCAGTGAAAGCGAGGAGACACTTGACATCAGACATAACCCTACAGCAACATAGTCCATCCATTCAAGCTTCCCGTCAAAATGGGGGACTGCGAGCTAGGCGGAGTTGTCCGACTGGGCGACAGAGCCAATTTTCGAGCTTCGTCTCGTTCGATGGCAGACGAAGACATCAGGCAACTGTTCACCACACCGCTAGACATCCCGGGATATCCCGCCTACACCCAGTCCGTGGAGCAGACCGTCCTGACAGTGACAGAGGCGTCGGAAAAGTCATGGGAGACGATGTCAGAGACTCTTACGTTTGTGCGAAACGAGCATCGCCGTCTTTTGCCAAGGCCGTTCAGCAGGACAGGGCTCACATTCACGTGAAGGGGCTCTGCGGTGAGCACAGAAACGCTGTACATATCGTTCGCTGAGAATGACTATTGCTTTTCAGCCCAAATGGCTCCCGCCTCTCGTGATGCGCTTTCGCAGTGACAATAGCGTATGAATAAATCGTGTTCAGAAATCTCTCTGACTACTCTACATCAACGGCTTTGGTGCCAATAGCTGTTTTTTTTAATGAAAATAGACAACCTTTCTTCCGGGAGGAACTTGGTTTTGCACACTGTATATATATATATATATATATATATATATATATATATATATATATATATATATACATACATGAGAACATGGACTCAACGTTTCATACGTCATCTGAAGGAATGATAAAAAACGATACATATATATATATATATATATATATACAAGGTCAAAAACCATATATATATATATATACATACAAGGTCAAAAACCATATATATATATATATATATATATATATATATATATATATACATGAGAACATGGACTCAGCGTTTCATACGCCATCTGAAGGAATGATAAAAAACAAAGCTACAAAAATTAAAAAGCTATAGTGCTAATAAAAAAAACGTTTCGGAACTGCAGAAGACACCAACATGAACAAGGAAGTACATTACATCAGCCTAGATCGACAGAACCTAGGGTTGTTTATTTATGTTAACCCTCCATAATTTAGTGGATCGACGGCGGTTGTAGATAACACATACGAACAAGGCCAAACCCAACAGATTTTTGAACGTGCAATTCTGCACAATCTAGGACCTGTATATTTTGAACCGTCCCAATGAAGTTCAGTCACTGCACGTAGGTATATACTAAGACGTAGTTTGTGCATTAAGAGGTGGACGGAGTTTACTGATGTGAAGAGACTACGGGACTCTGATGTCCGTATTGTTCTTCGCGGGGTTAGAATTTTGTTCGTGAAGTTTGTGTTAAAGTCGACATGTTGCATATTGAAGTGGTTTGTGATCCTAGGCTCTTTTGGAGGCGTGTCCGTCCGGTCTTCACAGTCGCACATCATCCAAATGTTAAATCTGTCACGACTGAATCGTTCGGTTTCGCCTACCCAAGAAATTACAACGTTTCTAGGAGATTTTATATGCCACGTTTTCCGCGTTTATCTACCTTTAGCCTTATTCCCGGAGGGCTACAAGGTATAGCCGATTCCCGGCAGGGGAGGCAGATTCGGCCCCCCAAAGATCTCGAGAACTACTCATCCGATTTGGTCGCAACAAACGGCAGTCGATTTGCCATAAGGTAAACTGTACTTTTAAGAAACTGACTTTTCAAAATTTCGAAAGACGTGAATACAGGGGGTACCAAAATATCAGAATGGGGGTACTTTTGGACTTCTTATGACTCCGTTGTTTATGGATCGATTTCGATGAAATTGGCATGAATCGATAGATTATGGAAAGGGACTTTTACCACTGGTAAACACATCTGAAGTTAAAACAAAAAATCCTTGGCGTCCACAGGGTTTTGAAAATAGGAGGATTAGTTTTTCAACAACCGAATGAACAAAAAAAAAAATAACAGCGCTCTTTCGGCGTCTGCTAGTCATGTTATGCTAAAGGAGTACAAACCATATTACAGTCTTAGCACAGGCGGTGCCAGGGAAATGAAAAAAGGGGAACTGCCATGGTCACATACTCTTCAGATCAGCTTGTGACCTTTGACCTTAAATGACCTCCATTGACCTTAGAATCACTTGAAATGATCTCGTGTGCATTTCATATTATCTGTAAACGTTTCCAATCATTTAAATTCACTGTATTTCAAAAATTCCATTTTACGGTTATTGTGATATAGGGTACGCGCACTGACGTTTTATGTCATAACTCCGTGACCCAACCTGATATCAAGCTGAAACTTGATTCGCAAGTAGAGGGCACCCTGTTATGTCATATATGTTCTGGGTTTGGCATTAGAAAAAATAACGACAAAATTATTACTATGAAAGCAAATTTTTACTTTTGACTTTGACCTGACCTTGTAAAGTGACCTCAGATAAACAAAATTGTATTTTCACGTTGCCCATCTACTTAGCTATACATCCATATGAAGTTTTAGCTTCTATCTTAAAAACGCTACATTTTCCTTTTACCCTCAACAGGGCCAGAAATGGCCTGAGGTGCCTCTCAAAAACGTTGCCTGACTCCGCCCCTGAGCAAAATGGAATTCCGAATTTTTGTCACAGCACGTAGAAAGAATAGGTAGGAAACTGAAATTGGCGAGTTACACGTGTCCCGTACTCTTCTACCTGCTGGACTGGGTGGACTTTCCGGCGCTCAGCGTACAAGAAAAAATTCTTTGGTCGGGCACGTGGGCCACGCCACCACAACGTTATCTAGATGAGGTGACGTGACTGAATTTACCTGCTTTCAAATGCTATCGTCTGCGAAGGACAGTCGTACATAGCTACAGCGACTTTTTGCATTATTTTTCGGTTTGGTGTATCTTTTAGTGCTAGGATCGGCGTTGCCACTGTACTGGAGTCGAGCAGTTTGTGCCACACACCTTTCCCGATTTAAAACATATCCGTAGTCCATAAGCAGGCAGGAAAGACTCCGTTCGCACGGTCCCAGATTCGAAGAGACTCGTACCACACGTCTCATTTGCGCGAGAAGCACAGCTTTCTGTGTTGACATTGGATGGGCCGATTCGTAATGTAAAATTATGGAAGCTGCCATGGATTTAAATTATAGTTCGGTAATGTACTTCCCGTCCTCTGCTACCGTGGACAGAGGGCCAAGGAAAGGAATGTTACAAATGCAATTGATCCATTTCTTTAGGGAGGGTCAGAGTAAAAAGAGAACCGTGGGTTGTCGATTTGCCATGATGCACGTAATGCCTTTGTATATTTCTCTGTTCATGTTGGTGTCTGCAGTTCCGAAGCTGTTTTTTTTTTACTGAGGTGTGCGTTAGCCTTTTTAATTTTGTAGCTTCATTTTTTATTATTCCTTAACCGGGAACCGCCTGGGGGAAGTGTCAAACACGACACCCCCTCGGTTTTTCGTGAATAACTTGAACCGTTAGTCAGCCCAACTTTCAGCAGTGAACAGTAAGTTCCGTTAGTCAGACTTCCAGCAGCTATTCATCAATCAAGGTTACATATTTTTTGCAT
Organism: Capitulum mitella; assembly: GCA_030062745.1. NCBI lineage: Eukaryota > Metazoa > Arthropoda > Thecostraca > Pollicipedomorpha > Pollicipedidae > Capitulum > Capitulum mitella. The sequence goes on from CP099840.1 coordinate 10,915,847, forward strand.
CAAAACAATTCCCATGCTAGGTCATGTCACGGAGATATGACGTCATAGGAAAACACTCATGCATATTTTCGCCTCTTCGAACGGTGGTACGAACATGCGTCTTTTTTGATGATATTTACGAATCGTATGCCTGGATTATTTGTATTTACAAAGGAAACTGTCCCCAAAAGGATATACAACCGTGGCACGTCAACATTAGAGGTCATGCTAGGTTACATGCATGACAATGGGACTGATTTGCATTGTGGGTGGTAGAAGTGGTTGCCGCTGACCTTCCCTGCCGTTCAAGCTAGACGAGCAAATGCATATGCACCGCTTAGCGAAGTTCAACAAATGCAACGTGAGGCCATGTCAGGTCACATCATAAGGTGATGTTAAAACGAAATGAAATAAGGCATTGTCTGTGGAAGATCTTTCAGTACCAGCAGAAAGCAACTATTTTCTAGTCAGAGGAAGAAAAATGATTATATTTCCTGACGTGGCTTGACCTTGATCCGATAAAAGCAGACAGAAAAGATTTAATTATTACGAGGTGTCATTTTAGTTCTGTACTTGATGCAGTGAAGAACGCCGGCGAGTAATTATGACTCTTTTTTAGGAAGAGTAATGCAACCGTATCTGACCTGACCTACACAGACCTTGACTTGATGAAAAGCATGTAACGCAAAACTGATCATCAGAAGGTTTCACTTCCGTCCTTTTCGTCACGTGGATCAAAACAGCTGTGAAAAAGGATCGATCTTTGTGATGTAAAGTAAGACCAGCATTTCACCTGACCTAGGTTGACCTTGACTCGAAATTTTTCAGCATTTTGACTTCCATCTGGTGCAAAAGATCATGGCCTTTCGTTTGATACCCAGTTGAAGGCTCTCAGACCAGTATTGCCGATGATGTGGTGTACGAACCGGTGTCAGGTTTTTCCGATGTCGCGTTGTGCGTTTTACGTGACCTGTGACATCACTCACATGACTAGGGCTGACATAGTATTTTGTGAATCGCAAGACCCAGGGCTGCCGATTGGTGGTAGACAGTGTGGTGTTCTGTTATGTTGTTCAGAACCGACGGTTATGTGCTGAGATAACAGGGGGTGGCCTTTTTTGACACCCCCAGGCGCTCGCGGGTATAAAAACACGCCAGACGGTGCCAGGTTAAGATGGCCCATGAAACGTTGAGTCCATGTTAATTCACACACACACACACACACACACACACACACACACACACGCACACGCACACGCACACGCACACGCACACGCACATATATATATATATAACATATATATATATATATATATACATGTTGGGCTTACACACACAACATATATATATATATGTTGTGTGTGTCAACATACGCGTATATATGTTGTGTGCGTAAACCCAAGTTCCTCCCGGCATAAAAGAAGTGGTCTTTTTTCATAATGACGTGCAAGTCCCGGCAGTCAGTGAAGACCATTTTTGACTAAATTAATGCCCTTTTTTGTTTGCTGATTAAAAAAAATGCGTCAGACCGTATACTTAGTAAAAGCGTTTGACCTTTTCATGAAGGGAAAGCTGCGTATGATTTTGCCGCTAGATGGCAAGAGGTATATAAGATATACAAGGTATAACATGAGAAAACACTAATTGACTACTCACATTTTTTCTTTCATCCTTGGAACACTTTTGAGTGCAGTGCCGTTGGATAGAAGAATATTCCGTGGTAATGTATATATCTCGGAATAAAGTGGATTCTGACTGTTTTTTTCTTTTTTTGTTATTCTTTTTCATTTCAGTCGCAAAAACTTCATAATTTATTTTTTTCAGTCATTGTCATTCTGATGGCCTGAGGGCGGGGTGTGGACTGTGACCTGCCGTCCGCTCCGGTGTGATTGTGCCTCCGGTAAACAAACCGGTCGGCCGAACCGGCCGCGGGTGTGCGTTATGGCGTGACGAACGCATTGCGTACATTGCGGATTCCGTGTCCATCTAGAAGCGAGACTGAATAAGACAAGATCTTTTTCTGGTAGACATGGTGATGGTAGTCACGTATGGCGGTAACCAAATGACCAGACTACGTTTGTTGAACGAAACGGACAGTGATACTCTCTGGCTTGCTAAATGTCGCAAAAATGATAAAATCGTACAGTGTAATGATCTGGGGCGCAGATACGCGACTATCCTTGGTGCCTGCAGTAACCAAGGTATGCCGCCAATCAGATGTAGCACGCAGCCGCCGCGCGCGAGTGGCGATAGACGGTCCGGGGAAGGTAGTCTGAGATGATTACATGACGGGTTTGTTCGTGTTGGCTCACATTCTTTCTGAAATCAGACTGACCAGTCGCCGTTCAGGGCGAGAATTTCGTGTCACATTGTGCTGGTGAATGTGGGAAACTCCCTGCCAGGATACAGGAATATTTGCGGTGTACTTTTCTGATTGAGGAAGCGCTTCGTAGTGAGAAGTTGCCTGGGTTTACCAGTGAGCTGTATATGTCATTCGTGGCAGATATGAAAAGCTCATACGATGCGATCAGCAAGCTGATTTATGCATTTTAACAGGAGATGACTTAAAAATAGAATAAAAAGGCGAAAAGTTAGAGAAACAAGATTCCCTGTAAAACAACTAGAGAAACAAGATTCTCCATGTGGCTATGCGACGTACTACATGGTACCATACACTGTACTACATCACAACGTGAGGAGGAACAACAGTACGCAGAGATTCCGGTGTTCAGAAATTTTGGAGTGTTTCTTCATGACGGAGGAAATGTTCAGCAACGTGTCGTGCCTCCGGGCTGGGTAAAAGCGATGCGTGAGCCGAAACAGTTTGGACTGCCAGGGGCAACGGACAGGCGTTATTCTCGCCGTATTGGTTTGCGCGGAACCGCACTGACGCCGACGTTTTGGAAATAACCTATCATGTATTCATTCGCGGCCCGATGTGATCTTTATGTTGACGCTGTCGTCTCGAAGTGGCGTTTTCCCGTGACCCGCCGGGCTCGGGTGGATCGTGTCCATTTGCATTGTAATCTTCAGTGAGCCCAAGAAGAGCCGGGGTCTTGTCAATGTGATGTCGCGACTGCCGTCAGCGATGAACTCGGCGATCCGCCCACTGTCCGAGGATCAGCCGCAGTAATTTCGCTAAAAATCCGCGGAATTTTAAAGGCACGAAATGCTATTTATGCCATAACTGAAACCAGTAGAATCGCCTGGATAACGACATTTTACTAATGGATTTGGATGCGCCAGAACATCCGTGACAGAAACTGGCCCTTCATGACACGGAGGCTTTCTGGCGGTGCAGTTCGCCCGTGGTCTTACTCGTGGGTCGACATCATTGGTGTGATTGCCGTTCAAAATGCAACATAACGGAAGATCCGTCAGTGGAAATGACGTTCAGCTGAAGGTTAAAATTCAGGGATTGTTTTGAGTCTGTGATTTGACTGTATGGGTCTTGTTATACTCGGATTGCATAGTACTGGACAACAAAGGAGTGACATTTACGTGTCATTGACACGTTCTATTGACGTGAAAACGACTTATGACACGAAATCCGCATTTGAAAAAACTGATACTAATGAACCAGTCACGGTCATCCGTCTTTCCTCGTAGCGTCCTGCAAATGATGGCCCACTCCGCTACCACGTGTTCCGGTGTTGCAGGTGATGTTCCCCCTGTGGTAACAGGTGATCCTGTACTGCAGATGGTGGTCCTGTGTTGCAGGTAATGGTCCACTCCTCTGGCAGGTGGACCTGTAGAACAGTTAATGGTCTTGTGTAGTTGTCCGCTTCACTGGCAGGTGGACCTGTGTGGCAGGTGATGGCCTCTCTGTGGTGGCAGATGGGCCTGTGTGGCAGGTGGTGGTCCGCTCCGCTGGCAGGTGGACCTGTGTCCCGTGTGGTGGTCCCGTGTGGTGGTCCGCTCCGCTGGCAGGTGGACCTGTGTCGCAGGTGGTGGTCCCGTGTGGTGGTCCGCTCCGCTGGCAGGTGGACCTGTGTCGCAGGTGGTGGTCCTGTGTGGTGGTCCGCTCCGCTGGCAGGTGGACCTGTGTCGCAGGTGGTGGTCCCGTGTGGTGGTCCTCTCCGCTGGCAGGTGGACCTGTGTCGCAGGTGGTGGTCCCGTGTGGTGGTCCGCTCCGCTGGCAGGTGGACCTGTGTCGCAGGTGGTAGTCATGTGTGGTGGTCCGCTCCACTGGCAGGTGGACCTGTGTCGCAGGCGGTGGTCCCGTGTGGTGGTCCTCTCCGCTGGCAGGTGGACCTGTGTCGCAGGTGGTGGTCCTGTGTGGTGGTCCGCTCCGCTGGCAGGTGGACCTGTGTCGCAGGTGGTAGTCATGTGTGGTGGTCCGCTCCACTGGCAGGTGGACCTGTGTCGCAGGCGGTGGTCCTGTGTGGTGGTCCGCTCCGCTGGCAGGTGGACCTGTGTCGCAGGCGGTGGTCCTGTGTGGTGGTCCGCTCCACTGGCAGGTGGACCTGTGTCGCAGGCGGTGGTCCTGTGTGGTGGTCCGCTCCGCTGGCAGGTGGACCTGTGTCGCAGGTGGTGGCGCGGGACCTGGAGCTGGCAGACTTTCTCGGGGCGCTGCGTTCCACGGCGCCAACTGTGAGCGCCGCCATGCTGCGGCGGTACGACGAGTTCAGTCGGACCCGCGCCGTCCCGCCCGGCTAGCGGCCCCGGTCCGCGGCCGGACCCGTCACCGGCACGTCAGCGGAGGTCGGGTGAAGGCCGAGCACGGTCTCCACCCGACCTCCCACGATACTCAGATAGCGTGTTGTTCAACAGCAAAGGAGTGACATCTTTCTGTTTATTTGTTCGCCTTTGCGATGGTTGCCGCGAAAGAGCTCTCGGGTGCGGCTGCAGGACTGATGACAAGCAACGCCACGTTTTGTTACGTTGTTCATATTCTATTTGTGTTGGTTGTGAACAACGCAGCGTTATGAACAACACAGCGTTGAGCGAAGGAGTTCTATGAACAACAGAAAGCTATGAACGAAGAGTGATTACGGCGTTACGAAGAACAGGAACCGTTCTGTGAGCGACAGCATTTCGAACGACGTAATATGAACAACAGAACACTACCACGATAAAGGACCCCAGTAGTTTTTTTGTCCCATCAGACTGCGTTATCCGCCAGCATTGTTTTAATGCCGTTTCGTGTGTGATCAGTGGCAGTACGGCACGAATTTCGACAAATGCCAGAAACACGCGACTTAGAGGCGTTAAAATCTTGACACTGTCGACCTCTGTTCATCTCAACGCAGATTTCATCAGCGTTACGGGCATCTCTGCAGTGTCTGCCGAATATGCGAAAGATGCGTCGTAATGAACAGATGACTTAAACTGATGGCCGTTGATTCACATCTGCAAGGTAAACTCCACAACCAGTGCTTCATTGACAGGTGGCAGACGCAAATACGTGTGGCTAGCTTAACGCAGCCTCCGCCTATTTGTGTATTGTGCGTGTTTTGCGAGCATTTGACCGTTACACCTGGAACATACAAAACCATACGTTGTCGCACTCGGCACTAGCGGTGGCAGGACGCGGCGGGTGCGTGGCGTGGTCGTCCGTCAGCCGGCCACCGTCGGATGCACACACCGCTGGAGTGAGGCAGCCGGCCGGAGCAGCCCATCACCGCCGTCTGGAGTCCGACCTGCATCAGCCGGGACTGGGGCGCGGCGCCGGCCGCCCTTTGCCGTGATTGCGGCCGATTTCCTGAGCCGGGGGCATCCGGCTGTGATCAGGCCGACGCTGCTACGGGCGTGAGTCGCCCTTCAGAAACAGGCCGCCAGATGAAACGCAGCAGCCCCGGGGTGGCCGAGACGTGGCCGATTGCGTTATCTACTACAATCTCAGCGGCTGTGGCTGTCTGGCATCTCAGCTTCTATTGCCGTGTGACGTCACGGCTTCTGCGGGCATCTCGCATCTCGGCATCTATTACCGTGTGGCGTCTCAGCTTGTATCACCGTGTGACCTTTCAGCTTCTGTTGGCCGTGTGGTACCTCAACTTCTGTTACCGCGTGGCATCTCAGCTTCTATGCCGTACGGCGTCTGAGCTTCTCTTGTGAGGCGTCTCAACTTCTTTTTCGTGTGGTGTCTCAGCTTCTTTTGCCATGCGTCGTCTCACCTATTACCGCGTGGCGCCTCGGGTTCTATTGTCGGCTTACGGCTAATGTTACACCACACTTCGGAGAATCGCACGCGAAAACGAAGGTAGGCTGAAGCTCTGTAACAGACAGACGGGGCAACAGTGAACGCTGCAGGGAGCAGCCGGTCAGCACCTCGTCGGCGACACGGCCTGGAAGGTCGCGTCCTGGCGATAACAAGCGGGGCAGTAGCCTACGTCGTGAAAGGTGAGCTGATTGACTAGGAAATCTCGTCGTTGGTTGGTTGGTTATTGGGGCTTAAGGGCGCACCGACTGCAGGGTCATTCGGCGCCCATAACTTCTTCAAGTAGCTCCATTAAAAGGAGTCACGACGATTAATAAAATCCGACGGCGTAATATAACGCAATTATGTCAAGACAAAAAAGTAACCTACGACAGCATACACAAAATAAAACACATGTGACTAGTAGCGTGAAAAAACCGCAGAAAAACAGACATCCAATAAAAACCGGAACAACTGTCCCGTCTCTATAAAACGAGACTCGTCACTCAGCAAATCCTGCAAAGTGCGAGGAGTCGTACTGTGGCCAAAGTGCCGCAAACGCTCTGAAGTCAAACCATTGCATGTGATCAGCACATGGTGCACAGTGAGGGGCTCACTGCAGCGGGGGCACATCCCTCTCTCTTCGCCCTTTAACAGATGGTGATGCGTCACGTATGTGTGGCCTAGGCGCAAACGGCAGAGAATAACCTCTCTCGCCGGTTTTCGCGTGAACTTGAGGCCCAAGTTCCTAGGCGGGGTTTTATACTTTTGAGCTTATTCGGACCGAGCGCATCCCACTCACGCTGCCACAAGTCATACATATACGACGAAAACACACGATAAAAGTCCTTGGCAGGCAATGACATTCGTCGCGTCACACACATGCGTGACGCACGCTTCGCGGCTGCATCGGCTCGTTCGTTGCCAGATATCCTCACGTGGCTGGGGATCCAACAGAACGTCACTCTCTTTCCATGTCGGTCTAACGCTGTCAATCGTCTTAAAATATCCTGTATAAGGGGATGACGCGGATGGAAACACTTCAGCGCTAAAAGGCTACTCAGCGAGTCTGTAAAAAGTACGTAAGAACCATCGTCGCTTGCCTCAATGAAACACAGCGCCTTGTCGATAGCCACGAGTTCCGACGTATAAACCGATGCATGAGGTGGCAAAGTAAATGACCGAGTGTCAGGGCCACACACGAAAGCACAGCCCACACCAGCCTCCGTCCTCGATCCATCGGTGAAAGCAGTCATATGGCCATCGTAGGATGCCATGTGCTCCAGTGCTCTGCACCGTAACTCCTCCGGGGCCACGTCGCGCTTCCGGTTCTCAGCCAAAGACACGTCGACCACAGGGGACACCAGTTCCCAGGTATGTCTAGATCGTAAGAACGTGCCACGGACCTCAGTCGCACACCGCTCTCAATTAACAGATCATGGACTCTCACACAGAAAGGAGTGGCTTTCAGAGATCGTCCGGTGCGAAAAAGGGCTATTGTGCTGGAAGAAAACACCGCCTCATATGTCGGGTGGTCGGGGAACTGAGCTAACTTGCATGCATACCGCAGCCCGAGCACCTTCCGTCGCAAAGCCAGGGGTGGCTCGTTAGCTTCCACCAAGATACTAGCGGTGGGAGACGTTCTGAAGGCACCCGTAGCAATGCGCAAGGCAGAGTTGTGCACTGTGTCCAACGTACGCTTGCTGGAATCGCATGCAGAGTCATACACAAAACAAGCATAGTCCAACTTTGAGCGAGTCAGGGATCTGTATAGACGGAGCAACGTCACTCTGTCCGCACCGTACGATGTACCTGCGACACACTAAAACGTTCAGTGATTTAAAACGCTTCTCACGCGGCGATTTAAAATGGTCCCTGTAAGTCAATCGTTTGTCAAATTGCAGTCCAAGAAACCGCACTACTGGCTCCGACGGAATCAGTTTCCCGTACAGTTGCACAGATAAAGCGGGACAGCCACGGCGAGAGCGGCAAAAGTGGCACGCAACTGTTTTTGACGTCGAGAAACGGAAGCCATTTGCCAGGCTCGACTTCTCCAAGCGGCCGACTGCCAGCTGCAACTGCCTCTCCATAGGTAGCACTGGACGCCTTACACCATATTGCCAGATCGTCGACGAACAGTGACCTTCCTACAGAGCGGGGCAGTCTGTCTACCACATCGTTAATCATAATGGCAAAGAGTGTCACACTTAACACACCACCCTGAGGCACGCCGTTCACCTGCAGAAACCGGTCAGAAAAGTGGTTTCCTACACGAACACGGAAAAAAACGGTCATCTAAGTAGTTCTGTAAAAAGACGCCCATACGACCACGAATACCTTGCCCAAAGGCCTTCAAGAGAATGCCGTGTCGCCACGTCGTGTCGTATGCACCCTCGATGTCAAAAAACACACCTCCCACATGACGTCGTTCCCGAAAAGCAACACGCACTGCTGTGTCTAGGGCTAAAAGGTGGTCCACAGTACTACGGTTTTTCCGGAGACCGCACTGAGCATTGTCAAACACGTTATTCTTCTCTAAAAACCAGGTCAGGCGGAGGTTAACCATCTTTTCCAAAAGTTTGCACAAGGAAGATGTCAAAGATATGGGACGATAATCAAGAGGGTTTAAACCACTCTTGCCGGGCTTGCACAGTGGGATGACGATGGCCTCTCGCCAGGCCAACGGGAACTCGCCACGGGTCCAAATCGCATTGAACATAGTCAACAGTGTCTCAACCGCGCAATGTGGAAGGTGTCGAAGCATATCGTTATGCACTTCGTCTGGGCCCTCCGACACACTGCGCAGGGACGATATTGCTGACCTGAGTTCAGCCATTGTGAACGCTTCGTTATACGAGTGCTGCTCAGAGGTATAAAAGTTCACTGGCGACCGCTCACAGCGAGTTTTGTGACGCACAAACTCAGGATCGGCGCCGCCACCCCGGCAGCGCTCTGCGAGGGCGCGGCCGATCTCGTTGGCAACGGCAGCAGGGTGAAAAACGTCATGGCCGTGCGCGCGCAGCACGGGCAGCGGCTTAGAACAATGTCGGCCCGCTATCCTCTTGATGCGGTCCCAGACCTCCGAAGTACGGGTGGAACGGTTCAGGCCGCCCACATACTCTCGCCATGACCGCCGTTTCGCCTCCAAGATAACACGACGTGCCGAGGCCCTCGCTTGTCTAAAAGCGATCAAGTTATCAAGTGTACTACAACGATCGAATGCCCTGTAAGCTCGCCTGCGTGTACGAATGGCGTCTCTACACGCTTTCGTCCACCATGGCACTGGTGGGCGGCGGGGAGCACCAGATGTTTTGGGGATGCTTTGTCCGGCTGACTGCACGATCATCTCGGTAAATTCGTCCACCGACATCGGACGCTCCTCCGGCTGACGCCAACGCACGGCCAATTCAACCTGTTCCTCAAACTGGCCCCAGTCAGCACGCCGAAGCAACCACCGTGGTGGCCTTGAGCCGAGCACGGCACCGTCCTTATAGTGCAGCCATACTGGCAAGTGATCGCTTCCGCGTGGGTCGTCATCCACCGACCACGTCAAGTACTGCATCATCTGTGGGCTACAGATGCTCAGGTCTAGAGCCGATGTTTGTCCGGAAGGCAAAGTAAAATGTGTTTTGGCTCCAGTATTTAAAAGACACAGTGATTCGTCGTTCAACAAGCTTTCTAAAAGTCGACCACGTGTGTCGGTGTTGTCACAACCCCAATTGGTATGGTGAGCATTAAAATCACATAAAAGCAGGAAAGGTGCAGGCAGCTCTGCAATCAGACGCCGGAGCTCCAACGAGGGAAAAACACAACCAGGCGCCAAATACACTGAGCACAGTGTTACTTGACGGCGTCCCAAGTGCGACCTCACTGCCACAGCCTGCACATCAGCGCGCACGTCGAGCCGCTGGGTGGGAACACCATGGTGAACGGCTGGTAGGACCCCACCGTGCGCAACGGTGTCGACTGGCTCGTCACGACGAAATATGCTGTAACCTTTGAGACTAAAACAAGTGTTTGGTGCCAGTTTTGTCTCCTGGAGGCCAACAGCAAATGGGCAATGCCGTCTCAGAAGAGCCTGCAGATCACTGGCGCTCGACCTAACACCTCTACAGTTCCACTGTAAAATGACCTGTATAAGGTCGGGTTAAAAGGGTCTTAAAACACAGCGTCCCGGGATTTAAAAGAAGCATCAGCACCTGCAGGAACACTAAAACAGTCACTGCAAGTGGAAGGTTAAAGTGTTCAAAAGAAGTGGTCAGCCCTTTTGCAAGGTCATAACCCTCCAGTGGGTGGACGACCTTCTGCAGAACTGCCGCGCACCATGGCCCTGCCCCCGTCCGTCGGGGACACAGGCCAAGGCGGCGGGCGTTTTGTTGTCCGGCCCGCGGCCGGGGAGGAAGACGCCGACCCACCCCGCGCCGGGGCAGGGGGTGGGCCCATGGCCGCGCCATCGCCAGACGGCGACGGATGGGCCCGGGCCGGCGCAACCGTCGGCCCCACGCCCCGGGCCGCGCGACCCGCAGCCCCCAGATCTGGAGCACCCGGGCGCACGGTGACGCCCGTACTCCGCGGCGCCCCAAGACGGGAAGCCCCGCCCGAGAGCTGCGTCCCCGACGGAGCGGTCACCGGGGAACGTCTCGAGGCCGCAGCACGAGGCGGCGTGGGCGGCGCGGACGCGGGGGACGCAACAGGTCCCGGTGGAGAGCCGCTCCGCGCCGGAGAAGAGGGGGGTCCCCGACCCCGCCGGACCACGGTCCACCCACTGCCCCCGGCCGACGGAACGTCCGGGGCCGTGGACACCTCCGAGGTGGCGGGCGCAGGAGGCGTCGGGGACCCCAAGGACGTGGCCGGTGCAGAGGGCGCAGGTACGACGGCAAGGCCGTAATGCTTCAAAACGTTTACCAGTTGAGGCAACGTCATCACTTCAGACTGCGTCGCCGGCACAGCAGTCTTCACCTTCGCAGCGTAAGACGACTTTGGATGTGTGGCACTGTATAATTCTCTTGCCTCTCGGAAGGAGACTTTGCGAGAGCATTTTATGGTCAGGATTTCTTTTTCTCTTATATAAACAGGACATGTCCTGTCGAAGGACGCATGTGGCGACTGCGTTGGTCCACAGTTGGCACAGCGCGGGGCATGACCCTCGCAAGCATCAGCAAGGTGCTCAGTTGACGCACAAACTCCACAGACAGGAGGGTTTTTACAATACGGTTTTGTGTGGCCGAAGCGCTGGCACTGGTAGCAACGCATGGGGTTTGGGATGAACGGTCGGACCTTGACCCTCAGGTATCCAACGGCTACATCAGCAGGTAGGTCAGGCCGGTTAAACGTAAGTACAATGTTATTTGTGGGACAGAGACGTCCCTCCCGTCTCACCATCATGCGACGGGCGTCCGTCACACCGAACTCGGACAGTCCATCAACAATCTCCTCGTCGGCAACGTCTCTCAGATCGTAACAGTTTATAATTCCTTTTGACAAGTTCTTCATTTTGTGGGGCTCCACAGTCATATTTACCACCACATCTCGTGTCTCCGTACCGTTGCGCACGCTGTATGCGAACGTTGTTGCTGTCAAGGCTTTTTCAGCTTCTTCACTTTTCACAAATTCGACCTCTAGAGAGCCGTCTCTCAGTTTGTCACATCTGATAATTTGTCCCAAACGGTCGCAGCCGTTACGGCGATGGAAAGGCGACAACGAAGCGAGGGCCTTATCTTTTCCTCGGAAAATCAATACTCGAGCCCCACGGATTTCCGTTTCTCGGCAGGAGGCAGGGCGACGACTGGTCCGCCCCTCGCAGGGGTGGGAGATGTCTGAGCGTAGAGTTTGGTTAGAGTTTGCCATAAGTGATGTTTTGTAATTTCGGCACCAGGGCTCCCCACCCACCTCGGAGCCCAACTGGGGGACGCCCGGCCCTACAAAAAAAGGGACGCGGGACGCCAGGGCTACCCCGGTGCTATACGGGACAGGCGGCACCTTCTGCCCGGCCAGGTGCAACCGGCGAGACCCCTCCCCGTCCTGACCGGGTTCCAGCGCCGCCCACCCCTTGACCCCGGCCGGCCGGGCCGAACGAACCCGAACAAAGCCGGGCTCGACGGCCCGAGGCGACCAGCCACTTGGTCCGCATGGGGCCATACGGACCCGCCCGCCCCTCCCGGATATCAGGACCAAAGAGGCGTGTTGGCCCCCCGCCACAACTAGCACCGTGCGGCGAGGGGCCTCAACCTCCAGGACTCCGTCAACCCCGGGGGACGGGCCGAGGGAGCGCGGCTACTCCGATAAAACCGAGAGCTGGCGGATTGGCAGGGTTGCTAGACCTGAGCAGTCAGGGGAAGCTGAGCTGCTTGCTACCAGAGGTGAGGTGAACAAAAGGCCCGGATATGGGACAACCAGGGTCGGCGTGGGCAGGGGATGCTAGGATCGATACAGGTCAGAGGAATTCCTTGGCTGGGACCCGGGGGGTCGCCATACCCCACACCAACAGTGGTGTTCCTGCGGGAGAAGCTGGGGGCCGAGGGGGCGCTGCTCCCCTACACTGACCGGAGCCAGTGCCCTTCGGTGAGGCACTCTTCGTCTGGCTTCCTCCCCTTTGGCCGGAAGGGGAGCTCCACGAGCAACCCCGACCGCCCGCCGGATCACTGGAGCACACAATCCCCCCCACCACGGAAAGGTGGTGCCCCATCGGGGGGGGGGAAATCTCGTCACCGTCCTATTCTCTGTTGCTCTCTAAGCGTTTCGGGGTATTTCGTTGCATGATGGTACTTACATTTCGTATACTGCCGCATGTATAATAGGGACAACACGTGCGCGCGGAACAGCGACTTGCGGATGTTTGCCAAGGAGCGTTGTGCCCTACGGAGTGTGGACAGCATATCGGCCAAGAGGATTTTCAAGTGCTTAGTCTGTTGTACCGCTCGCGTAAAACAAATTGACTCGTCTCGGAACTAAATATTTGAGGAGCTTGCGGATGACACAAACCAAATCTATTGCGAGGCGTGGAAGTTGCTGACGTTGGCCAGTTGGGCCGCACGTCTGCCACACGCCAGCGGCTGCGGACGCTGGCCGTGATGAGCTCTGTCGGGGGTACTCCGGCCGCCGGTCCGTCCGTCCGTCGGCAGCAGTGGGCGCGGGGTCCGCGCGCCACCGCCTCCCCAGCAGCCTGCGGTGCCTTCATTAGCAATATTGAGCACTCGGGGCCCGGCAAGGCCACGGCCCCGGCAAATTGTCATGAGATTTCTGCAGCAGCCTTGTCTCCGTCCGTCCGTTCCAATTACGGCCTCACTTTCGTAATGAAAGTCGGTTAACAGGCGGTAAGTTCGTCACGTAAATTTATTAGAAAACTAAAACGAGTGTTAATCACGAGAACATCTTATCACAAACAGCTACGATGCCAACGAGATACATTTCAACTGATCCGGGAGTCGCGTTGAAGCGGAACAGTGAAACGTTGTCCGAAAGTTTTCAAAGACAGTATTACACAGACGCCTTCACGAGTCCGGTTGCTAAACATACTTTTTTCGACTCCCCGAGCAGTTCGCCACGCAATACCATCAGTCAGATTTATGGCATTATGCGAACTAAGCTTAGAGTGTTTACGTCTTCCAGCCACAAACTGCTGGCGGAAAGGAGGGTACAGCAAATTGCAGAACTCGTGCCAGTGCCGCATGCCACATAGAGCAGCAGCGAAACACAATGTCACTTACAGTGATACACTTTATGAAATCATGCCCAGTGGGAGAACTGGTCGCCAACGCAAATTAAGTAGTGGTTTCAGCACTTGTGCAGTGCCCTAGATCTATGGAATGACCACACCGTTGCTAAGGGATTCCACCACAATAATGGACATCTTTCATGTTCACGATGCGTTGACGTGGTGTCCCAGGTTTTGTGAAACCCCTGAAACCACCGCAGATACTTAACAACTAACCGTGCGAAAGCATTGGACCCAGTGCAATGTGAAAACGGTAACGGTAAGTAAAGCTGTAAGTGCAACACGCAGGCTCCGGGCGAAAACGTCACCGGTTTATCCCGCGCTCCGATCCGCTGTCAATACAATTCGGATTAGCAGCCGATGGGTTTAGATCAATGCTGACTCAAATCACCATCGATCCCTTGCCTCGGACCACAAAACCCCCGGCCTGCATAGCAGCCAGCCACTGACGCTATCGCAGACAGCGGCAGCATCGACCGTGAAAAGTATTGCCGATAAATTCGGCGGCCGCGTCACTCCTAAAGGGGCGGGAACGGATCCAGATGACGCGACACTTCCTGTGCAGTGCGCCGGAACAGATCTAACGATGCGCGTTCGTCGACTGTTTCCTGCTGGGGGAACACCACGACATGCGCGGCCGTTTTCCACCACTGGCCTCGCGGAAAGGACTGTCAATGGCTCTTCCATCGTTACAATGGTTTGGGTTGACGACCGGCAACAATGCTTGCTTCCATTATGCTACCAACAACGAATTATTATCAAATGGACGGCAGAAGTAATCGCAACCAAACGCTGCTCAGATCTTTCGTTAATCTAAAAATATCGCATTAATCTCAACAGTAAGTCACTCTCCCGGCCGATGGTCATGGGGCTGGAATTTCCCTTGTTCTGCATCTCTGAAACCACGCCGCGCGGGTCTCACCAGAACGGGACGGACTGCGCGCCAACTAATCCTGCCCCGGCCACGCCGAGGATCGAAAGCGTAGACTAGCTCTCAGCACGAAGATAGCGAAACAAATGATCAGCCGCCTGCGCGCGGGAAGCAGGAACAGCGGCAACTCTCCACAGCCGCCGCTGATATGACAAGGTCCGCAGACGACGCCGAACTGCACGCCTGAGTAGCACACGTGGTGACGGAGACAGGAACACGAGACGTCGCAGGGCCAGGGTCGCACTGCTAGGGCGACAAGCAGCCGGGAGATTTGACCACAGCAGGGACAGCTGCGCTAAAACGCTTCGGATCGCACAGAGCGCTATCTTCTAGCGGCAAGGGTGGGACATCGCAGTGGGGGTATCACCAAAGACGCGACGCCCCGGCGAAAGCGCACTAGAACGTGTTGAAGATACAGCGGCCCGGCGACGGCGGCGGCGGCGACCGGGCCGGCTCAGTCCTCCAGTTCCTGGATCCGGCAGCGGACGGCCGTGTCCACCACCTCCAGACCGTGCAGGTCCAGCTCCTTGATCAGACACAGCACGGCCGACAGCACGTTCGGACTCTGTAACGAGGGCCGCCGTCACGTATCGTCACGATACCACAGGGAGCGGGCATAGCGCGTGGAAGTCAGAAGGGCCACATCCACTTCAACACATCGACCACCGCCCTGGGCCTGGTGGTCCGCGACATCTTTAAAGAAAACCGGACGGTCAATCTGCACCAAACACAGAGTCGACTCTCAGGTCCCGTGATGCCATGTGACGCCAGTACCGCAATAGCGGACCAGAAGCCGCGGTGGGGCCTCAGACCACCGCTGAGGGCGCGCGCCCAGCGGCTGGCTCCCGTGCCTCGGCACGCGCTGCCGGCCGCCGGCGGGCAGTCTCACCTTCCTCTTGGGGCGCGCCTCGTACTGGCGCAGCGAGCTGTGCTCACTGTAGGCCTCGGCGCGGCTGGCCGGCGCCGCCTCCAGGCCGCGGTACCCGTCTCCGTCCGAGGCCGCTGACGTCACGTACCTTCCGGGCGGCACAACCGGTCAGCGACTCCGACACACCAGTCAGCAGCACCTGCACAGGCGACCCGACCACAGCCGGGCCCGCAGGATGCCCCGGGCGCGAGGGTCAACTGGGTCTGCGTGTATGTCTCTGTGTGTGTGTACTTGTGCAGCGTCTGTGCGTCTGCTGGAAGAAGCAACTGTTGGGAAGCATAGTGAGAACTGTACTTTTTCATCCGAATCAGAAAGAAGTTTTCGTCTCAGCGATGGACTTTTGGGTGTTCACCGACCCAGTAGTGCCCTATGAGAAGAACCGTCAGTATCTTATTTTTGGTACGTTTCCTGGAATTTGCTCCTCCAGAAACGATTTTAACTCTGTTCGAAGGAGCCGATTCGGCTCTCAGCATTTATTACCGCGTCGACGCAATGCTCCATCGCGCGGAAATGTGTGATTTCTTATTAGTATCCATCTTACAAGTTACATTTAACTTGGGTCTCCTTCGAATGACCCAGAAATGTGAAGACTCGGAAACGACTTCTCAGAAGTATGTAAAGACATCTGGCAATCTGTTCAGACCATCTGTCAATCTGTCCACACACTTTCCGCCCACTCATTGTCTGTCCACCCACTCCCCGCCGCTCACTATCTGTTCACACACTTACCGCCCACTCTGCACTTAATTACTGTTTGTCCACCAACCCATTAGCCACGTACTCATTGCATACCAGTCCACCCGATTTTCGCCCACTTAGTCTGTCCACCCAGTGCCCGCCCACTCAATGTCTCTCTGGACTGGCCATCCACTCCCCACCAACTCAATCTGTCCACCCAGTGCCCGCCCACTCACTGTCTCTCTGGACTGGCCATCCACTCCCCACCAACTCACAGTCTGTCCACCCAGTGCCCGCCCACTCAATGTCTCCCTGGACTGGCCATCCACCCCCCCCACCCACTCAGTCTGTCCACCCAGTGCCCGCCCACTCACTGTCTCTCTGGACTGGCCATCCACTCCCCACCCACTCACAGTCTGTCCACCCAGTGTCCGCCCACTCACTGTCTCCCTGGACTGGCCATCCCCCCCCCCACCCACTCACAGTCTGCCCATCCAGTGCCCGCCCACTCACTGCCTCTCAGGACTGGCCACCGACCGTCTGGGTCTTTCCTCTCGGTAGCTGGCTGGGCTCTCCTGGTAGCCGGCCGGCTCTCGGTAGCTGCTGACACTGCCGCGAGGAGGCTCCGTCGGCGACCGACTGAAACACCACAACAGACGCCGGACATCACCGCACCGGCCAACAGCAGAGCAGCCGCCCGGCCAACAAGGCAGAGGCCAAAATAAAAATAATATCACGGAATAAATACAAAAAAGCAGGCTTTTTACAGCAACAGAGTTTACACTTCAATTTGCTTAAATAAGGGACAGCAACTACAGCCGTACTAAAACAATGAAAACGTTGCTAAACCCATGCAAGACTTAACACAGCCACCAGTGCAACAGGCGCATGCATGAAATATTGCAGATGTATGTGAGAGTCACCTTAAATGAATTACAAAGCCAGCTTGTTCATATTTAGTTTCATTCAAAACAAACGGGTGTCAATCACCGACGATGTGTTTGACTTCTGGAGCTGTTCTAGGTTAGAATATATCGCCGCTCTTATCTCTCTGAATGGATGGGCATTTTCCGGCAAGACGGGAAGTTTCACGGAAATTTTCACTTCTCTGAAAGCTTTCCTTCGAAAATGACCTCCAATGGAATATTTCATTTTTAGTGCTTGCAGACACTTTCAAATGAGACATTCCAGGAAACGTACCACGAAAGTCTCCTCCTCTAGAAACGTCATTAGACTATGGGAAATGTACTATTTCATACAACAGCCACAAACTGTTGTTTACACCAGCTTACAGCGGTCCATTAAAAACCAAACTATCGCCAAATTCACGGTTACGTATTCGGCAGACTTTTATACGCACGAGCTAATGTATGGTTTGCTCAGTTTAATCCTCGTCCTACCAGACGCAGCTGAATCTGTCCAATTCAGATTTATATCCATGGCTCTGGAAAGGCACGGTACAGGAGCATATTTTGGGCAAATGAATTAAATTCGTTCCCGCCCTCTGGGATCTTCCCCAATTTTGAGTTGCGTCCGACCACAGCAATAGCTCTTAGTCAGGAACTCCGCAACCTTTTTTGTACAATGCTCAACACGTCACAATTTGAAATCAACATCACCAAAGATGTACTTGAATGCCTTATACGTCAGAATCAAACGTAGTCGATGTATCCGGCAAACAGAATATGTCCATTTTAACCGTCTGACGAAGCTTCTTCCGCGTTACAGGGTCAACGACCAGAGCTTCAGAAATACATTTTCCTATTGTATTCACTATCACAGGGTATTTGCCCAAACACTCGTTTGGTTTTTAAACGGAGACGGAAGGGGCCAGCTTCCCCTCATTCGTCGGCTTAATAAAAGTCCTGTACAGCGAAGGCAAAAGAACCAAAACCGAACGTTTCGCGGGCAGTTTCAATCAATCGGCAAGGTTTTAAAGCAGCTTTCCGAAAAATTTCCACGTAAAGTTAACCTACAAGCATTATGGTCTTCCTACCACAAAGCTTGCAGAGAAATTCTGACGAAAAATGCGCCAAATAACGAAAAATAAACGTTCCCATGGAAACTTACATAAATGCTCTTACATAAACCTGCTTAAAAACTAAAAACTTACATAAACTTGAACAAAGCTTACATAAAAGCTTTGAGACATAGGTCTCACCACACCGTTGCTCTACGGTCCGTACGAAGATGTGGCACTTGCAATAATTTCAAAATTGGCCTCAACTACCGTGAGGGATATCACTCTCGGGGAGAATAAAGCCAATTTCAGGGGATACGCGCACAAACCAACTCCGTGCGGCAGCTGGTGCCTGTCAGCCAGCCTGGTGCAGCCGAGACGCGGGCTGCGCAGTCCGCCTGCGGCGACGACAGGTGGCACCACAGGCGGCCCGCCTCGGCCGACTCCCGAGATCCGCCCAGAGACGAGCCCGCCGCACCTCGGCACCGGTCCGAACGCACACACCGCCCCACGCACAGCCCAGGGTAACTCTGGCCCGACTAGACGGTGACTGATCCCAGACGGCGGAGCCACCGCCCCACGCACAGCCCAGGGTAACTCTGGCCCGACCAGACGGTGACTGATCCCAGACGGCGGAGCCACCGCCGCCAGCACAGCCGGACGACAACTGGTCCCGGCCAGTGGAAACACCACCAGTCTCAGGAAATTCGCGACCACATGACGAAGGTCGACGAACTGTGGGCGCGGCCAAGAACGAATTTCGGCGCAGGCGTAAAAGACAAACCCGCAACCTGACCGGCCGCTCCGAACACCCGACCAGTCGGCAACCAGCGACCGACGACCGCACCGGACCATGCCATGCTTCTCGCGCTCAGTCAGTTCCGGAACACTGCCTGGCCGCCCCGGGCGCAGACCGTGCACGACCCCTACTCGGTGCACATGCACGAGCCGGTCCCGGTGCGGCGTGCACGAGGCCGGGCGGTGCGGAGTGCGCGCTCGCCGCCGGTGACGTACTGTACTGGGCAGGTGGCCGCCTTGTACCTGTCGTCGTAGTACGAAGCCGCCGCCGGCGCCGCCGGCGCCGCCGACTCGTAGTACTGCGGCGATGTCTCGCGGTAGCTCGACTGAAACGGGTCGGTGCTCAGTTGGACGAGGCACCGCTCCTCGGAGCACTAACGCGGGCGGCGGGGTCAGAGACAGGACCGTGGAGGACAGGGCAGACGAGAGCGTCATCAGGTTATTCAGAGACCAGTTTCAGTGCCGGAGCAGTTTCGCGTCGCAATGGCCCAGCTGGGTGTCGTGGGAAGGCAAAATCTCGCTAAAGGCCAAATTTGAACTGGCAACTTCTGGATCCTGAAGCCAGCATATCAAACCACACGTCTTCTCATTCGTGGAGACGTTTGCCGTGTGGCGCGATAATGGACTGTGTTTGCAAACACCAACATGACACTGTCGTAAACTGCATACTCTACCGCAAGTTGAACAGATTCGCGTGATTGCCCACATTACTGCCTATGTGTATTACATGCGTGCACTGGATACAACTGACGGCCATTACCAGCTGCCATAAGCGTGCCTCACAGCCAGTCAGACGAGGTCAGTGTGAAGGGGAGGAGGGTCGACCCCGCTGACCGGCCGCGCGGCCCGGCGGAGCGGGGCGGCCGATAATCCGTCACGCGGGGTCAGTGGGCGGGCTGCTCGTGCTGGCCGGCGCCACACGGCGGCTGACTCGCCTGCTGGTAGCCCTGCTGCTGGGAGGAGGCCGCCCCGGACGACGGGTAGTAGTCGGGCGAGCGCGTCCGCTCCTGGCGCTCCGGCTCGGCAGCCGAGACGTACCGAGACGGCTCTTCGCTGTACGACTGCGGCTGCTGAAACGGCGAACCGGAGCCGTCAGAGGGGGCCCGTCAGAGGACGCCGGCCAGGTGGGACTGGTCAGAAGCCAGTCAGAGGGAGCCGATCAGAGGACGCCGGCCAGATGGGACTGGTCAGCAGGAGCCAGTCAGAGGGAGCAGATCAGAGGACGCCGGCCAGGTGGGACTGGTCAGGAGCCAGTCAGAGGGAGCCGGTCAGAGCGGACCAGTCAGAGGGAGCCGGTCCGAGGGGGCTAGTCAGAGGGAACCAGTCAGAGGGAGCCGATCAGAGGGGTCCGGTCAGAGGGAGCCGGTCAGAGCAGACCAGTCAGAGGGAGCCGGTCCGAGGGGGCTAGTCAGAGGGAGCCAGTCAGAGGGAGCCGGCCCAAGGGAGCCAGTTACAGGGGTCCGGTCAGGGGGGTCCGGTCAGAGAGGACCAGTCAGAGGGGACAGTCAGAGGGGGCCAGTCAGAGGGACCCAGTCACACAGGCAGTCAGAGAGCCAGTCAGAGGGGACCAGTCAGAGGGAGCCGGTCAGAGGGAGCCGGTGCGTGAGACCCAGTCAGAGAAAGGCAGTCAGAGAGGGCCAGTCAGAGGGGGGGGGGGGCAGTCAGAGGGAGCCAGTCCGAGGTACAGGGCTGGGAGGCAGGGGTGGCCAGCCGGACCACCAACGGGCGCTAGTGACGGCGGCGCCAGGCGGACACGACAGTCCAGCGGCTGGAGAAAGTTCCAGCCGTCATCGCACACATCGTCCAGATCATCAACTCCGAACACAAAACAACCCTGCCTGATTTGACATAGAACTACAGAACACTTCATGGCTTGGTGAGAACAAGTCTTTTTGTGACAAGGACAATATGAGATTTCAAACATTCCAGTCATCCTGGGCCATGGGGCTACACAAAGTTCGAGACATTCAAAACATCCTCACCGAATGAGACAGGTCAGCTTCTCAAGATGGTTAGAGATTGAGAGAAGGTAAAGACGCGCCGATTGTTAAAATACAAAGAAGCATAACAACCACTGTGATGCATTTGTTACACGGCAAGCAATAAGCATACGAAGGCATACATACCATTTGTTAACAGAGCTAGATCAAGACCCACAAGCGAGATCCCTGACATGTGTCAATCAACAGGTAAGTGACGAAGACTTGACCGCGCACCGTTAAGGTACGGAACCAGCGAGTTAGTAGACACAGAGTGGACGGTTAGTCCCCACAGTGTCGACACCACGAACTCGCATGAGGACCTCTTCCTCGAGCTCCGCGCCGCCGACAGTGCATGCTGCCGGTGCCAGACGTCCCGACCCACTCCGTCGGCACCACCGGTCGTTAGTCAGCAGCAAGAGCGGCGCACTACCGGCACCCGGCGGCCGAGCACTGCGGCTGAAGCGGCGCGCGCCACGCTCGCCGCGATTCGAGCGCGCGCGCCGGCCGTCACACCTGTTGGTAGCCATAGCCGCCGGCGTGGCTGGAGCGGCGGGAGTCGGCGCTGACCCGCCTCTGCTGCTGCTGCTGCTGTCTCTGCATCTGCGCCCAGAACGGTCAGCGCGCGCCGCGGGGGCAGGTCCGGTGGTCCGGCGGCCCGGCAGCCGACCGCGGCACGCGATACGGCGCGTCGAAACGGGGGGGAGGATGGTATGTCGTCCGACGGAAGCAACGGCACGGCAGTATATGGGGAGG
Source organism: Capitulum mitella (assembly GCA_030062745.1). Taxonomy (NCBI): domain Eukaryota; kingdom Metazoa; phylum Arthropoda; class Thecostraca; order Pollicipedomorpha; family Pollicipedidae; genus Capitulum; species Capitulum mitella. The sequence continues at coordinate 10,937,709 of CP099840.1, forward strand.
ATCGCACGTTGGCGCCCATGCAAACGGAATGAGAATCAGTGGTCAAAGGGTGAACCAACAGGTCAGACACATATCTGGACTAACGCAAAAACATGATTCTTTGTGAATCTATTAGGATGGTTTGATCGCCCTGCAGAAAACAAACCAATCATGGGCAGAAAAAGGCTACATTACAACAGCATATCTTGCATCGATTACAATACACCCGCGACATACGATCCGCAAGGAGCAGCTCACCTCCAGTGCATCTAGTGGGTGCACCAAGTCGTCGCCGTGGATCATGGCCTTCTGCACCTCCTCGCTCTCCACCACCGTGTTGTCCAGCTTTTGGAGGTGTGGCAGTGCGCGCAGCATGGTCAGCCTGTAGTTCTCGCGCTTGGCGCACGGGTTGTCCGCCAGCCACAGGGACTTCAGCTTGGGCAACTCCTTCAGATATACCACCTGCAGGCATGGTCAACACCATGAGCTGACGTCTGGGCTGCTGGTGCTGACCTTTTTGGAGAGGCGAGTGCCGTCCATGCGACGCTGGCCGTTATGTCTGCTGTGTGTTGCTGTCCTGTCCCTCATCACACACACACACACACACCAATGAAGCTCATGAGATTTGTGGTGCAACAGACACTTGGTTAATTAAGCAGCTCTCCTAAGTGGCAATGAAGGATACCAACAATCTCAAAGTGGACAGCCCAGTATTTCTGAGACCCCATCAGGAAGGGATGAAAATTCGTTTTTTTCTGGTTACAGTGTAAGTCAGTGATGGCATCACACCTGCTTCTTACTGCATGGAGACAGAGTCATTTGCTTATAGTTAGGAATTTGTCAACATTTTTGTAATGTAGCTTCCTAATGCAGACACAAAATAAAAACCTTTGGATTATGAAGTGTTTTTGGAGCACATATTTTCTGGTGTTCTTCAGTGACAAAAAACAACATATTTTCCAACTGTGCCACCAGGGCATTCAGGACATTGCCATCAGTACCACAAGACTGTGCCACCAGGGCATTTCTGTCAATGACAAAGCTAAGTGGCTATATACTTTCCTGCTCTTTGTGCATAAATACCAGTGCTTCTAAAATGGTGCCAATACTTTGTGATGCAGAGCACTATTATAGCTATATAACTACATTCATTCTACATCCCCTACCTCATTCAGATCTTGGATATTGTTCTGTCGGATGTAGAGCTCAGATAGATTCTGGCAATACTGAAAGTCCACCAGGGTGGTGATGTTGTTCACACTGAAAAATATCATCATAAACATTTTCAAAAGCACATACAAGCACACACCACCACTTCATAGATGCAATGAAACTCTAAGGAACAGTTCAACCAGTATTTCACAACATTTCAAAATGAAACAAGCCCAACTCTACAACAATGCCATTCAGAGGTTTCATGCCTGGCACAAAATTCACAGCAATCAGAATTACTTAACTTCTGCCTAAATATTACCTGTATCTAGGACAACAAATTCATCACTTGCTACAAAACTGCTATGTGAAGGTAAACACTAAGATACAAGGGCAGTGGTGACTGTGCATCAGAAATATGAACAGTGAAAAGTTATGAAATATGAGTAACATGATATGTTATAAATATGCACTACTGTATGCTGATATACAAATACAGTTAGGGTCACATCCATAATAGGGTAGGATACCCATGTGATGCCATTCAGAAGGAATGATGATGAACACTGTGATGCTGAAAAATGCCCAAAATTTCTGCACATACCTTAAAGCTAGGACTTCGATGTTGGGAAGCCTTCTGACCACTGCTACATCTGATATCTCACTACCCCTGAAAAGGAAAATAAGCAGGTTTCTGGGTAAACTACATGTACCATGAACCACACAAAGTTCAGAAAAGCTTGTTTTTTTGTGATACAATTTCTGAATGGAAACAAAATGAAAACATAATGGTGCACCAGATGAGTAGGATGTCAAACACAATTAGAGTAAACACTTCTCCAGATGTCATTGTCAAATATCAAATATTGCCAGCAATAATGAATAAATCCCAAGGGATTTCAGGAGATTAACTGGATTTACTAACCAACAGTTCAGCTTTCTTATGTTGCTAAGCTCGGCTCCACGGCTACGGGCCACCACCATATCTTCTGTGAGCTTCATAGTGGCAATAACTCAGTCCATGGGCCTGCAAAAACAGAACCAACAATGAAAAGATTCCTGTGAAAGTGGAAACATTAGGAATATCAAGGATAAACACAATACATATGTTTTGCTGATGGATTTCAAAATAAAAAACCAGTCTTTTTCTAAGTGTGTTTATGCAAACAGGTTCTTAAAGGTTCTAACTGTGAGAAAATAGGACAACATTTCTGGGACAAATTTTGATGATAACCATCCATTCCATTCATGATCACTGATACTTTTTTGGAGGGGGGATGGATATGAAGTGCACTGCTGAATCTGTTTTCCGAGCAGTTCCATGTTTAGAACACTATCATGACTGGAACATTCCAAGCATAATTATCATCATTAGCTGAATTTGTTGCTAACATCATGACATACAAGTAGCAATATAAGGTCATGGGTACTGCAGTAACACTCCATAGAGCAGATATGGTCTACCAGCTTTGAATAAACTCAACAGAAGTTCTACAGCATTGCATGGAATGAGAACCTATAGTACCTCAGAGCAACACCAACTCTGATGGTTTTAAAAGAATTCTTACATCCATGATGCAGTCAGCCATTTACAGGCAAAACTATTTTCAACTTAAATTTATGGGGAAAAATTATCCACATGTTGCAATTCTAATACATAAAAATCATTAGATAGTTTGCAAAATTTACCAAAGGGCCTAAAATGACACAAATCATGTCATTTATATATCTCTGATCTAGCATAGCCAATACAACCCCCTCATGGCTCTGTGGCTTTCAAAGACCATTATGATTCTGAGGCTTTTAGCAGCACAGAACCATACCATTAGGCAAGAGCTGCATGATTATAAAATGTTCAGTGGTAACTACCAATGCCTATTCTTCAAACTGGAGTTCATACCAAAACATGCATGTACAAAAGTACAGTGAGTTATGTTTGAGATGGTTACTCTGACAGCCATCTACTGATGTCATAAAATAGTACTCTGTTGTGCTTCTCAAATGTAATAACATCCTGGATGAGTGAATTCGACCAGCATAAGACGATCTAACTCAGTTTAAATCGCGCTCTTGACTTTTGGAGATGTTATGGATTCCTGTAATTACATACTTCCTGTATGTAATTACAGAGAGCAGAGTGGTATTCTGGGTGCATGGCACATGTATGACTGGGAGCCATTCTATGTTTTACTTTAGGAACATTCAGTCAAAACACATGCATCACAGACATCTGAGTGGCCAAGTCACAATTAAGTGGGTATGCCTGTCACACCACAAAATTTTCCCGATTGTACCCATATTCTGGTAACAGGTGCACTGCATGGTGCAACAAACGGGCTGACATTCCACGTAGGAGTTCGCGAATAACGAAGGTACACACATAAGGATTTGTATTAAAGTGACGCTTGACACTTCAAATTACACAGTTAAACTAAATACATTTTCAGTCTCATCTAGGCAAGCACGAAAAATATACAAATTACACAACGTACTCCCAAAACACCATTCCAGCGATTTCTATCGCAGTGTTTATATGCGCAACTTTTGTAACCGTTACCGGGCACAACAGAAAATATTCAGAGATATATGACGTAATTGAATCTCCCAACGTCGGCCTTACGAAATGAGGTCTGTAAATGCGTATTCAAATCGCCTAAATTACTCAAGACACAAACACCAACCGCTAATGATTCTAATACTGTTCTCATGACCAGTTCAGATACTGACATTCCGATACGGGTCACACTTTGACCTTAGCTTGGGGCAACTTCTCGGACTTCGCTTCACAGATTACAGGACGATATATCGTATATGGTGGAATATCTAATGCAAAAATATTGTTTGCAGGATATCCTACTACAACATCGAATAGGGTAAATATTGGGGATAAATATTTCGCGGCAAATATATTGAAGGACGTATTTAGATGATGAAGGTAAAAATACCATAAAGGAAATAAAATTAAACAAAACTGATTATAGACGACCACGGAAGCGTAACTGTAGCCCACACAGTTGCTGAACAACTGGTGACCAATGAATATTGCTGGACAAAACCTCAGACTGCAAAATATCGGCGCAAAATATCAGACGGAAATAAATGTGGAACAGAGTAAATGTCGACGTTTTATAGGCACTTAACGAGTGGAACACTGAATGACAGGATATCACGAGGGATCAATAAAATCCACTCCCATACCAGTACCGAAGTGAAAAATGTCGCAAGGGAAATGGCCATAACAAAGCACCTTAATTACGGAGCATTGCATGCTTCCTCCTGAAACTGTGTGGGGATCATCCGGGCTGGAACGCTACCGAACCTTTTCGAGGATTCAGAGAGCTCACTCACCCCAATCGACCACTAGGAAAGGAGAAATTGGGGCATACTTTAAACATCGAGGACTTGAACTCCGTTTGAGGAGAACCCTGTGAGACGAGAGCACTGGCGACGTCACCATATAGTTCCCATTTTTACGTGATGTTTGTCGTGTAAAATGTTTCGCCCACCACAGCGCGGGTCGATCTGCGGTCGGCATTGTGCGGGCCACGCGGATGGCGTGGGCGTTGCCTTTTGTGCATGACCGGCACCAGTGGGCGCCTGATTCAAGCGCTCGTCGTCAGACAGCGGCGTCTCGGCCGTCTGGCTGCGCCGGCGGTAAAACCTAGGCCAGCCGCTGGTCGGCTGCAGGCGTTGCGTCAGGTTCCCCAAGTGCTGCAAACGGCTTAGGCGCATGCGCTTAACCCTATTCCCGGCAGGGGGGGGGGGCTGAATCCGCCTCCCTTGGGTTTTTGCTTGCCAATTCTAGGCTTTTTAACCCATCTTTACGAAACTTGGTCACTTTTCCTAGCTATTCTTTCTACGCGCTGTGACAAAATTTCAAAATTCTACTTTGTTGCCATGTTGAGGGTAAAAGGAAATGACTGCCAAAAACAGAGTTTTTAAGATAGAACTTAAAACTTTACATGGATGTATAGCTAAATAGCTGGGCAATGTGCACACAAAATTTTGTTTGTCTGAGGTCACTTTGCAAGGTCAGGTCAAGGACAAAATTCAAAACTTGTTTTTTTCGCAATAATTTCGGCGCCAATTTTTCAAATGCCAAACCCGGAATATATATCACGTAGAAGGGTGCCCTCTACCTGTGTACCAAGTTTCAGCGTAATATCAGGTTGGGTCACGGAGCTATGACCTAAAATGTCAGTGCGCGTACCCTATATCGCAATAGCCATAAAATGAAATTTTTGGAATAGAGTGAATTCAAATGCTTGAAAACGTTTACAGATAATATATAATGCACACGAGATCATTCCAGGAGACCCCAAGGTCACTGGAGGTCGTTTAAGGTCAAAGGTCACAAGTTGATCTAAAGAACGTGTGACCATGATAGTTCCCCCTTTTTCATGTCCCTGGCACCGCCTATGCTAACATTATACAAACACTGTGATGTGATTTGTACTTTTTTAGCATAGCATGACTAGCAGAAACCAAAAAAGTGTCTTTACCTCTTTTGTTCATTCAGTTGTTAGAAAACTAATCCTCCTATTTTTGATACCCTGTGAACGCCCACGAATTTTCTCAAACTTTCAGATGTGTGGACCCATGGTAAAAGCCCTATCCATAATCTCTCGATTCATGCCAGTTTTATCGAAATCGGTCGATAAGCAATGGAGTTATAAGAAGTCCAAAAGTGCCCCCCATTTTAACATTTTTGCCCCCCTGTATCCACAAATTTCAAAATTTTGAAGATTCTCTTTTTGTTAAAATGTAGTTCACGTCACGGCAAATCGATTGCCGTTTGTTGCGATGAAATCGGACAAGTAGTTCTCCAGATCTCAGGGGGGGGGCCGAATCCGCCCCCCCTGCCGGGAATCGACCATACCGTCTAGCCCTCCGGGAATAGGGTTAAGGGACGAGCGACCCGCCTCGTGGTGTGTAATGTGCACGATGCGTATCGCGAAGGCTCGACTATCGGGGCACTTCTCACCGTGGCCTCCTTGGGGTAGGTCTTGGGTGTGTGGGTAGATTGTGGCAGTGGCGGCTCGTCATTAGAGAAAACTAAGGCAGTGTCTCACCCAAAATATGTCGAAATTTGGAATATCAAAGCCATACATGTGTGCATAATAACTCCGTTTATAAAGTTCAGTGCATGGTAAAACTGGAATAATGTGTTCATTTTGTTCCCGCATTCATCAACATAGCAGGGAACACGCTCGCAAAGACGCCCCACGCCGCAGGGCCTATTTTAAGGAAAAATGACTGCGGGGGCAATTCTGCGAACGAGACGCGTTGGCTGAGACCCCCCCCCCCGGCATTTGTGTTCTTACTGAATTTTGTCCACTTCATATATATATATATATATTCCTACGGAAAGGATATATATATATATATATATATATATATATATATACATATATAAGGCGAATTACGATGAACACTTCCACAGCGCTCTGTCATTAACTGATATGTCTTTTGGAGGAAATCATGTGTGCAAAATATGACCTTGGTCCAGAACTCTTAAGCACTTTCACACGAAGACTGTATGTCGTTTGTGCTGGATTTTATTTTATTTCGATGAAATTCGCGCCGGCTTTTGTGCACTCCGAGCCCATTAAATTCAAAGAACACCATTTCATTTATCCCCAGCAAGAACTAATTCTCCATGGACTTGTGATCCCTGGGAGATTCGCTCAGGGAGAGATGTGTCTGAAATGCCCCCAAACGTGTTTTGTGCTTCAGTTTTTTAAACCATGCGCACGATATGCATAAAACACACATCATAGTACTCCTTTTGACACACTGGATCGAAAGACACTTCGCATTCTGTCTCAGGTCATAGGTCACTGGCCCTGTCGGCAGCAGTGTGGCTTAGGTGGGAATGATACTTCAGTCCTCTTAGTGGTCTCGGAGTTCTGGCGACGATGCTATTCGACGACTTGCAGCAGGTACTGCTTTTTCCCTTCATCCTTCGTCAGTGCCTTGTTGTATACTTGGATAAGAGCCACAGCTCGTTCGGCGAAGTCGCTAACTACCGCGATCCCGCACAGGACTTCCTTAGCGTTCGTGAAACCAGGTGCTGTCTCCCAATCAGCGGTATCGGCGGCAAGGAAGTCCATGTTGATGCCGTAGGCTTTCAGGTTGCCCACCGACTTTGCGGTAATGAAGTCGACGATGATCTGCCTGGGACGAGAACCTCCTTTTCTGCGAGATCCACTTGCGCTCGCTGGGAGGACTCTCCGATCCCTGTTCCTGGAGTGCCGCGATCATTCTCATCTTCATCTCACACGGCACGCCCTCGTCGAAGAACGACACGCCAGCCATTTCTTCGCTGGGGCACCATAATAGGTGATTGTTATAATAAATCATATGTCGACTATAATGTCATAATAGATACTAGGTGATCGGCAAACTCCTTGGAGATCCCCTTCGAAATTTCAGCATTCACATCAGGCTTTGCAGAACGGCCAGGTCGTGCACGGAAGCGCTGACCGCCGATGAAGAGCAGAACCATGCACTGACGTACAAAACAACCATGAAAGAGACGAAGCGCTTGAGTGCTCCCAATCCACTGAGAGTCACGCAGAACTGATGGCAAAGCAAGAAGATCTTGATCCCGCAGATTATGCGCCCCATCCATCTGGCGCGATGGAACCATCTATCTGGCACGTTGGAGAGCACCTGGCTGGGGAACTTGATTTCCCGTGGAGGCTCTTGAGCAAAGGGGATAATCGAGACCTCAAAGAACCAACGATAATCATCGCTAGGCTGGATTTCGGCGAGCTTCTCACGGCAGAAGGCAACGAAACGATCATTGGAAGAGAAAAACGTCTCGGCCACTGCTGGCTCCAGGTCTTCATACACCATAGGTTCAAACTTGTTCCAATCAATGAGCCTCCATCTCTTCTTGAAGTTCTTGAACAAGGAGATCCCGGTCCCGAAGACGGACCGAAGCGTGTGGAGAAAGCCGCATCTGCCACCAGTTCGACAATATGATGACGACAAGCAAAGTGAATAGGCCGTCACTGAAGCTTCTGCTGAAGAAGCGTGTTTGCTCCCACAACTTGTCCAGTATTGCTGGAGGTGTTGTCGAAGCTCATGCCGACGACGTTGTCCGAAACCTCCCAGTCTTCCAGACAAAGCGCGACAACGTCGGCTGGCGTTGCTCCGGCTCTACTTGCAACTTCCAAACACCGAAGAGCTTGGCGGCACTTCTTGGACCGGTTACAATGACAGAGTCGATCCACCTTTTCGTTTCCATTGTCAGTAACAGTTTGCCGTCCCAGTGGACCACCAGGTTGGGTGACGCGAAGAAAGAATGCTAGATTTCGTCCGTAATGGCTTTCCTCTGCGATCTACGTGCGCGCCTGCCCGAGCTCCTGTGATCGCCAGTTCAGAGGAGTCGTGGCCGAGGACCGAAGCCGTCGCCGATAGGAAGTGAACTCCAGGGCGATCATTGAGCTTGGTCCGATCGAGGGCTGCTGCCTGACCAGGAGTGGCGATGTTCTTGGCTCTCCTGCAGGGTCGCTTCGAAGGCATGGCCAAGGTCTGCGGGTCATCCTGATCTGTCAGTTGTGTGTTGTCGGTAGGCGAGTATCCCAGCTGGGCAGTTGCCTCATGCTCGGTCTGCTGTGTAATCTTACGGCGGGCCCTTTAAAGCTTCGGCCTACTGTTGCTGAAGAGCTCGTTCCTCCTTCTCAGAAGGGAACTTATCGAATACCACCATGACGCCTCGGCGATCTGGCTCCCTTTGGGTGTAGAGAATGTCTTTATCCTCTTGGTTTTGATGATCTTAATGGTGCCGGCAAAGGCAAGGTCAAAAAGATTGTTAAGGTTGTCCCTAAATCCATTCTTCTTGTCAATTTCCGGCGTGAACCTCCAGAATTTGCCTTTGGTACTGGTCAAGCTTCCTGTTGAGCTTCATCACGTTCCGCTCCGGTGCAGTGAGAATACGGGGTTTGTTCCACACCTTCATCATTTCGCGGACGATCTGTGTTTTGACCTACCTCTGGGTAAGCCTATCCACACGGTGGGACTGAAAATATTGCTGCAGCACTTCTCCCCGCGAAGGCAGTTCTGAGCACCGGTCAACCAAAGTTCGGCTTTTTCTCGTGGTGCAGCCATAGTGGCACAGACTTCCGTTATAAAAGGTACTTTCTGCATTGACGCAGGTGGTCCTTTAATATCCTGACGTCTAAGAACCGTGGCATGGCAAGGCGTGGTACTTCAAATATATAAGTCACAGTCTGCAAACGATGGCCAGAATATTGGCGAGATGTTGCGGCAGCTTCGATTCTTCCCTAAATGAGACAGTAGGTTGCCTCTCCGGGATAGTTTCTGTTGATCTAATCTATCCCCAAAATACATTTTCTCACCGAATTTTGGCCATATGTTTTTCAACACTGCGCAGAAGTGTAAAAGCTGTCCCAACACAGGCAGAATAAACTTCTCCATTTCCAGGTTATCGGCCCCAAAATAAAAGTCACCTCAGATTGAAATATTCGCCTTAGTCCCGCCTCAGTGAGATATCATCAACATTCGTCATTATCTGCAGTCTGGGCCATGCCACGTTCGTTAAGCAGATGAAGCATGCTCATGGAATGCTCAAACCCATGCACTAGGAGCAGCAAGATTGACGGTTTTAATATATGACTGATTAATTTTCCGTTTTCCTCGCGTAAAACTCGGGTTTAACCGCCTAGTTCAATGAAGTTCTACCAATCAGGTAGAACTGGGATTTTAGCAGGGTTTTCGGATCAGGATGATTGGTGATGACTACAACACTGCTGGACTGTTACCGCATTCATATAAACCTTATCTCACCATAGCGAAACCGCCCTGCGCACCAGCTCACCCTTCAGTTTCCTTGCGCTTGAACACATCAAAGATGGTTATCATCATTTTTAACGTGCTTACCATGCAATGAAACGCCTTGGCCGCCCACCAGACAATCGCGGCATCGAGTGCCGGCGTACTAATTACGAAACACGCTCGCCAGCGGTCACTAGGTGTGCCTGCAATACGTATTATAAAGTGATGCTTCTAAGTGTGCTCCCACATTACTCAGTGATTCAACACATCCTTCGTTGATAAGATGCTGCTTTGCGAGCGCAGCGGTTTATGGAATACCTTCCTGGGTACGCTAGTACACCTGGCTGTTTTTTTCTTTGCATGGGCAAAGGATCTTGACTGGGGGGGCAAAGTGTCCGACTGGGGGGGCATTTGCCCCCCCAGTTAACATGTTAAAATAGGCCCTGCCACGCCGTACCTCATCCCCATCCCCCGCTGACCAACCAAACGGTGCATGGCCGTAGAGGCAGACAACTCACCCGCCTCAACCAACGCTAGAATGCTATGCAATACAGCGTCCCTGGTGAGTGTCCGCGAAACTGCACATCGGCCGTCACCAACGCAGCTGACAGCCCGTGCGGCGAGAGGTAGACAGGTCACTGACGAAGGATGCTCGACCGTCTGAGCCAGCAGCAATGGCAGAAAAAGATTGTGTTTGTGAGGTAAATCATAGCCATTTATAAATCATATAGTCAGTTATGGTCGTTGCTAAAACAATGACGCTTCTCCAAAAGGACTTTTTAACATGCTACCCGAGGTAGATTTACGCTGCACTAGTCCAGACTTCTGCTCCACTCACGCAATGTTTTCACCGCAGGTAAAAGTGTGGTATAATGTGACTTTTTTCCGCCAGAGAAACTGGAATTATGCCTATGTGTTTCGTACATACTTCATATGCCATTATCAAAACAAAAAGTGATGCGAAAAGCTACACTACAGCGGCGCATTCATTTGCCCATGCCATTTCAGTGAAAAAGCGCACCAAATGTCAAATATGCTCCAGGAATTTAGAAGATGAGTGGCCTGTGATTAACTCTCGCCCAGCAAGTTTTCCCACCTTCACCCAACGAAAGGGTGGGGAGCTGTCGGCAAAGTGCATCAGGATGGCATGACTGAACAATGCTCAGCGTGACGTTTGGCCGGTCCACTCAGTTCACACGGGTCAAACTTGTACATTATAGACTCCTTTCGCTATCTCAGGAATTAAACATGCTACGACAATGCGGGAAACGAGGATGCACAGCCCTTAACCAGCTGAATCAGATGGGAAATAATGGACATCGACAAGTGTGACCTGTGATGGTCATGTCGGATCAGAAGGGCCAAGACTAGTGTGGTCAGGGACGTAGCCAAGGAGGGGGCATGGGGACCATGGCTCCCCCTCAGCCAAGTGGTCTACACTAGACGTATGGCGATTTCGCACGAATGCGGAATAGTGTTCATATATATATATATATATATATATATATATATATATAGAAAAGCAAGCCTTATATGTTTTCATGTGTGTTAAATAAGAGGCAAATTACAAAAAAATGATGCTTTTTCTTATAAGTCTCGTTATATGCCAATGGCATATGACAAGATCTGACCTTCCCCCTGCCCCCGAGGAAAATCCAGGTTACGTGCTTGAGTGTGACATAGTGTGGCATAGGCCCGTCTTGCTATATTAAGAACTGAACACGCTACGGCAATGGGGCAAATGGTGTTAGGAAAGCAATTAAACGTGAAACATTCAGGCATTCAAGGAACGATGTATGAAAATACAACTGAAACGAAATGCCGACATCATGAAAAGTAAAAATACCTTCAGTGCTTATTATTGCTCTAACTCAAACGCTGTTGCTACCATGAACGTAAATCAACAAGCAAATCGGGAGGCGGGCAATCAGGTGGAAAATGGAATGGCCTGAGCCCCGGAGTCAAACTAGGGTCAGCCGAACGCTGGGATCTCATATATCCCGAGAACGGTTTTTGGAAAATGATTCCAGTGACCTTTGCAACTTGTACCACTGCTGAAATGATGCCACTTAACTATGGAGAAAATTGTTGCAGAGAACTATTGAAACCCGCATTTCGACGTTTTTGACGTCACGATCATTGGCGTCTGTGCCGTAGTCCTTCTGAAAGCCTTGGATTGCAGACGTGCAGAGTTTACTTAGGAGATTACCGGTAGGTCGGGGCTTGGGACCGGGCCCTTGAGTGTAGACGACGAACAGTTATCTCTGTTTGGGTATGAGGTGGGAAGTGGGATAAGCCATCATCAAAAAGCTCTAAGGAAACTTCTGTCCTAAAGGCAAACACACGTGCGAGATGATTATGTGTACGCATGACATAAAAAAGTCCCCTTAAAAACCTTCTAATCGACTTTTTCCTTAATCTGCGGTTTTAAAACACTTAAAAAAAGAATGCTGAAGAGGGCTCTGGAATTTGGTACGGCCGTACATGAAGCGCCTCAATAGTAGCGCCACCAATGGTCAATGTCGTCTGCATGGTATCCTGCCACGTGGGTCCGATATGCAACTTCGCTCCTCGTTTATAACACGTGTTCAAGCGAATGACAATCATTGAACAGTGGTGCTTACAAACTAATGCTGTCTAAAATAACAGCCAGTTTATGCGCACATTGATGAGTGAAATAACAGGAAACTTACCGCGTAACAACAGTCGAGATGGCTCGCTGGACATGCGATCGTCTGTCGTCGAGACACGCAGGAGGAGCAATGGCAGAAGTGTGGCGCGTTTTTTACATAGGCGTGTGAATCCTCTGCAGAATTACCGCGGAGGATAAAAGCGGATGAGCGAAGAAAACATGGTTTATCGTGTTTATCGCGTATTCGCAAATATTTATCACTAAATTGGATAAGCATCCTAGTCGGCCTTCAAGTCACAAATGCAGATAGTTCATGTCATGAAGTCCCTCAAATTTCTGGAATTTCGAGCCTCACCCGTGGAGACGCCCATGGCATTCCCGCCTGTTTTGGGGTTTCGGACGGGGTGTCGGTTTAGATGTCGCTCATTTCTGCGACACCTGAACGTGGTGTCATCTAGTTAGACGCGGCACCGGTCACGTCGTGATCTATGAAACCTGAATGGGGTGCCGAATGCAGCAAGGTACACTGAAGGTGCCAAAAACATAGTCGGTGTCCTCCATGGGTGTCCATTACACCTAAATTTTAATGGTCCTGCGTAGCAAGCACCCCTCTATATATGTGCGACACCATTACAGGGTGCTGCACCAGAGTGTTTTTTCCTCTCTGTGATAGACGGCTGCACAACGGTCTGGCGGCGTCTACTATCGTCAAATAGTGTCTGTATTTGTACTTGGGATATCGTGTGCATAGTCGCGGGTCGGTGCAGCTGTCTGCTGTGGAAATGCCATGAGGGGCTAAAGTCATCGTCTTATGGTTTCCCCTTAACCGGTGTTGGACATGCGCTGAGCAACATCGGACACGCCCGTGAGTGGTCCCGGCGTTCCTAAGTTCCCCTGGCGGGAGAAAGCTTCGTCGCCATGCGGAGAACAATTGACTGCATTGGATATACCGGCGGAGCCTGGGAGAGGGGGGGAAGGGTAGGTGGCCTTCTCCCTTATTTCCCAGCAGGCGGTTTTTGTATGATTTCAGTTCTTACTGAGCTCCGGCTTCCCCCTTACGAAAATCGTTGTTGCGCCCCTTTCTGGATCTTGTCCCAGCTACCGAAGGAAGAAAAATAAAAATAAATGATTATCAACTCCCCGGCTGGAAGATGTGAGGCTGAAGACGATTCGTAAGCAGCGGCTTTGTCCGTAGAGACGCCCTCTTGATATCGACAGATGCAAGTCACGGAGAGGTAGCATTACATGCATTGCAGATCATCCTCAATGGGGCGAATTTATATTATCAAGCTCTGGGTTTCATCACTTGAAGGAAAAACTGCTCCATAACGGATGAGCTTGTCGGCTAGTCGAATTATGGACAACAAAAACACAAAATCAGGGTATTTCGCCGGCCTTGTTTTGTCTGACCCCGTCGGAGGCCGGTTCGGACTGGCTGCTGTGACGGGACTAACGGTCGCAGTTAGCTGAAACTTGCCGTCTCAGATATTTGATGGTACAATGCATTATGCTGGATTTTCGGGTGTCGAAGTGCTGGGTCTGCGAAATCCGGCACATTTTCGAAAAAAACTTACACGCACGCCGATTCCGGGCGGTCGATCTCGAAAACAACGGGTCACACCGAGTGTTTGAACCGAGTGCGCTCGACAAAGAAACGATTAAGAAATTGCATCGCATGGAAGAGGCGAAGACTGGACCGGCACGTGGTACGTGCTGGCATCGGGAACGCATAAAAATTCCCGTTTTGTAAGGTTTCAAAATGGGGTCGTGATCTTGGAAATTGCTAAAGATACGGACCCGAGGGCACCATGATCAACCACAGCAAGGTATCAGCAGGAAATTATTTAGCGGAGTCGACCTCATCAGCCGGACCGGGTAGCCGCGGCGCGCGCTCAAAGTAGTTTACTCTGTCATTTTGAATGCAAAGGTGACAATGACTTACACGAAGTTAGAACCAACGGAAAGCCCATTCTTCTGCCGTTCCGATGATGCCAAACACTAATCAGGTGTGCTACTGCCGCTCTGGCCATCCGACGCAACCCGAGCCGATGCAGGAGGCGATTTTGTCCATTTTCAGTTGAACTCGAGACCATTGCCAGCAGCCGACACCACGTCCCTCCCGGCGCTTCATCGCCATCCGTGGTTGGCACCGAGACCAAACCTGGTTCGTTCGACAGAGAGTCGATTGGGAAACAGCATCATGTACATGTGTCATGTACATTATGCGCGGGGCCAGCGCGTGATGCGTTCTAGCCACGGGTAGACTGAAATGGCCGTTTTTCAGACTTCACAGAATTGGTACGGCAAATTCAATCTTCATTTTGAACAGCTCGGCGACGACGTAGTTCCACGTCACAATGTATCGACTTCATATTGTTCCATAGGGTCGACCTGGTCCACCAAACGGGGTACTGTGGCATGCGCTGTAAATGGGGGCATTTTCCGTCTTCGGGTCCTATGTGTTTACATTGTGACTGCAATGGAATGTAGGGCGAGATTGCTGGAAAAACTAACACCAAGGGTAGAAACGGATTTTCGTCGTTTTGACACTGCCATAGAATAATCATAATTCACCTAACTTTGACTGCTATCATGCATCAGGTAAATCGCTGCTAGTCGTGATTTTGCACAACATCGACATCTTTCGAGGTATCTGTGTTCTGTTGAAGATTGTTGCGACGCCATTAAAAATAGTATCAGTATGTTTCTCAGTCAGTTGTGAACACGCCAACATCATCCATCTGATGATGTTGTGGATCATCATCGTGGTTGGATCAAAAAATGTCTAAATGTCGCATTTTGCATGTTTTTTTTTCGCCTATCCCGACTGAAAACCAGTTTCTCTTCGTCTTAACTAATATTTGGATTAGAGGCAAACCAATGAATGTCATATGAATGTCATATGAATATTTACCCTATGAATGTCAGTGCTGCCAGCCAGGCTCAGGGGCCTAATGCATGAGTTGGCAGCCCACCACAAAATTTGGTGCCGCCAGAATCAACGGTTCCCAAACCCAGGACCTGTGTTCCAGACGAGTACACTCAGCACGTGAGTCCCGCATGCACCAGGCTGAAGCTATTGCCATGCAAGAGCCATATATACTGACCGCCACGTATGACGTGTTCCTGCCTGCCAATTTTCAGCATTCCAGTGAGTGTAGACTGGCGGAAATGAAGGAGGCCTGTTAATCTTGGGCACCTCACCGGCACCGGGCGGTCAGTGGGGACAGCAGACGCAGCTGGGAACGAATCCGAACAACAGACCGATTCTGAGCAGTACGCGAACGAATCGTCAAAAGGTGACGAGACGGCTCCTGGAACGACATTGGACGAAGAGAAGGCGAACCCCGCTGCAGAATCCGAAATTAGTCGAGGGGACAGCGCTCCGAGCGACGTAAATGCTGACCTGGGCCAGAGACGAGACGAAACCGAAGCCGGAGTCTGACGAGAAACCAGAGCCAGAGACAAAACCGGAACGGGAGCCAGGGTCGAAATCGAAGCCAGAGCCGGGCATAAACTCGGAGATGAGCGCACTGGAGGCGACCGCCAAGACGGTCTCTTCGACGTCCCCCGGCGTAGACAAAGCCGGCGTCGCCGCGCGCCAGGGCACCATGCGCGTGCACTGCACGCACTGGTTTTAATGCCCCTGCATCTCATGCAATGCGCTACCACTGGTACGAGGGAAATGTTTGCAAAAAGTTGCCAGCAGTTTTCCGCTAACTAGTGTTTTATAAGAGTGATTATTTATGTTAGACTTTCTCACCGGGCCTTGACCTGAAGTGACTAAAAAGTTTATTTGTGGGGCACGCCGAAAAAGCGGTATGTCTTTCAGCGTTCCGTTTTCAACGCTTCTCCGCACGGGGAATCGTGGAGCATCTGGGAACGTTGCACTTCAGACTGACATTTTTGTTTTGTGTGGTACTTGTTGGAATTGTTGTTTTTAAATGTTCTCTCTCAGGAGGGAAGTGCCACGCATTTCATATTCTGATTACATTTACGATTGTAATTGTCTGTCGTTGTTTTGAGGAGTTCCACAGATGCCGAAGCAAGTCTGGCATTCGATGAATGGTCAAACCATGCATGTCAGCTCAGGCGCGTAAACTCGCATAGCTAGTGGTATGCTGCAGCAAGTAGGGTCCAATTAAAGCTACTGATCTCCCATGTCTCGGTTGGCTCCACTTGCTGTATCTACTCCAGAATAATCTTCCCTTACACAAAAATCTGAAAGTACCGACGAACAGGCATGGAAGCTGAGACTAGCCCCGACAATAATAAAAAAAACCAAGGGTGCAGCAGTGCGAGGGGAGGTCCAAAGTGAGCCCGTCCGGGACCACTCCCCCTCGTTTGTAAAGTACGGGCAGGACGTCGGCTATAAAGAATCACGGAAAAATGCGAAAAGAGTTAGGTCAAGTGTGTGTCACGCAGGAGGTCAGTCTGTCGCGACCACGTCGGGAACAAGGCTGAGATCGCAGGCTCTTTCTGTGTAAAGTCTATGCAGTATACAGGATGGTAGCTAAGATACAAATGGCATAGCTCATCTGCATCTCAACATGGACACATAGCAATTAGTTTAAGATACAAATGGCAACTGACTCAGGTCGTTGGGTGACGAGTTGACAGTTCAGAATATACACAACATGGTTTCCAGCTTTGGTTGTCTTGTTTAATGATACCCGAAAGCAAATGTTTCGCATGTGCGAGTAATTACTGCAGAAAAAATTAACAAATTGCGGAAGTATCAGCGCTACGAAATATCGCAATGGTAGACCTGCAACATTCTGTGACATAATTCCATAATAACTCGTGGCAAACCAACACATATTGAAGCTTGATCCGATTCTGAAATCGATTCTCAGTTCTCACTATTCAGACTGGCTATCAGCTATAACAAATGGGACAGCTGTGTACTCAGATAACTACTGTATTCGTGCACGACTACCCACACAGCGAATTGAGTGGCTCTAGTTCGTACCGTTGTCAACGTAAGACATTTCCCGTACGAGTACATGTGTGTCCCCTCGCCGTGACTTCGAGAAATTTTAGCGGCAACCACAAGATATGCTAAGATAGGCAGTGTGCTCACCTACCTGTGCACCAAATTTGGTGGCTCTAGCTCGAAGATTTCCGACAAAGAGCGATTTCCGTAAAACGAAATGTGCATCCCTGGCGGTGGCCATGGGAACTGGGGTGGCTGCGACCTCAAATCGGCGACTCCTTCCCAGCCCGAAGAAAACTGGTGTAACAAGTCTGGCAGCATGTCGTCACTCGTTTGACCTGTGGCCCGGCAAAGGTATGGTGGGACCATCATGTCCAACCATTGTAAATGTCAGCTTTGATGACATTGCCGTGACCTGAGGGGTCACCCATTAACAAAGACCCAAAAACTCGTACATTTTCCAATAGCTAAGATGACGACCAACACGCTGGTGCTTACGGAATTGATTTATATTCATAAGTTTGAAAACTATATGGTAAAAAATACTTTGGGATGGTTTCACACAGCTGCTTTGAGGTCATTACCGTGATATGGAAGGTCACCTGTTGGACTAAAATCCCCAAAAAATCGGATATCGTTGAGAGCGTTACGTGACGAGCAATACAATGGTTTCCACCGCGTTGCGCTACCTCTGTTTGTTGAAAAGTTAATGGGGTTCGTTTGAGGACCCCGCCTGGCGAGGGTGTAAATTTGGCCTCGCCGGGCAAGGGTTAACAGATGTAGACAAATCCACCTTTTCCCACAACTCTGACGAGACATTTTGCACGGACCGGTTGCTTGGGCAGTTCAGATATACTTCCTGCATGTTAACCCGCGCACGACCGTCGGTCGGTTTCGAGCATGCGCGACTGGGGGCAGTTGGCCGCCCCCCTTTAACTCACGAACGGTTCGTCGCACGATAAAAATAACCACACCGTTGGAAAGCTTGTTACGAGTAGAGCTCTAAACTGGTCTCATTTTTAGTTTTAGATAATATGTAAGCAATTTACGTCCTATATATGTTTTCTCATAGCCGACTGCATGAGACCGAGAAATGGCCTGAATCTCAAGGGCTGTGACTAATAAGGCATAGGTAAAGACACCAGCGCACACGTAAAGGTCCGCGGATGCCGATACACGTCTAATTTCCCAGATTTGTTCAATATATGCGCCGGAACATTGAGTTAAAGACACGGCAAGTCTGTCGGCGTGCGCCGCAGCCATATGCAGTAAAAATTTGACGAGAACTAATTTTAGCGTTCCTTTATTTTCGCAGAAAAGCTTATCTATGTAAATTTTATTGATCTTGGTAGTTCTTGTGATGGTTTCTCATGCTTAAATTTAGGAGATATTCATTACTTACCAATCTGCACAATTGGCGGGGCTTTATTCGCCAGAGCCTGTATATTTCCAAAATATGCTATTTTTCAAACTTTTTGAGGTTCCTGGTATTACTTTATCTGCATGACGAGGAAACGATTTAGTAGATGGATACAATCTGTTCATGTCATTTGTCCCTAGATTCGATTAATTCAGTTAGTTTAATGCACTTCATTTTCATCAACTGAATTCACTTAATTCAAAATCGACGAGAGCAAGCACAGATCTTGCGTTTGTGGACCGTTTCGTCACGGGGTTGCACAGGTTTGTGTATGACAGAATACTTCGATTTTGACCCCAAGCCAACCGCGTCACGGGTTGGTAAGCGTCGAGTCTGTTATCATCAGCAGACCAAAAGTAATCATATAGTATTTAAACAGGCCACAGTCATTTACACCTGGCATTTGATCGTGAATTGCTGAAAGAACGTTGAGTAGAGTTGTCAGTGACCATGTTCGCAAAGTTCATATCTCAACTGAACTGAAAAAACAGCTGGTGGCAACGAGATTCAAACCCACACCTGACCATCGCGGCGTGTGCGTGGGTCAACTATTTGCCTAAGAGCTCGAAAACGAGTCTCGCGGCGCATACATTTCAATCTGTAAATTAACAAAATGTTCAAGCTTCTTTTCTCTCTGCGTTTTACTTGCACATATGCTGCAGATCTGAAAAGGCGACGGCCCCGAAAATGGCATTTGAATACAGGACTCCACAGTCTGTTCCTAAAATATACAAAGTTGCTGCCATGACTTTGGACCAGCGCACTGGAATTGGAATTGGCGAAAGTGAGTCACTCCGGAATGGTTCCACCATTTTGGCAAAATAAATTGGGTTTGGAATCATTCCTCCCCGGCCGCAAAGGAAATGGAATGATTCCGTTTTTTTTTATGGAATTGGAATCATCATATGCCAATGGCATATACCAAAATTCGGCATTTGACCCCCACCCCCGAAAAAAATCCTGGCTACGTGTTTGCATGAGGAGGTCCCCTTTATGAATTACGTAGCACCTGCTCTGGGTTAGGAGGCCATGCTTTGTGTTAAAGAGGCCCCTTTACTGGATCGGGAAGCTCCTTGTATAAACCATGAGGCTCCCCTGCGAGGAGGCCTCATTTTGTCTAGGGAGGCCCCACGGAAAACTTTGCCCCCCCCACCCAACTTAAAACCCGTGGCATCGTTCCTGGCGTTGACAGCCGGAGGAGAGGTGTGAGCTATGGGTGTGAAGGTGTTGAGGGGGTATTGGGGGGAGGTCATGTCAAAACGGTCTAAACAGTCATGTCAAAATGTTTCAATATTTTCTTAGCAACATAGTTTCCAAATTGACGAAAATAAATCGATTCCATAAGTACCAACGTGTTGGTCGTTGTCGTAGCCATCGTAAATGCATTGGTTTTTAGGCCTAGGTCAGTGGCTTCCATCTCACATCACGAAAATGTCATAATGGCTGAAATCTGCAATGGGAAGCATGATACTACGACACTTCCGTTGCGTCACAGCTCACACGAATGACCAGATTTGGTACAGCGGCTCTCCTTGTGGTCACGGCCACGTCAGCTCTCAAGGTCTATGCCAAAAGCGCTCATGTCGTCTATCAGAAATCGCTCCTTGTTTTGTATCACTCGAGGCTTATGACAAGGTTTATGGCTAGAGGCACCAGATTTGTTGTGCAGGTAGTTGGGGACACGGTCCCTCTCGGCATGTCACTGTGGCATCCAGGCAACTGTTATAATGATACAACATAGCTCCGCCTGCGGTAAAATGTACGATATACGATATGATACATATCAGATGCAAACATTTGTCGGATGACACCGCAACAGCTGCTCAAGGTCACCGCTAGGGACGCCATTAAATTTCGAATTTTTCAATTTCCTGACCCAGACTGAGCTTTGTCTAGAAATTAACTTCACATTAGGTCAAACAATGTTCGTGAAAATCATGTTGAAGCCGTAGCTCGTATAAAAGTATTTTTGCCAGCGTAAGTATCACTTATTTCATCTGCAAAACTACAACGGCGTTGATGTCAATGTTTCTCGTATACGTTTGACCTAGCTTGGTCTCCGATACCCTGACACTTCCCATGGATTGAAATTATGTCACTGATACCTACATTCATAAACGAAATGTGTGACAGAACACTGCAGTACCCAATGTCCACCAAATGGAATATGTTTTTCCATTCGGTTGAAACCACGACTGGAATGACCTTGACAAAAAGGTCGCAGATCACGACGTGCTGCATGGAAAAATTTGAAACTATTTTTTTAACTGTATAAGTGTCAAAACAAAATGAGCTTCAGGAAAAATTAGCGCTCTGTCTCCCGTCCCGTCTTAAAAATTTATTTAAGAAAAATGGAAGGGGTCCTAAAACGGCCCCTTACCCCGGGCGAGGGTTAAGATGACCGACTCCAGCATTGACGAAGGAACAATACAAAACCCATAACGCTAAGTCTATCCCCGCCGTCGTCCGTCAATCAGAGGCGGCGCCATACATGAGGCAGGATATTTGGACGTGTACAAAGTTTTTGGGTCCAGCCCTTTCACGCAGTTCACATTCACGTAACACCAACTACCTTAATATTTGCAGATACTGAATGTGATACCCACGCAGCGACGTAGCTACCCTGCGGTAGCGCCGACGTGGTATCGGGTAATAATGATGAGTAGTAACTACCCCGCAGTCTTACGACAGGGCAGTTACACTCCACATTCTGGTGGTGTGTAACTCACGGTTGTGGCACCCAAGCCGTCAATCGCTTTGTTAAAAATGGATTCTCAAAAAAAATGTCGCGTGTGAAGGTTGCCAGTTACAAAAGCAAATGAGACCAATAATGGTTTCACGGACGAAATAGGTGACCCTCTCTACCCATTGCGTACCAGTGGTGAACATATGTAAACGTGGTGACGCTGACACTTACCATTTTTGTTTCAGTCGTTTCGCAGTCCGTCTGCGCACCGTGGGTACAGAGCTCATCCGCGTTTTCTCAACGCGGATAACGTGTGTTTTTTTTAACTTAACAGTACGTTGAACCGCAACCTCAGGGCTTTTGCAGCGATGCTGACTCGCCGAAAGGTCTGCTGGAAACCATGAATGGGTTGAATCCAACACAGCCATGTCCGCTCCCGCATATTGCACGGCACGGTGTACCGCTAATTAAAGACGATTTTTTCGAATGTCCAGTACCGAATGTGGCGACGTGGAATTTCAGTAGGTTACACACGGACCCACGAGTGCAACTTATACCTTCCTATCTATCCGAATCCGTATTTGTTTAATAATCGTTTGAAAGGTTTTGGGAAATTAAACTGAATTTTAGTTCTTTTTCTCAAATGAGTTGGTATTGTAATCATTCATCTTTGGAACACAATGAATCGGAACTGGATTCATTTCTTTCCCGAAACAAAAGAATCGGAATTGGAATCATTCTTTTCATTCCAGCAGATTCTAATATACTGCTCAGAACCCCCCTTCCCACGCAATAGCGGAAACTTTGACGATGAGGTGACGGTTCTCACCATTGTCTCCTCAGCAGCACCGCAGCACATTACGTATATGCCTCAAGTCCTCCATGATGGCCTGCCGGAAAGCGCTGCTGAAGGCGACGAGCACCAGGGGCATCAGGTCGATGATGACCAAGCTCGTGGCCAGTACGGCAGCGCGCTGCCGCATCAGGGACGTTCTGGTCCTGAAGAGCTCCTGCTGTTCGTCCAGGGATAGGATGACGGGAATCCTGGCGACGACACCCAGGACCAGAGCCAGGAGGTGTGAACATGACGACATCCACGTGATGACGTCGATGCGGGAGAGCAGAGGGGCGCCGGCGACCGCCCGTCCGGATGGCGCCTGCGCTGTCGTGCGGGAGGAGGAAGCTTCCGTCCCGGATGTGGTTGGCTGGTTTTCCGACGTCACCCGTAAAATGGCCTCAGAGTCGACACCGATGTCGCCTTCGGAGCCGACGCCAGGCTTTGCGCCAGCCTTCGCCGCTTCGTGCTCGTTTTCTGCGTTGACTTCTGGCTCCATGATTGTAGGCAGAATCTCCAGTCGGTTTCCAGGGGGGTTGAGGTAGCCCGGCCTTGTCTGCCTTGACGTGCTGGCGGCGATGGTGACCGCGTCGCCGTCCGTGCTGGTTTGTGACCTCAGCTCCACCGTGCTCACGGTCGGCCTCATGATGGTTCTGGCGCCGCTGACTGGCAGGCTGCCAACCGCTTCAGGACTGTCCTCCGACCGACTGGCCCACCTCCCGACGCGTGTGCTACCTGCCATCTGGAAGAAGCCGGCGGCGCATCGCACCAGACAGCGTTGCCAAACGGAGCCGTGCCCGGCGCGGCTGCCGCCACCCGGCCTCGACTCGGTGTGAACCCTGCCAGCATGCCGGCTGACCCTTCTCCGCGACCGCAGCACCACCACCAGCAACGTGCCGTAGCTCATGGCGGTGACGACCAAGCCGAACGCGTCGATGCCGGCACTGATTGGCATCAAGCTTGCGACGTCCACTGGCGACATGCAGAGTAGCTGCCCGCCGCTGCTGTCCATGGCGCCGGAGGGGCGACAGTCGTAGGGCTCCAGCTGATATATTCCCGCCATCATGGTCATGGCCAGCAGCAGTGGCGCGGCGCCCACGCCCATCAGCCAGCGGCCAGACTGGGGTAGCTGCACGCCGAATACGGTCTGCGTGAAGCGCAGCGCCGCCACGGCCGTGAAGCTCATGACGGTGGCCATGTGGTGCGTCCCGGTGACGCTCGCCGTCAGCCAGCAGAACTCGTCTCGGCCAGCGTACTCGTCGACAGACAGCGGTATTGTCAGCGCCAGAAACGCCAGGTTGGACAGCGTCATGGCCGTGAGCACGGCGTTGATGGCCGTGTGGAAGCGCGTCCGGCGGAGGATCGTGTAGGCCAGCTGGCCGTTGATGGCGCCGCCGCTGAGCACGAGCGCCGCCGTGGCGGTCACGTTGGCGACGAGCAGAGGCCGGCTGTTCTCGCCGGACCGGTCGCAGACCAGGCCGGCCTCCGAGCGCGAGCAGCTAAGGTTTGCGACAACGTCCCGCAGGCAGGAGGCGGTGGCAGACGTCCCGGCCATCCCGGTCGACGAGCGGCGACTGTCTGCCGCAGAATGCCGGCAGAGTGCGCTGACCGATACGCCAGCAGTCTGCGCCGGCCGACGCACTCCAGGAGACTGGGCAGCAGACGGCGCCTCACGGCGGATGGTGGACTGACGTATCCGGGAACTAATGGGGATCAATGCCATCCACAGCTCTTGTTTCTATTGGCTGCTGCTGAATTGCGCACAAGCTATCTGGACTGTTTTTATCTTGAGGTAATGGAGATGACTTGCCGATCACGGGCATGATTCGTGCTCGATAGACGATGACATGGAACCCACCTGATTCCACTTGGGAGCCGCTGGGCCATGAGCGAAGAAGTCAGTCGCGGCATCTCGCGTGTAATCTTGTTTTACACGGCTGATCGGAATCCCGACGTCTGATGGCCGGTGACGACGTGTTCACGGGGGCCATAACTCATCCCAAGACAATGTTTTCCTTGTGTGCTCCGGAAAATCGTGATTGACCACAGAGAGGAAAAACACCCTGGTGTCAATTGCAGCACGCTGTAATGGTGTTGCACAGATACAGAGGGTTGCTTGCAAAGGAGGATCGTTGAAATCTAGGTGTAATGGACGCCCATGGAGGACACCGACTATGTTTTTGGCACCTTCAGTTTATCTTGATGCATTTGGCACCCCATTCAGGTGTCATAGATCACGACGTGGCCGGTGCCGCGTTTAACTGGATGATACCATGTTCAGGTGTCGCAGAAATGAGCGACATCTAAACCGACACCCCGTCCGACACCCCAAAACAGGCAGGAATGCCATGGGCGTCTCCACGGGTGAGGCTCGAAATTCCAGAAATTTGAGGGACTTCATGGCATGAACTATCTGAAACTGTGACTTGAAGGCCGACTACGATGCTTATCCAATTTAATGATGTGCATCTGCGAATACACGATAAACATGAAAAACCATGTTTTCTACGCGCATCCGTTTTTATCCACTGCTGCAGTTCTGCAGAGGCCTTACACGCCTACGTAAAAACGCGCCACACTTCCGTCATTGTTCCTCCTGCGTGTCTCGACGACAGACGATCGCATGCGCAGCAAGTCATCTCGACTCCTCTTACGAGGTAAGTTGCCTGTTATTTCGTTCATTAATGTGGGTTTAAACTGGCTGCTATTTTAGACAGCATTAGTTTGTAAGCACCACTGTTCAATGATTGTCATTCGCTTGAACTCGTGATATAAACGAGGCGCGAAGAAGTAGCATATCGGACCCACTTGCCAGGATACCATACAGACGACATTGACCATCGGTGGCGCTGCTATTGAGGCGCTTCATGTACGACCGCACCAAATTCCTGAGCCCTTTTCAACATCCTTTTTAAATATTTTAAAACCGCAGATTGAGGAAAAAGTCGGTCAGAAGGCTTTTAAGGGAACTTTTATTATGTCATGGGTATGCATAATCATATCGCACGTGTGTGTGCCTTTAGGATAGAAGTTTCCTTAGAGCTTTTTGATAATGGCTTATCCCACATCTCGCCCCATACCCAAACAGAGAAAATTGTTCACCGTCTGCACTCGAGCGCCCGACCCTGAGTCCTGACCTACCGGTAATCTCTACTAAGTTAACTCTGTACGGCTGCAATCCAAGGTTTTCAGAAGGACTCCACGGCGCAGACGCCAATGATCGTGACGTCAAAAAAGTCGAAATGCAGGTTTCAGTAGTTCTCTGCAACAATTTTCTCCATAGTTAAGTGGCGTCATTTTAGCAGTGGTACAAGTTGCAAAGGTCACTAGAATCATTTTCCAAAAACCGCTCTCGGGATATATGAGATCCCAGCGTTCGGTTGACCCTAGTTTGATTCCGGGACTCAGACCATTCCATTTTCCACCTGATTGCCCGCCTCCCGATTTGCTTGTTGGTTTGCCTTCATGGTAGCAACAGCGTTTGAGCTAGAGCAATAATAAGCACTGAAGGTATTTTTACTTTTCATTATGTCGGTATTTCGTTTCAGTTGTGTTTTCATAGATTGTTGCTTGAATGCCTGAATGCTTTACGTTTAATTGCTTTCCTAACACCATTTGCCCCATTGTCATAGCGTGTTCAGTTCTTAATATAGCAAGACGGGTCTATGCCACACTCAGGCACGTAGCCAGGATTTTCGTCGGAGGCAGGAGAGAATGTCAGATCTTGTCATATGCCATTGTCATATGCCATTGGCATATGACGAGATTTTTATGAAAAACAGCAATTTTATGTAATTTACGTCGTATTTAACACATAGGGAAACATATAATGTTTGCTTTTGCAATATATATATGATTACTATTCCGTATTCGTGCGAAATCGCCATACGTCTAGTGTAGACCGCTTGGTTGAGGGGGAGCCTTGGTCCCCATGCTCCCTCCTTGGCTACGTCCCTGACCACACTAGTCTTGGCCCTTCTGATCCGACATGACCATCACAGGTCACACTTGTCGATGTCCACTATTTCCTACCTGATTCAGCTTGTTCAGCTTATTTAGCTCGTGCAACCCCGTTTCCCGCACTGTCGTAGCATGTTTAGATCCTGAGATAGCGAAAGGAGTCTATATTGTACAAGTTTGGCCCCTGTGACCTGACTGGATCGGCTAAACGTGACGTTGAGCATTGTTCAGTCACGCACTCCTGATGTACTTTGACGAGAGCTTGTCCATGCCGTTTTCTCCGTGGCTGTAGTTTGCTTAGTTTTCAGGATAGCAGGCGAGGACTCTAAACTCTCCCCCCCCCTTTCGTTGGGTGAAGGTGGAAACAACTTGTGGGACGAGAGTTAATCACAGGCGACTCATCTTCTAAATTCCTGGAGCATATTTGGCCTTTGGCGCGATTTTTCACTGAAATGGCACGGGCAAATGAATTTCAATGAAAAATTCATTTGCCCATGCGCCATTATAGTATAGCTTTTCGCAGCACTTATTGTTTTCATAGTGGCAAGTATGCGCGAAACACACAGGTGTAATTCCAGTTTTTTCGGGCCGAAAAAATCGCATTATACCACACTTTGATCTGCGGGGAAAGCATTGCGTGAGTGGGCAGAAGTGTGAACTAGTGCGGGGTAGCATGTTAACCCGCGCACGACCGTCGGTTCGTTTCGAACACGGGCGACTGGGGGGAGGGGCAGTTGGCCGCCCCCTCTAACTCACGAACGGTTGGTCACACGATAAAAATAAGCATACCGTTGGAAAGCTTGTGACGAGTAGAGCTCGAAACTGGTCTCATTTTTAGTTTTAGATAATATGTAAGCAATTTACGCCCTATATATGTATATATATATATATATATATATATATATATATATATATATATATATATATATGTGTGTGTGTGTGTGTGTGTGTGTGTGTGTGTGTGTGTGTTTTCTCATAGCCGACTGCATGAGACCGAGAAATGGCCTAAATCTCGAGGGCTGTGACTAATAACGCATGGGTTAAGGCACCAGCGCACAAGTAAAGGTTCGCGGATGCCGATACACGTCTAATTTCCCCAGATTTGTTCAATATATACGCCGAAACGTTGAGTTAAAGACACAGCAATTCTCGCGGCAGCTCTAGGCGTGCGCCGCTGCCGTATGCAGTAACAAATTGACAAGAACTATTTTTAGCGTTTCTATTTTCGCGAAAAAGACGACCTATGCAAATTTTATTGATCTTTGTGGTTCTTGTGATGGTTTTTCTTGCTTAAATGTTGGAAAAATTGATTAGTTACCAATCTACACAACTGGCCGAGCTTTATTCGCGAGAGCCCGTTTATTTCCAAAATATGCTACTTTTTCAAACCTTTTAAGGTTCCTGGTATTACTTACGTCTGTGCAAGCTAGTTCTGCCATTTTCTACCCATTCTGAGTAATTCATCGCCGATTTTGACGGTGGTACATTTTGGCTCACTACAGTTATTCGTGACCTGACCTCAGGTCAATGGCTGGAAGTCATTGATACTTTGCCCAATGACGATAGCTAGATGTCTGCTTGACTCCACACTAAAAATGTTAGGAAATATTCCGCCAGTTTCCGAAAAAACGACATGTTTAAAAATGGGCTTGACCTTGGGTCAATGACCCAGAAAATTCCGAAAAATCTGAGATAGGAGATTTGTTGCATCTATCACAATCACGAATCCCTCAAAGTATTATTGAGATATCTTGTTTTGCAAAAAAGTTAGAGGGCGCTAAACTTTTTTGGACATAGGTATGTTTGACCTGACCTAGGTCAGGCACCTGAACTGACCTGAGGTCAAAATTTTGACGCGAGATGTAAAATTGATGGAACAAAAGGTACACAAAGTTTTGTGACTCTGTGTTTGCTCGTTCTCTCGCAATCTTAGAAAAACTTCAGGCGGTGAATCTCAGAAAAACTTGGTGATATCATTTCCAGCATCACCGAAGATGCAAACAGTTTTTCAGTGATACGGGAGCGTCAGAAGAGTATTGTGGCCGCCTGTAAAACGTTTCGATCGCCTCACAAACTGTCAAAATACTGTAGGCGTCGGTATGGTCACAGAGAGCCCGAAACTGCCACATTGTCCGCGAAGAATGCTTCCAAAAGACACACATTCCAGTACGTGTCAGTCAAAAGACAGATGTTTCGTTTAAAAGCAAGGGGATATTTCACTGATGACTTATTCGCTAGACATACGGCAAACGCCTCCAGTGTACCTGGGCCTTCGGGGCATCAAGACGTGCAACATGTAGTCCACGTTGGAAGAAAGATGATAGAGCTGGTGCGACTACGACGACTTTATAGTGACTAATCCGCTTGGTACACATACAAAACGCTACAAACTAGGAGTGGTGTATTTCAGCATTGCAAATTTTCATGCAGTAAGTCGATGAAAGATTAATTATATTTATTTGGCGCTTCTGTTTCCAGCGATGTATATTAGGATGTGCACATGGGACAAAGTCCTGGCTTCGTTTATTAAGGAGCTGAAATATTTAGAGAACAATGGAATAGGGGACATGATGTATGTCACACTAGGCTCGACTGTGGCGGACAACCTGGCTGCCCACTCCATGGCTGGAATTCGCGAATGTTTTACATCTAGCAGCTGCAGATTTTGTCTGATGTCATATAAAGATATGCAAGCACCCACGTCATGTAACGCCAGATCGCTGTTTGGTTTAGGGGAAGAGGTATTGAAGGAACGGAAAAAATTCCACGAAGGTAGCAGAAGCATGGTTGTTAGAAAAACGCCTCTCACAGAGCTTTCGTCCTAAAACTTCGTCCGAAGTCACCCACCAGGCCTATGTCACCATGTTTTCGAAGGAACAGCACCTTATATTTTGAGCCTCGTTTTGACTGATATAATTGTTCGGAAAAAGTATGTGGGTTTGAAAACCATCAATGAAACTCTTACTCATTTTTCATACGCATTTGTGGACTCGGTGAATGCGCCGCGTCCCTTGAGTTTGAAACGGGGTCAAATACAGATCAAACAAAGCATGAGTGAATATTGGGCTTTGCTTCGGCTCCTACCTTTGATGATAGGCCATCTTGTGAAAGACTGTGAGGAGTGGAGAATTCTTATTAGATTTCATCGCATCGTAGAAGTGTTGATGGGAACCAAATTCTCGGAACATGAACTATCGAAACTCCACAGCGAGATCGAACGTTTGCTGCAAGATGTTGTCCAGATTTTTTCTTATTCGTTGAGACCAAAATTTCATTATATGCTTCCTTCCACATCGGAAATTCGTAATCACGGTCCGCTCAGGTACCTATGGACGCTGCGTTTCGAGCAAAAAATCAGGAGTTAAAAAGATATCTAGAACATTGCCGCAGCAGGGTCAGTGTGTGCAAAACAATCGCGCGCAAGCATAAGCATACTATGTCTCTGCACCTAAGCAAGTCTGACTATCTGAAGGATGCGAATATACGCATTGTAATATGTCGCAGAGGAAACATAGTGACAAAAATGCGGATTAACGGTCAGCTGTACTCCAAAAAAACAACTTTTGCTGTGCAACCAGAGTTTGCAGTCGCTGGAAACTCCGAAAACCCACGGCCGGAGTCTTTCCCCTTCCCGCTCGTTGACCTACCTTCCACACCTAGGAGATTCTGGTTCGCCCCTCCCCCCTTGGACCGCGCCGCTGGATCCGCCCCGGAACAGCCTTTTTTATGACGGAAGAAACTTGGGTTTAAAAAACATCCATATTAGCATGAACTCGACATTTCGGCACCAAGCCATCTTCAGGAATGGTAGGAATCAAGCAACGAAATTGAAACTACTAAAGCACGCGCTAGTCAAAAATAAACCTCTGAACTCCATACACCAGTATGAACCAAGAAAATAAAAATACATCAGTTACACCAAAGCAAATGGGCGCGACCTAGGGTCCTTTATTTATTCCGACCCTCCATAATTAGGCGGGTCAGCTGCCAACGAACACATACGTATTTATTCCAACCCTCCATAATTAGGCTGGTCAGCTGTCAACGAACACATACGAAGAAAGACCCAAAGGTTTATAACAATGCCATTATACGCAATCCAGGGTCTGTTAAGTATATCTGACCCTTCACAAGCAAGTTCAGCCATTGCACATAGGTGGAAAGGAAGAGAACAAAATCCGCTGCTGAATGATAAACCAAAGCGTAGTTTGTGTATTAAGAGATGGACAAGGTTTACGATTGCAAAAGGACTCTGAGGTCTGCATTATCCTCGGCGGTGGCTAGAATTTGATCGTGAACTCTGATCACGAACTTCACGTTCGAAATTCCCTTCAGGTCCCGATGGCAGCCGGCCGGCAGGCTATAGCACGAGCGCGTCAGAGTTAAAATTCCGAACGATTGCTGGCTTGTGGCCTGCGACCTGCGGCTCCGCTCGCTCGACTCAATTGGCCTGCGGCCTCGCTCGTTGCAAAATACTGTTTATCGGATAGTTCTGACAAAAAGGCATCATTTCGAACCAGACGACAATAACAATGCATTGTATGTACACAAATGTACAATCCATGATAAATGGCATTAAAATCATAAAAGAACTGCAGTGATGATGGAAAAAGCATCGGGTCCCCCACCTTTCCTTAAAATGCAAAGTACGTACTTAGTCGTCTTCCTCACAGGGGGCACGTAATTGTTCATGGACACTTTTTGGTCCGCCTTAACGTCAGTAATTTAACGTAGGTATAGGTCACAGTATAAATAAATGCCAGTCTGAGATCTGAGTTCAGGATCAAGATAGAGGTCCGAGACCAAGGTCAAGTCCGAGACCGAGATCAGAGTCCAAGATCCATCGCCTGAGTCCAAGTTCGAGACACTAGTCCACCTTTGCATTGCAGGAGTCCAAGAACCCAGTCCTGGAGCCCAAGTTAGGGTGTGCGTTCGGTTCCTTTGCTTGGGCCAGACTGCTCCGGATAACGCATTGGTTTAATTCCTACTCTGACCCTGAGCAGCTTAACCCAATTTTCACTCGATCCCAGCCCCGACTCAAGACGATGTCGCCTGGTTTTCGAAACGATTCAAATGGAGTAGATTCCAGTGGCAACGGGTAGGTATATGAACCACTCTGTGATCTACAATAACCTTCATTGAACATGCATTTGGATAACGAGAAGGCAAATGTGAAGTCCTATGCTCCTTATTCGTTCTGTATGCTGAACGTACCCAAAGAAGACATCAGAATAGGAATATCTGTTTTGTTACTCGCATTTTTCTTTCATTTGACTCGTCATGTTTGTAACGAATACCGTTGACCCAACTCCGACTCCAACCCACGCAAATTTTCGAAGGAGTCTATTTCACTTTCACAAGCCGGAGGTCGAATCATTCCGGAGTCAATTCCGACTTCAAGCGGAAGTAACCATGAGACCAATCTCGACAGCACATGACTCTTATGACTCTGAGTCTGCCGTTTGTCTGCTACGGACTACTAGAATGTCAGACGGGAAGCCCCCGGCTGACATTCTAGACTTGCACGCCCTACACGCGCAGCCGCAGCTTCCTGGGTTTAGGGGCCAGTCGTGCGTTGTTGATCTAGCACTGAAGGATAACAGCTCGTATCGAATAATAAACACTATTGCTTTTTAGCTTGCCTTTCGGCCAACTCCATGCACCCAATAGCTCTAATTACTCGCATTTGCCATTTTTATGCTCTTAAAACCCAAGAGCGAAAGAACATCCAGAAAAGACCTTGAAGTCGGTGCGCCCCTAAGCCCCAATAACCAACCGAGAAGGGGCGCCTCTCGGGCTGGTCCCGGAGGGGTCCGTCTCAGACTCAAATGGGTCCCGAAGGGGCCCAGTTTGAGTTTTACGGGGTCTGTGAAAAAGGTCTTGATAAAAAGGTAAAAAAGTTCTGATGCAGTCAGGGGGCCTCTGAAAGGGTTAGACGACCCCTAAGATGCATGGAAGGACCCCTGAAACTCCCAAAGGGTCCTTGAGATCATAACAGGGCCCCAACACGGCAGATTTCCCCTGAGATCGCCAGAAGGGGCCCTTACACGGGGCTTACAGGGCTCTTACAGATTCCAGGGCTCCTGAGATAGCCAAGATGAGGACTGAGTCTGTATGACCACAGAGGGGCCCCTGAAATGGCATATGAGCCCCGAGTCCCTGGGAACGCAAGAGGGATTTGATAAAGGATTCATGAGACCGTTGAAAGAGGCCCAAGCCCATAGAAGGACCCCTACTGACCTGCAGGGGGCCCCTTGTCGGTCCGTAGTATCCCTGCCAGCCTGTGCAGGCCCCCTGCCAGCCTGTAGGGGTACCCTGCCGGCCTGCAGGGTCCCCCTGCCAGCCTATGGGGCCCCTAGCCAGTCTGTAGGGCTTCTGCTGGCTGCAGTGGCTCCCTGCTGACCTACAGGGGCCCTGCCCGCCTGCACGAGTCACCTGCCGGCGTGTAGGAGGTCTTCTGCCGGCGTTTTGGGCTCCTACCGGCCTGTAGGGACCGCCTACCAGTCTGTAAGGCTCCCTAGCGGCCTGTGAGCACCTGCCAGCTTTCGGGTCTCTGCAAGCCTATGGAGGGACCCTCTGCAGTGCTACGGGGCCCTGCCAGCCTGCAAGGGCCTCCTGCCGGTCGGAAAAGGCCTCCTGGTTGCCTGTAGCTGGTCCCCTGTCGACATGAAGGGACCCTTTCTGACATGCATGGACCCTTGCCGCCGTCTGGAGGCTCCTGCCGGCCTGTAGAGGGATTCGTTTACGGCCTGTGGAGAGGGTCCTGGCGTGAAGAGGAGCCCCCCTCCCCCTGGATCCGCCCTTGCCCCTTACAGATATTCATGCCTCTCCTTGTTCGGTCCCAGTCCACCTCCCTGTTCCATTTCATTGCCAGTGTTAACCTATTTTGAGTTTTGAGACTGCTGCGTTTAGTTCCGTGACGTCATATTTCATGAGGCCTTCTGAACCGCCGATCCTTGGGGCCTGACCTTCATCTGTCTCGTAAAGATGCTCTGTGCTTCGAGATCGTGCTAGTTGCGGAGGCGGGGGGGTATTGGTTGAGCAGGCTTCCCACTTCTCATAACTCCAAAAACCCACGTAGTTGCCAAGCCATATTGGTGTCAAAAGATGCGCAATTGAAAAATAGGTCAAATGCAGGCTTGTGTGCCTTATTAATGCCACAGCTTCTCCAAAATAACCTCTTGAAGTGGTCCAGTCACCGACCGCCTTCACAATTAGCACGACGGCAAAGCACGGAGCATCCCCGCGAAACAGATCAACGC
Organism: Capitulum mitella; assembly: GCA_030062745.1. Lineage (NCBI taxonomy): Eukaryota > Metazoa > Arthropoda > Thecostraca > Pollicipedomorpha > Pollicipedidae > Capitulum > Capitulum mitella. Next base: position 10,971,376 of record CP099840.1, read on the forward strand.
CAACCCACAAGGGTCGACAATTTGCGAAGGTTTCGTGAAATATGACGTCACTGAAAGATTTACCAATATGCAGCAATCTCGAAACTCGAAATAAGGAATCTGGCGGTATTGAAACGGAACAGGTCGAGGTGGACTGGGACCGATCAAAGACAGGCGCGAGTGCCCAGGAGAGAACAGGGATAGAGAAGGATAACTGGGATTGCACATGGATTTGGAATCGGACCGGGATGGGATAGGGAGAGAGATCAGGACTGTATGGGGACGGGTATTGAAGAGTATTGAAAGGGGACGGTGAAAAGACGCTGGGACAGGAAAGGGACAAGTAAAGAGATGGTGGCGGGACGGGACCTCCCGGACCAATGCAGAAAAGTATTGGTTCCAAGGTCTCCAGGCCGACCTGGAACTGCCAGTTACATCGACAATCTAATACAACAAGCCACGTTTCTCCTGAAACGGTTTTGGACACAAACATTAGAGCAACGTCTTGATCGTACACCGGGAACTTAAATATCCGGCAATATCCGGCCGGATCACAAAAATATCCGGCCGGATGCCGGATACCGGATAATCTCTAATATCCGGCCGGACCGGATATCCGGTGCATCCCTACCTGTGACATCATCATTAGTGGCTCAAAATTAAACCATGCATATACCGCAGGACCGCACGGTTCGGCGCTATCGATTGCCGTTTGAATCAGCCGAATCGGGCGATTGGTTCTCGAGAGAGACGGGGAGGGGGCGCTCCGGGTTAAACCTCCTCGTCAATGGAAAGTGGCGAAACACCCCAGCCAACGCCGGGTTATTGGCTTCGTCCAATACCCCATCATTGCGCCTGTCCCGTTACTATCCCTCTCCATAATTACCAAACCTTCTTGTTCCCCTCCCTTTTCCGTCCCTCTCTGTCCCCGTCCCGCCACCATCTCTTTTCTTGCCCCTTTCCTGTCCCAGCGTCTTTTCACCGTCCCGTTTCAATACCCTTCAATGCCCGTCCCCATACAGTCCTGATCTCTCTCCCTAACCCATCCCGGTCCGATTCCATATCCATGTGCAATCCCAGTTATCCTTCTCTGTCCCTGTTCTCTCCCGGGCACTCGCGCCTGTCCTTGATCGGTCCCAGTCCACCTCAACCTGTTCCGTTTCAATACCGCCAGATTCCTTATTTCGAGTTTCGAGATTGCTGCATATTGGTAAATCTTTCAGTGACGTCATATTTCACGAAACCTTCGCAAATTGTCGACCCTTGTGAGTTGGCGTTGATCTGTTTCGCGGGGATGCTCCGTGCTTTGCCGTCGTGCTAGTTGTGAAGGCGGTCGGTGACTGGACCACTTCAAGAGGTTATTTTGGAGAAGCTGTGGCATTGATACGGCACACAAGCCTGCATTTGACCTATTTTTCAACTGCGCATCTTTCGACACCAATATGGCTTGGCAACTACGTGGATTTTTGGAGTTATGAGAAGTGGGAAGCCTGCTCAACCATTACCGGCGGGGAACCTCGAGCGCTTCAGGCGATTACTTTGGAGAAGTTGTAATGTTTACAAGGTACAAAACGCCCAGGATCGGACTATTTTTTCACTGCGCATCTTTTGGTGCCAATATAGCTTGCCAGCTACGCGGATTTCTGGAGCTATGAGAAGTGAGAAGCCTGCTCCTAGAATACCTACGAACCGACTGTATTTCACGTGCGCGGTTAGACGAGTTCAAAGAGCTCACATTGTTCAAATGCGGTTACTGGCTGTTGGGCAAGACAGTATTGTACTTTGTGCCCCCTTCGGTTCCTGTTTTTCCTGGCAGGTCCCTCAGCTATTGGCAACGTCGCCCTCAATAGCAGACCAACCCATTAGCCACTACCACTGATCCGCATTATTATTTAATAGCCTTTGTCCGATTGTACTCAGCATGCGCCGTAATCCCTTGGAATCGAGGTATTGGTTATTGCGTTATTTAACGACACTTTCGACTGCCAGGGTCATTTCGCGTCGCAACCTCTCACGCTGGTTGTTGCGAGGGACGGCGAAATGCCACTATTAGTGTGACTCGAACCGGGGACCTTTCGGCCACGAGGCTAGCATGTTAACTGCATAACGCCGCCCCATTGGAACCGAGAGTAAGCAAACCAGCTTTTAAATTAACCCGATGCGTCATTTCTGTCTAACTTTGACCAAGTAACGAAAAATATTTTGCGCGTCCGGCAAAGAATCTACGTGACGTCACGTAGAACCTTTGTCGTCCGGGTCGCTGCGAACACCAAATGGTCAGACACCTCGGGGTATGACGTCATGGATGACGTTGACGACGTCACGTAGATTACACGTCGTCCGGGTCTCTGCTAATACACTCTTAGTTTCCCTTAAGTATGAGTTTGTGAGCGGATGTAGCCAACTATTTTGATCAACAGAAATTTAAGAGTTTTTTGCTACTACTCATGAAATTGAATATGAGGATGGTTGTGAAATATGATTATAATCATGAAACTGATGTAACTATTTATGAAATGAAAAAAAGAACATGACCGCTCCTGAGTGTCTTCTAAGACTATCAGCGGCCTCGCAAGTGTCAGACGATCTCGCGACGGTCATACCGCACCGGTGCAACAAGAACGCGCTGACATTGTGAAAAGCTGGGAATATGAGTTCCCTGTCAACCTTTACCGTGCCATTTCAATGTTTCTGGCTGGTTAGGGAAATCGACAGGCAGCCCCCCCCCCGTCACCATCCCACCACCACTCATCGTCCTTGAAGCCATTTTGCCGGTGGTGGCCATGATATTATTATACGTACGCACGTCTAATGATTCGTATTTATTACAGTATTATAAATTAGTTTTGTACATATCGTAATATATGCATATATGGCATAACATATAATAGGTATTGTATATGATACATCATTGTATGTATGTTATTATATGTACGAGAGTATTTTTACTAACGGTCACATGTGAAAATTGATCCCATAAAGTCGGATTAGTTTAACATGCTCCGTTAATTTTCGCCTGTTTTCTCGACTCCAAAAAAGTCCCCCGACCCTGCCTTAAACAAGGGGGCTGGAACATGATCCTCCTTTGCGAGGTGGGCTGTCCGATGATTAACCGTAAAGTTATAGCAGTCATAACCTATTCAGAATATGTCATGGTATAAATCAACTGTGTGGCACGGTGGCTTTTCTCATTGGCTCTTAGCTGCTGTATAAAAGATTCGGACCTTGTGTGCACCTTTGTGCACTGCAACTAGCTTTGGTTGGGAAGTAACATTTTTCGCCTAATCGCATAGTCCATGCTGTGTTTTCGAAGCAGACTTCAGAAAGAAACAACCAAAACATGCGTTACGTGATATCACTTGGAATATTTTGTTTGATCGTATGACTTACCTTGAACGTCATTGATATTAGATATTCCGCTGTTAAAATGGCATTGGTGTTCGTCTTAAATGAACCAGTGAGCAGAATCACTAATATTTGTTTGTTTCCACAGGTCACAGCTTGAGCTGCCTCGTCACAGCTCTCTCTGAGGACGACGAATCGCTGACAAATGGGCAGGCCAGCGGCAGCGTTATCCTGTCCATGCCAGACAACTGCCTCAAGATAGGTGAGGAGTCAGCCATCACGGTGGCTCTGCACGGCTCTTTGGATGCGTGCATCGTCATGTGGGGCATGGCGTTCGCCGTGTTCGGGCACAAGTTTCAGGGTGAGCATAAACGCACAGCGTGTTTCATGTATGTTGTCCTGGGCTTCCAGGCGAAGGAATGTCCAAAAATCAGGGCGTGTCGCGTGAGGTTCGGTATGTGAAGGCTCAGGGATACGGCCGAATACCGCTTAGGGTTTTGAGAAGATATTTTCTGTTAGTCGAATAGAACGTGCATGAACGCCGAGGGGAGATCCATTTTGGCGCTTGACGCTTTGAGGAGATATTTTCTGCCAGTCGCATAGAAAGTGCATGAAGGCCGAGGGAGAGCCATTTTGGCGCTTGACGTTTTCAGGGATATTTTCTGCCAGTCGCATAGAAACCAGCATGAAGGCCGAGGGATATGGCCATAGATGGTGCTTGACGTTTTGAGAAGATATTTTCTGTTACTTGACAATAAAATGCGTTGTGAAAAAAATGCTTTACATGTCCGTGTTTCGATGAGGCGGCATTGCAAGCAACATATGGAGCCGAATAATGTGTGGCGTTTAACATCATAATGTCCTGTTTTGGTACAAGAGAGGACCATGACCAAGTGACGCTAACAGCCTTCAGTCTGTTAGCGTCACTTACCGATACAAGCATAGGTTGTCAACGTCACTAACCGAAACCAAGGTGGGGTATCAGCGCCAAGAAGCGAAACCAGTATCGGGTGTCAACGTCACTAATCGAAAGAAGCATGCAGTGTCTGCGTCACTAAAGGAAGCACGCGTGGGGTGCCAATGTCACTAAGCGAAACCAGCATGGGGTGTCAGCGTCATGAAGAGAAACCAGCATGGGGTGTCAACGTCGCCAACGCTGAGTGTCAAACGATGGTCAGGATCTTTACGACACCTTTAAGAGAGGTACATGGAACATTTAGACACTGCTTCATGATGCCATGGACAGATTGGAGTACATGGGGACACGCTATGTAGGTGTCTTACACCTACTGGAGCATCACCGACACCTTAGGCCCTGTTATGTAGCCAACCCGTTTTCCGGTGTCAAAGACACCCTTGTCATGTGTCACAAACCGGCAGGCACTCCAAAGAGGTTTCACATAATGAGGTTCCACCCTTGATGACACCCTATAGGGGGAGCATTTTCCACAAAAACTTGACACCAACATGGGGTGCATTTTTTTCTCCCAGTGAACGTATATAAGACGGACAGCATGAGACAGTACACGAGACGGATTGGTGCTACACCTGGGCTGTACCTCAGGTGTTTGCGAGACCACGAATTGCGGTCTCGAATTGCCGTCTGTGGTCTCTGGAATTGCCGCCACGGAATCGTGGGCCTAGGTCTTTCACCACATTCCTGAAGGGCTAGACGGTATAGCCGATTTACGGCACTCGGCAAGGGGGCGGACACGGCCCCCTGAGACCTCGAGAACTATGTATCCGATTTCATCGTAATAAACGGCCTTCGATTTACTTGACGTGAGCTATATTTTTATAAAAACAATGCCTCAAAATTTTGGAAGGGATAGATAGGGGGTGAAATCAAAACAGGAATATTTTTGGACTTGTTTTATCTCTGTTGTTTATGGCTCGATTCCAGTGAAATTGGCATGAATCGAGAGGTTATGGATGGGGCCTTTACCATCGGTTCGTACATTTAAAATTTTGGGAAAATTCAAAGGTGTTCACAGGGTTTCGAAAATAGGAGGATTAGTTTTTCAAAAGCTGAACTAACAGAAAAGTGAAAACACCTTTTAAGTTTTTATTGGTCATGTTACGCTGAAGAAATACAAATCGTATTACACTGGTTGTATAATGTTGGCATAGACGATGTCAGAGACATGAAAAGAGGAACTGTCATTGCCACATGTTCATCAATTCAACTTTCGACCTTTGACCTTAAATGACCTCCAATGACCTTAGAACCGCATGGAATGATCTTGACTGCATTTCATATTGTCGAAAACGTTTCCAGTCATTGAATTCACTCTGTTCCCAAAATTCCATGTTACGGCTTCCGGGATATAGGCTACGCGCACTTACATTTTACGTCATAGCTCCCTGACCCAAATTGATATCAAGCTGAAACTTGGTACACAAGTAGAGAGCATCGTTTTACGTCATATGTATTTCGGGTTTGGAATTTGGAAAAACAAGGCTAAAATCATTACTATGAAATCAAATTTTGACTTTTGACCCTGACCTGGAGTTGTGAAGTGACCTCAGATTACCAAAACTGTATTTGCATGCTTGTCCAACTATTCACCTACGCACCTATATGACGTCGTAAGCTCTATCTTAAAACGCTTTTTTGGCGGCCATTTTTGTTTTACCCTCAACAGGGTTAAAAATGGCATGAGGTTCGTCCCAAAAACGTTGCCGGGCTGAGGAAAATAGGATAACGAAATTTTGTTTCAGTACATAGAAAGAATGGGTAAGAAAACTGACCACGTTCCGTGGAGTTGCGTCAAAAACCCTGGAATTGGCGAACAAAAAATCCCAGCGGGGCGAATTCAGCCCCCTCCCGGGAACAGGGTTAAGAGTGGGAGTCACATCGGTGTATGCTGGGTCGCAACGACCGTGCGGCAGGCGAGCGAGGCGGCGATGCCGGTGCTTTTGGTTCCCAGTGACGAGTTCGGCAGACGATTCTGCGCAGGGCAGAGGCGCTAGGCGGTGTGAAGCGCTGGCCGGTGACGTGATTACCACCGTGCCTAAATTAAGCAATCGCATACTTTCCCATTTCATATTTCGCTACGCACTAACACCGGCCATTTCGATACCAGTCGCTTGATTACATGCCTACTGGCACTCGACGAACTACGACCATTTGTTCGGCTGGCACACTGCCAGCCGGCAGCGGAGCACTGGCGACCAGATAAAACAGGGTAAACCGGTCAGACAAGTGCGCATACGGGACGTGGCGAAGTGTTGTTTGGTTGGTGGCGGGTGGTGGGAACAGTGCGTTCACGCCCTTCTTTCAGTCGCTGCTGTCATACATTTAAGTTGCTCTCCGTATCCACATCATTTTGCATTTTATTTCGTCCTCTCTTCAGGATCAATCGCTGCGCCATCGAGCATTATACGCCCATCTACATAAAAAGGTAGGTAGGTGCATACTTAAGCTTTAAATGAATCTGAGAATTTTCCGGGACATTACTACCAAAGGCAGGCGCGGTTGTAGAGTGGAAAATGATGCCTTTAAGCTCATCCTCGCCTTTTGACCAGTTTTCTCAGCCTGAATGTACGCGGCTGAACGACAAGGGACAAATGAAGGCTGGCTACTGCAACCTCTCTCCCCCGGACCTTCCCTTGTGAAATCCGGGACCTGGGCCTGGATCATCGCAATATCCAACCAGTGGCTGAAAGGATTGTGCAAACTGATACCAGACTTCGTGGCAAGACGGTGACGCCCGTCTATATTCTGTCGACATTACGAATTTTTGATCACGGCAGTGGCCAATGGGTGCCACCCTGCCTAATTACGCCATCGTCATTATCTTCCAATTAAGACAGCTGATTGCCAGAGAAAGGATAATTTCTGAGAGAGACGGCATGGCTTCAGATTTTATCTGTCCCTCTTCCTCTCTGGCAGTGGTACAGGCGTGTGGTGGGCCCGTGAGGTTTCAGTGCGAGTCTGAAGTACTTTTCTAGCTTTTGTTACCCGTGTGCAATCGTGCAGTCAATACAGTAAAGCAAAATTGATCTTATTCAACGCCTTCCTTATAGAACTACTGTTCCTCTTTGACCAGAAAAGAGATAATAATGCGAGCCTTCTTTACCGGCGGCTAGTTTTCCTATGGTAGCGCCATTGCCCTTTTTGCGCCACCAGTTGCTGAGCCCTCAGAAGCTATCTCGGGACGGGGGAAGGGCTAACCGTTCGTGGACCCATCCACGCCATTCGGTGGAACCTACAGTACCCATAAACTCTGGTTTCTCTTCGGATTTCGGTCACTTTGTTTTAGGACCAGACCAGAGATGACAAGAAACAAATGTGACAAAATTACGGTGATGACGATCAAAAAATCAATGTATTCCCCACTGTTCTCCGGCAAAACATTTTTGGTCTGTAATGATGCTTCATTAATTTAAGACGTGCTTTACAGATAAACCGGCCAAACGCGGAGGTATATCGCCTCATTTGGTAGACGTCGTTTGGACTGGAGCTCCGGAGTCACAAAACGTGCCGACTAAACAATAATGTTAACAGCGTTTTTATACCCAGTTCTTGTCATTTGCGCCAAGACTTCATCTGGTTAATATGCTGGAAGGCCTGGAACTGCATTCTGCAAGCGAATGCTTGAAATGAATTATCGAGCTCGCATGCATGTCGGACACAGCGCAAATACTTTGACGAAAAACAAGGCCTCAAAAATGTACCTCGAACATCGGTCAAAACGGTTAAAGTCAGTGGCGTAGCCCGGATTTTTTGGGGGAGGTGGTTCCAGGGAGTGAGCGGGTCACAACACTGAGGGGGCTCTTGAAAACTACTAATGTCTCCATGGCTAGAGCACTAGGGGTACTTCGTACTTATATTTTAGTGTCAGAAGGAATGAATCTGTCATAAGACTGAGTGACAGCACTAAAACATTTGGGGATTCCATGTGTGCGACTCTTGGCCTCCACTGCGCGAGGTTTCGAACCGTTTCATATTTCATCCACCGAAAGGCACCGAAAATTGCACAGGTTAATTATACTCTCAGCGCTATTCAAGTTACTTGTGTTTTACGGCGCTACAACAAGATTTAATTATGTTGTCCAGGAATTTTCCCAGGACCTTACACCCTGTCCCTGGGTCTGACCCACAGGTACGTATGCCTCAGCAGTACATAACAACTGCCATAGGTTAATAAGTGCGAATGATTATGTCAATTTAGAAACTGCACATAAATATCAACCATGGCGAAATTCCTTTATGCCTAGTTTACCACATTTCTACGATACATCGGTTTGATCTGGTTTGCACAGTGTTTAAAAAAGACAATGAGCATCTTGAAAATAGTACCATTTTGATGCCTATTCCCAGCCCGGGACGTACCCACGCCCAGGCCCGGTTTGTGGTGCGAAGTGTCAGCAGAACTTCTGGCTCCTGGTGCCGAAATGACAACTAGTGGAGTTTCAGGACACGGTGGCGGCGTAGCTTCCCGGCATTACGGTGACATTTATACCGTGGTTGTATCGTTCCGCGGCAAGTGGCTGGGGAGTACTGCAGGCGCACTGTTACCCTGTTCAGGTTTCGAAGACTTGTGTAAGTGAGACTGAAGTCAGACACAACTGCCCTCCTCTTATCGAGAGATTCCCCTTGCGCGCATCCATATTTACACCTATCTATAGGAATGTTCAGAATATCTTTTGAGTATTTTAAATGATATTGGTGGAGAATTTGGTTGGTTGAGAACTGAGAACTTCTGAAGCTGGGATGATAAGACCCCTAGGACCCCCTTAGCTTAGGTTACGTCATTGAGTTCCCTTCCCGAAACGCCGACACCAGTGGAGCATCCTTTCCGGTCCTCGCACATACCTTTTGGTAGGTACATACATGCCGAGGCCCCACTTACCTTTACCAGTCAGAGAGCATCCCACTACCTGCCAGAGGGGTCTTTGCCTGTGGACTAGGGCCTTTTGTAGAGGAATGGGTTTGCCTTTCCCAGCCAGGTGAGTCCCTTTAAGGAAATATCAGGGATTCCTTCGTGTGTCAAAAAAATTCAAGGGGGTCCTGGAATCCCTGGGACATTCCTGGCCACGCTATTGATTCAAGTGTTTGTGCAGAGGGATGGATACAGGAGCTTTCAGTCACTAACGAAACGATCTTATTTTGATTCTATCTTGGTTCAGAGTCTGCCTTTTAGTCTCTGTCATGCTTCATCTATCTCTGTTCATCGCTGTCTAGTCACAGTTTTTTTTAGAACGTTTTTGAAATCGCAAAATCGGAGGGTGCCTCGAACCCAGCGCCATCGAACAACTGCATTATCAGCTAACAACAAAATGAACTGGTTTGGTTCGCGATCGGCAAAAACACGCAGAACGTGGCATGTTCTTTTTACTTTTTACAAACCATTTGAGTCAACGTCAAAGAAATATCCAATTATTTTTACGGACGTGCACGGAATTGATCAAGGAACTTAGCAGCGCAACGGTAGAAGCAATGAAATTTTGAAACGCGTAAAGCCAAAACCAGTTCGTATTTCAAGACTCAGCTGCCAAAAACTTGTACGTGGCACGCTGCCATTTTTGCGGGGGAAAAAGATATATTTTCCCCATGTCTTTGGATGGAGGGGGTGCTTTCCCCGTTGCCCCCGCGCTTCAGCCGCCACTGGCTGGGCCTCATTGCGCCGCTGGCACAATCGGGGCAGGACTAGGTAACGGTGGGCTGATGGTTGTTCCAGTGTTTCGCATGTGCCTGGGACTTATTTAACCCTATTGCCAGAGGGCTCGACGGTATGGCCGATTCCCGGCGGACGGGGATTCGCCCCGCCCCCTAACATCTCGAAAACTTTACATCCGATTTCATTAACAACGGCAATCGATTTGCCATGATTTAAACTACATTTTTATCAAAAGAGGCTTCCAAAATTCCGAAAGTTGTGGATACAGGGCAAAGAAGTCAAAGTGGAGATATTTGTGGACTTCAGCTATTTATTGTCTGATTTTGAGGAAATTGGTATAAATCAAAAGATTATGAATGGGGCTTTTACCGTTGGTCCGCACATTTGAAATTTTGGGAAGATTCTTTGGTGTCACAGGGTTTCAAAAATGGGTGGAATGTTTTTTTTAACTGAATTAACAAAAAAGTTGGAACATTTTAAACTCTCACTGGTAATGTTATGCTGAGGTGTAAAATATGGATGGATACAGTGCCGAGTATATTGATCGGCGTCATACGGCAGAGGGAGCGGCAGCGAGCGCGTGAGCGAGAGGCGCGGCCGTCGAGACCGCCAAGAACAGGTGTTCGCGGCTGCGCGGCCGGGATCCGAGTATAAATACACAAATACGTAAAGTACAAAATGTCGAAACAAAGGCTCAGCACGACGGCACACACGAACAATCACTCGTACCGACACAGGGGTATGAGGTCGTAATTGGCCGAACCCTCTTTAGCCGTACCCGGGAGAAGCCACGGTACGGTGCACCGATTTTACGGTACCCTGGAAGTGCCCCATCGACATACGCCCATCTCAGCGCACGCATACGAAGGAGCCGGCCGCGCAACCACGAGCACCGGTTCCTGGCGGTCTCGACGGCCGCGCCACTCGCTCACGAGCTCGCTGCCGCTCCCGTGCCTCTCTGCCGCATGACGCTGATCCGTAAACTCCGTAAACTCCGTAAACTCCGCAAACAACCGTGGCCATCCATATTCTACAGAAGAAGTACAAAGCGTATTACAATGTTCGTATAATGTTAGCGTAGGCGGTGCCAGGGGCATGAAAAAGGGAAAACTGTCTTGGTCGCATGTCCATCATGTCAGCTTCCGATCTTTGACCGTCATTGACTTCCAATGACCTAAGAGTCACATGGAATGATCTTGAGTGCATTTGATATTGTTTGAAAACGCCTCCAACCATTTGAATTCTCTTTTTTATAATTCCATTTTACGGATGTTGTGGTCTAGGGTACGCGAACAAACATTTTAGGTCATAGCTCCGTGACCTGACCTGCTGTCAACCTAAACTTGGTAGACAAATAGAGGGCACCTTTCTACGCCATACGTATTTCAGATTTTGAATCTGGAAAGATAGCGCCAAAATTAATGCCATAAAAACATATTTTGACTTTTGACCCTGACCAGGCCTTGTGCAATGACCTCGGATTAATGGAATTATATTCTTATATTTGGCAAACTATTTTCCTATACACCAATGCAAAGTTTTAGGCACTGTTTTAAGAATGCTATTTTTTGACAACCATTTTTCTGTTACCCTCATCAGGGCCAAACATGGCCTGAGGCGCCTCCCAAAAACGTTGCCTTGTCCCGCCCCTGAGAAAACATAATTACGAAATTTTGTCACGGGACGTAGTAAGAATAGATACGAAAAGTGACCAGGTTTCGTGAGGCTGCCTCAAAAACCCTGGAATTAGCAAGCAAAAAACCCGAGGGGGCGTATTCAGCCCCCTGACGGGAATAGGGTTAAAGAGAGAATCACAGTGGGAAATGATTTCCGACGCAAACGGGACACCTTGAGAGTGAGGCAGAAGCGCTGCCAGATCCTCCTTGGGAGGGCTGCAGTCCTCAACTTCCCGCCCTTCCCCACGGATTCCGTTCAGCCCCGCCGTCCACGCAGGCCGCGGAACCCAACGTAAAACATCATTTGTTTTACTTGACACATCATCAATGCCCCACAGTCACGCAGTCAGCTCCCAGGCCGAGAATCCTGCCGACATCCTTCGAACGAGGACCTCCGATTAATTTTGCGGATAAACATTCTTCGCACTTTAGCCAATTCATTCAGAGGGAATGACTCGCCGTTAACCACTCTCACTGTGCCCTTCGGAGCCATGTGGCCACGCTGTGCCTTCCTCCATTTGGGTATTCAGCTGTCACTGCAAGAATTTTCTCCTTGAGTTGACCTGCCAAAACAGACCCTGAAGAAGGAGGGGGGAGTGAACCCTTCCCATCGGGATAGAAAAGGTGTTGTTTTTGGTGTCGAAGAACACCAGAAAATATTTGCTCCAAAAACATATTATGCTCCAAAAGTCTGATCTTCCGCCACTGTCAAAAAGCTACATTATTGCTGTGTTGACAAATTTCCAACTCTGCAAACAAATGATTATTCAGTAAGCAGACAGAATATCATAGAAGCAGGCGTGGTATCATAACTGATTTGCACCAAAAATGCCAACTTAAACCAGCCATTGAACAAATTTTTACCTTTTTTAACAACAGTATATTTTTCTAATAATAATATGAAAAACAGCCATTTAACAATACTCCAAAACAAATATTATACTTCAACACTAAGAGCAAAAAGCAAATTTCCAGCCCCGCTTTCCAAAACCCTTATGATTTCAGTTACCTTAATGCGGCATTTGGGAAATGGAGGACTGTTTCATGTTTGGGCTTGAGATCTAAAGCAAACAGGAGCGACCATGACACTTTCCGGCAATTACGTGTTCTCTTACACTAACGGAGATAAATTTTCGCATCTTGGGTCCTGGAAACACACCTCGACGCGGTGGAGAAATCGTTCTTTGCCAGAACGTATTGATTGTTTAAGAAAACGACCAAAGACCGAGGCAATGCTGGTGAGGATCGATCCAAGTCAATCAGTGCCTAGTTGGTACAAATAAACGTTTTGAATAGATACCGTATTTCAATTAAAATTTTGTGATATACATCCAGGGGCTGCGCCACGGGTCCGAGAGTAGGGGACAGGACGGGTGAACCTTTTGGGCTTCGGTGGCCTGTCTTTTTAGGGCTAATCTGTCCCTTTGGAGGCCTCATAAGGCGGTAATGGACCTGGGATGCAGGTTTAGCCTATCGTTGAAGTGTCAAAAGTGATGGCCGGTACCTAAACTCCTAAAAAAGAAAAAAAAACGATCGTAAGGGATAGAAAGGGAATGGGATCCCAGTGACGGTGAGTCTCCAGTAGTGCTAAGGGACCTCCTGGACTGGTGAGCCTCTATGGGGAGGGGACCTCTTGTCTCTGTGGGGAGGGGACCACTGAGGAGGAGTGGGCCTCCCAATCTCATTCCTCGCGAAAAAAAAACACTCAATCTTTGTGCGATCGTTACTGGAGACAGGAACTGAGTCGCATGCTGAAGCGTCAGCCAATGGTGTAATGCGTCTGTGACGTTCACATCTTCGAAGCGGCTCAGGCGGTTCGAGCTGGCGCCGGGACGATCCCGTTCGGTGAAGAGCGCTCCTCTGGCGCCGACCCGTGTTCCGCGCCACCCGCCCGGACTTGGACCTCGGCGGCAGGCACGGCACTCGAGCAGCACGAACGAACCGTGCAGCAACCGGTGTCGTTCTGCCGTACATATTTATGTAATCATCACCGCAGATACAACCATGTGTATCTTGAGCCAATGTTGTCGTTTGAGTCAGAAAGATACGACAATCGTTGAAAGCATTGCTATTTTCTTTCAGTGGGAATACGGCATTAATTTCGATCATCTGAAAACATCCTGATGATCAAAAATAAAATGAACGGACACCGTTCTTTAAATCCGCGACAAATTTAAGGATTCCCGTCAAATTTAGGGCACAGCCGACATTGTGACATACAAGATTTAATCTTATTGGTGGCGGTAAGAAGAATTTGCGCGTTCCTCATTGCCGTCTTTTCTTTTTCTGCGCGAACTGATCGTGATCAGAATGAATGTTTACCCTAACCGCTGTCACGAAAACTTGACCAAGACAGCTGTAAAAAATGAAGAAGTAGAAGAGAATGTTCGGCTTTCCCCCGAACTCCCCAAAACTTCCGAATACGATCTCAAAAATCGAAATACTGGTCCAGAATTCCGGCTTGAAATAGAAGTCTCCACAAACTCCTTTGTCGACTGAATGTCTTGGCTTTTTTGCGAGCTTTTCTTGGCACCCACGCTTTCGCCAATCAGCCGTTTGACACCAACCATAAGACGTAGCAGCTCTACAAAATGGAATGTAAATGCTCACGCATACGTCAATAAGGTGCCCAGTAATTGCGATTTGGTTCACTGGTGTGCTGAATTTGAAAAAAAATCTGTTTTCGGAGTCTACTGTTCCACGTACATTTGAGGAGCTGATGAACTTTAAATGATGTCATGTGATGAAAGTTTATCATTTTTTTCTTCGGAGGAATGACAGGCACCCCGTATTTATTCCCATCGAACAAGTTAACATAAGTTAACGTCACAAGAAGAGCATTCCGCATTCACGATCAACTATTACGCATTACGCACTGAAATGATCAATTTACTTGTGTGCGGTCCACGGTCAGAAACCAGCGTACCAGGAGTAATTTTTGGAGCTCATCTGTTTACAGACAAGTCAAAACAGCGTTGCTTGCTTTTTAGAAATGTTTTAATGCTGCCCATTTGACTGTATAAATATATATTTCTGACTGTGCATTTGCAATCGTTCAAGGACATGCTCCGTGACACCTCACGCGCATCAAACACCAATCCCTCTGCCTGTATTCCAAGGGCGACGGCACCTTGTGAAAGACCAGCACACTCCAAATCACACGAGTAGAGCTCGCGCCACAATGCCATTTCCATGCCTGGGTTTCAGCATCACCTGGGTGTACACGATTGCACGCGATTGCACACCACCATCCCACCTCCGCGTATGACAAAAATGAAATCTACTCGTCCTAAGCCGTTCGCCCACGCGCGTTGCGTGTGCCACATGTTCAGCAGGGAGAGCACCGCACCGACTAGCGGCGACGAGAGAGCCAGCCGGCGGCCGCGGGGAACAGACAACAGGCGGCGGCGGCCGGCGGTGCGGAGGCCGACGTCCATCCGGCTGCAGCAGCCCACTACGATAAATACTGGAGGTGGAGCAGGGACCGGGCCGGGCCGAATCACGTGCTGCCTGCCGCCTGAAGACCAGCGAAACACGGACGGTGGTAAAGCGCCAAAATCAGGGTGTTACGATGACGTCCGTTAGCTGGAGGCAAACTTGGAGTCAAGGATTGATCAAACGACACGGTCAGAACTGCAAAAGACGATCTGCTACTGCCTCGAGCGAAACCGAAAGCCGAATGAACTTTTAATACAATGCATTGGAAAACATTACGATTGTGAGCCGCCAGGTGCAAAAAACGCTCATATGAAAGCAGTACCACCAGATGATTTTCGATCTAAGTACCATTACACCACAATGGCAACATTCAATGCGCATAATCTGTCGGGGACAACTCACTTGTACAATGGACCCATCAACACCGCACAGTCCGTACCATGCAAAGAAACAAGTTTCGCAGCCGAGAAAGAAGAACAGCAGTGTTGCATGGCTGGCCATATTCACAACCAGACGGACAGGTCATATCACCACTCCGCAGGTTCGGCCGTGCACTATCGCACCGACGGAAACCGGTCACCAGACCCGGAGGACGTATAAAACCGAGCTCAACGCAAACTGAGTTCAATGGACTACTGTCAGGAGCAGTGAGTAACGTCGGGAGTGAAGTCAAAAGAACATTACTGTTGGAAAACTCATCGGGTGTGTTCATTAGTTACATCGCGACTAAATTAGACCAGAAAAAGAAATCAAATAATGAAAAGCTGATTGGCACAATGGCAATCGTTTCGACGTGGTCCTTAACCCTATTCGAGGCAGGGGAGGGGGCTGAATCCGCTTCCCCCCAGGTTTTTTGCTTGCCAATTCCAGGTTTTTTAACGCAGCTTCAAGAAACTTGGCGACTTTTCCTACCTAATCTTTCTACGTACTGTGACAAAATTTCGAAATTCTGTTTTACTCAGGGGCGGAGCAAGGCAACATTTTTGGGAGGCACCTCAGGCCAATTTTGGCCCTGTTGAGGGTAAAAGGAAAATTACCACCAAAGATAGCGTTTTTAAGACAAAACTAAAAACTTTATATGGATGCATAGCAAAATACTTGGACAACGTGCAAATACAATTTCGTTCATATGAGGTCACTTTATAAGGTCAGGTCAAGGTGAAGTCAAAATTTGGTTTTACAGTAATAAGTTCGGCGGTATTTTTTCACATGCCAAACCCGAAATATATATGACGTAGAATAGTGCCCTCTACTTGTGTATCAAGTTTCAGCTTGATAAGCTTGATATGAGGTCGGGTCACGGAGCTATGGCCTAAAATGTCAGTGCGCGTGCCCTATATAACAATAGCCATAAAATGGAATTTTTGAAATAGAGTGAATTTAAAACATTGACAACGTTTACAGACAATATTATATGCACACCAGATTACTCCAAGTGATTCCAAGGTCAATGGATGTCATTTAAGGTCAAAGGTCGCAAGTTGACCTCAAGAGCATATGACCATGACTGTCCCCCCTTTTTCATCTCTCTGGCACCGCCTATGCTAACATTATGGGAACGTTGAAATACGATTTGTACTTGTTTAACATGACATGACTAGCAGAAGCCAAAAAAGTGCTTTTACCTTTTTTCTTCATTCAGTTTCTGGAAAACTAATCCTCCTTTTTTTAAAACTCTGTGAACGCCTATGAATTTTCTCAAAATTTCAAATGTGTGTCAATGGTAAAAGTCCTATCCATAATCTCTCGATGCAAGTCAATTTCATTGAAATCGGTCCATAAACAACAGAGTTATAAGAAATCCAAAAGCACCCCCCATTTTCATATTTTTGTCCCCTGCATCCACCCCTTTCAAAATTTTGAAAGTTTCTTTTTTGAAAATGTAGTTCACATCATGGTACATCGATTGCCGTTTGTTGCGGTAAAATCGGATGTGTAGTTCTCGAGACTCGGGGGGGGGGCGAATCCGCCCCCCCCCTGCTGAGAATCGGCCATACCGTCTAGCCGGTAATAGGGTTAATGCAACCTGTATCAATTTGGATAAAACTGCATTAATCGGCCAGACTAAATTTAGCCGCTGGTTCCCGGTGTTTTCCGTGGGGCAGGCTGGACGTGTTTGTACCACGTCTCGCGCAGTCCGTCAGTGCGGGCCAGGGCTTGGCTAGCCTTGAACTGGGCGGCGCTGAGCGGCAGGGTTCCCCCTGAAGCCTGCCGGCGCGGGACCGGTGCTCGGCTGACCTTGAACTGGGCGGCGCTGAGCGGCAGGGCCGTGTCGATCTGGCGCTCGAGTCGCTCCAGCTGGACGGTCAGCGAGATGAGCTGGCCCAGCTCGGCGGCGGCCGCACTGGCGCCGGCGCCCGGCAGCAGGCCGAACACCAGCGCCGCCAGGCTACCCAGCGCCGGCTTCGCGTCCAGCTGCTCCCGGCTCCAGTCGGGCATCATCTGCCGACCATCGCGACCACCCGTTATGCGCTACACCCGCCCGTCACACGTCGACAGCGGGTAGCATACACCGCGCGCCGCACGCCACATATCTGCACATCGACCGAGTGCATACCCCGTTATAATCTTCTTAGGGGTCCCATGTGGCATAATCTGGCCACCGCGCAGCGGCACGACAGAAATATCCCACTCAGGAAAACCCATGAGTAGAAAATAGCCACCTGGCAACCGCAAGACGCAAGGCGCATAAGCTCGCAGCCAATGCAGTGACCATATTACCGAGGCAGCAAAAACATCAATATCCTAAGGTATGTGACACCTCTAGGAAAGAAAGACACCAAAACAGCAGGAAAACACCAACAAACCCACAAATTTACGCAGACGCGGGCGGAGCCCTTTTTTGACCAAGCCAGGGTAAACAGCTATTGGACACCGAAAAATTTTGCCTTGTTTTTTCAAAGCCTGTTTCGAAGAGACGAAAAAATCATCCAAAATCCAGAAATCACCCAGTCATCCAAAATCTAAATTGTCCAACGCCCATTATCATAGAGCAATTTCGCTTTCCGAATCCTACGAGTGCGGTGGAATTTGCGAACCGTACACATTAACGATCTACTGCGGCATGTTACTTCGACACAAGCATGACCAGAATTTGCTGAGGACTTCAAACACACCTTGTCCGCAATATGCGTATGAATCTTTCCGTCGCTGCCCACTTGAAATATTGAGTAGCCATCATACCAGCTGAAAACAGACATGACACAATAAGACATGTCAATTAACAACATGATATTCAGCCTGCTGAACAGGACGCATGCAATACAGTTTCGCAACGGTGATTAACGGCCTTTTTTCTTACAAAAATCGCAGCTTGATACCGTGAACTGGTATGAAATCGCAATCCTCGAAATTCGTGAGGAAATAAGTGGTCATCTTTAAAAAGTGATAGGTGCCTGGAACGACGTAAAAGCGGTTCAATAAATGGGCGAAGCTTACTGGAATCCGCAGTTTCTTGTTTGCGTGAAAACAACCGGAACGTATAGTGCTGCACTTACTCCACCCCCTGCTCATCAATAGTCTTCCGCAGCCTTGAAGATGTTTATCTTCCAAAACATCAGCATGGACCTGAGGGCGCTGATGCCCCGGATCCTCCAGCGGATTCGAATGGTGTCGTCCTCCGGGTGCGCCGAGCTCTGCAGCACGTCCAGCGTCACGTAGCTGAACTTGATGTGGCCGACGATGCGCAGCAGGGCGCACTGCTTGATGTACGACACTATCCCCCTGCGACCAAGCGTCCAGATTCACTTTTAAACGCTGGCGCTCACTTCACGCGAAGAGAATGTTCTAACACTTACATACGACCACGGATTACATTGAGCCTTGGGTTAGGACACGTAGCCTCGTTTCCAAGTCATCGCAACATAGGGAAGGCTTAAAATTCTGTAGACAGATTACACACTTTCACAGATATCAATCTGTGCGACGGGATTAGCACCAAGGATCGCCATGACTTACATAGACTTCGTTCCGCGTATCCTGTTGTCGAAGACAAGATCCTTGTGATACACAGAGAAATCTTGCGTCATGACGAAAATTCGCGGAAGCTGCAACATGAAAATGGCAACGCTGGTGACCAATCGGGAAAACGATCGGGTATATGCTTGCAAATACTATACCGTGTCATCGCAAACCACAGTATAACAGGTCATCAATTTAATCGTCCAAAGACGGGCATCACATATAGCGCACTCCTTCCCTGGTAGCACATGCTTTACCAAGTCAACAGTTCGAAGGAACAACCAACGCATAATAGACATGATCAGTAATGCCACTGTTCAAGCCACAACCTCCTTTTAACGGCAATATCACAACAAAACAATCGATCACCAAGCAGAACTCCCTGTCAGAAAAACTGCCCACGATCACGTTCATCGGCGGCAAACCAGACAGCATATATCGTCAGCCAGCTCGGCGGTCCGGCGGTCGGCTCACGTTCTCCAGCAGGTTCGCCTCGACGGCGCGCAGCTGGTCCGGGCTGGGCCGCTGGCGGTCGGGCGGCGCCGCCCGCTCGGCCGGCCGGTCGGCGCCGGGCGGGCCGGGCGGCTCCGGTCCGGAGGCCGACAGCGCCGCCTGGCTGAAGGCGCGCCGCTCGCAGTCGGACAGCGCGGCGGCCCGCAGCAGCCGCCAGTCGGTGGTGCTCTGAAGGGCGCGCGCCGCCTCCATGGCCGCCAGCTGACGCGTCAGCCGGTCGATGTACCGCACCACGTGGTGCGGCGGGGCCGGCGCCGGCAGCCGCGCGCCGGCAGTCGCCAGCGCCGGCACGTTCAGGCTGAGCGAGGCGAACGGGCGAACTAGCAGCGCCAGAGCTGTCACCGCCGGTGACGGCCGCGCCTGCCAGCAGGGTCCGATCAGAGAGCGGGACACAGCCGCCCCTGCTGGCAGAGTCTGGTCAGAGGCGCCGGACACAGCCGCTCCTGCTGGCAGAGTCTGGTCAGAGTCCGGTCAGAGGACAGGACACGGCAGCCCCTGCCGAAAGAGTCCGGTCAGAGTCCAGTCAAACGGCAGAACATAGCAGCTCCTGCCGACAGAGTCTGGTCAGAGTCCGGCCAGAGTCTGGTCAGAGTCCGGCCACAGGGCAGAACACGGCAGCTCTTGCAGACAGTCTGTTCAAAGTCCGGCCAGAGTCCGGTTAGAAGGGCGCCGCCCCTACTGGCACAGTCCGGTCAGAGGGGCCGGATACAGCCGCCCCTACTGGAAGTGTCCAGTCAGAGTCCGTTGAAAGCGCCGAATACAGCCGCCCCTGCTGGCAGAGTCCGGTCAGAGTCCGGTCAGCAGAGTCCGGTCGGTCCGCCTAGCAGCAGAGTCCGGTCAGAGCAGTGGGTAACGGCCAGGTCCGCCAGCAGAGTTCGGTCAGGGTCCAGTCAGAGGAGCAGGACAAGGGCGTATCTGCCAGCAGGTCAGCTGAATAGGGCAGGAGAGTGGCCTGTGGCGCCGACCTTTGGTTGGTTGGTTACTGGGCTATTTAACGACGCTCTCGACTGCCAGTCATTTCGCGTCATACATCTCTCACGCCAGTTGTCGCGGGGATGGCAAAATGTCGCTATTACCCGAACTCGAATCGGGAGCCTTCTGGCCACAAGGCGAGCATAGTAACCACTACACCACGCCAACTCCGTTGCCGTCCTCTGCATCCAGTTAACAGACTGGGCAGAGCAAAGGCTGGCATGAAAATGGAAAAAACCATGCAGTCAATACCACCTTCCCATTACAACATCCATGTGTAATGGGAACACATAAATGATGTGTCAACAAATTGCCATGACGAGAATCATAAAACAACTAAAATGATTTGGATGCCATAACGTGGGCTTCCCAACAAAGGCAGCACACACAGCAGATGTGTGATTATTGGAACTCTCTGAATAGAGTATTTTCCAAGTCCATGTAATTCAGTCAGCTTCTCAAATTCAAACTGGCAAGACATGCAGCATACAACTTTGATTTAAAGCTGGTGGCTGAACCATTTTGGATGAGAATTTTGCTACACATATGACATATCTGCTCCCACACAAACACATCTCCCAAACAATGACAGAGTATGCTACCATTGTCATATACTTCTGTTTCATACCTGACTGTTTCCTGTGGATGAAATTCCACTCTGGGGTGCCACATCTTGAGGCCATGCCCAGAGGAAATCTGCAAAGCTGTGATGTCTTGAAGCAATGAGTCATTTTTAGTTGTTGACTGTGACCTGAAAATGGACAAAAACAGTGTTTGTTAAGGGAAACTTGCGGACACTGGTACGAAAAAGAAGCAAGGATCATCTCCGCGAAACAGATCAACAAGTGATACAGTCAGTCAGCAGTTCACAGGTGTTGTGAAATATGACGCCATTGGAAGACTTCTTCAAAAACAACAGTCTCGAAATTCGAAATAAGAGACAACACTACAGCGGGACAGGAAGGTCGACAGGGGCCAAAGACAGGGATGAGCAGGGGCATAACCAGGATTTTCTTAAAGGGGGGCCCGGAGCTCAGTGTGAACCGAAATCATACGAAATCCACCTGCCGGGAAGACGATGTGCAATGGTTTTCACAAAAAATGCGAACCTAAGGGGGTATGGGCCCCCGGCCCCCCTTGGCTGCAACTGTGGGGATGACTTCTTGGGAAGGAAGGACAGAGAAGGAAAACTGGGGTGGTAATGGAATACGGAACGGGAACTGGATGGGATAGGGATAGATGACTGTAATGGGCCGGGCGTGAAAGGGTATTGGGTCAGGAGACCAAGGTTAGTAAGTCAAGGGTTCATATGGGAAAAAGTTCGCAGTTAAAGGCTACGCTTCATAAAATTCGTATGGTAAAAACCTCTTATGGTAAAAGGTTCGTTTCAGCAAAGGTTTGTATCGGGAAAGAATTCATAATGGGAAAGGTCCGCAATGCCAAAGGATGGCATGGAAAAGGTTCGTGCAAAAAATGCACGGGAAAAGGTTTGTAAGAAAGGTTTATAAGCAAAAGTTCCTATCAGAAAACGTTCGCATCGGAAAAGGAACGGACCTAAAATAATAGCTTAGCCTAACCTAGCCTAACCTAACCTTTCTGTTGGCCCACCCTTTATCAGCCTGGGGCCTCTAGTATCTTATACCGCGCCTTCGGCGCGGGGTGGGGTTTTGGCGCAAATCCGGAACGGACCTTTCCAATACGAGCCTTGCCTGATACCAACCTTTTCCGGTATGAACCTTACGTTTACGAGCCTTTGGCCACGAACCTTTCCCACACAAACTCCTGACATTTTGTTGCTCGGTCCCAATTCATCCCCCGTCCTCTTGCTGTGTTGCTGTCTCCTTTGCCGAATTTCTAGACTGTGGCGTTCTTGTGGAAGCATTCAGTGAAGTCACATTTCTCAACACTTGTGAACTGCCATACATTGCCAGTTTACAATGATCTGTTTTGCGGAGATGATCCCCATGATCTGTACTCCTGCTAGCTGTGGAGGTGGTGGGTGAATGGATTTCGGGAAGTTGTGGCATTGATAAGGCCTTAAATACTTCAACTGAACTGCCTTTTCATAGCACATCTTTTGGTACCAATATGGCTAGGCAACTGTGTGAATTTCTAGAATTAAGAGAAGTCAGAGCTGCTCAACCATTACCAAAACTTGAACACCACCAAAATGGCTACTTATGTTAATGTTACTATTTTTACGTAATGTTTCCATCTTTCAAAGTTTTTCATCATGCAAATAAAAAAATTTTTTGAAACCAAATGGCAATGGCACCAAATAAATGGAGCCACAAAATGATATTTGAAATCTGTGAGGAGTGTACTGCAGAATTACACCATTTGCTTCTCTGGGGATGTTAGCGAAAAAAATGAGGAGAACTATGGTCTCAAGTCAACAGTAAGATTATGACCGAGCATTTACAGTGGGGGAAAACAATAGTAATAGTAGCTGTATAAAGCTTGAAATGCAATACTGATGTGTACTTCTTACAATTTCAACCAAAAAACCTGAATCATGCGTTATTTCCCCCGAAATAAATTGCGTCGTCCCTGTCGCATCAACTGTCCGACGCTCGCGTAGGAACTTTTGACGGTTCTGCCTTAAATGGTTTGTGTATGTGATATCTAGACGCTGACTTGTCGTCGGTCGGATCCAAGGTCCGACCAAGAGTAATGAAAAGGTTTAGAAAAAACTAACATGGAATATAAATTATCTTAAAAAATGTTAGTAATGGTATTATAATTTGTATTAAAAATATGGAGAGGTGAAAGGTTCATTTTGAAAGAAATACATCAACAGAATGATAAAAAAGTAGTAAAATAAAATACCTGAAAAGGAAACCTGGATGGAAAATTGAAAAAATTTGAACAAATGAAATGAAACAATAAAAGAGAAATTACCTAACCTAAAACAGTAATGTAATGTAACTTAATGTAACACAATGTAACCTAACCTAACCCAACCCAACCTAACCTAACCAGACCAGCACATGGCCCCTATTTAGATATTACCTAAGACTGTGCTTTGCACAATCCCTTTACCAAACAGAGCCAAGCCTGATCGCACCCTTGTCAGCCTCCGGCCTCTAGGACCCTATACTGTGCCTGTGGTGTGGGGTTGCACCTTTGTCACAACATTTCTGTCTGTTATTTCCGGGTATGTCCAGGGCGAAACAACCCCCATCCAGGGAGCATCTGGCAAAGTTGTACTGGATACTGCAATGATATAATGCTATAATATTATCATGTATCATTATAATAGTAATCATATAAGATACCAAAACAGTGATATAAAAACATAATAATAATAATAATAAAAATAATCATAATCATAATACTTCCACCCAAAACTCTGTTTCCAACAACATCCCCATATTCAACATATCTAGTTGGCGTGGAGCATTAAATGCCATATTGTAATAATACTGGAGATATCCCAACTATCATCTAATACAACAATGTAACAATGCAATACTTCAGCAGTTGCTTTAAATTCAATCTGTGGCAACAAAATGAAAATTTCATATATATGACATCCTTAACTGCTTGAAGATGTCTGCATGGTCTTCACACATCCTTCAGGTCAACAGCCTTAATGTTGGTGGCACTACATTTTGTGCTGTGGAATAATGCTTTTCTCCATCAGCCATCCATGCCACAATAGTACTGGGCAGTATGTTATCATTATGATTATATTGTTATTTTTCAAGAAATTCAGGTGGTCAGAAGTATGATTAGAGACATGATGATATGTTCTTTACAATAGTGGCTATCATATTAAGGATTGTTTGCAATTAAGTCAGTCAGAAACTTACCTTCAGCCAGGTCTAGCCTGGAAAACACAGCACATTCTGACAATATGTCACTGGGGCCTAGCTAGGAAAAAAAACAGGCTTGGGCAGCTTCCTAAAATCTTGTGTCAAGACTACCACACAGGGGCAGTAATGCCTTTCTTCATGCAGCACAATGGATCAGGGATCACATTATCACATACACTAAAACAATGCAAGACACCCATTAAATCAACAGAAAGGTATGAATTTTGGCATGTTTGAATATTCACCATATGCTTTACACACAAACAGGCCCATTATTATGGCTCTCTAACTAATAACCCATGATGATGATGTGTACTCCCAACCATGTATTTCACTGCTTCTACATATTAAGGGTACACAAACTCGACATAAGTACAATGTAAACATGCTGCTTCAGTATTTGATACATACTCCAATACTGCAAAAATTCTGGATATCACTCAGATATCATTATACATCCCTTTGCCCAGAAAATGTTCCAGGGATCTGCAGTAAGAAATTATAGCTCATGTTCTGCACATGTTTGCTGGCAAATCAGCTCATACAGCTTCTTCACAGGGGAGTGGGAACTCCACAGTTGGGGGAGGGGCGTTGGGGTGGGGGGGGGGGCAACGAGACAGTTTAGGTTAGTCAGTGCCCATAACATTAATGTTAAGTTTCAAAAATACTTCGGCAGCTGCCCCTCCCCCCACTTCCCGCGTTTTCCCTCCGGTTCACGCGTCCCGTCTTCAGTCTTGAAGCAAACTGTGTCTCTTCACTGGTCAGCCAATCAATCGTACGATATTTCTGAATTCACGCCAAGCATGAATAGCAACCACCCACCTCGTAGAAGGCGTTTTAACACGATCCTCACCGTCTGCATCTAATTAGCTTGCTTGCCTAGCGGTGGTCCAGTGTCGAGGTTTCTTTGCAGTCCAGTTTCGTTTTGGCTCTGGAGCTATCTTCGCACGTCCCTCTTCAACGCGCTTACAAATTTTGCGGAAGCTTCCACCAGCAAAGCCAGCGTTCGCAATCCTGACGCAAAACAGACATTTGTGGTTTTCTTGGCGAAAGTACCAGCATTAAATTAAAGATCGAGGGCGTTATAAGCCAACACTAAATGAATACTGATGATACGACGGTTCATAGCTTACACTCTGGACCAGAGTAATCTGAAGCAGCACGAGCCATCTGAAGTGAAAATGCATTCGCCTGCATGGGGCCCGAAATTGGACATTTTCTACGTAATGAATGGATGAATGGTGGCCATACATGACCTGCTGTCCTAATTCATTTTCAAGTGGTATCTTACGTAACATATCCAGAATGTCTAGTGGGAGCAGAGATATTTCATAGTTTTTCGGTGTTGACTATGTTGCCATTTCTGAGATTTGCAAAAAAAAGAATTCATTGACACATTTTGTCTAATTGTCCATATATGCATTGCAGTACCAAACGTTTCAAATATATCAATGTACCACTGGGCTGCTTATCTGTTTCAGAGTTCGTCAGTCACGGCGGGCCTTGGTCATGGTCATAATCTAAATAAAACGGCTGCAGGGGATATGTTCCCTACAGTCTTCCAAGCATGATGACCTTTCACCCCGTAATTTTTAAGGCATCAAGGCGTTCCCCATTGGCGAAACAATTTTTGAACTTTGAAATGCAACAAAAGTGATATTAGAGTTTTTGTTAGCGCTTCAGGGGTCTCACTGACAGTCTCAGGGGGACTTTGTCCGTGCCAGAAGCCCGGTTATTACACCCGGGGACCCTATGGTTATCCAGCGCCCCTATAAAACCCAAATACCGTCTCAGAGGCCTTCTTATCGCCGTTGCTTCGCAGGGGCCCTGCGGCCTTTTTGGCAGTTTCAGGGGTCATCTACGGTGTACGGACCCATCTTGCCGTCTCAGAAACCACTTTACCTTCCTGGGGCCCTTGACAACATCAAGAACCCCTCAAGGTTTCAAAAGGCCAGTGTAGCTCATTTGTGGCTCCTCTCGAGGCTGGGAAGGTCACCGGCGAATCCCCGTTCAAGAGACCCCTCTGGCTGGCCAAGGTCCTCTTATGCCGTGCTAGGCACTCTCTTAAGTTCTTTCCGTCTCAGGTGCCTCTCTGGCAATTTTAACAGTCTCATGGACCTTTTGCCGTGTTGTGGCCCCTTGCGGTCCCAGTGGCCCTTGAAGAGTTTTAAGGGCCCTTCTTTCCATCTTAGGGGCCATCTTACCGTGCCAGGATCTTATTGACCATCCCGGAGGCCCTCTGACTACATCAAGAACCTTGAGCTTTTCACTCACAGGGGCCCCATAGGTACTCAGTCCTCATCTTGGCCGTCTCAGGGGCATTTGAGCCATCTGGGAGGTCTCAGGGACACTCTGTCGTGCTAAGGCCCTAATATGGTCTTAGGGACCCATTGGGAGCTTCAGGGGCCCTCTATGCGTCTCAGAGGTCATCGAACCCTCCAGGAGGCCTCCCTGACTGCATCAAGAGCCCGTCAGGTTCTTACTGAAGCCCCGTGAAGCTCCTACGGGCCCCTTTCGTGGCTACTTTGAAGTCTGACAGGGGCCCCTTCGCAGGCCTCGGGGAGTGGGCGATCGCCCCCATTGTTCTCCATTTGGATCCGTGCCTGGCCCTCGTAATCAGTGGGGCCCCATGTGGTTAAAATCACTGTCGGATTTTAAAGGGGCTCCCCTGAAGTGTGAAAGGGGGGTCATGCTCGCCTGTAAAGACGTTCCTAAGCGACCTGGCGGATGCCTCTTACAGGTCGGCAGGGACATCTTTACAGGAAAGCAGGGGCCTCTGAATGGTCGTTTAGGAGCCCCTGTTGGCCAGGGGGGTCACTGCCTGTTTGTAGAGGGCACCCTACCCACCTGTAAAGGGCCCCTTTCAACCTCTGAAGTCAGGGGGAAGGGGCCTTCTTCATAGCATTCAGACCGAAAGGAGGTCCCTTCAGAGGATGACAGGGGACCTTTATGGGCCGATAAGGGGCCCTCCCCAGAGAAGCAATGAACTCCCCTACAAGGTAGCAGGGGCCCCTAAACGCTCATTCAGACCATGGGCCCCTCTTCATAGCACATAAAGTCTTCTTGTATATTCGGAGTACGTTTTTTTAGGTTTGTAAGCCTTCTTCAATGCTTAAAACACTCTTATTTTGCTTTAATTGTCTGTTTCGGACAGTGCAAGACGCCCTGCGGGCGCCTCGCCTTATCCAAAGAACTGGGGCCTTCGGCCCCAGGGGGGCCCGCTCGGCCGCCAGGGAAACCCACTTGGCCTCCAGGGGGGGGGGGCATGGCCCCTTTGTTCCCCGTTGGCTACGCCACTGACACCCATGCCTTTGAATGCAGTGAGAGATGGTAATCTTCGCTATGACTGTTGTGTTCTTTATCTATTTGTTTGTATTTTACAAGGGAACCCATGGAAGTCTCACAGTAAGTTTATGCACTAGGGTGAATGATTCACACTCTTAACATTTTATTTAATTTTTTTTTCGGTTTTCCGGTCTTTCCTTTTCAGCTTAAGTCTTTTTCGATGCATTTTTTCCCAGTAAAAATAGTAAATGAAGTAGGAAGACATAACGTTCCGATATCCAATCGGATATCCGGCCGAATATCCGGCACCCTGATGCGACATATCCGATAACCGGCCGGATCACGAACATCCCGATCCGGTGTATCCCTAGTTAGTTGTCACGCGCGTACGGAAACGACATTTTTATGGACGATTTTATTATGCAGGCGTCAAAACAGACATCAATCGTCAACACCGTTCAACTAATTGTTAACCGCATTAAGGATCGGGAGGCGGACGCCCCACTACAAGCGTAGCCAAAAGGGGAGCAGGGGACCGCCCCCCCCCTGCGTTGCAGGACAAACTACGATTGATATCACTTTTGTTACATTTCAAGTTCGAAAACGTGTTTCGCCAATGGGAAACGCCTTGACACCTTAAAAATTACGGGATGACAAATCACCCCGTTTGGAAAACTGTGAGGAACATATCCCCTGCAGCCGTTTTATTCAGATTACAACCATGACCAAAGTCCGCTGTGACTGACGAACTCTGAAACGGGTAAGCAGACCAATAGTACATTAATATATTTGAAACGTTTGGTACTGCAAAGCATATATGAACAATTAGACATAATGTGGCAATGAATTCCTTTTTTTGCAAATCTCAGAAGTGGAGACACAGTTAACACCGAAAAACTATGAAACATCTGCGCTTCCATTAGACATTCTGGATATGTTACGTAAGAAACCACTTAACCCTATTCCCGGCAGGGGGGCTGAATCCACCCTCCTCGGGTTTTTTGCTTGCCAATTCCAGGCTTTTTAACACAGCTTCACGAAACTTGGTCACTTTTCCTAGCTATTTTTTCTACGTGCCGCGACAAAACTTCAAAATTCTATTTTGCTTAGGGGCGGAGCCAGGCAACGTTTTTGTGAGGCACCTCATGCCATTTTTGGCCATGTTGAGGGTAAAAGGAAAATGTCTGCCAAAAACAGAGTTTTTAAGACACAACTTAAAACCTTATATGGATGTATAGCTAAATAGTTGGACAATGTGCACACAAAAGTTTGTTCGTCTGAGGTCACTCTGCAAGGTGATGTCAGGGTCAAAAGTCAAAATTTGTTTTTTTTGCAATAATTTTGGCGCCTTTTTTCAAATGCCAAACCCGGAATATATATGACGTAGAAGGGTGACCTCTACTTGTGTACTAAGTTTCAGTTTGATACCAGGCCGGGTCACGGAGCTATGACCTAAAATGTCAGTGCGCGTACCCTATATCGCAATAGCCATAAAATAAAATTTTTGAAATAGAGTGAATTCAAATGATTGAAAACGTTTACAGGTAATATTAAATGCACACGAGATCATTGCAAGCGACCCCAAGGTCACTGGAGGTCATTTCAGGTCAAAGGTCACAAGTTGATCCGAAGAACGTGTGACCATGACAGTTTCCCCTTTTCATGTCCCTGGCACCGCCTATACTAACATTATACAAACATTGTAATGTAATTTGTACTTCTTTAGCATAGCATGACTAGCAGAAGCCAAAAAAGTGCTTTTGTCTCTTTTGTTCATCCAGTTGTTAGAAAACCAATCCTTCTATTTTTAAAACCCTGTTAACGCCCCTGAATTTTCTCAAAATTTCAGATTTGTGGACCCATGGTAAAAGCCCTATTTATAATCTCTCGATTCATGCCAGTTTCATTGAAATCGGTCAATAAACAACGGAGTTATAAGAATTCCAAAAGTACTCCCCATTTTGGCATTTTTGCCCCCCTGTATCCACACATTTCAAAATTTTGAAAATTTCTTTTTATGAAAGTGTAGTTCACGTCACGGCAAATCGATTGCCGTTTGTTGCGATGAAATCGGACGAGTAGTTCTCGAGATCTCAGGGGGGCCGAATCCGCCCCCCGGCCGGGAATCGACCATACCGTGTAGCCCTCCGGGAATGGGGTTAAAATTGGATGAGGACAGCAGGTCATGCATGGTCACCATTTATTCGTGCGTTAGGTAAAAAAAATGTCTAATTTTGGGTCCCATGCAGGCGAATCCACGTTCATTTTAGAGGGCTCGTGCTACTTCAAATTAATTTGGTTGAGAATGCATGCTGTGGACGATCGTATCATCAACATTGAACTAGCTTTGGCTTAATATCCTCGATCTTTATTTTAATGCTGGTACTTTCGCGAAGAAAACCACAGCGTCATAACTGCGGATTGGTGGAAGCTCCCGCAAAATCTGTAAGCGCGTTGAAAAGGGACAAGGCGAAGATAGCTTGACATATCCAAGGATGTCAGAAGCACCGCAGGTTATATTTGAAGTCCAAAACTACCAGTTTAACTCATAATATCAATTAATCACGTTAAACGGCCAAAGGTTTAGTCGACCTTAGGTTAATGGCCTTAAAAATTGCGAAAAATTCGGGACAATTTCTTGTCGTGTTTTGTCAGTGTAACAAAATTAAGTGATACATCTCACGAAGCGTTATGACACTATACTTCTTTTTGAAACATGCTCTTACTTGAACAGTACTGAGTCAGTGACCTGATGTGAAATCAAGTTGAAAAGACTTAAAAAGATGTAGAAAGAATGTTTAAAAAAGCATCTAGAGTTCCACGTCTTTGCGCCTCTTCGTTTTTTGGCCATCCTCCAAAGACCGAAAGGAAGATTCTCATGACCCGCCCTCTGGCTCCGGAGCTTTGTCAATACATCCCACGTTCAGCCCACGTTCAACCCAAACTCAGTCCACACTAGTGGTCCCTTCAATTTCACTTGAAAGCATCATATGTGGAAACCCTTGATGTTTTTGACACCCTCGTATCATTCAATCTCGGGGGAATGCAATACTTCATCCGCCAGAGGCAAAAATATTATGTTCTTCCCTTTCTTTTCAAAGAAGCCTAAGCGTTATGGCCATCGGAAGACGCGCCATGACGAGCTGAGGACAGTGAACCCCTACGATTTTGCTTCGTTTTCCTCAGTGGGTCTTCCTATACAAAATACATCTGTTGGCATCAAAATTAGACTGGGGAATACACAATCCCATTTCGTTTCCACATGGGGAAGTTGATGGAAACAATTGGGGCTCTTCAAAAATAGTGGTTATGTACACCAAACGATTTGGGAAATGACACGCTGACCATAACTGTGTTTTGTTTGCTGCATTAGGAATGTCGGTTTTTCACCACAGTTTTAAAACGCAGACGTTTCTTCGCCTAAAGCTTTTTCCCCATAGTCTTCTTTCAACATGGACATCTAAGTGACTGATTCCGGTGGCCTCTACAGTTTTGCTTCTTTTTCGTTAGTGGGTAGCCCTACACAAGATACTTATGTTGGGCTGTCAGAAACACATTACCAAGCAGATTTCAGTCTTGTTCTGCTTTTCATTGTAATTAAGCGACTCTGGAGAAAATTTCCACTTTTTCTTGTTTGACATTACCTGCGACGTCATCAATGACCCCAAGGTAAAAAATATCTATTTGGCGCTCTCGACTGCCGTTTAGACCAGCCAAATCGGGCGAATGTTTCTCGAGACAGTCGGGGCGTTAAGCCCCCCCCCCCGTCAATGCAAAGGGCGAAATACGCCAGTCAACGCTAGGTTAAAGCTCAAAAACACCCAACAGGCTCACTTTCGTGGAAATGTGAAGAACGTATATGTCAGACATTTGGATGGCAGGGGTCGATTGGTCGTGGGATGTTATGACCTTTGACCCTTCTGGTGAAACAATTTAAAACTAAACAGATGTGTAGCAGGCACGCAGAACACCGTGTACATGAAACTGTAGAACATTCTGACAAACGAATGGCACGAAACCAATAAATATTCGTCAAAAAGCCTCAAGAGCATGTTTCTCAAGCGCCACTTCGTCATAGTTAGTCAAGTTACGTAAAAAGTTTCCGTTTGCCCGGAAAGTTTTTTTGCCGCACTTATTGCAGATTCCTGGAGACATATTTTGTGACATTTTCGCAAGGACCACGGTTGGCAAACATGGTTAAAACCAAAAATGTCCCATGCGACCTAGTCAGGTCAAAGATCATCCCTGAAGTCTCCAAAAGAAATTATTGATGAAAGATGGACCATTTCTCTTTTGGATGATGCTAATCGCACCTTTCTCTGACAATCCATCGCCGAGTTATGGACATTTGAATTATGCAATGTCTGTAAAAATCGGTGACCTCTCATGACCTGTAACCTTGATCTCAAGGGTCACCTAGGGTTAGAAATTTATGGCTGGCGATTTTCGGATAGTTACTAAGAGTGCTCCAAAATTCATCAAAATCGAAAGGGGTCGGGTCAATTCTTATGCGATTTGACCCATATGCCACACGGAAAGATTGTTCTGTACACTGAAAACACCCGGTTTCTTGACGCTGATCTCCTTGCAAACATTTCGGAACTCAAAATTTATATTGAGAAAAACTTGTCAGTAGCAATGAAATGGTTCTCTAAGAAATGTCTAGAAATTAACCTTTGCAAAGAAAAATGACTTTGACAAAGTCTCGCCGGCTTATCACCGACTCACAACTTACGGTAATACTCGGCAACGACGAAATTAAACCTATGGAAAGCGTCAAGGTCCTGGGTGCCACCAGCTACTCAAACTTCAGGTGGTAAAACCACATATCAGGAATCGAGCTCCATTGCTACGACACTGACTGCACTCCCCCAGATGCCACACTGTTTACCGACAGAGACGAAGAGGATGATGACTGAGGCGCTGATGTTCCCCACATGCTCAGCCACACAGAAACAGAGGATTCAAAATGGGCACGTAGCCAGGATTTTCCTGGGCGGGGGGGGGGCAAAGGCCAAATATTGTCATATGCCACTGGCATATGACGAAGCAATTTTACGTAACTGGCGTCAAATTTAACCCACAGGAATACATATAACGTTTGCTTTTGCAACATGTGTATGATCACTATTTCGTATCCATGAAAAATCGCTGTGTCTAGTGTAGGCCGCTTGGCTCGGTGGAGGGCTATGGCCCCTCGCGCCCCTGGCTACGTCCTTCGTTCAAAAAATTCTGAACTTCGGTGACTGCATCGTCCTCAGCTTGGAGTGCCACAATCGTGTGACTCCCGCGCTGCTTGAGTGGGGGTGGACAAAAATGCCTGATATGATCACCGAGCAGGATACAATGACATTGCCAAACGACCTGTCGCACACCCGTGCGGCGAGGGGTTGCGCAAACGGGTGGTCAGCCACGCTCCGGTATCCTCCCGGGGGCTCTCCTGCGATTGCGCACCGAGCTCGCGCGCCGATCGTTTGTTTTCCGAGCGGCGCGCATGTGGAACGTGCTGCCGTCAAATGCACCCCTGTCGTCCTCTGGTAGTATCTTGACCTTCAAGAACAGCCTAGTCGCTTAGCCGAGATCGAGATAAACCTGTGGCGCCGTTCTTATCATCCGTGTGCAACGTGTATTTCTTCTTTAGTTTTGTGTCGTGCGTACATGGCGTATGTATATGGAAGGATACCCCAAAAAATATTATGTAGGATCCTAAATGCACCTATCTACCCAACTGTATCGAACAGTATGAAGTCCGATGATGACAATGAATCTAGCTATCGTATTGGCAAGATAACCGACTATTTGCCTATCAGGCTGAAATAATGCATACAAACTTTGGGATACAAGGAAAAAGTAACCACTTCTTAGGCGCTGTGCGAATCTGCAGCGCGACATGAATGAAAACATGATGTACACGTCCACCGAAAACGATACTGTTAACGCTGGACTCATGCACCTGAAGAAAACCAAGGATACTTCGAGTCTGATAATTCAGGTGTCGTAAAAAAACAGGAACAGCGCAAAAAAGACCGACTGAGGTCCAGGCAGACGCCAAAAATAATCGTTTCGGGATAAAGATGAAATGGAGTTTATTGGAATAACGGAGAAATAGTTTCCAGCAGAATAACAAATGCATGCTTAAGCCGGCACCGCTTGGGGGTGTCAAATAGGGCACTACCTCGGTCTTTCCCGAGTGACTTCTGAATCATTAGGAGCCAGTCCAACCAAACTTTCAGTACCTCTTCAGCAATCAGTTTTACATATTTTGACATCAAAACCATTTCAATGCTAGGTCAGGTCATGAAGACGTGAGGTCATAGGTGAACCTTTGTATGCATCTTTTCAGCTCTTTGGGCGGTGACGCGAACACGGTTTGTTTTTCATAATATTCGCGAAGACAAGCATAATGCATGGATATAGTGAATGCATTTTGCATGGATATAATGGGTGCATAATGCATAAATTATTTGGGATGATATAGGACACGGTCTCCAAAAGGATATATAACCGTGACACGCCAATATTAGAGGTCATGCTACGTTACATACATGGTGACCATTGGACGGATTCGTATTGTAGGTTATAAAAGTGGTTGTCAACTGTCCTTCTCCATATCATTAAAGCCAGACAAAGAAATCTATATCCGCCTCTTAACATGGTTCACCAAATGCAACGAAAGGTCATGTCAGGTCATGTCCATAGGTAGATGCCAAAACGAAATTAAAATACAACATTGTCTCTGGGAGATCGTTCATTAGCAGCAGAGAGCAATTATTATTCCCAGCCAGCAATATGAAAAATGACTATCTGCCCTGACCTAGCTTGACCTTGACCCGATAAAGAACAGACAGAGTATATTCAGTTATCACGAGATGTCATTTCATTTCTGTACTTCACAGAGTTAAGAGTCCCAAAGAGTAATTTTTGCGCCTTGTCAGGAAGAGTAATACAACCTTATCTGACCTGACGTAGAGTGACCTTGACTAGATAAAAGGAAGTAATGCCAAACTGATCGTCAGAAGGTTTCACTTCAGTCCTTTTTGTCACGTGGATCAAGACGGCTGCGAATAATCACCGATCTTTGGTATGTAAGGTTAGACCACTACTTCACCTGGCCTAAGCTGACCTTGACCCGATTTTTTACATTTTGACATGCTTCTGATGCAGAAGATTGTGACCTTTCGTTTGATACTTAGTTGAATGCTCTAAGGCCATTATTGCCGATGATATGGTGTACGGACCGGTGTCAGCTTTCCCGACGTCGTGTTATGCCTTTTACGTGACCTGTGACGTCCTCAATCATGTGACGAGGGCTTACATAGTATTTTCTGAATCACAAGACTCAGCCATCACATTTTTTAATCACAAGGCTATCGACCGGTGGTAGACCGGTTCAGATCCCGCGGTTAGGTCCTGAAATAACAGGAGGCGCCCTTTTTGACATCCCCCAGTCCGTTGCGGGTGTAAAACCACGCCAGGCGGTGCCTGAGGACTGTGATACTGCTGGCGTGAATAGTGGCAAGCTCAGCTGGAATCGATGCGCGATACCAGACATCTCAAGTATGCCCAGTCACCCAGCGTAGCGCTTAGGATTTCAAGGAGATGCAGAGTCCATCAAAAAGTGTTTGGGGTTTTCCAGCGTAGGTAACCCTCGTGTGCTTGAGGTTAAAGCTCTATTGACGCTGAAAGGTAAAACGTGGATGAAAGTCAAAATGAGCAATCCCGTCTTGGCCAGTCCATTGTTCCTGTCTTTTCCTCATCAATGAAATTGTGGCAACTGGGCCATGGCAGATCACAAAGCTACAGGAATCTTCATTGCAGTCCCTAACCGTGAACCGCGACGAAATAAGTCGTTTAACGTTTTACTTGTGAGACTTCTACCTACGTTTAGGGGTTCCGAATAACCGTTCACGAAAGCTTTGCGGGAGAGCCATGCGAAGGAACAGACCAATACTTCCCGAAGATTTGGGCAAAGCCAGATTCACCATAAGTAGATACTAAATCCTATTTAATCCTCGCCGGACCGGGGAGGATTAAATGTTTATCGCCGGGGGGGGGGAGATGTTTGCCAAGACCGCCCACGTTCAGCCCACGCTCAGCCGTTGTTAATGAACTCCTTTGATTTCGCTGAAATCATGATATGTGGAAACCCTGATTTGTTCAATAAGCCAGCACCATCCCTTCACTGGGGAATGCCGTATTCCACCTGCTATAGTCAAAAATATGATAAGACTAACAAAAAATCAACTCCTCTGCTTTTCAAAGGGATCTAAGCAATATGATCATTAAGAGATGCGCCATAACGCGATGGCAAATATGTCACATCTGTAATACAAGGAATGACAAGGTTAAAAAGCGGATGCGGTTTAAAGCCGTTCAAAACCGCCATTCCTAATGCCACAAATGAAACATGTTTATATTCAGTTCAACATGCCATGACAAGACGTTTTCGGCATGAGACGTTTCAGAGTTCTTATTTTTCGCCACTTCCATTTGTGAAAACGAAGCACAACTGTGAATTCTCCGGTCTAATTTTGATGCCAACATAAGTATCTTGTATAGGGTTGCCCACTAACGAAAAAGAAGTAAAACTGTAGAGGCCGCCGGAATCAGTCACTTAGATGTCAATGTTGAAAGAAGACTATGGGAAAAAAAGTGTTAGGTGAAGAAGTGTTTGCGTTTTAAAACGGGTGAAAAACCGAAATTCCTAATGCAACAAACAAAACACATTTGTGTTCAGCGTGTCATGCGAAATCGTTTGATGTACATAACCATTTTTGAAGAGCTCCAATTTTTTTTCCCACCAACTTCCCCATGTGGGAACGAAATATAATTGCGTATTCTCCGATCTACTTTTGGTGCCAACAGGCCTTTCTTGTATAGGAAGACCCACTGACGAAAACGAAGCAAAATAGTAGGGATCACTGTCTTCAGCTTATCATGGCGCGTCTTGTGATGGCCATAATGCTCAGGCTCCTTTGAAAAGAAAAAGAGGAATTTTTTATAATATTTTTGGCTCTGGCGGGTGAGGTATTGTATTCCCCGGAGATTGGATGATACGAAAGTGTTTAGAACATCAAGGGCTTCCACACATAATGATTTCAGCGAAACTGAAGGGGCCACTAGTGTGGACTGAGTTTGGGTTGAACGTGGGCTGAACGTGGGATGTATTGACAAAGCTCCGGAGCCAGAGGGCGGATCATGAGAATCCCCCTCTGGTCTTTCGAGGATGGCCAGAACACGAAGTGGCTCGGAGACGTGGAACTCTAGATGTCTTTTTATACAATTTTTTACATGCTTTTACGTCATTTTAACCTGAGGTCACCTCAGGTCATTGGCCCAGTACTGTTCAAGTAATTGCACGTTCTAAAAAGAAGTAGTGTCACGACGTTTTGCGAGATTTATCGATTGACTGAAAACTTGCTTCACTGACAAAACACGACAAGAAATTGTCCTGAATTTTTCGGAATTTTAAAGGTCATTGACCTCAGGTCAGCTAAACCTTTGGTCTTTCGACATGACAAATCGACGTTATGAATTAAATTGGTAGTTTTGAACCTCGAACATAACTTCTGGTGCTCCTAACATCCTTTGCACATGTAAATTTATCTTTTGACGGGTGACCTGGGGTCAGATGACGTTTCATCACGAGGTTTCAGACCTTCGGGTGGGTATAATTCATCATTTCACAGTCTCTGAATGCTTATTATTAAAAGTACGGGCCTTAATAACAATTATGTATGGTACGGACTACATTCGAAGATTGACCTGATCCCGTTTTGCCCATGCTGACCTGATCTGACATTTTGGAAAATGCCTTGTTTCAATGGGTACACACTTCGCATGTCCACAGACGATAAGAACTACGCCCATGCTTATTTCTGTTCAGTTTTTATTGCCCCAGTACTCTTATTTTTGGTCACCAAAATGAAAATTTTGGCCATGACCAAAATAGCCTTCCGTCAAGTATGGGGCTTTCGCAATGACGCCGCTCTCGCTGCCCGGTCTCTGCCTTACTTACGTGAAAAAATGCCGTGCGGTATGGGTTCCGTCATGTAGAAGGGATATTGCATGAACCGACGTTACAAAAATTTGTACTGTTTCTGATGCTGATCTGATGCTGGTTAGTGGCTATGCGACAGACGATACGACAGACACCAGGAACTCCTGACTTACATACGTCAAAAATCTGACCTGGGATGACCTTATTTGATTTTACGATGATACCTGCAGACTTGGTATGTATTATTAACTTATTTGCGGCGTGATCTAGCCTAAAACCAATATTTTGCTATGAGAAAAAAAGTGATTTAAAGACAAGAAGACAAAATTTTCCCTCACTTTCGGTTTTGCGTGAAATGCGCAAATATGACCTCAGGTGCGCTTTTACTGCACCAGATGGGTACATCAGGCCTTCTTTTTACGTATCACATCTTCAGAGCCACGTAAACGACTTGATTACTACAGTT
The DNA here is from genome assembly GCA_030062745.1 of Capitulum mitella. Lineage (NCBI taxonomy): Eukaryota > Metazoa > Arthropoda > Thecostraca > Pollicipedomorpha > Pollicipedidae > Capitulum > Capitulum mitella. Next base: position 11,009,454 of record CP099840.1, read on the forward strand.
TTCTGCCAAAAAAGTCGACAGGTGGTTTTTCCTGAGATGATCTAAAGTGACCTCACTTTCACCTTACTGGGCTACTGGGTTACTTTTTCTAGGTCCACAAAGGCCTTTCCAACTGTGTTTTTACTTTTTCTGTGCAACTTATAGTTCTCGAAATCTTGGAGAGGGTCCCCATGCCCCCCGCCCCTCCCGGCCCGGCGAAGGTGAATCCGGAGGCCGGTCCGGCGGGGGTTTAACAGCGACGCTTGCAGGTCAACATTTCTTGTCGTAAACTGACCACTTAGAGAAAATGCGATTTTAGGTATTCCCTTCCTTTGGAAGACAACACCTGCCATTCGAAGGACTTATTATGAAAGGAAATCAGTGGTGACTGGGTTCATAAAACCGGTCTAGAAGGCTTTCAAACGTGAAAAACGGTAAAACGTCTTTCCAAAATACAGTGCAACTTTCCCTGCCATTGAATGCTGGTATTACTGAACATATCAGAATGCGTTTCGCTTATTGGCTTTCCGATATTCGGACGTTTTCATTCGGTTTCTGCACACAGTCGTCTCTATGCAGGTCCCGAGTACGACCCGCCCCATCACGATCACGCAATGCACAGCTATATTGCACTGTTATCGTCACTGGCAAATATTGCGGCTCTCCTTGTTTACTGAAGCCATGCGCCACAGGGAAAATTGGGTTCACTTCAGAGGGAGGGCACCGGGGTGATAACCGTTTGGAATATTTATCATTTTGATCGCAAACATTGCGACGGTGTCTTCGTTCTCGACTATATGGAAACGAAATGGGGCGTAATGTATTAAAACCATGCAGTCAATTAAATAATTAAAATAATAAAATGAGCATGACAAAATAAAACGTACTACGACAAAATAATATAATACATGAAATGACAACGCAGTAGCTCAACACATGCGCCGAAATATAGGTAACATAACCAAGTAATACGGGGTGTTTACGAATGGAGTGCACTCACGCTTTATACTCTTGTCTTTCAAACGCTTGAGCTTTTCTTTTTTACTTTCAAGTGCGGACCAACAACAGCATAGCATGATAGAAAATCCAAGGCCATACAGAGGCCTTGGGTTTCTGTCGTGGCCATGAAAACCATGAAGCCATGGCCTGAAGATATGGTAGATGAGCAGAAGACATTCTGTGTCAAAACATACATTCTGAGCAAGTCATATGAGGATACTCAGAGACGTTACTTGAAAAAGGTGTTACTTGGACCATGGGAGAACTGACCTAGCACGGGGAAAAAGCTCAATAAAGAAATGGGTGGACAAGTTTAGAAAAAAGGTGCCGTGTAAAACGGCAAATCGAGTGGCAGACGTCGTTCAGTGAGGGCAGACGCCAGCATTCAGGCTGCTGAAGACCGCATTCCAGAGCCCGAAAATGTCTGCGACGTCATTCACAACTTCTAGACATCAAGAGGTGATCGCGCTGGAAAATCATGAAAACGGACCTCCATTTACTCTCCATTATATTCTCCATACATACATACACATATATACATATACACATATACACATTCCCATTCACCAAAAACTAACTATACGACAAGCAGTAACGTGTCGCTATGGCCAACTGGTTTCAGCAGCATTCAGCAGTGTCTGCCAGTCTGTCCTTTAGAGACCAAGGCTATGGCTCTAAATGACTCTGACTCTGTGGCTATGTCAATAGCCACAGTGCAGTGCACTGGGGTCTTGAGCAGCCATACGAGGTTCTCAGCAAGCCACTTCACTCAAAAAATAGTGATGGTGCGGTTGTTCATGAGGTTGGGAGGAGGAAAGATTGGTCCCTTCTTCTTCGAAGATGCACAAGAGCAGGCCGTCACCATCAACCTCCAGCGCTACATCGACACTGCGCTGGAGCCCTTCTGGACAGAGTTCGTCCTAAGACGCGGCCTCAGTGATCAGGAATGGCTGCAGCAAGACGGTGCAAGGCTGCAGACCGACCAGGGCTCACTCGACCGGCCGCAAGCCCATTTTCTATTTCCCGAACGTCCACATCAGCCGCAGGACGGCCATCCCCAAGGCCCCCAACTCACCATACCTCAGTCCACTCGATTTTTTCATGCGGAACCACCTCAAGGATTGGGTATGTGTCAACAAACCTCGCACAACAGAGGAGGTGAAAACCGCGATCGCCCATGAGGCGGACAGCGTCACGACCCAGATCGAGGATGACATCATCACCCACCCGCACAAGGTACGCCTGCCCGTGATCCTGCAGCGCCGGGGCGCCCATCTAGAGCATCTTCTTTAACCCGTCCCCGACTGGGGGGCAGTTGCCTGCCCCCCTGAGGTTTTTCTGCGATTGCGAGAGAACCAACGAACACAGAGTCACGAAACCTTGTGTACCTTTTGCTCCATCAATTTTACGTCTCGTGTCAAAATTTTGACCTCAGGTCACGTCAGGTACCTGACCTAGGTCAGGTCAAACAGACCTATGCCAAAAAAAGTTTAACGCCCTCTAAGTTTTTCGCCAAACAAGATATCTCAATAATACTTTCAGGGATTAGTGATCGTGATAGATGCAACAAATCTACTATCTCAGATTTCTCAGAATTTTCTGAGTCATTGACCTAAGGTCAAGACCATTTTTACGACATATCTCCGTTTTTTTCGGAAATTGACGGAATATTCTATAACATTTTTAGTGTGGAGTAAAGCAGACATCTAGTTACCGTCATTGGGCAAAGTATCAATGACTCCCAGCCATTGACCTGAGGTCAGGTCACGAATAACTGTAGTGGGCCAAAATGTACCACCGTCAAAATCGACGATGAATTACTCAGAATGGGTAGAAAATGGCAGAACTGGCTTGCACAGACGTAATTAATACCAGAAACCTCAAAAAGTTTGAAAAAGTAGCATATTTTGCAAATAAACAGGCTCTCGCGAATAAAGCTTCGCCAATTTTGTAGATTGGCAACTAATCAATTTTTCCAAAATTTAAGCATGAGAAACCATCACAAGAACCACAAAGATCAATAAAATTGACATAGATCGTCTTTTTTCGCGAAAATAAAGGAACGCTAAAATTAGTTCCCGTCAATTTGGTACCGCATACCGCAGCGGCGAACACTGACGGCTGACGGGCGAATTACGTTGTCCTTAACTCAACGTTTCGGCGTATATATTGAACAAATTTGGGAAATTAGACGTTTACTTTCAGGCATTCGCGGACATTTACTTGTGCGCTGGTGCCTTTACCTATGCGTTTTTAGTCACAGCCCTTGAGATTCAGGCTATTTCTCGGTCTCACGCAGTCGGCTATGGGAAAACATATATAGTGCGTAAATTGGCTTACATATTATCTAAAACTAAAAATGAGACCAGTTTCGAGCTCTACTCGTCACAGGCTTTCCAACGGTATGCTTATTTTTATCGTGCGACCAACCGTTCGTGAGTTAGAGGGGGGTAGTCAACTGCCCCCCCCCAGTCGCCGATGTTCGGGACGGACCAACGGTCGTGCGCGGGTTAAGAAACTGCTGTGAGACGGTTTGATGGCCGATGGTCAAAACTTTTAACTGTGTTATGTCAAGTTATTGCAAGTGAAATGATATTCGGGTGTTGGTCATGCCATGTTTAATAAGAAAAGTTATCAGAAAAAGTTTGAATACAATTCATTTGTCGGCATCCTGTATGATAGATCAAATCAGAATATGGCAGCCAAATTAACATAACGAAATATAACATAAGTCTTATTATACCTGAATACTCCTAAGATCAAAAGAGAGTTACAGTGTCGAGCATGTCCTGTCAAGCACAGGAGAAACTTCATCCACTGGATAAAGTTGAAAATCGTGTATTATATAGATTGGGATGACAGTGGCCTTTTCAGGCTATATTCGACAATATTCGGGAAGTTTATTGGTGTTCTTTGGAAATGTTTAACCAAAAAAAAAAACGCGATTGTCCCTCAGTAGTTGAGACAGCCCTCCTGGTGCTCTTTTGCGGCTCAATCCCATATCATGGGGTTCATGAGAGACTTAAACTACGGTTGCTTTACAGCATTATCTTTAATGGCAAATTAGGGAAGGTCCTCGGTAATAAATCCCATGCTAGTACCTGTGATGATTTTGCACGAAATATCTCATTGAAGCAATACTGTCTGTACAAATCTGTTTCCAGTAGCGGCGACACCGGGAAAGGGGAAGTCAGAAGGGATAAATTGCTCTCTAGCTTGGTCACAGTTGGCATCATATACCATTAAACGAAGGACTTTTAAAAAATTACACAAACTTTGTTGCTTTTCATCGGATTTCGCTTGTGTCCTTCCTATTCTAAACACTATGCCACTGCCTTTGTGCTATGCCAATAATATGGCGCCACTGCCTACATGCCTGTCACCATTAGGAAACCACTGAAAATAAACCCTGTACCGTGCAGCCGCTCCCGTCAAACTTACGCTGATCGGACGGCAAGGATTACAGCGCTGAACGCTCCTTCCAGAGGTCGCGCAACAACCTGGCAGGCATTGTGTAATAAGAGCACTTTTTGATGGTGAACAGTCCTAACGGAATTGTGCAAATGTCAGCAATCATAAGCCTCCGTGTCGCACTACAACTGCCTTCGGTTTGGGCAAGGAAGCGGCGAATTACCCGTACTTACGACGATGCCGTTGTCCAATGTTCGAGGCCGTTTGTAATTCAGACACGCTTTTGTCCCTTCACGACTAATACCCTGCCCGGAAGACAAGACGGTATGGCCTATGTCATGCCGACACGCGTTGCTTTTATCGGCACATGACAATAGCGCCAATACCCACATTGCGTCGAACTCTGAAACACTGTCGCTCTTCGACGTGGAGCTCATGGAGCAGCTCAACAGAATGCTTGGAAAACACATTTGCTTTGGACAACGGTAACATATATGTGCTCATGCATGCTCATCAATATAATAGGTCATGCTAGGCCACGTGCAAGATGATAATTGGACTATTGCATTGTGGGTGATGGAAGTGGCTGCCGCTGGCCTTGTCCATTGTTCAAGCCGACAAGCAAATTGATATGCACCTGTCACCAAGGTTCACCAAATACAATGTGAAGTCATATCAGGTCACGTCACAAGTAGATGTCAAAAGGAAATGAAATAAAACATTGCCTGTGAAAGATCGTTCAGCAGCTGCAACGAGCAATTATTACTCCTAGTCAGAAAAGGAAAAATGAAAAAAGGAAAAAAGAAAGACAATAAAAATAGTCATTTTTCTTTTTGTTCTCGCTGCTGATGCTGAGCGATCTTTCACAGGCAATGTCCTGACCTGGCTTAACCTTGACCCAAGAAACAGCAGACAAATCAGATTTAACTATCACGAGATGTCATTGCAGTTCTGTACTTGATGCTGTTAAGAATCCCAGCGAATAATTATTGCTCTTTGTCAGGAAGAGTAATGCAACTTTACCTGAATTGAGCTAGACTGACACTGACTGGATGAAAAGCAGGTAATGCAGAAATGACCATATTGCTTTACTTCACTCCGTTTTTCAGACGCCGATCAAAACGGCTGCTAGTAAGTATCAACCCTTGACATGTAAAGTAAGAGCAATATTTCACCTAAACTTCGTTGACCTTGAACCGACATTTTTTTTAGCATTTTGGAATGTTTCTGATGCAGAAGATGGCCGACTGTTCCTCTGATGCCGAGTCAAAGGCTCTAAGACCAGGATGGCCGATGATATGATGTAGGCACCGGTGATAGTTTTTCCGACGTTATGTCATGTGTTTTACGTGGCCTGTGACATCACCAGTCACGTGATCAGGGCTAACCAAGTATTTTCCGAATCACAAGACCCAGGGCTACCGACTGGTGGTAGACTGGTCCAGATCCGACGGTTAGATCCTGAGATAACAGGGGTGGCCCTTTTTGGCACTCTCAGAGGGTCGCGGGTACGAAGCACGCACTAGGCGATGTCGGCTTGACTTTATTGGAGCGCGTCAGGAAGGCTGGCACCACCCGTCTCAGACTGCCAATCATGGTCATTGAAAATGCAGGGATCAGGATGGCGGAAAAAAGGTGAGACCGGATGCGAGCATCTATGGGCTGTGTTGCACATTGCATTCAGTGTTCTCATATCGGCTTCGCATCTGGCCACAGTCTTCCACGACATGGTTTGTGGCTTTTGCGTGAGAGACAACGATTACAGCTGGCCTTGCCATGAGCCTGCCCAAACCAAGAGGTTCGGTTTTCAAAGGAACACAGCCGACGTTGACAATCTAGAACCGCTAGTATCACGAAGCTCAGCTGGCGAGCCGCTCGTGCGACAACTGCAATGTGAGATCGATATTGAAGTGGCGCAGTGGAAGTGCGTTACAGCGCGAGGTCACGTTCGTAGGTCGCCGCCGGCGGCACTGTCAGTGACGTGGGAAACGGCGAACGTTCGTGGTTGGCCAGCTGAACAAGTTTTGCTTGCCTGTGGCGCCAATATGGCCTGGCGCGTGCATACCTGCGTCATGGAGCACGTCATGTTACCAGCTTGTCACAAGTCATTCTTTTTAAGTACGTGTTATGAACGTGAACCCTCGCCGCGCCGGGATCCGGACCCATCTTCGCCGGGTCAGGGATCTTTAGACGCCTGCCAAGATCTCGAGAACTGTACCTAAATCCCACAGAAAAAAAAACAAAAACGCCGCCGGAAAGCCCCTGTCAAAAGTAGAAAAACACCCATTTTTTCAAATGAGGTCAATATTAAGGCCACCGGATGTCATGTTAAGTTAACTTAAGCTGTAGATTTTTTGGCAGAGACGTTTACAACCAAAGCTTCTACGTGGCTCAGAATGAATTTAACGGAAAAACAAGGTCTGACTGTGGGTCAAAAAGGGCATTTCGGGTTGAATGTGACCATTCCTAGAAACGTGAAAAATGGGGCAAAAAATCGTCCATGTAAAGTCATGTAAAGTCAAATCCCGTTTTCTGAATGTATGGGCATAGGTCTTGGCTCAAAAAGACTGCAAATGTGTTTGGCACGCATATGAAGTCAGCAGCAAACATCTTTATGTCACATAAAGTCAGCCTAGGTCAACGCATTGACTCCTATACGTCGGACGTTCCTGATGTTTCTTGTATAATCTGCCGCATTAACATTGGCCAAGCACGCTACAGCACATCGGCACAACCAAGGGGCGGGGGCCCGCCCCCCTTAGGTTCGCATTTTTTTTGTGGAAACCATTGCACATCTTCTTCCCAGTGGGCGGATTTTGCACGATTTCAGTTCATACTAAACTTTCCCGTAGGAAAATCCTGGCTGCGCCCCTGGTGCAGCAAGCTATTTTAAAACATCGGATGATGTGAGATTCCTCTAGATGACAAAGACTCTGCCTCAAAGCATCTTTTACGTAAGTCACTCAGATATCGGGCGTCGGGCACGTCCGTAATGTGTAAGTCTTATATTTGACGGGAAGTGTTTTCGCGACGTCAAGGGTTTTTCTTCTGGTGACGAAAAATAATAGTATTAGGGCGATACATATTGTATAGAAAGAAGTCATTGGCATAGTTTTTCTCATTTTTGGCCATACAAAATGTGTCCCAATTGAAAATAAACATATAATTTCAGAAGGTCAAATCAGGATAGTCTGAGTCAAACGGAATTGGGTAACCCTTGGCAAATACGTTCTCACCAAATAATAGTGTTTCCGAAGCATATATGACTACCACTTCCAGCACTGTAAAACAAGGAACTGTACTCGGTTGCGGGTCTGAAAATTAGATATGAAACGTGACCTGGCCCCAGGTCGCGGGTCAAGGGATACAATTACGTGTGCAAATGACGTGAGAAGCACCAGGGTGTATACTCACGTTTCATTACCGCCGAACCTGTCCCATAATCTCAAAAGCAAACGTATAGAAGGCTGAAAGTTCAGCTGACTTAAGGTCAGTGACCTAGAGATTTCCGAAAAACTTTAGAGCGTAATTGTTTCATTTGCCATTTCCTATCAATATGCCAAGTTTCATGTCAATTGGTACATTTCAAAAAAATGTCATACCACTTTCATTTTTTGGAACATGGTCTTACTTGATTTACTCTAAATCGTTGTCCTGATGCGAACCCAGTGGCGGCGGAGCGTATTTGATCATGGGGGCAAAGCAAAATTTCGAGGTTCCTTGATCTTGAGAGGCCCTGTTCGTAGAAAGGTCCCTCATCCCCAAAAAAGTCCATGTTTCATTTAATGGGAGCCGTATTTCACCCGACCGGGCGGGGTAAGTCCACGATCCAATCGTGCGTTGTGCGAACTCTGGCATTCAACCGCTAAACTCGGCAGGTGAGGCAGAGCTTGGTCCCACCGTAAATTCCTGACGACCACAGCCAGACAACTGGTCGGAAGCCGAGGCAACTGGCGCGGTGGCAACGGAATCTAAGTCTAATTATCTTACGACTTAATACAAAAATTAAGAAAACTCTTACATTAACTGAGCACATAACGTAATGTTCTTGTGTTAATATATAACCACACGTAATACGCGTTTTACATGCTAACATTGCACTCATTGGGCCCTAACAGCTATTGTGTGAAAGAGCCTTCACGAACCAATACAATGTTAAAAATGGAGAATAACGCAAACAAATCAGCTTCCGCTCTCGGATGGAAACCGGGGGTACCTTAACATGGTTCGAACTCTGTCAGAGGCCTACCGGGTCCATTCCGCGAGGCCCCTTAAAAACTATAAGTTCCCGGTCTCTGGGTTACCTTTGAGCGTAATTCGCGCAAGGCCCTCTTACGGACGGATGCCGGGGCGCCCCCCGAGACCCGGACTAGTTTAGCGAAAACCCCCTGAGTCTATTCTATGAGGCTTCTCGAAAAACTGTAGGTTCCCGGGCCCTGTTTTTCTTTCGAATGATAATCGGTACGAGGCCCTCTTTCGGACCTAACCCGGGGCCCCCTAGCAGGGTTCGAACCCTGGTTCAGCGCAGGTCAGCCCTGTCGATGAATTCTGCGAGGCACCCAGAAAATTGTGAGGTCCTGGTCGTTGAACCATCTTTGAGTGTAATCGGTACGAAGCCCTGTCTCGGACCTAAGCTGGGGCCCGTTAACAGGGTTCGAACCCTGGTTCAGCGCAGGCCACTGTGGTCCATTATATCTGACGCCCCTGAAAATTATGAGTCCTGGTCGATGTACCACCTTTAACCCTATTCCCGAAGGGCTAAACGGTATGGTCGACTCCGGCAGGGGGGCCGGATTCGGCCCCCCCGAGAACTCGAGAACTACACATCCGATTTCATCGTAATAAACGGCAATCGATCCGCCATGGCGTGAACTACATTTTACAAAAAAAAAATCAAAATTTTAAAACATGTGGATATAGGGGGACAAAAATGTCAACATGGGGGTATTTTTGGGCTTCTTATAACTCCGTTGTTTATGGACCGATTTCGATGAAATTGACATGAATCGAGAGATTATGGATAGGACTTTTACCACTGGTTCACACATCTGAAATGTCGGGAAAATTCATGGGCTTTCACAGCGTTTAAAAAATAGGGGGATTAGTTTTTTTAACAACTCAATGAATAAAAAAGGCAAAAACGCTTTTTTTGGCTTCTGCTAGTCATGTTATGCCAAAGAAGTACAAATCGCATTACAATGTTTGTATAATGTTAGCATAGGCGGTGCCAGGGACATGAAAAAGGGGGAACTGTCATGATCATACGTTCTTCAGACCAACTTATGAACTTTGACCTTAAATGACCTCCAGTAACCTTGGAATCACTTGGAATGATCTCGTGTGCATTTAATATTATCTGTAAACGTTTTCAATCATTTGAATTACTCTACTTCAAAAAATTCGTTTTATGGCTATTGCGATATAGGGTACGCGCACTGACATTTTAGGTCATAGCTCCGTGACCCGACCTGATATCAAGCTGAAACTTGATGCACAAGTAGAGGGCACCTTTTTACGTCATATATATTCCGGGTTTGCCATTTGAAAACAACAGCGCAAAAATTATTGCAAAAAAAAACAAATTTTGACTTTTGATCTTGACCTATCCTTGTAAAGTGACCTCAGACGAACAAAATTATATCTGCACATTGCCCAATTATTAAGCTATTCATCCAATTAAAAGTTTTAAGTTCTATCTTAAAAACGCTGTTTTTGGCAGACGTTTTCCTTTTCCCCTAAACATGGTCAAAATTACCTTAGGTGCGTCCTAAAAACGTTGCCTGGCTTCGCCCCTGAGCAAAATACAATTTTGAAATTTTGTCACAGCACCTAGAAAGAATAGCTAGGAACAGTCACCAAATTTCATGAAGCTGCGTCAAAAAGCCTGGAATTAACAAGCAAAAACCCGAGGGGGGGCGAATTCAGCCCCCCTGCCGGGAATAGGGTTAAGTGTAATCAACACGAGGCCCTCTATTGGATGGAAACCGGGCCCCCTAACAGGTTCGGAACTGTGTGTCAGGGGAGGCCAGCGGGGTTCATTCTGCGACGCCCTTGAAAATGGTAAGTTCGCGGTCTCTGGCCAGTTTTGGGTGCAACCTGTTCGAAGCCCCTACCGAAAAAAGCTGAGACCCCTAACAAAGATAGACTTCAAAAAACACGCACGGCACGTGCCTCCTTCCTTCCCCTCATAGTTGTATTTTCCATTCTTTTTTGGTTTTCAGCGTGCTCGTCGCTTTCATCCCCATTTTCGTTTCTGTTCAATTTCTTACGAAGCCCCCAAGATCGTCAATGGGGTCAGAGACATAGTCTTGCCCCAGACCCATCGCAAATGGGGGGGGGGGAGCAGCTGCCCCCTGTCCCCGTCCCACACTTCCTTCGCCCTGTGTAAACCTGAATTGAAATATTTAAAAAAATGACAACGAAAAGCAAAGCCAAAACGTCATTCTCTTGGTGTGAATGTGCACAAGTTTCGATATTATATAGAGCTGTAAAATTAGGAATCCACCATATAACAAAACGACTGAACCACTGGTTTTCATGTAACAATGTAAAAATGTTGCATTTCGGTGAACCTATGTTGCGCTCGGCTTCGCCTTGCACAACACAGTGACGTCACTCCCGTATGACAATCTAGCACGGTTACATGAAACGCAATGCAGCAGTCTTAGATCATTTTTGATTTTCTTGAGAACATTCTGTACCTTTTTCCGGGTGATGTGATGCCACGCAAGGCTATCTCTTACAATGGGGAACCCAGGTGGCATCATTTAATTCGCTTTTGGTGTTCTCACCCTATTATCACCGAAGGAGGGCATTTTTTTCTCTGTATGGAGCACTGTGCGAAGCTAACAACTTATCACAGATTACCTCACTTGAAGCTACTTACTTACCTATATGCAGGAGGGTTATTATGATTAAATACAATAACAATTGCATTTATGCAATGAGAATAAATGCAACACATATTATAAATAACATAAAGTGCAAAATACAAATAACAAAGCAAAATGCAAATATATAGCAGGTTTGATTATGTGACGTGCCGTTGCAACGGCATGATTTGCAACATTGCAACAATTTGCAGCTTTCGACCTAAGATGTTGTTTAGTCCATTGTTGCCTCGCACGCACGCTGGTGGTGTCCGTTTGGCACTCTGGCTGACCGTTGCGGAGATATAGTCCCTTGCAGCATTGTGCAACATTCTGCAACAATGCGCTAAATGGGCCAGATCGACCCCTGAGGTCGCCAGAACACGCCTGAAACCGTGCTAGAGCGTCACGGGCCTCCGAAAGTGCCGCCAGCCAGACAAAGCTGGGGCCGCCCACGCCGTCGCCGTGGAACCGTGGCCTGCCGTGAACGGGGGCGTCTGCGCACAATCGGCTGAGTATTTCGGTCACTGCCATCGACAGAACGTTTTAAAGATGAGGCAGGTCAAAGTTGATCAGCGTATGGACGGGTAACTTTTTTACGTCGAGGGTTTTAGTTATGAAGATGAACGGCGAGATCTGGGTGAAAGCATGGTTGACGGAGACTCCCTCTCTTACTCCCAGTCTCCCGGGCATGTGGTGGCCTTTTGGACGGAGGTCGGAAAAACGTTCATTCGAAGGAGAGCGTACTTTGAAATTTTGATGGATTTTTGCTTGCTTTGTTGCTTTGTTGCTTCTGTGGTGTAATTCATTTATGCCTTTCAAGGCCAGTTGTCTGTTAATTCTTGCAAGGCACCTGTCCACCCCCACTGGTACCTAAACCCCCGTCGTCCGTCACCCTTCGGCGTATCGCTCCCCTCTGTCATATGTCATAAAAAAATACGCCACAGGACTTGTTTTTCGCGCCAGTGGCGCAGGGTTACCAGAAACATCTTGATGCCTCCCGGGTAGGTGAATGCCCATTCCCTTAACAATTCAGCCACAGAAGTTTCGCCGAATCATGCGGACTGCGGATCCCTCGGACCCTTAGGTCCGTACCGAACCTCTTCCCATTCCTGCCCCTAGGTTAGCCCCGGGCGCGTGCCAGGGGTGTCCCAGACGCCGCGTAAGCCGCACGGCTCAGGGATCTTACTCACCGCCGATACCATCAGCGTGATCAGTTTCCTGTCGGCGCCGTCCTGGGATTGGGCCCCTTACTTGCAGCGCCCGTCAGCTCCCTTTGCCATTCATGGTGGGATCGGAGTTTCAAATGACAGCCCCCAGGGAGGCAGGTGTATTGAAATAATAAATTTCACCTTACGTAATTGTGCTCCGACGTGGCAGATAGGTTTTCCTCGTACACAGGGGTACTGCATACAGGCCCTCAGCCTCGATGCTGCCGGCTATTCTCAATCAGTGTTTGTCGTTTTTTCCCACCCAGCATTGACTCGCTGCCCTACGGTCTAAGTCTTCGTGACAGCGGGTGGCGACAAACCCATCTCCCGTTGGCGATGTTCGCCGCTCCGGGAAGTGGACAGCGCAGTTCCGTCCACTGACGGCAGTCATCGCACCAAACCTGATGTGACCGACCATCAAGTAACATATCCGAGACCTTTCTGGAGACCTGGCTTCGGCTTCCCGGGTCTCGGTTGCGTGACTCGGCAAACCCTTGGGCCTCAGTCCGTCTGCCTGCACATAGAACGATGGCGGCGACAGAATCTCAATCCTCGGCGGTGCTTCTCACCTACCGGCGCGTGGACGGTAGCGTTCCGTCACTGACCGCAGGTCACGGGCCTCGCCAAGCGGCGTGACACTGCAAAACCTGCAGGGGCCCACTATCAAGCCAGCTCATGCGGCGATGGCGGCGATGGCATCTCCGAGGTATAGTCGTCACCAACCCGGCGAACGGACGGCGTCCCATCCACTATCCACAGCTCACGCGCCCGGCCTCATCTTGGTGACAGGGTATGGCCTAGACAACTGCTGGCGACCCGGCCTCGGCCGTCGTGTCCCGGCCGCATGACGCTGCATTCCCGTGGGCCCCAAAATCCAGCCTACCCGTTGCCCACGGGCGGCGATAACCTCCGGGGACGTCCCAAATCCACCCGGCGAGTGAACGGCTGACCGCCATCCACTGACCGCAGGCCGCGCGCTTGACCCAGCGACGGGCTGTGCAAAACCCCTAGCCCAAAGTCCAGCCGTGCCCACGAGATTGTGGGGTGGCGTTGGGCTCTTAACTGCCGGAGGGCGGATCCGCGGTTGCCATATCAATCAACGGGCACGCAGTATACGTGCCCCCTCCGTCATGATGGTGTTCTGCCGCTCGTTGCTGATTATAAAATGGCGTTAGTGTTGTCTTAATGTAATATCATTATTCCCAGTGAGACACTTCGCATGGGATGACTTAATCACGACGTTAAACATTTGTCAAAAGCTAGACGAATTTATAACCAGTCAAGGTCGAAGAAAATTGATCAGAAAATGACAATTCACGCAAAAAAAACAACACAACAAAGTTCAAGTGGTAAATTGCCTATGCTATTTGTGGCGTAAACTACAAGTTAACTAGATTCCAGGAAAAAAATGATTTGCCTGTCAACTGGAGATGTCATCATCCCTTACATACGCTCAGTTTTGGGCATGTGCCCCGTTATGTGGCCGAGAACAGGGCCGCCTGAGCGGCCTGCCTGTCCTCTGAACACCCACGTTCGGAGGACGTGTCCATCGGTTTATCTCCGGCAGATTTCTGTGACACAGTGGTCCGGCCGACTTGTCGTGCCGAGCCATGAGCGGAGAATGCTCACTCGATTTGCGCACATTAGTCCGACCATTATTCGGTACCAGGTCGGTTGCGCTACTCGACCATTCGCATTGGAAAGGTTTCTCCGGCGGCACTCAACATTCATTCCCTTCAGGCCGGCCCCTCCGTGCCGACTGGTGACAGGGGTAAGGGCTATTTCAGACGGCCGGGCGGCGGTCCCCCTGTACCCTCCGGCGCGGCAGCCCCGGCGAATGGCCATTATCGGGCCGGCCGATCTGCTACGCGGGCGCACGCCGGTGACCGCTGGGACGCCCGGTCTCGCGAGGGCAGGGTATTTAAACTTCGCCACGGAGCTGAGCGCCGCGACCAAAGAATGAAACACAGTAGTTGGTCTTATTACCAAACCATGCTTGCACTGCCGCAGAAGCGCCTGTCCTTCCTACTATTTCCGAGATAAAATTTTACCCGACAATTTACCAGCATGGTCTGTCCGATCCAGTGAACAACGCGCTGCAGCATTTTTTTCGTCAACCACTCGTTTGCCCAAAAGAAATCCGCAATCATACTTCGTCATTTTGCGATCCTCTGAACACTTTTTTGAACGAACTTATGCGCAACGATCAAACCCTAACTTAAGTCTGACTCGGTTTAGCTCAAACGGAGAGGAGCAACATGACCGCATTCAGAGCCTGCCTTGACTTGGTAAACTCCAGGTGTCGGTCAAATCTTTAAAAGCACATCTGCCATCCGGCCAAAAGCTACTAGAGAGGAAGCTTATTACTCAGCGCTACTTTACGGCAAGTGGCTCTGAATACGAGCAGCTAAATGATTGTACTTCGGAAAATCACAGACATTTTAACGAGTTTTTTTTTTACTTGTTAAGAATGGACAACATGGCAAAAGCGCCGAATACAGTTCATTTTTTCAACTGCGGTTATCATTCGTTGGTTGAAGAGCACAGCAGCAAATAATTGGCAAAAACTGAATGGGGTCTGACCTCAAGCGTGCTAATTTGGCATGCACGTTTGCTAGCCTTTCACTACATAGTTTCATTTCATCTGTTCTGCCTAAACATTTCAAATTCCTCGAGATTTAGCAAATGGAAGGACAGTTTAGATCCCTATATTCTACGAGCCCAACTCTGAGTGTCATTAGCAAAGTGACCAAAAACATCAACGTTGCCGAAACTAATGAACACCAGGCAAGTTATAATTGCTGTCTGTTGGCTCGTTCTTAAATGCAAAACAGTAACGATCGTTATGCAGAAAAATGACTGGACGGTATTCAGTCATTACGAGGCCAAGTGCTTAAGCGCCAATTCTAAGGCATTTTAGCCGTACGCTAGCACAACAAAGAACAAAATCAGCAAAGCGGGGAGGGAAGTGCGGGAGAGCGAACTACATAAATGAAGGATGACTTTACTGACTCTGTGAAAGTCACACATGAATTTAATACATTCGTTGCCTATGTGAACCGAATTGTTTGCGTACGTCCATGCTGACATTATCCTCCAAAACTCTACGGATAAGTCTACACGCTCAACGACCCACCGATTTTACGGAAAAGAAGCACGCTACCGTTGCATGTACATGAGGCCAGCCGGCCTCGCACAAGGAACGAAAATGGCTCGCGACTAATCGCCTTCCAGTTCTCTTTTTTTCGTTATTCTCGATCATATGATCCAGTTGTCATACGATTTCGACGTTTATTTCCCCGGGCATCCCAAAACTGAAACTAGCACTCGCTCACACACATTTATACTTCAACTCGTCAAACATACAGTTTACATCGAAACGCCGTTTCCCATCCCGGGATGCACCCCAAGCCCTCTCTGCCCCTGGTGTCCCCTCGTCCCTGTCCTCTCTCCATGGGATGGACGGTTGCCATTACGACTGGGATTTTGCGTGACCGTATAACAAAAAAGTGTGGCGCAGGCAGGACATTTTGAGCGCCATGTGGCCAGGCAGGCATTCAACTCACGGATGATGTTCTGGGCTAGCTGGACTTTTCCTTCCGAACTTTCACCCATGACGCTGGCAACCACTCTTAGTCAAACTTCCCACGAACTCCTCCCGAACTCACTGTCTCGATTTTTTTTACCTTGTTATCCTCCCGCTTCTGAGACTTCTCGTGGCTTCGACATGGCACACTGTGATTGGTCAGTTGGTCTACGTCAGCTTGTGACGTATCCAGCCGGCCCCCGGAAAAAGGGCTGTGTTTCTGGGTCAGGTATTCGGGCCCTGGCGCCGTCCTGACCCCCCCCCCCATGGCTTTGTGGCCCACTGACGCCGGCGTATCCGGGTTTGGCGTTCGGCCGGTCTAAGTTTGGAATCTTAACCGGCTGTTTTTCAGAGTCACAAAAACAGTCTGTGGGACCTTTGGTGGATGCTGCCCCCTAGAAACGAGCTACAACTGCATCGATGCCATGCCAGCGTCGTCTCAGAAGCCGGAATGTAAAAGATTTTGAATTTTCGTATGCCTGCAATAAAGAGCCAAAATGTAACCCGTTACAATTACTCTGAATTTATTTTCATGTAGGGGAAGCTGCCCAATTTGCGGCACCTTTTCAAAAAACGGGAGCTATGACTGTGTTGTGATAAACATGGTCTTCTTTCTTTCTCATATGCCTTCTTTGGTCTTTTGACCACCATAATGTCCTATGTTTTAAAACTTCAGTCTTTGCTTCTATTTGTTATTTAATTTCTAGCAAGACATTGTAAAAAGGCGCACTTCGGGCAACCCTGCCATATTTGAGGCACACGACGTGCCTAGTTGCGCCACCGTTGAAATGACGTGTGGTTCCATGTATATTGCGGCGGCAAAGGTATAATAAACCACTGTCTGGTGTGTTATGAACAGTTTCACTCTATTCTTGTTGCCAATACTTGCAAACAGGTCGGAAGAGGTGTTCATATCCCGACAGGATGCTGGGCAGCTCCACGAAGGTGGCTACACAGGCGCATCCAGTGGGTTTGAGGTCCATACCCCTCTTGTGATTAGAAAATGTTTCTATCCTAAACCCGAAAATACTATATAGTCCTGCATTTCCTAAATGCCAAAGTAAGGTCACCGAAATCAAAAGAGGTTTGGTTATGAAAAGAGTGCATTCTCCCCCTTCAGGGGCCCTTTTAGCATGCCAGTTAGGGAGCAAGTTCCTGGAGTGGCAGGTAAATCCCCTAATGGAGAAGGACGCAGCGAGGTCCTGAGGGCACAGTGAGTGCGGTCAGCGGCGAGTCACCCCTCTGAATGAAATGGCTAAAATCTGAAGCACATTTACCCGCCAGATTGATAGGAGGTCCTCGTTCCTGGGGTGTCGTCAGAATTCTCGGCCCGGGGGTGCCTGCGAGACTTGGGGCGCTGTTTACATGGCGAATAAGAACAAAATGATGTTTTTCGTAAATTTCTACGGCCAGTTGACTGTGGGGCTCAACGGGCTTCGCGAGGGGAGAGGGCTAAGGGCTCCAGCCCTTTCAAGAAGGCTCTGGCGACATTTCTGCCTCATTCTCAAGGCGTCCCCTCTGCAGTCCAAATCCCCCCGTGATTTTCGCTTTAAATGAGTCCCAGAAACGCACAAAACGCTAAAGCAACCATCAATACACCGTCACCTAGTCCTGCGGTCCCGATTGTGCCACTGACGCAATAAGGCCCGCCAAATGATGGTGCGAAAAGAGCAATGGTTCTACCATAAAAAAACTAGCCGAGGATAAAATTACGCGCGAATGTATCATTTCTATTCTTGCCAAATAAGAAGGGTAATTCCGCAACGGAGGCACTGCATAGGAACAATTTTCCTTCACGGTATTAATAGCACACTTATACACGGGTAACACAAACCAGAAAATTATTTCAAACTTCCACTGAAACTTCACGGACCCACCACACGTCTGTACCGCTGACAGAGAGGAAAAGGCAGAGGTCATATCTGCAGCCATGCTGTCTCTCTCAGAAAATATCCTTTACCTGCCAATCATCTGTCTCAATCAGGAGATAAAGAGGGGTGACGCAATTAGGCAGGGTGGCGCCCATTGAACACCTTCCCCTACTTATTTTTCGTTTTGAAAATCATGTTATGAGTGAAAAACGTCGTAGCACATTGTTTTCTTGTAAAAACAACAATATGTCAGTCTCTATCATCCTTAATACTCATATGCTTAATTTTAAACAAGTTTCACACTAAATTTGTATCTTGCTTGTGTCATTTACTGTTGCCATTGGCTATGGTGCGCATCTGCCTGCCTATGACTCCAGAAGGGATCCATGACTAAATTGTTGGTGATGTCATGAACAATGTTCGGTTTAGTCTTACTATGCGTTGCCATAGGCCTAACATTAAAGTCAAGGTTATTGGTGTCGCATTTCAAAACCAAAAGACCAGGCAGTTCCGCCCGTGCGCTGCGAGGCTCTCTCCGGTGCCGAGGTGGTCCAGGGCTAACGTGCCCACGAGCCACCCGAGAGCCGTGACTATGTCGCCGGACAGTGGAGTCTGGGGTAGCTCTCGAGACGTCTGGAAGACTTCCAGGTGCAGCCGCGGCCTCTTCAGTAGTTTCAATGGTCGGCGAATCAGATCGAAACAACCAGAATCCGCGACCGCAACCCAGGGTCAGTTCATTCCCGGCGGTCGTCCTCGTTAACTCCGTGGACAGAGACCAATGGCGGCGCCATGCATTGAGGACACCAGGAGCAAGCGGCATTTCTGAGTCCTTCCTTTCCAAGCATTGTTATTGGGATAACGTTAAATTCTACTAAGTTGGGGGGCAGTTGCCCTACTGCCGCTACTCTCCGTTCCCCCGGTGATGCCGTCACTGATAGAGACTCGGACTCATAATCGCAAAGTAATGGATTAGAATTCTGACCCCGCGTGCTTTCGATCGGTGTCACGTGTGGATTTGATCAGATGGATTGGACACCAGACGCCTGAGCCCAAGTGACTGTAGGACCCAAAACCAACCAGTCATCTCTCCAGGGGCTCAAAACGGTTAAATTTGAACTACCGCCCTTCGCCCTCTTCATTGGCCCGATTTCAAAGGATAGTCTCCCCCCTCTCTCTCTGCCTTGGTTCGATTTCATCGGACATTTCCTCTCTCATCTCACCTGTTCCCCTGCTACGGGACTGCACTCAGGAAACGGGCGACAAGGGAGGAATGATTAGCGATGGAAAATACATTTTATGAGTATCTTAGACTTCATTACCTCAATATTTGTCACTTTAAAAAGCTAGCTGGACTCGTGATATCCTCTTTTGAAGTTATCCATAACTCACCGATTAATGGGCTTTAATAACATGAAACCCGTTATACTACGGAAATCATACATGTCAAACTGTACGGAATAAAAAGGACGGAAAGTACGGAGAGGGGAAAGAATGAAGACGAAGGGTCCCAGTCATCGTTGATACCATAAAAAGGTGTATCAATCGCGTCATGCCTGCACCGTCACTGGTATGTTATTGTAATCCCTATGTTTACAAGACATAACTTACGAGGACTTCCGAGGAAGATTATTTGTTTATATGCGTCATCTTGTCAATGTTGTTTAGCCCGTTACGCAGTGTTCGGTTGGCGCCAATTATATCTATCCGGGTGACATCAATTTACACGGTGCAAATGTTGATTTGGGTTTGTTAACATCAGATCCATTATCTTCAAGTAAACTCCGAAGAACTTAATCAATCAACAACTGACTAAAAATATCATTACGGACTCAGGTGTAATATCCTTCAGTCAGGTGAAAATTCTGTGTAGTTAAGTCACGTGAAAACTTCCGCCCAGACTAGACGTTGTTCATTTTATCCAGATACCACGTTTTTTAAATCAAAATAGTGCAAAAAACATTACAAAATTTATAAATATATATAGTATGTTTCATATTCCATATTAATGCCATTATTTATTATACTATATTATATATGTGCATTATAGAAGATATTATATATAATTACATTACATCATATAATGTACATATTATATTATATTAATACAGATATATAAAAATACATCATGTAATAAAAAATACAATACAAAAAACGTATCGAGATCATGCATAGATTTACGCTTTATTTCTGTTCATGATGTACTGTGCTGAAAACCTGTGCATTCACGTCACCATTCGGTTGGGATGTCGTTAATTTTCGCAGCACTGTTTATTGCATCGACATAGCCTAGTCAATATGGGCTATGACTACAGGTACGTAGTGACAAATTATTTCATGCCGTCTAAAATCTTATGGTATCTCCAGAAAATATTATGATGCCAATCACGACACCCATCAAACATTCAGCATCATCTGTCAAATCAAATCATGCCTGCTTTGATCATAACATTACACAAACGAGAGGCCTCGCAAATGGCGCTTACAAGCAGTACATTGAGACAATCTTACGTTACAGAGGCAAGTTCGCACCATTACGCAGGATGTTGTCCTGAATTCGTTCATCACTTTGCCCGCTTATTCGTCGTGTTGGTGTGTCCGGGTTTTCTCGGAGACGCGCTCCGCCGTACATTTGAAATGTACGCTGAAAGTAAAGATACGCAGGTAAGGAATGTTGTTTAGGTTTAATTATGACTAACCGCGATGTAAACATTTTGCGGGTCATGCGAACGAGTGATCCCTCTTGTTTCAATTCAGAGTGCCGAAGCCTTCAGACGGGCAGGCAGACAGACACAGACAGACGGAGAAACAAACAGCTAGGAACACAGGCATAAACGTTGGCAGACCAGACAGACAAGCGGAAATGAGATCATGATTTCACGACTGCTGTATTATCAGGCCTTCTTCTGGCGCATTCTTTTTGCACGCAGACGCTCATCCCGAGCATACCATGGAGCTACGGGAACTTCCAGGTCATTATGTGTCCCGTTCCGCCCATGAACGTTGTCCACTTCCTGGACGCGGGCGACGGCAGTTATCGACGCGCTTCGCGCTACTTGGAAGGGAAACTGTTTGAGTCGTCAGCTGCACTCTGATAGCTCAGCTCGGTGTTTAGGGAAACTGAACTCCTGCCTCCGCGACAGAATGTTTGCAAAGGAAACAGATGACCTGCTGTTTAGAGTCCACAGGGCGCAAGCTGTGTGATGCATTCCGAATCGGACGAGATTGTTTGCGGAAAACCATAATCAAACTGAAGACGCTTTTCTGCAGCAGGCAGTTCTGTTGCACTCTTATGAACACTTGTCTCGATTCGTCGGGGCTTATAATGGTGACTTTGTGTCGTGACTATTTCCCTGAAACGTTCCGGAACTTCGAATTCTTGAAATGGGACATTAGAAGTTTTCCTTACCAAGATTGCTGTTGATGTCAATGATTATGTAAAGTCCAGAAGCACCATACAAAGCGGCGGCGAGCATACCGATGTCAGGAAAAGAAGCACAGTCTTCCACAGCAGATATGCACCAATCTGTTCAAAACGTCTCATGAACTTAAGTAAGTGGACAACGCAAGGCGAACTGAAGTTCACGTTCGATTTTAACAAGTGAGTAACCATCATGTCTTAGCTACTGTAACGGTTTCATTCCATTTTTTCTTTTTTTTTGTACATCGATATCTTTAGCATCGAAGCTTGGTACTTACGGTTCACAGCTAGTGGGTAATCCATAGCCAAGCGTAAAGTACATTTCCGTTTTAATAATGAGAGGTTTATGAACAATGGCAGTCGACAGACATTCCAAGAAATGCTTCTGGACATGCGTCATGTGATAACAGAATGCCCGGCGTATTAGCACGAGCCATAGAAGCATCGGGTGTGGGTGATGGAAAAGTTGCACTGAAATAATAAAATTTATCAACATCTATGACAGTGCGTCTCTGCTGGCCTCACGTTCACATCGGTATCTGTTAGTCATGCGGTCATTACCGATTGAGAGAAACATGTCCGAGTCCCAGTAAGTTACGTTACCTTGGCAGGGGGACGATTATAAGGGATCGTCACTTTTTTCACCAACCGCTCTGTCCTGTCGGCGAACATCATCCACTGTTTGGATGAGACGTTTACTTTCAGTTCTTAACGATGAAATAAAGATTTTCAAATATAGAGCACCACGCAAAGGGGCATTGTGCTTGACCGCAAATAACGCTCCATCTTTAAAGGCAACCAACACTAGGTCTGGGAAACACCATGTGACACTGGCAGTCTGGAGACCGTCACTGCATATATGTCTCCACAAGTAATTGTGGTACAATGTAGTCTGAAACGCCGTATTGGCCAAGGTGGAAGAGGGTTTCGCGCTAACACGCACTGGAAGGGAGAACAAAAGTACCCCTCTATGGTCTCAAAAACGGAAAAGCTAAAAATATGAAATTGTAAGGATAGGGTGGGACCACAAATAGTTCCAAAGCGTGCAGCTTTTTTGACCCTAGGTCAATATCTTCAAGGTCAAGTAGGGTTCGAAAAGGTCAGCTTTAGACACTCTCGGCCCGTACAGGCCATTCCGTACAGCTTTCCGAAAGAAATGGTAAAAGGGTGAGTTGAAACGTAGAATACGGCAATTTTCATTTGCTTGATGCGTCTTGCCTGAAGATTTCGGATCAAACTCATGTCGGGTCATTGGCCTATGGCGTCATTTTTTCATTTTTTACAGATCAGATTTCGAGCAACACGGGATACTGGGCAGCTTGAGTGTAAATATGGCTGCTAAACGCGCCTTGTAGCATATTTTCAGCGAAGATAGCCAACATCGGTATATTTGATCACTTCCAGTTTACTGGCCTCCGCAAGGTCAAGAAAAATGAAGCAAGGTCGTTGAACTTGGATGAAGTTTTTGACTTAAAGTAAGCTTTATGTCAGCTGCTTGCGCTAAAGTTGTTTCGTTAAAATGAATCCCATTAAAAAATTTGATTGCTATAAAACGTAGTATATATACATGCGTATCAATCCATGCAATCTGCCAAACGTGTTTTCATTAGGGTTTTTCAATCCATATTCCATAGAAATCCACATGTTGCAAAGCATATCTGGGTCAGGTCACAAGACAGCTGACCCTGACCTTTGATGACCTTGACCTCCATTCATCCTGGTATATGTAAGCGTATCGATGTGCACAAACGTGTTTTTATTAGTCGTTGAATGCCCATTTCATACAAACCGACTTATTGCAAAGCAAATTTGGATCAGGTCACGAAGTGGTTGACTTTGACCTTTGATGGCCTTGAGCTGCACTGGTCCTGATATATATAAGCGTATCAGTGTGCGCAATCGTGTTTTTTTAGGGTCTATGAATGCATAGTTCGTATAAACCGACACGTTGCAAGGCAAATCTGGATCAAGTCACAAGCTGGTTGACCTTGACCTTTGATGATCCTGATTCTCACTGACCCTGGCTTTGGTCTTGGTACATCCATCAGTTATACCCGAATGATGTCAGATGATAATGTTCAAACGGTAATCCTTGTAGACGCTAGTCCTAGTCCTGGTCCTAGACTAGTTACGTTAGTCGTTTCGCAAAGTTCACGTTTGTCAGCGACAACCGTTATTTTCGTTATGTTTGTTTGACTTGAAATTCTTCAAACTTCAAAAACTTCCGGCCGATTCTCGATTTTTTGCGTCAGTCGAGTTATTAACGAGTATCGAGTTATTAACCAGTTATTAAATTGCCATAAATGCCACAAAGTAGCAGCGACCAGCGCTGATTCGTTCTCGAGATTTTCGAGAAAAACAGGTGGAGGAGGCACAAAAGTACCCCTCTTTTAGTGCGCGTGCTTAACATGAACTTATGGACTGGACCGGCAACCCAGTAGTGTCTTTAATAGCTGAAGACCCGTTGGCCTGTGACCAAGCTTATAACTGACCCGCCTATCATTAGCCGTAATGAGGCTTGATCGCTTCGTCGCTTGGCCCCATAAGTTAAGGTGTCGAATCATCCATTCAGCTGTTAATGTTAAACAGCGCGAGAGACCGCATGTAATGATCGCATACCTTGAACAAGTAGGATATGCCTGCAAGCAACAAGCCTCAAGCCTGCAAACAACAATGTTCCCGTTTTCTTGTTGCTTAATCCGCCCCCCACTGGGAAGAGGGCAGTTGACCGCCCGCCCTGAGGTTTTTCTAGGACTGCGAGAGAACGAACAAACACAGCGCCATGAAACTTCCTGTACCTTTTGCATAATTATTTTTACATCTTGCGCCAAAGTTCTGACCTCAGGTCAAGTCAGGTAGGTCTGCCGTAGGTCAGGTCAAACGGACCTATGTCCAAAAAGTTTAGCGTCTTGCAACTTTTTCGCAAAACAAGATATCATAATAATACTTTCAGGGATTAGTGATCTTGATAGATGCAAGAAATCCGCTATTTCCGATTTTCCGAAATTTTCTGGTTTATTGACCTAAGTTCAAGCCTATTTTTAAGACATGTCGTTTTTTCCGGAAATTGGCGGAATTTTTCATAACGTTTTTAGTGTGGAGTGAAGCAGACATCTAGTTACCGTCATTGAGCAAAGTATCAATGACTTCCAGCCATTGACCTGAGGTCAAGTTACGAATAACTGTTTTGAGCCAAAATGCACCACCGTCAAAATCAGCGATGAATTATTCAGAATGGGTGGAAAATGGCAGAACTGGCTTGCACAAACGTAAGTAATACCATAAACCTCAAAAAGTTTAAAAAAATTGCGTATTTTGGAAATAAGCAGGCTCTCGCGAATAAAGCTTCGCCAATTGTGTAGATTGGTGACTAATGCATTTTCCGAAACTTAAGCATGAAAAGCCATCACAAGAACCACTAAGACCAATAAAGTTTACATGGATAGGCTTATGATACGAAAATAAAGGAACGCTAAAATTAGTTCCGGTTAATCTCTTACTGCGTCCGGCTGCGGCGCCCGCCGACAATCGGCGTGAAAAATGCCGTGTCTTGAACTCAACATTTCGGCGTATAAATTGAACAAATCAGAGAAATTAGACGTGCATCGGCATCTGAAGACCTTTACTTGTGCGTTGGTGCCTTTACCTATTCGTTATTAGTCACATTCCTTGAGATTCCGGCCGTTTCTCGGTCTCATGCAGTCTGCTATGAGAAAACATATATGGGATGTAAATTACCTTCATATCATGTAACACTAAAAATGAGATCAGCTTCGAGCTCTACTCGTCACAAGCTTTCCAACAGTGTGCTTATTTTTTTCGTGCGACCAACCGTTCGTGAGTTGGAGGGGGGCGGTCAACCGTCCCCCCCAGTCGGGCGTGATCGTCGCCAACCGACGGTCGTGCCCGGGTTAAAGAGCCATGGAAGGAGACTCAGCATTTGGAAAGGAGCATAGATACTGATGGATTTGGTCGGACGAGTATCAGCATCTCGATTAATCAGTTAACTTCCTGCATGAACAAGATGCAGACATTTGGTACCACGTCAAGATGACTGAAAATTGCGTTTGCCTTGTTCGTTGATCCTGCTCAACACTCATTGGATAACAGCGGTTCGGCAAGTTGGCTGAACCACTATTACCGCTATCTCCTACCCCTGGAAATTGTCTTCGGTTCTGAGATTGGCTGAATCTAGTTCTTTGTTTTGTTTTCGATGAGCGTTTCACATACAGTTATTTACGTTTTACGTTGAAGAGTGCACACGGGGCCAGAATCGTGTGAATTTCGACGGAATAAGAAACATCACATTTTGACTTGAATGTTTTTATGGATCACTACTTCGCCGTATGTAACTGCCATTTTATAATTTCTTTTCAAGGAAGTTGAACATCTGTGGTTCTACTTAACAGCAATCAACACAATTTGTTGAAATCATTTTAGTGCCTGATACCAGGTGCCCGTCAAAGATTCAGGGTGACGGAACTGACCACATGTGCTGAGGTTTATGGTCGGGGATGGTGGGGTTGGGTAGAGGACTAGCACCCGATTGTTTAGATGTTTTGACATTCGGTTTATGACAATGGGTAGAAAGAAACTCTCAAATGGTATTTCATTGCCCCCTCCACAAAAATTCAAAATCTCCATACATGCCGGGCTCCATCTTTTTACGAAAAAAGGTGTGAAGTACTTGAGAGGCTTTATCATTCCTCACATGACGGCTGTCAAGGGATAATTTTAGGCACCTGTCGGCCTCCATTACTCGCTGAAGCGGTGCCTGACGACCCCCTCTCCCGCTCAGTCCACGAACGCCTCTTGAGCGCCGGCCTGTCCCGCAGGTCGCCGTGCAGACAGCCTGAGACAGCCCGGGCCGGCCACTGTCTGGGCCCGGACCGCGGCCTCGTGCAGCTGTTCGTGACACGGCAGCACGGCTGCAGCGATCTGCCGACGGTGGCCGACCTGGTGCCAGTGTACGTGCCGGCCGACCGGTCCACGGTCGTCGAAATGACCAGTGAGTTGGTCCCGGTTGGCGCGCGTCGTTGGTCCCCGGTGCGGAAGATCGGAGCTCGATAATAATCCGGATCATAGTTGCCGCGCGGCCAGTCACACCGCGCCCGCACCCGTGCCTGTAACTGTCGAGGTCATGCCTGTCCGACGACATTTCTGGGTGAAACGTGCGGTGTAATTCGGACATTCGATACTGGATGAGGGATTTCTTGTAAAAGATAGCGTCACGTATGGATTTGCACGTGATTGGGTTTATTGCATGATGAGTCTCACTCAGCTTAACTGATTGCACATCGGTGACATTCGAACATGAGTCGCACCGCGGATGATCAAATCCAGTCCTTGTGTCACAATTAGTTTCCATGCTAACATCCTTTTTTCCATCATTTTTGCTCATTGCGGTATGTTTCTTCTTCGTCACAACAGGTTAAACTGGCGCCGAGAATTACGGCTAGCGTAGTAGTGTGATTGACAAACAGCTGTTGCGAAAAGTCCATACAAGATTGCATCCTCTTGGACGTTTATATTTGTGTGCATATATATTTATGTAGATACATGGATAGATATATGGCCTGAGTAACACTAAACATCACAGAACAACATCAGGTAACACCAAACATGGCTTGCGATAGGGTTCTTAATAGAATTACGCAATACCAAAACGCATAACCGTAGCTTTTGAGGAAATGTAGGACACCAGTTCGTTTTTTTCTTTTTTCTTCGTTTTTCACGAAACTCCATGCGTGCTTAATGACCACAATTAGCACACAGACACAGATGAAGGTTGTAGCGAGAGACGATTTATTTGCATGTCAAAGGTTTGCCAGGTTTTTACTTTAAAGCTTCCCATTGACACTAACCACACATCGTGTTTCGTGATAAACAGAATGAAGTACTCTGGTGTCCTACATTTTTCCTCAAAAGCTACGGCATTACGTTTTAGTATTGTGTAGTTGCACTAATAATTCCATCACAAGCCATGCTTAGTATTATCTGATGTTGGTCTGTGTTATCTAGTGTTACCCAGGTCATTTCACAGCTTGATAATGCCATTCACACATACACGCACACGCACACGCACGCACGCACACACACGCACATATACACACATATATATATTGACGTGCAGATGTATTAAATATAGTACGTGCATACATATGAATGTTTATACCACGATATGAGGCGTGTTCTTTCCCTGACCTGAATCTTGATAAAAGTACCATCATTTTGGGAACTGTGTGAATCTGCTTCAGTAATATATATATATATATATATATATATATATATATATATATATATATATATATATTCTATCTATATGTTATTTGGACTCGGGTCGCTTGCGAAAGATATTGTCAGACTGCAAACTGTAGGTCCTTCATATCTGCTTCACACCATAACCCAAAGTCCGTGTATATAGTGCGTCATAAATGTTATATATACATAAATATATGCTTTTTGAACTCTGGGCGGATATCGTCAAGCTGCTAGCTGTAGGTCCTTTATAACTGCTTGTTACGGGCTACTTTGCAAATGTCAGATCACTGAGGTAAAATAACACAATTCCCAAAACGATGATACGTATATCAAGATTCAGGTCAAGGGCAGAACACGTCTCATTTCTTGGTAATAATTATTTCATTGGTTCAATGGGTTTTCAGCGAAACTGTAAATTACCTGGGGTGAGGCCAGTGTAGATAACATGGGTAGTGTCGGACTCCTAAACTGCGACCGCGAAAGAAAGTAATAAATGTGTTTATGTAGCCAAGTCGAGCGCCGCGTATATTGGTCCCACGCAGGTTGTCATACTTTGTACCAGAACACACAAGGACTCGCATGAGGCTTCCCATGGTGAGGTTCTCAGGTATGCCGTCCTGGCAGTATTCGGAACTTGATCAGTCAGTTGCCGGCGTAGTTTGTCCGACTAACAGAGGAAAGTGGAGCTGATGTTGTCCCATCACTGATGTGAACGCTTTAGAGTGGTATAAACCATGGACGTAAGAAACGGCAGGTTAGCATCAGCCAGAGGAGTCGATTTATATTCTTTTGGAGTGTCCGTGCCCTACCCCTTCCTCTCAGCGTGGATCTTGACCCGTTCAAAGCTGATCCCCCCCCCGATATTTTCTGCCGGCTAAACAAGGGAAATCGGCAGTAAGTACAAAAAGGAAGGCCGCAAATGATAAGAGACAGGCAGAAAGTGTAGAAAGAAGTATAAAATGATCTAAAACATTTAGAAAAAAGCGGCAGAGTTTGTGATCACAGGGGCACGCTGTTCAGGGGCGTCGCTGTCTATAGGTCTGTTAGTAATAAAGGCCTATGTTGATCTGAGCCCTGACAATTCTCCTTTGGACCTTGCCAATGGTTTTTGTTAGAGGACAAATCTCATATCACAGTTTATGTAAAAAGGCCTTAGAATAACAAATGACACCAAGAATCATGAATTTTATACAGCAGAGTGACAGTGGAGATTCAGATTCAAATTTGTCGACGCCGAGGGACCACAACAACCGCGGCTTTTCGCCTGAAACGTCAAGCTGAAGGTACAACGACGAAGAGGAAGATGAACGCTTGCTATCACTCCAACCAGTCTAGGAACACACCCGACAAATTCATATAGATCAGTCACTTCAGTGGCGCTTGGACCCCTGCAGTATTCAGTTAATCACGGGTAAAGGTCCAATGGCGGGTGCTGTTGACTCAAGAATTGGTGACAATATGGACCCCACTTGTGGATACTCGCTTTTGTGGTCGGCACCCACGGGCGATCCACGTGGCGATCCACAGGCACGTGTTTTGATTTGGACTCGGGGGCATTCAAGTGCCGTCAGAAATGACCCAGGCGGCTGAAATGTAGTGGGTAGGTAGATCAGCACTAGAGTTATCCAACAATACCCCACATGATGGGCAAAGTTCAACGGGCCACGTGCAGCGCACGTGCGCCCCTTTTTACTCCTCTGTTTTTCTTATGGGCCAATTGCCAGGACGCGAACGGCGCAGTTTGGTGCAATGATGGATTGGAAAGGTGGATGGGCAGCTGAGCGATCAACGTCGATGGATTAAGGCCGAAATAGGGGTGCAGCATGCACATGAAGCGCGAGATGCCCAAGAATAACACCTCTCCTTCATTGTCGCAAAAGTATTTCCACTGGATGCTGAAAATTGGCAGGCAGGAACACGTCATACCTGTCATTCGATACATGTGGCTGTTTTGAACGCCAATGGCTCCAGTCTGGTGTGTGCGAGACGCACGTGCTGAGTAATTCCCGTTTGCCATTCAGGCGTTCGGTTTTGGGAACCGTTGACGCTGGAAGCGCCAAATTTTGTTGTAGGCTGCAATTTGCAAAGCCACAAACACCGTTAAGGACAGTCGAGATTTAGGGCATCAGTGGCAATATGCCATCCATTTGAACGTGCAACGTGTAGGACTTGGGATCCTCCGTTTGCGGGAAGTTTGTGATAACCAAGATACCTTTTATGATACCTACCTTCGCACTTTTATTTCGATGAAGATACTAAGGGGATGCACAGGTTTGCGTGCGATACAAACCTTGGATTTTGACCCCAAACCAACCGTGTAAGGCGCTGGTTTGCCTCTAGTTGGTATAAGGTGACAAGCTAACAACCACTCCTGAAAAAAGCATGTTATCTTCTCACCTTCGACCTAGTACCGATCTTCAACTATACTGGCTAAGCCACAGTTAGCCAGGTGCGTCGCCACAGATTTTCGATAGGAAGGAGGAGGACCTCTGCTTTAAAGACTGTACATTTTTCACAATACTGGCGCTATAGTTGAAAAAAGTGCAGCCCCTCATCTAAAAACGTTTAAACATTTTTCGGCACGTTCTGTGGTGGAAACGCAAAATTGTCCCCAAAAAGCGGAAACAAGGAAAAGGTGAGGGGAAAGGGGGCGCTTCCTCCCGCTGACAGAATTCCCTCCCTACACTCCCCTCAACAAAAGTATCATAGGGGAGTCCTTTTCATCATCTATATAACCTGGCGCTATTACAAAATTCCACTTCATGGGTCACTTGCATTGACCACAACGGGGCTAAAACCTAGCCTCCCAATCATGCGGCTTCTAAAAATTGGAAGCTCAACATGAATGGGGAGGGGCCTCAGTCATGCCTGGGAGCCTGCCCCCTCCCCCATACCTTCACCGGTTAAAGGAGGCCCTGAATTACGGCCATGTACTCAGACAGAAGAAAATAATTGCCCTCACGTACGGGAAGGGACCTAGTAACGCACACCCAAGAATGAAACAACGACAATGCGTAAACTATGGCATTTTCACATTCATAATGCGGAGAACATGAAGCTCACTTAATGGCCTACAAAATGTAGAGAGGAAAAGGATCTTAAAGAAAAGATAAAGCTGATGCACTTATTTTAACCCGCGCACGACCGTCGGTCCGTCCCGAACACCGTCGACTGGGGGGGGGGGCACTTGACTGCCCCCCCTCTAACTCACGAACGGTTCGTCGCACGATAAAAATAAGCACACCGTTGGAACGCCCGTCACGAGTAGAGCTCGAAACTGGTCTCATTTTTAGTTTTAGATAATATGTAAGCCAATTTATGCCCTATATATGTTTTCTCATAGCCGACTGCATGAGACCGAGAAATGGCCTGAATCTCAAGGGCTGTGACTAATAACGCATAGGTAAAGGCACCAGCGCACAAGTAAATGTCCGCGGATGCCGATACACGTCTAATTTCCTTAGATTTGTTCAATATATACGCCGAAACGTTGAGTTAAAGACACCGTAATTCTCCCGTCAGGCGTCACTGTGCGCCGCTGCCGTATGCGGTACCAAATTGACGGGAACTAATTTTAGCGTTCCTTCATTTTTGCGAAAAAAGACAATCTATGTAAATTTGATTGATCTTTGTGGTTCTTGTGATGGTTTTTCATGCTTAAATTTTGGAAAAATTGATTAGTTGCTAATCTACAAAGTTGGCGGAGCTTTATTCGCGAGAGCCTGTTTGTTTGCAAAATATGCTACTTTTTCAAACTTTTTGAGGTTCCTGGTATTACTTACATCTGTGCAAGCTAGTTGTGCCATTTTCTACCCATTCTGAGTAATTCATCGTCGATTTTGACGGCGGTACATTTTGGCCCACTTCAGTTATTCGTGACCTGACCTCAGGTCAATGGCTGGAAGTCACTGATACTTTGCCCAATGACGGTAACTAGATGTCTGCTTCACTCCACACTAAAAATGTGATGAAATATTCCGTCAATTTCAGAAAAAACGGCGATATGTCTTAAAAATGGGCTTGACCTTAGGTCAATGACCCGGAAAATTCCGAAAAATCCGAGATAGCAGATTTGTTGCATCTATCACGATCACTAATCCCTGAAAGTATTATTAAGATATCTTGTTTTGCGAAAATGTTAGAGGACGCTAAACTTTTTTTGACTTAGGTCTGTTTGATCTGGTCTAGGTCAGGCACCTGACCTGACCTGAGGTCAAAATTTTGACACGAGACGTAAAATTGATGGAGCAAAAGGTACACAAAGTTTTGTGACTCTGCGTTTGTTGGTTCTCTCGCAGTCCCAGAAAAACCTCAGGGGGGCAGTCAACTGCCCCCCCCAGTCGGGGACGGGTTAATGGAAGTACTCAAACATATGGATTATAAGAACTCTGTGCCCTAATGTCGCACAGCCAGGCCTCCTCAAAGGGCACATTTTGAAAGCAGCCTTTGATTGTTAAACTAATGGCCAGCCGCAGATCCAGGACGTTAGCACGGGAGGGACACGCTGCCAACAAGGGATGAGGAGGGCACGGAGTCGCATAAGCTCAAAGTTCTCCGCGAAATGGAACTGTTTCCCGAAAAATCTAAAAAGACAAAAAACAGGGTTCGTGTCCTGCGTTTTGTTTTCTCTCTCATCCACCCCATCCGCGTTCAGTGAGGCGTTGAGTAACGGTGGGGGTCCGGTCAAGATCACATTATGCTTTCTGGAGTCTCATGGAAGGAGCGCCGGCCGTAAAACCGTTGCTATGGACTACCTGCCAATTCCTGATGGTGGGGAATGGCATTGGACAACTAATATGCTTGTTGAGTTTCACTTTACGTGACGTAGGGCTAAAGATCCAGTCAATTTACTGTTAAAAACTGCTCGTATCGACGTTCCTTTCAAAAACTGTAAATGTTGAACACAGCGCAGTGCAAAACACAAAAAAGAGTACGGAGAGCGCAACACTCCCCTTAATGTTTTCGAAAGATGCCCCACAACGACTGCTGTCTTTGCTCTGAAACTTTGCGTATGCGAGTATTGAACTTTTTACGCGTTGTCTGAAGAAGGTTCTCGAGAGCACATCACGAACAAGCAACGTTACGGCGACGGTTCTCATCGTGTGACAAATATTTAAGAATTTTACGGTATTACGTCTCCCTCGGCATTAAACGCGCGTAAGTCATGGTGTCGGTGACCTCTGTACTGCCGTCCTTATTTGGGTCAAGATTGTCTTAGGCCAAAGTTATGAATGGGGGTTCCTGGCATCTCCACTTTTTGTTGACTTTGGAGGAATCATGATGTAATCGGAAACGGTGATTTGTGTACCAATAATGGTCTAAGTCCTTATTCGTTCGCGCCCTTTATGCTGCGCTTCACGAGATCCAATGAAAACCAAAACTAACCGACAAGGCCTCCTTTGAGGTTGCCAGTAAGGCTACCATGTGACCTGAAGGGCTCAGACTGGTCATGTTCCTAAAAGACCAAACTACACACGCTCGTTTTTTGCTGCGTTGCTCAGTCAGGTTTAGAAATGTCTTGGGTTTCGTAAAAAAGGCGTTATGTGGAATACCAAATGGCGTATACTGGCATATTGGTGAGGGATAAAGCCTTCGACAGACAATATTAGTAAAAAAATAAACTTCCCGAGAGCTTTTGGCAAGTGAAGTATCAGTTTGTTTCGAACAGTATTCACATTATTGTTTTGTGGTCAAGCGCTACGAAATTCACAGTTTGTGGCCAAGACGAGTCGAGACCACATACTGTGAACTTTGTAGCGCGAGACCACAAAACCATTTAGTGTATGACTGTAGCGCGCGACACATGAAAAAAATCGAGGCTGGTAATTGAAAACACAATTTATCACAACTCAGTGTAATAATTCTGCAGTTACTAACTATTTAGGCGATTCAGGCTTTCTGTTCTCTCAGTGTCGTTCTCTCATTGCTTCTTCAGCATGTCTACTGTGGCCAGTGCGGTGACCTAGCCAAGCCTCGGTCGTGGTGCTGTCATCAGCAAGGAGTGCCTTAACTGCACTTTCAATGTCAACTTAAACATGTAATGAATGGGTGAAGGGGGCTACGTGAGCTGCATTTTTGATCCGTGTGTGTAGTTACAATGCTGAAACACATGCTTACTGCGCGTGTTTTTAGTTGGATTGTGTAAAGGACTTTCTGGGGGGAATGTGGTTTCTCCACCCTCAAAAAATGGTCAAGATGCCTGAGGAACGATTGACATAATACAAAGACTTGCTGACGGAGTCAATAGTCAAAAGGAACTTTTTAGTCCATAGGCCTTGAACAGGTTAAATGGAGCCACGTGACCTGGACGCTTCGCTGTTAGAGTTGTCGTGTGATCTACTGACCACGCACTGCAAGTTGTGGTCACCGTCCACAAACAAATCTGTTAGTGACTTTTTCTTCATGACACAAGAAGCAATGGCAAGCTATCTTCGGTTGTACGCTAAATTAATTTACTTTCAATATATTGAAAACAAACGTATGTAGCTATGGAACGTAAAGTCATACGTTGTTCGGAACACATGTGCAAATGACGCACACTGCAGCAAAACTCAGAATCATAGCCATTTGCATGATATTTGTAGAGGTTAATTTAACTGGCCAGCGAGACGCGTGTTTTTACCTCCTTCTAGCACACAATTGGAAAAACATGCACTGAACACAAATGCACGAGGTCATTTCACATCGAAACGAGCAATGATACATCAAACGTGGTTTCGTGAGCCGATTTTGAAAATCATGTTATGTAATCAGCCATATCTTCCAAATGCACTTACGGCACCGGAACGCATATCATCCCCCATCCGTTGCAGCACAGAATAACGCGTCCGATAGTCAATTAGCTAACTCGAATGTTGTTTTGCGCGACAGCCACAGTGATTTACCTTCTCTTTGTGGATTTTTAGGTGCTGTTAGTCAATAGGGTCCTTTCCCCTACACTCTTCCCAATGGTATAATAGGGGGACGCGTCCCTCCCTTTTTTTGGCGACACCCATGCTATTAGCACGAGCACTGATGGCACATCATAACGCCGCCTGGTCTAGACATTCATCTCTCGCCTGCCGGATCTAAGTTAGTGTTGCAGTGAACAACGTCACCTTCCATAAACATGAGGTCTGTCTGAATTATATTTGATATTTCCTCGCATCTGGACAAAAACGGCATATTGCTCTGTTCACCAATCGCAGCGCAGATGGCAACATGCGCCACCCTCACTGAGAACAATATATAAAACTTGCATCTCATCCTGTTTGTATTGCTGCGGCACAGCGTTCCGGCAAAGGCTGATCACATTCTGACCCCGCACGCCGTTCCGACCTCAATGATCGGTCACATGACCGCCGCCGGCCAAGGGTCGGCGTCCGCAGACCCCCGGGCCACATGACGGCCAGCTCCACGTGCAAAGCGCGCGTCCAGCCTTATAAATATGGCGTCGCGACGCACTGAACGCATACGGTCACCCGAACGCAAATAACTGACAACTTCCTCGAAATCAATCAGAAGTAGCGGAAAACCATGATACCACAATCGACAATGGTATCGACTTAGTTTACCGTAGTTGTTTTGCTTGGTAACGGGGACAGATCTAAGATTTTGCCAGGGGAGGAGCAAGAGTGTCAATTTCTGTAAATATTGATGGGGGTGGGGGGGGGGGGGTAAAGGCCGAACCGAGGGCCTGATAGCCTAACCTGTATCCAAATGTGGGTTTCCCAACGGCTTAAGCCCACTTTGTTTCGTGCAACGTAATTTTACGATTTTTTTAGCGACTACTTACCAAACTGAAATTGCATTTATCCCTATGTATATGGACAAATTTGTGTAAACGGGAGATAGAGACAGACAGATGCACCGCTTTAAGCTTTATTCTTTACTATCTGCTTATCTCTTATCCACTCCGGCCGTTCCTTTCGTTACATTTACTCATTTCCTTTTAAACCGGCAGAAAATATTGGGGGTCCAAACCAGCATGGGGTGAAATCAACATTAGGCGGGCCAGGACCCTCTCAAAGGAATGCAAAGTAAAAACCCCTTGAAGGAGAATTTTTAAGGGGTACCAAAACAACATTGTGGACCGCCAGAATCGCACTGCAGGGACGCCAAAATCTCGCGGGAAGGGCGCCAAACTGGATTTGCGCTTTTTCAACGCCATGACGCCCATACACCATCACAAGGGTGCCTTTGTGTCATTTGTGTCCTGTCTGTAACTCCTTGTAATGACGGCTTTTTTAAGAACGGGTGCACATGAACATAGCTGGAGAATGCAGTGGGGCGGGTTTGGACTCCGCCACACCAACTTCAAAAGCTGGTGTGGTATGCCACACCAAATGTTAACATTGAGTGTTTTCGAAATTGGGATGTGGCATGACACTATACAAACCCAAAATTGTACTTCTTTGAAAAATTATGCAATGCAAAATAATATATATATATATATATATATATATATATATATATATATATATATATATATATTGCACAGCAGAAACATAAAGATTATGGAACAATGGCATCATAGCCCACTCCAGTCCAATGGTTTTCAAGGTGTTTCAATCCCAAAAGCCAAATGAGGCCCCAAAATAGCTAGTCACCTCTCAAACTAACTTTGCCAAGGGGTATGTACCTACGTGCTACCCTCCAGCAGAAAAGACATTGTAAATGCACTGGATCCGAAAACAATCAACCTTTCAACTCCCAACCCAATTTCAATTGAAACAGTAACCGCATGCTGAACACTATGTTGCCTTTCGTTCAGCAAATAATAAATGGAATCGATCTTGCTTCCCACAAAATACTTTCAACTTAGGAGATAGCCTACAACGTTCACTATAGCATTTGTATACCCGACTCACTGCGCGTTCCTTGCATGGGCGGGAAGATTGCCGAAAATGTGGGCTTTTTAAAAACTGGTGTTATGGGCAACAGTCCCCGCACCTCCATACTTCACAGTATGAAAAGGGTGTGCTGCGTTTAGTTAGCTGCACTCTTCAATAGTTGACACAGTGCTTGCCGTGTAAACCTGTAACGGACAGAAAAGAAAAACCCTTTTTAAATCATTTCCGCCAAAATTGAGAATGCAGCGGATGAAATCCGGCGAGAAAATAATGGAGGGGGAGGGGGGGGGGCGACTGAGTATATGGGACTGGCCAGGCTGACCTTTCCCACGCCAACTTTTTAAAACATTTTCCACTCATGCACATGAACTATATCATGGCTGCCTGCTCCATGTTACAGGATCTTCTTTCCAATATAAGGGGTCCCACGTGCCATCACGAGGGTGCACGCTACTACATGTACGCTCTTTGACGGCGAGGTACTTTTGTATCCATGGACAACATTCTTCCGTGAATGGTTTCCATGCTCTTACCCGCCCTTGGCGACAAAGGGTTTCGCATTTGACGCCTTTATCCGTCGAGGGCTAGTAAGGGCGTCAGAATGCCAAAGGGCGGGGGGGGGGAGCCGCTGTCTTCGCCTCCCCCTTAGATCTGTGCCTGTTCGGTAATGGGCCGGTTTTGCATTAGCGTAGTAAAACAGGGAACACCTGGTTAGTTTCATTTCAGTATCGACTTGGTTTTCTGAGTAGTTTCTGGCCAGTTATGCCATACTCTGGTAAATTTTCACATCATTTTGGCAGATCCGGATGGCGGCCATCAGGGCCATGACCCCTTCTTTGGTTGGGAAAGGGTGATGAACATGTCTTGAGTTCCTGTTTT
Organism: Capitulum mitella; assembly: GCA_030062745.1. Classification (NCBI taxonomy): domain Eukaryota; kingdom Metazoa; phylum Arthropoda; class Thecostraca; order Pollicipedomorpha; family Pollicipedidae; genus Capitulum; species Capitulum mitella. Next base: position 11,046,769 of record CP099840.1, read on the forward strand.
CCCATGGAAAGGCGTTTTTTTCTTGTTTTTAAATATTTTGGAACTTTCGGGGATGGCGAAACAAGATGACCGAAAACAGGGGAGAAATCAACATTTGGGGCTAGGTTACGTTGTTCCGGTGGAGACTTGCCCCCCCCCCCCTAGCACATGGTCTGAATCCTATCTTGTAAGCAAAGATATTCCTCGTCGTTCCGGGTTGTAAGCGTGCCACGCAACGAACCATGGTCATCCTCCTTGCGTGCTGTCACGGAATTGCTGATAGAGACGAGGAGGCCTTCATGATGCAGCGTCACGTCACCGGACGCCAGCCGACGGGGTCACTCGCTCATGTCTGCGATGCGGAACAAGAGCCCCCGAAGCTGCGGAAGACCAGACGAGGTCGCTCCGGATCTGCTGGGAACTAAACGGCCCGGGAATGAACGATGGAGCTAAATACAACCACAATATAATGACAATGTACGCTGGTATACAAAACTATTTTTGACATCTCGCTTAGGAGCAAAGAGAGCATTAACTGCGCTTTTACAAAATAATTCACCAACTGCAATGCTTTTACTGCTCTGCCCGCACTGACACCATGCGTTAGCTAAAAGTGAGACGAGGAGACGAAAATAGTTGTGCATTTAAAGGGAAAAATGGTATATTTATATCTCCTTCCGCTTGTCAGTCGACTGATTGGCGCCATTTAACCGCCGCACATTATACAGTTCCGTGACAGCCGACAGGAAACGTTATAAATTGATATTGTTTGTTTAGTTAGACGTTTGATGATCCAATGCCCACCAACAATCTCATATGTTCTCCGACTGAGCAAACAGCGTGCTAAACTTTGCCGCAATATGCTAAACAACAACAAGTCGAGAAAGACCGCAGCATTTCTTAACTTGTCATAGCGCACGACAGCGTCACGTGAAAACACTACGCAGTAGCGTCAATTGACATAACGACCATACTTCAGCATTGCTATGTTTGGTCTCATGCTGTATCTCGTGTAATCCGAAGCTGCTAAGTGCAATCAATCGCAAACCGGAAAGTCCACTTGGTACAGAACATGCCACTGATAGCAGCAAAACCTTTCAGAAACAGGCAATGATTGTGGTTAAAGGCACAGCGTTTACTGACGAGACTCCGCGAAACATATCAGCGTCTGCCCTTCCACCGAAGCACACTGGCACGCACAAAAGCCTGTGGACACGAAGCTGCTGAACGGGTCATCGGCTCCGTTATCGGTTGCGCTCGCTCGGATGATGGGTCCCCAGCGTGACAGTCAACAAACGGTGGCGGTGTTGGGCTGCATGCAGATCAGGCGGGTGTGTGGTGAGCTGTGTCGAGCCCTGCGCAGCTGATGGCCACCCATCCGTTCAGGCAGGCGTCGGTAAGTGACCAACGGTTTTTGTCTCTCGTCTGACTTTCACTGCGTAGACCGCATTGTACCCTGCGGGTGTTCATTGCGCGATCGTATATGCATGTTTAAGAAAGGCGAATAACAAAGCAGTGAGAAGGTGAACAAAAGATGACAACGGAGTACACAAGAGGGAAAGGACGAAGGGCCACAGAAAAAGAGAGATGGCGTTGAGAGAGAGAAAACAACAAAGAGGGAAAAATATACAGGCCGTAGGGGATTCAGCAAGGCACTTCGTTTGCCACCAACATATTTTGCCAGACATGCCAGATTTAGTTCCACGGTTGATACTTGCGTCATTGCATCCTTCATCGTTCGAAAGCAAAGGTGAATCGGATAGTCGTCGAAAGCAACTTGCGTAATATGACAGGATGTTGCCATTATCATCTGCAAACATTGGAATAAGGATACGATGGCCTGAAATGTGCCAGAATTCGTGGAGATGCAGGTGATATTCTTAACCGTATTCTTTCCATGGATCGCCATGGTGTATTCGTTTTGCTGAGATAACCATGCACTTGCATCCCACTTTACCTTATAGTTTCATCGATCAAAGAAAGCATCTTGGTGAATATTGAAAACAGGTTGGCACCCACCGATGTCCAGAGTAGACGGGGTAGCAAGCGCGTCTTGCGATGTGAACGGGAACAGTTAACAAATGCTGTTTGTTGACGTTACAAGGCCCTTTCTCTATGCGCTGACTAACAAGTTCAATTGAATTTATGAAATGACAATCTCAGACCGATGAGCGTCCGTGTGATTTGTATGCATGCAAGCTACAGTGCATCAATAAAATCATTTCATACCGTCATAATTCACATAAAAAGAACAACATTAAGGTCGCAAAACGCCTTTTGGCAGCTGGATTATTGGAAGCGGTCAATTTGAGAATAAATACATGAGAATTTCATGAATGTGTCGTACGCAGTACGCAAAAAATTACGATGCGCATAAAGCGGTGTCTACATGTTTAAAGTTCTTTGCTGATTTTCTGCTGCTAGCCGTGGTTCACTTCCACATCTCAATCCAATAACGCGGTGACGTCGTCACAGCACCATGCACCACTTTTATTTCCTACATGAACGTTTCTTTGTACCTTTCTTTGTAATACTTGCAAAACTGGCGTCATGCATTTGAGACCGTCTACTGATCCGTAAAAAAACAGTAAGATATAGCGCTCTTAACTGTCTGGCGTTATATTTCACCATATCAAGGAAAGGCTTGAAACTCGCCGTTAAAAATTGGGGGGGGGGGGCACAGAGGAGTACAGTTTGAGGCACGATTAGCATCTGGTTCATGGTCTCTTTTGTCGCAGTCCGGTGGCCCAGTTTTGGAGCAGGAGGCAGCCCTGTCTGGGTACCAGCGATCTCCTACAAAGACGGAACGAAGACTGCGACCGTGTCTATGCTGGTAGCCGTGTTGATTGTTTCGAGGCAAAGTGGTTTCCGTTTTATTTCACGTTGAGATTTGTGGCTTCTGAGCACTTATCTTCTGGTATGAACCGTTTGGCGTTCGCCCAGGTACGCAGAGCGAGATCTAGTGCTAACTGGATATTGCAACAAGAAGGCGCTAAAGATGTGCCGAGAAGACATATCTCTGAAACAACCTTGGTTTTTATTCTTGCAGCGCTTCCTAGTCTGGCTTATTTTAACGTGATGAACATGCACTTTTCGGCAATTTTAATTTGTTGTTTTTATTTGTAAGTTTACATCTGCGTCACCAGTTCATCATTTGCAGAGAGCAATATGCACTGTGTGCACAGGGGCTCAATACGGAAAGAACGCGTCTGAAGGCAATCTGGCCTTACACCAGACGGCCACATTTCTTACTTCCTAGCCGGCCAGGAAATGACTCGCTAAGTCAACAGTTACAGAGCGGCCCCAGATCAAGGACTCGGTCGGGCATCGCTGGATAAACGAGCGGCTAACAGTGGGCCGCGCTCTGATCACGCTTCACCGACACGCGGCCATGTATGGGAATGCCATTAGGCAACCGGGCACGTGCAGTTGTCCTCTGCGACGGCAGCCCGTCTCGGCGCCGGCTCGGCGACCAGCGCCCACCCCTACCGGGCCACTTTCATTTCCTGCGTGCGGCGCGTCTGCGCGCCGGACCTCCGCCGGCCGGGAACCTTGAACCTCCCTTTATATTCCCGTCGTCGACGACGCAGCGTCAGAGGCGCTCGCCAGTGCCGACGGTGGAGGCGTGAGCAGGGACACGCGGCGGTCGGCCAGGCGGGAGCCGTGCCGGTCCAGAGCTCGGTGGCCCGCAGCCGTGCACGGAGTACCAGCGCCGGCGAGATGACGTGCCACCTGACCTCTTCACTGGCGATCGTAAGTGCAGCCGACGAGGTGCCTCAGCCTGACGTCCCGCGGCCTTCTTCTTCGCGTGTAGGTTTCGGAAGAGGCAATTTCGTAGCGTCCGTCGTCACGGGAGGAGAGATGCGACTGGAAACGTGTTCAGCTGGACCCCAGTAGCAATTTGGTCCTACGCAGGGAGCCGCTACAAGAAACACCTAAAATACTGCCTTTTTAGTTCAGTGTTCCTATCTCGAATATATCCACCTTGTGACCTTCATATGTTTTGAGGGGTTGCATTTTTGAATTTAGGAATTCGCGATATTTATTTGCTTAAAAAAGTATTGTCGACGTCGATCATTTCGGATAGGACTTTCGCCACCCGCTTCGTCGCTTGTTGCAATGTATTCGGAAAATATAAGACCTAGTTGCATTCAGACGGAAATACAGACATGGTGGTCTGGAAATGCAGGAAGCATAGTTCTTTGCTCACGAAAATTAAGTTGTCCCACAGCATTTCGGTCTGAGTTATCGGAAAAGTTCCAAATTAAGGCTGAAACATTGATACCTATGTCAGTATTCGTAATGAGGTTCGTTCGTATTTCGTATTTGTAATGTTAAATGTTCTTGGCCTTAAGTACAACAGAAATCTGCGGGAAAAGGCTTCACGACCAGTCGTTTTTGTGATGTCTTCGAAATACAGGCAACTTTCGTTTCTCTCTCAGTGCTCTTGTGTCGTGTCTTCCTGCATTTAACAACAACGTTTGATGGGTTGAGCGAAAACACGGTTGAGAAAGCATTCAGAGTTGCTTAACGGAAGCGACCAACTTGTTACATCACCAGCTCTAATATCACCAAAAGTACAGGCGTTTCAGGTTTTCTTCTTTATTCGGCCGTTTATTTGGTTACTGAGATCTCATTCACTAACGATCAGCTGCGCCGGTCCCGCTCTGCCGTGAAAACTCGTCCGTGCACACGAATAACTTGTATGTGAATGGGCTAAGCTGAACCGACGTCATTGTGTTTGACCAATCACGTTTTATTAGGGCTTGTGTAAAAAAACTCCAGATATAAGTCTTTTATAACACAGTTGGACGGATATCGTTATGAAAAATAAATCAACCTGTCAATGCAGATCAGTCATTTCTGGTGAAAAAAAAAACATATTAAATCCTTGATTTCAATCGCAGACAAATGCCACGCCGCGTCGGGATGCATTTGAGAGTGTTGGCTATCTTTGAAGACATTAAGCCTGTTATACAGGGGAAACCATTAACGATCCTATCAAGGACTCTGCGCTCCGGGGTCCACATAACCAAAAACATTCTAACGGTGGAACCATGAACAGACCAGGCCAATCGTGAATGAGCGAAATATGCCCTGCAAGCGTGCCGTAGGATTTTTCCCGTCTGTCGCGTATAGTTAGGTGACAAGGAGTATTCCTTCCCTAGCTCTTCACCCGTCCCCGACTGGGGGGCAGTTGACTGTCCCCCCTGAGGTTTTTCGAAGATTGCGAGAGAACCAACAAACACAGAGTCACGAAACTTTGTGTACCTTTTGCTTCATCAATTTTACATCTCGTGTCAAGATTTTGACCTCAGGTCACGTCAGGTGCCTGACCTAGGTCAGGTCAGACAGACCTATGTCAAAAAAGTTTAGCGCCCTCTAATTTTCGCAAAACAAGATATCTCAATAATACTTTCAGGGATTAGTGATCGTGATAGATGCAACAAATCCGCTATCTCAGATTTTTCGGAATTTTTCGGGTCATTGACCTAAGCTCAAGTCCATTTTTAAGACATATCGCCGTTTTTTCGGAAATTGGCGGAATATTCCGTAACATTTTTAGTGTGGAGTGAAGCAGACATCTAGTTACCGTCATTGGGAAAAGTATCAGTGACTTCCAGCCATTGACCTGAGGTCAGGTCACGAATAACTGTAGTCAGTCAAAATGTACCACCGTCAAAATCGGCGATGAATTACTCAGAAAGGGTAGAAAATGGCAGAACTAGCTTGCACAGACGTAATTAATACTAGGAACCTCAAAAAGTTTGCAAAATTTCATATTTTGGAAATAAACAGGCTCTCGCAAATAAAGCTCCGCCAATTTTGTAGATTGGTAACTAATGAATTTTTTCTACATTAAAGCATGAAAAACCATCACAAGAACCTCTAAGATCAATAAGATATACATAGATCGTCTTTTTCGCGAAAATAAAGGAACGCTAGAATTAGTTCCCGTCAATTTGTTAGTGGATACGGCAGCAGCGCACGCCTAGCAGCTGCCGCGAGAAATGCCGTGTCTTTAACTGAACGTTTCGGCGTATATATTGAACAAATCTGGGAAATTAGACGTGTATCGGTATCCGCGGACCTTTATTTGTGCGCTGATGCCTTTACCTATGCGTTTTTAGTCACAGCCCTTGAGATTCAGGCCATTTCTCAGTCTCATGCAGCCGGCTGTGAGAAAACATATATATATATATATATATATATATATATATATATATATATATATAGGACGTAAATTGGTTTACATATTATCTAAAACTAAAAATGAGACCAGCTTCGAGCTCTACTCGTCACAAGCTTTCCAACGGTGTGCTTATTTTTATCGTGCGACCAACTATTCGTGAGTTAGAGGGTGGGCGGCCAACTGCCCCCCCCCCCAGTCGCCGGTGTTCGAAACGGACCGACGGTCGTGCACGGGTTAAACACTTTGACAACCGGTTACAGCCATATGTCACTGCGCTCATCCAGAACGTCTTTTTTAAGTCGATTCCTGAGCCCTATGCGTAAATTATTGTGAGAAATGGTTGCTTTTGCTCATTTTACCTCGTGAAACAGCTATTTCATGCCTAGAAAAGCTCGAAAGCGCTGCGCCAGATGAAACCGATCTTTGACGGACAAGACGGAGACAAACCTGTTTACAAGACGTCCACAAAACTTTTCAAAAATGTTGCCCAAAATGAATCAGTTGTAATAGAAATGGTATTATAGCGGGGATAACGCAGCAAAGGCGATGGCATGTCACGAGCTTCCCAAAAATTACTGGGATCCGAGGATTTCAGGCTGTCTGTTTCCAGTCCTTGTCATAGACCTAACGTTAAAATCTCTTAAAAAGATGGGATGTTTGACCCTCCCAACCCTCCAACCCCTTCGGGACCACCAGTCATGCGAGACAAGTGAGGCGCGGAAGATATGCCACTGTTGCGGTTCTGGTTATTCCATGTGCTACGGTCATTTGGAAAAGCCAGGCAAAAGTTGTTGACGAAGTAAAGTAACGACATACGCATGTTCTTTATCCACGCTGTTTGTTACAGTTTATTCTAATGCCCGATACCTACCCTGACCTTGGAGTAAGTTGCATACCTTTCGCGTGTATCTGGACGAGACAAATAGCAAACATAATATTTTCTCCGCAATCTGATGACACTGGACTGGTGAGACTGGACCTCATATTTTCCCAGTAGAAGCGCTAAATTTCAGTCTGTATCGCGATGTTGACCCGGAAAAATTGCTGCATTCGGCTATGGACTCCTTGTTTTTGGACGAGGTGTTCTGCAATATCCGACGGTCGAAGGCGGCATTCAAACTAAGTACCTTACAGTCCTTTGCGTGACTACAATGTGATGCCTCACAACAATGGCAGCAGAGGTCGTACATTTCAATTATGCATGAGGCATGCGCAAGCTCGTCAAATTTTGCAAGAGATTCGCGGCAAAAGCATTAAAAGGTCGGATTTTGAGCAACCAAGAACGTCCGGAATAGTAAACAGTGGGAGGTCGCTTTCAGTAATACATAAGGCCCTAGTTATGCACCACGCCAAACTCGAGTAGCTCCTCCTCCTTGTCCAGGTGATTGTCATTCCAAGTAAGGCCCTTCGGCCCCAAAATTCCATTGTTTCGGAGGCCAGACTTCCGATCTTTGGATTCATTCACATGTCAGAGGCCTGACGAGCCTTGCCCAACGATTGCGAGTCTCCGATGGCGATGTCCTGCGTAAATCCGGCATACTGTTCGGGAACGGCGCTGGGGGCCGACAGCTCGTCCGCACGGAGGCGCCGAGTCAGGCGACGGAATCGGCGGCGTCACTCCGTCTTCCGCGGACACCGGACGCCCCATTCGCACGTCCCGGGCCCACGGCTCGGGCTCCGGCTCCAGTGGCGGCCCGGATACATGAACGTCCCCGGTCTCACATGAGGACCGGGTCGGCCGGTGCCGTGACCAGCCGATCCGCAGCGAAAAAGGGCCGCTTCCGCAGCCTCTGGCCGCGCCGACCGAGCTCAGGCATTGCCCTCATCGGAATGGTCTGAAGCCGGACGTTGAGTTGGTACCGAAGCGGGCACTGGAAATTCGTCGGCGGAGCGCCAGGAGCCAGCCGTTCAAAACGAATTACAACATCGATACGTCTCTGTTGGTTGGTTGGTTATTGGGGCTTAGGGGCGCACCGACTGCAGGGTCATTCGGCGCCCAGATACGTCTCTGTGCGTAAAGCGATGTCAATGGGAGAGCAATTGATGGCCCCTAAACATTTGACGCCACTCGCATACATTTAATGCGACCGTATCACCTGTGTAATATTTGTTGGCTGATTTCTTTCTCTGTCGACTAAGTTGCGCTGTGATTGTCATGACCCACAAAATGTGACCTTAGGCTAAACCTCTCTCTCTCTGTCTCTCTCTCTCTCTCTCTCTCTCTGTTTCTCTCCCTCTTCCTTGTCGTAAGTCTTAAGCACGGATATCAATCAGTTAAGTCATATGCACTCACCGTGGACGTCAGTCCAGTCGGTAACCCACCGGTGTAAAATTCATAGTCCGCGCAACAAGCTGTAATCAGCGCTGGCTGTGATCCCTAACATCACCAAATTGCAAACTGGTGATGAGCAAATTGCCTGGGTTAAGTTCCAAGAAAAAAAGACAGAAATTATTCGGCTCCGTGTACGTGTGTCTACCGCTTAGACTCGGCAGCTTTCTCAACTGAATGTCGACTTCTGCTTCAGACGTTGCTGATCACGGCCGCAGCAGTTCAAGGCCAGCACAGCGGGCAGCAGGGACGGCGGGGCGGCTACTCAAAGTGGAGGCCCCTCTACCCCTTCTCCAGTTCCAACAGTCGACCGTACGCCACACGGTCAAAGAGAATTTACGGCTCCGCCAAGACCACGTACGGACCTCCCAAGACCACTTATGGTCCTCCCAAGACCACTTACGGCCCTCCCAAGACCACGTACGGCCCTCCCAAGACCACGTACGGCCCTCCCAAGAGCACCTACGGGCCTCCCAAGAGCACCTACGGGCCTCCCAAGACCAGCTACGGTGTGCCCAGTGTCGGCCATGTAGGATATGATGATGGTAAGGGACGTTATCATGGAGGACATCATGCAGGCGGTGAAAATTACCACCATGGATACCACAAGCCGGAACCCCCCGTAAACCTGTGCGAAGGTTTCATTCTTTGCAAGGATGACAGCGGGTGCGGCGGCTATCAATACTGCGCGAAGTCACCGTATCGTCCGTTCTGTGGCTATGAATGTGTACCTGACAAACCCGACATGGCTCCATGCTACAGATACCAACAGTGCCAGTCAGGTTACTGCGATCCTCTTCTTCACCTTTGTAAACCACCACCAGATCCGTGCGAAGGATTCGTGCCGTGCTCCGTTGACAGCGATTGCTTGGGAAGTCAATATTGCGGCCAGTCTCCCACAAGACCCTCGTGTGGCTATGAATGCCTGCCCGACCTGCCTGACATGTATCCGTGTGATAGGCCTGAACAGTGCCAGTCTGGCTACTGCGATCCACACCTGTCGCAGTGTAAACCACCACCAGATCCGTGCGAAGGATTCGTGCCATGCTCCGTTGACAGCGATTGCTTGGGAAGTCAATATTGCGGCCAATCTCCCACGAGACCCTCGTGTGGTTATGAATGCCTGCCCGACCTGCCTGACATGTATCCGTGTGATAGGCCTGAACAGTGCCAGTCTGGATACTGCGATCCTCAACTGTCGCAGTGTAAACCACCACCAGATCCTTGCGAAGGATTCGTGCCGTGCTCTGTTGACAGCGATTGCTTGGGAAGTCAATATTGCGGCCAATCTCCCACGAGACCCTCGTGTGGCTTATGAATGCCTGCCCGACCTGCCTGACATGTATCCGTGTGATAGGCCTGAACAGTGCCAGTCTGGATACTGCGATCCTCAACTGTCGCAGTGTAAACCACCACCAGATCCTTGCGAAGGATTCGTGCCGTGCTCTGTTGACAGCGATTGCTTGGGAAGTCAATATTGCGGCCAATCTCCCACGAGACCCTCGTGTGGTTATGAATGCCTGCCCGACCTGCCTGACATGTATCCGTGTGATAGGCCTGAACAGTGCCAGTCTGGATACTGCGATCCTCAACTGTCGCAGTGTAAACCACCACCAGATCCTTGCGAAGGATTCGTGCCGTGCTCTGTTGACAGCGATTGCTTGGGAAGTCAATATTGCGGCCAATCTCCCACGAGACCCTCGTGTGGTTATGAATGCCTGCCCGACCTGCCTGACATGTATCCGTGTGATAGGCCTGAACAGTGCCAGTCTGGATACTGCGATCCTCAACTGTCGCAGTGTAAACCACCACCAGATCCTTGCGAAGGATTCGTGCCGTGCTCTGTTGACAGCGATTGCTTGGGAAGTCAATATTGCGGCCAATCTCCCACGAGACCCTCGTGTGGTTATGAATGCCTGCCCGACCTGCCTGACATGTATCCGTGTGATAGGCCTGAACAGTGCCAGTCTGGATACTGCGATCCTCAACTGTCGCAGTGTAAACCACCACCAGATCCTTGCGAAGGATTCGTGCCGTGCTCTGTTGACAGCGATTGCTTGGGAAGTCAATATTGCGGCCAATCTCCCACGAGACCCTCGTGTGGTTATGAATGCCTGCCCGACCTGCCTGACATGTATCCGTGTGATAGGCCTGAACAGTGCCAGTCTGGATACTGCGATCCTCAACTGTCGCAGTGTAAACCACCACCAGATCCGTGCGAAGGATTCGTGCCGTGCTCTGTTGACAGCGATTGCTTGGGAAGTCAATATTGCGGTCAATCTCCCACGAGACCCTCGTGTGGTTATGAATGCTTGCCTGACCTACCTGACATGTATCCGTGTGATAGGCCTGAACAGTGCCAGTCTGGGTACTGCGATCCTCAACTGTCGCAGTGTAAACCACCGCCAGACCCGTGCGAAGGATTCGTGCCGTGCTCTGTTGACAGCGATTGCTTGGGAAGTCAATATTGCGGCCAGTCTCCCACAAGACCCTCGTGTGGCTATGAATGCCTGCCCGACCTGCCTGACATGAATCCGTGTGATAGGCCTGAACAGTGCCAGTCAGGATACTGCGATCCTCAACTGTCGCAGTGTAAACCACCACCAGATCCTTGCGAAGGATTCGTGCCGTGCTCTGTTGACAGCGATTGCTTGGGAAGTCAATATTGCGGCCAATCTCCCACGAGACCCTCGTGTGGTTATGAATGCTTGCCTGACCTACCTGACATGTATCCGTGTGATCGGCCTGAACAGTGCCAGTCAGGATACTGCAATCCTCAACTGTCGCAGTGTAAACCACCACCAGATCCGTGCGAAGGATTCGTGCCGTGTTCCGGTGACAGCGATTGCTTGGGAAGTCAATATTGCGGTCAATCTCCCACGAGACCCTCGTGTGGCTATGAATGCCTGCCCGACCTGCCTGACATGAATCCGTGTGATAGGCCTGAACAGTGCCAGTCTGGGTACTGCGATCCTCAACTGTCGCAGTGTAAACCACCGCCAGATCCTTGCGAAGGATTCGTGCCGTGCTCTGTTGACAGCGATTGCTTGGGAAGTCAATATTGCGGCCAATCTCCCACAAGACCCTCGTGTGGTTATGAATGCCTGCCTGACCTGCCTGACATGAATCCGTGTGATAGGCCTGAACAGTGCCAGTCCGGGTACTGCGATCCTCAACTGTCGCAGTGTAAACCACCGCCAGACCCGTGCGAAGGATTCGTACCGTGCTCCGATGATTTCAATTGCCTTATCACGCAGCACTGCGCTCTGTCGCCGTCGCGCCCGGAATGCGGCAATGAATGCGTGCCTGACTTGCCAAAAAACTCCCCGTGCGACCGTAACGACAAGTGTCTCTCCAACTACTGCGAACCCAACACGCGCAAGTGTCGGCCGTTCGAGGAGCAGCCCAAGCCGGAGCCGTGCTGCGTGTTCGGCTTCACGCGGCTCGGCGACTTCTGCTACGAGGCGCAGAAGACCACGGCCGACTTCAACGCGGCGCGCACCTTCTGCCAGACGCAGTTCCTCGGCGACCTGAGTCCGGTCACCGACGCCGAGGTCAACGGCCTGGTGTCCAGCCTGCTGACCGACGCCGGCCTGGCGTCCGCGTGGATCGGCGTCAGCGATCAGGGGGCCGAGGGCGTCTTCCAGACGGTGGACGGCACCCCGGTGACGACGTTCCAGCCGTGGGCGCCGCTGGCGCCGCACGGCTCCACGGCTCGCAACTGCGTGGCCATGGCCGGCGACGGCTATGTGGAAGGCATCACCAGCATCACGGCCGGCTCCTGGAACGACGAGGCTTGCTCGCTGCAGAGGCCGTTCGTGTGTCGCGGCCCGCTGCTGCCCGTCTGCAACAAGCCGGCAACAACAAGCCTCTGACGGCGCCGGGCGGGCCGCAGACGGGCGGCCGCCGCCGCGCGGTGACGAGCCGTCCCACCGAGCGCGACCGCTCAGCCCGAGCGGTGACGCCGGCCCCAGCTGTCCCCGCGTGCTTCGCGGACTGGGCGGTGCGGAACGGGAGAGGTGTCAGAGTCAGAGCCAGAGTCAGAGGGACGCCGGTGTTTTATAAAGGATCGGTAGGGATCCGCCCAGTCAGCGCGGCCCTCTGAGGCGTTTGGGGCTAGATGCAGGGAGACGCGTCGCATTGACTGACAGCTGGCGAAGGTGGAATGCATGGCTTGTGGTAAGTGTTGAAAACGATGTGCCAATGGCGTCTTTGGTGATCTTATGTTATCTTGAGCTGAACGTAATTTCTGCGTTGGCTGCATGTTGTTACAATGGGTGACGCTCATGTGGCTCTGCCGCCTGTCTTCTGCGGTGTGCTGTAGATTAATAAAACTCATCGAAGACACCAGATAGTTCAGGTGGTTTGACAGATTTACCAAAAAAGGGGAAAAGAGCTGGAGAGCAAGAGATCAGCGTCAGTTCAGACATTTCCCAATGACAATGTACAGGTAGATCTTGAGAAGCTGCGCTCAGCTCAGCCGACCAAGAACGAGGGTAACCTTTGTCTCTAAAGGACGTGCAAGTAGCTGGTATATAAAAATAGTTAAAAGCATGTTTTTAGCTTCTACAAGCCATGTTATGCTGAAGAAGTACAAATAATATTACTCTGTTTGTATAATGTTAGCATAGGCGGTGCCAGGAACATGAAAAAAGGGCATTGTCATGGTCACATGCTCATCAGGTCAACTTATGTCCTTTGACCTTAAATGACCTCCAATGGCCTTAGAGTCACTAGGAATGATCTTGTGGGCATTTCATATTGTTTGAAAATGTTTCCCACCATTTGCTTTCACGATACTATACAAAGTGCCCATATATCGCAAGTATGCAGTGATAGTGTAACGATAATGTAGGTGCTAAGGCCAGGGAAAATAATATTTTTGTGATGTCAAACTACATCTGCATACTAACCTGACACTTAAACCTGATCACTTCTCCAAAGACGAGAGCACTTGGTATTTTTTTCAGAATTTCAAGGATATCGGCCAAAGATATTAACCCTATTCCCGGATGGTTAGACGGCATGGCCGATTCCCGGCAGTGAGAGGCGGATTCGTCCCCCCCAGGTCTCGAGAACTACGAATCCGATTTTATCGCCACAAACGGCAATCGATTTGCCATGAGTTAAACCATATTTTTATAAAAACAAGTTTCCGAATTTCTGAAAGAGGCGAATACAGGGGGTGGGAAGTCCAAGTAGGGATATTTTTGGATTCGTTATAACTCTGTTGTTTATGAACCGATTTTAATGAAACTGACATGAATCGAAATATTAAGAACAGGACTTTTACCACTGGTCCACACATTTGAAATTTCGAGAAAATTTATGGGTGTTGACAGGGTTTCAAAAATAGGGGGAATAGTTTTGAAAAACCGAATTAACAAAAAAGTTAAAAGCATGTTTTTACTTCTACAAGCCATGTTATGCTGAAGAAGTATAAATCATATTACTCTGTTTGTATAATGTTAGCATAGGCGGTGCCAGGAACATGAAAAAAAGGGAATTGTCATGGTCACATGCTCATCAGGTCAACTTATGTCCTTTGACCTTAAATGACCTCCGATGGCCTTAGAGTCACTAGGAATGATCTTGTGGGTATTTCATATTGTCTGAAAATGTTTCCCACCATTTGCTTTCACGATACTTCTAAAATACTATTTCATGGCTGTTGTGATGTATAGCATGCATGCTGACATTTTAAGTCATAGCCCCGTGACCCAACCTGATATCAGCCTGGACTTTGGTACATAAGTAGACGGCACCCTTTTACGCCAAACGCGTTCCAGGTTCGGCATTTTAAAAAACAATGCCAAAATTATTACTATAAAACCAAATTTTGACATTTGGCCTTGGCCTGACCTTGCGAAGTGACCTCAGATGAATGAAATTTTATTTGTACGTTGCCCAACTATTTACCTATACATCAGTTAATTCTAAGTTCTATCTTAAAAAAGTTTTTTGGCAAACATTTTCCTTTTATCCACAACAGGGCCAAAAATGGCTTGAGGTGCCTCCCAAAAACGTTACCTGACTCCGCCCCTGAGGAAAATAGGATTACGAAATTTTGTCACAGTACGTAGAAAGAATAACTAAGATAAGTCACCAAGTTTCGTGGGCTAAGTCAAAAAGTCTGGAATTGGTAGGCGGAAAACCCGAGGGGAGGCGGATTCAGCCTCCTGCCGGGAATAGAGTTAATGCAATATTTCACTGCTACATCAATAAACTGAAAATCGATAGAAAAAATGCCTTGGCTTACGTCAAAGAATACATCGTGCTGAAGCGTATGTTGGAACCATCTCAGATAGGGAATGGATTCTGAGAACATACCTGCACATTGCGAGGTGCACATAGGTACGTTGGGATGCATAAGTAGAACGTGCAAGGACGGCGAGCACCACTATCGACAAGTTTCTCAACCAGTCCATCTGGTTTCACCATGGAGCACACCGCTCGACTGTCAAGTTGGCGTTCACGCGGAATGATTACGCAACACTGCCAGGTCTTTTCCCATTAAAAATGTATAGATTACTCGACGTTAGAACGACGACAAAATGCCTCGTATATTAACGGATGGCAAGCTTTTTTGTTCGTTCACTAACTGCGACCGGTTGCACCCGTTTTGGGCGTGCTACGAAGGTACCCTCGGGTTCAGGATTGCTGCGCGACGAAAAAGCCGTAAGCTGACTGCGAGACAGAGCTCAGCAAGGAAGAGATCGGCATTTCGGCGTCCGGCACCCGCGTCATATCTGGCACTCTCTCCAAACGTCGGCTTTGCGCGTCGCTTGCCAACTAAGGCGACGTTACAGAATGCTGTCGTGCAAGTCGCCTGGACGGTCTAGCGCCTGTGATAATCGTGCACGGGCGGCCTGTCTGATGGGACACTGCAGAGTGCAGAAGTCGTCTCGCCTGTTTGCTTTGCTGGACACCGGCGGAAACATTAAACGGACGGAGGATTTCACCTCCCAGCGGTTCCAGATGCCGCTTCGTGATTTCTGCTGAACCATACCTGCTCATGCGAAGCAAAACTTGCACCTCAGATCGGCACTTGCGAGAAGTTTTTTTTCCTAGAAAGGTATACCGTGAAAGTCCTCAAAGGATTTTGTGGTGTAGCCTTCGATAAAAGGATGACGCCTTTCATACACTTTGATTTCTAACGTACCTATGCCCTCTACAGAGGTGTGAGAACGGAGGTAGGTAAAAAGGATGTGGTCGACGGCCTCCCAACTTTTTCTGACTTGTTATCGGTATTAACCCTATTCTGTGCGGGGGCAGATTCTGCTCCTCCCTCCCGGTTTTTCGCCCGCCATTGGGACCTTTTGGTAGCTGCTTCACGGAACTTGGTGACTTCCCAAATACGTTTGTCAAATGTCGTGACAAAATTTCAAAAAATTTTCTCCTCCAGAGGTGGTTCCGGGGCGTGTATTTGGGAGGCACGTTTCAGGAACATCGCGCTTTCTGGAGATCGCGCACTTCGACGTGGTCATATGCAATTTTGATGTCCTTTATAATGCCACACGCAGTTCAGATGATCAAATGTCTTTAATCTGCACACCTTCAAGTCATTTTAAAAAATGTTGGTCAATGGTGAATCCAATTACAAGTTAAAGAGGATGTTTCTATTTTCTTATTTCTAGGAATTTATGGCTGATTGTATGGACAAAACAAAGCTAACATGTGATGTAGACATGCTTGTCCTAATTTGCACATATAATTCGCCCATATCTACTGCCAGGGACGCTTCCAGACATCGGTTTTCGGGTGCATATGTCGACCGATAACACGTTCAGTGGGCCTAACAAACATCTGGACCTATGTGATTGGTTTTGTTCACTCCACATCTATCACGATCAAATGCCATATATTTAAGTGAAAATAAAGATCAAAGGCGGCTCCAGGGTAATCTAAAAGGGGTATTTTACTTGTTGTTATTCATAAGAAATCTTGGTTCGATTTACAGAACGAAACACAGCTATCATCATGTAGTTTTTGATCCCTCTTTTCCTAGTACCTGGTTGCGCCTATGAGCACTTGCAGTGATACATGATATGGCATGTAGCACATATGAAAATGTTTTCTTGGCACAGGTAAGTCGAAAATCACCCCCTTTAATGTGCCGTGGTTACGTGTACGAACCTATTACTTCAAAATGTGATTAGCCTATAATCTCAAAATATTAACTTTAAGCACAATGCAAAATATCATTCACAATATGTTTGAGTCTGATAGCTGATCACCAATAGTTCACCTTGTAGAAGGCTAGCCCACTTTTTCTGGTAAGTGGATCGTGAGCATTCGTTCTATGTAAGTGGTATGAGATGTGGTACATATGCAAATGTTTTCCGAACACGACTGTGTTCGCCAGACTCAAAATATTTTGTAGAGTGAATTAATATTTTACAAAAACGTACACCCTTTTCAAGCTCCCTGGATATGCCTTTCCGTTTTGAAAATCGATCTCATACTAATGTATGTCATATACCTATCAACTGTGGATAGAAAGACAAAAAGTAGAATGAAATCGGTCATAAAATGTGTCCCGAAAGCTCGTGTAAGTAAACCCCTACTTCTACCTAATTTTAACTTTCTCCCCCTGTGCAAGATTTTTGACATTTCTTTTTTCAGAAATGCAGATCTCGCTACAGGCTATCGAACACCGTTTTCCGCTAGGAAATCAGACCAGTAGTTTTTTAAGATCAGATAGGGCAGATTCTGCTCCCCTTCAGCACGGAATCGTATGTAGCGGGTAGGAGCACGGAATAGGGTTAATCTATCGTGTGGAGATGAAATAATTTCTTAAAATCTTTTCGTGGTTCCTCACTTTCCAAGACTTTTAAGCCTTACCTATGCTTGCGTTGCTGAACACGTGACAAAAACCGTCCCTTGCAGTGGTGCCTGCGTTAGCAGTAATTGCCTAATAGCCGTGCAACACCGCTGATGCTTAGTGTAAGCTGAAACGTCTGGAAGTCGTCCATCTGCCAAGTTTTAATACGCCACGACGAGTGTGTCACCGTGTCGACACGAACAAGCTGGAACTTCCAGTGCTGCTTTCACCAGTCTGCCGCTGAGTGGACGTGTGCGCCGACGGCTCGTAGGCGACAGTCCGATGTCGACCGTGCCGAGTCTCGCTCCGACCGCCGACGCCCGCGAAATGAGACGGCCATTTTCCTTCAGCCGAGTAAATCCATCAAGCGTTCCAGTGGCACGTGGAAGTCACGGGACCCGGCGGCAGACATGTGCCTGGATCGCGATGGAATGCCGGTTTTCCTCATTCTGCGTCGGATTCTAAGCTCACCAAGCCGTATATTTTTTTCCTGTGTGCTTTATGATAACGGGTGACGGCAAATCAGAAGAAAAATACCGTCCCCGTCATCCCTTTTTTATAATACTGGCCTCAGGGTAAGTGTTGCATCATCTCGACGCCGCTTTGCTCCGAAGGGACACGACCTTTCCGGGATGACTCCGCAATGACCCGCCCGGGTCAGCGAGGGATTGAGTACAGCACGGGGATAACGTGCATTCCATCGGAATCCTCGCATACGTCTGCGTGGTAAAAACGCGCCGGCGGATAGCAGCCCTGCGTTCGGCTGACGGCCGAACCGTTCGGTGCGACCACTGCTGCAGTCTCGCCGGCGTCGCTAGCCGAACACGCGGCGGGCTTTGTTCGTCCACCGCCAGGACGCCCGCGGGTGCAGCAGGATGTGATCCTCGCTGGGGGCCGGGCCGTCACACGCGGACTGTAAGTGAGCGGGCGAATTCTCTGGTGCGGTGGCCATGCACCCACTGGCCTGAGAAAATGAATGCTTGAATGGAGGAAACGGCTGTAAGCTGTATGTAAACACTGTAAGCGAGAGACCCGGGCTCGCTCAGTTGCGCTCCGATAGGAAGACGGCGGTAGGAGCTTTCCCAAGAGACGGTCGTTATGAACTGCACAACAGGCGTCGGGGGAAAAATTAGACCGAGTTTGTTGGGCAGCTTGCATTCGTAATGCAGAGCAACTGAGCCTCTTGAACTTGAGTGAACCGGCAAATATGTGACGAAGGGTCCACTATATGAAGCGCTTCTCGACCACAGAGATATCGAGAATGTTTTTGTTGTGGCGTGCCAAGAGTGTTCATGGATGCCGCACAGCTGGATCAACATGCCATGCGTTTTAACCCGGCACTGCCTGGCGTGTTTCTGCACCCATGACCGCCTGGTGGGCGTCAAAAGGGGCACTCCTTGTAATCTCAGGATCTAACCGTCGGATCTGAACCGGTCTACCACCAACCGATAGCCCTGAGTCTTGCGATCTAGAAAACACTACGTTAGGCCTGGTCACGTGGCTGATGAAGTCACAGGCCACGGAAAACGCATAACACGGTTCGGGAAACTCACGGCGGTTCGTACTTTATATCATCGGCAATACTGGTCTTAGAGCCTTCAGCTAGGTATCAAACGAAAGGCCACGACCTTCTGCATCAGAAGCATGATAAAATTTAACAAATGTCGGGTGAAGGTTGGATGGTGTATTGTTCATGTTATATTGTTCTCTACATGTCAAAGATCGATAATTATTCGCAGCCGGCTTGATCCACGTGACAAAAGAACGGAACTGAAACCTTCTCATGATCAGTTTTGCATTGCCTGCGTTTTATCAAGTCAAGGCCATTCTAGTTCTGGTCAGATAAGGTTGCATTACTCTTCCTGACAAAGCGTAACAATTGCTCGTTGAGATTCGTAACTGTGTGAAGCATGGAACTGAAATGACTTCTCGTGATAAATGAATCTGCTCTTCCTTCTCCTTATCGGTTCAAGGTCAAGCCAGGGCAGGACAGATAGTCATTTTTCGTTTTCTGACTAGGAACAATAATTGCTCTCTGCTTCCACTGAACGATCTTCCACGGACAATGATGTATTTCATTCCGTTTTGACATCTACCTATGACCTGACCTGGCATGGCCTCACGTTACACTTAGTGAGTCGTGCTAAGAGGCGTATATAGATTGGCTTGTCTGGCCTGGACAATAGGGAAGGTCAGCAGCAAACAATTTTATCACTTACAATGTAAATCAGCCCAATTGTCGTTATGCCTGTGACCTAGCATGACCTCTAATGTTGATGTGTCACGGTTGCATATCCTTTTGGAGACCGTGTCCTAGGTAAATCCAAATAATCCATGCATTTTATTCGCGAGCATTTTAAAAAAATGAAGCATGCTCATGCCACCACCCGCAAAGACGAAACATGCATGATGTCAGATCTCCATGACCTGACGCAGCATGGAAATAGTTTTGACGTCGGAATATGTAGAATTAATTCATGAACAGGTACAGAGGTTTGGTTGGACTGGCTCCAACGGTTCAGAAGTTATTCACGAAAAAAACTGAAGGATTTCCTCTTTTTGACACCCAAGGTGTCAGAATCAGGGCTGACTCTCCATTCAACAATTGTGATTCAGAATCAGAATCGCCTTTTGGCTTAAAAATCGGAATCAGAATTCACAATGCTTTTGTGAGTCGATTCAGGGAATCGATTCACAAATCCAGAACCATTTGAATGGATGCTTTGTTTTTCTGATACATGAGGCCATCTACTAACGATTTTTATCAGAATAATAATGAGGCCAATCAGCACTGACGGCAGATGAGAAATGAGTTTAGAAAGTGAAAATGTCAGTCGTGGTACAATGGAAAATGAAATATTTTCTTTCCTATTGTTAGTTACTGTTCTTAAATGTAAGATGCTCGATCTGTTGGGGATTATTGATGGACATTTCGGTAACCGGGTAAAAGATCATGTGACCAGAGATCGTATTACAAAACATCGTATAACAAAAATATCATAAGCAAAAGATCGTATGACAAAAGATCGTTGGGGATAAAAATCGTAGAGGATACATATGGTAAGGACTAAAGATGGTATTGGCAAAGTCGGTTGCCGTAGGCGTAGTATTCAGTTTGCCTGGGCATAGCAATCAGTCTGCCGTGGGCGTAGTAATCGGTTTTCTACAGGCGTAGTAATAGGCTTGCCGTAAACGTTGTGATCGTTTTGCTGTAAGCATAGCGATCGGTTTGCCGGACGTGTATTGATCGATTTGCTGTAAAAGCTGGGTCTGGCTAGGCTGAATAAGGTTAGGTTAGGTTATATTAGATAACATTGGCTTAAGTTAGGTGAGGTTAAGTCAGGCATTATGATCTTAAAACTTACCTTTGTTTGACGATCTTTTGCAAGCAATTTCTCGCCATGCGATCTTTTACTCCATACGATCTTTTTCTTACGATTATTTGTGTACGAACCTCTACCAAACTAAAAACCTCTTCCATGAGATCTTTTGGCATGCGATTTTTTGTCTGGTAACCGGACATTTCTACCCTCACCCTGTTCACCCTCATTTACAAGTTGGGATTTTCTCATATCTTGACAGTACAAACTAAATCGAAATACAGTGCTCTATTCCCACGCAAGAAAATGTCATGCAGTACACAATCTACCTTCTATTGCTTCCTTCTACTATACCATAATCTAAAGCAGGTCCTGGGATGGGATTCAGGACTATTTATGGCAAAAAACTGACCAGCACGGCGATTCCGTTATTTAGTATAAAATTGGACCGTGAATCAGATCGTGAATAATGAATGGTGAATCAAGTTCATACGTTTCAATAAAATTGGTCTTTGTGTCGGAATTGAATCGATTCTTTGTTTTCCAACGTGAATCAGAATAAGAATCAAAGTCATCTTACTGGGTTGTGATTAAGAATCGAAATGATTCCCAATTTCGTAAATCGTTTATAAGTCTGAGGTGCCCACTTTTTACCACGGGCGGATTCAGGATTTCGTTCTGGCTTGGCGCTAACCCCCCACATTTTCCTGTCAGATAAGAGAAAACGTTGGTCTGCTCGGATCCTGGCTGAAATATTTGATGTAGTTTTGCGGTTTTTTCATTTAAAGTGACATTGAGAAGATTCTGCGTTTTGTTCTTCTACAAACTGGCCGAAATATGACAACAACGACGGGACTTTGCCGTCCTGGGACCCACCTGACCTTCCCGGGGCTTCCCGACTGCATCAGGAATGCCTCAGGTTAAAAATACCATTCTGGCCCATTTGGGACCATTCTCGAAGTTGAGAAAGTCACTGATGAGCCCCTGTTCAGAGGGCTCTTCCGGCTGGCCACGGTCTCCTTATGCCGTTCTAAGCCCCCTCTTAAGTTCTTGCCGTCTCAGGGGCCTCTCTGGCACCTTAAACGGCCTCATGGACCTTTCGCCATTTAAGGACCCCTCTTGCGGGCCCAGGGATCCTTGGAGAGTTTCAGGGGCTCTTCTACCCATTTTAAGGGCCATTTTTCCGTCTCAGGGTCTAATTAACCCTTCCGGAGGGTCTCTGGCTGCATCACGAACCTTCAGCTTTTCACACAAGTGAAAAACTGAATGTGCCGTGTTGCCGACTTTGTTGTGGTCCCAGGGGTCCTTTGGGAATTGCAGGGGACATTCTGTACGTCTCAAGGTTATCTAACCCTCCCAGAGGCCCTCTGACTGCACCAAGAACCCGTCACGTTTTCACAGAGACCCCGTGAAGCTCATACGGGCCCCTCCGGGGTGCCTTTTGAGTCTGAGAGAGGCCCCTTCGGGCCCCCTCTCGTGGAACCCTTTCCCAGGCCTCGGGGAGGGTGCGATCGCCCCATCGCTCCCTCCCTCCGGATCCGCACCTGCTTCAAAGAGCTCGAGGACATCTAGGCCAACATACCGCGCTACGATGACTGCAGTGATAATGAATTTACTTTTTACTTTTCCATTATGGAGTGCCAGAGTTTTGAGCATTACTATAGTCATGTAATGGCAGTGGTCTATGGTCAGGGCGTATCTGGATGTTTCTAGCCAGCCTGCTCGCGCAAAATGGCTTTTGTTTAAAAGCTATTTGATCGCACCAATAAAATCGAGTGAAAAGGACATAAAACCCTGCTTCTGACTAGAAGCTGCCCCTAGATGACACTAGCAGCATCAACACAAGCCAATATAGATGGCGGTAGCAGTGACTTCCGCACAGCCCTTAATCCGGAGCATTTCCACGCCCGTTTTGGAAAGCCGTAAACGACAACCGTCGAAAGTGCAGCATGTAGTGCCAGGTCAGGACTGGTAGTGTTTTCCAATCGAGAAGTTATGTTGCATTCGGAATGGGCTGTTCTGTCGGTTTGCTTGTATGGTAGAAGATATATTGGCTTCTCGTTTCGATTGCTTCCATTTTCCAAATTGAATAACTTGCCTGTTGCGTGGCATGTAATCGGGGAGTTTCAAACCACTTAGCATGCGTGCTATCAATTAATGTCTTTGAGTTCATGTGCCGTGTAGTATGTTTGACTGAAGCAAATACAGCACGCGATGAGGTACGTCTAATGCCTTTTCCAAAAGCGTCAGCCTGTCAAAGCTACTCGGTTTTTGATAACACCACAAAGCATGTGCAAAGTTGATCCGGCCATGGTTCCGTGAGCGGCTTCGTACGGCCGGGAGCGCTGGAACGCCGCCGCTACCGCCGCCAGAGGGTGAAAGTCTCGGCCAGTGTGGCCACCAGGGGGCGGCAACGGCGGGTTCCCGGCAATGCGGCCGTCAGGCGGTGTCCGTTGTAGAATCCCGGCCATCGGGGCACTCCGCACCGTGGCTTCTTTTGGGTAGGTCATGTGGGTGTCGGACCAAAGAGGGTCTCAGGATTCTGGGGTTGGGATTCCCCTTGCGTGAATGTAGGCACCGTGACTGTAAGTGTATTTGTATCGAACGTATCGCCTTGAATGTTTAGGTTGATTGTGCACTGCTGTAATTGTTACTTGAAATTTGTAAATATGTGGGATGCAAGAGATCAGTTATCTTTTCCCCTTCGTGCGGGGTGCCGAGGCTGTCCTACGGTGAACGAGCATTCATTCCCTACCCCGGATGCTAGTAACTACCGTGTGGCAGGCGGTTAAAGAGTAAATGTTGCTACACCCGGAGGTGGCGTCTGTTGATTAAGACCCTTCGCCTTGTAACCCGCCTGGCCAGCGTGTGACAAGGGGGTCCGTGGATATCTGAGGTACACCTTCTACACATGCCCATCGTCCTCCGGACACTTGAAAGAAGACCCTGGGAACTAATGATCACTCGAAGGAAACTAAAGCCCCCAGTGCGTAAGTATGTAATACCAGGAGCGTTACCGGTGAGGCTCGGAAAGCCTCCAATCTCCAGGCTCCTCTCAAAACGTTTCAATCTCCATCACAAATTTTTAAAGGTGAAATTTTGCCCCGCATTCTACAGTTGTGTTCAGGGCTACCCATTCTAGTCATATAGTTAATCTCGCATTCACTTTGACGGCCCCCTCTGATGTGGTATCCTGGTGACGCCCTGATGGCACGTTTGTGTGAAACATTGAAAAGACCAGCTTGAGCCCGGCCAGAAAATGAGTTCTTTGATCACCAACCGGGGATGAGATAGCAGAGATGCACGCTGGCAACTCTCCCTCCATCCCGACATCTGACATCAGCTCTGCATGATGTGGCGTCGTGCGTAAAAAGCCATCGTGAAAACGACTTTTGTCTTCAAACTCTGAAAAATGTTTTGGTGCCCGAAGGCCGGCCGGCGGTATAGGGCGCCGGTCGAAGCCCTGGCTTCTGGTGCGTTGTTGTCCCGCACCCCGCGGGCTCCCGCAGGGTGAGTTTCCGGGCGCCATGTTGCGGTGTCCGGGCAGGGCGGGGACGGGACCGCGGGCCGGACGCGGCCGACCACAGCTCGCCATCTGTCTCGCGGCCTGATCTGGGCGGCCCGGCGCAGCGCCGGCCGTCCGCCGCCGACTGCGCCGCGACAGCACCGCTTTATGACTCACCAGCCGCCGCCGGGGCAGGCCGCGTCTTCCGCGGCTGCTGCCCGCAAGCGGCCGCGGCCTGGCATCCGCTGAGGGCCGCTACGGTCTGAGAAACGCTGCGGTTCCAAGTCTGCTCCGTGTTTTCCTCGTCGGCACGTGAAATTTAGGTCAACGATCGTCATCACGCATGACATTCTATTCAATGGAATTGAATCATCAAAGCTTTGTGCATTACACTAAACACAATACCGACATCATGACAAGCTTCGCGTAGAACAGTTAACATATTTAAGACGTCATTGTAATCAACAACAAAAAGAAACGGAGCACTGCAGTTCAAGGCCGTCGACAGGATATCATTATCAGGCGCACTAAAAGATATCACGAGCTCTCGGCTCTGCCGTCAAATGTGAGGTACAGAGCATTCAGCCTTGGCTTCGGCTGACTCACGTGACTGCAAACAGTACAGGCCGTGACTGGTGTCCGACTTTTGGCACTTCTCGTCTAGTCCATACAATTGGTATCGCCGAAAAAGCGGCTCATACGCGTCACAGCCACGGCAGCGTTCACTGACGATCGTAAACCACGGCGCTCAAATCGTCACTGAAGGCCAGCGTCGCCCCTGCTGATGGGTGTAAAGTTACACCCCATTTGTACGCACGCCCCAATATCGCAATCGTCGACTAGAAGACTGTTCTCCCGTGAGTCGTTCTCTTCTGCCAGGAGAGGCCGTGGGTGGTTGCCCCAGGACTTCCGTGTCCAGCTCGGGTTAACGACTCGGTCACAGCGTCATGCCACCGCGGGGACCCCGGGCCGGACCGCCGGCCGAGAGCCCGTGCCGCCGTGTCCAGCGGCGTCACCTCTAGACGGCCGCGGCAGCCCGGCTCACAGTTCGGTCACGTTCGGATGCCGACCTTTTGAACCGTTCATGGGGTTATCGGTGACGGTCGCCGGCGGCGCAGGCACCAGCGGCGCGATCTCGGCGTACGCGCCCTCCTGCGGCGCGGCCGGCGCCAGCGCCAGCGAGTCACGCGGGTCGGCGTACTCGGACAGCGGCAACACCGGCCGAATCTCGGCGTAGATGTGTTCCGGCGCCGGCTCCGGGTCCGGCTCCGGCTCCGGCTCCGGCGCCGGCGCCGGCTTCGGCTCCGGTCCGTACCGGCCGGCCGGCGCCGAGCGCAGCAAATCCGGCAGTCGTCCGGCCGAGCTCAGGTCCGTCTGGCTGGTGGGTGCCGAGGCGCCGCCGGCGCCGCGCCGGCCCAGCAGGGAGCCGCAGCCGGCCGCCGGCGCCGGCGGCGGCGAACGGCGGCCGCAAAGCGCGGCGCCCAGCCGGCGCCGGTTCGCCACCAGCACGGCCAGCGCGGCGGCGGCCACCAGCGCCGCGCCGCCGATCACGCCGTAGAAGACGATGTTCTGGTCGATGCTGACGCCGCTGCCGCCGCCGCCGCCGGCCGGCACGTCCGGACAGCCGGCCACAGCGTCAGCCAGCGGCTGCGGCGCACCATTGACGCCGCTGCAGAAGCCGGTGCGTTCGACGAGTTCGACGAGGGCACGCTGGGTGTCGGTGAGCGCGGCCGTCGACTCGCCGGCCACCATCTGGCGGGTCCAGCGGAGCGTCTCGCACGAGCAGCGCTTGTCGAACGTCAGCGAGTCCCAGCTGACCCGCGCCGCCTCCAGGTCGGCGTGCACCGCCAGCGACTCGTTCTCGGCCACCCCGACGTGCAGCGAGTGGATGGCGAACGGGCGCATTTCCTTGCGCGCACAGTCGGCCAGGTGGAGTGCCGTCAGCGCGCGTCGCCGCAGCCTCTCGACGCGGGTGTTCAGAATAACAGCCGAGTCGCAGACGCTCACACTCAGCGCCCTTGGCCGCAGATTGCCGATGCTGAGGCGCTTCATGTCCAGCAGGTCGACCTCCAGCTGCAGCGCCTCCTCGTGCAGCGTGGTGACGTTGCAGGCCTCCAGCACGACGGCCTTGACCTGACCGGAGAGCGCCTCCCGATGCATGTCCCCCACGCGACAGGAGCGCAGAGCCACGCGTGACCAGCCCGGCCCCGCCCGCACACAGTGGCTCTCCATCGACTGCAGGCGGCAACCGAGCAACTCCAGGTTGGCGACGGTGCCGCGGAACGTGTCCGGCTGGCAGACGGCCAGGCTGACATTCACCAGAGACAGCTGGCCCACAGTGGCGTGGAAGGCGTCCCGCTCGGCCGAGAGCGCGCTGACGTGCTCCAGCAGCACCTGCGGGCCACGCGACGACGACTCGAAGTGCAGCGCGAGCCGCTCCAGCCGCAGGTGGTCGATGCTGCGCAGGGTGATTTCGGTCTCCTCCGGCCACCGGCCCGACAGCGCGTCCCTATTGAACTGCACCTGGCGCACGTGGGCCACGCGCACCATCTGCAGCGCGGACGAGGCGGCCACGCTCAGACCGTCCGACAGCACCTCCAGCGAGTCCACGTCCCGGATGGTGATTGCGCGCAGGTCGTGCAACGCGTAGATGGTCTTACTTGCAATGGTAACGATGCTGGCTCCGGTGATTTTCACGTCGTTGACCGTGTTCGGAATGTAGTCTGCTCGTAGATTTATCTGCAGCGAAGTACGAGTACAACTAAAGTTCACGAAAATCGGTATCCTTTGCATTCGTTCATCGAATGGCTCTTGAGAGCACTTAGCGCTTGCCGCCCATTAACAGCAAGTGCTTCAATGGATGGGCCTTGTTGAGCTCGTTAGAATTAATAATTTCATGGTGCGTTGTTCCTGCCATCGCGCAGCGGCCGGCAGAATTCGACGGCACGTAATGCTGCGCAGAATGACTGTCCAGTGGCAGGAAAAAGTGAACATTTTTATTGGCCCAAAAGGTGCACTGTCCCGGACATATGCGCGCGACAAAAATGTGCATAACCGGAATGTGTGTCATTACTGCTTCATTCACCCCGTTTTCCTGAACAGTTTCGAGAAGCCTGTGTCGGTGAAACGCTGGGCTAACCACGGAAAACTGGGAAATTGACATATTGCTGTTCTGATTCGATGCAGGCCTCCACAACACAGCCCAAATGCCGTGCTGAGGTCGCCACGAAGGCCAGGATGTCATAAAAAAATGTGGCATAGGAGTCTTCCAAACCACAGCTAAAACTGAACCGATTGCGGTGAAGCGCAGTTACTGGAATTAGTGCGCTGAGTTGCAGCGCCAAGTGCGTGTTCCGACATGCGCAGTCTCCGTGACGCAAGCCCGGTTCGTCACATGACTCATGCGATAGGCTGATGGCCATATCAGCGTGCGGATCATCGGATCGCCAGCAGTGGTGTAACAGCACGTAAGGCAGATATGGCGGCTGCCATACGCCAGCTTTGAACAATTTCAACATTAACCCAATGGCGTTGCGTGGAAACAACGAACTAATAACGGCTGTTGCCGCACCAGCTCTGAAAGCGCCCCGACATCGGCGATCGCCAGGCTCCGCGCTTTTCTGCTGCCGCCATGTTTAAGCGAATAACTGCCGAGCGCTGGGACCAGCGGAACTGCACGAAGCGCCGGCCGGCGCCTGGCATTGACACCGGCTCAGCGGCGGTCCAAGCGACGACCGCGGGCTGTCCCAGAACAAGGACCGGCTCGGCACTCACCTTGTCCGTGTGCGGGCAGTCGCAGCTCATGCTCGTCGCCGCCTCGCAGCTCGGCGCGAACGCGCAGCAACGGATGTCGCACGCCAGGAACCTCTTCCCGTGGAGGGCCAGGCCCGGGCCCAGCAGCGCGCAGGCGGCCGCTGCCGCCCACAGCCGTGCTCCGGCCGACGCCATGGCAGGCCGCAACACCGCCGGCCGTCTGCCGGCGTCCGCAGACCCCCGGCGTCCCCCGGCCGACCGCGTCCGGTGGCTCCGGTGACCAGCGCCGTGCCCGGCGCACTGGCCGGCCGCGCTGCCGACAGAGGGCGTCGCGGCCGGACGCCGCCGGCCGGCCGCCAGTCGGCCCCGTATCGGCTGCAGCCGCCGATACCGCCGATAGCGACCGCCGCGCGACGACGGTGGGCTGCGCACGCCCGGCCCGGGGCCGCGCCACACACTGCGGCTTCCGGAGCCATGTGAGCGCTGGACAGAGTCCAATCGCCAGCTCGGATCACTGTCCTTGTTTGTCGAAGGACTTTGTGACATTTCCAAGCGTGATGACCCATAATAGGAATGGCGTTCATCTGGCGTGTCATGTTCGCGGTGGATCTGAACCGACTGGCATGACGCTGGCGTCGAGAGCGGGACTGTAGTCTTCATGCAGCTGCTACGTATGTTCACACGTATCGGCTCATTATCTCCCCAGCCTTCGTTAGCAGGAGTTCCGAAACCAGCAGAAATGGTTCGAATTCACTTGGGGTGGGCTGCGGCCAACGCATGACATTTGAAACTAAGGCCATGGACACCACCAATGTCAACAAGCCCTTGCTTCTGTGGCACGGAAAAAACTATTTTTTATGCAGTCAGCTTCTCTATTCTCGCTGTTCAAGGGAAATGAGCGAAATCTGATCCACATCGAAGAGCGCTGACGTGGAGCGCAAAGAATGAATCAATGATGACATGCACCTAACCAGGATACAATGCACAAGGTTCGTCGTCGCACCTCATGTAAGCGTAGTCGAACGTGATACACAAAGCATTCTGATCAGCTGGGAACAGCTATTTATTCTGAGCTCATCACCCACACATGCCAGGCAAGCATCCATCGTCAACCAGACTGCAGCCATGGAACATCAACTGACCACATATATCATATAATACGCTGACTGACTAGGCACTTGGCTTTCAGCACGGGCCGATGTCACCACGAGACAACGACGCACAATACGACACCGAAAACCTCCGGTCAAAAGCAGGATCCTACCGCCGCCAACATCCGGTACACACGGGCGTCAACTGGATAGTGCCCGGGCAAAACAGAAGTCCTGCCACCATGTCCACAATGGTCTCCGTCCGGTCCAAACCCGAGTCTAGCCGCTGCTCCTGTTCGGTCTCAGCTGGCGGCAGGCGGCGCTCACGCACGGCGGCGGCGGGGGGGGGGGGCAGGCGGCGCTCCCGCACGGCGGCGGGGGGGGGCAGGCGGCGCTCCTGCACGGCGGCGGGGGGGGGGGCAGGCGGCGGCCATCAGACGCGGCCGGCGGAGGGTCTACCGGGCCGGCCGTCGCTCCCGTCGGCTGAAGGTTGCCCGACAGCGGCCGGCACAGCTCGCCAGCGGCCACCGCCAGGCACTGCGCCATATTATCGCGCACGTGCACCAGCCGCCAGTGCTTGAGCAGCAGCGCGTGCTCCAGCGTGAACGGGCCGTGACGCAGGCAGCGCGCGCGCACCGTGGTGGCCGCCGAGCGCAGCATTCGGCCGAGATCCTGCATCAGCGTCAGCAAGTACTGTTCGGACTCGTTCACGGCGTGCACCTCCAGCGTGAAGAAGGGCGGCGCGAACTGGACGCAGCGCAGGCCGTACACCACGGGCGGCGAGCCGGGCTCGGGCCGCGGCGGGCCGCGCGCCGCCAGCTCGTACGCCGCCTGCGAGTTGGCCGGCAGGCCGGAGCGCTCCATCATGTGCCGCTGGTGGGCCGCCTGCAGGCTGCTCAGCACGGCCTCCAGTCGGCCGCGGCTCACGTGGCCGTACGTGGCGCGGTCCGTGGCGCGGCCGTCCGAGAACAGCGTGTCCGTGGCCAGGCCGAGCCGGCCGGTCAGCTGGTGGACGCGCAGCTGGCGGCCGACGGCGCGCAGGCTCGGCACGGCGCGCGTGCCGGCGTTCAGGCCGAGCACCAGCGGGCCGGACGTGCGCCAGCCGAGCGAAGCCAGCGGCGTCAGACGCACGTCCACGTCCTCGAACGCGGGGCCGGTGACCAGGCGCCGGCTGAGCCGCTGCTCTGGCGCCGTCTCGGTCAGCGCGGACGGCGCCGAGACGGCCGCGGCCGCCGACCACCCGCCGGCTGGCAGCAGCGGTCGCGGCGACTGCGCCTCGTCGATGGCGTTCAGGTCGGCGACCAGCTTGTGCCGCAGCACCCTCAGGCACTTGTTCACGGAGTAGCACGACGGCTTGTACACACAGATGAGTCCATTCAGCTGCTTCCATACGACTCCTGCAGCACTCTGCTTCGCATTCATCTTGAAGATTTTAAGCTGAGTTTACCTACAAAAAAGTTGTGGTTCTGAGCCAAACTGACGATCTGTGCATTCAAAGCATAGCCATGGTGATGCTGATATCTCTGTTACCATAATTTTGAGCTTGTAATAACACTGCACATGTCTACTATCTACCCACGAACCATAGGACACTGGGTGCTCTGCAAGCCATGCAACAAACAAGGGAAGGTAGCATTCATCAATGATGTTACATCAACAGGTTACAATTAAGGGATAATGGCAAAGCTTAGAGGAGTCTGTGGAGGGATAGAAATGCAGAAACATATGTTAAATGATGTATGGATGACCATCTAACCCCATTCCCAGATAAGGACAAGGGGGATGGAAGCTTTACAGGCCCCTTGGCCTTAGGATTTTTGCATGTCATTTGCAAGTATATTTTTGAAGCAGCTCTATGAAACTTGGTGACTTTTGTTACCCATTTTTGCTACATATTACAACAAATTGTCATAATTCTAGCTTGCTCCGAGATAGTGCAAGGCCAAATTTTCGGGAGAAACCTCAGGTATTTCTGGAAATGTTAAAGGAAAGAAAAGGAAAAGTGACCATCAAAAATAGAGTTTTTCAGTTAGTGCTGAAAACCTTGTGAGTGTATAGGCAAAAAACTACAAAAACATAATGAATATTTTGTTGATCTGTGGAAGGGCTGGAAATTTGGTTTTTGTTACTGGTATCAGAGTATAATTTCTGTTTTGGGGTGCGAAATTTTACAAACAGTAATACCAGTTTAAGTAAGCATTCTTGGTGTAAATCAGTTATTACATCAGACCTTCTTATGGAATGGAGACAGAGTCATTTACTTGAAAAGTTAGCAATCTGTCAATATGATTATGATGTAACTTTTTAATGGAGGCACAAGATCAAACTTTTGGAGTGTAAAGTGATTTAAAACACATACCAACTGTTGTTCTTCCAACACCAAAAAATGAAACTTTTCCCAACCTTGATCTGAGGTCAATTCACATGGCAAGGTCAAGGTCAATAGTCAACTGACTACTGACCTTGACTTGAATTTGGTTTTGTGTAGATACTTTTGACATTCATATTCAAAAAACAAAATACAAAACATATATATATATATATATATATATATATATATATATATATATATATATATATATATATATATATATATACATCAGAACAGCACTTTCTAGTTGTGTTTCCACATTCAGGTTTATATTAGGTTGAGTCATGGGACTATGACATAAAATGTCCAGACATAAGCCCCACATCCTCATGGCTATAAGCATGACTTTTACAATTATAATCCACTCAAATGACTGAAATTATTCTCAAATGATCTAGGTTATTTCACATGACTGAGGCCATTTGAAATCATTTTACCATCAAAGACTGCAAGTTAATCCCATGAACATGTGGCCATGACAATGTCCACTTTTCCATGTCTCTGTCACTGCCTATGCCAACATTATGCTAATGGCATCATATGATTTGCAGTTCTTTGTATATTATGACAAGTGAAAGAAAAAAGAAAAAAAGACAAGAACATTCCTGACTTTTATGGTAATTCAGTTAAAAGAAAATATCCCATGTTCTAAGTTGTATGAAAAACAATGAATCCCCTCTAAATTTTGAATGTATGCACCAGTGGGAAGTCCCTTTGATCAGCCCATGATTGTCCCAACTGTGTTCAGATTGCTTTGTTTTCTTCATGGTTTTAAATGGCCTGAAAATCTATTCAGTACAAATCTATTTTTCCAGACATTAGTGCTTAAAGCCCAAAACAATATGGATCAGGCTCACCAATGTGAAATGGTAGTCCATACAGAGGAAATACAAATAAGATCCATGGTGAAAAATAGAACTTCCAAATAAGAACAACTAGTCTGCAAACTATTGCGACAAGATTTCCATAGGACAGGGTTGGGACAAAATGCTAGGTTCCAAGAACCTTCCAATATTTTTAGCATAAATGCCAAAATTGAGGCAGCACAGTCCACCTTGGGGAAGCAGGTTGGACTGGGGTTTACAATATCATTATAATCTCCCTAAAAAACATTTGTCAATAAGCAGTTTTGTTGATTTGTTGTAGATTAAGATACTCAGCCTGTTGGGCTCAAGCATCCATGTCCAGAGTCAAGTCTTGCTCCTCATCAGCCATCAGTGAGTCAACAAGCAGGATACTGTTGTGCCATATTTGTCTTGAATGCATCACAGATGCCATATTTTGTGAAAAATACCATAAAAACATTATGTGAAGTTTTGCAGACCAAAAAATAAAGTAGCATAAACTGAGATCAAATGAGGAACCACATTTTAGGGGAAGATAAGATTCATACATTCTGTCCCAACAGGGCAGCTTGCTGCTCCCTATAGGATAAAACTGAGGCTGCCCAACATATCTTGGTCCTATTCAAGGCCCTACTTGTGATTGCTTGCATAACCCCACAAATAGAGACCAGTCAATGGAATTCCTGTGCTGAGGCAAGGAACAGAATGCAAGCTCAAAGCCTTTTGTTTGCAGATGCTTGAGCCGAAACAGGTAAACATGCAACATGAAACCACAAGCCAGACAAGCCACACAGCATGGCAAAATTGGAGTTGTGAATTCTTACTATTTGCATATGTAAAATGTTTGGTGTAATGTAAGTACTGTAAATTTATATTGTTAACTAGTCATAATATATAAATTACGTTGCAAAATAAATGCCCTTACCATGGCTTGCAACCTTTCCAAATCATTTGTGATTGGCCACAAGTACACAGCTTGCAAAACTATCCAAGGAGGATCTCAAACAGGAACCCTGTTGATCTTCTATGACATGGTTTGCAGACTGAGGTGACAAAATAGCCAGTTTTGAGGAGATTCTTTATATATGTCACCATAAATGTTTAAAGAAGGAAATCTGGCAGTGACATATGATGGAGAAGTCTCAATCCAAACAGAAAATCTAAGGCACTGACCATTTAAACACGCAGTGGTAACTATACGAATAGTACACAACCAGCAAAATACTGGCCAACACACCCGTGATACGATTTTCAAGCATCAAAATTTCCAGCATTGAAAAAACTTCCACAAACACCAGAAACTTCCTGATCAGTGAAATGCAGTATTACTGTACCGACTATGCAACGTGTAAGGCACACTAGTGGCACTATTGC
The DNA here is from genome assembly GCA_030062745.1 of Capitulum mitella. Lineage (NCBI taxonomy): Eukaryota > Metazoa > Arthropoda > Thecostraca > Pollicipedomorpha > Pollicipedidae > Capitulum > Capitulum mitella. The sequence continues at coordinate 11,080,353 of CP099840.1, forward strand.
TGAAACAGTGGACATGCCCGGCATGCCCCTTGGCACTCTGGTATCGGTTGGTATACAGCAAGATACCTTTACTTTCGGTTGGTATATAGCACTCGGCGGCACTCTCAGTGCCGGCATAATCGAACGGGAAAATCTAATCGTCTCCTATGCGTCGATATGCAGTTTCGTTTGCACGCCTTTTTCCTTTATACCGAAGATGTTGGGTTTTGCACGCTTTTGTAGGGCGTTTTGCAAAGTCCATCCTAGAGACGGACTTCAGCAATTGCTGGGTTGAAGCGGTCAATCGGTGGGTACGACCTTGGGTCACCCATAGGTATTTTTTTATTACATGATGTGTCACAAGTCATATACGGTGACACTTGTTGCTTCGTGAACATGTGCAAATTTTCCGAAACTCTTACAGAGAACATGAAAATTCCGGCCACAGCACCAACATAACAACTGAAGCAAACCATCCAATGACCAAGTTCGGTGCTCCATTATTCCTCCCTTCGGTCTACGCTTGCAGGAACGTAAAAACTGAGCACCCCGACAGAAAAAAACGTTTCTAAATTATCGCATGCTGATCATAATAAGCTACAACGCAACGAAATCTGTCCCAGCCCGTGCACACGACATTCTCTCAACGTAAGAACCAACAAATTCGTGTACAACTTTCTCAATGAAGACATAAACTGACCAACGCAACACAATTTCCAGTCTTGTTATCCTTGCCGAGACAGGATTCTAACTTAGTGGTACATTCCGAGCCAGCATTCCGCCAGAACTTTACGCCGCACCCGAAAACTCATCCAACGACGAGCAATCCAGTCCACCGTTCGTCTGTCTCTAGTCACAGTGGCCGCGAGAGAAACATGGCAGCGCAGCCTACATCACACTACAGAGGGGTTCGAGCTGTCCACTTCCCGTCGACAACGCATTTTAAACGCCACTCTGGTAATCAAATACCGCTTCAAGCACAGTAACTGTGCACTTTACGCCAACACAACAAAGTTGCCGATAAAAATCTCCGATGCCAGCATTTTAGTCCTAAATCCTTGGCGGGAAATACGGATCCGGCGATGACGATGACCACTAAAACAAATATAAAGGCTTGCCAGCGCATGAACAAACTCCAGCTGCAAAATACGGTCATCACGTTTTTCGTCTTTCAGGTGACAAACGTGATGAAAACGCACTCCGGCCAGATGCCACCCAGAAACATCTTGTGATTCCTTCACGCATGCGGTGCCAGTCACCAAACCACGCACAGACCAACCGAATGCACCGGAGAAGGCCACCCGACTGCCGCTTCACCGCGCGTTATCTGGGTCTGCTGTCCATGCCCCTGCCGTCCCGCCTGCCGATACGCATGGGCCTTTTCGGCCTTTTCCATGGAGAAGCTTTGCTGTTGCCGATCGGGGCACGGTAGCCGCCCTGTGGGCTCTGGGAGCGGTCGCGGGGCGAACGATAGTCCTCTTTCGGCGTCTGATAACCGTCCGGCGGTTCCGGACGGTCAGTACGCGCGGCTCGCGAGCCGCCCATGAACGACGCCCGCCAGCCGGCGAAGGAGGCGCGCAGTCCGCCGAACGAGGCGCGCAGGCCGTGACTGCCGCGCGCCCCGCCGGCAGGGCCGGCGGCGCCGCGAATCGGCGGCAGCCGCAGCGTCGGCAGCCGCGGCCGGCCGAACGGCGCCGCCGGCGACTCGCTGCCGGACCCCTCCGACGAGCGGTCCTTGTCCGGCGGCTCGACGATGACCGGCGCCGGAGCCGGCCGCAGCGCCGGTCCCGGTTCCAGCGCCGGCCCCGGTCCAAGCGCTGGCCCTGGACCCAGCGCTGGCCCCGGACCCAGCGTACCCTCCGACGTGTCGCTGATACGGGTCATGCTGGAATCGCTGGGGTTCATGTCCACGATGCTGTGGCCCATGCATAGCGCACGCACCAACATCCAGCAAATGTAGCCGAGCACGAGACCGGCCAGGAAGGACAGGGTGGCGGTGACGATGGTGAACTCCCGGGTCATCACCTCCTGGCCCGTGTCGCCCAAGTCCTCGTGCTCGATGCAGGCCGGAACTTCCACGAACGTGACGTTGATTATGATCTCGGATATTTGCAGGAACACTTCCGGACGTGGCACGCGCATCATCATGTAGCCGATCGTCTCGTTGATGCTCGTGCGAGACATGAAGTACAGCGACTCGTCGTTGAAGAAGTAGTCCAAGCAGTAGGTTCGCCAGCCTCGTCGCGACTGTTTCAGCATGATAGTGAAATACAGCTCGCACCAGTTATCGTTCTGGAAAAACAAACAGACTAAGAGGGCAGCAGAACATTTTCCTTGCTGCTCATGCGTTTTTGGCACGTGTGACGACGAAATTATGGGAAGCCGTTCGTGGCAGTGCATACCGAACCGCATTCTGGCAGAATCGTTCGCAAGAGACCAGCATCGCGGCGGGGGAGAGCAGATGGCTGGGCCGTACGGTCGGGCGGCGCGCAACGTACCTTCAGGTCCGGGTTGTCGGTGGTGCGCAGCGGGGCTAGCGAGCTGGTATTCACGTGAATTATCGGCCGCATACAGCCCGGCGGTATCACGGTGAAATCGCACGCGTAAAACGCGTGGCCGCTTTTGAAGAGGCCGATCTCGGCCAGCGAGAACAGCGTCTGGCTGCGGACCACCGTCGAACAGCTGGAGCCCAAGACGTCCTCGCTGACGGGTGCCCGCAGCTTGCTGCACGTGGGGCCCCGGTAATGTGGCGGGCACACGCAGCGGCAGTGCTTGTTCAGAAAGCCGCCGTGGCGACAGTGTTTCGGCTTGCGGCAGGTCACGAGCTCGTGGCAGCCGTACACCTCGTTTAGCGTCCGCTGGTCGTAGAATGAGAGACCGAAGTCGCGATGCAGCTTGTAGTCCACGATCCACTGGTGTCTGCAGGTAAGACAGGGTTCTGCTTGGGTGGCTCGCTGTTACAACAAGATAAAGACGCAGCTGACTGGGACAATGAGTGAACATCCAGGATTTCAGTGAATTACCAAGAAAGCATCGTCGCTAATAACGTTATTTTTCTGTTTTGGTGGCGATCATGCTGGGCATATATCAGCCGAAAATTGGCAGATAAAAGAGCAAAGCTGACAAAGAACAAGTTTAAACAAAAGAACGAGTTTACATATTGCGCTCGTTTGTCAACTGTAAGAGGTACTGTTCCAACATCACACGTATCCGTGCCAGCAAAAATAACTGTTCATATATTCACAACGGCGGTGTGCGGACAAAACGCACCTGACGTTACCTGATATTGAGGACATTCACCACCATGCCGGCCTCGAGCGACAGTAGACCAGCGGCGGCGCCGTGTCGGAACGGCGACGCCACCGTGTCGAAATGCGAGACTGAGTACAGGTCGTACGGCGCATGGCTGCCGAAGTCTTCACACACGCGCGTCTGGCTCTCGGCGAACAGCAGTCGGTCAGTGCCGGCTGCCGGCAGCACCACACGCACCATCTCGTCGCGGTCGCGGCGCTGGTGCTGGTGCAGCATGCCCAGCGTCTTGACCACGCTCTGCAGTCCCTCGTGGTACGGGCAGCTGTGTGTCGGCACGTGCAGAACCTGAGCGGCTGAGTCGTAGTCGGGCCCCGATCGGCAGCCGGTCTCGTCACTGTAGCAGGCGTCGCCGTCCTCGGCCGCCGACACACACACCGTCGGCTGCTCCACGTCCACGTAGCAGTCGATTTCCGGTTTGAGTTGCTCGAACGTGATGCAGGTGTAATACTCCACATGCCTGAATATTGCCTGAAGGAAAGTGATGTTTGTGCGCCGGCCTTCCGGTCCGGCCAGAAAGTACCGAATGACAGGTCCCTTGCCCGGCGTTCTGGCCCACAGTGCTGACATCAGCATACCGCCAGTGTTCTGGATCGGCAACCCTTCAGGAGTCATCTCAACCCGGTCACTGATTTGGTGGTGCTGTCGCTGCTCTGCACCGGCAAGAAAATTACTGACAAAAATGCCGACTACGAAAATAATCGTGGAAACACGTGGGAAGCTGATGCCACAGTCTGCAGACATATTTAAAATCCTCCAAAGCCGATGAATAAAGCCTAACTGGGCAGTATACGAAAATTGCGACGTCGTAATTTACCACAAATCTCACACAAGTCGTAAACCAAAAGATTATAAGGACCAAAAAATAACCAAACTACAAATTCTGCCAATGACCTTTTAGTTTTTTCCGCACAGTTTGCCCAAAAACTGACCGTGGCAATCTATGCACGTGCTTTTCCGACCGGGATACTGGTGGTTAAAGTATGCACAATGAAACCTCGTCAGTTTCGTAAAGATCACATTGCCGAACGGACAAACGGACTAATAATCCATCACTGCATCAGCTCAAGACCATTTGCCCAGTCGCCTGATAGCTGTGGCTCCAATAGTTCACAGATGGATCATTTAGGAACTGCAGGTCTAATGCTGAATAAGCTACGAAATAAAATCCACCACGGGATGGCCTCCAGATCAAACGTCTACTGTTGGTCCAGCTCCGAGCGTCTACGACTGGACTACCTCCAGACGACTACTACAGACTCAGCCCCAGGCTTCCACGGCTGGATCAACTCCAAACGTTCACCGTTGAATCAGCTCCAAACGGGCACAGCTGGATCTACTCCAAGCGAGAGGGTTAAACAGGGCCGTTTTTCTCGACCAGCCAAATGTTCTGAGAAAATATCCGGTTTTAATTTTTATCGCCTTCACCATGTGACAACTAGCTTAAACCCTCTTCCCGGCAGGGGCGGGGGTGGGGGGTGGGGGGGGGGCGAATCCGCCTTCCGTCTGATTTTTTGCTTGCCAATTCCAGGGTTTTTGACGCAGCCTCACAAAACTTGGTGACTTTTCATAGCGATTCTTTCTTCGTACTATGAAAAAATTCCAAATTCTACTTTGCTCACGGCTGTGCGGAAAAAAACTAAAAGGTCATTGGCATACTTTGCTCAGGGGCGGAGCCAAGCAACGTTTTTGAGAGGCACCTCAGGCCATTTTTGGCCCCGTTGAGGGCAAAAGGAAAATGACTGCCAAAAGAGCGCTTTTTGGTTACAACTTGAAGCTTTATATGGATGTATAGTTAAATAGCTGGGCAACAACAAATACAATTTTGTTTACCTGAGGTCACGTAACCAGGTCAGGCCAAGGTCAAAAATCAAAATTTTCTTTTGTAGTAAAAATTTCGGCGCTATTTTTTCAAATGCCAAATCCAGAATACATATGACGTAGTAGGGCGCCCTCTACTTGTGTATCAGGTTTCAGCTTGATGTGAGGTCGGGTCACGGAGCTATGACCTAAAATGTCAGTGCGCGTATCCTACATCGTGATAGCCGTAAAATGGAATTTTTGAAACAGAGAGAACTTAAATGATTGAAAACGTTTCCAAATACTATTAAATGTACACGAGATCATTCCAAATGACTCCAAGGTCACGGGTGGTCATTTAAGGTCAAAGGCCATAAGTTGATCTGAAGAACATGTGACCATGACAGTTCCCCTCTCTCCATGTCCCTGACATGGAGAAGGGGAACTATGCTATGCTAACATTATGCAAACACTGTAATACGATTTGAACCTCTTCAGCATAACATGACCACCAGAAGTTAAAAAGGTGCTTTTATCTTTTTTGTTCATCCAGTTGTTGAAAAACTAATCGTCCTATTTTTAAAACACCGTGAACGCCTATGAATTGTTTTAAGAATTTCAAATGAGTGTGCCAATGGTAAAAATCCTATCCATGATCTATCGGTTCATGCCAATTTCATCGAAATCGGTCCATAAACAACGGAGTTATAAGAAGTCCAAAAAATACCCCACATTTTTACCTTTTTGCCATCGTGTATCCACCAATCACAGTTTTGGAGACGTCTTTTTTAAAAGTGCAGTTTAAGTCATGGTAAATCGGTTGCCGTTTGTTTCATTTGTTTCAATGAGATAGGACGTGTAGTTCTCGAGATTTCAGGTGGTGCTGAATCCGCCCCCTCCCCGCTGCCGGGAATCGGCCATACCGTCTAGCCCCCCCGGAATAGGGTTAACGCATTATCCGGACGTCATGCTATTAACGCTCAGAGGGATGAAAAAGGTTCTCAAAATCAACATCAGAATCATACGAGCCACGGCAAACCTTTCGAACGTAGATTTCTTTGACAACCAGTATGTTTCTATTCAACTTTTTTATTTTTCATCGTTACATGAAACTTTCCGGTGCGCATGATATTCCGAAATACATGCTAAAAGGTGTTAAATTTCATCTCCACCATATTCTTCCGCAGCAGTGTTGACAGCGTGAGGTTAGGATGGTCTGGTTCTGCTCTTTTACAGGATTTCATCCGCTGTCGAGTACCAACTACCATGCCGTTGGACGAAGATGATCTCACGGTCCCCGCAAATCTATACGTGCAAGAACCCTATATCATGATCTGCACCTCTTCCATGCTCATTTGTTATCACTACTTAACTTCAGTTATCCGTACTTCACTAGTCACAGACTTATTTCTATAAAACATGATGCCAAGACATGAATGGAACTACGCGATGACGTGTAGTGTATATTACGGCATAGCAGATTGGGAGCCACATGAAACATGACAGCTTCCGATTCCACCCTTGGCCTCGTTAAGCTGAGTGAATGCTCAGCTTGTCGCACGTTTCTGTCATTGCGCTGCCCATTTTTTGTCACTTCTGCAACAACAATAAAATCGAGATGAGTTCGCGAAAAAACTGTGTACTAATTCTGGACAAAACAAACCCGCTTAGCAGTGCTACAAGGAATGAGTCAAAAACACGCCTGATAACTGTCAAAACCGTACGCTGATGACGACAAATACATGAGCCAAGCTCGGAGCGCTTCAAAGCCTGTCTGGTCTGATCTGCCGACATTCGCTGCTACCGCCGTCCGCAACAAAAATCGGAATACCGCAGAAACATCGACCGCAAAAACACCGCAACATATCTACACGCGTTTCATCTGGACAAAAAAAAACTAATGAACATATTCGAACACATACATTTGATACTGCGCAATATCCAAGTGGTGAAGAATCGGACAAGAGAGAGACATTTGGATTCAACGAATGTTGGCATTGCACCCAACGACTGACGGGGTGCAGAAAGAAGTTACCCGGAATTCGTGAGCAGTAGTCCCTGCATCCTCAGGAGTCAGCTGTCTCCTTCCTCATCTGAGCTTTCTCCCGGCTTACGTAGCTGGCTCTGAGCAAACACGGAACAGAACCAGGTCACCGGGTGAGCACGGTCCATATCGCCACGAACCAGGGTTGGAAATTTGATTTTTTCTTCTTGGTGTCAGAGCATAATCTTCGTTTCGGAGCACACAACTTTGCAGAGTAATACTGGTTTAAGGCGACATTCTTGGTGCAATCTAATTATGTTATCGCACATGCTTCTTACTGAATGGAGACAGTAACTTTCTTGCAGAGTTGAAATTTGTCAGCATGGTTATAACGGTGGAGGCACAGGCTCAAGCTTTTGGAGCACGAAATGTTTTTACAAGGACAGATTTTTCGATGTTCAACACCAGGAGAAAACACCTCTTCCAACCCTGCCACGAACACAAAAGAGCCACCTTGCTCCCGGCGAGATCACCGATAAGTTCACATGAACTGAATAAAACCGTTTCCTCACGCTACACGGACTAGAAAGACTGTCGTGGCTAAAAACAGCCCAAGCTGAACACAAAACCTTTAGCGACAAACCTCACTGTTCACACCATTACTGTGGGGTAGCATTAAGCACGACCCGAGTGCTCAGAACTAGAGAAATGTAATGCTCACAGAATCAAGCTCACAGAATGTAACACCTTTAGTCACGGCAATGCCCGGGCGTAAAAAGTTGTCGACGCCACTTAAAAATGTTACGTATACGCAACAGCCGATTTTCAAATCGAGTACATCTGTTACAGCACATCTCATTGTAAGGAAAGCGGTAACTCATTTCCCCCCACCACCGACGCGCCGACGAGACCGGAGCGCCTCAAGAGAGGAGGGGTGAGTGATCGGCGACGCATCCGGCGCAGCAGGCGGACAATGTCGTCAGTTGGCTTGAGCGGGGGGGGGGGGGGGCGCCGCACCTTGCGCAGCAGACGGATGATGTCGTCCGTCTGGCCGGAGCCGGCCAGTCGCAGCACGTCGTAGGGCAGCTCGGCGTCGGCGAACGGCGGCCGCTGGATGCCCTCGGCGTCGGCGATGTGCTGGAAGACGGGCAGCGCGCCGCCGGCGGCCGAGCAGGCGGCGCACAGCGGCGCCGACGCCGGCGGCGCCTCCTCGCACCTGGCGGCAGCCGCCGACGGTCGGACGGCGCAACCAGCCAGGGATTGCCGCGGGCCGGCGGACAACAGCAGCGAGGGCGGCGGCCCGACCACAACAAAGGACAGCGATACAGGCTACGCTACGGAGAGAGAGGAACCATTTCCAACACGTCTTATGGTCATCCGAGATCGGGGTGGTCTGTGAAAACTAATAAAGCACTACGATAATTCATAACCAGCAAAATGCGCTGTAACGCAATAAAATATCCAAAACCGTAAACGGCGGAGGAACGACGCGTCTGGAAAAAAAACACAAATCAAAAAAACGCAGAAAAAATAAAAGAATTCGTCTAAACAGAGCACGAGAAACGCAAATGCCATACATTGGGTCACACCCACAACATCCTGCTCCGTCGGCCTAGCCGCCGCTAATCCGAGCGGCCGTTCGACCTGACACGTCAGGAGAGAAGGACCCGGTCGCGTGCGCGGACCTGAGGCAGTGCTCGCCGCGCAGCTGAGGCCAGGTGAACAGCGCCGGGTCGGAGGGAGGCGACAGCGGGCTGAAGTCCATCAGACGCACTCGGTCCTTCGTCGGCCGGTACACGTCGAAAATGTCTGAAGCGGAGCCGGGACGACTGGTCTGTGCTAAATAGCGCACGGCACACGAATGCTTCGCGGTCGAAAGATATAAAACAATACCACGGGTGTCAACACTATCAACACTTTTGGTAAAATGCGTTTTTGTCCCCCCCAGTTTTGGTCGGGAAGTGAACTTTTTTGCAATTCCACGCTGAAAAATAAAATTTTGGGTCAGACTGTCCCTCAAGATTTTGACACCCCTCCCCCGATTTCTGGGACGCGGCTACATCCATGATCAATATGAACAACATTGAAAGGTTGGGTCGTTATTTTCTTTTGTAAATGCCTAAGCACACCATGTAGGGAAGAGGGAGACGATGTGGTCCACGTCATAATACAAACCACTTCGTCAAACAGCACTGGCCGATTACATTCACTATGGCACATGTGCAGCGACAAACTCCGCTGTTCAGACACCAGACGAATGGGGACGACTGCATGCTCAGTCAGGAGAACAAATGTCCCACATTCCATGGAGAAAACGCTTAAACGCCGACCGGACTCCATTCCATGCATCAGGTAATGGCTGACAACATAAAGCACTTACAGTTTTGAAGAGGAAAAATGTCTTGGATCTTCTCCTTGAAAAAGCTGGTGATATCTGTGACAATGCTTGTAGCATCTTGTGCCAAATGTGGAAAATACTGACTGATCTCCCGCTGTGATATGGCTGGAACGCAAGCACACCAATCAAATTTTGACATGTCTTTCAGTAAATGCCATACTTTTGACTGACGGGGAGCCAGAGAACCTGGCGGGCAAACTCGTAAGAAACATTACTACACGAAACTGTACAAGACAGAATGTGAAATTTTACATTCTTTGATGCAATACTGCGACCGGACAACGCTAATTCGGTTATAGAGTCCCTAGACAATACAATACCCTAGCCGACAGCTATCACCAATTGCCCACAAACGAGTTTCACGAGTGGTCTTAGAAAGCATCTTGCGGACAAGCGTTGAATATTCTGAATGTGTCTGAATGTGATACCTTAGGTCTTTTACCTTTCGTTTTGCAGCTCCACTTTCATCCTCCATCTGTACTCATTTCATCTTAATGTTGTGATACTTTGTTCTGTGTGTTTCGCACTTCCACTGACATCACTACTGACGCAGGATCATTTTAGCCTCGTGTTTTTTTCCTCTTTTACGTGCATGGTGCCAAGGAAATACATGACGATATTTCGCATACGGAATTAAGGCCAGCGTACCATATCGGTAACGTGGTAAAAGTGCATGCTTCCGTTATTGCAAAAACGCAGCAGATTGCCAGTAACGTTCGACATGTCCCCAACGTTGGAAAAAGACAGCATCCCTCTCAGAGTCGTCTGTTCTCAGCATTTCAACATCAACCGGAATCAGTTTTGCCAGCGACTCTCCAGAGCTGGCCGGCTTCAGTCCAGGGCCGCGCGCAGGAGCACTCACCGACCAGGTGCCGCCGTTTGACGAAGCACCTGAACTCCGCGGCCGGGCTGACGTCCACCCAGCGGCGCAACACCACCTGCGGCGTCACCGAGGCGCCCTCCGCTCCCACGCAGCCCTGCAGCACGGTGGGGGAGGGATTTTTGTTTCCCTGTGTCTAACCCAGGCACAACAGTCCAGCCACGGACGATGCAGGGCTGAAAATCATTCACGGGCTGATACACTCTCAATCGGTCGACGCACCAACGCGAGCGCGTTCCAGCGTCTTCTTGCCGCCGACGTGCGGAAGAGACAGCGGAACAATACAGCTCAAAGGGAGAGGACACAGACAAGGCGACGTCGGTACCAGCGGCACAAGATCGGGAATATGCCATCAAAATGCAAGATGGAAAAGGAGATGAGCTTGATACAAGACGACATCAGGTCTAAATTTCGGTCTACGTAGCAAGCTTGCCGTCGACAATGCCTGCCTTCCCCCCACTGCGTCCTGCTGACCATAAAAAACTGCACACCAGAACAGGTCTCGCCCGTCCCGAGCGGCACCTCAGTCCGGCAGCGGCGCACGGACCTCGAACGGGTGGCAGAGGTCGTGCTGCAGCCGGTCGGAGCTGCGCAGCAGCAGGTGCACGTCGTCCGCCGTCTGGGTGCGGAGCGCGCGGCCCAGCGACAGCCAGCGCACGTCCACCGGCGCGCTCCAGTTCAGCTTGATGAACGCTGAGCCGCCCAGGGCCGCCACGGCCGCGCGCAGCTCACCGTCGAACGCGGCGAACTCTGGCCGCTGCCGACGACGTCACGGCACGGGTCAGGCGTTGGCGGAGGCAACGTTGGGCGTAGGTCAGGAGCCGGCGGAGGTCGCCGTCGGCACAGGGCCGAAGTACGGCTGATGATCGCACGTGTCGGCAATACGGGCTAGCAACATCCATGCCTGTTCACAGATCTAGAGCTGAGGCGTCCGACAACCGCACCTCACTGATTAGGACACAACATCAACTTCAGACAAGTCCAGCAGTGGTGGGATTAAAACGCTCAGCAGGCCACATGGCCAGTCGGCTTGCCTGCAGTTCGGCCGCTCCCTCCTCGGCTGCCTTCCAGTCCACAGAGTCATCGTCGTCGCTATCGGTCTGCGGGTCGGCCCGCGCCGCCTCGTCGGAGACGACGGTGCCGCCACTGCGCACGTACTCGGCCACCTCGTCCGGCAGTGGTAGCCACACACTGGTGACAAGTGCCACAGATGTCAGAGGTGGCAACATAAGTGACTGACATGGGTGGCAGTGCCCTGCTGTCATTATCTGCATGCAGCCTTTTAACTTAAACAAAAACAATCAGGCTTTAACGAAAAAATTTTGGTTCTGTATATCAAAAGATGTTTCAGAATGAGCTGTAAGGATTTTAACTACTCCCTCATTCTCATTTATCTATCAAGCTTCCAGGCATATGGTTCTTTCTGAGCTTTAAGACACAATGTGCATAAAATGCACAAAAACAATGCTACCACCATTTTCCATCAAAGTTATTTGATACACATAACAATGGCTTTCCAACACAGATCCATTTTTCCAGTTCCAAAATCTTGATAAGACTCTTAGAATTTAATGATCTTGAAATGCATACCAAGATAACCTGCTAAAAAATAATGAATGAAACAACACTACAAGGAGAATAATGGGTATCATTATTGCAGAGTTGTCTATTTACTTTTCTCATTCATGATAAAATGCATGATATGATTACTGCCAAAACATAAGGTTCTTTGCACTGCTCAACTACGCACATTGTCAGACATAAATCCTGTCTGGAACACATGTCAGGTTTCAACAAAATCTTGCTGGACACAGCTGTGGCAAGAAGCCAGGTTTGGGTAGCTTTTAAGGCCCTTGTGGCAAGATTTTGACAGGCAAACCACCTCAGCAAGCAGATTGGTAAATCCAATGATTCAACATGATTATGTAAAACAGGCAAAGATCGAGGGGGGGGGGCAATGGAGATGATTGCTCACTTCCAGTCCTGAGAAGGGAACTCATGACAGGGGTATAAGGGGGCCCTTCTTGGACTCAAAAGGGGTCCCGAAGGGGCTTGTGTAAAAATCATAGGGTCGCTGTGAAAACATGACTGGTTCTTGATGCAGTCAGGGGGCCTCTGAGTGGGTTAGATGATCCCTGAAAAGCATAGAAGGGTCTCTGAAGCTTTCAAAGGGCACATGAGACTACAACAGGACCCAAACATGGCAGATTGCTTCTGAGACTGCCCAAAGGATCACAGGGCCCCTGAGACAGCCAAGATGAGGACTGAGTTTCCAGGATGGCATAGGGATCCCAAATGTGTTTCACAGACCTGTGAAACAGTTAAAGGTTCCTGATGCAGTCAGAGGGCCTCTGGGAGGTTTAATGAGACCCTGAGGTGGCAAGATTTCCCCTAACATGGATAGGCTGACCCCTGAAATTCTCCAAGAGTCCCTGGGACCACAAGAGGGGCCCTAAAATGGCAAAGGATGCACAAGACTGCTAAAAGTGTCAGAGAGGTCCCAGATATTGCACAAACTTAAGAGGATATTTAGCAAGGCATAAGGAGGCCCTGGACAGCCAGAGGGATCCCTTGGACTGGATTTATCACTGACCTCCCCAACCTTGAGAGGGGCTCCAAACTGGGGGCCATGGCAGGGTCTGGTGGGCCCTGAGACAGCAAGATGGCCCTACATGCCAATGGCCCTATATGGCCCTACATGGGTCCTAAAATCTGCCAGAAGGCCTTTTGTGACTGCCAGAGGGCCCCTGAGATGGCAAAAATGCTCCCCAGAGATAACAAGAGGGGGACTGAGGGCAACAGGGGGTCCAATGAAGCTGCTAGAAAGGGACACATGTAACTATTAACTAGCAGTCTCTAGCAAGAGGTCCCTGAGATGAGTGGAGGGGTTCCTGAAACTACTAAACCTTGGGATGTCCAGACAGCTCCTGAAGTGACCAAAGGACCTGAGCATTGCCAGGGACACCTCTATCATGACAGAGAGAAACTTACAGGGGGTCCTTATTACTTCTCAAGGGGCCCCTCAGATGGCAAAAATCCCCCATGGATGGCAGGAAGGAACTAGAGCTGGCTAAGTATCCCTAAAACTGCCAGGTGGGCCCATGAAACTGCCCAAAGTGCCCCTGGAACTGCCAAAGGAATGTCTGAGACATTCCAAGAGACACACAAAACTGTAAAAGGGATCCAAGACCACTTGAGGGTGCTGACACTACAGATGGCCTGAGACCACCAACAATATAGATTTAAATGCAAGAGGGAACCTTACCTAAGCTGGTAAAAATATATCTATTAACTGCGAGGTGGCAGAGAGGCTCCCAGACAAGACATGGAAACAAAATTTCAAATTAAGTGAGACTAACTCCATCTAAAATCCTGCCATTGTTGTCATGATTTGGTTGCTTTGTAGGGGAACATAACACAAGGTTTTCCCAAGTAACATGATTCACTTGAACTTTTCAGTTACTTGGTATAGCAAAAAGCACAAACATACATGCAATTTTCCTCCTTACACCCATGTAGGTCCACATTTTTCATGTCTCAAGAGCAAAAAAGGGGGCCACAGCTGGGAGGGGCCCACAATGACTATTAGCCCTCTTGCAACATCCTGGATCTGCTCCTGATCTGAAAGGCATTAAAAATATCACCATCTTACCTTTTAATAGTAACCTTTGCAAATGCTGGATACCAGTTACTGAAAGAACATGCAGTAACATCAGATATATTTCTTGTGCACTCCATATCTGAAGCCTTTCAAGTCTGCAAAACACAGCTTCACTTCACCTGGGAAAGAACGATACATGTAACCAATGCCTTATTAACTCGCAAATCTTCCTCACACAACGCTTGTACAAACGCATTACACGTAACAGCTGAACGAAAAGATGCTTCTTTCTGCAGACAAAATAAACCGTCATTTACAAAATTTGTTTGTTTGTTTGTGAGTTACAACACACAGCCTCTTGGGCTCAGGTGCCCAAAATCTTGGGTCAAGTCCTGTGTCTCGTCAGCGTTTATTATAAAATCATACTTCACAGTGCACTAGCAATTGAAGTAAGAGTATCATGTTTGTATGAAATTTTCCACGGTATATCAGACGAAGGTTGTGGTATCTGTTTTATCTTTTCTCCATGGCATTCTGAGAACCCATAACGATGACCTTTATAAATTTTTTGTTCGTATGACTAATTTCATTTTTTGTTGCAAATTTGGTACATCACGAATCAATTTCCATTAAATTCTTGTTAATGGGGCCAGCATTTATTACCAACAACGTCAAATAGAACTTAATGTTTTGGCTAGAAGCTAACACAAGCTGCTAATTCTGCTAGTGCTAACAAATATGTGACTAATTATACCGAAAATATGACGTCATGTCCTTTTATTCAATATTATATCCAGCAGCAGTACCTTACAGCTTTGAACATAAGCCAGGTCTCTTCATGACGAAAGTGAAGCAGCTAGTAGCGCAAGTAGCGTCACGGAAAGACGTTCCCGTTTTTTCTAGTTGGCTTTGTTGGTGCGCCAGTTGGTGCTGTGGTGCGTGTTGCGCATACTTTGCCAGCACGTAGTATCTGGTACTCCTGCGTCCCATGCGAAAAACTGAAGGATCTTGACGATGTCAGCGTCCAAGTGATAGAACAAATTACAGCGTTACTAATCGTCTGCGACTCGAAAGAGACATAAGTTTTGGATGTTTAAGACTTGTTTTCCAATCTAGCGACCTCGCTTTTGCCCCTCGCCATGTCTTCGGTGCATTTCTTTCTTCAGCCATTGCCTGGATCTGATGAGCAAATGAATGACAGGTAAGAGGAATGAAGCATTGCTGAAGTTCAAGGAAACCAGTTCTTGATTGAACTCAAGACACAAAAGTTTTGCATGCGTATTTAGGAGACCATTGCTTTTGACATTGCTTAGGGGCTATTATGCCTGCAACCAAACAACTTCCTGGATCCTGATGGAATGGAATTACCATTTTGTATTGAATGCTTTGCTGATCTGGATAGGCCAATGTGTTGTTCCTTAAAGGTTGTGTTGTGCCTGAGCCAAACCATATTAAGGTGGTTTGGTACCTGATCATCTTAGCATCAGATGGAAAATGATGGCAGCCTGTAGTCTGTCAGGATCCAGGCACATGGGCAGCAGCCATCATGAACCACACTGCCATAAACACAAGCACAAGTCACATTCCTGCATGACTGAAAAATAATTGTCAGCTTATTTGTTACTATAAATGCATGATTTTTGGATGTTAGCAAGTGTGTCAAAATGCAGGACATGTAAAAGTTAAGATGTACCACTTGGTGGCCTGCTGCCAGAACTTAACCATTTGCTTCAATTCAAAGCTTTATAGACCCATTTATTTGTACATAGCAGGAGCTATTGGTCTTGGTGTGATTAAATAGAGTACCAAAAGAAAAATAGTTAAACAAAGTGGTATGGTACATGGTAACATGGTTATGGTACAGATGACATAAACCCTTATCAAACCCAGACTTCTTTCATTCCTTGGTAATTGCAGGAAATGCCACCAAATTATGCAAACTGGGTCTAGTGACACATCTGGCTTTCTGTCATCCACTACATACTGAGAGGAAACTCAAAAGTGCAGAGTGACAGGAAAGTTGTACATAACCAGTTTTTGTGCATGCTCACATTTTGTCTCCATTAACTTTGTAACACTATGCAAAATTATGCTAAAATGGTAAAATGGTTATACAAGGTCTTAGGAGCAATAAGGCATGGAAAAGAGATGCAGGATTGCTTTGAAATGAAGCACCCAGCACAAGATTCCATCTGGATTGCACTTGTACATCACCTCTGGTTTGTTACAGTACACAGAACTGTGTGGTGTGCTTCATATGAGCCAGAGGGTATGTCAAAATGTGTGCCAGCTAACACTGATACAGTGATGATACCTCATCAGAACCTGCCACAGTTTGCCTTCTGGACTTTTTATGTCACATTGTGCATTGTTTGTTACATTTGCTTGTCCTTTTTCTCAAGTTTGGCTAATTTTAAGTCATTGACCACATTGCCACTGAATCAGAAGTTTGTGTGAATGGTATGTTCTAATTATGCAAATAAAACTTACTGAATGTTTATCCATTCACATCAGTCCTCTATGCATCTTCAGCTTAAGCATCAGTATTGATTTTCTGGACTTAAAATGTTACATAGGTGACATTGTGACCAGAATTAATGTTTCATATAACTTATGCTTAAACTTGTTTCATTGTAGTTGGTTTAAGCATGAATATAGTGTTACCCAGGCACCAGGCCAATAAGGGCTAGAGTATATGTGCTACTCTGAGCACTTTTGAGTTTGTGGCAAATGGCATTTCTTAGTATGAGGTTTGAGCTTGTGCTTGTCACACTTAAGAGTCTTGTGTGGGTCCCATATTTGCTGGCATTATTGGGAATGGGAGAAAATGCCATGATTCATCTCCCAAGAGCAAAGATGGATCCAAACCATGTTTTCTAAGGGGAGGCCAAGGTTCTATCTGTGTAACTTCACCTCCCAGATACTGATTTGTCCCCAAATTTCTGCCACTGTTTTGCTGTCTTTGAGAACTGTTTTTTATTTCAGGAAAAAAATGATTCAGAAACAAAATATTTAGACCTTCCCATCTGGAAAGAGAAGCCTAAAAAATGTGGGCCCACCTTTCCCATCAAAAAGGGGTACCATGACACCATTGGTGCCTTTGCTGTCAATGCCTTTGAGTCATACATTTTGGTTCCTGTTTCATAGCAGTTGCATGTGAATATTGGATTTGCTGTATTAATTGTTATAAGGCCTGCTAAAAGTTTTGTTTTCATTTGCCAGTTTGGAACTCAGCATTCGGTTTACTTGAAAAATGTCCATACCTTGTATTGTGAGAAGGGGAAAATGACACTTCCTCCATTTTCATCCTCTGTGTAATGTTACTCATGTTTATTGCCAGTGTCATGATTTGAGAAAAGTTGTTTTGTGAATGCTCTATATTTGCAACTCAAGGCAGTATAACATATTACACACTATTGGTCATAAGCACTTGCCACATTCAAATATGACATGACATGCAGAAACAGATTGTGTTTCAAAAATGGCATAAGATATATTTGCCATTGGTTCACATATGTGCCATTTATGCATGGGTGTGTGTGCATATGGTTGCAAGTGCATATGTGTGTACACTGAGAAGTGTCATATGTGTGCATGTATGTGTGTGAGTGTCTTGTGTTTGCATATGTGTATTTGTATATGCAGACATTACATGCAGTGGTTAAAAATGTGAACTGTTAATATCTGGCACTGGTTAAGAGTTGCTTGTTAATCCATCAGCATTCAAATATTTTCCAAGGGTCTGCCATTTTTTTCAAACAAATCCTTATCAACTATTTGGTAAAAGATATTCTATTTCAGCATCATGTTTCAGTTTGTGTTTTAAGCTAGCAGCATTGGGTTGAGTATCTGCATAATGTGACTCATAAATAATGAGCCTGGCCAAGGGGATTACAAGGATTTTTATTGCTTCTGAGTCAGTTGGCAAGAACCAGGTTTTGGTGCCTATTACAAAGTCCTTTTGGTAACATATTAGGATCCCAGCTTTGATGTCCTGTATGTAGGCTTAAACTTGAGGACATTTCTAGTACAAATGGGCTGGAGTTTCAGACTCTGCTTGACAAAATGTGCAGTTATCATCCTCTTTCACAGTAATTATTTTTAAGTGTCTGTTAGTTGTTATGGTGTGATTTACAAGCTTGCAGTGGAAAATTCCCATGCAGGTTGAATATGTTGAATGTGTTGCATTTATTTCTTCTACAAAACTGTTTTCTTTGAAGAGTCCAGTGTTTGTTATCCATTTCTCTTCCTGATGTTTGTTTGGTCAATTTATTTTACTTCATCTAGATGCTGAGTATGTGTCATAGGCTAAGCACAAAAATTTAGGATTGCTCATCACAAGATTTGTTCATAATGGCATAATGGGTTTTGTGGGCAGACTTCTCAAGTTTTCATGTCAGAAAATTATTTTTATTCCACTTTGTCTTCTAAGGTTTGACTTGTGTGCAACTGCCCTGTGCTCTCATCTACTATGCTGGCAAGAAATCAAGAAGGCCTTTTCTCTCCCAGTTGTTGTGGTCACATACTTAATCTTGTGTGGTGAGAAAGGTTGCCAATTCATTTGACATTCATTGCAAGTTCTAGGTCCCATAATATTTCAGGGAACAAAGAGAATGAAACATGCTGTGAAATTCTGCCATAAAATATGTAATGCAGGATGCATTTGTTGCCTTAAATATTGATCCGTGGTCTAGGGTGTCATTATCTCCCAGTATTCTTCATTTTGTCTCATCCAACTCCTGAATGCCATTGTGACATCATCCCATGCTGTTTTATTAACATAAATATTGCCTCTTTGCCAATTGCCTCTCTTTTGAAGAAATGTATGGTCATGCTGTACTGCAGTAGCAGGAGTTAACATTGTCTATACAGTTGTTTTTTGCAACTGTTCATTTTTGGGCAACATGTGAAAAGGGAAGCATGTGCTGTCTTGGACACTGGACTGCCATTGTAGCACCATCGCTTCTCTCAGCCCTCCGCCATCTGTACTGACTGCAACAACCCACTCTGATTGTGTCATAACCTGTGCAGTCCACACGGCGACCCGGAGGGACCCTGTTGATGTTGCCCGCCTGCTCCGTCTCTGGCGAGCTCGGCATGTCGGTGCGCTGACCCTGCGTCTCCGCTGGTCCCAGGCTGCGCGAACTGGCCGAACGGATCAACCGGTACGGCCAGACGTCTCCGGCACCGCTGAGCCAGCTGCGCGTGGCCGTGCGCCAGGCGGCCGTCGGTCCCAGTCACGTGGCGCTGCTGCTGGAGGACGGCCGCGTCTGTCGGCTGGCCTTCTCCGTCATCACCGAGCGGCTGGACCTCAGCAAACAGGAGACCGGGCTCAAGGCCCTCTTCAAGGTGGGACGCCCGGAGCGACTGTTGGCCTGTGTCGCCGCTTCGTTCACAAAGTGGTAGGAGTGAACAGTTGACGTCTGCGGTCGTCAGAAGCATCAAACACTGAACGTGCTTGTTAGCAGTTTCGGGCCGTGACAGTTGTTTGTTCATGTGGAAACTGTAATGTGGAGGCCATGCAAAAAGCAGCCCAATATCATTAGGACTTCCCATCTGTATGCTGCAGACGATTGAACGTAATACATAAGAACTGAATCGTCCTCAGACACCCATCTCCTACATGGGAAGCGTCAGCTGTTTTGCTGGACACCACGTAGAACTGTCTTCCAGTGGCCGAGCGCGTCGCGTTGCGTGAGAGGCTATGGGCAGGGTGACAGGCCTGTCCCTGTGATGCTCGGCCTGTCGTCCCTGAGCGGCCGCGTCTAAGCTGACACCGACTGGGCCTTGTTCAGGTGTCCTCGGCGCCGACCGGCGGCGGCGCCGGGGCGGCGGCCGGCGGGGCGGCCGGCGGCGGAGCGGGCGGCGGCGGGGGCGGCGGCGGAGGAGGAGGAGGGAAGCAGACGCAGCGGGCCCGCGGACGTATCCTGCGCACGAGCTCCTCCAGCGGCGCCAGAGGTGGGTTTATGGTCCCTCCGATCGGGAGAGACTTTCTGCCGGCTTCTGAGGGCCCGTCCAGCGTTGTTTGTAGTCCTGACGGGCAAGGCAGGATCTCTTCTCTCGCGCGTGTAACTGTCGTCTTTCTTGCGAAACAGCCCTATTTTTGACGTCTGATTTGTGCCCGTGTGTTGTCAAAATTGGTGGTGAGTCACAAAAGTCTGGATATATTTGGTCTGGAAGGTACAGGCACGGAATTAGGTGATTGTATGTTCATTAAATATCGCAATTATTCGTTGTCGACTGGCCATATAGTCGCCATTAGGTCCAGGGACTGTCCGAGGCTCGTGTGGCTGTGCCTCCTGGTCGTCCTGTGGACTGACGCGGACGTGTGGCCTCGGTCGTCCTCCAGGCCGCGGCACGGGCGTGATCAGCGTGGCCGGCGCGCGCCCGGTCGTGCCGGCCTCGTACGTGCCCGAGGATCTGGTGGCCCAGGCGCAGATGGTGCTTCAGGGCAAGTCCCGCAACCTCATCATTCGCGAACTGCAGGTCAGGGGAGAGGCCAGACAGCCACGGGCTGAGGAGGGTGGGGGGGGGGGGCGGCGGAGAGGATCGCCGCGAGGTTCAGTCGGGAGTCTGCGAGTCACGTTGTTTTTGTTTATATATTGGCTTGCAATGCGAGGCTCCTTGGACCCACATGGTAACTGAAATTCAGGGATTCGAATGTTGCATACTGTCCTGTGGTGGCATGTCATGGATTCATTCTGGTTATTTGTTTACACTCGTGATCATTGTCCCAAAATTGAGTTTGTGCCATGGTGTCGCAATGGTAAAAAGAACATCGGAAGGAAAAAGAAAGAGCTCAGTCATGGTCTGCTGTCAAATCTTGTGTTCGAAGCGTGTAAACCAACAATGCCTTTGAATGCGTTTGATGCTGAAATAATGTTCACCAAAACGTTTTGAATGTATGCGTGTCTGTTGGGTGTAATCAACAGCATTTGGGAATGAAAAATTAGTGCTCAAAAGGTGGGGTTAGAGTTGGAAATTTTGTTGTGTGAATGTCACTTTCCACCAAAAACTGGCAATTTTTTGGCAATGCTCATAACAATGTGTTCAGTGGATGGTTACAGGATTATCGTTGTCTATTTTTCTTAAGTTTTTGGAAAGTTGCTTCTGTTGCAGCATATGCCATTCCGTTACATAAAGGACGATGTTATGCACCAGTTGGTGTATTGTATTTGGTTCGTATGCTTCCAGTTGTAATGGAAACTGTTTGTCATTGTACTTTGTCATCCTGTCTTACAGAGAACCAATCTAGACGTGAATTTAGCTGTCAACAATCTCCTCTCCCGAGATGATGACGAAGGAGATGACGGCGAGGAGGGCCAGGTATGATACAGTCTTGTGAAGACCGGGAAACCTAGACTGCAAGAGATGCAATAAGTCTCAGAACCTTTGTGTGTGGGTTTTACTGTTGTGCTGCATGGAAAATGCCTCTTAGACTGGTTTGTTAGCTGTTTCTCAAACGTTTGACAAAAGGCATCGCCTCAGGCGGTTCCTCCCCCGTCTCCCGTCTCAGACCATTAAGGCCGTTTAACGGGAGCGCCGGCCGACAGGATTCGTACGTACCGGACGACTTGATGTCGCTGCTGGACGCCGGCATCCACGCCGACCACCCGTCCGTCATCATCGACGCCGACACCATGTTCAGCGACGACATGTTCGGCTACAGCACGAGCGTGCGCCGCTCGGGCTCGTCGCGCGGCGCGGCGCGCGGCGACCGGGACGAGCGCGACACGGTGTTCCCGTACAGGGAGCGACGGTCCGGCGGCGCCGCGCCGCCCAACCCCTCCCGCCGCTGGATGATCGAGAACGCTCTGCGCGACACGCTCTTGGAGAAGGACCTGGACGGTGGGTGTGCGGGCGACGGAGGAGGCCGTCGTGAAGCAGACGGGATAGCGTGGAGGAAGGAGGGTGGTGGGGAGTGGTCCCATCGGTTCTTCCGGGGGGGGGGGGGCGGGATGTGGGTTGCTGATGTAATGCTAGGAAATCTGTAAACTTGCTTGGTACTTGCACCCGATGTTTTTTTGTGCGACGTTGCCTGTTGTGGACCATGGAGATTTTTTGTGCTGATTTATGTGAATCAGACGTCTGGCCCGTTGACCCGCCGCTCATTGGTTGTTGGCATGACGACTTGCGACGTTCGTGGTTGGCTGAGTTGGAAAAATTCCTCTGCGCGACCCTGCTCGGACGTATGCTTTCGCGACGCCCTCCCACCGGCGTCAGCGTCACGTGCCTGTGCTCGGCCGTGCAGGGAAGAAGAAGGAGGCGAGCCAGCCGAGCCCACTCTGGCTGTCTGACGAGCTCGAGTTTCTGCCGTCGTCGGTCAAGTTCGCGCACATCGCCGCGCTGCACTCGGAGCTGGCGGCCGTTACCGCGAGCGGCCAGCTGTACCAGTGGAAGTGGAACGAGCTCGAGGCCTTCCGACACCCGGAGGTACGGACAGACTCTGTGGCCGCTGTCCGGCGCCGGACTGTGTTCACAGCCCGTCTGTTCGACCAGAGTAGACGCCTGTCTGTTAACCGTCTTTATGTCTGTTTGCCGACCCGCTTGTGTGTCTGTCCGTCTGTCGGCGCCGCTGGCTTGATCTTTGGCCGATACTTTGACTTGTTGCTTCAGCGGGCTGCGGCGCCATTGTCGCGAGAGTCGTTGACTTAACTGGCCGCTGACGAGTCCGATGCACAGTTTTCTCCGCTAATCCGACCCTGCCTGCTCGGCTGCGCGCAGAACCCTGACATCCGCCACCCGAAGGTGTCCTGCCTGGGCCTGCTGAACGAGGCCATCACGCACATCTCGTCCTCGACGGTGCGGGCCTCGGTGGCGACCGAGTCCGGCCGCGTGGCCACTTGGGTGGACGAGACGATCGGTACGTGGCCGCAGTGGCCCTTCGGACGGGGTTGGCCGGACGCTGCGTCCGCCGCTTGGCCGATGGTGGAAACGGTCTGCTCTGTCGGATGGTGTTCGGGTCGAAGGTATTTTGATAATTTTCTAGGATGTGTTCGTGTGTGTCGTCGCTGTAAATTTATAGTGTCCCAGGCAATTGGTTTTGACATGTAGCAAACAGTATCACTGTGGACCCTTGTGGACCGGTATCGACGTTCGCGGTGTTGAGTGACCTGACCTGACCTGAGCAACCCTCCCCCCAGCGACGGCGGCCACGAAGCTGGAGCACCCGGCGCACGCGTTCTCGGAGCTGGTGGTGGACAGAGTGCGCCAGCTGCAGACCTGCTCACTGTACACCTGCGTCCAGCTCGAGTCCGGCACCATGTACTGGTGGTAAGAGCTCGCCCGGACCCCTCGGGCCGACGTCGGCAGCGGCCGCCGGACGGTGGGGCCTAGTACTGACCGACCGGCAGCGTTGCGCTGGGACGCGTCGGCCGCTGTGTGGCTTGCCGCATGATCTCCTTGCAAATGGTGTGATTTTACGTTCCATGGCGTGAACTCTTCACTGTTACGTCCGAGAGATTTGCCTCGCTCTGTTTGCTGGCCCATTTTGTTTTTCGGCACCGTCGTCGGCCATGAATCGTTCTCCCCGTAACGAAACCACTGGCCTCGCCGAGTGTTGTGCGCTGCCATGCTGAGCCGATTCCCGCCAGTTAGCCGTAGCCCTGAGGCAGAGATGCTCGTGTCCACGCCGTTCTCGCGTGTCCGGCAGGGGCGTGCTGCCCTTCGGCCAGCGGAAGCGGCTCTGGGAGAAGTACCGGCTCAAGTGCAAGCGACAGCGGCCCTCAACCACGGCCGGAGAGGTGCAAGTCGGCGCCACCGTCTGCATGCGTAACGCGCCTTTCTACCACGCTGGAGCCGTCGGTACGAGCGGTTTGTGTGTGTGTGGGGGGGGGGGCGGTAGCGTGACGGTAGGGGCGTGTAGTGGTTTTGTTGAGGCTGACTACGTAGTCTGTGTACTTCTGGGGTCGTGTTCTCCTGGTTGGTATACTTAGGTGGTTCGTGTACTTGTGGAGTCATATTGTCCTGGTTGGTATACTCAGCGAGGGCATAACGTTATTAAGTTGAGATATTCATCAAAAATTCTAAGCATGGCCAGTTTCTTTTACGCCTTGTTTAGGAAATGCATGCGTGATATGGTTTGCGGCACCATTGGTAGCAGCGCCGTACCACAATCGCATCGTTACTTTTCTGCCGTACTGGCCTCCTGCTCGCCACATTCTATCGGCGCTGCCGCGTGCCTGGCTCCGTGCTGGTTCGCGCCGCTGCTGACAGTGCTCCGTGGTGAGACTGCCCTCGTCGCCGGCAGGCTACACCACGCTGGGCGGCGCGCCGCGTGTCGGCCAGCTGCTGCAGGCCGCCTGGAATCTGACGGACGTGTGCCGCTTCAAGATCCTGCAGCCGCCTGCTGAGCCCAAGAAGGTGCGTCTGGGACCGGCGCGGTGCGTTGCCGTGGGCCGGTCGTCACCGCGCGTCGCCGATGGGAGCTGGCGTTCGGGCTGGGTTCAGGCCCAGCTGCGACCGTGTGTTGGCGTGGGGAAGTGGAAAGGGAGTGGTTTCAACCGTCGTCCTTCTCTGGGAAGATCATGACAGGTCCCGTGGTGGCCGTTCGCCGCTGTGGGGAAAGGGGGCAGGGGATGAGTGATAGGGACTCCGCTGCCCTCTGGGGTGAGGCGGGTTTGGGACCACCGCGGAATTGCCGCTGGTGTGGGCAGTTACGGTGAAGAGGCAATGGATTCGGGGTTAGGCCGTTGGTATAAGCCGACGTCTGCTGGGTGTTGGCCGCCTGCTGGTGTGTGTGGGAGAGGGGGCGGGGGAGGGGAGAACAAACCGGTGCACAGCGTCGTGTGCGCGGACTCTCCGGCCAGCTGTTCACGCGTCCCTGGTCTGTCGTCAGCCGGCACTGAGGGAGGGCCAACTGAAGACCAAGGAGGCGGCCGACAGGAACGACATGCCGCCGCCGCCCAGTCCGGCCAGCTCCACGTGCTCGGACGCCAGCGGCTCGGCCTCCACCGGACCTGTGCCCAGTCAGTGGCGGCCGAACGGCCTTTGCATACGGGCATCCCGTTATGTATCTGCTGATTACGCAGTGATACGCAGTAATGGGCTCGTGTACGGACAGTGTACAGGCAGTCAAATACGTATTAACGGCAACGTGACTTGTTTTATAGTGTTAATGGTCGTTTGCATAGCTACAGTTACGCCAGCAGGTAACATGGGAGTGTTTGCCATTCAGACATCAGCCCTGTGTTTGTGGATCAGCCGGACTCCTTGGTAATGTCGTTCATTCATCAGCCCTGTGTTTGTGGATCAACCGGACTCCTGGGTAATGTCGTTCGGTCATCAGCCCTGTGTTTGTGGATCAGCTGGACTCTTCGGTAATGTCGTTCGGTCATCAGCCCTGTGTTTGTGGATCAGCCGGGCTCCTTGGTAACGGCCTTGTTTTCCTCCTTTAGAGCGTGCGCGCCGCTCGGCTCCCAAAAACAACGCCGAGCGCAAGGACGAGGAGGAGTGGAGTCTGGCGGACGTCATCTTCATCGAGGAGAGCAAGAACATCCCCTACGGTAGGCGCGCTGCGGGAGGCGGCATATGTACCAGGGCGACCTGTTTACTGTGCATATCGAACGGGCGCAGTTTGGGTGCTGGACAGGAAGGACGTCACATCACAGAGGATGTTGTTCCATCCATGCTTTTTTATGAAAAAAGAACTGGATGCATTTTGCAATGTTTTCCTGTCGTGGAGTTTTCGGCGGTTTTTACCCTGGCGCTGTGGTGTGCAGGCAAGGTGCTGAAGATCGACGGGCCGTACGCGGTGGTGTACTTCTGCCAGGGCCGGGAGGCGCCCGCCACAGACGACCCGCTCGTCATGCTGAACGAGTCGCGACTCTGCCGCAAGGACGAGCTCATGGTGAGAGGCTCGCCGCGGCTGCTGGGACCGTGCCGGGGCCCGCTGCAGACGGGAGACGGGCGGAACACGGTGCTCAGCAACGCGCTTTAGGGTCCGGGTTGTTGCTCGGATGAAATCATTGGGAAAACTTGAACGACTTGTTTCGGGGACCTCGGCGGTGGAGTTGAAGCGTAGCGAGTCGCTCACGAGATCGTTATCGGTTGTTGTCTGTTGGCGGTCGGCGCCGCTGCTGGCGCTGGACTGCGGTCGGCCGCTGAACGTCAGCTGTCGCTCGCCGCCAGGTTATCAAGCCGGGCTCGCCGCCGCGTGTGCCCGAGTGTTTCCAGAAGCTGCCCAAGAAGATCGCGCTGCCCAACTCGCTGCAGGTGCTGACGTACGCCGTCGACGGCAAGGGTGAGTCGGGCGGCCATGGCTGAGTGTCGCGTCTGCTAGTTACCTGTTTGAGTCCGGGCAGCTGTTCAGAACAGTGGGCTGGCACACTGGTATTTTTAACGTAGGCTTCCGTTGATCCTGCTATGTCGCGCAGGATCAACGGAATGGATAACCTGATTTTGTTTGAATGAACGACGGATTGTGGGCTTAAAGAAAGGTTTTGTTCGTCGCATGTAGCGTGACGTCAGACGTGACCAGAAACGTTTTTGTTGTCCCCTAAACGTTTTTCTCGTTTCGCGCCGTCGTTTTGTTAATGGTTGTATTCAGTTGTAGAATGCTGGCAGCAGGCATAAGTCCGTTTGCCCATGCTGTGGTGATTCCGATCGTTCCTTTCGACGTCCCCTGCGTCTTGTTCGGCTGTCATTGCCCCTTTCTGACTGCGTGACGGCCGCGCCATGCAGGTCTGCACTGTATCGTGGTGAACGGCGGCCGACTCAGCTACAACGTGTACAGCCTGGTCAGCTCGAAGCCGGACTCGGAGTGCGTGCTGCCGACCGAGGCGGATATCTTCTGCGGACGCCACCCGTCCGCTATCTCTCTCAGGACCACAGGGGAGGTGAGTGAACCACATGACCGGGTCGCTGACTGCCTGAAGAGCTGCCGTTGTACGGAGGGAGGGCGGCTTTTTAGATAAAGCGTAAATCTGTTTTTATGCGGGGCATCAGAAGGAAATGTACGCAGGACAGGAATAGCGATATCCCGCATTTGGAACAGGGCGTCGGCCGACGCGCTTTGGGCCGGCGGTTTTAAAGTCGCGAGTTGCGAAATGACCAGCACATTCAATTTACGTATATGCCGTTTTGCGTGTTCAGCCAGTAACCTGGTGCCCCTGTTTGGCAGGGAGACCAAGTGACTCTGCTGCTGGACGGAAACTCCACCGTGTACCCGCTGAACAAGACCTGCACGGGCAACTCGATCCGCGACCCGCTGACTTTCGACCTGATGCCGCTGAGGTCAGCGCCAGGCCACGGCGGCGGGCGCGGGTCGCGACCGACTGCGCGCCGCCTGCCGCCAAATATCGCCGCTTTCATGAGCAGTGCTGCTCTCATGATTGATGTGCTTGATGACCAGAGATATGTTATGTTGATGCTGGTCATGTCGGCTGGCAGCATCACTCGAACGCCGTCGCCTGGAAGCACTGGGCTCCGTCGGACTGTGTTGTGCGTTGTGAATCACGTCAAGGTGTAGAGGATAAAGCGGTCTTGCTGTAAAGAAAGCCCACTTTTTATTCTTGTACGCTACTCCCGTAATATTGCGTGCCCATTAGTTAGCTATTCATCGGTCACCGTCTGGGGAGCTGCGCCCACGCAGACTTTTTCACTTCGTCTTCATGGCGGATTAGGTCGACAGTAACCATCTCAGAGCTGTTTAATGGTAATGTATGAGTGCGGGTGTAGAGCCCACAGGCAGTGTCGGTTCGTATGTTGACCGGCTCTGTCGCTCGCGCGGCACAGGTGCCTCTCGCTGGGCAGCCACCACCTACCGTTCGTGGCGCCGCACCAGAAGACGACCGTGGCGCTGGCCGTGCTGGTGGTGGAGGCGCAGATCCTGATGCCCAAAGTGCTGCGCTGCGACCTGGACGCCGTTACACAGCTGCTGCACAGCCTCACGCAGGACACGAGTGAGTGGTGCCGGACGGCGGCCGGACCAGCGGGACGGGCATCACGCCAGATATTACTGTAGCTGTCCTTTGACGTTACTGGGCCAGGGCAGCAGGAATTCGCGGGACTAGAAAGTACAAAGTGATTCGGCCCCAATGGTCCGGAAGCACTGGTCTGTGTGCCCCCGCATGTATGAGAATTACGTGGAAGGACATGGTGTTTGCCGCAGTGCCAGGTTCTCCGTGGTATCCTCCGGTTTGTCGTGACCACATCCGGGCCACGCATTTACGAAACACATACCGATACGGCACCAGGTTCCTGTCATTGGCTGATTTAGGACGTTACGTTTTCTAGATGATGAACGCCTGGAAACGCTCCCCAGTTGGTGGTTAGTGTCAACTGGAAAATGGTTTCTGGAGTCCCATTTGGTGATCGCAGCGGAAGACATTGTTGGATTTCTCTTTCTTATCATATGTATTTGAGATCAAAGAAACTTGAATACGGCGTAAGACTTAGTAGTTAAACTGCTGACCACGTCAGGAAACCATGAAAGCAGAATCACAGAAGCCGACTAAATTTTGACGTTTCATTCGGCGATGTTGGTGCGTCCCGCGATGGCGCACCGTATTGCGACGCTTGATATGTGCAGTTGTAAACAGGGTGGAGCGGGGTCAGATCCAGGTGGTCGCGGAAGCTTTTGTGCCACTCGTCTGTGAACTGAACTGATCTAGGAGTGTATTTCTAAGAAATATTTGCTATTATTCTGTGTCTAAAGATTTTGGGACGCGATGAATCTTTAGGACAGTATCTTTTCAATACAGCAGCCGTAGCCACTGTCCGTTGCATGTTATGAATTCAGCACGAGAGGCCTCTGCACATGGCTCGATAACCGGGAAGGGGGTGGAAAGAGATGGATGCCGTAGGCCCTCAACAGGTTTTCGAGAATTTTTGTATTGGTCTGTGGCAGTGATTGCGAAAAATGGATATAAAATCCTAGTCATCTCCGGAATATGTCAGGAATCTCCAGCTAGGCTGTTTAAATCGTGCTCATTGGCGCTTTCGTTTTTTTTGCTTATCCTGTTCTGCGTGTAGGAACAGGTGTTCTTGACGCCCGCTTGTCAAGAATACTTGCTCCTGCGTGTAAAAACGAATGGTAGGAAAATACTAGCAAGCATATGACGCTGTCAGCTGTTTTGGAAAGTGTGTAGACAGAAAATGAAAACCAGTATACTGGGCAGTACACTTTGCGATAGGGACAGTTGTTCGTTAGCAGAGGAATGACAGAAAAACTGTTCCGGCACCAAGGGTTTAAATCCATTCCACGCAGGCACGTAGCCAGGATTCTCTTACGGGGCCGGGGAGCAAATGTAAAGTCTCGTCATATGTCATTGGCATATGACGAAATTTGTAAGAAAAAGTAGCAGTTTTATGTAAATCGTCCCACAATTAACGCACGAGAAAAACATATGTTTGCTTTTGCATCATATGTATATGATCACTATTCCGTATTCCCGCGAAATAGCTAAATATCTAGTGTAGACTGCTTCACTCGGGAGGGAGAGGGCATGGCCCCCATACCCCCTCCCTTGGCTTCGTACCTGACTCCACGTTGCTTAGAAGTGTACGGAGTAAGCACTGTCAGAGAAAACTGCATTGTCGAGGTGCGTGGCTTGACGAAAAGGTTTTTAAAAGCTTTCATTATGGACCACAGTGATTCCGCTTTGCAGCCGACTTTCTGAATTGATCAACAACTTGTCTTACGCTAAATTCATTCCAGTTCTTTCATTTGAGAAGGATACATTGAAAGAAACGAGGTAAAAATCACGTTTGCCCCCTCCCGTAATCTCCACAGAGGTTCCGACGCTCCTCCTTGCGGTGTCATTTTCTCACTGACTGCCAGACTGCAGCACTGCTATGGCCTTGACGGCAACCAACAATCGAGAAACAATTCCACGTATGACGTCATCGAAGAAATGCCACTCGCGTAATCAGCCAATCACAGAAACCTGGTGCCGTATTGGTATGCCTTTCGTAAATGCGCGTCTGTGCCACGGTGACGCACTTATCCACGTGCTAACGACATCCGCTTCTTAGTGGTGCCCTCTGCCACGTGCTGACCATGTCTCTCCTGCTCCGTCAGAGTCGGCCGTCACCCAGACGACGATCCAGCAGTTGATCTCGGAGCGCTGC
Source organism: Capitulum mitella (assembly GCA_030062745.1). Lineage (NCBI taxonomy): Eukaryota > Metazoa > Arthropoda > Thecostraca > Pollicipedomorpha > Pollicipedidae > Capitulum > Capitulum mitella. The sequence continues at coordinate 11,110,375 of CP099840.1, forward strand.
GACGGCAACCGCAACATCATCCACGCCTGCGTCTCCATGTGCTTCCCGACCACCAACAAAGAGAGCGGACAGGGTCAGTGGTCCGTTCCGCAGCGACGGCGCCTACGGGCGGCGTTTGGAACATGTTTGGAGTAGTTGTGTCGCATACGTGCCAGTCATCCTGCCTGACACGAATGTGACTTGATATTCATTTACGGTATCATCCTTTGGAACCCGTCCTGTGCTGTCACGGATTCGTGATACGGAGCTCGTCGTATTTGATATCGTTTTCGACGTAATCGATGGCGACCGATATGTCACTGGCTTGTAATGTTGTCCTCTTTTTATGTTAGTATTTGTTTCCGTCGTAAGGATAAACACGGAATGATATGCCTGAGCTGATTATGTCTCAAAGAATCACATTCGACGTTACGTTATGGTTGTAATTGCGCATGGGATCTTTGAACAGCGTATTCAGACGTCATGTCTGGTTTTACATAGAGGAGGAAACGGCAAACGAAGCGGAAAATGCGCGGTTGGCACAGGTGGCGCAGTAGTACAAACGTAAAATCATTAACAGTGGAGCCATGGAGTCATTTGCTAGTGTTCTGGCGGCGTACGGTTCCCAAGTTCCTGGGATCGTTTTTCATCTGTCCCATGCGTGCCTGCAGACGGTGTCTCTAGCAGCGGAAGCGGCGGCGGCGGTGGCGGTGGCGGCGGCACTACCACCACCAGTGCCACATCGAACGTGATGAGCTACGAGCCGACTTTCGACTACACCGCCAGCCGCAGCCAGACGATCCGGGACTTCATCCGACGCTCGTCGAACATCGTCAGGAGCATCAGTAAGCACCGCAGCCGACGCCATGCACACTGCTGGAATTGCAACAGGAATTAAATGTTTATGCTGTAGACGTAGTCAGAGCACTTAATACGCCGTTTCGACACTTCTGTTCGGACCTGCGAGACTGTCGCTGGCGTGCGGTACGGTGCCCAGTCAGTTCTAGTTTGCCCTGGTTCGATTCTGACCGCCTTCCCCGCTCGCCAGGCGCTGTCTCCAGCCAGAGCGGCATGCTGGTGGCCGGCGGCGGCGGCGGCGGCGGCAGCGGCGGTGGTGGCGGCGGCGGTGGCGGCGGCGGTGGCGGCAGTGGCAGCGGCGGCGGGGCCAGCGGCGGGAGCGGCGGCGGCGGCGGCGGGGGCGGCGGCGGGAACGGCCCCGATCAGCACGACCCGGCGGCGCTGGAGCGGGAGGAGGTGTACAGCGAGGAGTTCCCGCAGCTGGGCCGAGCGGTGACCGCCGCCGACATGGGCTGGCTGCCGGAGTCGATTGACTCGCACAGCGGCGACGAGGAGGCGGCGGCCGCCGGCGGCTCCGCGTCCACCTCCAAGCAGATCGGTGAGTGACGGTCTTATTGGCGACGGGACGCGCTGCTTCTGGTGGTCAGGAGGCGGGGAGCGCCCTATTGTAAAAGGCAACTCTTTGTTGTTATGAGGCAGATAAACTGTTACTGGTGGCTGCGTTGTTTAAAATGGATCGTTTAACGGGTACTATCTGCTTCATGATTGTCTTCTATCACTAGCTTTATGAAACAAAATAGAAAGTCAAGTCATCCAGCCAGCCAGCGTTAAGCTGTATAATGTCACCACCACCAGATCACCATGTGCTCGATGATTTTACGGTAAGCCACCTCGTTCGGTCAGCGCAAAGCTCTCCGGCATCTGTGCCGCGCACGCCGACCGTGAATGTCGTTAACTCCGGGGCGTCGCTGGCGGCCAGGTCCCAGCATGCCGACGATCCTGACCGACCCTGGCGAGCGCAAGGCCAACGCGCACAAGGCGCTGTGGCGCATCTGCGAGTGTCCGGCGCTGGCGCCCTACATGCGCGAGCTGCTCTGCAGCCGGGACGTGCAGGGCTACACGCCGTTCATGCAGGCGGTCTGCGGCCGCGCCTACCGGGCCGCCATCCAGCTGCTCGACACTGCCCAGCGTATTGCCAAGGTGAGCCGGTCCGGCCCGCTAGCCCCTCCGGAGACGGAGAGACTGAGAGTGCAGTGGACAGCGGCTGTCGGTTGGAGTGTGCTGGCTCGTCGCCGATGGTCCCGCTGTATGCGAATTTCCTCCCAAACGTTACATATCCGCCGCAGTTTGGAACTGGAAACGGGACCGGAGTGTTGGCCTGTGTATCAGCAGTGTGGGGATCAGCGGTATTGCAGGCATTTCGCTCATTTCTCATTTGTTTATGTTTATCGCGTTTGCATACAGTCATCAAGCCTACCGACCGATGGTGACGTAACCTGAGAAAATGAAGTGCGGTACGCAACGAAGTGGGCACATCAGCCAAGCATGCAAAGCTGTCCCATGGTCCTAGGTTACCGGCACGGTAGGTAAAGTTTCGACACGCGAGGGACTCGCACGTGTAACGCTCTGTTCTCGGATGTCGGCAGGAGAACTCCAGCGACGCGGAGGGGTGTCAGCAGGTGCTGCAGTCGATGATATACCCGGCCGGCAGTTCGGCGGACGACAACCCCATGTACGTGCTCTGCTGCAACGACACGTGCAGCTTCACCTGGACCGGCGCCGAGCACGTCAACCAGGTGAGGGGCAGCAGCGGCTGCGGGAGCTGGCGGTCCGTGGGGCGGCGGACGGCTGTGACGGCTGCCGCAGGAGCTGGGGATCCATGGAGCAGCAGTGGGGTCGACTGTGACGGCAGATGTCAAGAGGCTCTTCTTTGTGCTTGGGTGGGAATGAATGTGGGCTTTAATGATTTGAGTTAATGGAGCTGATTGTTGTAGGTGTTTTCGATTCCCTGTGTACCGTCTTTGGTTGGTGGCCAGCCTCTTCCCTGACCCCGTCGTCTTGTGCTGCAGGATATCTTTGAGTGCCGCACGTGCGGCCTGGTTGGATCGCTGTGCTGCTGCACGGAATGTGCCCGGATTTGTCACAAGGGACACGACTATAGGGTAAGTAATGTTATGCGTACAATAATAGAGTTAACCGGTATTCCAGTGGGCACTGGACTGTTTCGTGGCTCGCAGCCTGTTTTATGAAGTCCTACTTTGATTTTGAAGTCTCTTCGCGACTCATAATTGTTCTTTGACATAAATCAGGGGTGCTGATTAGAGATCACAGAAATCGTTAGTCCCGTGTATTTGCGGCCATGTCGAGGCGGTGTGTGCTGCGTTCTGCCTGCCGTTCTCTGGTGAAGCGCGGGCCCGTGATCGTCCGTGGCTCTGACACCTGCCGTTTGCTGTTGTGCGCAGGTGAAGAACACGTCTCCGTCGGCGTACTGCGACTGCTGGGAAAAGTGCAAGTGCAAGACGCTGATCAGCGGGGCCCAGGCGCCGCGCTACGAGCTCCTCTGTCGACTGGTGGCCGAGACGGACCTGGCCAGCCACACCAACGCCCGGTACCACAGCCCAGCACGCGTACAGACACTGGCAGGCAGACGTACAGTGGCTTGACCATCCACACTAATCCCCTACGCTGGAATCCACCCGTGAGGAAGTGCATGCGCACCTCACGAGCACACCTCACATGCGCATACAGGGAAGTAGACAGGACCTAGCTAGCGATGCCAACATGCTTTAGAGTACGTCCTCACGGTGGGTGGTAAGCATACCACCATGAACATTGCCTTACCCCGCCAGCTACACTGAAGCCAAGTTGATCAGTCATGACGCCGGAAACAGTGCATTTTGTCATGACCCTGACATGATATGACTCAGGGCGAAGTTGTAATTGCTGATAAGCAATATGAAAGGTTTGCCATTACCCGAAATATGTCCTCTTCGCGATGAGGGGGGGATTGTTAAAGAAAAAAAAATATAGAGAATGTCTCACAGTGAAGAAACATCAGTAGTATTATTTTTGTGGCTTTGTCATTTTTTTCACTTTTTCATTGTCATAGTTTGCTTTTACTGTGACAAACCATGGGAACGTGCGTCAAAGTACGAACTAGCGAGAAGAGAAACATTCGCCTTCTGTCCGTCTTTTAGCGCTGGTGATTGTCCCTGCTGTGATGGTCAGATGTTTGACTGCGGCTCTCCCTGTCCGCCAGCGGTGAGAACATCCTGCTGTTCCTGGTGCAGACGGTCGGCCGGCAGACGCACGAGCAGAAGGTGTACCGGCCCCGGCCGCGCACCGCCTCCGTCCGCAAGACGGCCGAGCTCGGTACGCGTGACCGCCGCCGGTGTCGGCGTCATTGGTCGCTCGCGGCCCTCTGATTCCGCTGGACTTCCGGGCTCGCTGCTCTTCTCCGTCGCCTGATGAAGGCGTTGTGTTTTGTACGTTGTGTTCTGTCTGCCTTAGGGACGACGTGATGTGCCCGGTGATGTGTGCGTTTGTTCGCCGCCCGGTGGATTGTAGCTGTGCGCCGATGTCCAACCGTAGGGGGAATGTTGAAACCACTGACATATCCCGACCATTGGAGATGGCTGGCTGGCTGCCGCAGTTTTCGATTTTCGTTAGGTGATGAGCTATTGTCTCATGTGTACGGTCTGGCCTCTGCGGGCGTGGTGGCGTGCAGCCGTGATGGTGCTCTGTGACGTGACTTCGGCCGTGACGTGTCGCCGCGGTCGGCCGCAGACATGGAGATGCCGGACCACGACCTGGAGCCGCCCCGGTTCGCGCGGCGCGCCCTCGACACTCTGCTCAAGGACTGGCCGGCAGTCAGCGCCATGATCAACACAGGCGAGTTGCGCCGCACGGCGGAGGAGGCGCCGGGAGGACCTCGCTGACGCCGACAGGCGCGTGGCTGATGGTGGTTGAAGGCTTCAGAGACGTCGGCTGTTTCGTGCCGCCGCGATGTTATTTGTATTGCTGGTGCCTGTTCGCGGACATCGTTCACCGTTTTTCGTCGTTGAACTAAAGTGCTCTTCGCTGTTGTTCCCGGCGCCGTTGACGAGTCCTCTGTTCCGCGTGGTCGTTGCCGGCGGTGGGCAATGTGTGACGGCTGTGTTCGTCTGTTTGACAGGCAGCGGCGGGGCGAGCGCGGCCGGACGGCTGGGTCAGACCGGCACCACACTGCTGGACAAGTTCGTCCACTGCCTGCTGGTCAAGTGCTCCATAGAGGTGGGTCGGACGCGCCGCACCAGAAGGATGGGTCACGTCTGGAACGTTGATTCTGGATCAGCACGTGAAAAATTGTGGTCTGTTGACCAGACTATGTCTGGTCGTTGCCTGTCGGCTTTATTGAGATATTTAGTAACGTTTCCTGCTGTATCTCACTTAGGAAATTGTGATATTTTCTCATAACCCATCATCATCATCATCATCATGTATCCATTTTTCATATTACGTCTCTCTGATGTAATATGAAATGATGCGTCGCACTCTACCGTACGAGTGGCTCCGTCATCTGGCCGTCAGTGGGTGTTTTGCCCGCTGTGGGCAAAACACCCACAGCAGGCAAAACATGAAACAGGCAAAATCGCCTCCCTGACGCCAGTGTTGCGTCTGCTGCAGATGCTGAACGTGCTGCTGACCACGCTGATCCGGGAGATGCGCAGCCAGCCGGAGGTGGCCACGCCCGTCGCCCGCCGCTTTGTTCGCTCCGTCGCCAGGATCTTCGTCATCCTCAGCGTGGAGACGCCGCCCAGCGGGGTCAGGAAGAAGAGGTACGTTGTTTTCCGTCTCGGTGCCGGCGGCCCTGGTCGCGGACGTCGCGGGCTCGAGGTGACCGCGTCAGGCCGGGCGGTCTCGCCGGCTTTGTGTCGGCGTGATTGGCTGATGACAGCAGCACAGCTGGCTCCGGACTGAGTGATATGTTTGAGGTCGGCTCTCGCGCTGTCTCCGCCGGTGTTGCCGCCCACCGCAGTCGACTGACGCCAACCTCCCGCCGCCAGCTCGGGCACCAACACGATCCAGCGGTGCCGGCTGGTGTTCCACAGCCTGCTGTCGCCGGCCGTCGAGGAGCTCTGCCAGACGGCCAACAGCCTGATCGCGCCCGTGCGGATGGGCGTGGCGCGGCCGACGGCGCCGTTCCAGCTGGCGCAGAGCGGCCAGGAGGCGCTGCACGGCTCTGAGGAGCTGTTCGCCGTGGAGCCGATCGTGGCCAGCGCGGCCGGCGCGGCGACGGCGGCGCGCGCCCGCAGCCCGCCGCCGGCGCTGCCGCCGCGCGCCGCCGCCGGCCCGCCGCCGGCCGGGCCCTCTTCGTCCGGCGCCGCGGCCGCCGCCTCCGTCATGTACCAGCAGCTCTCCCGGGACGACCAGGAGGAGAACGAGGGTAAGTCGAGCCGGCAGGCGGTCCGGCGCCGGCCGCTGTCAGCCAAGGGTGTCACGAGAAGCCCATGCTGATTATAACCACGCAGACCGTATCCGATGTCACTTGATTGGGCAGAGTCGATCCGGAAGGCGAACAACGCCCTCGATCAGTGCAGGTGATTTGCTAAATGACGGTACACTGAGATAATCGGTTTACCTCCGATTTACACGGATCTATTATTTACACGGATCGTTTCCGGCCGCCGCTCTGTCACCTGTGGGTGTCAGTCTGTCAGTGTCGGTGCTCGGTGTGGTCCGGACCGCAGGCGGCGGCTCGGAGCTGGAGACCGCCGCTCAATGTCGCCTGTGGATTTCAGTCAGTGTCATTGGCAGTGTCAGTGTGGTCCGGTCCGCAGGCGGCGGCTCGGAACTGGGGGATGCCGCCGCTCATTGTCACCTGTGGGTGTCAGTGTCAGTGTCAGTGTGATCCAGTCCGCAGGCGGCGGCTCGAAAGTGGAGGAGGCCGCCGCTCAGTGCCACCTATGGATGTCAGTGTCAGTGTCATTGTGGTCTGGTCTGGTCCGCAGGCGGCGGCTCGGAGCTGGAGGAGGCCGCCGACCGCGGTGACCGCGAAGAGGGCGGCGGCTACTCGGACATGGAGCTGGACCTCCTGGCCGAGACCGACTCCGACTCGGACGACAACCAGTCGGCGCAGGACAACGTCTCCGGCGGCCAGCAGAGCGTGCAGACGCGCGCCACGGCCGGCTCCGAGGCGGCGCTGGCGAGTATCGGCCTCTTTAGCGACGACCGCAGCCCGACGCCGTCCGAGAACGAGGTGGAGGACGAGGACTCGGAGCAGGGCGAGACCGACGACCAGGAGACGGAGCTGTTCAGCGAGGACCAGCTGGAGCGGCGCGCCGGGGCCGGCTCCGGCGCCGCCGGCGGCGGCACGGCCAGCGCGCGCGCCAACCTCACGCCGCAGAGCATGCAGTGGGCGATCCGCTCGCGCGCGCAGGAGGCCGGCAGCTCGCGCGTGACCGGCGGCGGGAGCAGCCTGGTCTACATCGACCCGAGCGCCAGCCGGCGCTTCACGACCAACGCCGTGCCGTCGTCGGTGCAGAGCAGCGTGCCCGAACCGGTCACCATGGCCACGACGGCGTCGTGCCTGGCGCGCGCGTTCGCGCTGGTGGTGCGCCAGATTGCCGACTTGCTGAGCGTGGCGCGCGACTGCGGCCAGCCGGACGGTCCGCTGCCGCTGGGCGCTCTCGGCGTCGACCTGATGGCGGCCGACTGGCGCCGGCTGCAGCTCTACCTGGACCAGCACCTGCAGCCCACCTGGGACTGGCTGCTGGCCGTGATGGACTCGACCGAGGCGCAGCTGCGCTTCGGCCAGGCGCTGTCGCGCGCCGACCCGACGGCGCCGGCGGCGCCGGCCGCCGGCGGGCCGGTCCCGGCGCGTAAGGAGCGCGGCCGCGGCGCCGTCACCTTCGCCGACCACCAGACGGCGCGCCGCGACTTCCTCACCTACTGCCTCTCGCTGATGCGCTCGCACAACGGCGAGCACGCCGAGGCGCTGCCTGTGATCGACATCGCCGCGCTCCGGCACGTGGCGTACGTGTTCGACGCGCTCATCTACTACATGCGCTGGGGCTCGGAGCTGAAGACGGGGCCGGAGGCGTCGGCCGAGCGCCTGCTCGACCTGGATCCGGCCGACGAGACCGAGAACGACGACAACTCCGAGTCGGACGTGACCAACAACAACCCGGCGCCGATGGAGACGGACTCGGTGACCGACGACGACTCGCAGCTGTCGGCGGCGTCAGCGCCGGCCAGCCGCGGCCGCCGCCACCCGTTCTTCCAGCGCTCCGAGTCGACCCTGTTCGTGGGCGCGCCGCAGCCGGACCCGTTCGCCGGCTCGCTGTCGGAGGTGCTGCCGCTGGCCGAGCGGCCGCACCTGCTGCAGCCGACCGCGCGCCGCGAAGACCTGTTCGGCATCCCGCCGGCGGCGCCGAGCGCCGAGCCGGGCCGCGCCCACCCCCTCCAGGGCATGCCGACCCACCTGGGGCTGGCGTCGCGCTCTGGCGAGCCGGCCGCCGGCGGCGCCCACTTCAAGCCGAGCGCGGCCGGCGCGGCGCGCACTGCCTTCTCGCCGCGGGCGCGCGCCGAGCCCGAGCTGGGCGCGCTCAACGAGGGTCTGGGCCACGTGGATAGACTGCTGGAGGCCGGCTCGTCGCTGCTGCCGACCACCGACGGCGACCAGCCGCAGAACCTGTCGACCCGGCCGGCCGAGGAGGGCGCCGCGCCGCCGCCGCGCGCGCCCATCATCGTCTCGCCCAAGAAGGCGGCCGACGGCGAGCGCCAGCCGGTCAAGAGCGTCATCGTGCGCGTCGGCTCCATGATGGTGCACATCGACAAGGAGGCGGGCGGCGCGGACGGCGCGCGGCCGGGCCCGTCCGGCGCGGCCGCGGCCGCCGCCGAGCCCGGCCCGTCCGGCGCCGACGCTGCCGACGCCGACGTCTCGCAGGACATGCTGCTCGGCCGCTGGCACCTGCTGCTCGACCTGTTCGCGCGCGTCTTCATCGACGACGTGGGCCTGGAGCAGGGCTCGGTTATCTCCGAGCTGGGCGGCTTCCCGGTTAAGGAGTCCAAGTTCCGGCGCGAGATGGAGAAGCTGCGCACCTCGCAGCAGCGCGACATCGTCTTCAACAAGATGGAGCGCGAACGCTCGCAGCTCATCACGCAGACGTTCAAGGAGCTGAACACGCAGTACAACACCAACAGCCGGCGCAGCACGGCCTCGCACCCGCCGCTGGCCTTCAGCCGGGTTAAGGTCACCTTCAAGGACGAGCCGGGCGAGGGCACGGGCGTGGCGCGCAGCTTCTACACGGCCATCGCAGAGGCGCTGCTGCAACCCAAACCGTTGCCCAACCTCGAGAGCTGTCAGATCGTTCAGCTAGGCAAGACCTACGCCTTCTCGTCATACCATCACAAGTACAAGAGCAGCCGTGAGTCGTCGCAGCAGCGGGTAGCGCGCGGCCGCGAGGGCCGGCGCACGCTCTCGTGCGACGCGCGCCCGTTCACACCCGGCCAGCTGAGCGAGGCGCGCGCCAACGAGCACCTGTCGCCGCACCTGCAGCAGCTGGGCGCGCGCCTGTACCCGCGCGTGCGCGCGCTGCGGCCGCACCAGGCGCAGAAGATCACCGGCATGCTGCTGGACTTGTCGCCGGCGCAGCTGCTTCTGCTGCTCGCCTCCGAGGAGACGTTGCGCCAGCGCGTGGAGGAGGCGGTCGACATCCTGCACAGCCACAGCCGCGAGGCGGCCGCCTCCGAGTCGCTGCTGGGCGACAAGACGCGTCCCAAGGCGTCCGCCCGCCAGACGAGCGACGAAGACGCGGCCGAGGAGCGCGACCAGTCGCCGCTCTTCTACTGCCCGGGCAAGCGCGGCTTCTACGCGCCCTGGCAGGGCCGCCCCACGCCCGAGCGTATCAACGCCTTCCGCAACGTGGGCCGCATTATGGGCCTGTGCCTGCTGCAGAACGAGCTGAGCCCGATCTCGATGTGCCGGCACGTGTACAAGTACGTGCTGGGCCGGCCGGTGCGGTTCCACGACCTGGCCTTCTTCGACCCCCTCATCTACGAGTCGCTGCGGCGCCTGGTGGTGGACGCCGAGACCAAGGGCGACAAGGACGGCCTCTTCTCGGCGCTGGACCTCACGTTCAGGTGGGTCTAGCCGCTGGCCGGCGGCGATCGATTGTTAGATGGTGTGATGTCTGTTGATTGATCCTGGTTTGTGGTGTGGTTACTTCGGGCTGATCGACGTCGGATTGTCCACGTACTGGGGTATGCGAGTGTCTTGGTTTGAAATCATGCGTCGGCCGTGCGGCGCTTTCGTCTCAGGCGTGAAGTATTTATGGGTAAGGCCAGTGTGGTTTTCCTCCCACATAGATATTTTACCTGTCTCCTAGTAAGTGCAGTACAAAGGAAGAACTTCAGAGTGAGGTGTGATGTTACATTCTTTTTGGGCATACGGGGGCTGATTCCGAGCTTTTGAGACATCCCTCACCGAAGGCGGCAACTGCCTCGGTAGCCCGGTTAGCGCCATTCGTGCTTGGTGTGGCGGTACGGGCTGCATGTGCTGACTGACCCCGGTGGCCGCCTGTGACCCGGCAGTATCGACCTGTGTGCCGAGGAGGGCGGCTGCACGGTAGACCTGGTGCCCCGCGGCGTCGAGATCGAGGTCACCTCGCAGAACGTCTACGACTACGTGCGCCGCTACGCCCTCTACCGCATGGTCAAGTGCCAGCAGAAGGCGCTCGAGGTGAGCGCTGCCGCCATGGTCATGTTTCGGGGGGAGGGGAGTATAATCGTCTGTGTGTGGTCTGTTTGATGTTGCCATCAGCTGACGGGAGCCCGTGTCAGAGCTGGTTTACTTATGATTACAGTGTTGTGCACGTCGGTCAGCGCAGAGGGCGAATGCCAAGCGGCCTATCAGCCGTCAGTTACGCCGGAATTCAGTACTGTCTTGTGGTCAGGGTCAGTGATTGATGCCGTTATTGGATGTTTGTGTGCTTGTTCGGTAGACTAGGGTCTGTGGAACGCTTTACTTCGCGACACAGCGTTGGGCTGTGGAGTGTAGCTGTTTAGCTGCTTTAAGTTTACCAGCCAGGGAAGCCCTAATTATAATTAGCCTGATCGTATTAGGCCCATGTTGGCGCAGCCCCGTGAATCGTGCCGTCTGTTCGTACATTTGCGACTAAACGCGTGCACTATTCAACATCCATTATGGACGTGTTGTCTCGCGCTGCGGGTGTCTCGTCAGCCCGTAGCTCTGCCGTGAGTGTGTTCCGTGTACCTGGGGCTCTTTGGACACGATCCGTCCCTTCCGTAACCTGCATCACCCCCTCCTCTGCCCTGGACCAGCGCCGGGCGGGCGCTGCTAACGTTCGTCTGTCTCCCCGGCGGCAGGCGCTGAGGGCCGGCGTACTGGACGTGCTGCCGCAGTCGGTGCTGCACCCGCTGACGGCCGAGGACCTCCGCCTGCTGGTAAACGGCGTCGAGGACATCTCGGTGCCGACGCTCATCTCCTACACCAGCTTTAACGACGAGAGCGGCGAGCCCGGCGAGCGGCTGGTGCGCTTCAAGCGCTGGCTCTGGCAGATCGTCGAAAAGATGACCAAACCGGAGAAACAGGATCTGGTGGGTGGCGCGGCCAGAATCCGTTCGGTGGTGTCTCTGGTCGACAGGCCGGGCTTGGAATTGTTTGTTTATTAGGGCGCACGGCCTCTTGGGTTCTAGCGTTCGGTCTGGGTTAGGTCCTGTGTGTCGTCGGGCGTCGATCAGTGATATGTGGGGACTAATTTCTGGATGAATTCCATAATATCTGCGGCGAGACAAGAACCTGCGCCGTTGTTCATCTCAGCAACGCGAAATGTCATGGCTACTCGTTTGAAGAGTGCTGGCAGGATGAGGACATGACAGCAGTTCCGTGCCGTTCGTTCTGACCCCCGTGTTCGCCCTCTGCCAGGTATACTTCTGGACCGGCTCGCCGGCGCTGCCTGCCAGCGAGGACGGCTTCCAGCCGATGCCGTCCGTGACGATCCGTCCGGCCGACGACCACCACCTGCCGACGGCCAACACGTGCATCTCGCGACTCTACGTGCCGCTCTACTCCAGCAAGCTCATCCTGCGCTCCAAGCTGCTGCTCGCCATCAAGACCAAAAACTTCGGCTTCGTGTGAGCGGCGGCGGCAGCAGCGGCGCGTCATGCGAGACGTTTGCCGCCCGCCCCACGCGTCTTTGTGATGGTCTCGTGCGCGTCCTCGGTGTCCGTGCGTCTCTGTAGTCTGGGCCGGTCTGGCGCGCTGCGACGGAGGGCGCGGCAGCGGCACCGCCCGCCCCGCGCACCCTGTTGTGGATGTTACGTTGTCGCGGTGTCATTGTGTCTGCGTCCCCGCCGCTTGGCGTCTGACGTGTGAAATCAGTGGTGGCAACAACACGATCACTCTTCCGGTTATTATTTGTTTCACAACCTTCATATTAAAAACGGGAACTGGAGACGCTACATGAACGGGTTCTAGGGCGGGGCGGCCGCGGCCGCGTCCACTCGGTTCAGAGTGGCCGCCGGGCGCGCGGCGCGCAACTAGGACAGGTTGCAACGTGGACACGCCGGATCGCTGACTAGCACTGGTCTGACTCAAGGCACAACTGCACGGCGGCGGGCGCGTGGCGCGTCGTGACGCGAGCGTCACCGCCCGCGAGGTAACTGTTTGCCCGGCGCGGACGGCCCCGGCGCGTGCGCTCCATTCACTGGCCACCGCCGCGCCGGCACACACCGCGCGGCGGGCCGGAGCGGCCGCGGCGGCCCCGCCGGCCAGCCGGCCGTCCGTCCGGCGCTGGAGTTCGCACCGCTCGGCCGGCGCCGTTACTTGCTGACGTGCCGGTTGACGGCGGGCCGGGCGCCGGACGGGGCCGCCTTCTCGCTGGCGGCGCGGCCGGCGGCGCGCGTCAGGGTGCCGGCCGGCGCGCTGTTGAGCCGCTCCAGGTCTCTCAGCAGACGCGCCGACGCGTCCGGCGGCGACCGCTTGGCCTCCTCCGAGCTCAGGCTGGTCGAGCTGGCCACTGGCGACACGGCGTCCTCGCACACCCCCTGCCGGCGGCCGGCCGGTCAGGTGCCGGCGGAGCAGTGGAGACGGCTGGGGGCCAATCAGGTACCGGCGGAACAGCGGAGACGGCAGGGGGCCGGTCAGGTGGCGGAGGAGTAGTGGAGACGGCAGGGGGCCGGTCAGGTGGCGGAGGAGCAGTGGAGACGGCAGGGGGCCGGTCAGGTACCGGCGGAACAGCGGAGACGCCAGGGGCCGGTCAGGTAGCGGAGGAGCAACGGAGATTACCACGATGGGTAGGCTACGCAATAAGCAGCTGACGTGAAACTCGTGGATATGACATCATCGATACATTTTAGAGAAATACGGGCTGAGCAGCATGACAAGAGGGTGCTTGGAAATCCGCTGAAAGAGCGGAAAGGCGCAGGGGTTGGCAAGATATTGTTTGTCTACGAGTCACGTCAGATCACAAGACTTCGGAACGGAAGTGGCATTCAACTGACGAGGGGCTCTGCTGATGGAACGGTGATTGCATGAACGACACTTGTAAACGATGTCGAACTAAATACGTCAACACTGCGCTGTTTTGTTCCGAAACACCGAGATCCAATGGTTACCGAGATTCGTTAATTAATTAACGAATTAATTAACGAATTGTTAATTAAGTTAATTCGCGTTGGGTCTGCGGCCTCCCGTCAGATTGATCCCTAGACTGCAGGACACATGCATGTTCTACAGACATCTCAAATCCAACTCAACTGTTCTTGTCCCACTTTCGTTTCGATACAGCTGTGATGATACGATGTCCTTTGGCCCATATCTCTACACCTCTTGCCTCATTTACATATCTCTTCCCTGGCCCCGTAAACGTCCCCTTTCACTCTCGATCCTCCCCGTCCCTGACCCATCTTTTCTGCCCTTGTTCCCGTCTGGCCCATAATTCAGCTCGCCTCTGTTTCCTCTGCTCTGTCCCTGGTCCATCTACCTCCTTCGTCTCTCATCGACATTCCATATACGCATCCATATCCATTCCTTGCCCTAGCGCTCTGCCAGGCTCCCCCGTGCCTCCCCCTTCCCCGGCCGTCCCAACCGACGGACCTTGTCCCGGGTGGCGTCGCGCTCCTCCATGGCCTGCAGCTCGGTGACCAGCAGCTGCACGTGGTCGAGCAGCTCGCGGTTGTGCAGCAGCAGTTGGTGAGTGCGCGCCTGCGCCTCCAGCCGGGCGGCCGTCTCGGCCTGCAGCTGGTCCCGCACCAGGTGCACCTGGGCCAGCGCCGCCTGCGTCTGCTGCTGCTGCTGCACCAGTCGCTCACGCATTAGCTGAAACACGGCACAACAGTGGACTGAAACACGACACAGCGATGAGCTGAAACAAGGCACAACGGTGAAGGTAACACGACACAACGATGAGCTGAAACACGACGAAGGCGGTGAACTGAAACACGGCACAGCGGTGTTTCAGTTTTCAGACACAGCAGTGAGCTGAAAAACGACACAAGACGGTCGGCCGAAACATGGCACGCAGTCAGATGATATCTGGATCAGCTGAAGCACGGCAGATCAGTCAGCCGAGCTCTGGATAGTTGACACACGACACAGCAGTCAGCCGAGCTCAGGATTAACCGATACACGACAAAACAGTCAGCTGAGCTCTGGATAGTTGACACACGACACAGCAGTCAGCCGAGCTCAGGATTAACCGATACACGACAAAACAGTCAGCTGAGCTCTGGGCAGACCCGGGCAGGCCCGTCAGGCGGCACCACTGTGAGGCTCTGATGGGTTGTGACAGACAACGGTGAAGTTCGGCCACGACAGGATCATGTGCGGAAGAAGAAATATTCCGCGTTTGATGATTTAGGGCCGTCTCCCCCCCCCCTCCATTGCGATAAAATATCATGACGCCTTAAGGCACCGGCTCCAGATGCAGAAATATGCAAAACGAACGCCTGCCGTGGTAAAATTTTACCCATTTACTGACATGCTGAAAGCAATTACATGCACTTTTCAGACAACGCTGCAAAACAGCAAAACGCTGCAAAATTTATAAATCGCAATTCATAAGCCGCAAAACCTGGTAAATCTGGTGCGAGCGAGCCGGCTGCGCCCACCTGCAGCTGATGGTACAGTGACGAGGAGCCGGCCAGCCGGTGCGTCTCCTGCGCCGCCTCTGGCCCGGAAGAAGAGAGCGCCTCGGGCGAGAGGGTGGCGGCGCGACGGCCGTCCAGCGGACTGGCCGGCACGCTGAGCGCGTCCAGCAGCAGGTGTCGCCGCTCGGCGGCCAGCGCCGGCAGGCTGAGCGGCTCGAGCCGGCGCCGCTCGGCCGGCGAGGCGGAGAGCCGGTCGCGCCGCGCCGGCCGCCGGCCTTCCGGCGAGCGCGGCCGCTCGGTTGCGGCGCGCGGCCGCTCCGCCGGAGACTTGGGCGGCTTGCGCGCCTCGGCCGCCGGCTCGGCCGCCGCCGCCGGCTCGGCCGTGAACTGGTACGACGGCGGCGTCTCCATGCTCGGCTGCTCCGAGGAGGTGTCCGTCGGCGCTGTGGGCGGGGGCTCGAGTCAACGCGTACTGGGTGTTCCGATACGCTTGGAATTGGAATCGCGGGTGTTTTGAAGCAAGAGCGTCATTCATCCAACTAGCCGCGACGGTGGACCCGCCTTGAGAATGCTCTGTCGCAAACCTTCCAGAAGCCATTACGATAGGGAAGACAGACTTGAAACGCATTCTGGACTTCAAAGCGCTTTAGACTGATTTCCTGACGACTGAACAGAAAAGCAATAAGCTAAAGCCCCGACGAAAAGAATCCAGGCCAAAGCAATCGTAAAAAACCACGAGGGCACGCATGATTTGTTGGCAGGATATTTCGGTCGCGACTGGCCCAGCTCCAGAACAACCTATTGCCTTCCCACTTCAAATGAGATGTGAGACGCGCTTTAATACCGCCGTAGATCTCGGCCAGCCTGGCAGGGGCCCGAAAATCGGACGGCCCGCTGTCGGCCGCGACGGGATATTCGCAGAATCCGTTTGTCAGAAGCAACGTAAACACGAGGCGGCTGCGGTAGTGCCCGCGGCTGGCAGCGGTGCGGCTGGCGGCCGGCCGGGTCCGCCACCCACACACTGTCGGCGCCGGCCGCGCTCACCACGTGCAGAAGAGCACCTCCGCCGCGCGCCACCGACACGCCCGCTGTGACATCAAAGCCGGCGGCCGGCCGCCCCGTCACGTGATAGCCATTGTTTGACGTCACAGGCGGGCAGAAATATCGGCTCGGACGGCGCGCGCTGCCAAGCGGCCGGGCCGCTGTCGCCGCGGGGGGCGCGCCGTGCTTTGGGGCCCACAGTTAGTCATGAACGTGTTCTAGGAGACAGAAGGATGGGGCGCAGCAAGGCGATTCCCGGAGGATAGGAAAGGCCGTGTTTTACCATTGATTAAGGGATTCGAGGCATGTAAATAGCAAACGAGGAGCTGAAAGAAACGAAAGGAACTCATGATTGCTCCAAGCTTAATTCATTTGTGTTTGTCCCGAGGTCAAGCGATTCTGAACTGTCGATTGACGGATCATGATTCAAATCCGTCGATTAGTTTACAAGATAACCTGGCGCAAGCAATTTTTACCCTCTCAGTCATCGATGTTTCGCGAGATACCACAGTCAGTGAGTGTTTAAAATGGAATAAAGCAAAATGAGGTGCAAAAATAGTCGGGAAATTCATGAACAGAATCTTTTTATCGTAGGAATTTGATTCAATGCACCATCGTAAACCAATAAAATTTTTCATTTGGGGATAATCAAAGACACAGGCAATGAGATCTAAGAATGCATCATATCTGAAGGCAAAAAATATCATAAAAGATCCTGTGCACACAAAGTATGTGGACCAATGATGCTTCCAGCAGCATGTTGAAATGCTCCATATTCACTGAAAGCTATCAGATTAGCGTTTCACTTGTGCGTAATGTTTCCTCCAACATGAGTTAAGCTCTCACGCCGAGGTGACGAAAACAGTCGTGACGGAAATGAAGTGCGACGTGTGACGTCATGTCACACGTCACACGAAAGTGACGGAAGTGCTCACGAGATGTAAACTACAGTAGGGCAAGGAACTGTGTAAACAAATGCAAGCGAAAATGATGCGTTTTTCTCTCCCGGACATCATTGAGCTTTCGTGACAGTTTGACAGAAATATCAAGTTATAAATCCAGTCTCTCCACCTCCGGTCGGTGTCTATGTGTCTATGTGTCTATGTCTATGACCCATAACATACTCATATGACTTAAGCAGTTGTGCTTTGCTGCAACTGATCAGGATGATGTATTGTGGAGGTCTAGCAGTCCAGTCTAGTTCCAGAAATAGCAGCTGAAACGCCAGCTGAGCTAAACGTCACTCAGCCGCTGACACTGCCTGCTGCTCTCTGACAGCAGCAGTACAGCCGCCAGCACCCAAACGTCACTCAGCAGCTGAGCCACGTGGCACCGCGACACCACGGCGCGACCCGCACCTCCATGGCACGCGACACCTCAGGGTAGGAATGTGACCTCACGAGCCGACGGCGGCCAACGGCCGTCTGGCATCGCGCAGGTCTCCCGGGGCACGACCGTCAGCCGGGACCGCGTCAGTCAGCTCCGGTCACCGGGAGCCGGGCACACAGGACAGGTCCGGCGGCGCTGCGCCACGTTCGCCGCCTCTCGGACGGCGCCGCCAAGCTCGCCGCGGCGCGAAGTCCGGCGCCGCGCCGCCGCGTCTGCGGCCCGGCCGCGGCGACGCCGGCCGCCGCCGCGCGCTGCCAACAACAACGCGGCGGGCGGCGTCCTCCGCGCGGCCCGGCGCTGAGGACCCTTCAGCCGCCGCCAGCCGGCCGGTCTGCCGAGGTCTCGTTTATCGGCCACGCTCTCCGCCGGTCACGGCCCGGCCGCAGAATGTTGCAGAGACGGCCAGGGTGGACGGGAGGCGTCCAGACGGTCCGCGCCCGCTGCCACGGGCCGACTGAGGGAGGTGATGTCGACGGTGGTCAGTATGCAGACGACGCGGCTGAGCGTGCGTCGACAATCGCCGCCTGTTCACCGGGACCAGCCCCGAGGTGAAAACTGTGGTGTTCGCGGG
Source organism: Capitulum mitella (assembly GCA_030062745.1). NCBI lineage: Eukaryota > Metazoa > Arthropoda > Thecostraca > Pollicipedomorpha > Pollicipedidae > Capitulum > Capitulum mitella. The sequence goes on from CP099840.1 coordinate 11,128,244, forward strand.
CCGAGCCAGCACTGAAGGGCTCGGTCCCCCAAAAGAATGTCAAGTACCAACAGTGCGGGCAGAGGCGTGGTTAGTCACGCTGATGGCAGTCTCGAGCATTCTGCGCAAACCAGCGAAATGATTCAGCGCCCAGTAAGTCTGGTGTTAACCCTGGCGCGGATGAAGTGCATACCAGCACCTGCCCTCGTTTAGCGGAAACCACCAGCGGAGTGTCAGTGGATACGGGTTGTTGGTATCCTCATCAATAAGCACGAGCGGCATGGGAAACAGACCAGTTCGTTTCGACATGGCAGGACCGTCAAGCTTTGCTACCAGTGGCCCTTTACTTTGAGTGTCCTTTCGCTATCTCTACAAAATTTGTCCAGGCGGAGTCGACTGATGAAGTTGACTGGAGAACCCTCCACCAGACTTGTGCTCTGATTCGGAGTTATCCCCTTTCACTACGCCACTTGTCACACGACCCTCCGGCAGGCCAGCCCCTTCAGCGTGGGTGATACAGGGAGGGAAGTTAATGTTATGTGAGTTCTCTCATGTTCTGCACTTTAAGCAGTCGTTTTCGTTGGCATTCTGAACAGCATTTAGCAGACATTTTATTGACCGTATACATTTTTCGCAGAACGGCCACTTGAACAGCACATGGGAGAACTCTGTTCGTATAACTTTTCCTTCCTATACCCGCCCTTGTTAGATGGGCTGACCTGCGAAACGGTCAAACGGCGGGTGACGTGGCGAAGGGGGATAACTCGGAATCAGAGCACACGTCTGCCTCAGCACCTGCTTCTTCATGGAAAAGAAAACCAACAGGTGTTCCCCTTCACAAGCGAACGTTTAACAAACTGCTGATTTTCCGTATAAATAACTCAATTAGACGTTAATGGTTCTGTTCGTCGGGGCTGGCTAAAGCACGGAGCTCAGCGGAGAGACCTCACAATTTTGCGCGCTTTGCCCAGGTTATCTATGGAATTTTGCTTACGCGGGACGCCTCAGAAGCAGTTTGTCATGCATCTATCTTTAACCGGGACCAACAGGTCTCTACGTCAGGCTAACCTAAGCTGAGATACTATTCTTGGAAATGGGAATGTTTGGATGCCGAGCGATTTGACCTTGAATTCTTGGTGCCAGATGGAAGACGCCTGGTCTCATAAATTATTGACTCGTACATTATAGTGGCTGGAAATTTCGGAGTCAGACACCCCGATTAGATCAGAATTGATCTGAGATAATTATGAGCCCTTAGGCCAGTCGGCAAGCGCCCAAGACAAGCGAGCAGTCAAGCCAGGACTCAGATATGGTTTTGGAATGCAACGAGATTCACGGCTCCCTGAGCATCGTCGCCATTACATCACACGTAAGAAACCTGGCGATCATTGCTCACTTGCGTGAAGACTCCTTTTCTAAAATCCAACAAACCATACTCTTAGTTTTGAGCTCATAATGATGTCCTCGGGACAGTTCGTAAGCCAGATAATTATAATCTTTTAACAATACTCATTTTGTCGGTTTCTAGACGAGCTTTAACCCGCGCATTGGAAGGGGGTTTCGCGCTAACGCGCATTGGAAGGGAGGTCTAAAAGTGCCCCCCCCCCCGATCTCGGCAACGGAAAGAGCTAGAGACATGACATTTTATGGACAGGGACTATAACGATTTACATTGTGTACAACTTTCACGACCCTAGGTGGATATCTTCGAGGTCAAATGGGGTGGAAAACGTAAACTTTCGACACTCCCTCGGCCCGTACAGGCCATTTCAAACAACTTTTCGAACGAAACGGGAAAAGGGTGTTTGTTTGGCTGTTAAAACGTGGAATACGACAATTTCCATTTATGTGGCGTCTTGACTGAGGATTTTGGGCCCAGGTCATGTCAGGTCATTGATCTATGGCGCCATTTTTTCATCTTTTGCAGATCAGATTTCGAGCAACACCGGATAGTTTGAGTGTAAATAAGAGCGCTATACGTATTTTTGGACGTATTTTCAGTGAAGGTAGCCAACATCGATACATTTGGCCACTTCCAGCGTTTATGTTTATGTATATATGTATGCGTATATATGTATATACATGTGAGTATCAATGTGCCAAGCGTGTTTTTAATAGGGTTTTTGAACGCATATTTAATACAAATCGACATATTGCAAAGCAAATCTGGGCCAGGTCACAAAACAGTTGCCTTTGGCGTTTGATGACCTTGACCTGAAGTAACTCTGGTATATATGCATGCGTATCCATGTGCGCAAACGTGTTTTTGTTAGGGTCTTTCAATGCATATTTCACACAAGTCGACATGTCGCAGAACAAATCCAGGCCAAGTCACAAGATATTTGACCTTGACCTTTAATGACCTTGGCCTTCACTGATCTTGGTATATGTAAGCGTATCAGTGTGCGCACACGTGTTTTTATTGGGGTCTTTGAACGCATATTTCATACAAACTGACATGCTGCAAAGCAAATGTGAATCAGACCACAAGCTATTTGACCTTGACCTTTGATGACCTTGGCCCCTACTGACCCTGGCTGCAGTCTTGGTACTTATGCCCGAATGACATTGCCTGATTGTGTTCAAACGGTAGTACTAAGTAGAACGCTAGTTCTTTCACCAAGTTCCCATTTGTCAGCGACAACCGTCGTTTTCGTTATGTTTGCTTGACTTGAAATGTTTGAAACTTCAAAAACTGTCAGGCCGATTTCCGATTTTTTCTGCGTCATTCGACGAGTTATTCAATTGCCATAAAAGTCACGAAGTAGCAGCAGCCAGCTCCGATCCATTCTCGAGATATTCAAGAAAAACAGGCGGGGGGCACAAAAAGACCCCCTCTCAGTGCGCGTGTAAAAGGCCAATTTTGTGCCCAAGTTGCACTCATTAGCGGTCAGAGGCGGACACCTCTAAGCTTATTCAGACACATCGGCGGGGTGATGAACATCAAATTAGCCCCACTGACAACTCAAAGAAAACGTTTCACATTGCTCGACTTTTCAAAAATAGTTTGGGTTCGTCTGAAAAATGTTGCTGATCACGTTTGCAGCATTCATTTTTTTCTGCGAAATACTCAGAAGCATCAAAGATATCAGTAAGCAAACATTATACCCTGACGTCACTTGCTGATACAATGCACACAAGACACGGATGAATAGGGCACCGATGTGGTTTGCGGGAAACCACGCAGAGACTCCTAAATGTAGAGCATTTTGACATCATGTTTATAATAAATCGATTTCCAAGATTTAGATCGCAAAGACTGCAAACTCCAAGTGTGCACAGGAATAGGATGGGACTTATATATATAAAATATATGTGTGTGTATGCATAAGCTATATATATATATACTTATATATATATATATATATATATATATATATATATATATATATAAACAGACATAGGTACACGCCTCGCAAAACATAGGAATGCTTCTCATCAAGACCTTGTGTAAGTGCGGCCTGTGGAGCGCAGGCACCATGAGTCACGAACCTCTCCTTCCTCTCTTGACCATGTTTTGGACGGATTTTTCAAAGTTTACTCATTATGCTTGGGTGTAGGAACCTTCTTTACTTTCCGAAAATCGAGGACCCGCTCACCAATGCATACCCGGATATATTTCGACGTTTTCTCTCTCTGCAACACCACAGGACCAATGTTAAGATCACTCAAAGTTGAATGCGCCACCACCAGACTGGTAGGACCACCACTCTACCTGTCTTTTGTCACTTGGGGCGGAAGGCGTTCCGGCAAGGCTGACACCGGCTACTTTTCGAACCATTTCTTTTCATGCAACGCCATAGGATTAATGTTAAATTTCTTCGGTTAAGGCGGGGGGGAGGGGCACTGTGCCCCCGTGCACCCCCCGTTCCGCCACCTTTGCCTTTTGTGCTCCTACATTCAGGGACACGGTTTACGTTTGATTCGATGAAGTACTTGTGTCCGCCGCGCCGTAAGTTCTTGGCACGCCTACCACCTGTTCCGCAATACATGTCTGCCTTGCGGTACAGCATCACCTGTAGAGCATTCGGTTCGGAGTGGGACGGAGGGCACGAGAGAGTACCGATCCCTTATTACAAGCCCGACGGTATTAACAGAACCGATAATCGACAGGAGTGCCCGTCTTAATTCAGGAAATATCGGCTCACCATAGCTGTGAATCCATTTTGAAGTCTTGGCGTCGGTGGGCCAAAGGTTCAGACCAAAGTATGGAATAAAGATGGGGATCAAACTCTTCAATCTGGTACTAGCTACAGTAGTCACAAAGAGGATATGTCAGTCCTAGATGTATAATGCGCCATTTGACACAAGGACATTCCAGTTTAAAAACACACTTCTGAGGGATAAATTAATCATTATCTCCAGTCCGCAAGAGGTTACTGGCGTTTTTTTCCAACCGCGAAACCGACGCAAATAAACATGAACACCTCGAGAGTGCAAAAGCAGCCCGTGTTCCTGCACATGTATATATGCGACCTGTTCCTGTGGCCCTGTGGACAGCTCGCTCTGACAGGCCCTGAACTCGGCACGGTACCGACGGATCACAGCGTTCTGCCGGCCGCAGGGGTGCCGTGCCCGGCTCACCTGCCGGCTTTTTGGCGGCGTCGGCGCTGCTCGGCTCGCTGTCGGAATCAGACGGATGGCTGAGCGGCGCGGCCGCCGCCGCCGGCGCCGGCGCCGGGGCCGAGGCCGGCTCGGCGGCGGCGGCGGAGGTGGCGGCAGCGGACGGCACCGCCGGCGGCGCCGGCGACGGCTGGTCGGCCAGACTGACCTCCAGGCTGTGGCATACCTCGAACGCCTGGCCGACGGTCCTCACTACCTCCAGCGCCTGGCTCTGTCGGCGAAACGGCGGGAAATCAGACACGGAACGCTTGGGCGGGGCTGGACCGAAGCGAGCACGACCATAAATGAACAACATCAGCAATGCTTTAACTGTATCGTTCAAGTTCTTTCCAAAACGAAAATAGGGGATAAGCTCTAGTCATGTGCACCAGTGCATTACCGAGCATGTGACTATCCGGTGGTCTAGGCGATGACAGGTCGAAAAACTTCCGTTCTGAACTTAATGGTACAGTCGGGCCAGCTGGCTGTTTATTTGGGCGTGCGAGCACGCCAGCTGCCGGGTCACGTGATCTGATACGGCTCGGCCGGAGCGTCACAACCAGGAAAAGACCCCAAGCTGTCGGCTGAACCGTGCAGCACGGCGCATTTGGCTCACAGGACGTGGTAATGCCGCCACGGAGGTACAAACAGGGCCACGATGGCTGATGATGACAAAAATGCAGCACGGGCTGGGGATGAAGAACAGCGATAAGTTGTCCAGTTGGGTTTATTAGGACGTCGTGAGGTGGTCTAAACGTTGAAACATGAATGCAGAACAGGCGCGTCAGGCGCCCAGCACCGGCCGTATTTTAGTGGAGCTTGGCTGCAATCGCGTTGATCCTCCGAACCCGACGAAGTGAAACTACGACCCGAGCTCCGACGGAAAACGACAGAGGCCCTGGGCGCCCGAGACTGCCAGTACGGCTCTTGCGAGGACAGTATCCAGACCAGTGGCCAGCCGTACGTGGTACGGTCTGTGAGCCCTAAGCCTGTCCAGAACTGGTGTGATTGCTCCCGGACCGTCAGTTCAAGACGCTGTGTGACAGCTCCCCTGGCCTGACTGCTCAGAGCCACAGTGTCAGCTCCCCGGACCTGACTGTTCAGACCTACTGTGACAGCTCCCCGGACCTGACTGCTCAGAGCCACAGTGACAGCTCCCCTGGCCTGACTGTTCAGAGCCACAGTGACAGCTCCCCGGACCTGACTGCTCAGAGCCACAGTGACAGCTCCCCTGGCCTGACTGTTCAGAGCCACAGTGACAGCTCCCCTGGCCTGACTGCTCAGAGCCACAGTGTCAGCTCCCCTGGCCTGACTGCTCAGAGCCACAGTGACAGCTCCCCGGACCTGACTGCTCAGAGCCACAGTGTCAGCTCCCCTGGCCTGACTGCTCAGAGCCACAGTGTCAGCTCCCCGGACCTGACTGCTCAGAGCCACAGTGTCAGCTCCCCGGACCTGACTGTTCAGAGCCACAGTGTCAGCTCCCCGGACCTGACTGTTCAGAGCCACAGTGACAGCTCCCCTGGCCTGACTGTTCAGAGCCACAGTGTCAGCTCCCCGGACCTGACTGTTCAGAGCCACAGTGACAGCTCCCCTGGCCTGACTGTTCAGAGCTACTGTGACAGCCGCTGAGCCTGTCCGTCCTGTTCTGTTGTGCTCTGCCGGCGGGCCTGACGACCCCGGACAGGTGTGCGGCCGCCCCCGCCCCCGCCCCCGTCCCCGGCGCCCGGGCGACCCGGCACGCGACGCGCGGCCACGCTCCGCCGGCAGTCGCTCTGAGCCGTGTTGTTCTGCGACGGCGTCGGCGACACGGCGGACGCGGCGGGCAGCGATCTGGGCCAGACCGAGGGAATTTGGCGCGCTCTGGTGCGCTATTTGGCGCGCCGCGGCGCCTCCGGGCGGTTGCGGCCGCGCAAAAGGCAGACAAACAGTGGGCGCGGTGCCTGCCAGCTGACGTGCGCTTTACGACAAAGTAAGGACCCAGCGGTCACGGTCTGGTGGTCGGGACTTGGCTCGGGCGCCCGCGATAGGGCAGGATAGAACAGGCCCCCCTGCGGCCGTGACCCAAGAGACTATCCCGACGCTTCTTTTTATAATGCGAGTTTCGAAATCCGCTCGCTCGGTGCTGTTTTCCTGCGCAATCTTCATGGAGTCATTTTTTCGTAGGGTCTGTCGGCAACCTTGCGTTTTCCACCGCAATCGATCGAGCATTTAGAGGCTAATGGCCGGATTGCACATCTGCGGTCCGATCAAGATCAAGATCCACAAGATCCGGATTGCGGATCTTGAGGATCTGCGGGGCGCTGGAAAGAAAGAAGAGTGTCGGTGCTGAAACTGCTTCTCATGCATCGCGCCATCATAAATAGATCATAAATAGTTCGGCATGTCAAACACACCACCTCCATCGTGCTGGGGGCGCCATTTCAAAGAGCTTGAAGAACGTTAAACAAGCTCCTCTCCCGGATCACCGCATTTTGCACAGAGGCGGTGTTAGGGACTTGAAAATGGATAAACAAGTCAAACGTTCTTCCAGGACTTCACTACCGCTGAATGGTAATATATTATCCATTTTACTATACCCATTCACGAACTTGGACAGCGTTGTCTCCACTAGTTTAGTTTAAACGTCTCCAACATGACGGGTTCCAGACTACAACACTCGAACCAGGCTGCCAATTTACTTCCAACGTACTTCCATAGACGGAGAGGTTGTGTCCGCGACGCGCCGAATTTCACCGAACCAGCTGCTGCGTGACTCGTTTACGTCACCCGAGAATTCGGTTGCCTCATTGGCCTCAGGCCCGCACTGTCAGTAAATCGGCCACTAATTGCTGCAGTCCATTAATCCACAAGGATTTAATGGACTGCATGTGAATAGGACTTCTACGCTTCTTTTCAGCCAATGGCATGGGGATAACGTTCAAGCCTCCGAAAGATGGAGGGTCTAGAAAGGCATTAAAAACCTCCGAAAACCCAAAGATCCCCAGCTTTCCTGGTTATATTTTAATGCTATGACACATCGTTTTGCTTTGTAATGTTTATGTAAACTGCTCAACGATTACTCTTAAGGTTAATAAACATACGCATTGGAGTTGAGGTGCAATTGAATTTTAACGTTATTCCAACAATTTTCGGTGTCTACAAACCATCGCATTGTCAAATCACGGCGTTGCGTTTTCAGCTCCGATCATGCAATACTGAATTAAATGGGCCAAACAATTATTTCGGGTTATTTCACATTGTGAAACGAAAAGATTCATATGTATGATGCGTGATTTAGGAGATGAGACGGATTTTGTCAGCAGCGTGGTTATCAGTTATTAGAAACGGGTCCGATCACTCATGCTATTCGTAATATAACTGGCATAAATTTCTCGCACTCTTATGTTATGTTTGTGAATACGTGAACAACCAGTCTACGTTTTCAGGCTGACATGATACAGGTGCAATTTTTGCGATACCACAGAAGATCGGCCCCATTCCAACGTCCTGTCAAAATCACCCTCATCTCTGGACCGGCATCCAGACACTGACACCTTTATCTGTATGCCTTGATAACGGCGACTTTTCATCTCTGGGCTGTCACATGGTTGTGCTCAAACAAGCTTTTTTGCCTAAAAGATATTGCTAGGCCGAAAACATCCCAGCAGTTTCAGTACATTACACCCATTTCACGCCTATTCGCCAAGCCTTTCGGTCTCGTGTCTGGAGCGATGCACCACCGTCACGTTCTTTCCTCTGCCGATGCTCAGGCCGCGGACCGGCCGACGCGCCAACTCCCGCCGCAGGTCGGGCCTGCTGCCGCGGACAGCCGGCCCTCCAGGCGGGCGGTGCCTCACCTCCAGACTGACGTCCTCCAGGCTACCCACGCCCACCACGGCATCGTTCGCGATCACGTCCAGGAACTGGTCGGCGCCCGGCCCGGCCGCCAGCTGCCGGTTGGCCGGCAGGCCGGCGGCCGGCGCCGGCTCGCCGTCGGCCGCGTCGCGCCGCGCCGCGGCCGCCTCGCCGTCCGGCCGGCCCGGCTTGATGATGGAGCGGTCCGCACGCGCGTCGGCCCCGTCGCCGCGCGCCTGCCGGTATTTGTCGCGGCCGACGATCTCCGGGTCGCGGAACGAGAGCTTCTTGCGCGGCCGCTGCCGCTCGCCGGCCGGCTTCGGCTGCTCCGGTTCGGCGGCCATGTTGCGCGTCATCACGTCACCGTTCACCGTGCGTCTGGCCGTCTCCAGCATAGGGCGCAGCTAGCGGCCGCGCGCGTCGGCCTCTCACCAGACTGCGGCCCGCCGCCGGCGCGCCGTCGGCTCCGGCCCGGTCGCGGCGAGGCACTGGCGCGGGCGCGGCGCGTGGCGCGCTCGGGCGGACAGCGGGCGGACGGCGCGGCCGGCCCAGCGCGCTATCATGCTGCGCTCGGCAGTCCGTGTGGCCGCGCGCCGCCAGACGCCGCTTACTACCGGCCGGCTCAGCTGCCACCGCGGCGGCGGCGGCGGCGGCGGCGGCAGGCTGCCACTGGAGCGCCGCCAGCAGGCGCGCCACGGTCAATGGTCAGCCGACGGCCGCCGCCGGCCCGCCTACGACCCCGGCCGTCGCCGCCACGACCCCGTCACCCCGGATTCTCCCAGGGGCACAGCGACCACCAGCCGAATTCTGACCGCTGACGTGGGCAAAAGGTCGCGGCTATATATAAATTCGTCCGGCCTTGTCCCGACCCGTCATGCGTGATTAATCCTTGCGCGCCAAATTTGGCCGCGCCCATCCTTCGGGGGTGTCGTTAAAACCGCCGGCGGGCAGAGGATTTTATTTCTACCGCGGAAAGTAAGGTCACCTGATGACGACGGGGCACGATACTTGCCAGGAAAATCTGGCAGCACTCGAAGTTTGGACTCGGTGCTGTCAGATGTGTTCAATGAAATGCTGCGTTTGGGCACCATCAATGTGGCATCGTATACGCACAAAGCACACGGAGTTTCTTTTCTATCAACAGACGACATATTGATCGAATAGATCTGTAACAAAATGTTTTTTCTAGCCGTCATAGCATACTCATATTGCGCATGAAGTTAGTGATATTGACTGAAATATTTATTGATTGCTGAATCACCAACTATTGCATGCAACAGGGTTGAACAGTCCAGTCGAGTCTCATTTATAACTCGACAAGAGCTTTGTCATATACTGAGTACTTACCAAATGATGAAGTGGTTATCGAGTCAGTCTTGTTAATGAATGTTGGTGCTCATGAAATGAGATCGTTTTGTAGTCAGGTTGTTCCTTCAGCATCAGCCGAACTTAGTTCATGACTCAATATGTGAGTAAAAGAATTGCAGGCCTTATAAAAGTCTTGGCCATGTAGAGTCGTCGTAAATTTCATCATACACCATATGCACCGTATGATGATGGGTTACATGGAAATCCAGTACGTATTGCAGAAAACGAGAATAAAATGCTTTAAAGTAAATTAAAAAAACTTTGGCGTTTTTCTGGGTTGTGAGCTTTCCGTCGACTATGACTGTGTTGCGTTGTCCGGACAGTTACAGTACCGCACGTGCCCATTACAGTACGACCAAACACCAACCAAAGTCCACCAATGTTGTATTCTTTTAGTAGTCCCTTCAGAACTTAACAAACAGCGTAAGCTGTAAAAAATATTTAGATTAGTTTTGAAAACGTTAAAAGAAATTAGCTGCCATTTGAATTTCATGAGCCAGCACCGAATAACTCAAAACACAAGTAGTTCTGATTAACAGTTCTTTAAGTGTTTTACCACAGTTGTATCAAATGGGGTGGATGTTTGTCCCTCGCTGTTGACCTTGAGAAACAAACAAATTCTTTGACCCATATTTTTATACAAGTATCATCCAAACTGGGTGTTTTTGATTGCTTTGCTGGTTGAACGTGATTGTTTTTACTGCCTGAAAAACATTGATGCACCTTTTGACGCAACTATAACTGCTAAGCCTATACCTAACGACACAAAGGAATAGCGGTTTATTCCATTGTAAACGAGGACTAAATTTTTGTTAGGAAAGCAATCAGCACGGGAACAAATAAAGTAAAGCCCTTGTTTGCCTCAACAGTGTCATATAAATGACTTACAAAACCAATGACCCTGCTCCTAACACTCTTATGACCGATCGGTTTCCGATCATCCGTTTGCAAAACGAATGAGAGGCACAAGAACTTCAAGCCTGTTTGACACCATCATAAATGATTCATGTACAGTGCAACCATATTTAACTAAGCTGTCCGACATAGGCAAACACGGTTTGGAAAAGGAATATGCTGCGCTTAGGCAGGGCTCTTGGGAATCTTAATCCACTGCGGTCTTTCAAAAAACGTAAAATACCAAATCGGCAAACCATCCTGCAGTAGTTCGTGGTCCGAACGAAAAAATCGTCGATATATTCCCGTTTAAGACGAGTTAATATCTTCTTTTCATTATCGTTTACTTATCTATTTCTCTGCTTCAGACCACCTTCTGAAGATTGCCAGCTGACAGCACTTCCCTGCTCCCTGACAGGGGTGTCGATTTGTATTCTTTTGAGAGGACCCCGACCTAGCTAATGCGGATTTGGGTCCACCCAAACTTTTTTGCTCTATCCTCAATACTTTCTGCCGGTTTTAAAGGGAAATGAGTAATAACAACAAAAAGGACGGCCGCAACAGATAAGAGATAGGCACAAAGCAAAGAATGAAGTCTAAAGCGGTGTATTTCTTCTATCTTCTATTTAGTCTTTATCTATTTTTTCTTTGTTATATCTTTCTATTTTCTGTATATGTATATTTTTATATACACATACCTGGGGATAAATGCAATTTCTCGTTTGACAAGTAATAATAAAGAACTTGCAAATTTCCCTTGGTCAAAATAAAGTGGGCTAAATCCGTTAAGAAACCCACATTTGGGGACGTTAGGTTGTCGGGCCCTCGGCTCAGTCTCCTCAGTCACTTACAGCGATCGACACTCCTGCTCCCTGATACCTATGCGATAGAACATATGTTGACTGTTTCAAGGCCTACCACATCAGGTCACCCTTTTGAAACTTAAAACCGTCCAGATGAAAACAGTTTTTAAGGTACAACACACTGGACCGTTTCACGAGAATGAAACGAACTGATTTTGTCATACAACAAATCTTTCATGTTGGTACGAGTGCCTTGCCTCTACTGATTCACAGTTTGTTATCATCACGATTCTCGCAGCAATGACTAAAGATTCCTGTGATATTCAGTGCCGCTTGTACACCCTTTGATGGTGTAAAAACGGCATAAAACACTACTCTTTCTCTCGACAGGGATAATTTTTTTCATGTCATCATAAGGGAGAGCGAGGAGAAACTGGATTCAGAGGAGAACAGAAACGGCGCCATAATTTTAGGTTCAGCTCTGCAACAATAACTTGTGGTGCAAAGTCGTTTTTGCCACTTACGGCCAGTTTGCTTTAACCGAAAATGTTCCTCCCTTTTCTGAATTTTGCTGTGCAACAAGTATGTGAACAATTTTGTTTATGACATGCCATCAGCAATGTAGGCAGCGCGCGGTCAGAGGATCAGCTGACCCCTCTTGTGGCTAGATGTTTCTAAAATTCGGTTGTTATGACAAATTAATTGCTTAAAAATGAAAGTATTTTAAAACGGAAAAATGCGTTTTTATTTTCCGAATCTCTAGATGTGCACAGGGTTCATTCTACTCGTCTTCAGTAAAATGGTAACGGTAGCATCGAGCCTTTTTATTTTAGCTCTGTCTTGTCGAAAATCCTGGTTACGCTACTTCCTACCATAACCCGTTTGTCAACTCAAGTATCTTTGCTGTTGCTGTGTAAGGTCGATGTGCAATAGAAGCAGACAATTTTGGTAGCCAAGCCGTCGCGGCAGCTTTCTGATGCATATCAAGCTACGATCTGCTAGTTTTCTTCTTTTTGGGGCTCTTTTGGGGCTCTCAGGGAGAATGGATACAGCTGTCCCAGCTCTCCTGACGGTGTTCTCATGCTGTGCGTGCCCCGAAATCAGAAAGAAATGTCACGTAGGGAAATGCTGTAATCTTTTCGCCAAAAAAGGAGAGAAGGGGTAGTAGTACCTGGTCTCCAAGCCATGTTCTTTTCCCTTTACACATATTACTGAACTAACGTGAAAAGAGGTGTCATAATACGTCTTTTAACACGTGACGGCATACGTCACATTTTGTGGAAGCACAGACAACACCCGATGACGAGGCAATTTGTTTGACCTGTCCGTCAGCATCCGGCAGTACAAATAAACAGGCTCCCTGACCACAAAAAGCCCGCCGAAACAGCTGACTTGTTCCGGCGGTGACGTCATCAGAGGGTGCTCGTCTGTTGCCGGGGAGCCGCTCCTGTGTAGTCTGCCCGGCCTTCCCCGGTGGAGCGACCGGCGCCGGCGGCGCGGCCGAACTTCAAACAAACGCTCTCCCCCCCCCCCGGCCGTCGGCCCCGGCCACCGCCATGGCTCACCACAGGCCTCACCGCACTCCGGCAGACGGCAGCTTCCCTCGCCGCCCTCGGTGAGGCCGGAGCCGGCGGCGGGCGACGCGCGCCCTCGGACCGCGGCGGCGGTGGCGGCTGGCAGCGCGCCGGCCCGGCGAGTGCGATTAAATCCTCCGCGGCTGCTATTCCTGGCCTAAAACAACAGCACCGCCGGCGACGCGCGGCTGACAGTGCGGCGGAACAGGCCAGCTTTGATCCGTGGCCGGCGACTTCAGGGGGAGGGGTATCCAGACTGAACAAGAACGGCCTTGGCAAGCCGTGTTTTGGACCGCAGACGACTGCTTGCGGACCGTCGATAGGACTGTGAGTGTGCCACGGCAGTCTGCTGGTTACGCTCCAGCCGTGTTCGCCTATTGTCGTGTCACTGCAGGCAGTAACTCGCATGGCACTGACGGGCCTTTTGAAAATGTGCCGCGTTTTATCTATTTTACGTTACCGAGCAAAAAATGCGGATATCTGGAATAAAAACTTACCTTCTTCAGCGTTTTGAACACGTTGCACCTGCACATTTTGGACTGGATCTCTCCAGAAATATAGCTGAAGACCCGGAAGTCCTGGGTATCATGGGATACGTAGAAAATCCTGCGAAATAAATGCAAGATAAAACCAACTACTTAAACCTGATCTTTAGTAGGACGAAGTAAATACAGCGTTCCTTTAACGTCCTCTCCATCAATCCCAACCGCCAAACATTGCTGCTGTTCTTTATCAACAAACCCTTTTTCGTTACACGGCGAGCTCTCTCGAAACCCTCATTGGTAACTTCATTAGGAACGTTGCCTTTGTCCTATGACTCGTCATGTTTTGCTCCCAGTCGAAATATCACAAAAAAGACGCAAGCCTCGGAGCATGCGAGGGTCCCGCTTCATGATTAGTTGACTACACATGGGCAATTTTCCGGGCATTTAGAAGGCATACAGCAGATGGTCTCTTCGTCAAACCATCGAAATAGAAGTATCGATCAAACTGGGCCGCGCAAAACGTTACTGTTCATGGATCAATGTAACGTAAGAAACCTGCAATTTTTGGCTAAAAATCGGCAGACATATTTATAAAACCAAAATTTGATAACTCGCTTCCGGACAAACTCTCGTCACGACCGACGAAAACATCTGTGCCCGCACAATCGCAAGGTGCGCATCCATCAATCTTCGTTGTTCCCGGACGTAACGCGCTCCAGGTCGCAGGGAGAGCCCCAACTGGAGCCAGAGACTGCAGCCAGAGCCCGGAGGCGGCTGGCGCGGCCCGCTCCGGGCAGCGGAGCCCGGGCCAGGCCAAGGAGCTCGTAAGTCAGCACATGGGTCCTCCTCCAGCTGGCAGCCCGCTCAGATGCTGTCGCCGCCGCCAGAGCGCGCCATAGATGAGAGATCGACCGACACGGAGGCGTACCCGTTGAGGGTGGCGGCGGTGCTCGCGGGCAGGGCTAAGGTACGGCTCCTCAAGGTCGGCACAGAGCTGGGTCAAGGTCACAGGAGGCTTCAAGGCCGCCAGATGCTAAACCTATTTGTGAGGTAAGCAGTGGGAGGGTTAGAGATAACAACCCACATGGTTTGGCACTAGAGGACAAGAAAAGATCTAGCAATTTAGGATACCCAAAGACCAATGATAAGCGGCAGTTTGGAAGAGAATTGGATCAGGCAACACAGGCTTATCGTATTTCGCTAGGTGGAACACAGTCTGTACACAATGCAGTGGGCCAAACCGTACGAGCGCATGTCCTAAAAAAACCTGACTTGCGAAAGCAGCGCCAATGACGTCACTGGCCACACAGGAGCTCTGTCTGCCAAAGCCCGGGCTTTGTCCGGGCTTAGGAGGGCGGCCGGTCGCGCCGCTGTTGGCAGAGCTCGCCTGTTTTCTGCGAAGACGGAGCGGGCCGGCTGGCGGTGCCAGCGGCCTCTCCGGGGCCTGCCGGCCGACCCTCGCCACTCGCCTGTGTATCGGGTGGTGCATGATGAGTGGACTCGACTCCAGGGACGGCTGGTTCCGCTGCAACCGGACAGACGGACGGGCTCAAGGGGAGCGCGCCGATACGGGGCAGACACCATCGAGACGGCGAACGGGCATATGGAGTCGGTGTTTGAAACGGGAGGGCTTGGATTCTGTTACGAGCAGGTCTAGCATGTGAGATGCCCTAGTGGAGAAAACATTCAGTTATGAACCGAACTTAACCCAGGAATGCGGGCCAAAAAAAAGCTTCAGGATTAGAGCATTTAGGAGCGCACCGAAAATCGAGTAATAAAATAACTCGGAGCCGGTTTTCGATAGAGCACTTTTCAGACCAACCGTTTTAATCCTTTTTTGATTTTCATAAAGAGCAATGCGGCCCAGAACGCTACAATTAATTTCAACCCCGTCAGATTGTTCACTGGCACACAAAATAATTTCCAAGCTAGTGAGAAATTATCAAATCTGAGGCCCCACATATCGAACTATTGGCACGATCTCAGATTAATGCATACTGCTGGAAAGACGACCATCGCCCTATGAGATCATGTCGCTCACGTCATCCGATAAATCAAATTCAGCGACCAAACAGGCATTTCACGATTAATGCGGCTTTCCGACTTGTGACTGGAAGCAGCACACGCTTACCTTCTTCGCTGTTTTTAAGGTGACTTCTATTCCCGCAGAGCTCACTTTTATAGTGACGAACTTTTTCTTGATCCCTTTGTTCTTGAACTCCAACTGGATGCAGCAAAAAGCAAAACAAAACAAGTAACCAAACATGAAAACACTTGTGTCGAATTCCAAATGAATGGTTAGTGCAGTCACAGCCGGCGTTTTTGTTTCGCCTTTTTTTGTTTGTTTTATTGTTTTTGCTTCAATGACATTGTTTTAGTCCGCGCCATCAGATACGTTCCGGCAGCAAGACCGGCCTAACATTTAGAAAACAGTTTTAGACCATACGATTGCTCTACTGAGTGATACATAAACTTAGCAAATGACTATTGTCGTGCTGAGTGTTTACCTAAGCCAAAAGAAATTAGTTCAGACTGACGTCGTGATCTGAGCAACGAGCTGACTGTCGCAACTGTTGCTTCACCTTATCAGACGCACACAAGCCACTTCTAGCAGTCTAACACTGTTTCGCGGTCAACCCCAGACGGCGATAACATAAATATTTCGTTTTTTTCAGCCCTGAATGCGGGGGTACGAGGGGACATGTCTCAGCCTGACCAGCTTACCCGGACCTTCCTCATGGCCTGCACGATGTCCAGCTTACTCCGGGGCGGGGGAATGTTCATCGATCCAATGTACTGTCGACAGAGTGAAGGAGGTCAGTTCCATGTAATGTACTGTCGACAGAGTGAGGAAGGTCAGTTCCCGGATCCATCCAATGTGCTGCCAATAGGATGATGGAGGTCGGTTCATGGATCCATCCGGTGTCCTGTCGACAGAGTGAAGGAGGTCAGTTCACGAATCCATCCACTGTGCTGTTGACGGGGTGATGGAGGTCAGTTCACGAATCCATCCAATGTACTGTTGACGGGGTGATGGAGGTCAGTTCACGGTACCTGGCAAACAGCTCTCATGGGACGCCGGTCACCGGCTCGGCGACCCCGTCCTTCCGATGGCCGACGAATGCGATTTAGACGGGATTTCGTATCATTTGATTTTAAACTTTATTCATTATTTCAGGGGTGTAACGCATCGATTACAACCCAGCTATGTCGCAAATACTACAATAATGAATGCGCTGAATACCGCAATTTTTCGCAATATCTACAAATTCCAGTCCAAATACGTGAAACGTCAGACAAAAGTGTTGCCGCAGCATGCGCCTTGGTTGTTATCTGTTGGTATGTTATCTGACGTTGGTATGTGTGTGCTGCTGTTGGTATGTTATCCCCTGTTCCGAAACCAGAGGTGTCGGCGGCAACAGGGAGCGTGACCAGCGCTGTAAACACGCGCGGTCTGCTCGGCGGGGCGGTGCCACCGCCGCCGGCAGTAATGGCGGCAGAACACGCGGTAAAGGCCGCTTGTTTACGCAGACTGGGCCCCCCGCCCAGTCTGCTAAAAACTCTGCGTCTCGGCAGTGCCAGCCGAACCCGGAAGCCGCAGTCGCCAGCCGACGGAGTGCGTTCATGAGCTAGATCTGGGACCGAGGCTTGACAAACACTGTTTCCGTCTCGGCAAGTTAACGGATGAAATGTTTGAACTTTGCAATAGCAAAATTATGAGTGCGCCCTTGTTTGAAACACGCCAGCCTAAAATATGTTGCCTTTGAACTCAGTTATCCTGCAACTTCACTCAACTTTCTGCTTTCTTTCGCATCAAAATAATGCACTATCATTTGAATACGTAATTAATGTTGTTCTACTCCTACAGGATAGTGCCTCAAGCACCTTGTGGTTTTCACTAAGTGGCATTGGAAGTCAAAGCCATCTATCTAATTAAAACGGTTACGTTAATACACTCCTTTCTCAATCCTTAAATGGGACGTTAATTTCGCACACTTTGTCCTCAGCACAGCAAACACAGGTGAGTCATGCAACTGCAAACATCTGAGATTATAGAGAAATATAACCTCGAATCTTAACGAAAGTTGTGAAGCCTTCGTTTTGGGCCTGGCTTTGCTCCGGCGCGTGTGAGGAAGGCTACGTGCACCGAAGCGTCGCTGCGCTCAAAGACAGTCGGCCTTTGTGACATTGCTGGCTCACCCTAGCTTCAAAGGACAGGCCCTGTTGGAAGGCCTCCTCTGAATGCAACGAGATTCTTCCGTCGTCGTTGAAGAAGCCATACTCCTTGGCGTTGGACGCTTTCGCCGCCCTTGGCAGCGTGGCCGCCTTCCGTTCCACGATGGCGTTGTACTTTTCGCCAGCTTGAGCCAGCACTTGGCGCACGCGGCTGGCGTCTGCAAGCAGAGTCGGCGTGAAGTGCATCACAGCCAAACGGCACCGTCTACGGGCACGCAAGCAAAGCGGTCCGTTCCCGAGCACTCGTCACAAACGGTCGCAGTACCCGGGGCAGCCGGGACAAACGGTCACAGTACCCGGGACAGCCGAAACAAATGGTCACGGTACCCGGGACAGCCGGGACAAACAGTCACAGTACCCAGGACAGCCGGAACAAATGGTTACGGTACCGGGGACATCCGAGACAAACGGCCACAGTACCCGGGACAGCCGGAACAAATGGTTACGGTACCGGGGACAGCCGGGACAAACGGTCGCAGTACTCGGGACAGCCGGGACAACCGGTCACGGTACCTGGGACAGCCGGAACAAACGGTCACGGTACCGGGGACAGCCGGGGCAAACGGCCACAGTACCCGGGACAGCCGGAACAAATGGTCACAGTATCCGGGACAGCCGGGACAAACGGTCACAGTACTCGGGACAGCCCGAACAAATGGTCACAGTACCCGGGACAGCCGGGACAAACGGTCACGGTACCCGGAAAGCCGGGACAAATGGTCACGGTACCCGGGACAGCCGGGACAAACAGTCACGGTACCCAGGACAGCCGGAACAAATGGTTACGGTACCGGGGACAGCCGAGACAAACGGTCACGGTACCGGGGTCAGCCGGGACAAACGATCACAGTACCCGGGACAGCCGGAACAAACGGTCACGGTACCCGGGACAGCCGGGACAAACGGTCACAGTACCCGGGACAGCCGGGACAAACGGTCACAGTACTCGGGACAGCCGGGACAAACGGTCACGGTACCCTAGACAGCCGGGACAAACGGTCACAGCACTCGGGACAGCCAAATCGCTCCATCGCGTGGCACCGATCGAGCCACATCTGGTCAGCTGACCCGTTGGGAACATGCTGGGAGAGAAACGTAGCGTTTCTCTAAAGTAGAGAGAAACGCGTAGCATCCTGTTCAGAGAGAAACGAGCACAATCCGGTCTGACGCGGCCAAGCAAGGCCCACCGGCGGCAATCCTGCAGATGTTCTCGAAAACAACTGCAGTCGACAGGCAGCCATGCGGCCGCTGTATGTCCTTGAAAACTTGAACATGCGTCAGCGGTGCGGAGGACCAGGTCATTAAGTGGTTGAACGGTCCGACAGGAATGTTGACAGCAACTGGAAGATGCTTTCTTTTTCATTTTAGTTATTTCATTGGAAGTCAGCTTGCAACCGGCGCTTGGCCTTAACCTAAGCAGATAATATGATATTTATTTCATACGTCCCACCTATTTAATTTCTACTCTTGACTGCACCAATATCCGCAATGTTTTCACTTGCGCCTCGCAATGACACCAGCGTTGTTGAGCAGCAGTGACGGAATTTACGGAGCAGCACTAAACCGTGCTCTCGGGACCTGGAATAGCTCCAGGGCTTGAACGGTCGTCTGCCATGCTCGTAACATCGAAACGTAAACTTCCGCCGGAGATTCGCCTCGTGAAAAATAACCGGCAGCGATAGCACCACTGTTTTGCTTTCAATTTCACGCTTCCTGCGGAGCTCGTGCGTGTCCTGACGTATCCTGGAAGGCTTCCGGCCGATCTTAACACACCCCGTGGAACTTCACGACTGCACCTTAGTGTGAACTCAACAGTCGACGCTTATCAGGAACCGGTGGAACGCATTTGCGAAGTTTATGATAACGAGGAATGAATCATGATGTTCTCATTCCTTAAACGATTTCCATTTAAATTTCAGAATGATTGCCATTTTGCTCATGTGAACCGTCGTTTGTATCAAAGCATCTTCTTCATTTCTATCGGCATAAGTGGTACTAGCCGCTAGCGGGCCCAAACAAGACTGTTTCACCCAGTGACGGAGGAACAGGAGGAACGGGGGCAGCCCCCCTCCCCGCCCAACTTGCAGACCGGGGGACGTAGCCCCCAACTTTGACGAACAAGATGCATTTTGCTAACAGCACAACTGCTGCTGTAACTGGCAAGCGAAAGTGATGAACATGATCCCTTCTTGTCATTCAGCTGCTATGCGATATGATATACGCACACCACATATGGCTTATGCGGGTATGTGGGGCCCGAAGCGAAAGAAGAAGAAGGTAGTTAGCAGCCAATCCCGGAACAATGTAGGATGTTTCTGCCCGCTTTTCCGAAGCAACATTGACGTACTCCTGGCCAGTCATAACCCAGACCTCCGTGCAGACTGGGGTTTAATTGGTTGAATTTCGAAGTGAGCTGCGGGTGGAAGAGTGTCGGAACAGCAACACGCTTGTTTACGGCGCGTAATTTATGCAGTGCGTACATAACAGGATCGTCCAGCCTTGGGTCGCCCATTGTCCAGTACCGCTGGCGTGGAGTGTAACGTACGCGGAGTTTGTATGAGGACATGAGACGGTATTAGTTGACTGGTTTCAGTAACCCAGAAAACGAAGCGCCAAGCCCATGTCATTCGGCCGCTGGAGCTTGTGAAAAGGCCTGCTTGAGACCCGCACGTTGCATTATTCATGAGTCAAGAACGTACGATAGGTAGGTTTACACCCTCCTACCTACCAGCCCACTTACCTTTTAGGCAATACCTACCTACGTTAATATTGCGAGCACATGTAGGTGCATAGTCAGGGACATTACCAGATACTCAAAACCGCCGTATATTACAAAAGTTTACATTGTTATAAGTATGCAAAAAGCTGAATTTAGCAGTGACGTAGCCATTGCTTGAAGTCTGGTAGGAGTGCACAATATTGAAAACCGGAATGTATCTAGGTTTTTGCTTTCATTTTTCCTATATGAGGGATCTGATTTTATGATGACAGCTCTCATTTTGAGGACTGACGTACACTACAAGTCCCAAGATAGGGGTGAATTCATTGCAAAATTCAACCTTGCATGGATGGTGGAGATGTGAATACCTGACCCCGAGCCTACACAGTAGGCTGGTGCATTACTCTCAGAACATGAGAACTGCGAACGGGTATTGAACGTCGTGCTACATGTTCGGGGCAAACTGGTGTTCAGATCTGGATTCCAAGAATATTTATGTTTGTATGTTGATAGTAAGTATATTTAACCCTATTCCCGATAGGGGGGGGGGGGCGGAATCCGCCCCCCTTGGGTTTTTTGCTTGCCAATTCCAGGCTTTTTGACGCAGCTTCACGAAACTTTGTGACTTTTCCTAGCTATCCTTTCTACGTGCTGTGACAAAATTTCACAATTCTACTTTGCTCAGGAGCGGAGCCAGGGAACGTTTTTGGGAGAAACCTCAGGCCATTTTTGGCCATGTTGAGGGTAAAAGGGAAATGTCTGTCAAAAACAGAGTTTTTAAGATACAACTTAAAACTTTATATGGATGTATAGCTAAATAGTTCGGCAATGTGCACACAAAATTTTGTTTATCTAAGATCACTTTACACGGTCAGGTCAATGTCAAAAGTCAAAATTTATTTTTTTGCTATAATTTCGGCGTCGTTCTTTCAAATGTCAAACCCGGAATATATATGACGTAGAAAGGTACCCTTTACTTGTGTACCAGGTTTCAGCTTGATATCAGGTCGGGTCACGGAGCTATGACCTAAAATGTCACTGCGCGTACCTTATATCGCAATAGCCATAAAATGAAATTTTTGGAATAGAGTGAATTCAGATGATTGAAAACGTTTGCAGATAGTATCAAATGCACACGAGATCATTCCAGGTGACCCCAAGGTCACTGGAGGTCATTTAAGGTCAAAGGTCACAAGTTGATCTGAAGAACGTGTGACCATGACAGTTCCCCCTTTTTCATGTCCCTGGCACCGCCTATGCTAACATTATACAAACATTGCAATACGATTTGTACTTCTTTAGCATAGCATGACTAGCAGAAGCCAAAAAAGTGTTTTTGCCTTTTTTGTTCATTCAGTTGTTGGAAAATTAATCCTCGTATTTTTGAAACCCTGTGACTGCCTATGAATTTTCTCAAAATTTCAGATTTGTGGACCCATGGTAAAAGCCCTATCCATAATCTCTCGATTCATACCAGTTTCATTGAAATCGGTCCATAAACGACGGAGTTATAAGAGGTCCAAAAGTACCCCCCATTTTGACATTTTTGCCCCCGGTATCCAGAAATCTCGAAATTTTGAAAATTTCTTTTTATAAAAATGTAGTTCACGTCGCGGCAAATCGATTGCCGTTTGTTTCGATGAAATCGGACGAGTAGTTCTCGAGGTCTCTGAGGGGGGCCGAATCCGCCCCCCCTGCCGGGAATCGACCATACCGTCTAGCCCTCCGGGAATAGGGTTAATATATTAATCCCGTCGAATGCGTCCGTCGTCAGGGTATTCGGGCTTTAACTCGGTGCCTGGTAGAGTGGAGCATTAGAGGGCTAGAATTCATATACGTCGCTTGTCCCCACGACAGGGTGTCCCATGAGGCGAATGGATGACTCAGCACCGTGCCCACTAGCGCTTTGCACAGAATCCTTTTGAGAGCTATTGATTTGAGATTCGAAAGGCCCAAGGGGTGTTTGGGATCGTAACGTCATCCGACAGCCGCGCTGATGACGAACAGATTTGTACACCAAGCGCCTTTGTGACCCTTCACAACACAACTTCACGCCCAAGTCAGATGTTGGTGGCAGTTTGAGAGAATGGAGATGTCTTTTGAGAGATACAACTAAGAAAAGGGAAACAAACGTTTTGCTCATGGATGTAATTGCCCGGAGGGACGGGGGAAATGTCCCCCCACTTTTTGGCCCGTGGTGTGGGCGCCTCCTTTATGCCACAACAAAAATGGGCTTCGAGGGAAAAAAGGAAAATAAAAGAAACATCTCTTGACCCCAATCTCAAAGAGATAGCTTAATCCGTTTTTTCTCCTCTGTCTCCTTTTTTACTGGAAGAGGACTTTTTAACCTCCTTGACAACCATCAGACTCCAGGTGCCCCCTCCCCTTGCATTGATCAACCACTCCTCGTGGACACGACGCCCCTTACAGGTAAGCGCTCTCGTACATGTCAGGTAACCCTCGCATGTTCGACGCCCTATACAGACCAGGCAGCCCCTCTTCTTGTACAAATGAGACTGTTGTAAAGAATTTGGCTTCTCGCATAAACCAAACACATCTACGATCCAGGCGCCCCCTTACAGGTCAGGCATACTCCGTACAGATGAGCCACACCTTGGGGGCTCGGCGCCCTTGGCGAGCGAGGCGCCCCGTACAGATCAGGCACCCCTCATGAATTTGGCTCCCCCTCTAGAGACCAGGCGCCGTCACGGGACTTCCCGCCCTAAACAGAACATGCACGTCATACAAGGTAGGCGCTCCGTGCCGACCAGACTGGTTGTGTGCATGTTTATTTCCATTTTACGTGCTCGTTTTTTACACCTCATCAGACTCACCCTTCGCTGGAACAACAAACAGATTTTACCCAGAGATGTGAGGTATTGGTTGTCATGCAGAGTGCTTCATAGGAAATGTACTTTCTGAAACACTTGAGAGGTCTACACGAACATTATATTTCCATCTAACAACATCATAACGATGAAACCAATCCATAGACATTTTGATATTAATCACTACTCTTCATCCTCTGGCCAAGCTGTTTCCACCGTCCCCCGTTATCGGTCGAAGCATATGATGGCGCGTAGGCGTATGCTGCGGACAACGCACTTGGCGCCCTCTGGATCCCCGTCAGCCGCAAACTCCGCGGACTGCCATCTCTAGCTGCTGGAGAGAGATCGGGGCACACCTCGGCATCTCCGAGAGCGCCACCGACCAGAGTCAGTAGTCTGGAGATTGCAAACTGTCAGTTGGCTGACTACTCGGCTTGCTTTCTTTCAGCCAGGCTCGAGATGAGGCCGTTGTGTGCACTGTCGCGCCATCCTTCTGGAACCAACATTATGGCGCGCAGTGTCGAACCTGGCCACAGGTTGTCCTGGAGAAGCTGGAGGTAGGCCGTTCCGTCCACGATCTGGTTACTGGGGAGCCAGCGCAGCCTGCACTGTGGCCGGCCGACACATGACCTGACCTCCCGGCTCCCGGCGCGCGCTGTTTACGCAGGGGCTGACTGGCGACCGAAACCGTACGTTCTGCTTATTCGGACTTTGTCTCGGATGGAACCATTTTTCATCTTCCAGATCACAGTGTCTTCAAAGGTGGCAGGTCAACCGAGAAGCCACTGACAGAAGTAACTCTGTCAGAACGGTGCCTGGCTGTCAGGGGAACCACGATCTGTGTCTGTTAGGGCACCACCCCAGCCTCTTCCTCAAGATTCTCCAGGCTGTTGTGAGACGAATGCTGAAGTGTTTGGCGATGGTTCTCAGCGATACATCTTTCTTCGCGCTTTAGCACGGCGTGATGAAATAGCGAGTCCTGTCGGCTAAATCGCCCTGGGCTAGGTCAGTACAGCCGGATCCAATCTGGGGGCGCACGTGGCCGGCGCTCTCCACAGACCTGTCAACGAGGCGCTGGATGGTGTTGCGGGAAGGAACTGACCATGGAGACAGCCTGCAGCGGAACTTCCGGCGCATGAAAGTGATGTTCCTTTGCGCGCCGTGCTAAAAAAACAAATTTCTTGCTCCCCTGAATAAAGATGAATTTCTTTGCCGGCCGCGGCGAGGTGACGGTGGAATTCTGACCGCTCTGGCTGACGACAGGCATCAGCTACCTCAAAACTGAACCCAGATATCAAAATGTCTGTACATTTTAATGGTATGTTTAAATTTTACATGCATACGACTTTTCATATGCTCACGGTACTCAACTAAAAAGTACACTTGTTATAAAACACCCTGTGGCTGACAAGTTAAAATAAAATGCTCGAATGGCAGTTTTCTTCATCATCACTATTAAGATTGTGACACATCTAAAAAACTTCCACAATGTGCGATTGCTTTTACCATTGGTGGCCAGATGAGGTAGACTTTATGGATAAAAATCAGATGTGACGCACTTTTTCTTACCAGGATCAGCAAACAAAGTAGTAGAAAGAAATGGCATCAAAAGTTTGAAATCGAGTGTCACATTATCACCGGAGCACAAGCAAAAGTGTATCGCTTCATCTGGCTCCTTGACACCGCTTATGTCCGCGTACATGTATCTAAAAATAACATTGCATTGATATATGTGCCCTTATATCCGTAAATATGTTAGTAAACTAACAGTTTTATTCTAAACAGACGGCGCCCTTCCTTGAGTTCCCCCCCCCTCTCCTGGAGTCTGGCGCTCCTCCTGGACGAATGGTTCCCTCCACCTTCCGTCACGTTCCTACACCCCTCGTTTTGCTTCAGCCGTGCCATTTTGGCCCTGGAAAGAGCATATTGCATGGAAAAACAAAATGTGAAATACCTCTTCCCTTCTACCTAACTGTTCGTGGATTTCTGGGCTGATGAATTTTGCTCCCCAGCTTCAAAATCGCTACTACGTCCCTGGTTCCACCTTAACACATGTTATGACTGAGACAGACGGGTTGTAGCCTGTAGGGAAGCTTTGGGTGATATCGGACGGTTGGTAATTTCAGACACCCTCAATTCTTCGCCACGGTTAGACTCACGTCCAAAATACTACTTTTTTGGAATTGGCAAGAATCCAGCATCCCTTGTTGCCGCATTGCGCATACAAGGAGTTGCATGTTTTAGGTGAACGTTTTTTCTTTGAATTCAGTTTGCGTTTTTAAAATTTCCGATTTTCTGTCGCTTTGCATTGAACAATCCACAGGTAGGAATGTGCTCCATTATCACATTTCACTCTATTCGTGTATTTATCTCATTTTGGAAGTGGTTGCAAATGGCTCAAACCGTATGCCTCGCCATCATGCCGCAACTTTTAAGGCACCGCCTTTCTGGTAATATTGGACACCGTCTGATAATACCCGAATACCCGAAACCTGTGCTTTTACATGAGCAACAAAATATATTTTTATTAAAACCATTTTTATTAGAAATGTGCGGTAGCACGTAAGAACTGGCCGGCTGGCAGGAGCATAACAACGAATCGACCCGACAATTTCTGGTGCCCAACGGCAGCAGCAGCAGAGGTGACGCGGCAAGCCAACGGCAATAGTAGAGGCCGTGTGAGGCTGACAGGGGGGTAAATGCCTAGCTCGTGATTGACCAAGGGAATTTCAGCTTAGCGTCAGCTAGCACCGCTTGTATCGGACATGGATCGAGTAGATTTGGATGGCCGTCTGAAATTACTGAGCGACGTCCGGAATTACCCAGATTCACAATTTATTTAACCCTATTCCCGGAGGGCTAGACGGTATGGTCGATTCCCGGCAAGGAAGGGGAGCGGATTCGGCCTCCCCCCGAGATCTCGATAACTACACATCCGATTTCATCGCAACAAACGGAAATCGATTTACCATGACGTGAACTGCATTTTTATGAAAAAATTTTCAAAATTTTGAAAGGTGTAGATACAGGGGGCAAAAATGTCAAAATCAGGGGTATTTTTGGACTTTTTATAACTGCTTTGTTTATTGACTGATTTCAATGAAACTGGCATGAATCGAGAGATTATGGATACGGCTTTTACCATGGGTACACAAACCTGAAATTCTGAGAAAATTCATGGGCGTTCACAGGGTTTCAAAAATAGGAGGATTAGTTTTCTAACAACTGAATGAATGAACGAGGCAAAAACACTTTTTTTGGCTTCTGCTAGTCAAGTTATGCTAAAGAAATGCAAATTGCATCACAATGTTTGTATAATGTTAGCATAGGCGGTGCCAGGGACATGAAAAAGGGAAACTGTCATGGCCACACGCTCTTCAGATAAACTTGTGACCTTCGACCTTAAACGACCTCCAGTGACCTTGGGGTCACTTGGAATGATCTCGTGTGCATTTAATATTATCTGCAAACGTTTCCAATCATTTGAGTTCACTCTATTTCAAAAAAGTCATTTTATGGCTATTGCCATATTGGGTACGCGCACTGACGTTTTAAGGCATAGCTCCGTGACCCGATTTGATATCAACTGAAACGTTATACACAAGTAGAGGGCACCTTTCTACGTCATATATATTCCGGGGTTGGCAATTGAAGAAACGGCGCCAAAATTATTGCAAAAAAACAATTCTGACTTTTGACCTTGACCTGACCGTGTAAAGTAATCTTAGATGAACAAAATTACATCTGCACAATGCCCAATTATTTAGCTATACATCCATATAAAGTTTTAAGTTCTATCTTCAAAACTCTGTTTTTGGCAGGCATTTTCCTTTTGCCCTCAACATGGCCAAAAATGGCCTGAGGTGCCTCCCAAAAACGTTGCCTGCCTCCGTCCCTGAGCAAAATAGAATTTTGAAATTTTGTCACGGCACGTAGAAAAAAAAGCTAGGAAGAGTCACCAAGTTTCGTGAAGCTGCGTGAAAAAACCTGGAATTGGCAAGCAAAGAACCCGAGGGGGGGCCGATTCAGCCCCCTGCCAGTATAGAGTGAAAGAAAAAATGATTGCAGCTAAATGAATGCTCACAGCAGCAATTAAAGCGGTTGCATTTTAGATATGAAGGTGGTCTTTCATTTGAATGTAATTTGGTAGACTTGCACCTATCTGAAAACTACCTACAACCGATTTTGGATAGGCGTCCGATATTACCCGATTCTCCCGTACTATTAAAGACCAGTCTGTAATGTACATTATGCCTCAAGAACCTCCACGTAAGGAGGCTCAAAGCGATTTCCCAAAGTTTCCCAGTGTGTCCTGTTTACAGATGTTCGTTACCCCTCCTCGCAACCGTGATTGGACGCCGGCCAACGAACGCTGACAAGCGTTCGCCTCCGACCGAAACGAAAGCGTGCGTTCGTTGGCCGGCTGAGGCCCCTATTGCGTGATGTCGGCGGATGACGACAGAATATAGTTTTTAATAAATTACATTTCCTTAAACTTTAAGGCACCTTTCAGAAAACAATCAGTACTGACACCGTTATCAACGGCATTTTTGGGATCAACCAAGTCTGTTCATGAAAAGTCGGTTAAGGCAGTTGCCAATTTCTCCAATGGCAAAACAAGCCCAAAAAACAAATGTAAAACTACAAAAAAAATCTCGCGCGGCCAATGCGAAACTCAGGAAATACCGTGGCAACCGAGGTAAAACTTAAGCAGCATTGGGATAAAAGCCGCTCGAGATTCAGTCTTTTCTCCATTCCAACGTCAGTCTTATACCAACGACGTTGAGGAAGTGAATGTTTTTTGACACTCAACGGATTTTTGTTCGATTTTGTAACTCGAGATGGCCGATCGAACTCCAAAAACTCCTCAGAAGCGGGCATTTTTCGAATCGAATCTGCAGCCAGTCCAACCACCGTCCTGTGTTCACGCCACCACCATAGAGTTATACGGCCTTGACCGCTAACGGTTGCTGCACATTTCACAACGGGCAGTAGCGTCCAGATAATTGGTATAAGGTAAGCTCTCCATCATGCTTGAAAAACACGTCATTTGCTCGCCTCGGACTGAGTACAGAAAATGGGTGGAGAAAAGTGCTGAAAGTTGGATTGGCAAAGGCCAGGTCGGTCATTCCCATATAATCCTCCCCCGATTATTTGCTCACTGTATTTCTACCGCTCCGTATTCGATTTTGATGAAAATAACCTAGAAAAAGCTTTTGTTTTCCGCCAGTTACAAGTTTACACCGCAGCGTTGTGTAAGCCAGCATTGAAAAGTGCAGCGAACAAAACAGCACACACTGCTCACCGATTGGACTGGGGAAATCTGGGATACCATTGTACCATAATCTGTATGTTTCAGCTGCGTGATTTATTTTTAATTTTGCACTTCATGATTTTGCGTTAAAAGCAAAATTTGGGATGGGATGATTCCATGCCACACCCTGTGTTGGAAACACTCACTGTTAAAAGTTGGTGTGGCATGCCACACCAGCTTTTGAAGTTCATGTGGCGGAGGCCGCACCCGCCCCACTGCATTCTCAGTCCATGGCACAGATTTTCAAGTATACCAGTTAACCCGCCATTAGCTGGGAGGGGGGCGTCAAACGCCTCTCTAGCGCATTTTCTAGATATCACCGAAACGAGTGACCGCAGCGCGTGGAAACTTTCAATGCCTTTCTTTACATCAGTTTGGCACATACCGACAAAATTTGGTGATCAAGGTCGTTCTGGGTCAAGTCAGTGTGACGTGATAACAACAGTTCTCCCTCGTTTCATAGTTACAGTTAAAATTTTTCGGCAAGGTGACGGCAGCTTGCTTTGTATGTCATGGAAACACGAGCGGTCGATGTACGACGCCCGTGACCTCATACTAGGTCATCTTAGGTCAGATATTTATGTAAAAAAATAATTTTAGATGATATGCACATGGGAAAAAGAACAGATGGAAAGCATTTCCATGATGTTTGATACAAAAGAAGCTTTTTCCAGCAGTCAGTGCGAAGATATTGCATGGAAAACTCATGCGGCAGGTTCTTGCAAACAATTCAGCGTTTGCTTACGGTTTGATTTTTGATAGTTCTGTACCAATGCCAGCTTAGTGAATAAGTCTGTCGTGTCTGTTTGACGCTCCTGGTGGACGATGTAGAAATATCGGTTTTTGCAACCTTGCGCAACATGTCGTGACGTCAAAGTGTGTCAGAAGAACCAAACTGACTGTTGGGTCGTCCAGAGGCTCCAGATCGAGGTCACTTGTGTGTTAACGTTATTCCGAATTTCAGATCACAAAATGTTGCAACATTGCAAGTGCATGGCAATCGGAGCCCTTGAAACCCTTCACCTGTGTTTAAAGCCCTTTGAAAGTGCCTTTTTTAGAGTCCCCGTGCCAAATGAAGTCGGAAACATATATGACATGACTCGTGAGCACAGACGTCACATTTGACCTAGCCTGTGACCTTGAACTTTGATGATCTTGAGTCAGGTAGCACTCAGCATAACACACCAAGCCTCTTGAGATAAATTACCATCGAAACGTGAGTCTCGGTCTGTTTTCCATTGTGATCAGGCAACTCTGAAAAAAAAATCATTTTGGGGGATTTGACCTGATCCGTGACGTCATCAGTGACCCTAAAATTTCAAAAGTATGTGTTACAAAATCGCATGGACCGGTGCTATCGATTGTCGTTAAAATCACCCAAAGGTCCATTGATTTTCGAGATAGACGGGGGGGGGGGGTGTTAAACGCCCCACCCCAGTCAATGGAAGGCGGCAAAATACCCCAGTCAGTGCCAGGTTAAACGGCAATGAGCACGAACACCGGTGGCACATAGGATCATTCCGTCTGGTCTCGACATTCATCTCTCATTTGCCTGATCTAGATTAGGTAGAAAGCATCACAGTGAAGCGCAGCGCAGTTCCATAATCATGCGGCGCATTTGAATTACTACATTACCATGGCTAAAGGTAAGTTGCTGCCCGACGAAATCGCAATCAATCCTTTGTTTAATTGCCACCAGTGTAAAGAATATATCATCCTGTTTCTAACCATACTTTCCACTACTTGATTTTCTAAAAAATAACGACAAAATCGTAACGATAACGTACCACACAGTAATACCGTGCTGCAGTCGACTGGCGGAGAACAACATTATTCCGCGGCGGAAAATGTAGTGCCGCCAAGGTTAAGGTTATTGAAATCAAGGATGTGTAGACCCTGCATGCATCTTCAAGCGATTAATGACGTCATATACACGAAAATTCTATTCTGTTGCAACAAACTGAACTTGAAGGAACTACTGAATTATTACGCTGTTATATTATTGTATTAGATAATTGCTGGGATATCTGATATCAATATTATTACATTATGACGTTTAATACTCCTTAGATTACATTAGGTTGCTAGGTTGGGTTGCGCTGGACTAGGTTAGATAAGGTTAGGTTAGGTTAGGTTAGGCTAGGCTAGGTTAGGCTAGGCTAGGCTAGGCTAGGCTAGGCTAGGTTAGGTTAGGTTAGGTTAGGTTAGGTTAGGTTGGGTTAGGTTAGGTTAGGTTACTATATTAGGTTAGGGTAAATTTTTATTTATTGTTTTACGTCACTTTGTAATATATTCCGGTTTTGTTCCGTCATTTCCTTTTCAGATATTTTATTTCACTGCTTTTTTTTGTATTTTTCAAATTGGAACTTCACTTTTCCATCTTTGTAATATTTTTCCTTTTTTATTATTTTGTTGTTTGCTATTATTATTATTATTATTATTACCATTATTTTATTTTAAAGATAATTTATATCGCATTAGTTATTTCCCGAACTTTTTTATTACTCTTGATGAGACCTTGAGTCCGACCGACGACCAATCAGCGTCGAGATCTCACGTAAACAAACTATTTAACGCAGAAACGTCAAAAATCCCTACGCGAGCGTCTGGCGGTTAGCATACCCGTGACGACGCAATCTGTTTCGGAGGAAATAATGTGTGTTTTGGGTTTTTTCGGCTGAAATCGTAAGTAGTACTTATCAATACTGCATTTGAAGCGCCATGCAACCATTACTACGATTATTTTCCCTCGAAGTAAGCGCTCGGTCAAAATCTTACTGTTGACCCGTCCCATATTTCCTCACATCTCAGCAACACTGGTACGTTGCTCTGTTCACCAATCGCAACACAGACCGCGGCACGCGTCACCATCGCACTGAAATCAGTATGGCGTCGCGACGCGCTGAGAGCTGTTACCCGAACGCAAACAGCTGATTACTCCCTAAAAACCAACTAACAACCAGCAAAAAACCATGCTATCATAGTTGGCCGTGGTTTTGGCCAAGGTTCTTTATGTACTGATTTAAATATTCGTGGTTTGTTAGCCCAGTAATGGGTTGGCTTTGCTTTGGTTTAGCCAAATGGGAAATGTTTGCTTAGCTTTACTTCAGGATCAACAGGTTTTCGGATAGCTTCAGGTTAGTTTTGCCTCACGTTGCTAGATTTTTCTTTCAGTGAGCCATTGAAAAAATGGCCCAGCCCTCATGCTTTTATGCACATAGCTTTCGCGATAACTAGTTAAGACATACATGGTATGAATCAGACATGAGTAGCAGTCAGTTGATGTGCACATGTATATCTATATATTTGTAACCTTAGATAAATAAAGACTGCTTGTTCGTATAGGTCACACCAAAGCTTTTCTCAGCCAGGCTTCTTTTTGTTAAGAACACACTCACTTTTTATCGTGAGGCGCATCCTTTGTCCATGGTACAGGCAGATGTCTGGTGTCATTAATCTCATGGCCTTGGGGCCACGCCAGGTATACGCAACGCTGCGTACAAACACAAATTTCCAAGATGAAGGGCACAATAAGCAAACGCTGAATGGCGCAGAGGTCAGCCACATGAAACACGGCGGGAACAAATTACGTAAAAGCCACGGGGTCGCTGGGATGGCGGCTCTGACTCGGCCGCGGACGTCTAAGTGGACGACGCCTCCGTCATCGTTCGACAATGTCCCGATTTGACTGAGCTGCACTGCCAACGGTCAACGGCGTATGGTGCCGAGTCTGGAGCCCTGCTGGCCGGCCTCGGGAACGCCAGCAGCAGTACGCAGAAAGCTTTTTTCGTCGGCAGCTGCCGACATCTACAGCAGGTGTTGGAGGGCTTCTGAGGTCTCTGCGCTGCGGCGTTTCTTGTCTGTGGTTGCCTGGGCCTGCAGCCTGCGTCGGCGAGCCGCTTGGGTCTTCGGGCCACGGTGCTCCTGATTTCCGACAGCCTGGGTGTTTAAACGAGGACGCCGAGTCTCGGGGGGTCTCATGCTGACGCCGCTCGCGTGACACTGAGAGGCGGTGTTCCTGCTCCTCGGGCGCTTCCGCCGAACGGTGTCGCCTTCTACTCAAATGCATCTTGTCCTAATTTGGACCGGCATACGCTACACAAGAATGGAAAATGGATAGAAAAGGTATGCCATAACAATGTGCCGTGACATACAATACATGACAATGGCATACATCAGAAAAACAATAACGATATAAAACGTCTCAACTTCCTTTTGAACGGAGTTTGCCACGCTTAAACCTTTCTTAAACCAATGGCCACCAATAGCGAAATGGCAGTGCAAAGCTGCGACGCAATCCAGACTTGTGGACACTACGGCATGCCAAGTGAATGGTGAAAAGGCCTTTTCAAACAACTTTAAAGCGTAATTGCACCCTCTAGAAGTGATTTACCAGAGCTTCGCTGTAATCAGCCACCTTTTCTTTTCTTGATCGCGGCGCTAATTTGCACATCGCACGGTCTTGTTTTCGAAAATTTGCTATTTTATCTAACCAGATGCTGACGATGTTGGTGACATCTATGCACAACAGAACTATAGGCTGGTTGCTGCCTGGTTCGGGATACAGTCGGAAAGGAGGACTTACCTTTCTGTTGAAATGGGCGGTAAAAAGAAAGCCCTTGATATCACATTTCTTATATTTGTTCTCAACATCAAACAAACACCATGTCTTCAAAAGTTCTAAAAACGAAGACTGCTTCCTCCTCCTTGACCATGGTAACAATGCGTTTCCGTGGAGACGAAACGTGACAATCGAGGTCGCTCATTTATTCAAGGGAATAACATATTAGTTTTAACGGCTGTATATACAAGTTTGAAAGAATTTCTAGTACTCAAAGGACAGAAAATGCCGTAAAGGTTAGAATAAAATGCATTCGGTCAATTTTACGCTATGATAAAAAAGATGGAAAGACTAAATGGGACGATGCTTCTCGAATGTTTTCAAAGCCCTCCCGCAACCGTCTGTTTGACTAAAACTTTAACGTTCCGGAATACGGTTTGGTCCAACATAACTCAGAAAGTTGGAGCATTTAGTTTAACAGCTCACGACACGTGCTTCCATGTGCGTCTAACCTTTTGTCTTCAGTAACCATAGATATAAAAGGTTCTGCTTTATCTGTCAGTAACCATGGCTTGAACCCAGGCGATGCGTTTGAAATGCTTGCGTCAGTCATGTACCAATGAAGAAAAACAGTCATGACTTTATTACAGAGTCGGCTCAGATTTTGCTCATTTCTATTTAAAGACAACCTAAATGATGTCCAGTTCTGAGATATCTGTCGAACAGTTGCGCCGAAATTCTCCCCGTGTAGTTATAATTGAACGACTGATCGGCAATTCAAAGTCCCAGATAACCATGGATGGCGGAAGCGGGAGAGGGGAGGGTTCAGAATTCAAAAATTTGACATCGCTCTGGCATTGCATGGAAAGAACCAGATGAAAAACGGCCTTTTCATATTCAGAAAACGTTCCGCCGTGTGTGCAAAAGGCGCATTTTTTACCATTTTTGTAAATAACATAACGGATTTAAACATCACCTGAGCATTAAGCAGGTTTGAGCCATTTTACTGTGTACTAAGACTGTTGACCAAGAAAGTGTAATTCAGCAACATGTTCGAATTACACTCAAGCAAACAACCAAGGCAACAGGCATTCATTTGTCTGGTTTTCATCGACAGTATGACGTTCGTTCGCTTGGCTCGTTTACTCCGTCTGAATTAATTACAGCGGTGAATTTGTTTCCGTCTTCTGCAGTATTTGTATTGCTTCATTTACCTTCCATAATTTCGAAAAGGTCTATAACTTTTCCCACTACGATTCTGTGAAGTTGAGAACCCGGTCACGCGACCCACACATTGCCGGCCGTGGACGGTCGTTTACGTACCGCGGGACAAGCACTGTGTTATTTATGGAACAGTTGCTACCCGGTAGACAGCTACAACACATTGTGGTGAGTTAGACCTGGGAGTTAGCCTAAGTGGTAAACTTCCAATCCGAAAGTACAGGCAACCTGGGTTAAATCAATCAAGGTCGGCCAAGACGAAGTGATGAAGATAAAGCATACTGGTATTTTTCTTTTAGATCTGTAACTATTTTCCACAAAACTTTGTGCGGTGCTAGTCTACATGATTGTACTGTGTTATTCTACATGATGTACTAGCCTACTATTCATGATACTCTATGATTGTACTATGATTGTACTAATCTCGAACCACAAGTTCCCTAGGTTAGCTCAAACGAAGTCAAATGTCGGAAATGCAGCATTTTGCACTGACTTTTTGTATTACTAATTTCTCGAAAGTATCTCATGGAGACATCGCAGCATGGCAACGGTCGCCGTCGAATAACACGTGTTAAACTGTCTTGTGGTACTCGTTCTTACCGTATTCTGTGCATGGGTGTCACCCATAGCGTCACCCGCACTAAACCCTTACCTGGGTTCAAATGGCGAGTACTGGCGAGCGTTAACACGCGCACTGGAAGGGGGTCTTTTTGTGCCCCCCCCCACTTGTTTTTCTTGAATATCTCGAGATCGGATCGGAGCCGGTTGTGTGCTACTTTGTGAGATTTATGGCAATTGAATAACTCGTCGACTGACGAATGACGAAGAAAAATCGAAAATCGGCCCGAAATTTTTGAAGTTTCAAGCATTTAGAGTCAGACAAACATAACGAAAACGACGGCTGTCGCTGACAAATGGGAACTTTGTGAAAGGATCAGCGTTCTATCTAAGATTTCTGTTTGAACACAATCACGCAACGTCATTCGGGCATAAGCTATGGATGTACCAAGACCACAGCCAGGGTCAGAACCAATCAGTCATGAAAGATCAAGGTCAACCTGCTTGTGACCTGATCCAGATTTGCTTTGCAACATGTCGGTTTATATGAAATATACATTCAAAGACCGTAATAAAAACACGCATGCGCACTCCAAGGACGTAGCCAACGGCGGGGGACATGGGGGGCATGGCCCCCTGAGCCAAGCCGTCGATAATAGATCTATGGCGATTTCGCAGGAATACGTTATTGTGGTCATATGTACATACATATATATATGTATATATATATATATTGCAAATCGAACATTATATGTGTCCTATGCGTTAAACATGGGCTAAATTACATAAAATTGCTGCTTTTTCCTACAGATTTCGCCATATGCCAGTGGCATATACCAAAATTTGTCATTTGGCCCCAAGAAGAAAATCCTGGCTTCGTGCCTGGCGCACACTGATACGCTTACATATACCAGGGTCAGTGAAGGTCAAGGTCATCAAAGTTCACGGTGAAATATCTTGTGACCTGGCCCAGATTTGCTTTGCGACATGTTGATTTTTATGAAATATGCATTTAAAGATCCGAATAAAAACACGTGTGCGCACATGGATATGCTTATATATACCAGGGTCATTTCAAGTCAAAGTCGAAAAAAAGGTCAAGGGGCTTTTTTGTGACCTGGTCCAGATTTGTTTTGCAATATGTCGATTTGTATGACATATGCATTCAAAGACTGTAATAAAAGCAAAATTTGGCACATTGATACATTTGTATACATATATACATATACAAACAAACATAAATATACACGCTGGAAGTGGCCAAATGTACCGATGTTGGGCACCTTCACCGAAAATACGCCAAAGATGCGTGTAGCGCCCTTATTTACACTCATGCTATCCCGTGTCGCTCGAAATCTGATCTGCAAAAGATGAAAAATGACTCCATAGGTCAATGACCTGATATGACCTCGACCCGAAGTCATCAGTGAAGATGTCAGTTAAATGAAAATTGTCGTATTTCACGTTTTAACGCACGGACAAACACTTTTCCTGTCTCCTTCGAAAAGTCATGCGGAATGGCCTGGACGGGCCGAGAAAGTGTCCAACGTTGACCTTTTTAACCGGATTTGACCTTAAAGATATTGACCTAGGGCCATGAAAATTGCAAACAATGTAAATCGTTATAGCCCAAATCTGTCCATAAAATCCCATATCTCTAGCTCTTTCCGTTTCCGGGATGGGAGGCGGATACTTTTGTGCCCCCTTCCAGTGCGCGTTAGCGCGAAACCCCCTTCCACTGCGCAGGTTAACCCTATTCCCGGCAGGGGGCTGAGTCTGCCTCCCCTCTGGTTTTCTGCTTGCTGATTTCGGGGTTTCTGACGCAGCTTAACGAACCTTGGTCACCTTTCCTAGCTATTCTTCCTACGTATTGTAGCAAAATTTCGTAATTCTGTCTTGATCAGGCACGTTTTTGGGAGACACCTCAGGCCGTTTCTGACCCTGTTGAGGGTAAAAGGAAAAGCTGCCAGAAACAGAGTTTTTTAAATAGAACTTAAAACGTTCTATAGATTTATAGGTAAATACTTGGGCAACACAAAATACAATTTTGTACGTCTGAGGTTACTTTCCAAGCTCAGGTGAGGGTCAAAGCCATTATTTGGTTTTATAGTAATAATTTTGGCGCTTTTTTAGAATGCCAAACCCGGAATATATATGACGTAGAAGAGTGCCCTCTACTTGTGTACCAAGTTTCAGCTTGGTATCAGGTCGGGTCACGGAGCTATGACCTAAAATGTCAGTGCGCGCACCCTTTATCACAACAGCCGTAAAATGGAATTTTAGAAATAGGATGAATTCAAACGACCGAAAACGTTTTCAAATAATATCAAATGCACACAAGATCATTCCAAGTGGCTCTTACGTCACTGGAGATCACTGAAAGTCAAAGGTCGTCAGTTGTCCTGAAGAACATGTGACCATGACAGTTCCCCTTTTTTCATGTCTCTGTCACCGCCTATGCTACGATTATACAAACATTGTAATACGATTTGCACGTCTCCAGCACAAATGACTAGTGGAAGCTAAACAAGTGTTTTTAACTTTCTTGTTAAATCGGTTATTGAAAAACTAATCCTCCTACTTTTGAAACCCTGTGAACGTCTAAAAATTTTCTTAAAATTTTGAAGGTGTGGACCAATGGTAAAAGTCCCATTCATAATCTCTCAGCTCATGCCAATTTCTTCGAAATCGGTCCATGAACAACAGAGTTATAACAAGTCCAAAAATATCCCCCATTTTGAGTTTTTTGCCGATCTGTATCCACCCCTCTCAAAATTTTGATTTTTTTGTAAAAGTGTAGTTTACGTCGTGGCAAATCGATTGCCTTTGTTGTGATGCAATCGGATGTGTAGTTCTCGAGATCTCAAGAGGGGCGGAATCCGCTCCCCCCCCCCCGTCGGGATCGACCATACCGTCTAGTCCTCCGGGAACAGGGTTAAGGAAAGCCATGTAATCTAAAGTTCCATAAATTGCTTATTTATTCGAACCAGCCACTTTGTTGAACCGTTATGGTATGGATAGTGTATAAAAACAAACAATTACACCAATTTTTATTCTGCAAAAGAAAAATGTTTGGTAACGAAGTAGAAATACAAAAAGCGGACATCACAGTGGTAGTAACCGCAATAAATCCTGGCCTATAGGTTACAATGGCGATTATCGGCGATGGCCGAGGAAAATCTAACTCTCCCATGGTTCACAACCTTCTTTGGTAATCGCTAGCAGTTGACTGTTAGCGGACGAAAAAAGATAAATTGTTAGCAGTAACTGTAGACGATGTAAAAAAGAGAGCAATATGTTGGTCCTGGAGATTCTATATAGCCAGGAAAGTCCGCGTCACGGTCAATTTTTTTATCGCTGTCATTATTGAATAGCTGAAATAGCAATTCTATGAATCTGCGTAGCGGCATGCGTAGCTTGGCCGTCTAAGATCTTATTTCAGCTCTATCGGAAATATCTCAAGCCAAACAATTAATCTGACGACGTTCCTTAACAGCATGACAAATCATTGTTGATTGGACGCAATTTTGCAAAATTTATGCTGCGTATGTATGCACTTGTGTGCAGAATAAAAACAAAATGCCATGTTTCATAGCGAAATTAGAAACACGACACTCCGACGATTTGATTGTGGGCGGTTTGTTTGTCTAGCGAAAAACATTTCGGTTGCAGGTGACGTAACGCCTTGGCATTTGGCGAAATCCATGGCACTCAGCCTCTTCCGAAACAATCGGACCTTTACCCCGTCAGCCAGTCTCCACCAGATGCCGCGATGAATCAGTGTGTAAAGTCCGTGTCAGTGGGGCACTTGGTCATATGATCGAACAGACTTCGACAGGAGGTCCGCAGGCGCACCATCAGTCTGTCATCGTGACCATCCGTCCAAGGGTAATGGCGCCGGACCATCAGCTGCAGCAGGCGCTAAATGCGTCCCCCGCGGAGGGCGCCCCTGTCAGCGTCGCCCGGGCGGCGTCGGTTCCAGCTGGCAGCGGCCGCCGCCGCCTCCCGTCCCTCCCGTCCCTCACTCGGCTGAGGACGGGGCGCCGAGCCCAGTCCGGGCACAGTGGGACCGAGCTTGCCGCAGCGCGGCGGCCCCACGCCTGGCGCCCGTGTGCGCCGCAGTTGACCGAGGTCACCGGTTCGTCTCCGGCCGCCGCCGCAGGCCGGGGCGCAGGCCGGCCTGGCTCACGGAAGCTGGGTGGAGGTAGCTCTTCCTCGCTCGCGGAAGATGGATGGAGATAGCTCTTCCTCGCTCACGGAAGATAGGTGGAGATAACTCTTCCTTGCTCACGACGTTTTCCAGCTGGTAAATCGCTCCCATAACTTGAGATAATTTAACATTATCCCAGTAGTTGCACATGACTGCGAAAGGACTCAAAAGCGTCTTTTTCCCAGCTGGCCTGAACACGTAACGCCACTACTGATGGCGGCCATTTGAATCTGTAGTTTTAATGTGTTAAAAAACTAAATATGGACAATACTTAGTGGTTAGCTCATTTATGTGCGCGTTTCAAAAAATCACCAACGGAGATAAAACCTTACTAACAGATGAAGTCAGATGTAGGAAACATGATATTAAGCTATAAAATAAATCAACGGTAAGAAGCTCCGAAAATGCTAGCACATGAAGATGAGAAGAAGGTATGCAGCTGGTTGGCTGATCATGGCTCATGATGTGCGATCGAAACGTACAAAGAGTCCTAAAAAAGTCAGCATTAGCAATACCACTGGCAAAGAAACGTGCTTGTTACCACACGAGTGCTACACAACGGAGATTAATCAACAATGCTTGCACGTGCCCTAGGCACGGCAAATAATATCCGAGTGCAAGTCGATCTAGATAGCAATGAAATGAAAAGCAGCTCATTAAAATACGAGAATCTACTTTCCCCTTCAAAATGTTCCTGATTAAAATGTCCCGATGCACTCTCCGAGACTTTAAAGATGGAAATGTGATGAGGGCCAGAAGATGATCACATGGGAAGGAGTTTGAAGTGGGTCCGGAGAATGTGCAACATAAAGCCATCTGAGAAATATGTTCTGCACTCGATCCACCCGCACTGTGTGGGGATCAGTCGCCCTCACCTAGATCACGCTGCAGTAATCTCAAGCAGTTCTGACATGTGCAAAGTAAGGTGCAAGCAAAGCACCTGTATTGAATTTTGGTGAAAATTTGATTATCGTGAACATCTAATTTTACTGAACAAGGATGCAACTTTCCAGAGCTTTTTCCCCTCCTGCCTCCTTCCCGTCCACCAATGCTGTCACTGCTACGCACGAGATACACGTTCCCACGTCAGTTACGCCTTAATGTAGAGGAGCAACCTGGGACATAACATAAATTAAGTTACAATAGTTGGAAAATGTTTCAGCAGGGCCAACAGAACTGAAGGTTAGGAATGAACATTTACAGTCAGCTTCCGAGAAAGATATTAAGACTTCAGTATAACAGTGAGACGAAGAAAAAAAACGGTGAGACGCGAATCATTTTTGAGACAGTAATAATTGCTGACCGTTTTATAATGCCAAGCTAGGAACCTATACAGCTAATAAAAACGTGCAAAAGTAAAAGGCGTACCACGTAAACATGCCATTTCATAACTAATGGATTCCTAGAGCAGGGCACTGACAAGCCCGTGGGCCCGGTAATGCGTTACCTACATAAATATCATTTAAGCCAGGGACTTCTTCTGACTTGCCACGTGCAAAGCCAAATGTCCCACAGGGCCGGGAAAATGCCTCGCAGTGAAACGAATGCCACCGGGCAATGAAAATGCTCCTAATTAAGTGTCCACCAAACTGTCACTCTAAGCTGCATCATCGCGAACGCCTCATGCAAAAACTAACTGCCCTTGTAGTGAATGTTACGAGCCCTAAAGAATGCCGTCATTTTTTCCATTGCTGAGCTATAGGCGACTTCTAGTGCTTGGTGGACGAGCTTCGATTTGGGAGCAGCGCTATCAGTGAGACTTGATGAATTTCCTAGGATTTTTCCCAAAATGATGAAAGATTTCCCGACATCCTAAGGTTGGCAATTAACAACGGTGCAAAGTTGCCAAAACGCACATTCAGGCAGGACGAGAACTCTCGTCAAGCACCGAATGCACTAAAGAGTAATCTGCAGAAACCAAGCGCGGATTCTGTGGTGCGTTTGAGCACATTTCGGAGAGCTTAACGTAGCAAAAAGGCGTACACAAATAAATAGGCATAATTATTAGCTATACTGAAGATGACCGCTCCCCAGGATCTTGCCTACCCTCAAGATATTTCCATATTTATTCTTGTAAAGAGTAACTTTCGCATTCTGGCAATGTCATGCATGGAAGATTGACAAGGTTTTCCACACACTTGTATTTAACAGTTTCTTTACCTCAATCCATCTTAACATTTCGTCGTGAGGTGTTTGCAGCGCAAGCACCTCCAGTCACGCAGATCCAATTGGTCAGCACTCGCTTGGCTCACAAACGGCACTAGGATAAAATGGCGAAATGCAAAAATGTCGACTGCCTTTTTGGCGAATGCTAGATGCCGAATGATAAAAGGCGACATGCAAAAATGGCGACATACTAAAATGACTAACGGCCGAATGGTAGCATGTAAAAAAGGCGACACGCCAAAAAGCAGAAAAAAGCCGAGACGGCGAATGTCTGATGGCGAATGGACAAATGACAACGTGTAAAAAATGGCAACATTTAAAAAGCCGATATATAAAGATTACACACAAAGCCGACAGATGAAGATGACAGATAAAGATAACACATAAGCCGACAGATAAAGATGCCGAACGGATAGATGGCGAGATGGTCGAGAAATGGAGAAATGGATATGGCCTCTTCGCGCCAGGACAGTCCTCTTTAGTGAGTTGCGAGCTGGTCACTGTAAAATAATTGAGCCCCTCTGGGACCCTATCACGGTGCCACGGGACCCAAGTGAATGACCTTATCCCCAGGCCATGAGCTAGTTACCTGTTATCTCAGGATCTAGCAATTCGGCCAGAAACTAAATCAAACGGCATTCGAAAGCCCTCATTACCCATCCCCTCCCCCAAAATAGCAGCATGTATGTTAACCTGTGTTACGTGACAGATACGTAGCGAGGCGTGGAAAAACTTTTAACATTGGAGGCGTGGAAAAACTTTTTTACATTGTCCGTCCTTTCGTCCCTTCCCCCTCTCGCTCTTGCACATCGCGCCCGGGGACCACGGAGCTGGGGCTGGACGAAATGGCCGGCTAGTTTGCCAGAGCCCAGGTGTAATCGAAGGGCATGCTCTGGTGGGTCGGTCTCCGGCCCACTCGGTGAAGAAACTTCACTACGTGTTCCTTAGACCCGTCCCAGACCTCATCTGGGGTAATTAGGGATCACCAGTCGTCGTGTAGGATGCGAGGTAGCGGGTTACTCTTTCACCAGGTGTTCTGCAGCATCCAAGGAGCCGCGTTCCTTGCAGTTCGGATCGGGGTTTTACCAACCGGTGCAGGGCTCCCTGACCAGGGAATAGCAGCTTGTCCGCAAATGCGCCGGTGTGGATGCACTGTTCCTAGCGAGTGAGCTTATAGTGGCGCCAGGGTTTCAGCATTGGGTGGTGATGCGATAAGGTTGCCTTCTTTGCGCATCCCAACTGATACGTGCGTAATACACTAAAATTCGTTATATATATACACACGCACACACACACACACACATACGCATATATATATATAAAAATATAAATATGTGTGTATGTATACTAACCAGAACCGCCGGTCTTTGGCGGGCTCTCTGCTAAGTAGAACTCTTTATGAACTGTATTTTAGGAATCCAATCCAATCCGATCCATCCACTAGTCCATAGTTCCTGATTACATCCATCCATCATATGAGCGACAGACAGGCAGACAGACAGGAAGTACTGACTTATTAACCCGTCCCGACTGGTGGGGGGGGGGCAGTTGACTGCCCCACATCAGGTTTTTCTGAGACTGCGAGAGAACCAACTAACACAGAGCTACGAAACTTTGTGTGCCTTTTGCTTCACCAATTTCACATCTCGTGTCAAACTTTTGACCTCAGGTCAGGTCAGGTGCCTGACCTGGGTCAGGTCAAACAGACCTATGTCAAAAAAAGTTTAGCGCCCTCTAACTTTTTTGCAAAACAAGATATCTCAATAATACGTTCAGGGATTAGTGATCGTGATGAATGCAACAAATCTGCTATCTCAAATTTTTCGGAATTTTCCGGATCATTGACCTAAGGTCAAGCCCATTTTTATGGCACATCGCTGTTTTTCGGAAACTGACGGAATATTCCATAACATTTTTAGTGTGGAATGAAGCAGACATCTAGTTACTGTCATTGGGCAAAGTATCAGTGACTTCCAGCCATTGGCCTGAGGTCAGGTCAAGAATAACTGTAGTGTAAATGTACCACCTTCAGAATCGACGATGAATTTCTCAGAATGGGTAGAAAATGGCAGAACTAGCTTGCACAGACGTAATTAATACTAACAACCTCAAAAAGTTTAAAAAAGTAGCATATTTTGAAAATAAACAGGCTCTCGCGAATAAAGCTCCGCCAACTTTGTAGATTGGTAATTAATCAATTTTCCCAAAGTTCAAGCATGAGAAACCATTACAAGAACCACAAAGATCAATGAAATTGACATAGATCGTCTTTTTTGGCGAAAATAAAGGAACGCCAAAATTAGTTCCCGTCAATTTGGTACCGCATACGGCAGCGACGCACACTGACAGCTGGCGGGAGAATTACGGTGTCTTTAACTCCACGTTTCGGCGTATATATTGAAGAAGTCTGGGGAATTAGACGTGTATCGGCATCCGCGGACCTTTACTTGTGTGCTGGTGCCTTTACCTATGCGTTATTAGTCACAGCCCTTGAGATTCAGGCCATTTCTCGGTCTGGTGCAGTCGGCTATGATAAAACATATATAGGGCGTAAATTGGCTTACATATTATCTAAAACTAAAAATGAGACCAGTTTCGAGCTCTACTCGTCACAGACTTTCCAACAGTATGTTTATTTTTATCGTGCGACCAATCGTTCGTGAGTTAGAGGGCGGCAGTCAACTACCCCCCCCAGTCGCCCGTGTTCGAGACGGACCGACGGTCGTGCGCGGGTTAATATGGACATTTAAGATGTTCTATATTATTTCGGATATCTATATCTATACATCTTATTTTTGCATCTCAGATACCTATATATAATTCGGTTCTCCTCTGTAGGTCCACCTGTCCATCTGCCTGTCTATCCATGTGCATGTTGCCAAAGTTCCCAGAAGCGGCCTCAGACGGCACATTGACATTTAGCATACAATGCATTGAAACCCAAGGAGTGTTCTTCGACCATCGTCATCGCTGTACGATGACGTGGCACCGCTGGCCCGCAGAGTG
The DNA here is from genome assembly GCA_030062745.1 of Capitulum mitella. Taxonomy (NCBI): domain Eukaryota; kingdom Metazoa; phylum Arthropoda; class Thecostraca; order Pollicipedomorpha; family Pollicipedidae; genus Capitulum; species Capitulum mitella. The sequence goes on from CP099840.1 coordinate 11,172,602, forward strand.
TTGTCAGAATGCGTTATCACGTTCTGCAGTCTGCTCCTCATGCTGCATTGAGTCAGTGACTGGGTGTGGGAGCTTTTTGGAAGAAGGTGCGCTTTCACTGGCGATCCCTGATTTTAAGGAGCTGATGACGATGCATGGATTACGAACAGTGTATCGTTCATCCAGATTTTCCAGGCACTGGCAGATATGTAACTGGTAAAGCGAGAAATGTTACATCACTGCGCACCAGGTGGCAGGCCCCGAGCGAAACGAGTCAAATGGGGCAGTGAAGTGGGCCAGTGTCCTTCCGCGCAAAGAAGGTAGGAGCCGGCCGACGGCCGACGGCTGTAATATTGACTGCAGTATTCGTTGTAAAGCACGTCATTATTGGAATGAACAGCGCATGACACACTTTGAGTGAATCGGCGTAGCATGGACAGCGAAGTGGACCGCTATCCAACAACTGCCAATTGCCACTCCATCTGGTCCGGACTGTTAAGACTGCTTCAGTACATTCTTTCGCATTGCCAGTACCTTATAACAGATCTTTCAGGCTTTCGCAACGAAGACCTTATGTCAATGAGTTGCGCCACCGGACGATGGGTTTAAGGTACGGGCAGCGAGGCCTGCTGGATATAAATCTAAGCCCAAATCCACGTACGCAAACCATTTGGGTATAATTTATCCTAAGAAAACTCGTCATTTTGTCATTTGCATTTGTCCGTTTGTCATTTTGGCATGCCGCCTTTTAACATATTTTAACGTGTCGTATTTTTTTTATTTTAACATGTCGTCATTTTGCCGTTCGCTATTTAGCCATTCGCCATCTTATCGCCATCTTAGTATGCTGCCTTTTTCATGTGTCACCATTTTGCCGTTTGCCATTTTACCGTTTGCCATTTTGCCGTTCGCCATTTACCCGTTCGTCATTTTGGCATGTCACCTTTTTTACATGTCGCCATTTTTGCCTTTCACCATTTGACCATTAGCCATTTTGGCATGTCGCCATTTTAGCATGTCGCCATTTTGCCGTTCGGCATTTGGCCAATTACCGTTTGAATGTGAAATCTTTTTCGCATGCCGCCATTTTGCCCTTCACCATTTGGCCAGTTCACCATTTTAGTGTGTCGCCTTTTTTACATGTCGCCATTCGGCATTCACCATTTGGCTTTCGCCAAAAATCGGTGAAATGAGCTTTGGGTTAAGAAATTCCCAAGATTTTGCCTTATTTCCTTAGATCCCAAGGACGGCGGCAACTTTCCAAGAACTTGAGAAGCTTTCCAGGCTCCGGTAACGGTGTTTGGCAGTGTTATGGTGGCTGATGTAAGCCATATATTGATACCGATCAGCTACAGCCGATTTTGCAACCGACATGTCTGATACAATAAAGTTAGTCTTCAAAAATAAAATCTTCATTTGAATAATAAATGGCTCAAAACGAAGCCCTCCTTTTGTGATACAACAAAGCTCTAAGTCTACAGCTGCACAATGAATGGATCAAAACAAAGCCGACCTTTTGAGGCAATTGTTTGAAAGTTACCTTTCTAGAATTTGTCAGTTGAATATTGATTGGAGTGCATGCAGGCTGGAAAGAGATCACGTGCGCGTGGCCATTGCATACGACTCGGGGTTCACAGAACCTCTACGTTTGACTTCTTATGTCCCAATTTCGTGTATTGCGCCATATTTGAATATTCGAATGAAGCCGCACAGTTAAGCTTCAAATTACGTCAAAACAAAACAATACACAGCATTTGGTTACGTCGTATCGGGCCAGATTATATATACAGGATTTCAAAGAAGTTTGGCCACTGCAAAGGAACGGGGGGCTCAACGGCAGCCCCCCCCCCCCCCACTTTGGGCATCGTTTAACATTAAGCGCACGACGTTGCATGGAAAGAAACGAGGTAAAAACCACGCTTGCCCTCCCCATCTACACAGAGGTTCCACCGCTCCTGCAACTGAGCTGACGACACCCTTTGGGGGAAAGAATGGCATGGCCATCTAACCCATCGCGGTCAGGACATGAGCTCTCAGAATGAGTCTAGCATAGTCGGGAAGTTCCTTGCAAAAATTTTTAAAGAAGCCTGCTAGCGCTGCCTGGCGACTCGCTCGCTGCATCATTCACTTGAAATGGTTAATGAAGTGATTTCAAATCAGTTTTGTCGCCCAGAGACGCAGCCGAGGGGGGCACGGGGGCCGGGCCCTCCCCTTAGGCCCGCATTTTTTGTGAAAACCATTGCATATCGTCTTCCCGGCAGGCGGTTCCCGTATAATTTGTTCACACGGAGCCCCGCCCCCCCCCTTAAGAAAATCCTGGCTGCGCCCCTGTTGTCGCTGTATTGTTTTTGTCATCATGAATAATCTACGCTTCTTATGGCGCCCTGGTGATGCGTAAAATGATGTAAACAGCATTTCACTTTCTGTTATGTGAATAATCTTTTTGGGGCGGAATTCGCGACCGCAGCTCAGGGCTAGGTATTTATGCAAGCCAAAGCCCAGGTGGAGAGATGCAGCCATTTGCTTTCCGCAATGAAACATGTTTGTTTGTTTCGATTTCCAACCTCCTACATGCTGAAATTGTTATGTAAAGCTTCATAAAACATTCATTTGTCATCAGAACTCTATTTGCAGAACTCTATTTGCTCACGAGGTATCAGTAATCAACCAGTCAACTCTGGCAAAGTTCGATGGTGCAGTATCAAAGATTCCTTGTCTTTGAAACGTAAACGGTTTGTTTTAAAAGCGCAAACACATTAGGACGGTTTGTTTTAAAAGCCCAAACAAGTTCGTGTAGTTCGCTCATTGAAAGTAAGGAACCAGAACAAAATCCTGGGCAAAGGACTGGTCAACGTTATCGTCGATTCTACCCTCAACTAACTTGACCAGATATAAGCCGCAAGAAGGCAGACTGCGTTCGCAACTTCAAATCTGCACGATTCCATAATCGAATCGTAATGGTTTGGTATTCGTGAGTCATGCTAACTGATAAATCAACCAGTGAATCTAATGATGCATGGAAGACGCAGCATTTGAATTCGCTTGAATTTATATAACCTTATTTCACCACAACGACATGTTTTTAGGAGCTGTTTCGTGTTTTTTGCATTGCATACTTATGGCGTTTTTGCCTACCCTACGTATGTTGGCACGGTTAGCTTTAATTTCCTCGGAATGAGCATCTGTACAAACATCGTCGTAACCATTGGAAACGTCTTTTAATGATAATATGACATCTCAAGGTTTTTCAGAGAATTCGTACGCCAAGAAACTTTCGTGTGATCTTCAGACCTTCATCAATTTTGAAATGGTTCGAAACGCAATTGCACAACATTTTGCACTTTGTTTCATTTGAATGGAAAGAACGCATGGCTATCGCATCAAAAGGAGTTTAATATTATCCCGCGCCCGGCTGTAGGTTAGCGCCACGACTAGCGGGGGGAGGGCGGTTGACCGTCCCCAGTCGAACGTTGATCACGAGCAATTGGTCGCACGATACAAATAAGCAGACCGTTGAAAAGTTCGTGACGAGGAGAGCTCGAAACTGGTCTCATTTTTAGTTCTGGATAATATGCAAGTCATTTACGCCCTACATATGTTTTCTTATAGCCGCCTGCATGAGACCGAGAAACGGCCCGGATCTCAAGGGCTGTAACTAATAATGTCTAGATAAAGGCACCAGCGGACAGGTAAAAGTCTGCGGATGCCGATACATGCTTAATTTCTCTGATTTGTTTAATATGAACACGGAAACGTTGAGTTAACCCGTCCCGACGGGGAGAGGCAGTTGACTGCGCCCCCTGAGGTTTTTCTGGGATTGCGAGAGAACGAACAGACACAGAGTCACGAAACTTTGTGTACCTTTTGCTTCATCAATTTTAAATCTCGCGCCAAAATTTTCACCTCAGGTCAGGTCAGGTGCTTGACCTATGTCAGGTCAAACAGACCTATGTCAAAAAAGTTTAGCGCCCTCTAACTTTTTCGTAAAACAAGATATCTCAATAATACTTTCAGGGATTAGTGATCGTGATAGATGCAACAAATCTGCTATCTCAGATTTTTCGGAATTTTCCGGGCCATTGACCTAAGGTCAAGCCCATTTTTAAGACATGTCGTCGTTTTTTCGGAAATTGACGGAATATTTCATAACATTTTTAGAGTGGAGTGAAGCAGACATCTAGTTACCGTCATTAGGCAAAGTATCAATGACTTCCAGCCATTGACCTGAGGTCAGGTGACGAATAACTGTAGTGGGCCAGAATGTGCCACAGTCAAAATCGACGATGAATTACTCAGAATGGGTAAAAAATGGCAGAACTAGCTTGCACAGACGTGAGTAATACCACGAACCTCAAAAAGTTAAAAAAAAGTAGCATATTTTGGAAATAAACAGGCTCTCGCGAATAAAACTCCGCCAATTTGTAGATTGGTAAGTAATCAATTTTTCCAAAATTCAAGAATGAGAAACCATCACCAGAACCACCAAGATGAATGAAATATACACAGATCGTCTTTTTCGCGAAAATAAAGGAACGCTAAAATTATTTCCCGCCAATTTGTGACTGCATACGGCAGCAGCGGACACCTATAGCGGCAGCGAGAAATGCCGTGTCTTTAACTCAACGTTTCGGCGTATATATTGAACAAATCTGGGGAAATTAGACGTGTATCGGCATCCGCGGACCTTTACTTGTCCGCTGTGCCTTTACCTATGCGTTTTTAGTCACAGCCCTTGAGATTCAGACCATTTCTCGGTCTCATGTAGTCGGCTATGAAAAAACATATATAGGGCGTAAATTGCTTGCATATCATCTTAAACTAAAAATGAGACCAGTTTCGAGCTGTACTCGTCACAAGCGTTCCAACGGTATGCTTATTTTCATCGTCCGACCAACCGTTCGTGAGTTAGAGGGGGTGGCCAACTGCTCCCCCCAGTCGCCCATGTTCGAAACGGACCGACGGTCGTGCACTGGTTAAAGGCATGGCCATTTTCGCACCGCTGCATGGCGGGCGTGAGAAACGATCGCGGTATGAAATAAACGGGAACTAATTTTATTGCTCTTTTATTTTCGCGGAGTATGCCATTTCAAGTGTTGTTTTTGATCCTAATGGTTTCTGGGATGATTTCGCATGCCTAAGTCTTAGGAAAATTCACTAGTTCTCAGTCTACACAATTGGCTGAACTTTATTCGCGAAAGACTGTTTATTTCCAAAATATGCAATTTTTAACTTTCTGAATTTCTTGGTATTAGTCGCAACTGTGCGAGCCAGTTCTGCCCTTTTTAAGCCTCATCTGCGTCATTCATCACCGATTTTGATGGCAGTGCATTTTGACTCATAACAGTTATTGGTGACCTGACTTCAAGACAGTGGCTGGAGGTCACTGAGACTTTACCCCCTGACGAAAGCTGAATGTCTGGATCTCCCCACAGTCAAATTGTTTTAAAAAATACCGCCCATTTTCGAGAAAACGACGGCTTATGTTGAAAACGGGCTTAACCTTAGGTCAAGGACCCAGATATTTCCGAAAAATCCGAGATAGCAAATTTGTTGCATTTATCAAAATACCCAGCTCTTGAAAGTTTTACTGTGATATCATGTTTTGCGAAAAAGTTACAGGACGCTACACGTTTCCTGACATAGGTCCACTTGGCCAGACCTAGGTCAGACACCTTACTTGACTTGAGGTCAAAAACTAAATACAAGGGTAAAAATGACCAAGCAAAAGGTTCACAAAGTTCCGTGGCGCTGCGTTTGTTTGTTCTCTGGCAATCTTGGAAAAACCTCAGAAGGAGCGGTCAACCGTCTTCCCCCAGTCGGGGACGGGTTATGTTTCAGCTAAGGGTTTGCATGAAAAAAACGTATAGAATGGAAAAAGCCCCAGTTCATAGGAACTACGATTTACGTCAAAGTAACGCATTTACTGCAAAGGATATTTATTTTTATATCATCACAGAATATTTATAATGTCATAAGATATTATTACATAGTACGCTATTTACGCCTCTGAAACAATGGTGTAAAATGGAGGTCGGCTCATCGTTTGACCCTCTTCTAGGTACCTTGTTGATTTGATTTGTTGACTGATTAGGAAATGTCGCAGGCGCAATTACATTTTTGCATCAAGTAGGAAATGTGCTTGTGTCCCCAAACAAGTCAAAGTACCACCAATGACAAAGCATTGTGAATGCTTAAGGAATGAAAATCCGACGCCTCAAATCTTGCTTGTGCATGCAAGACCAGCTGTGGTCATCGCACGTGCAGATCAGGTGTACGTATTGTTCTCTTTGACGAAAGGAAATTATGACGAGTTCCCAGTGCGTCACAGCTGCATGGATTTCACAAGGTTTTCATGTTGTTTTGTACCAAATGAAAGCGATACGCTAAATCCGAGTTAATGAAAAGTCAGCCCTCGCAGTTTAACAAACCCACGTGATGGTTACTGGATCAGAGCAGCAGGCCCCTTCCTTTTGCCCTTCATCTTGTGGACGGCCCTTGCACGCTCGCCGTCCTGGGGGCAGGGCAGGTGCGGGGGGGAGGGGTTCAGACGGCCGTGGGCCGACAGGCGGCCGCCGCCGCTGCCTGGAGCCGCGCCAACGGCAGACGGCCGAGCCGTGCCGGCCGTCCGACCACAGCCCGATCGTCCGCCGACCACCGAGCTTCACAGGTCCGTCCAGAGCGTGCCGACGCTACCGACGCACGCGGCACGACTCCGGCCAACAGGCGCACCGCCACTGCCAGCGGTCGAGCCGAAACTACCGTAATCTGACATCACAGCTTCGCCTGCGGCCGGAGTAGCGCGGGGCGGGCGAGTCGGCACCCAGGGCGGCCACATGTGGCGCCGAGAGCACCACCGAAACTCACTTGACTTGTCATTCTGGAAGGTTCCACCGTCGGCGAGCTCCATGGCGTTCCGCACCGTGTTTGAACGGCGAAGCCGCCGCCGTCGCCGGCCACTGCTGGGCGCTCGCGCGCGCGCAGCTCCCACACGGGGCGCCCGGTCGGCGTTTCGACGCGTCGGCACTCGCCCGCCGCCGGCGCCCGCCTGCGCCGAGTTCGTCGCCACTTCTGGCGCGGCGGCGGCGGCGGCGCACGGGGTAGCGAGGAGAGCAGACGGCGCCAGAATCGTACCGGCCAAACAGGCGGAGAACATGGGCCCACTAACGGTCCCGGGGGCCCAGCGGAATGCAGGCGTTGGCGATCAGGTGACCCGAACGCGATATGAATAACGCAGACGAGAGGTTGGCTGCAAAACGTCACAGCCTCGTAAAAGACAACTGAAGAATCAAACAGCGTTTTCTGGCCAGTTTAGGATAGCGCTGGACACAGTCTGCAGAATGAAAGTAGTTTCTGTACATATATTAAAAGCCCACCGTGGACGAATCAAAACTAAAAAAGCGGGAACTGGCTGAAAGATATGGTGCACGTTTGCATGCGTAATGAAACGGTATATATGTTTGGCTTAAGAAAAGCTTTTTCGAGAGCATTGACAAAGACTTAGTGAAAACAGCTATCTGTCCATTGTGCTTATTAAGAGATCCATTGAAACGAGCCAAAGGATGTGAACAATGTTTTCAAAATGTTTTAATTTTATTAAGGGAATTTCACTGAGTCAACAATTTAGCAGTTACATTAGCGCACTTTTCTATGGACTGTACATTGGCAAACGTGCTAACCAGGGGCACGGGAACTCCTTTTCAATTGAGGGGGGAGGGACCGAGAAGCATTTTGGGTCAATTCTTGCCAGTCAACGCCCATAGGCTCAATGTTGAATTTCAAAAAAGTCGGTGGGGGGGGGGGGCTAAAGCCCCCTGGCCCTATGGCTCTCGCCCCTATGGTGCCAACCCTCGCCTCTTGACACCAGCCCATGTGCCAACAATTTACCGGTGACGTTGCGACTTGTTTGTTGTTGCTGGGAGATTTAACGATGCATTCAACTGTTCCAGCCAATTAGCCTTGCGTCCCCTCCGGCCCGTTGTTGCGATGGAACCACTGGGCGTCACGCGACTGTCGGGGATCGAACTCGACGCCCTCCGGTCGCGAAATAAGCACATTTCACACCGCTGAACCACGCCGTTTTTTTTTACAACGATCTCAATGTTCCTGCAGTCTGACGTGAGAGTCATCGTGCAGAACGTGCCGCTCGGTATCGGTTTTAAAATCAGAGCGACGCAGGTCACAGATCCAGTTTTAATCTTCTCCCTCTCCCTAAATTCAGGAGCATTTCTACTGTCGTTAGTAAAAGCATATCTACGTAATGGGCCGTCCATAATTCTCATGTAATCAAATAACTATTGCTGGCGGACAGACCTTTGTGTGATGTCTAGGGCAGATTAATTACTTTTTGCATTTTTTCGCGTTTCTTTACAAGATGAAGGTAGCGAGTTGCCTCGAGTAACGTCCTTACATGCATTCATCGCATTTGTTCAACTTATTCTGGACCGAGATAACAATGCATCTCGTAGTAGGCGCCATCTATGCGCTTTTGGGATTGTAGATGGGCGCCACCAGCTGAGTATCGAAATGTTGGTGTTAAAGCTCTTCGATTGATCGGCTCATTGCTAAAGTTTGCTCCATTACCTATTCTTTTCCATGGTCTCTCTCTCTCTCTCTCTCTCTCTCTCTCTCTCTTGCGAGCAAGTGCACCTCTTTTTACATGAGAGTTCCTACCATGTCAGGAGTGTGTTTGACTGAAACGTTTTCATCTCGCTCGCAAGCTTCTCTCGTGGGCTTTATAACAAAAATATCTACTAAATCTGCAGTTTCCTGCACGTACGCAATGATTCCACGGCAGCACATATCGGTTGCCAAACATAACTGAATGACTGGGGTTTGTCCGGTGCGAAATTCTGCTCTTCGAATTTGATAATACGGTACACGCAACCAGAAGGTGGTAAAAGTACCGAATTTATTACGCCCATTTCCGCTTAAATTTCCATCATGCATGCACTTGACGATATGCTAGCGTTCCAACGTTGTGAAATGCGCCACATCACACAATTACTGCTGCGTGTGCTATGGGTTTTTGCATCTCGCGAAGACTGTACTGGAACATTTCATAATGGATGTTATGCATATTACGAAGATAGACATAGCTAAACACAACTAAATAACTAAATCATTTTGAAGAAATGCTGAAGCAACATGTGTATTTCGCAAAATTCAGTTACAAATCATCTGCATTTATAATCCATAGCCAATGAAACATTGTGGTTACAAAGATGGCATGTTCATCGATGCTGCAAATTCATTTCCTGTACCTGAAAATGAAAATTAGTATTAGCATACGCGATGATTGAATATCTATCAAACAGTAAAAAATCCTCATCATCCCCGATCACAACCGACACAGTTACCCAAAACCTGTTCGCTTGTGCAAAAAAAAATATTCCTAGGAGAAATGCAAAAGCTTGCAGTTGGCAAAATGCCACAAATAAGAAAAGCACTAGAAACAGCAGCATTGAGTTTCTATCAGAAACGCCGAGGCAGCGCCACTGGGGCTGGTAATATATTGAGTTGCTGGTACCATTTGCGACCTGGTGATACCAAAGCGCAGCTCTCGAAAGGCCAAATACCAGAAACCTTGTAGAATGGACGGATGAACAGAAACACCACAAAAGTAAGGCGGCGCACGATTCAGAGTCCCCCCTCCCCCCAAAAAAAATGGGACCAGAACATGCTCTAACAGCCTGGAGTGGGCTGAACATCTCAGCGTTGTCAAGAACCAGCATCGCCCTTCTCCTTGCCGTAGTCTCACCATTACTACGCTAAAACCTCGGTGCCTATAACCTCAGCCAGCTTGCTAGGAACAGCTCACCGTCCCGAATCTTCTCCCCCAGCCTCACCCCGCACTGGGCACCTATCTCACATCCTCTTCCCAGCCTCAACCGCAGCCGGACACCTGTTCCACATCCTCTTCCCAGTCTCAACCGCAGCCTGTCCCACATCCTCTCCCCCAGCCTCACCCGCAGTCGGACGCCGGTCCCACATCCTCTCCCGCAGCCTCACTTCCGCAACCTGTCCGGGATCCTCTCTCCCAGCCTCACCCGCAGCCGGGCACCAGCTCGCTGTCGACGCAGGTCAGCGAGTTGTCGTCCACCGACTGGCTGGCAGAGCACTTGATAAGCCGGGGGTAGTAGTTGACGCAGGTCACCAGCCGGTCGCACTGGCCGGTGGCGAAGCGCGGAAACTGGCCGAACCGGATCGACGCCGAGCCGACCGGGATCTCGGCCGGGCACGAGAAACCGACCAGGTCTGCGGAGGCGTCCAGTCAGTCAGCTGAACAGAGCGGGGGCGGGCGACGGAATCGTAGCGCTACGGCAGGAGGCGTCTAGGATGACTCACTTGATGTGTCCCTCACGGAAAAAGGCCAGCACGCACCTTTCTTTAACTGAACTACTCCGCCCGGACGAGCATTTTGAACTGAGATAGCCGAAATGTAGCCAGTGTAGCCTTAGGTGTCAATCTGTGATATATGTCACATTTCAAAACTTTACATTTTCGGTGGTTCAGAGAAATTTCCCACAGTTCTCCTGAGTGTCCTGATCGTTCATTGGCCTGAGCAGGCCTCTGTTACGTGATATCGGCGGGCGGCTACAAAATGCAGGTTTTAGTTCATTGCGTTTTCTGAAGCATTCAGCCATTTGTGACAAAAATGGGCAGTGAAAAGGTTATCAGCGATTTCCTTTTCTAGGCCAAACAAGTCTAGTTATGGAAACACGACCAAGATGGAGCACTCCCTTTAAGATTGCCTTGTGTACTTTAGCAAGCTTCCAAACCGCAATGAGGAATGCTGAATGAGAAATTGTGTCCCTTTAGCGAGATGAACTTCCTCGAACCTTGAGTCGTTCACACAACGGGATCATCAAGACCGACAGTTCACGCCGAAAGACATCTTTGTTAAATTGTGCGAATAAGCCACGCAGTCTCGAGCGGCTGCTCGTTAAATGGGGCGCTCACGCTCAGCGTCTCCAATGGAGCACTCTGGCAGGAGGTCGGGCCAGTTGCAGGCGTGGTTCCTGTCGTCGTAGGCCAGGCCCTCGTCACACAGCTCCGGCGTCACCTCGCCGCCGGCGCACTTGAGGAAGTAGTCGGCGCAGCCGTCCCCGGACGGGAAGATGCCATAGCTGTAAGGGCACGCGCCCTCACGCGACTCGGTCACTGGGGGTACAAGCACAGACTTGTTCATGGGTCTCGGTCACTGACGAGGCTAGTACAGAACCACCGAACCGGTCACGGGGACAAATCAGACTGAGTCGCGGTGGATCAGAGCTGGGAGTGGCCGATATTTTCTGATCGGGGTGCAGACAAGTTTCCCGTCACGTGGGCTATGCGGCAGAGACGTGCTTCCAGCTGCGAAGGAATGGTAATAACTGAGGTCGACGCTCGCTGCACTGGAGTCACAAACTCTCTTGCCAGAGGCAAAAACAAAGAGCTTTTTGACTCAGTCAGCATGGATCTGAGTAAGAAAATATAGGTCATTAGAGCGAACGGTCTGGCGCAATCGACTGCAGACTGAGTTTCATAGATCGGTGACTGGAATTACAGACAGACAGTAGGAGCCACGAATTGGAATTAAACAATAAATGCAGCTAAGCTCCAGAGCAGAAAAGGCGAAGAAATGCATCAGTCAATGTCGTATTAAAACCAAATAAGTTGACAGGGGATTTATGACGTTAAGTGTTGCTATTTTATGTGGATATTACAAAGACCGTTTATCATTACATTATGCTTCATCTGTTCTACCATAGTGCACCGTTGAGACTAATGTGGGAAGGAGACGCCGGTTGCCAACTGAGCAGAGTGCAAAAGGTGATGAACTTTGTTGCGAGGTTGGTGACCGGAGCGCGACACGGGGACCACATTACCCCGGCTCTGGAAGCCATGGGGTGGAATCGTGTGGAGGACCTGGTCAGAACGCGTAACCTCCTGGAGGTCTACAAAGCTTTGCGCTCCCCTGCGTGCCCGTCCCCAAGCGTGCCCAGGTCTGCTGCCGCCTCATCTTCGCGGTTGCTATTGGCACAGGTGCCATACATCTGCCTCGCGTGCGGCTGGCGACGATCCAGCAGCTCTTCTCCTTCCGAGCCGCAGTGGCTTGGAACCGCCTGCCTCCGGCAGCCTCGAATGCCGCCTCACGCGCATCGTTTTTAAAACATTTGAAACAGTTGACATTGTGATTGCCTGTTTGCGTTCAGATGTCTGCGTTTTGCTTCACCGACAAGTAACTACGCATTGTCGTTTTTGTCATATTGAGAGGTCAGAATAGGCACTGCGTGGACGCCTTCAATACGTACATACTAGGGAAACATCATTCCATCTTAGGCAGCTAAAAAATCCACATGTCAACGAACACCATGCAAACAACGAAATGCTGCCTCTCTGCGCCACTAACATCGTTAGGTGCTAATATCTGGCATCAGAAGGAGTGACATCACCCATACTAACGTTGGAAAAGAGCCGTGACCATAGCGTGATCAGTAAGTACACTAACGTCCACTATGGGGGCTTATTAAAGAGCTTAACAGGACTTCACGACAGGAGCTTAGGAATGACGTCGCCAGCAGGCATACTGAAGCTCGAAGAGGGCTAAGGATGAGGCGACCGTCAGGTGTACTCACGCTCGAAGGGCCGCTCTCCGCAGTCCACCCGCCAGTGGTAGTCGCAGAACTCATGGACGGCCCCCTTGCCAGAAAAGAGCAGACCGTTCTCGCAGACTTCGTTTGTCAGCGTGCCGTTCGAGCAGAGGATGTACTGGGGAAGACAGCGTGGCACGTCAAGACAGCGTGGCATGTCACGGCGTCAGCTGACAGGCCATTCTCTCTCTCTCTCTGTCTTTCTCTCTCTGGCGTCTGTCCCTCCCTCTCTTTCCCCCAGCTTCTCTCAATTGCTCTTTCTTTCTCTTTGTTTCACAAATAGACGCTCTCTGTCCCCTCCTCTCTTCCCCTTTATTTTCCTCTTTTAGCCACTCCTTTTTCCTTTTATCTCTTGTGCCCTTCAACCTCTCTCGTGCTCCCTCGCATAATCTTTTCCTCGACGTTTTCCTGTTTCAACGCCCCTTTTCGTCTCAGCATTGCTGCAGGACAGTGAGCACGTAATCAAAACCTTCTTACGAAAACGGCAAAATTTATTTCACGCTTGTCAAGTCTTGTCACGCAAAGATTTACGCGTCGACCCGTCTTGCATACTGGTTCCAAGCTCTTGCACTCAGTTTGCCCGTAATGCCTCAGAAATTCGTAGTTGTCATTTATTGTGAGTGATCTGATACGTATCATCGCTATACTATATTATCCTCGTACAATATACATGAGAATAACGCGCATTGCGCGCCTTGAATGTTGCATTTTGATCTCACATATAAATTTCACTTCTTATTTTTATTTTTGTATTTTGTTTTTCTGGAGGACGCTGCCTGTCAACAGGCCTGCTCCTGAATTTCCGTAGCGTGGTTGTTTGTTACAGGTCTGTTAAGAGCTGGAGGTGTCTGCTACGTTCCGATATGTCGTTTTCTGCGAGGCTGCGCCAGTCTTTCCTTAAAGTGATTCGCTTGTCAGACGAGAAGAAATTCGGGACCAACTGTTCTTGGTCAAAGCTAGCAGGGATTGCTATTTTCAGTTAGCAAGGGCAAAGTTTTAAAACAAAGTCCAAAGTACACGAAACAATCTGCTAAACATTTAAGCGATAAGCAATGTTTCCAGCGCAGACTGATATGCATCCCGACGTAGAAAATCCTGTCCCTCTACCACGCTTTGTTTCATCGCAGGCATTCATTCCCAAGGCACAGAAGTGCATTTATCTCAGTTACCACCGTACAGCCAAGGTTGTTGTTAGAAACGTTCAGAACTTTCATTGCCATGGCAAACGATTTGGCTCCGAGCTCTCAGATTCAGCAGTGAATGAATGAGCTATGCCGGACTGATTCCACGTTCACAGCCTTACCTTGTCACATCCACTGGGATCGATGAAGGCTTTTGTCACCTCCGGGTCATCGCAGACCGGCTCCTCTTGGGCAACAACTGCGACAAAAGAACGCCACCGTCGCCATTGTGCAATTTCTGATGGGCGACGGTAATGGGAGGGACGCCGCCGACTGTCAAAACGCCATGGCAGTGCCTCACAGTGCCAATACGCCACGGCAAATACTCCACGGCAGCGCCCGACAGTGTCAATACGCCACGGCAAATACGCCACGACAGTGCCCGACAGTGTCAATACGCCACGACAATGCCCGACAGTATCAATACGCCGCGACAGTGCCCGACAGTGTCAATCGTTCCGCCGCCGGTGGCGTCGGCTGCTTATTCAGGTATGGATCGTTTTGGACGGATGGAATGCACGATTTTCATTTTCAACGTTGGCTGGTCCTGGGCATTTTGGCAATGACAAACGCCATATCATACCACACCGCAGGAGTCACGACGTTTCTCTCTAGGTACTTCTTAGACGGCCATTGATCGAACCTACGGGCCTGCTGTCGTTTACATGATCGCCATACACATCACAAGCATAGACAGACACATTCTCCGTTTTGCTGTGCTCGTGGTGGCGACTTCTTAGTTTGTCAATCATCAACTTTCCACGTTGTCTTCCTACCAGTCGTTATTTTTCCTATATGAACGGGTAATCTACCCAGCCGTATGAATTGCCGAACTTGTCAATCCTTAACTGTATGGACTCCTACACATTCTTTAATTTTAAAGTACCAAAATCGCGTGTCAGAATCGCAGCTGTGCGAAAACAAAAGGTGGCCTCCGGGTTAATACTTCCCCTTTATTAGGACCACATCTAAAAATTGCAAAGATATTTAACATTCGGCTAATCACTATAAAAATGCATAAAAAATGCATCAATCACTACCTCTTGAGAAAGCTCGAAGATGCGTTCTCCGTCCGGAGACGTCTAAAACGCGACTCATGACTAGTCAGGTCCATGTTAAGATTTCCCTCGCGGGGAGGCCCTAAGCCGGACCATAAAGACTGTCGCCACCAAGTGCACGGTTGTCTGGTCGGCCGCGGCGGCATGACGTCACTGCCCGTCAGCGCAGAGCGGCCTCGCACATTTACATAATTCGCGAGCATCCGGTTTTTGCCGAATCCGGCAGTCACGAACACCGGAGGTGCAGGGAAAAGGGGAGTCGTTTGCCTGCAGAACTCACAAAATACGGTCGTCAACAGACCATCGTTCCGGTCGTGAACACCTGGGAACGGCCGTGAACTGGGACAGGGCAGAAACCATCGCGCATCATCACGGGGACCTTGTGTTGTCTCCTAAGCTCTCGTCCGGGTGAGAGCTTAGGGAGCTTACGGAAACCTGTTCTCCAGTTTAAACGGATACCTTTCAGGAGCCCTGATACCCAGGTAAGCCTTCGGTCGGGCCGGTTGGTCGCCGGCGTCCTCCAGAAACAGGCAGTGCAAGTCTGGTTTAACGGCACCTCGGAGAGCACGATAAGCACAGAGTAGTCATATCTCCGCTTCATTATATGTATAGAATACTCAGGGAGGGGCAAGAGTCGTCATCATTCTGCAAAGAAACCTCGCAATCGCTTTTAAAAGCTTCCTCGGACACAAACATAAACAACGAGAACGAGTATGAAACAGACAATATTCCCAAGATGCATGCATGCGTACTTGTTTTGTAGCGGTTCCATCTCTTGCTTCTTTCGCATTTCTTTGATCGCCACCGTGATCTGTACTCCAAGCGTAAGAAGACGTTGCTGGGCGCACAAAATGCTCTTCAGGAAAAGAGTCGCTCATCGTTCAATCAAAGATGATTTACGCTTCCAGACTGGCTCCAGGACGTCGCATGGAACCACAAGGATTCTGTGAAGTCATTCTTTGAAGGAAAGTGAATACTAACTGCTCAACGGGCCAAGGACAGCGTTCAGGGACGGCGACAGAATCCGATGAGGACCACCCAGAACAATTTACATACGCGACAAGAAGCATCAAAATGGAGTTGTTTCAGGAGGCCTGCGACTGAGCAACGGAACATGATGAAACGTCGCTAGAATAATGTGTGCAAATGTGTTGATTATTTTGCGTGGATCTGTCTTTTTTCCATTGGATCCTTCTCAAGCGTAGTTTTTTCGAACAGTATGCCGCACTTCTGTCACATTAGATGTCGGAAGACATTTGGAATTTAACCAGCCCGTTTTAGTAGACAAATAATGTAACGTTCATTCGTTTATAAGTATGTTTTGGACGTACATACGGCTTTGTTATAAATCGCGCGACAGGTCTATGGACGTTTATTTCATTAGCTGTACAAGGTACAAGGTGTAGGGGCGTAAGGCGCCCAACACTTTAAAGACTACATTTTACGTTTTTATGAACGCCTTATGGCTACCATGCGAAACTTACCGGATGCGATGAGAGCAATGAGCGAGATAGCAGTGAGGACCTGCATGATGTTCGCGCGCGCGCGCCACGGCCACTAACGACCTCCCAGACTCCGCCATTCTCTCAGCAGAAGCGGCGAAGGTCAACGCGAAGAGCCCGCCGCTGGCCAGGCACCGTCACGTGACCCGCAGTGCATGCGGCGGCCGCAGACACGTGACGTTACCTGACTAGGGCCCAGCGGGCGGCGGAGAGGCTGTGGCGGTGGGTTTTGCCCGTGGCGCGTTCGGTACCGGGATATGATGGATCACTGTGAGTGCGATACCGCATCGATCACGCTGTTTACCCAGCTGCTCATACCATATATCTGTGCAAGAAAATGACGGCTTTGTTTGTCGCTCTGCTGGCAGTTCAGACATATTGTCTATCGACTGAATTCGATGCTCAGGTTGTCAATTTTGCGCGCAGAGTTAGCTGCAAGTGAAGTTACCGAATATCGTTAAGCTGGCAAGCTAGACAGGATAAACAACATTTTTTACTTCAGGCAGGCTGGTTACCAAACCACTCCTATTATTACGACGTGAATACATGCATGCATGCATCATACGTGCATGGCTAATGCTACGGTGTCTGCTTACGTGCAGCGTAGTTCCTTTATTAAAACAAAAAGCTCGGAAGTGGGAGCCACCAATGTCGCCGCGGGCGGGCACCGCGTGCGGTGGCAGGCAGCCAACGGCTGCGTTTCTCAAGCGCTACCGCACAGCACCGTGCGTACATACACATTTTCATCCTTCCAAATACCGGATATCTGTCACCTCAGAAACTTCGGCTTTCGTCTGCCGTGACCATTTGCGGCCAATCGCGTTATAGTTTTTATATCGTTGCAGCGTTTTAGTTTATGGGACGCTGAGATACATCTGCGATAACGTTCCTCGTCTCGGGTCTTGTGTCCATCTTTTAGTGTGTTGGTCTTGGAGCTTTATCTTCGAGCTTTTTCGGCATTCGTCCATGTTTTTCTGAGGCTGACAAAATACGTAAGGGTTCTTCAGAAACTTTCGTCGGGCTAGTGACATCCACTCAGACTAAACTGATTGACATTTTCGGTATTATTAGCCAAAAAGGAGCCAAGCTTCCCGCCCCTTTTCCTCGTCATTCTTAATCCTATTCCCGGAGGGCTAGACGGTATGGCCGATTCCCGGCAGGGGGGGCGGATTCGGCCCCCCCCTGGGATCTCGAGAACTACTTGTCCGATTTCATCGCAACAAACGGCAATCGATTTGTCGTGACGTGAACTACATTTTTGTAAAAAGAAATTTTCAAAATTTTTAAATTTGTGGACACAGGGGGGCAAAAATGTCAAAATGGGGGGTACTTTTGGACTTCTTATAACTCCGTTGTTTATGGACCGATTTCGATAAAACTGGCATGAATCGACAGATTATGGATAAGGCTTTTACCATGAGTCCCCAAATCTGAAATTTTGAGAAAATTCATGAGCGCTCACAGGGTTTCAAAAATAGGAGGATTAGTTTTCTAACAACTGGATGAACAAAAGAGGCAAACACCCTTTTTTGGTTTCTGCTAGTCATGTTAAACTAAAGAAGTACAAATCGCATTACAATGTTTGTATAATGTTAGCAAAGGCGGTGCCAGGGACATGAAAAAGGGGGAACTGTCATGGTCACACGTTTCTCAGATCAACTTGTGACCTTTGACCTTAAATGACTTCCATTGACCTTGGGGCCACTTGGAATGATCTTCTGTGCATTTAATATTATCTTTAAACGTTTTCAATCATTTGAATTCACTCTATTTCAAAAATTTGGTTTTATGGCTATTGCGATATAGGGTACGCGCAAGGACATTTTAGGTCATAGCTCCGTGACCCGACCTGATATCAAGCTGAAACTTGGTACACAAGTAGAAGGCACCCTTCTACGTCATATATATTCCGAGTTTGGCATTTGAAAAAATGGCCCCGAAATTATAGCGAAAAAAACAAATTTTGACTTTTGACCTTGACCTGACCTTGTAAAATGACCTCAGGAGAACAAAACTATGTCTGCACATTGCCCAACTATTTAGCTATACATCCATATCAAGTTTTAAGTTCTATCTTAAAAACTCTGTTTTTGGCAGACATTTTCCTTTTACCCTTAACATGGCCAAAAATGGCATGTGGTGCCTCCCAAAAACGTTGCCTGGCTCCGCCCCTGAGCAAAACGGAATTTTGAAATTTTGTCACAGCACGTAGAAAGAATAGCTAGGAAAAGTCACCAAGTTTCGTGAAGCTGCGTTAAAAAGCCTAGAATTGGCAAGCAAAAAACCCGAGGAGGGGGCGGATTCCGCCCCCCCTGCCGGGAATAGGGTTAAAAAGGGATTCTTCGCACAAATGAAAAGAAAATTTTTCACCATCGTAGAATAAAAATGGCAAAACTAACTCACAACAAGGTTTCAAGGAATGTTGGACAAGACTGTATTGCAAAGGAAGAACGAACTGATACTAGTCACAAACTCACAAACGAGGTGAACGCTTGCGCCATAATGCATTGTCATCAGCAGTGCCAGTATCAATATTTGGCTAAGACTTAGCGGTTGGGCAAATGTGCCTATATACGAACACTTGTAAACGAAATCTATAGGCCTCCACAGGGATTGGAAAGTCGGACGTTATTTTTTTTTAACGGAACTGAAATAAAAGCTAAGCACCGTTTTTAGCTTTTGCTGGTTTTTTCGTATTTCGAGAAAACAAATCCTATTACATTGTCTGTAAACGGTGGCTTAGCCGGTGTAAGGGACATGAAAAAGGAGAACCTGTGATAGCCACTTCCATCAAGTCAGATAATGACCTTTGACCTTAAATGACCTCAGATGACCCCAAAATCACATTAAATAGCCTTTGGCGCTATTCATAGTGTCTAAGAACGATTCCAGACACTTTAATTGGCTATGTTGCTCAATGTTCTGTTTATGACGTCATGATCTGCATCACCCGTGCAAATATTTTATGTCAACTCCATGACCTAACTTGATATTGACATGAAACTTAAAAAAAGAACAAGTTGAGAACGCTGCGTCAAGCCAACTGTGTTATGCTTTTCTGTTTTAAAAATTGTTGTCAAAAGCTATGCATAGAACAGATTATGACTTTTGACCTTGACCTTACTCTGTAAAATGACCTCAAGTCAACAAAAAAGATCTGTCTGAAAAATTCTACTGTTGATAGTGATCTTTTTTCCGCGTTCAGCTGTGGAACAAAAATCATGAGGTGCCTCCGAAAAAAGTTCGTCTGGTTTTGCCTCTGGACAAAATGAAATCTTGTAACTTTGATATACTACCAAGAAAGAATGGACAACAAAAGTCAATAAATTTTCTAAGTCTGCTTTAAAATTCCCGGAAACGGCGAGCACAAAAAGAAACACTGCGCTTCTAAAGCTTTCCATACGGAAATAGGATACATCATGTTCAAATTAAGGCCAAACCACTATTAATCCGGCACCGCCTGGGATGCCAAATATGGCACCCTCTTGGTTTTTCGCGAATAACTTCTGAACCTTTGGAGCCAACCCAACCAAACTTTCGGTACTTGCTAATCAATCAGTGTTACAGATTTTGACATCAAAACCATTTACATCCTACGTCAGGTCATGGAGATCGTCATAAGTAAATCCTTGCATGCGTGTTTTTGCTTCTTCGGGTGCTGGCGCAAACATGCTTCGTTTTTTTTCGGTAATATACGTGAATTTACGCATGGATTATTTGGATTTACATGCGATGCGCTCCCCAAAAGGATATACAACCGTGTATACAAGGATATAAAACCGACGTCAATGTTAGAGGTCATGTTAGGTCACAGACATGATGACAACTGGACTGATTTGAACTGTGGATGATACAAGTGGTTGCCACTGACCTTCCCCATTGTTCGAGCCTGACAAGCAATTCTACATGCGTCTCTTAGCAAGGTTCACCAAATACAACATGAGGTCATGTCAGGTCATGTCATAGGTAGATGTCTAATGAATACAACATTGTCTGTGGAAGATAGTTCAGTAGCAGCGGAGAGCTGCTATTGTTCCTAACAGAAAAAGAAAAATGACATTGCCCTGACCTGGCTCGGCCAAATAAAGAGCAGACAGAGCATATTTAATTACCACGAGATGTTATTTAAGCGCTGTACTTGATGCAGTTAAGAATCCCAGCGAGTAATTATTGCTCTTGTCAGGAAGACTAATGCAACCTTATCTGACCTGACCTAGAATGACCTTGACTGGGCCAAAAACAGATAATGCAAAACTGATCATCAGAATGTTTCACTTCCGTCCTTTTTGTCACGTGGGTCAAAACAGCTGCAAGTATCGATCTTTGGCATGTAAAATGAGACCAGTATTTCGCCTGACTTAGGCTGGCCTGGACCCGACCTGTTTTAATATTTTGGCATGCTTCTGATGCAGAAAATCGTGACCTTTCGTTTCATACCCAGATGAAGATTTAAGACTATTGTTGCCGATGGTGTGATGTATGAACCGTTGTCAGTTTTTTCGACGTGTTATGTGTTTACGTGGTCTGTGACGCCATCAGTCACGTGACCAGGTCTAACATAGTATTTTCTGAATTGCAAGATCCAAGGCTATCGATTGGTGGTAGACCAGTTCAGACCCGACGGTTGGATCCTGAGATGAGGGGTACCCTTTTTGACTTCCCAGGCTTTCGCGGGTATAAAAACACGTTAGGCGGTGTAGGGTTGAAAGTAGTATGCATGCGCTAGATTTCCTTTTGGAGTTTACACAGAACATTCCTGGCTTCATTGTCTTGTCACCTTTGGCATTCTATAAGTATTTCCATGGATCCCCATATCTATGACTATGATACATAATGCATCAAGATGCTTAAACCATTGTTAAGTCCCATAAAACAGGAAATGTTCTCTAAACAATATGAAAAATAAAAAAAAACATTAGTGCTTGTGTACTAGACACTATCATGTTGCTGCATACCAAGGTAAGTTTTGTTGCAAGCAGTCCGTAGCAATGACCTGAGACGATCTGTACACAATATTTCATACATAAAAAATATCCTGTAACAGCACAAGTTTTGTCCTCACAGGCAGACTGATACTCATTTCTCTTTGTGTGGCTAATGTTATAAACAGCACATCACATTGCTGGTGCTAGTGCTGCCCAATTTTAAGACAAGCAAGTACAACATTGACAGCAAAACTGTTAGATTTAAATTGGAAACTTGCAATTATAAAGCTTTGCACAAAGTGAAAAATGCAGCGAAGCAATGCCTGAAATTCCCTAAATTGCTGGGACCTTCCGTGGCATGAGCTTGGCCTGGTTTAGAAGACCCAGGCCTGGTCCAATATCCTCAAGTAGGTATCAAAACCCGAATGTTAAAGAAGTCATTCGGGTGCTACGCGTAACCCTGTATTCCTACGGTGTTACCGCATGCTATTCATGTGGTCAAGACTCTATATAATTTAGGGTGGCTCGGAAAAAACTTGCGCATGGCCAGAGTATGAGCACTTGATCTTTGGTCTGCATATTAAAAAAAGTCTCTGGTAAGAATCTTTCGTCGGACGTTTTCAGTATGCACGCTTGCAATGTCTAAGCACAAATACGTCTATGCTCGGCGTTGCAGTCTCCATTGGCCACTCCAGCGTCAGCCACCTCCAGAATCACTACGCGGCGGGTCGCGGGCGGGCGAAAACAACCATATATCGAGAAATAATACTTGAAAATGCCTTAAAAAGTCAATTCGTACGGATATGTCGTAGTCTAGGGCGTGGATTACACCTCTTTAATATTCCGGTTTAAACTCCAAGGGATTAGCAGCTGCAGCAACACGAACAATCAAGATTCCGCTGATACGTCAATGTTCAGTGGTGGCGATAATAAAACACAAATGCAAAACTGCATTTCGTTTTGTATCAACGTGAAGAGGGGTTTTCTTCCACTCTGGTATTCTGGGTCAGCAGCATTTAGACGTAAATCAGTACCGACTAGGAAGAGGATACAATTAATGGGAAGCGTCGTTCCGATAACAGTCATTATCATCGTGGAACGGTGAATGCTAACTTCAGCAATCGGGACAGTCACCATGACTCCTAGGATGATCGTTCGTGATTCCGAAGCTAGCTGGGTATGTCGTCTGAAGCAATTTGATGCTGCAACACCGCAAACGCGCTTGGTTTTCACATTTCCCGCCAATGCCGCAGGGCCCTGAGAATTTTGGACTGTCCGCAATACCGTAACTGCTAATCCGTTTGGCGTATTTATCTGAAAACTACATAGGTGAGATCTATGGATAAGAATACTCCATAGCCGTACGAACCGATCCTATCATGCGTTCAAAATTGTTTCATTCCGACAGGAGCGGTGAAACCTCTGTGGAGATGGGGGAAGGGGAACGCGATTTCCACTTCATTTCTTTCCATGCAACGCGATAGGTTTAATGTCAGATGTTGCCCAAAGTTGGGGGTGGGTGCAGCTGTCCCCTGCCCTCCTCGGTTCCAATGCCCCTGTACTCTGATGCACGATCGTTTTCGCCTGCCCGCGGGCCGCCGTCTGGTGTTAGCTGCATCGGCCGACACCGCGTGGCCAATGGAGACTGCAGCCGGGCTTCGGTGTTTTTGCGCTAAAGATTGCCGAACGTGTATGCTCAAAACTATTTCGAACCACCCTACTACGTAGATCATGTAGCCAGAATTTGTTTTGCCAGTTGATGGGCAACACGGGCAATTAAGTCAAAAGGCAGGTAAATTACGAATCATAAATCACTAACCTACACAAATCACTAAATACATAAAAATGAAAGGTAATAAATCACACGAATCACTAAAATCCAAAAGTGGAAAAATAAAGTAGCCTAAATCCAATGAGAAAGCCAATTTCGGGGTGGGTTAGGTTTTTTTGTCTCTGTGTGCATCTTCAATCAGAAACACAAAGCTTCGCCCTTGCAGAATTACACTCAAAACTGGCGCCTGAGCAGCCGTCGGGTTTTCGTGCGCGCAGTACCGGAAATTGGCTGACAGACGCCATTGTCAATCTATTAGGACAAGCATACTGTTGTACTGAAACCAGAAGAGAGGCTGAATTTCAGGTAGTTTCACAACAACCTGCATTAGTCACGTGATCACACAAAATCAACTTACTAATAAAAATGCGATTTGACATCTTCTCTGGCCCTGCTATTATTGGTTTTATTAGTAATAATTCGCTGGTTCGCCAGTTTTTCTTTCAATGTCCGCGATGATTTCGGTGCCTCGGGACGACATGTAATTTCGCGAGATCCATTTCACGAGCAAACATAAAATACTACACGCATAAACTGATTTGTCTATGTGAAGCATTTCATGCGGTAGAAATTTTGTTCGGAGTCAGGGAATATCCATGACTTTAGGCCAAAACCTGCGGTGCCATTCTTCCGTCCTGATCAAAGCTTGCAAGAATCGCGACCGGCTAAAATGACATCCGATAGGGCGCAGATGATGTACATAAAAGCCTTGATGCGGTGAAAGGTACTGCTTGACATTTACATAGAATGTCCGGTACCGCCCTGATGGTTATCTTTGCGAGGCGTGACGATCGGCTCATGTCAAGGCCATAGGGCTGAAAAGTCGCCATGCTTGTCACGGTTTTTCTCCATGATCCCGAATTATGTCACAGTCACAGTCACATGGATAGCCCGGCTGTCAAAGGTCATGGGTATATAAAAGAAATGTGGCCTCTGAATCAAATCTGTTTGTCTATTTGCCTATTTGTCTGATCATCGAGTGCATCTGTATTTGTATTTGTACCCAATCAAGTCTATCTGAAGTCATTTCGGAGGTATAGGATTACCAGACAGCTTAAAGTGGCACTATAACTGTGCCGGAAAAGGATCGTAATATGAAGAATTTGAGGATAAGGATCGGGATTAACGAGGATGAATGCATGATCATATGCATTAAGGAGATGCGTCCCCATGTGACAATAAGAGCGACATTGGTCTTGCGTAATGCATTTATTCTTAGTCCCAGGCAAAAATTACTCACCTTTTCCCCAGTTGTTTGCTCTACGGACCATGCAAATTAAGCAACGTCAATGCTGAGATATTTAATCATATTATTTGACATTGCTCGCAAAATTCTGAATACATCACTAGTATCGCAAACAAATCCAATGACTTTTGTTGCTTTGTATTTCCAATGAATGTTATCCGACTATGTTATTAGGGAGTTTTTCTGTGACCAGAACCCACGGAAAGCAGGCTTGCAGAACTTGTTGGGCGAAATGCAAGCTTCTGCACATCCGATCGCGCAAATAAAGTACATTCTCAGTGGGATCTCTTTCAAATTACGACAGTACAAAAAAGGATTTCAGTCATCTCTAAACTCCTTCGGTATCTCCATCGTGGTGCAGATCACCGACATCGTCTCAAAGTCCGGCTGTTATTGCACGTACATTACAAGGGGCACGCAATCACTCACACGCACCTCAGCAGGGAGGTAGTCGGGGGAGGGGGCATGGGGCCACGCTTCCCCCTGAGCCAAGCGGTATATAACAGATATATAGCGATTTCGCAGGAATACGTAATAGTGATCATATGCATGTTGAAGAAGCGAACATCATATGTTTGCCTGTGCTTTAAACATGAGACAAATTAGACAACGTTGCTGTTTCTTCCTATAAGTTTCGTCATATGCCACTGGCATATGACAAAATTTGACATTTGGCTCCCCCTGAGGAAAATCCTGGCCACATGCCTGCACCTCAGTACACGAAGACAACATTTTTTTCTGTACTCGGTGAAATGTTAAAACTCTGATCAGGTAGCACAACCATAAAAAGACAGCCATTGAACTAATGTACCTAATCCGCCACGGCAGCCAATAAACGGACTATTATCTACAGCCATGCGGATCACCTGGAAATAGACCTAAATGTCCTGGCGGAGAGACAATGTCCCATGGGGCACCAAGGAGGTCACACGACAAACATATCCCATTCAGGGTACGGCTTGTCAGGCTGCCAGCACCCTGCCTCACTGGCTCACGTGCGTTGTAGCCGCAGTGGTGCACGTACTCAGGAGAGGCCGCAGTTGAGCTGTCAGGCCGAGAGTCAGTCGAAGAGTGTCCCCAGTGGAGCCGATCCCCGGCTTGTATTCAGGATCGACAATGAGCATAATGATTCGTGTTGAACGGGAATCGAGGGTCTGTCCTGACTTGTCCCTTTTGCCGCACTTTTTGTGACCCGTCTTCCGTCCATTTCTACGTCCGTGAAAACAAGGTTCTTTTGAAAATTTTTCTGGCTCTTGGCGACACGCAGTCCGAGGAAAGGTTGCAGTCTGATTGCGCGGCGGATTGGTAAAAATGAGCTACCACGCCCTGATGTGAGATTTTCATTTTTTCCTTCGTCTGGAGCTCGTGAGTTTGGCGCCACTAAATTGAAATGTCGTGCTGACTGTTGTCCTGATCCAGTTTCACCACTTTCCGTTCATCGGTGCGGGCCGGCTGCGCCCGACGGTCATCGACGCGGTGATTATTTGTCGTGGCCAGGCCCGGCGTCTGCTCTCGGAGTTTTCGCCGTTTCGCCGTGTCGCGGCGGTCGCCGAGGTGAGTCGGCCGTCCCGTCCGCCACTCCCCCGTGCGATGGTCGTCGGCTGGCCGGCCGCGTCCGCCGACCGGTGCGCTACCGCCACCCGGCGCGGGCCACCTGGTCGGCAGTGCTCACCGATCGGAGCGGGGCCGCCGGGGCGAGCCGAGGAGAAGGAGGCTGAATTTCTCACAACAGTTCTATGCACAGTCAAATGTGGGTTTCGGTGCATAATTAATTGGTAGTGGTTCTTCGTTGTACTTCATTGAAAACAGGCCTCTTCTTGTTTGCTTTAGTCTTGACGCAGGACAATGCAGCTTCTGTTTTATGTGGGTCGTCTCCAAGGTCGTCAAGTTCGGTGCTAGGAGTGTCGATTTGTATTCTTTTGAGAGGGCCATGGCCCAATCAATGTTCTTTTGGGCCCCTCCAATATTGGTTTGGGCCCACCCAATATTTTCTGTTAGTTTTCAAAGGAAATGAATAGAAAGAACGAAAAGAACGACCGCGATAAGAGATACGCAGAAAGTAAGGAATGAAGTCCAAAGCGATGTACATATCTACCTTTCCATCTTCTATAAATACATATATACCTATATATACATAGAAATAAATGCAATTTTTTACTTGATAAATGGTAGCAAAAAAACTTGAAAATTTTCTTCGTCAAAATAAAGTGGACTAAATCCGTTGGGCAGCCCACATTTGGGGGAGGTTAAGTTGTTGGGCCCTCGACTCGGCCACCAATCATTTACAGAAATCGATACCCATATTGGATGCAACAGATCTCACCATCCAACAGCCATATTCACGCTGATAAACAAGGATTCAAATATAGGACTGGTGATACCAATGTTATCCTTTTTATCTGAAATAAATTATTACAAAGTGCAACATTTACAACGTTAATCAGTGAGTGCGACGAGTGGAGAACAAATGCAGAGATAAAAATTTGCCGAGGTACTACGTCCGAAAAAATTGAGCACACAGGAAAAGCTGTTAAAATAGGTCCTGCCTCTACCTGATACGGAAATGAGCAGACACTCTTAGCCTGATACGGTATTTCGCAAAGAAGATAGAAACATAATATTATGATTCCAAATACAATGACTGTTTTTGAAAATTCTTCATTTAATGCTAGCTTATTACTAAAATGTCTCAGCCGCGCTGACACCGCCGCAACTGGTTTCATTTACGGGCTGAGCCACTGACTGACGAAAGGTCTGGATGCACAGGATTGCGTACCGGTGAAGCGGAGGTGAAAGTTTGCGAAAGTATGCTGATGCTCTATTACGGGTGACTTTGGAAAGAAATTAAGATCACTGCTTTGGACGGTTCCGAAGCATATGCTCGAAAGTTAAAAAGTTGTGGTCTTTGATACTACATCCCAATGCTCAAGGTCACGAAAACAGGAATACCTGCTCTTCAGCCATCCACATTGCCCACAATGAACTCATGTGAAGAAAGATTTGTGCTGCGGTTTTGCATTTTTAGTATTTCGTTTGGTCCACCATTTCTACTAGTGGGTGCTGGAGCAATATGCAAAGCCCACTGGCATGTCTATTTTCTTGTGGGGTTTTTGTTGATCAATGTCCAAGGTTTTGTCAACAACTATGTTTCAGGTTACAAGTGGGCTCCTGCTCTAGGGATGGAGAAAAATAAGTTAATGTCAGAGTCAGCACCCCCTGAGAAGCAGCCATCTACAAGGAAAAGAGAGGCGGCTGCACAAGATGGACAGAAACCCACCAAATTACAAAAAACAAAGGTTAGGTAACAATTTTTTTGCATTTTGGGCACATTTGTGCTTGATGTTGAATTTGTCAGAATACATAATGCATGCTGATCAGTGGGACTGGCTGGGTTTTGCAGATAGAATGTGGCCACACTTTAAACGTTTGTGTCAACTTGATTCCAGAATGTTTTGTTTTTTTGTGAAAGTCTTAAGAAATATTTTCTTTAATTTTCCCTTGTCATCCTCATTTAGTTCCAAAGCTTCCAAGAGTTCTGTGTACTGATAATTTCATATCTCTTATCCAGAGGTGATTATCTTGTGGTTCCTGCAGGTGCAGATCGAGGGGGGATGGGACAATGGCTCCCTGAGTCCTGAGAAGGCCCAGGCCAGCTCCAAATGGGCCCCTTTCAGACTCAGAAGTGGCCCTGGAGGGGTACCATGTGAATCTTTGTGAAAATGTGACAGGTTCTTGATCAGTCAGGGGGCCTTTGGGAGGGTTAGATGACCCCTGAGGTGCATGAAAGGCCTCTTGAAGCTCCCAAAGGGCCCCTGAGATCACAAGGACCCCAACATAGCAGATTGCCCGACACTGCCAGAAGGCTCGCAGGCTTGTAAGTTTGCCAAGATGAGGACTGAGTCTCGAGGACAGCATAGGGGTCCCTGGGTGTTGTAAGGGCCCAGATGGGTTTCATGAATGCATGTGAAAAGCTGAAGGTTCCTGATGCAATCAAAGGGCCTCTGGGAGGGTTAATGGAACCCTGAAATGGCAGGATGGTCCTTAAGATGGCCAGAAGGGACCCTGAAACTCCCTAAGGGCCCCTGAGACCACAAGAGGGGCCCCTGAGAAAGCAAGAACATTAGAGGGTGCCAAGCATGGTGTAAGGAGACCCTGGCCAGCCAGAGGGGCCTCTGAACAGGGAGTCATCAGTGACCTGCTCAACATTGAGGAGGTCCAAATGGACTACACTAGTCTTTTTGAGAATCCAAGGAATTCGTGGTACAGTCAGAGGGCCCTGGGAAAGTTGGGCAGGTTCTGAGATGGCAAGATTGGCCCAACATGGCAGATGGCCCCTGAGACTCCAAAAAGGCCTGAGGGCCTGTGTGAGGCGAAGAGGATAAGAGGACCTCTGACACAGCATGAGGGCCCTGAATGGCCAGAGGCCATGCAGGCTTCTGGCATGGACAAGGTCCTCATGAGGGTGCCAGTTAGGCTTCTGAGGCACCAACAGAGGACCTTGGTATGGCTAGAGGGTCCATAAAACTGTCAGGTATACCCCATGTAACAGAGGAAGACCCCTGATACAGCCGTGGATACCTCCGGCGACGTTCAGAGGGCCAATGGCACTGCATGCACAGTGGCTCTGAAATTGCCAAAAGGTCTTTTGGAACTGCTAGATGGCTCCTTAGATGGCAGAAATGTTCCCCAGAGATGACAAGAGGGGCACCTAGAACAACAACGTGTCCACTGAGATTGCTAGAGAAGGACCTTTGAGACTGGTAATTACCAGTCTCTGGCATTAGGGGCCCCTGAGATGACCAGAGGGACTCGTGAAGCTACTAAACCTTGAGACGTCCAAATAGCTCCTGAAACGGCCAAAGGACCTAGAGCATTGGTAGAGGCGCCTCTGTCATGGTAGAAAGAGACTTATAGAGGGCCCTTGTTATTGCCTGAGGGGCTCCTTAGCCAGCAAAAGTCCCCCAGGGACGACAGGAAGGAATCCGAGATGACTGGTGAGTGAAGTGTCCCTGAAACTGAGAGCTGAGTTTCTACATGCATCATAACTGCGCCTAACCTAGTGATCTAGTTGTGGAACATCGTTGTGACTGCCAGCCCGTGACTCCCTGTCTCCTGCCCCATTCAGTGGTTGAGACGTGTGACATCCCTGTGGACGTCGTTGTGACTGGGTGCGGGACGTGCCGTGACGCCGTGCCCTCCGTGCCGCAGGAGGCGGGACGTGCCGTGACGCCGTGCTTCCGTGCCTCAGGAGGCGGGACGTGCCGTGACGCCGTGCCCTCCGTGCCGCAGGAGGCGGGACGTGCCGTGACGCCGTGCCTTCCGTGCCGCAGGAGGCGGAGGAGCCGCCGGAGACGGACTCTGGCTCGGAGAGTCGCGACAGTGGCAGCCGCGGTGTGGAGGGCCGCGGACAGGACACGCCCTCGGCCAAGTCGGAGCGCGAGGACGAGCCCGACTCGGAGCAGGACGACCTGGCGGCCGCCACAGGTGGGCCCCGGAACACCCAGCGGCGAATCAGCGTGGCACAGTTTTGTTCGCTGCCGCAGTCAAGTTCGAGTCGATTCTAGTTGTATTTCGAGTGGATCGAGTCCATCTGTTCCCACGTATCTGCGCGGCCGACATGTTCATCAAAAAAGCCGCGTACAGTATACTGCTTGTTTCTGGTAAGTAATGCCAGTCGTCAGTTCTGCCATCGCCATCCGATGCTTGATTACGTCATTAGGGTGGTCTCCTGCCAGGATTTCACGGCCTGGAGGGGGCGGCCTTCCAGAGCCGGATGCCGTCCGACAAGCTGACCTCTCTGGAGGGCTCCTGTCTGCCGGATATCGCCTCAGGCGCGCCGCAAACACAGAAACTCTACCTCTACCTCCGTAACCGGCTGGTGAGTATCGCCCGACTTCGCTTGCCCGTGTGCCATTTCTAGCAGCTCGGTTGTCCCTTAACCCGTCCCCGACTGGGGGGCAGTTGACTGCCCCACCCCGAGGTTTTTCTGGGATTACGAGAGAACCAACAAACACAGAGCCACGAAACATTGTGTACCTTTTGCTCCATCAATTTTACATCTCGTGTCAAAATTTGACCTCGGGTCACGTCAGGTGCCTGACCTAGGTCAGGTCAAACAGACCTATGTCAAAAAAAGTTTAGCGCCCTCTAACTTTTTCGCAAAACAAGACATCTCGATAACACTTTCAGGGGTTAGTGGTCGTCATAGATGCAACAAATCTGCTATCTCAGATTTTTCGGAATTTTCCGGGCCATTGACCTAAGGTCAAGCCCATTTTTAAGACATCGCCGTTTTTTCGAAAATTGACAGAATATTCCATAACATTTTTGTGGAGTGAAGCAGACATCTAGTTACCGTCATTGGGCAAAGTATCAGTGAGTTCCAGCCGTTGACCTGAGGTCAGGTCACGAATAACTAGTGGGCCAAAATGTACCACCGTCAAAATCGACGATGAATTACTCAGAATGGGTAGAAAATGGCAGAACTAGCTCGCACAGACGTAATTAATACCACGAACTTCAAAAAAATTGAAAAAGTAGTATATTTTGGAAATAAACAGGCTCTCGCGAATAAAGGTCCGCCAACTTTGTAGATTGGTAGCTAATGAATTTTTCTAAAATTTAAGCATGAGAAACCGTGACAAGAACCACAAAGATCAATAAAATTGACTTAGATTGTCTTTTTCGCGAAAATAAAGGAACGCCAAAATTAGTTCCCGTCAATTTGGTACCGCATACGGCAGCGGCGCACACTGACAGCTGGCGGGAGAATTACGGTGTCTTTAACTCAACGTTTCGGCGTATATATTGAACAAATCTGGGGAAATTAGACGTGTATCGGCATCCGCGGACCTTTACTTGTGCGCTGGTGCCTTTACCTATGCGTTATTAGTCGCAGCCCTTAAGATTCAGTCCATTACTCGGTCTCATGCAGTCGGCTATGAGAAAACATATATAGGGCGTAAATTGGCTTACATATTGCCTAAAACTAAAAATGAGACCAGTTTCGAGCTCTACTCGTCACAAGCTTTCCAACGGTATGCTTGTTTTTATCGTGCGACCAACCGTTCGTGAGTTAGAGGGGGGCAGTCAACTGCCCCCCCCCCAGTCGCCCATGTTCGAAACGGAGCGACGGTCGTGCGCGGGTTAATTAAGTCATAATTAACCCTTAATTAATTAAATCCCTTAAGCCGTAAATATGCAATTATTGAAGAATGCTCAGACTTGGACTGCGTTGGATATGCAATGTGTTTTTGCGTTTTGACCATACGCCGGTTGGTTTTCATGTTCTCAGTAATGACAGCTGGCTACTCGTGACCCAGGTGACGCGGACGTGTCCGTGACTGTGGGGCGTCCGTCCCCTCCACTTTTCCCTGCTGCAATGTGACCGTGCAGTATCGGCGGTCCGCAGTTGCAGCTGTGGATCGAGAGTCCGAAGGAGGAGCTGACGTACTCGGCCGCCCTGGCTCAGATCGAGCCGCCCTACAACACCGACACCAACCTCATCCACCGCACGCACGCCTACCTCCAGCGACAGGGCTACATCAACTTCGGCATCTTCAAGCGCGTGCTGGTGAGTCGAGGACGGCCTGACGCGCTGGGTGTCGGTTACTGTGGACTTAACGCTCTTAGCGACTTAGCCAGCTCTCGACTGGTCTCGGCTATTGTTGGAAGTCCTTTGAAGCCGTACCATGATTAGATAGAGCAGTTTCCGTGGGTCATGAAGCCGTGCTATGATCAGATAAAGGAGAAGTTTCCGTTGGTCATAGCATTGTCCCACCACCACGCTGTTACGTTAACGGAATGAGCACAATGTACCTGTGTGCATAACACTGCGATTCGATACTCCTTGAGCACGGTTGTTTTATCATGGCCCCGTAACCTCTGTTATGTAATAGAGGCACCTATCGCCCCTACTTATGAATTCAGAAAGGCTGTCCGGCCCAAACATGCCGTGAATGTCAACATCCGTAAGTGGGAGCTGCCCGACCGGA
Organism: Capitulum mitella; assembly: GCA_030062745.1. Lineage (NCBI taxonomy): Eukaryota > Metazoa > Arthropoda > Thecostraca > Pollicipedomorpha > Pollicipedidae > Capitulum > Capitulum mitella. The sequence goes on from CP099840.1 coordinate 11,204,950, forward strand.
CGCACTCGTGTCGTGTTTCTGTGCGCCGACGGGGCGGGCGGCCCCTGTTCCAGCCGCTGCCGACCGAGAAGAAGGGCCGCGTGCTGGTGATCGGCGCCGGCATCGCCGGGCTGACGGCCGCCAGACAGCTGCAGCAGTTCGGCATGGACGTCTCCGTGCTGGAGGCCCGGGTACGATGCGTGGCTGGAAATTCGGTTTTCATTCTTGGTGTCGAGGTATAATTTTTGTTATGAAGTAAAAAATTATGCGGAGTATTAATACTGCTCTAAGTTGGCATTTTGGTATTAGTCGTGACATCACATCTGCTTGAATGGAAACAGGTGCATGTGCTTGCAGAGTTAGGAATTTGTCGACGTGGTAATAATTTGCTTTTGATGGAGGTACAAGATCACAGTTTTGGAGTACAAAATGTTTTTGGAGTACATATTTTCTGGTGCTCTTCGACGCCAAAAAACAACACCTTTCCCACCCTTGCTAGGATGTGTGGTGCGCCGGCGGCCACCGCTCAGGCCTTGGGCGGGGGCCTGACGGCGGGCGTTTGACGAGTTTGCAGTGCACCCCCGGGCCGTGTGTCCTGTCGCTGTTGTTCCGCGCTCGCCGTTGTCGCCCCGTTCCGACCGTGACGGTCTGCGCTGGTCCAGGACCGCGTCGGCGGGCGGATCGCCACGTTCCGCAAGGGCAACTACATCGCCGACCTGGGCGCCATGGTGGTCACCGGACTGGGCGGCAACCCGATCGCGATTGTCTCCAAGCAGATCAGCATGGAGCTGCACAAGATCCGCCAGAAGTGCCCGCTCTACGAGAGTAACGGCAGCAGCGTGAGTGGGCGCCCGCGGGGACGGCCGGGTTCGGGCCTGGCCTGCGGACTGCAGGCTGCCAGAGGGACGAACAGGAGCCAATCATAAGGACTCATCTTGTTTTATGACATGCTGCTCGTTTTCTGCGTCATTTGTATAGGATGTTTGGAAATGTCTTCCGAAATGGGGAAAAGATCTTCCGAAATAGGGACTTATCTGTGGTATTTGTTTGCAACGTCCTGGAACTTAATGTTAAACCAGTCTTTTTTCTTTGGTGTCGTGAGGCTTGAAAACGAAACCTTGATAGTTATGAGACGACGCGAAGGTATACGCAAAAATGCCAATGCCCGTGTCCTGTTGTGAAATACACACTTATCCTGATCAGTCGTTTAAATCGGTGCATGGATGCGCTGTAGCGCCTGCAATGAGCCTCTCTTATCTTAGTTGAACATACCGATTTGTGTACGTCAGGGTGTGTTTTATGTATCTGTTTTATCAGTCAACATCTTTGTGGCTGACTAGAGTGAATTCACTCTTACACTGTGAGTAGCAGTTTATTATAGCTGGTTTATTGTAGCTATGACAGGTAACCTAAGTGTGGTGTGCCCATACCTGTTCTTCAGGAGGTGCCAAAGGACAAAGACGAAATGGTGGAGCGTGAGTTTAACCGACTGCTAGAGGCGACCAGCTATATATCACACCAGCTGGACTTCAACTACGTGGGCAACAGAGCATTGTCTCTGGGAGAGGCGCTCGACTGGGTGATCAGGTAAGACCCTACATTGCTTTCCTTTCGAGTGGAAAGAATTGGTTTTGTCGAGGCATTTTACCTTCTTATTAAGGCAGCTGATGTTTGTCACTATATGTCACTCTTGTCTGGACTGTGAAAACATTAAGGTTTTTAAAGGTATTCGTGTTACTAAAGCATAGAGTGTAACTCTGATACAACACCTTCAGGGCCATATTTCTCATTCTAGGTTGCAAGAAAAGGCAGTAAAGGACAAACAACTGGCTCACTTCAAATCGATCATTTCGCTGCAGGAAAAGCTAAAGGCAAATCTGCACCGGGTAAGCGTTAAACATCTGCACTAATGCATTGACAGTCTTCCCTTTTGGTCTATTTTCATCAGTTGCAGTCTTTTTGGTAGTCATTTACGATTTTCGTGGCATATGCTGATGTCGCATTTAACAATGGCCAATAGACGTGTTATTAGTAGAGGCAAAGGATGTGCACCACCTGCGTGGCTTTGCCACAGCTGCGTCGGTTTTGTGACGTCTCCCCGCGCCTGGACCGGATACATGACTCTTTCTCCCTGCCGGCACCTGCATGAGCTGGGTCCTCTGCGCCCGGACTGGACATCCCCCCCCCCGGCAGCTTTCCGCCCGGACCGGGCACGTGACCCTGTCTCCCCCGGCAGCTGTCCGAGCTAGGGGACCGAATCCGGCAGCTGCACCACCAGCACAAGAAGCTCAGCGACGAGAAGACGGGCAAGGGCATCACGCAGGAGTTCGTCATCCGCACCAAGCGCTACGATCTCACCTGCGCGCTCAAGGTCGGCACCTCCGCAGACGCTGGGCCGGCGGCCAGTCGCCGGATATCCCCAGTCGGCCGCTGATGTCGTTTGCGGCGCCTGGGCGGGGTTTAGTAGACGGCGGTGTAGATGCGGTCGGGTTAGCGATGTGGTTTGGTTAATGTGGAGGCGTTGTGATCCGGAGGGCTGAGGTCGCTTATCTGCTCGAAAATGGGTTTCATACTTCGATCGCGCCTGAAAGCGGGTCAGTGGTTGATCGATGTTGCCCACTTCGAAAACGCGTGGAGCCATTTATCTTTTGGTGTACGTTTTGGGCTAGTTTTGCGGGAATAGACTCCTGACTGTCTGTGTTTGGATTGCTCCTAGAAGTCACAGGGAAATTATCTGCGACAGGAATGGGACCTGCTGCACGAGCAGCAGAAGGAAATTGAAGAGAAACTTCATGAACTCGAGGCGTCTCCGCCCAGGTGAGTTTTCTGAGTGCCCTCCGTAGGAACCGCCACAGGTCCGCGGCTCGTGGGCTATGATTTACCATTGCTAATATATGCAGTATTTGCCAGTATCGAGTATTAGACAGCGCTAATTGAATGAGCAACGTTATTACATTTGAAAATAGAAATAAAATAGCCTAATGCTTATGATGAGAGAAATCGTCGGGAAAAAATGTGTATATATGTCGGCCTTGGGCCTTCCTCATTACGTACACAAACAAACATTCGGTTCAGATCACAAAGTCGTACGTTTTAAAAAGTATCACACGCTGTTCTCAGGCAGTGCTATTTCGAGGAACTCTATATCGGGAAGAAATCCTAAACATTGTCATATGGGACAGGCTTAAGAAGGCTCCAGGAAGAAGTGGTGTTCAGGGTAGGCTTTAGGTTTCTTATTTGAATAGATTCTGCAATTTTTAATTCAGCGATAGCTGTACAGACCTGGAGGATGGATATTTTGGATGAGTTTGCATCAACGATTTCAGTACAATATGTGTTAGTGGAATGGTCGCCGAATGGGGTGTTGTTTTGTTTTGTTTATGGCATCTCGGATGTGCTCGTTAAAGCACTCCCTACCACTACGCTTCGTCTCTCCGATGTAGGTGTTCATAGTTGTTTTACATAGATTTCAAGTGATGAAGTACACAACATTTTTTTAAATGATCTTTTCCACCAAACCCGCTACGCAGGAATTGTGTGGCCTTTTCCCAGCTGGTCAGGATGGTGGGTCAAGTGCTGGGGTGGTGAGGTGCGCAGCTAGCGTTTTCCCGCTCTTCCAGGCTACACGTAGTGGTAGTCTTGATGCTCTGATCGCTGATGAGGCTTTCATTGAAAGCGTATCATCTATGAACGGAAGACTGGTGTATATAGCATCTGTAGTTCTGTGCCGTGGGTGGATATGGGATGTTTGCGTAAATTGTCTGATGCTTGTTTTGACGCGATACTTACTCTGTTGAACCGTCCTGTGTGGATAACCATTTGATTTGAAGAGACTTTCTCGATTTTGGCCAATCCCCGTGTTGCAGGTGGTTCATCGGATGCAAGGTTTTTCTCTTTCAACAGGTGTGCGTAGAGTACTGACTTTTTGGTTTTCATTGGGTGGGCTGACGTGAATGGTAAGATGATAGGTGCCGCCATAGGTTTGATACAGAATTTGGTGGTGTATCGTCCGGTCTCGTGGACAGCGAACAGGGTGTCAAGGAAGAGAGTTTGGCTGGTGTTGGAATGGTCCGGTCTTTCGATGGGGAACTTAAGAGCGTGGTGGAAGCTCTTGATAAAGTCGAAATAGCGATCCAAAGCCTCGGACCCATGGGTCCAAATCCCTAGAATGTCGTCTATATACCGCAAGTACGTGATGGGTTAGGCATGCTCGGACGTGAGGACCATCGTTTCGATCGCGTTCATGAAGCCAATTGCTAGGGAAGGGGGAATACGGCTACCCGTAGCTATTCCCTCTGTCCGTCTGTAGTAATGCTGACGAAACGTGTTGCCTACTAATGGACGGAATGCGTTCGTAGATCCCTCAAGCAAAAAATGATAAACTTCTTCAAAAACCACGGGCGAAACAAACCGGGCAGTCGCACACAGCAGGATATCCAACTCGTTAAAGGTATTCGTCAGGATCCGAATATCGTGGTTAAACGTTCAGGCAAATGCACAGGCTTTGTCCTTTTGCAAAAGGTAGCATATGTTGGAAAGCCACTACAATAACTTCACAACATGAAACTGTATCTAGGAAACTCACGCCCCGCACAGAAGCCACAATGAAGTTATTTCGGACTGCAGTACTGTATGGACTTCTTAAAATCCACAAACCAGACGTACTCCTTCGACCTGTAGTTTCTGCCTACGGTGACCCCCTAGACAATCTGTCGTGGTTTCTGGAGCGAGTTCTGGCGTTTGTGCCAGCTCATCTCAAAAACACGATTACCTAGATCGCCTTCGCACAGAGTTCCCTGAAGGTATGCCTACTGGAGTCATAGCATTCACAGTGGACTGGCAAACATCTACGGAAACATCCCCAATGCTGAAGCAATTTCCGCCGCGATCGACCTCGTCAAAAGACACCACGACAAAATAAATACATTTCAACTAACCTTCAACGACCTCGAAAAGCTCTTGTCGCACTGCCTCACTAAGGTATTGCCTCACTCCTGGCAATACCTTCTGTGGAGAAGTGTCATTTAGAAAACACTGTGTACTTCATCACTTGTCAACTCTCCAAAACAACTAGGAACACCTACATCGGAGAGACGAAGCGTAGTATTAGGGACCGTTTTAACAAACATATCCGAAATGTCAGAAACAAAAAAAAAACGCCCCATTCGGCGACCATTTCACCAACGCACATTGTACTGAGATCGTTGATGCAAACTCATTCAAATATCCATCCTCCAGGTCTGTAAAGATGTCGCTGAATTAACTTTCGCCCGTATAGGGTCTTCTGCATAACGCGAACTTATAGGGGGGTTGGTTGGTACGATCTCCCCGGCCATTTCGACACCGTGCGTCCTAGAGCGTTGCGGAAAAAGACAGCTTGTCGCACGTGACGAGATCTCGCGACTGTATTTTATCTGTCTGTCTGTCTGTCTGTCTGTCTGTCTGTCTGACATATGGCAGAAATCAAACAGACAGACAGACAGACAGAGAGTCAGATATAGATATATATACGGTATCGCTGTTGAAGGTCTGAGGTCAACTCATGATCTTTCAGGTCGGGCCAGAGGTCAAAAATTAGCAGAAAGTGGTACTTTTCGAGTTGAAGAGCAAATGAACGCCAAAGAATAAATGATGTTGAAACGAAACGGATGTGATCATGTTCTTCAATGAATTATGAGTCTGTCTGTACATGACATGATTGTATTTTACCCACGGACTCTCATCCAAGTAATGCTAGGTCAGTGCTTGTCATGCGGGGTCGGCTGAAATGCCTTCTCGGAGCTGCAGAAGCATTTTTGTAGGTCATAATAGATCCTGAAGTAAAATGCAGCATCTCAATTAACAGGCACGATTGTCGAATAGCACATAAAGGTCATCTTACGCCATCCAAGATCATCTTAGGTCGTCCAAAGTATCTAAAGCAACGGATGTAGAATGGCGTCGGATTAGCTAAAAATCGTAACCTAAATACCTTAAAAGCGTTTTTCGAGTTGATATTCAACACAAAATCTAATTTTCGTCATGCTGGGGTATTGTAGACTCATCACTCCGCGGCCGACGCCGCTCCGTCTGTCGGAGGAAGTCAGGCGTTGACTGCATTGCACCCTCTTTTGATGAAATGAATGACAAATCGTACCAAATTTATATCATTCGGCACCTTTTTCCTATCTCATTCCAAACAATAAAAAGTGACGTGATTTTTCGCCGTAGCTCATGACCCCAATTTACACCCTCGATAATCCCGGTAGTGAGCGTAAGCCTATTGTATACCTAAGCCTAAGCATAATATTACAGAACGAACATTTTGGAGCCAATTGATGTATATTTTATTGTATTTGTGCACTCCAACCGTCTTGTAATGAGACAAAATTGACCGTTGTAAACCGGCCGCGTCGGCGCGCGAAAACGGCTGACATGTTTCTGTCATAACGGTTCTGTGTTAGCTCGTATGAGATACGGAAAAGATGTCTCAGAAGGTACACCAAGTTTCAGGTGGATCAAACAAACTGTTCGGTAGTTATCCTCGAAAAACCTCAGGAGGGCTGCATCACCCCCCCCCCATACGGACAGAGGTTAATAACTGCAGAATCTGTTCAGGTCAGAAGCCTCAAATTTACCCTGAACATGATTACTTTTTCCTGGGACCGTCTAAATCCTGTGCCGTATGACATCGTTAGTATTTCTTTCCGATAGAGTTCCTCGAAATAGTGCTGTCCGAGGACAGTGTGTGATGCTTTTTAAAATGTACGACTTTGTGATTTGAATCGAATGTTTGCTTGTGTGTGTACTGAGGAAGGCCCACGGTCGAAATCCGTATACATTTTTCTCGACCATTGCGTTTATTATAAACATTAGGTTATTTTATTTCTGTTTTCAACTATTTGCCAGTGCCTTCAAGCTTGCATTGTTGTTCCAGAAAGAACGCGAAACTCATGACCCATGGCATGGAATGGAGTTTCATTGGTGTGGTCTAGTCAAGGAATGGTTTTGGAATGTCTTAGTCCAGGCTCCGGACCCGTTTGTGCTGGATACTTCTCTTACGACGAGTCGCGACTGAGTCGGTTTTCCGTCCCGCAGCGACGTCTACTTGTCGTCCCGGGACCGCCAGATCCTGGACTGGCACTTCGCCAACCTGGAGTTCGCCAACGCCACGCCGCTGTCGAACCTTTCGCTGAAACACTGGGACCAGGACGACGACTTTGTCTTCACCGGCAGCCACTTGACCGGTGAGCGGGAACAGCAGAGGAAACACATTGATAGTGGTGCACGGTTGGAAAAGGTGTTCGTTATTGGTGTGGAAGAACACCAAGCAGTCCCTGCCCCCCCCCCCCAAAAAAAAACATTTCGTCCTCCAAAAGTTTGATCTCGTGCCTCCATCAAAAAACTACACTATAGCCATGTTGACAAATTTCTAACTGCAAGCCAATGCCTCTCTCCATTCGGTAAGAAGCATGCATGATATGAGGTCGGAATTACACAGAGAACTCTATCTTAATTAGTATTACTCGATGCAGAAATTTTGTGCTCCAGAACAAAAATTGTACTCTGGCACCAAGAACACAAAAAGCCAAATTTCGGACCCTGTTAAGAGGTGTTAGACGGATTTGGGTGGATTCAAAAGTTTTGCGTTTCATGGCAATGCAGGGGGTTATGCATTATGACTGCACGCCTGCTGCCTGGAAACAGATCTTGTACATTCTGAGGCAGTCTTGCTTTATTTTTGACTGTCCAGAACCCAGCTTGCAGCCACGCATTGGGTCCTGTCTGGCGCAACATCATAAAATACGTTTAGTTGTCTTAAAATGGTTCAGATGAGTTCACCACTTGGTGGAGTTGCCAGCCTAGTGAATTGTGTTACTGTTGACTGACGCTAGCCGAGCAGTGGTCGTGCACGGAGGCTGACGGAGACGTTGCTTGGACGTGTGCCGTCGGGGCCGCTGCCGCACGGGCTGCGGCGCCGCTCACTCTGTCCCCTTTACCGACTGCCACCAGTCAGGAACGGCTACTCGTGCGTGCCGGTCGCCATGTCCGAGGGTCTGGACATTCGCCTGAGCACGGCGGCCACCAAGATCGCCTACGACAACAGCGGCGTCACGGTGGAGACGACCAACCCACGCACCGGCACCACGGCCACGTTCGAGGGTACGTCCGCCCGGCGGCCGGCGGCCGGCGACGGTCGGCGGCGCCGGAGGCTGTCTGGACACAAGTTGGGCTGTCGCGGCTGCTGCGTTAGTCGATGCAGGCACATCTGCGTCACAGAGGCAGTAGTAGGCCAACGCAAAGCAAAAGATTACAAGAATTATGCTGCAACAAAGTTATCGGCTGCTTTTCCCGTATTAACGTGTGTAGTCAGGAACTTTAACGAGACGAAATGCGCTAAACGGGCTTTGTTCGCATGCTTGCACCTGTAAGCCCCTCACCTGAAGAAGAACGGGTTGTTATTTTTTGCTCCATCAAACTCTTGAACTAGTACTCTCGGGCCATATCCATCGTCAGAAATGGTCTTTTACCTCGGCTGTGACTGCCTCTGACTGGATTCCCTGTACAGGTGACACTCTTCTCTCCATACTGCCCCTCGCTTTGACTGGACTTCCTGTACAGGTGACGCTGTTCTCTCCACACGGATCCTGCCTCTGACCGGACTCCCTGTGCAGGTGACGCTGTTCTCTCTGATCCTCTGACCGGACTCGCTGTACAGGTGACGCGGTTCTCTCCACACGGATCCTGCCTCTGACCGGACTCGCTGTACAGGTGACGCTGTTCTCACTGACCCTCTGACCGGACTCGCTGTACAGGTGACGCTGTTCTCTCTGATCCTCTGGCCGGACTCGCTGTACAGGTGGCGCTGTTCTCTCTGATCCTCTGGCCGGACTCGCTGTACAGGTGACGCTATTTTCACTAACCCTCTGACCGGACTCGCTGTGCAGGTGACGCTGTTCTCTCTGATCCTCTGGCCGGACTGGCTGTACAGGTGACGCTATTCTCACTAACCCTCTGACCGGACTCGCTGTACAGGTGACGCTGTTCTCTCTGACCCTCTGACCGGACTCGCTGTACAGGTGACGCCGTTCTCTGCACGCTGCCGCTGGGCGTGCTGAAGCAAAGTTTCGCGCCGGCCGGGGTGACGAACGCGCCCCGCTTTGAGCCGCCGCTGCCCGAGTGGAAGGCGTCCGTCATCGATCGGCTCGGCTTCGGCAACCTGAACAAGGTGGTGCTCTGCTTCGACCGCATGTTCTGGGACCCCAACTCGAACCTGTTCGGCCACGTCGGCAGCACCACCACCAGCAGAGGTCAGTAACCTGACAGCGGATAGTGGCCTGTGTGTTGTTTGCTGGTCAGGTGTGGAAGAGGTGTGATGCATTAAATGCTGATGTCATGTTAATTCGGGGAACCTCAGATTAGGCATCTACCCTATTGTTGTTTTTATTTTGAACATGGAGCCTAACAGGTCCTGTCCATTTTTTTACTTCGTTAAACCTGACGTGGCTGTCTTTTTGCAAACAACGGGTTTGAGTTGTATGGTATGCCATGATGAGGACATGTACAAGTGTTCTTTACACGTGTGACATAGGGCTCGTTTCGTCAGTCACACTGATAAAACACATGTGGCTATTAAATCCCGAGTCAAAAACTGGGAAGTTTACGCAGTTAAAGCACACACTCAATCATTTATCGTGTCATTGGCGGTGGAAAGAGCAAAGCGAAGGTTAGTTACATGACAGTGGACCTGAAATTTGAAAGGAATCTGCTTTCCGATGAAAAGCAGAAAGAGAACGCGAGTCGGTGCTCTGTAATCGTTGCTCGGCACGGGAGCTGTTTCTGTTCCGGAGCCTGTACAAGGCATCGGTGCTACTGATAACCCCTTTATCGATGACCGGCAGGGGAGCTATTTCTGTTCTGGAGCTTGTACAAGGCACCGGTGCTGCTGGCGCTGGTGGCCGGCGAGGCGGCAGCCATTATGGAGACCGTCACGGACGCCGTCATCGTGGGCCGCTGCATCGCCGTCTTGAAGGGCATCTTCGGCACCAGCGGAGTGCCGCAGGTGGGCGACGCGGCGGTTCTTGGCATTCGGTGGTTTATCACGACAAGGTTTAGTGTGTAGTGAAGAGCGAACTATACATCCCCATGCGGGATTTGGAACTGTGCAGCAATGAAGCCGCGGATGCCCTTCCTTCCTTTTAATTTCTACACACAGAGCACAAGAGATAAGCAAAACTTCCTCGAGGTCGCTTCGAGTAGCGCGTGCCTCGACTGGGTCCGACTCCAGTCGAGGCTGCCGATCGTCTGACCCCGCTCCAGCGTTGGCCGTCCCTCGTGCCGGCCCTGACCGGCGCCGCCTGCTCCGACAGCCGAAGGAGACGGTGGTGACCCGGTGGCGGGCCGACCCGTGGTCGCGCGGCTCCTACTCATTCGTCGCCACGGGCAGCTCCGGCAACGATTATGACGTCATGTCGGCGCCCGTGTCGCTGCCGACCCAGGAGGGCCAGACTCCGGTGAGTGGCATCACTATCCCGACTGTGACGTCATGCATGGATGTGGTTTTTGGAAAATGATTGTGGGTTTCCAAAAAGCGTATGGGGACATCCATACATTGCATATCGGGGAAGGGGAGGGGTTGTGACAGGCGTTTATGCCTAAGTTCAGAGAATTGAATTAAAAAGGTATATAGAACAAAATAATATGAAAGCTATATATAGTGCGAGGTATATATGATAATCTAAAACGTATTATATATAGGTATTATATAAGGTAAGGGAGGCGAATAGCAGAAAGATGTGTTACGTAAATCGTAAATGGCGTAAAATGGCGGCGACATCCTTAAAGGGAATATATCTGCTTTTTCTGTTACCCCAAAAACACACTCCACGAGAAATGTTTAAGATTGGTTATGAATTGTCATGTGAATGAAAAGTGCATTTTGGTCATCTTAGAGCAATATTTCACTTATTTCAGTTATTGCATTGATCGACATTGCTATCATTAGGCGAAATACAATAACACAGTATCAGAGAAAGGAACCAATCAGCGAGCAGAAAATGCGTACGTGCGTAAACCTTCCCGGTGCGTACTCAATATTCTGCCTTGCTGCACCAGACGCAGTTAGAAACTGCAGCTTCGATTGTTTTTACATGGAACACCAACGTATTTCGACCTATCCACGTAACGCGTACCTGCAGGGGAATTCTTGGAAGTGCGGCGGTACTTGCCTGAACACATAATGGCTGCGTTCATAAATTCGATGTTTGTCAGCTACTGTCAGCTTCGACATCGCTGAGGTTAACGATGTTCTAACACATTTTATCGGTGATTTCAGTGATGAAAAGAAATTATGGTTAATAGTTTAAACTTGGGCTGCCAGCCAGCGTAATTACCCCAGTAAAATATGAGCTAACGAGAGCAAGTGGACAAAAATGAATGGCACTTACGTTTCGATGCATAAAAATGTCCCCTTCAGTCGCACGTGTACAGTCAGAAATCACGATTTGAATGTATACACAGCCTTTAATGAAGTACCTTGCTCCAGAACCCAGCTTGACATAATTTTACTTGAAGGGTAGTGGGGCAAAGCCATTACTGGGTGGCCGTGGGGTAAGTAAGCTCCGATTATTGCTGATAAAGTTTATCTTAGGCTGTTTACGTCATGTGCCTGACAATATAACTACATTTCAATATTTAAACATGGTTTAAGTTGTGGGTGCCGAAGTCGAATTGTGGGTGTCCATTTCAACTTTATGGGTGCCGGGACGCCCTTAAAGAGATAGGAAGCCACACCCCTCACATCATGTCGGCGCCCGTGTGGCTGCTGACCCAGGAGGGCCAGACTCAGGCGAATGACTTCGCTACTACCACTACGGCGCTAACAACTCATGCTCAACCACAGTATCACTACTAACACTGTGGCGCTGACAGCCGACACCGGCTGTGGCAGTGTCGGCCGACCACACGTCCGTCCCGTTTGATCCTATCGCAGCGGTTGATCCAATTTTGCAGTTCTAGTCCTCACATGGGTGGCTCAGGTGAAATGACGTGTATGGATAAAAGCGACAGAGTAATCCGTCTGCAAACTTTGCTGAACCACACATCACCGTTTTGCTTGATTAGACGTCTCGCGCAGGCGTAACCTTAACTGCCCTCGAGTGCCCTCTCACCGTGTGCGTTTGTGGTCCGTTGGGCCGGCGACCAGTTGCCGTGCGTCTGCGGGGGTGCCGGTGCGCCGGTGAGCGGCGCCGTCTGACCGCCGTCCGTCCGGCAGGGCAAGCCGCGGTTGTACTTCGCCGGCGAGCACACGGTGCGCAACTACCCGGCCACCGTGCACGGCGCCATGTTCAGCGGACTGCGGGAGGCCGGCCGCATCGCCGACAACTTCCTCGGCTGCCCGTACGGCCCCCGCGTCTGAGGCGGCTCCGTGCGGATGGTGCATCTGAGCCGGCTGGCCCGCCTGTGGCGGCCGGCCGCCCGTCCGGAGAGCTTCTCAGAGGCTTAAACGTGCCAGGAGTCTGCCCGACGCGCCAGGGGTCATCACTGGTCGGGGCTGCTGCTGGCCGTCGCGTGCGGGAGTGCCGCGTACGGGAGGCCTTGTGGAGAAAACGCCGTGAACGGCTCTCGGCTGTCGACGTCGCGTTCGCCTCATTTTCTGCCAGAGGGTGAGTGCGTCATCCGCCCGTACGTGTCTCTCAGGTGGTGTGCATTTACATCTCGCGGAGGCTCGGTCCAAGCGAGAGAGAATCTGAGAATTTGAGAAAGAACTGGGCACAGCGACGCACCTCGTCGCGTCACGTTTCCTGCACGTTTGTGGGAGCCGCAGACGGACGTTGTCTGCGCCCGGGCCGCCGGGGGGGGAGGAGGGGGGACACCTCGGGGCCGGTGGACGGAACGTCCTGCTCCACCGTGGTGCTGCGGTGCCGCCGCTCTCCCCGACGGCGCCTCGGCCCGCCGGGTGACCTCTGCTGACCCGCCTCGGCCCGGTACGTGACGGCGGCGCCGACCGTGCCTGGCCGGCGTGTGCGGGCACTGGTGACTCCCGGGCCGGCGGGCGCTCTGGGACTCCTGTGTCCGGCGGGTTTACAGGGGGTTTACCCCTGCCGGCGAGTCGCAGCGCCCGGCCGGCGCCCGTGTGCTGGCCGACGCTCGTGTGTGCTTTGTATTGATGTTCAGGCGTTAATGAGGAGCCGAAGTTTCTGTCAGCTGTCGGCGGTTCGCAAATGTGCACATGTCCATCAGTTACGCTCATCTTTTCACTAGCGTTGAAGCAGCGGTGATCTCGCGTGACACTCAATGACTGCTCCATTCACGCTGTCGTCTGTATGCCTGAGTTTTGCTGCCCATTGGTGGGTCAGACGCAGATTTTACATTCATTAGTAGGCCGCTAGAACAAGGTATTTCGTATGTGATTTATCTTAGGTGTCCATGCCACTTGCTCTTGTCATTCGCGATATTCCTGCATTGGTACTCTATTGGTTGTAATAGTAGACCTCGTGAAGGAGAAAGATTTGCGGCAGTTTTCCCTCTGTTGGTTGTAATAGTAGGTCGTGTGACGGAGGATGCATTGTAGTAGACTTCCAATCAGGCGCATGTCGCTCGTCACGTGTCTGAGACTTTCATGCGTAATATACTTGGCGTTTTCGCCATTGTGTGTGTTGCTTCAGCTTGGCTCCAGCTTTTATGATGCGTGGATCGGGCGAACACGGGACAGAAATTGCGTCGGCTTCCTACAAATTACCGTCCCTTCCTTCCCGTCCACCATCTGTTTCTCTTCGTGCCAGTGGCGACGGGTACGATATGAGTGGTTTCCCAAAGACACCTTGCAGAAAGGTCGATACATGACCAGGAAATAAAATAAGTCACTTCATGGCGTATCGAGGTCACGGACATTTCCCATGTTTACCCTGAAGCCGGGTGCCATGACCCTCCGACGCCGTCAGAGCAGCTCTTAGCCACCGTAGTAGTTTTAGTTCATTACAGCCTTTGTGTGGGCGCAGCTGCAAGGCACTGCCTTTCTAAATTTCTCTGGCACCCTTTGATCGTAGCGAATGATGTATCCTGATGAGCGAGCTGCTAAACATGACCTTGCGTGACGAGCAACGTTATTGCGTGCTTCTGCTCCCAGTTGCGCTGTTGTCAGCTATAAACGGGACGCAGTGTAGCCCATGGGATACCACCAGAACTTACGTTTTTCCAGCGCATGCCTGCGTGGGCTGAATGTGACGCGCAGCAGCAGCGTGATGGACTCACGGGGCAGCAGTGTATTTACTGCCTTCGCACGTTCGTGGGGAAAAACTACCGGGAGACACGTGACAGAGCCGATGGTCGGGGCGCAGCAGATGTTGGGCGACGGACGAATGCCTGCACGCTCAGCATGGCCCTTGGGCACCGTACTGCCCAATCCAGACCTCAGTGTCGGCCCGCTTAGACGCATGACTCACCCCTTTTTTGCCGCGGAACACGCTGGCGAGTTGTCATGCCTTGCAGACGGCATGGGATCACGACTTTGACAGAAGCGTGTGGAATCCAGCGCCAGTTAACGAAAATACGTAATGAGCAAGAGCGTTTTTTTCAGAAGCCATTCTGCCCAGATATATTTCACCAACAGGGTACGTCATAACAGGCTTCTTGACTGTTACAGACTTCGCAAGCCACGGCAGTTTTTTGTCAAATAACGTCAAGCACTGGAGAGAAAATGTTACAACATTGCAAAGATGTTGACTGCATTAATCTCAATGCACGTCAACCAGCGCTGCCAAAACACTGGTTACGATCATCGAAGGCGGAGCAAGGCATACAGGAAGATCGTGATAAACGGTCACATACCGATACTTCTGCGGAATGAATGCGAATAGCTATACCGTGGCTCTTAAAAGGGGTTCCGATGCCATTACGACTGGATGCATCATGTCGTGCGTGTTCCAGCCGTTCTTTGACATAATCTAAAATGATGAAGACGATATGTATGCACACTTAACACCATTACATCAGTTTCCATACACCACAGTTAAAGCACATTCAATCCTTCCTATGCTTATCTGAAAGCCAAACCGCACTGGTGAAAGAAGTTCATGCTGACTGAAGACAGAAGCGGTCTTTGGGACACAAAAATGGATGATTCCAAACGCTCTGTCAGCTTCCGATTCGGCGAAGTAGAGACAGCGTCGAGATTCGGCTACAAAGGAAATGTGGCCACCTGATTTATGTTTCCCCGACTTCCGTCCGAGGTCCAGCCTGATTTGAGCAGAGGCATCCAAAGAGACTGCAGAGGAGGGTGGCTGTTAACCGTGTCCAGCATTTGGTGACGTCCACTCTTATGACCACCTCGGCAGTCGGACAGTACTGGCAGCCTGCTCGTTCCGTGGCTCTCAGGCGTGGTGGAGCCCGCTCGGGACGGCTTCGCCATGCTTCTCAGTACCTGCCCGGTCCGCGGTCGCCGCCGTCGCTGCGACATCGCAGTTATCGGGGCTTCTCAAGTGGTCTGCATCTCTCCAGTGCCGAACGCCACGCTGAAGCGATGACTGCTGCCGCTCCTCTCGTGCACTACGTCTCCCGTCCCGGAGTCAACCCAGCGTGCTGCTCGTGTTGACGCTGGTGTTGGTGCTGGTGCTGGAGCCGGTGTTGGTGCTGGTGACCGTGCTGGTACTGGTGCCGAGGCTGCTGCTGCCGCCGCTGGTGCTGCCTCCCCTGTTGATAGCGTCTGTGCCGCTGCACATAGTGATTCGATGCCGCAGCTGACGAAGATGCTGGTGCTCCTGCGGCCGCTGCAGCCGCGACCTGTCGGACCGTCCCACCGTCTCGACCGTTCATTGACCAGTCTCGGTGTTGTAACACCGCTCAGCCGCTGAGAATGGTGGGCATTGGCCACTTCGGCCTATCAGCTGTTCGTCTCCTGCTGTTGGCATTTGCGACAAGTCGCTCAGAGGCCGTTTGCTGCTGTTTGTGTTGATGACAAGCTGCAAGTGTCTGCTGCTGTTTGTGGTTTTGCTGAGCCTCTCAGTCGCCGTTTTCTGCTGTCCTGCTGTTTATGCAGTTTGCCGTCTGCGTTATCGACGAGCGGCTCAGTCGCTGTCGTCGTCGTCGTTGTTACGGTGCAGCGGCCGCCTGCTCTCCTCGTCAGAGCCGTAGATAACGTCCTCGTCCGAGTCATTGATCATGGAGAACGCCGGATTGTCCTTGACCACCCGCGGCTCTGAGGGAACGCGGCGCCGAATAAGTCACCTGTTAAACTGCGTGAGGCACGCTTTGCGAGGGGATAGAAGATTTTTTCGAGCATGGCAATTAACAGAAAAGGTTTACCTCGAAGCGGACCAAGACAGACCTGCGGATCATTCAGTTGCACACCTCGCTAGAGTGGCGCATGAGTCATACGATTTTCCACAGCGTAAGATAGGAATATAAAAACCAGCGGATTTCTGTGTTTACGCGGGGGCGCTGCCGATTTTTATCAAGCCATAATATTTCACCTTTAGAACATGTTCTGGGAAGCTAGCTGTGCCAAAGGATGCCCATCCTTAAGAAACTTTTGAAAGCGCAACGATATCCGCAACACAAGTTTTAACTTGAAGCATTTAGCAAAAAGGCAAACGACAAAACGCGTTTTGTAAACGCTGTACTACGGGGTGTTGTTATTTAAACACAACGAAGATGTCTTTAACACAAGTTTATCCCCAACATTTGAAATGAAGACGAATCTTCGGCATGCATTACGCAACGTCGCGCGCCGGTACTGAAGAATCGTCACATGTGATGGGAGCATTGTCATCGTGATGCCACGTACCTCCCGGCCGGTCGGCCGACGGCGGGGAGAACATGTAGGCCATGCAGAAGACGAAGATGTTCATCAGGCCGTAAATGGCCAAGAACTGCGTAGATGACGTGTATGTGGTGGCCAGCGCCGCCGAGAAGCTAAGGCTCACGCGCGATTGGTGGAGCCGGTGAGTCGTCAGAACGAGACTGACCACCACCATGATTACCATGGAAAGCGTTGTCACTTTAAGTCGAATTCCTGAAATAAGCCGTGTTTATGGTAAACGTATTGCGACAGATCTGCATAGGACAAGCAGAAGCCATGAACCTTGAAAAAGCGAAGTCAGACGAAAATAACTGTAATCGCAAACATAGTCTTTACAGGACTGGATAAAGTTCCGTTGAAATGCTGCAGGTCTATTGGGAAACAAACGTGTCAAAGCTGAATTTAATGGCATACACCTCACCAAGATATGGCATGGAGCGCAGATCGCTGTAGGCGCGTAGGATGAGTATCAAAACGTACAAGACGTACACGCCGGCCAGGACATAGAAAAATGTGTCGACGCTCTGTAAAATAATAGATCTGTCATGAAGAAACGAAGGCCGCTGTCTGCGGACGTGCGTAAGTATATTACCAAGAAGGTGGAAAGGTGGAAATAAAGCTTTGCTCATATTCATTGTTCGTCATGATCCTGACACGTCATGCCATGTTCTTAAAGACCGTCGCCGTTTCAACCACAGACACGCCATGCATTTTGAAACAATGTGGTTTAAAGAAAAGAATAGCCACCAACAAACTAGCGACCTCCTGACGGAAATATGTCACTGTTTTCATTTGTCAACTGCTCTTAAAGAGTCAAGTGTATAGCCACCACCACGCCACTGGTGACGTAGCCGTCACGGTGTTCCTCGCTGTTGACATGTCATGACCTGGAGCGGTCCCAGCTCGCTGCCGATAAAAGTCGGGTCCCGCAGGCTGTGGTAGCCGCGCCACGTGATGAGTACGGTGGCCAGCAGCCACATCAGCCCGACCAGCAACAGCTTTGGCACGTAGAACGTCAGCCAGCCGCGGCTCGTCTGCCGGCAGAGGGCGAAACAGACGGCCGGTTCACCTGTGAACCACACGGGGTTCACGGGCTGACACGTCAGCGACGCCGCGCCGGTGCCTGTCGCCGCGAAAGCTCCAGAGCGCTGAAGAACTGCAATGATACTTATCGACCAAGGGGTTGGGTATTAGCGCCACGTTAACTATTAACTTACCTTCTAGTTACGAGAGTTGTTTTTTTCCCGGTAAAACGTCAGAGCTCGGAGAAAGTAAATCATCAACCCGTGGACAACACAGCCTTAAAAACCTTAACCCGTCCCCGACTGGGGGGAGCAGTTGACTGCCCCCTCCTGAGGTTTTTCTGGGACTGCGAGAGAAAGAACAGACACAGAGTCACGAAACTTTGTGCACCTTTTGCTTCATCAGTTTTACATCTCGTATCAAAATTTTGACCTCAGGTCAGGTCCGGTGCCTGACCTAAATGAGGTCAAACAGACCTATGTCCAAAAAAGTTTAGCGCCCTGTGACTTTTTCGCAAAACAAGATATCTTCATAATACTTTCAGGGATTAGTGATCGTGATAGATGCAACAAATCTGCTATCTCAGATTTTTCGGAGTTTTCCGAGTCATTGACCTAAGGTCAAGCCCATTTTTAAGACATGTCGCCGTTTTTTTCGAAAATGACGAAATATTTCATAACATTTTTAGTGTGGAGTGAAGCAGACATCTAGTTACCGTCATTGGGCAAAGTATCATTGGCTTCCAGCCATTGACCTGAGGTCAGGTCACGAATAACTGTAGTGAGCCAAAGTGTACCACCGTCAAAATCGACGATGAATTACTCCGAATGGGTAGAAAATGGCAGAACTAGCTTGCACAGACGTAAGTAATACCAGGAACCTCAAAAAGTTTGAAAAAGTAGCATATTTTGAAAATAAAGTCTCTCGTGAATAAAGCTCAGCCAATTTTGTAGACTGGTAACTAATCAATTTTTCTAAAATTTAAGCATGAGAAACCATCACAAGAACCACAAAAATCAATAAAATTTACATGGATAGGCTTTTTTTGCGAAAATAAAGGAACGCTAAAATTGGTTCCCGTCAATTTGTGACAGCATACGGCAGCAGCGCACGCCTAGCAGCTGCCGGGAGAAATGCCCTGTCTTTAACTCAACGTTTCGGCGTATATATTGAACAAATCTGGGGAAATTAGACGTGTATCGACATCCGCGGACCTTTACTTGTGCGCTGGTGCCTTTACCTAAGCGTTTTGAGTCACAGTCCTTGAGATTCAGGCCATTTCTCGGTCTCATGCAGTCGGCTATGAGAAAATATGTATATAGGGCGTAAATTGCTTACATATTATCGAAAACTAAAAATGAGACCAGTTTCGAGCTCTACTCGTCACAAGCTTTCCAACGGTATGCTCATTTTTATCGTGCGACCAACCGTTCGTGACTTAGAGGGGGGCGGTCAACTGCCCCCCCCCCCAGTCGCCCATGTTCGAAACGGACCGACGGTCGTGCGCGGGTTAAGGTTCGAGCAGACTGCTCACATGCCGTCGTCTGTCGGCAACATAAATCCCACAGACGTGTTAAGCTGCTTCATTATGGTACCGTCCTTTTCATAAAGACAGCGACCTGAGATAATGACGACTCCAAGGGGCGTTTAAAAAGACAGTGTGAGTGGCTACAGCCAAACAGCCTACTTAAGAATACACAGCGCAATACCGCCATCGGCTCCTGATGACTAAATTCCATGAAGTCGAAACGGCGCTTCCATTTGTGCCATTCGGAAAATCGTAATTGAAGCAATGGAGGAAGGCCGGGGGGACAAAGAATTCTGCAGCAATGGTCGTGCTTCGCCTTTACATGGATAGTAAATGTGGTTGTTAAGACCAGCCAGCTAGTGGAAGTCGTCCATTTGCTAATGGGTTACGTAGTCTTTCAAATGAAGAATACTTTTTACTATTGTCATTTCCACAGAGTCTTGAACTACAGCCATTTACAAAGCCTCCTTGATACGAGCCGGCCATGTGTTTTGCCATTTCGCATGAAAGTAACATTACTGATCACGTGAGGTTCCAGTTAAAAGGTACCGAGAACGATGGGAGAACAAAAGAAACAAAAAAAAAAATAATTGTCGACAAGACGTAAGCGCAAATGTCAATGACGATGGCATAGCGATGGAGATACGCAGACCCCCAGACCTGGCCACACTGCGCCTGTTGGGGGCCACTGTATTGACCTGCCTCAGGCAGTGGAGGACTGCCTGAGGCCGTGGAGGACGGGGCCACTGCACTGACCTGCCTGAGGCCGTGGAGGACGCAGAGCCAGCTGAGCAGCAGAGCGCAGACCAGCGTCACCTGCAGCACGGCGTCCAGCAGCTGCGGACTCACAGAGTCGCAGAGGAACAGCAGCGGGAACAGCGGGTCTGCAGCACAGCGGTATTGGTCACCTGCGGACTTGAGTCACCCACACAGGAACAGCAGCGGGAACAGCGGGTCTGCAGCACAGCGGTATTGGTCACCTGCGGACTTATAGTCACCCACACAGGAACAGCAGCGGGAACGGCGGATAGGCGAGTATGGGAGCGGTGGCAAATGCCAACCAGCTCCAAACCAGCATCGAGAAAGCAGCTCTGACTAGCATCAAAGCCGACAAATTATCAGACATCGCAAAGAAAGATGAAAAAATCTTGTGAATAACGCCAGTTTTATATAGTATTCTATCCATTGCACTTGGCGTGGAGTGAAAACGATTTCACTAGATCTTCAGCAAAACAGCATACATCACACGGCGATTCAAAGCACGGTTTCTCTAAAATTTTTGTATCTAAAAATCCAATATAAAAAGTTGTAAAAAATCCAGACGATCAAACACAGTGTGCAGTCAAAATCACTGTGACAAGCATATGGGCAATTAAGTTCAGAATTACACCGACTATCATGTCAACACTTATATCCAACAATGCCAACCACGACAATGTTTGTGGGCGCTACTGGCTATGATCGTGGCGGCTGTGATCAGTTCTGTTACAGAGAGGCGACGTACTGTTGTGCGCCACCAGGAGCGGCAGCAGAATCGCCGTCCACCTTTGCTCCAGGGACCAGTCTTGGACGGAAAACCGCCTCAGCGAGATGCCGAACCAGCACTGGTGGCAACCGAAAACACTCTCGAAGATACTCCCGAGAACTCTCTTGGGAACACTCCCGAGAATACTTCCGGGAACATTCCCGAGAGCACTCCTGAGAACTCTCCGAATAAAACTTCCGGGAAAGTGGCACAGATGATATTCCGCTCGCGTTTATGGCTATGCTTGTCTGAAAACTGAAAGACACGTTTTTTCTTTTGCTTCGTATGGAAGCTTGCACTCGATCCATTTGATGTCAACCAGTAAACATTTTTCGGGATGCAAATAACGTTGTAAAAAATCTGTGACTTCAGAATTTAACGATCGCCTTTGTTGCGCATGAAGTCAGGATCTAACGAGTACAATACCAGTTGCCTTCGCCAGGAGAGGAAGAAGAAAAAGAAATGTTTAGTTACCGAAACGGAGAAGGAGGCCAGCAGAAATATAAACCGAAACCAGAGCTCCAGCTGCGTGAAGGTCGGTTCAAAACTCTGAAACTGTTCAGCGAACAAAGTTATTGAGCTACGGAGGACAAACGTTTGGCTACAGTAGTGTTCAAAATTTTTATCTTAATGGAACATCAAGAGAAAAAATCGCATTGACTTGCGACTTCCCGCAGTGCCACTTCCATTCAAGGTACTGTTAACCAGACCCATGCTTCGTCAAGAAAACGCAAGAAGAGAAGTGACAAACTTGATCGGATTTAATATAATTCAGTGAACATGTAAACCACCTAGGAAAAGGCAAACCCATAAACTGGCCTGAAATATGATGTCTTTGACAGAATATCGCTTGTCGATGTCTTCTAAGCCATGGAACCGCAAAACAATGAGGTAGTTTGTAAAGCTCAGGTACGTGAGATGAAGAAGGGAGACCGGGTCACACTTTTTGTCGACGCACTGCAGGTGTCTGCTCCTAAAAAAGGTGCATCGGAGATAACGATCAGTGGAATGAAGCACATCTGCGGGCACCAATGCTGGGTGATCAGTTGACCCAGCTGATCACAAATGTCAGTCAAAAGGCATCCATGTTGAAAAGAAATTGGCTCTTACATCGGAATGGAAGAAAAACGCCGGAACGAGACGATTGTATAAATCAGGCAACGTGCTTCTTACAGAACATAGGTTATTCACTTGAGCTGTAAAATCGTATGTCAAGCATGATTCAAATCCCGACCAACCTGTTGAAAAGCTGATCCCCTTTGAAGACCTGTAACTTCTCATGGCCCTCGGAGAGACCTTCCACGTCCACTGCGATCGTGAAGCGCTTGTCGAACGTCTCATCTGTCGGAGCACCAGCAGTTAGTGTCATGTCAGTTTAGCCATCTTATATGCGATTATTGGAAAACGTTCTGTAAAACGTCCGTCTGCCCATCGTCTTAGCTGCTTGCATTTGGCCGTCGCGTTAGGTGGATGAACTGACAAACTTCACCCAACTTGCTTAATGTGCTGATAAGAAGCTGTTGATTAAATGCTGAACAAGCCACCGGCTCATCTGCACGGCTACCACCTACAGCGAGGGTAGATTATGGTCGAAATGTAATTAACGCGTTAAACAATCGGGCTCTTACGCGAATGCACAGCATCTTTTGCAGTGAAATCTAATGGAGCAATATTCGAATTTTGCCCGTGGCCGAAAGAGCAGCATTTTTCGAGTGCTTTGTGGCGAAAAGCCCGACGAATCCAAGTTGTGATCCACATTCAGTCCAGAATGACGGACCAGTTGACCCGCCTTCCGCGGTTGACCCCGACTGGATTCGACCACCCACCAGCGCCGCTGCCGACCACCACCACCGCTCCGAGCCAGAGCTGCTGCGAGTAGCTGGTCACGCCCGGAGACTTGACCACGAACGGGCCGGACGCCATGCTGAAGCCGCTGGTGCGCGTGGGCAGCTCGGAGGCCTTCACGGAGCTGGTGGACAAGCCGGCCGGTCCTGCCGAACGGAGGGTGACGCCATCATGGTGGGGAATGACGTCAGAACTGTGGAACTCGGGAGGGGAAGCTGTGCTGGGGGAGCTGGCTGGGGCAAGGTGTGTTGTCAGCAGTCACGTACCTGCCATGCCGATCAGGATGATAATGAACAGCGACAGAAAGAAGCCAGCGAAGACGAGGACAAAGTCCCTCTTGTGCATGGAGTACAGCCTCATTTGTAGAGACCTGGAAAGTCGTGGATTGAATAGACACGGATCAGCGCGATTTTTTTTATTGTTCTTGACACTTGTTTTTCCCTTGTTTGTGATTTCATTTGATTATGAACAACCAGGTGCTTTCCTTTGCAATGTCACGATTTATCTGTTCGACGTCCTTATCCCTGTACAACACAACCGTGTCACATCCAATATTCACATGCACAGCATAGCGGCACCCTGATGGACGCTTCGCCCAGCACGCCCCTCCCCACCACGAGCCAGCGCCGGACCGAGCGGGGGCGCCGCTGGCCGCGCGGGCGGCCTCACCTCTCGCAGCGGTCGTGGTGGTAGGCGGGCGCCAGATGGCGGCTGAACTGGCTGAACACGTCGCCGAACTGGGCCAGCAGACCGCGCAGGCCGCGGCCGCCGGCCCCGGCCGAGGACCCGTGGAACGAGTAGCCGTTCTCCATGACGTCCCGCTGCGGCGACGACGGCCGACGGCGCTGGCGGCGATCGATGGCCGCCGGCCCACTGCCGATCTGCGCGCGCAGTTGCGCCGCTGCCGGGGTCGGAGTCGGAGTCGGAGTCGGAGTCGGAGTCAGAGTAGCCGCCGGCGCGGCGCTGGAGCGTGACGTCAACAGTCGGCGTGCCGCCGAATGATTTTTTTGCAGGCCTCGGTATCTCCGCGGGCGGCTCCGACGCTCGTTTTTCGTTAATGCGTTTCGATCCGGCTACCCACGAGCAGACTTTGAACAGGCCCGGGCCGGAGCGCGGGAATTTCCCATTGACGGCGACAGGTTGGCGCGGTGCCTGCACCACCCTGGCGAATGCGGTGGTCGAATGGCGATCGGCCCTCGATCCAGCTTACAGCATCGGACCATTTAGAGACTGCAAAAACATCCTGGTCGGACGTACATTGAGTTTGGCACTGTCAATGAACATGGTACTTTCAGAACGGCCTGTTTTGAGACTCCATGAAAGCCAAAACTGATTTATGCCTAGAGAATCGTTGGTTGTATTGAAATTCAGAATGGCTTTGCGAAGAAAAGGACGTAGCAACAAAGCCAGTGAAACGTAATTATGCCGCTACTGGTTACAATTGACTCATGGACCTCTATTCGAAAAGTTCGAAATTCCGGTCTTGTCGCGTGCCAATAATAGCATTACCTAGTAGCATTATTATTATGTAAGAATTCTCGTATCTGACTCTTCACCGAGTAAAGAGAAAAATTGTTTGGCTGCGTTCTTATCCAAATTCTGAAAAGCTATTGCGCCTGCGAACGCCACTTTTTTCGCGCGCGGACCCAAACACAATGACGCCGCACTGACGAGGTCACACCTAAAGGCATGCTTTGAGCAGCACGTGGTGGCCCACTTCTCCTGTGGCACTTCCGTCCGAAAAACTGCGACCCAGCGGCGCGGGCGGTGCTTCTGTCAGTCAGCCGGACCAGAGCCGTGTCATTTGCTGGCCGGCGGACAGTCAGCCGAGGCGATATAGCAGGGCAGGCAGCGCCGCGGCACCACTGGTGCCCTGGTGCCCGGCCGGAGGTGGTGTAGGTCGCTGCAGAATGGTGTCGCCCGTCAGAGCGCTGCTGCCGGCGCTCGCCCTTCTCATAGGTGGGGCGAGCTCCCAGCAGCTTCCTCCAGTGATGGAACGGAACTCATGGCAGTCCTGTGCTCGGGGCGATCTAGGATGGTGGTTGATTTCGGTTTTTTTTTTTTACCTGACATTGCAGCGTAGTTTTGAGGATGCCAATGCTACAGCTAGAGAGCTAATTCTTACGCTTTTAACCTTGGGACTGATATTCCACAACACTGGCGTGATTGTCGGATGCTACCGCGTTTGCATATTGACCGCCATAACGTAACCTCCTGGTGTAAAAATGTTCCAGGGCAATGGTCTGAATTTGATCGCCGTCGATGTCTTTGCCATCCATTAATCCTCTATTTTCATACACACCATTTTACGATATGATTACGTGCCACCAAACCAGCCACGATCTTACGGTCTCTGCAGGCACGGGCTGCAGTCTCCCGCAGGCTTCTCTGAACAAGCTGAACGTCAAGCTGCTGGCTAGTGACGGCATCAACTCCATTCTCGGTTGGTACCGTTCCTGGCGCCTGAGACCATGTGATGCAAGACTCTAGGTCCCTTCACCAACGGCGGAAAGGCCCAAATGAGTTGCTTCTTGTTCTTAAAACACTTGCTGGGTTGTTGGATATGAACCACTTGCTTCTTTTGTCGTTGCAAACGTGCATTGGATTAATATTGACTACGACAGGAATCTGAAAATCTTTTTTTCACCCTGACGCGAATCTGCAGATGATCATACCAAGTTCTGCTACCGACAGGTTTCAGTGACAACGATCTTTTCATGATATATTTTGTTCGATGCGCTTCGAGAGTTCTGATTCATTTGCTTTGGAATGGGCATTGCACCTAGCATCAAATGAATGGTGCAACAGGGTCATGAGGTGCAAATGAGGAACCAAACGACTGCCTTGAAATGGGACGCTAGATGCAAAGCTGCGATTTTGTTGGGGTTTTTAGGTTGACCCGAGAAGTTTTATGTTCGTAAACACTTGCAATCTGAAATGAGAAAGTTGACGGAATATATGCTTCACTAAAACGATGTTTACTTGGTCTAATTCGCATTAACCCTGCATTTTTCATTTCAGGCAAGTTGGTAGGAGTGCAGCAGTGCTTCAAATGTTCAGTGCTTAACGTTGTCAACAACGGACGTGTCCGTAAGGTAACAACACAACTGGATGTAGTTCACAATGACTGGACATCCTCATCGTATGACGCAAACAATAAACGTTGCTGTGATTGGATGATGGGGTATTAGCTGCCGGTTCACATTCGGTAGCTGCTGACTAGTACCTTTTATGTCAACGGTTGGCTTTTTCAAATAGCCTAAACGGGGGCATTGAGGTATCGTGATTGGTAGCTCAGTTTACAAAAAGCTGGTCTTCCCGTCCTGGCAGATGGGTTTTATTTGGTCCGATACTCGATGTTTGGTTCGCAGTGTATCTGGCAACCATTTATTAGATAAGAGGGTCGTGCTGATTTCCACACGGTCGCGTTGTGTTCTTGGAGGCTTGTCCAAATTTTCGTCGCAAAATCGCCGGTCACCTGGAATTGTACGATGGGCCTGAATTAAAATCAATGCAGCAAGCTCACCTCAGCCAGGGGTCTTACCTCCAGCGTTAACGTCGCGAATATTTAGACTGTATCTTGAAATGATAAAAAGTCGGTGATTCCTGATTTCATCACCACAGCTTTCGGCGACCATCACGAAATGCATGAATGCGGCTCCTCCAAGACCTCTTCCACCGCCGTGGGGTGGCGTCTATCCGCCTTTCATGCGATATCCGGGATTTTTCGGCCCAGGTAAGAATCCTTTTCATTTCTGTCGATTGAATAATGGTGTTGCTTTATTGTTTGCTGTTGAGGGAAAAACTGGTTCAGTTAGAGCCAAACTCTCTTAGGCTGTAGATCAAGATTTGAGACTTTGTCGCGCATCAATGTGCAATTTCTATTTTCGCTCATTCATTGTGCAATCGTACTCTGTAAAATAATTTTCAGAAATATTGTCGGAGTACCGTCGTTTCAAGTACGAGCGCGGCTCTCCTGAAGGACTGGATTAGCTTTAGTCCATACTCAAAAGCTCCCAGTAGTGGCCGCTCATTGTACATGCGAACATTTGATCTATGCTTTAGCGGATTCAGAGCAGGTGTTGAGGGATGGGACAGGTACCATCCGTGCAACCGTAATTATCCGAAATGATGATTTCTTGTCTCATTTCGGTCTCGTTGTTTCACAATTTCCATCAGTCAAGATACATTTAACACCATTTTTATTTCAAAAACGAAACATACAGGATTTCCCAAAAGGGTACCTCATCTTGAAAGTCAATAACTTCGGCAATTATCAACATTGAACCAGGATTCAAACAAGACTGTATGCATGGGGAAATTTTGCCCAGGACAAAATGTCACGGTCAATGCAAACACGTCGAACTACAGAGCGCGTGCTCGAACTGTCCTCCTTCACACGTTTTGCAGAGCTCAGCCTGTCTCGCGGCTCGGGGGCACATATCCGGCTAGACCTTCCTGTTGGCCGCTCAGATTTTCAGCGCTGAGATCTTCAAGACTTGACCTTGAGGTTTTGAAGACGAACTAAAAACGCAACCTGGTAGACTTGATCCTTCAGATATCCCCGAACGAAAAAAACCCGGGGATGTTAGATCCGGGGAGTGTGCAGGTCAGGGAATCGCCGTTCTCTTGGAGACAACACAACATCCGAAGTGGTCCTGAAGCTATCCCACAGGCACCCAAAACGTGTGGGAAGGCGCGCCGTCCTGTAGCAGCCAGTGAAGGTGGATACTGTTGACGCACTTCCGTTTAAGTTCCTCCCAGAACCGGCTGGACACTACCACGCAGCAATCTGCAGTGACCGTTTTGGTGTTTCCCTGGCGATACTGGAAAAAGGGAGCGACGACCCCTCGTCTGCTGGTCGCGCACCAGAACAGTCACGTCGGGTGAATGCAGGGAAGTCGTGCGCATATCCACTGGCGAATGCTGGTTCCAGTCGAGGTGGTTTTGGCGATAAAACATTCCATGCACATGAAAGTGTGCATCGCTGGAAAACCCAGGTGGTGGACAAAGATGTCAGAGGCTTCAGTGTTCCCCTTCAGTCAGGTGTACAGCTTCAGTCGTGCTTCTCAGTTAGGTGCATTACGTGTCTGGCGAGTTTGCATTTTGTGCGGGATAAGACGGAGTTTTTTCAAGATTCTATGGGTTGCCAACTTCAGGATGTCCACGCGATGTTCGAGGCGGCGAGCTGAGGTTTTACCCCGACCGGTGAAACCATGTGAGGCCTTTACGACTCCCTCCGAGCCTGACACGGTGATGGGCCGGCTAGACTGACCCTTACGTCGGTTCGCTAGTCTTGTGGGACAGATTCTGCTCCATTAACTTGAGTGTTGTTTTTTTCTAGTTGGAACCACGCGGCTTGATAAGCGCTCTTTAAATTTCCTTTGAGTGAGGATGATGAATTTTGTCTAGAGGTCAGTTTGGACAGCGTTGCTTTCCTGCTCCGTGTTCATCAAGAACATGATGCAGAATGCCGAGTCGGCGACAATGAAATCTCCCATGATTTTTTTTCGCGTGATGTATAAAATGTGGGTTACGCTTTCTGGAGAGGACTTATATTAAGGGAAGAAATGTGAAACATTTTTACGGGACACCCTGTAGACACTTGTCGTTGGAAATATGGGTCAAGAGATAGGCTGTCCCAGGGTTTTCCAACAGAAGTGGTCATGGCCTCGATGCTCCGCTCCCATGTGACATGTTCTTATGAAATTCGTGCTAGAGTGACCACATTATACACCTTCTGAGCTTTCTTATGCGCTTCGAACTATTTCCCATTTAGTCTGCTTCTTCTGCATCTCCGGGAATCAAATGAACGTCTTAAGTATTCATGCTATTACATTTCACCTGGCTCTGAACGACACAATCATTCGGACAATCCTCCTCCAGGCCTGAGTCCTGTGTGGCTTCAAGCCTACCAGGCAGCGCAGGCGGCGAATAAGAGGACCTCCTCGGCGAAGGCAGGACCTACGGGGTCAAAGACCTCCCCAGGAACGGCCAAGCCCTCCACCAGCTCTGTCAAACAGCCCGTCAAGGGCCGCCGACGACGTGAGTTCTGTTTCGCTGTTGAGCCTGCGCGTGAGCAGGGCGCTGAACGCACCTTCGTGGCGACTGGAACAGATCAATGTCATAAATATCCCGCAAAGACTAAGGCTAAAAACGACGCCTCGTGACCCAATATGCTATGTCGGTGTGCGTGAAAGGCGGCCAGTTATTGTGTTTGAACTGCAGACGGCGGCGAATGCATTTTCCATGGCGAATGCTCGTTATTGCGTGTGGCTGTTTGCTCCCCAGGACAGACATCAGGGCCGTTTCCATTCAGCCAGTACGTGAATTCCTATTTTCGTGGTCCGATGGCGGGTAGCAGCCCTCTGACGACGGGTTTCGTCAACATACCGCCGCTGCAGGGTGTAGTCGTGGGAAATCAGGTACTCGGCAGCTGCAAACAAGCCACAAGGCTTGTTTAGACCGATTTCGTTGTCAATATCCCTCGCCAGTGTAGCACCAGAAGCGGACCCGTTTTTTATATGATTTGCAACTTTACAAGAAAAAAAGGAGGCCTGGTTGAGACATGTTGTCAAAACACTCAGTCCTTATTTGCTGATATGCACGAGCACTTTTAACATGGTAGACATCTCCAATGAAACATGCGGGCGAGAATATTCCAGTGAAAACGATAAGCGGGCATTAAAACCATGAAGGCGACAATTGGAACTCGGGAAACTTGGGCCACGCGACAACTCCCCAGAGTTAGCACAAAGCCGCGCCTCTGACGACTCGTCTCGGCGGGCCCGTGCCTCTGTGCTCTGCCGCCAGGTGGACGCCCGGATCAGGTGCGTCCTCTCCGAGCTGGGATTGGTCAGCCGGGACCGAGAGCTCGACAAGGACGCCCTACACAAACTCATCGACGGCATCGTGTCCAACGAGCAGGCAAGGCAACGACGAACCGCCTATCGATCTGGGCCCATGAACCGGCCAGTCGACTCCGAATAGGCCTACTTAAGACACTTACGGTGGCATGTGAAGTGCATGAAATGAATTTAACGCTCGCCGGGTCGGCCTCCGGATCCACCTTCTCCGGTGATCCTGAGAACCTAAAGATCTCGAAAATCGTAAGTTTGGCAGAAAAGTAAAAAACTGTGCTGGGAAAGCCCTTGGCAAAACTAGAAAAAAGGACCCAGTAATCTTTGACGTAAGTTCAATATTAAGATCATCAGAGGTCATCCTAGGTCAGACTACTGTTACTGTCCGCTATATTCTGGATACGCACACAGGGAGGTCTACTCCAGTTATAGCGGCCTATTCAGTTTTGTCTGTCACCGTGAGCATCGTCAACAAGTAAAATTTCTGAGGTGTTCGGAGAAAAGGCTAGCAGCAAATAGGAACCAATCATCACTGGAATTTTGCGCGCAAAAGCAGATCAAACATGGCGCTGATTGGTCCAAATACTTTACGTCAGTTGGGGAGTTTTTGAGTGGAAAGCAGTGCAAAGCAAACGGAAAGTGACGCCGATGTTTCTGTACTGTGGGTATCTCCCAAACAGTTATTGCAGGTATTTTTGTTGTATGGCCTGTGTTAAGGTTTCATGTCCACCCTGCGTGGTTTTGAAGTCATGGTAACAGAAAGTTTATGTCTAAACGAGCTCCAATTGTGACCTGTGCCTGTGTTTTTTCTTTGTAGGTCAAGGAAGGATGCAGGGCAGATGTTTACATAAAGACGAAAATTGTTTTGAACCCGTGCTTTTATTATACTGAAAAAGTATGTTTCACAATGGCATATCACAATCAGGATGAAACTGATAAGATATGGGATGGAAATGTGTATACAGTGCTAAGAACTGCCATACCGTCGTCTTGATCCCGGTCTCAAAATATGGCATCACCAATGAAATCTTGTCAGTGTTAGGGCAATATTCAGCAGGGCTATCTGGCATTAGGTGAGCCTTATCCATTGCCACACAGCCAGTGCAGACCCCAAACATAAGTGAGAAAAACTACATGATCACAGTCACAGAGAAGAAAAGATTATCAAGTCAAATGCCCTCATTATCAGGGGCGTGGTTTCCTATATCTTTGTGGGCGCCCCGGCACCCGCGAAGTGGAAAAGGGTACCCACAATACGACTTGGACACCCACAATTTAAAGCATGTTTAAATTTGCAAATATGGTTATATTTTCAGGCCCATGACGTTTCACGTAAGATCTAAAATCAGCTTTATCAGCAACAATCGGGCCAAATTTATTCCATTGTCACCCAACAAGTACTTTTCCCACCATCCTCCAAGCAAAATTATGTCAAGCTGGGTCCTAGAACAAGGTCCTCCAGTAAAAGGAGTGTACATATTCAAGCCGTGATTTTTAACTGCACACGTGCGATTGAAGAGAACATTTTTATGAATCGAAGCGTATGTACCATTCATTCTTGCTAATCGCTCTCGTTAGCGTATATTTTACTGTGGTAAGTACGCTGGCTGCCGGCCCAAGTTTTCAAGGCCCAAGGCTGCCACCCCAATTTCTTTTCACCACTGAAATCACCGACAAAACGTGTTAAACCGTGTGCATCGTTAGTCTCAGCTATGTCGAAGCTGACAGCACCTGACGAACAGCGAAATTATGAAGGCGGCCGTTTTTCATTTCAGGCAATCCATATCAAAACATATTCAGGCTAGTACCGCTTCTGTTCCACAAGTTTCCCCTGCAGGTATGCATTATGTGAATAAGTCGGAATGCGTCGGTGCTGTTCTTCAAAAACAATCGTCGCTGCCGTTTATAGCTGCGTCTGGTACAGCAATGCAGATTGTTGGGTAAGCATCAGGTGCGCTGAAAACTTACCTACGTATTTATTTTCTGTTCGCTGATTGGTTCCTTTCTCCAGTACTGTGTTATTGTATTTCGCTTACCGATAGCACTGTCGATAAATGCAACAAGCAAAATGCGCAAAATATTTGTCTAAAGCGACCAAAATGCACTTTTCATCCACATCATAATTAATAACATCTTAAATATTCCCCGGAGTGCGTTTTTGGGTTACCGGGAAAACAGATATATTCTCTTTCAGGTTGTCACCTCCATAAGCCATCCATGATTTACTTAGCTCATCCCTCAGCAGTTTATCTCCCATAATATCTTTTTAAATTCATTTCTCTGAACTTCAGGCATAAACGCCCGTCACGACCCCCTCCCCCTGTACGTAATGTATAGATATCCCCATATGCCTTTGGGTACCCACAATCATTTTCCAAAAACCACACCTATGCTTATTATGCTATGTAATTATGATATTCGAGCATCATGCATTTAATATTTTACCATCACCAATAATTAGCTACATAAATTTACATTCAATACACATCCAACCAACATTTGCAGAACTCTGCCACATATATCATGCCTTGATGTTGAAGCTGTTCGAATGACATGAATATTATGAGAATTACTCGCTTTCTTGGCGCTCCCCTTCACCCTGGCAGCCGCGTTTATCATTGGAAACTGATCTGGAATAATATCAGTATTGCCTGATTTGAACTGTTTTGTGAACTGACATGGTGTGGCAAGAACGTAGACAAGGGGGCCATGGGGGCCATCCCCCCTGAACCAAACGGTCTACACTAGATACATAATGATTTTGCAGGATTACGGAGTAGTAATCATGTTGTTATTACATGTATATATGTTGCGAAAGCAAACATTATATGTTTTCCTTTGCGTTAAATACGAGGCAAATTACGTAAAATGTCCTGTCCAGAAGCAACGCTCACGAAGCTTGTCTAAGGTTTTACTAATACCCAGCTGTCATCCGCCATGATCTTCGTGGAGTCTCCATGCATCTCGCTCCATGCACCTTGGCAAAATTCGGAGAAGGACGGTCCGTTGCCGGTTAGCTGCCTTCCACCGGTACATCAGCATCTCGTTTTGAATGCACTGCGACTCCCACAGTTTTCAGTAACTCTTCACTTCCAGGCTTTGAGGAGACACCTTCTTCCAGCTGGGTCGTTCTGGACCAACTTCTAGCCAGGCATTGGTGGTTCCGAGGACAGGATCCTTCCTCTGTTCCCTCGTCACGTTTCCCGAAGACCGATTCGAGTGTCCATCCGGTTGCAACGTCTTCCTTTGGACGGTGCATACTGTCGGAGAGCATTGCTTCGTCTCCGCTGTCGTGCACTGCTTGCAATTCCCTGGGCACGGTCTTCGGGACAAGGCATCTACATTCCCATGCTTGCGACTCGCTCTATGACTGATCTTGAAATCGTAATCCTGTATCTTCTGGAGCCATCTGGCGAGCTGACCCACTGGCGTCTTGGATTTCATCAACCACTGCGGAGCTGAGTGGTCAGTTCTCACCACAAACCGCCAGTCATTGGCAGTACTCCAACGCCCTGACCAGGACCAACAGTTCCCGCCTGATCAAGCCGTAGTTTTTCTCCGGTCTACGGAGTGCTTGGCTGAAGTAGGCGGCCACTTGCTCCTTGCCATCCCTCAACCGGGACAAAATGGCGCCGATTCCCACGTTGCTGGCGTCCGTGTCCAGGATGAACTGCCTGCTTTTGTCGGGAGTACCTGGATGGAAGTCCCTGTGAGGGCTCTCTTCAGCTTCTCGAATGCCTCTTGGCACAGGTCCGTCCAGATGAACGGAAAACGGTCTTCAGTCAGCGTGTGCACGGGCTTAGCGAGGTCTGCGAGCGACGGCGCGCATCTTCGATGGTAGGAACACAGGCCCAAAAAGCTTCGCAGGTCCGTCTTGTTCGTTGGTTGAGCTCATTTGATCACCGCCTCGACCTTCGGTTCAGTGGATACGCCCTGAGGACCCAGGACGTGCCTTGGATAACGCACTGGCCGCTGGAATAGGTGACATTTCCACGGGTTGAACTTTAGCCCAGTTTCATCCAGCTTTCCCAGCACTTCTTTCAGGCGCTCCAAGTTTTCCCTGATTGATCTTCCGTGGACTATCAGGTCGTCTAGGTACTTCAGGCATGCTTTTGCGACACACCGCGAAGCACCTGTTCAATGAGACGGTGAAAGGTGGCCAGACTACTGTAGTGGACGAAAGACATCATGGAAAACTCCCAGAGAAGTTCTCCGGCCGAGAAGGCCGTCTTCTCTCGGTCTCTCGGGTTCATTGCGACCTGCCGGTACCCGCTCTTCATGCCCGGGGTGCTGAACCACGACAGCCCGGCCAGCGAGCCAAGCGCCAAATCAATTCGTGGAAGAGGGAACGAGTCTTTTTTGTGACTTAGTTGATTGCCCTGTAGTCCTCGCAGAATCGTGTCGTGTTGTCCTTCTTCACCAGGACGATCGGTGCCGACCAGGGGCTGTCGGACGCCTTGATGATGCCCTGCTCATTCATTTCTTGCACACAGCTGGCTGCGTTCGTTTGCTTCGCGAGGGAGATGCGCCGCGGAGGAATCCTTGTCGGACGGGCGTCTCTAGTGTCAATTCTGTGCTGCACTCTTTCTGCCCTGCCAAGGTCACCTGGTCCGGTGGAGAAGACATGTTGATATTTCAGAAGAAGCCTGTGAACTGCTTCTGCCTCTTCCGGCACCAGGAACTCAGTGCTTCTATCATACAGGTTCCTGAGGTGCCCCGGCATCCGCTTCTGATCCGGTATTTCCAGAGTGGTCAAGAGATGAATGTTCCCTACCGTTTCCTCCTCCACTGGGTCAAACTGAGCCGCCTTCATCCCGCTTCTGACACCAGTGTTACAATCGGTTCTATCCTGAGTTCGCACGATCTAACGACAACGTAAATGCACTTCGATGTCCGGTAAAATTATCCCTTTCTTTTTTCACGAGCCTCTACTTCTTTCAGCTGCGCACAGTTGCAGTCAGGCTGGCCATGTGCTGCAGTCAGAGCCTAGTTCTCTGTGTTGGAGACGGAATCATAACGTAACCCTGTTGACATTTTTAGCAGAAAACTTTGAAAACCAAGGTTTTTATGTGGCTCAGAAGAGTTCAGCAGTAAAAAGAAGGCCTGATTTACCTGTGTGGGGCAGAAAACGGGCACCTGAGGCTAACTTTGACTATTTCAAGAAGCGCAGGAAACGAAGTCCAAAAATTGTCTTTTGGGAAGGTCCCATTTTTTATGTTAAGTTTCTTTATTACAATATTATTAAATATTTTTATGTTGCGTGTCTTGGCTGGAAGACGCCGCAAATGCATGCCACGTATTTGAAGCCTGCAACCATGATATTAAAGTCAAACAAGATCAACCCGGTTCAAGGTGTCGACACCTATATATCGGGTGTTTTTAATGTCTGTCCTGTTATCCGCAACATTATCATGGCTCAGACATGGTACAGCATAAAATTCTATAGCATCGGATCAAGTAATATTCTCCCGACATCATGAAACCCTTGACCAAAGCGTAAGTTATCCGGATACCGGCTGACGGACGCCACTGACATGCAAAAACCTAAGATCTGGCGGAAAGTTATTTTTTGCGATGTCAAGGGTTGTTATTTTGGCGACCAAAAATACATGGATGGGGCAATACAAACTGTATAGAAGGAAAACATGAGTATAGTTGCTATCATCTGTGAGCATACAAAGTGTGCTGGTATTGAAAACAAGCATAAGATTTTGAAAGGTCATATCAGTTCAGCCTACGTGAAATAGGATTGGGTCATCCGTGGCAGATAACTTTTCATCACACATTAAAGCTTTCGAAGCACATATTGTTACCAAAAATATTTTCAGTACTGTAAACCAAAGAACTGTACTCGGTTGCGGGTTTGAAAATTCGCTATAAAACGTGACTTGATCCCAGGTCACCGGTCAAGGTGTCCAATTACGTATGCCAATGAAGTGAGAAGCACCAGGGTGTATATTCCAGTCTCAAAACCGTGGAACCATTTCCACAGTCTCAGTAGCAAACATGAAAAGGGCCTAAAGTTCAACTGATCCATGCTTATTTACCTGGAAGTTTCCAAAAAAATCGAGATTAGGTTAGATAATTGTTCCATTTTCTATTTTCCATCGACATGCAAAGTTTCAATGTTAATCGGTACCTTTGAAAATGTTTTATACCGCTTTCATTTCTGGAATGGTCTTACTTGACCTGAGCTAGGTCAACGACACTAGCTGACCCTGAGCTTAAAAATTTACACAAAGTGTAAAAATGAGGCATGAAAAGGTACCCGAAGCTTCGTATTCCTGCACTGTTTGCTTTTTGGATGCCCTCAGAAAACGGATGGGGGGTCTCATGAACCCCCACCCGGCCCGGCAAAGGTTAATAAGTAGAAGTGGTAAAAGACACGTTATAGGCGACGACCATCTGTTGTCAGCGTGAATTAAATGACCTTAAGTTCAGAGACGTTAGACGATCATTTCAGGTAGCCAGGAACGTTTTCAATGCCTTCGTACATGACGTTGCTCAGTTTGCCCTCTGAACGTATGATCACATATGCGTATTTGTTCCCAGAGCAAAAAGCGTTTGACCTTCTATATCGGACGCCTGTTACAAACAGTCATCCAAATCCAGCCACAGTTTGACGTATTATCTCACTCATCCGAACCAGGACAGTCAGGTGAGCTATGAGCTGCCAGGCCACGATTGGGTGGATGCCGCATGAGCCTCGCTGTGTGATGGTGTGAACTAGTGACTATGAAAACACACTTCCGAAGCTTTGAACATATGCAGTGCACATACCATGCAATAAAGCATCTGCGTTTCGCACCGCTTCAGTTCCAATATAAACGATAGTCCTTTTGGCGGGGTTTACTATGCGGTTATTTATATCACTGCACTTCGAGTTTGAACACTAGCAGATAAATGAATGGTCACGTTTTTCACTGGAAAACATGCTGCCCGCCGTGCAAAGAGAGAAAGGCTTCAGCATTTTCCTCGCAGGAAACCGTCTACGTCAAGTGCATTCTGGGCAAGCTGGAACACGCCTGCCAAAAGGAGTACACCGACAAGTACAACCCGATGAGGGCCGAACTGCTGCGGCTGCAGCAGGCGCGCTGTCTTCTCTCCGATCTTCATCCGAACCAGCAGGTGGGCCGGCACCGGCTGACCGCGTCCCGAGCGACCTCTGACGTGTGCCAAAGTAGCGGCGATCGGGTAATGGGGCGGCATGATGGCGGGACGGCAGAGCTATCCATCAGACGCTCTTCGACAGGAGGGCGGTGCTCAGAGAAACATGTCTGGCCATAATCCGATGCCTCATCGCACACGTCCTTGAAGACCAAGAAACTGAAAGCCGACAACGCACATCGCTGAAAGCTTTCGTCGCTTGGCGCAAACTGCTCATTATCAAATTAATGGCTTCTTACGTCGTGGCGTACATGCGCTTTGTTGACGTTGGGCCAATCGATGGTCTGATCAAATACCATGTGCGAGGGTGACAATGACCACTGCTCCCGCCACGCCACCATCCTGAATAGCGGTATGCCGCCATTAAGGTTTATATCGTGGGTGCTCTGCCCTGTTTTACAGGTTTTGTTCAAGACAATATCATGTGTTGGCGAAACATTCAAGGTGGTTTCCCAAGCCTTCGCGAGCGAAACTAGAGCAAGTAAGAGTGTCCGTATTTGAGGGCCATAGCTATCATCGGTAATGACTAATGCAGTGCTGAGGCCCTGTGTGTTGGACTATCCAAACATTTGCCAAACTGAAAAGCCGTTGGTCGATGGGCGTTGGGCGATTCCCCGTCATGTCGTTTCGGTCGCCGGATAATAGCAATGCTACGTAATTCACATGTGCAAATATGCAATACTTAAGCAGTATATGCACTAATATACATCCTCAGTAAATGAAGTTGTAAATACAACAAAGCAATGCCGTTTACGCTGTCGTTCACAAGGAGCCTTCAATGAATACGGCGGAAGGTTGAGGGTCCCACACTCAAGGGCCTCTCCGTCACAGGGTGACGAAAAGCGCCGTTTCTCAAAGAAACTACACAAACACTGTAAGTACTCTACCGATAGATATGATGATCACAGCTGACCAGTCCCACGGGGCAACATTCGTAGTGGCCAGCGAAGGACCTGACTCTGCATCCTCCCCTCCTGACTCTCATGCCTCCGCCTCTCCTGACGTGGCCTCCATCCCCCGTGACTCGACCTCCACCCCGCCTGACGCGGCCTCCACACCTAGCTTGACTCCGTCTCCACCCCGCTTGACTCGACCTCTGCCCCTCCCCCTGTCTGACTCGTCCGCCGCCCCCTCCGCAGACGCCAAGAAGCCGGCGGTGGCGGCGGCCGCGGACGCCTGCCGCCGCCAGCCGTTCATCTTCGACACGATCGTGTCCATGCTGAAGCTGCCGGCGACGTTTGCGGCGACGGCCGAGCGGCTGGCCGTGCAGTCGATGGCGCAGTGTCTGCTGCACGAGCTCGGCGTGTTCGCCTCGTTTGCCGCGCCGCTCAGCAAGGATGCCGTCAAGAAGGTGGTCGACGCCATGCAGGGCACCATCTTGGTGAGAAGGTGGTCGACGCCATGCAGGGCACCATTTTGATGAGAAGGCGGTCGACGCCATGCAGGCACCATCTTGGTGAGAAGGTGGTCGATTCCGTTCAGGGCGCCACCTTGGTGAGAAGGTAGTCGACGCTATGCAGGGCACTATGTTGGTGAGGAGGTGGTCGGCGCCGTGCAGGGTGCCATCCTGGTGAGCGTGATCGGAGTCTGCAGCAAAAACCAACGGCCGCCGCCGAACGCAGCTGTAACGTTCTCTGCGCTGACCGGCACACACCTCATCGACGTGAATGTTTAGACAATTGTTCTTGACCCATCGGCTACGCGTTCGAAGAGGCGGAGAGGCCGCATAACTGGCCGTTCACGCGCAGCCGGTACGACCGACGCCTTTAAGGGGACATTTACGCTGCCATTTTGTTTCCGTTTCACTGGGGACATCATACATCGCGCTCTGCGGCAGTCATTTCTGCGCCGACCGTGTAGGAAACAATGAGGCGATCATCAGACTGCCGTCATGTTTGTTGCCGAGCGGAACCCCTGTAAAGGTCGCACCGATTTACCGCCAGGCCACGCCAGCATAGCTAATGTGGTCAGGCGTGGCCATACATTGCCACCTAAAAATCCATGTTTCCAGGGATGCAAATGAATGAAGACGTTACAAGCGCGAGGCATAGCAGTCAGAAAGTGACGGCCGTTGCTGTATTTTCAGACAAAGAACAAACTGAAAGAAGCTTCCAATCGTTGCATTGCTGTTATTCCAAAGCCGAAGAACAAAGAAGAGCTGGTCAGCTACATAAACTGCGTTTTGGACTACCTTGGGGATGACTGTCCGAACTATAGCAAAGACAAAGAAAATGCATCGTTTTTCGAGATTATTCCAACTTTCCTGGGAGGTGAGTCACATTTAGCAATAACATGGATCAGTTAACCTTACTGGTACTTCAATGTATTTTCTTAAGTTCACGCGATTGTAACTGCCCCCTTCCATTGACGAATTCTGCAAGTAAACTGACAGGCGGATTAAAGGGTTATTACTGTCTGTGCATTTGGGGGTGTGCTAAAAAGGAAGGTTTTTATAAAGCCATATGGTGAATGGCCATTTATGACGAAACCACGAACTGACCTGTGAAGAACTCCACCAAAAGACATTGATTGATTCTAGTGTTATGAATGTTCGCTGCAGTCGGTGAAAAGATGTTCTGAAAGAAGACAAGATGAAACAGTTCAAATACCGACGTCGGTATGGCATGTTCCGAGTTGAGGAAATGAAACAAAATAATGAGATTTCATTTAAGGAGGGGAAACTGAATACAAAAGATTTCTGGACATATTTTAGTGGCGGAACCGTGACATAACATCTTGGCCATCACGACTTTTTGAAAAACCTTTTCTCTTTTAGAAGGTCATCATAATTATAAAACCAAAAGGCAAACGTTTCCGAAGAGCACCGTCGGAATAACGATCGCCTCCTTTCACAGAACGCGGTGAAGAACCGCAGCGTAAGGCCGGCACTTCCAAACAGACCGCCCAGGCGCTATCGACCAACAAGCCCCCCAGCAGCAGCCGGCGGCCGGGCAGCGGGGTGCCGCCCCCGCCCACCCGGGCTCCGGCGGCCAGCGGGGCCAACAGGACCGCCGTGACTGCCGTGCGGCCCACCCCGGCCGCAGCGACCTCAGCCCGGACCTCGCGGCCGCCGGCCACCTTCACCGGCCGGCCCGTGTTCCTCGGCGGCCCGTTTGCCGCGTTCGGTGGCCGACCGGCCGGCCCGTTCAGCCCTGGCTTCGGCTCGTTCGCCGGCTTCTCGGGCATACCGGCGGCGCCGGCGGCGCCTCCGCAGCCCCCACAGCCCCCGCAGCTGGGCTTCGGCAGCTTCGGCCTGTTCCGGCGCGTGAAGCGGCAGCGTGCGGCGCCGAGGCGGCCCGCCAGAGGCCGGGTGCAGATCAGGCCTATCTGAGACTGCCAGCATGGCGCAGATCAGGCCGATCTGATGCCGCCGGCCGGCTCAGATCAGGTCGAGCTGAAGCCGCCGGCCACGTGCGGTGACCGTTCATCGCGCCGTTGCGTGGTGTTGAGCTGTGGTGTTTTCGATGTGTGGCCGTGCCGCAAACAAAATGCTACTGATTTGCAGAGTTTCCCGAAATGAATACATTGCTTTGGTTCTCTTTCTCCGCCATTCCACAATTTCTAGCAGTGAGATGTTCGGTGGCGCGAGGAGAATGCAAACACCCAGTAGTTACATAGCAATAAACGTCGCCCTCACGACGGGTTTAATGACGACTGCGTTGGCATAAAACGTTTTACGTAAGAGAACACTGTATGGGTATTTGGCACTCGTGTACCTTTTTCCTTTCTGATCCCCATCAATTGTTAACCCTGGGGCTTTGGGGGACGAAGCTAGCATTGATATCTGTAATAAACTCAGCGAGCTGTGCAAACCATTTCTGCATTGCCGCCGGAACTTACAACCTCTCAGACTGAAAGAACACGATTGTTAAGGAACTCGAACCAGTTCCCCGACCGCCCGGCAGCATTTGGCACGAGGTAACATACGTGGTAACAACGAACAGAAGATCACGAAATGGTTACGGCACCTAAATACACCACAATATCTGTTTTCTCTGGAGTCCAGGGGCAGCTCCCTTGACCAGTGGACGTGACCAGACAGTTGATTTGACCAGAACATGCCACCCCCCGAGTTTCCATCGACTTACCATGCTTTAGTTGTTCAGGAAAGATGTCTAGCCGGGCAGTCATGACTGCCTTTAGCCATGGCTACTTGGCTCCTTGCTTTGTAACATACTAGCACCAGTGTTTATGATTATTCTGGTAAAATGACGGGTCACATTCTCCACATTCTAATGACTTTATAACAGGGAGTGGTGACGCGACTTCATGATGTTTATTTTGGCTTTCTTTTACTTTCTGTTGTTAACTAAGGTTTGGAGTGTGTCGTAGGGGAGAGAGGGAGGGCACTCCTGGCCATTTATCAATGGGTGACGGTTAGACAAAACACGGGGCCCACACGTGCAAATATCGTAAAATAATTGGAAAGAAACATTCTGAACAGCCATTGCGAGGCTGCAGTTGACACTGCGTCTGAGATCTCAAAAAGCGCACAAATGGGATATACGGAAACGATTCCGAAGGAGTACATGGAAACAGAAGGAATTTTTA
Organism: Capitulum mitella; assembly: GCA_030062745.1. NCBI lineage: Eukaryota > Metazoa > Arthropoda > Thecostraca > Pollicipedomorpha > Pollicipedidae > Capitulum > Capitulum mitella. The sequence goes on from CP099840.1 coordinate 11,246,205, forward strand.
AGACACACAGTGCACCCTGACACACCATGACACTCAACTTCAATCCTGTCCACGTGATCCGCCCATCTCCATGTCGGAGGCGCATGTGAGGAGCGAAATCGGAGGCGTGTCAGTTCCATACGAACACTAATCCCAGCCATATCATGCCGTAACGATTGTCCGGCCACATTAGGACCCCATGCCTGTGCGTTGGCAACGTGTATCAAACGGTTTTTTCGTGTAGCTTCCGGGCTCACAGTAAGACTTCACGGGTATGATGGACTGCACCAAAGTATGACGGCAAAGAACTAGTTTGAAAGGCCATGAAGGATCCTGTTGCATTCAAATCCTTGACTAAAAAACGACAAATGACCCTTTGACGTGGACGCAGCGTTTTAGCCTCCAGCGACTGAAAGCAGCCTAGTCTCGTTCTGTGTATGGCAATAAGGTTGAACAGATAATTGCGTTGCGCTGAACTTTATCAAATAGGGGTGACAGTGGTGCCTGGCAAACAGCATTAAATGACAAGCTCGGAGACTTAAGTTTCTTTACGGCAAGATATCACCTCACAAAGGATCATTGTGCATAAATATAAAACTGGACTGCAATAAAACAACGTGAAAAGGAAACAACTGCATGGTATGGTGCAATACGTTGTTCCTTCGTTCACAATAACGTCGCAGGAGTTGTTTATTAACTCAATAACGTCCGCACAGCACACAAGGAGGAATATGGATTCATGCCGTGCCCAGGAATTGCTTGGAATGTGGAGTATATATAACACATGATACCATATATATGTATATATATACTTCTATATACTATTATATATATACTTTTGCACACACACACACACACACACACACACACACACACACACACACACACACACACACATATATATATATATATATATATATATATATATATATATATATATATATATATATATATATAACGTTTTGCAGGAAATCCGCTGTGTATTATACCATGCTGGCAAATGTTATCTTTGCTGTGACTAGGAAAAATATCATCTTCTCGAATGATGTCCTTCCGAGTCGACGGTAGTTGTTTCAACACCTGGTCATGTAAAGTCTGTCCTATGACGACTTCGGCAGATGAGCCTTGTGCCTGACGATGTTATGACTAAGAAAAATGTCATCTTCTCGAATGATGTCCTTCCGAGTCGACGGCAGTTGTTTCAACACTTGGTCATGTAAAGTCTGTCCTATGACGACTTCGGCAGATGAGCCTTGTGTCTGACGATGTTATGCCATGTCTACCTGTTTTTAAAGGCGCTGAGAACTATTTACGCCGAGAAGGCCTTCATTCCAGTCTTTGGCGAACTCCGCACACGCTACGGAAGAAACCACATGAATATTTAACAATGCTTGCTGTAAATAATCACATGTTGTTGATGAAATAACATAGATACACACAACTGTACGACGAATAGTTATTGAGTGTGCCAACGACGCACGCGCAGGAGCTCAGTTGGAATGAATTATGAACTTATGAGGTGTTATTACTATGAATTATGCCTAAATTCTCAAACTGTTATGAACTTTTAGCGACACATTTGTGTCCATTTCCATAAAAATGAATCCAAAATGTCCTCGGTCAGCCTTGCACTTCCTCTAGGTTCCTATGCAGAGGATATCACCTAGTTTGTTCCTCGGCCATCTGTTGTTATGGATTATGATACCCTTGATTTAGCGATTTGCGATAGGCCATAATGGCCACTAAGAGTCCCAGTGACAGTCTTAATCCTACACGAAAATTTGCACCACAGGAAACCGCATCAGTTTAGCACTGCGTCAAGTGTCCAAGAAAGCTGGTTAGCCCACAAGCTGGAAAACAGTGTGCATTATGTTACTTACCTACTCTGCGCATGATGTTACATCGCTGGCGTTTAGTCCGTTCCAGTCGTTATTTTCAGGCCATTGTCGTTCTGAATGCAATGAATGCACGAATGCTCCGGCAGTGCATTCACCGTCGCCCTGCGGAGAGTTTTGCGTAACTCGACGCATGAGGGACCAATTCAGCCCCCTGACCATCCGGTTATAAAAGAAAGACAGAACATTTCGGGAAACGGCATATGCCAGGTTGTTCATTTCCACAATAAAGCTTCAAGCTTTTTTAATGCAGATCTTGACGTTAACCATGTACTCCGGGTCTAGCAAGGCCAGCACGTCAACATTGTTGTTTTTCGCGTCCACGACGAATGGACTAAATTTGATTTCCGTTGATGAATAAAAGCCATGCAATGCTTTTGTCATGCTTGTGGCATGCCAACACCTATTTAGGAGCCAATGATGATCCTAAGACAGGGAAAGGGCATCTTAGGTAAGGGTTCGAATCAGCTTTTTGAGTGATTGGTAGACTGATAGCAAATCGTCAAGGAAACGTAACTACTATTTTGTTTCGAAATGTTACGGCCTGACCTTATGTGGTTTCTTAGTTACCTTCAAGACCAAACAGGCGGTATCTGTCATTTGCATTTCTTCCTAGATGCTTGGAATGCTCACAGGCCTCCATGGATCAAAGCCGGTCATTGACTTTTCTCGACCCTAAAAAGATCCTAGAAGTCATGAGGCTCTCAAGGCTCAGTCAGGTCGGGTCCAAACTTTAACCTGTAGTTGAACAAGACGTCAAAGAAAATACTTCTTGGTTCGTTAATTTGCGCGGAAAGTTGCGATATCACGGACATGCCTTTGAAAATGACTTTATACCTCCGTAACTGGACATGACCCAAGATTGCCATGGATTTCACAGTCTGCGGAACTGAATAGAACTCATCTTAATGAAGTTCATGCAGCTGCTCCATGCAGTTTTAGAATCGCACATAGAAGTAGCGTGGAGGTCGAATCGGTCCCCTTGTGGAGGAGGGTTGAAGGAACACCACCTCTTTACGTTTGATTGTTGACGTTTTTCTTATTCATAAAGTTGAAAGAAGAAATGCATGTTTTGACATTAGGTGTATAGGTCATTTTGCGCATGTAGCTATGTTTGTCTTGGTTGTGCATTGTGCATTGTGACTCCAGACGGGATAAACACGTTTTCATGAACTGCAGGTATTAATATCATTTTGCCGTTTTGGGTTATCGTACATATGCAGTTTTTATACTTCAAGGCAACCACAGGCGAAGCCAAGGGGAACTGGGGGGTCCACCCTTAGCCCGCATTTTTGTGAAAACCATTGCATATAGTCTTCCCGACAGGTGGTTTCCGTGTGACTTCAGTTCACACTGAGTTTCGGCTGCGCCCTCCCCCAGGAATATCCTGGCTGCGCCCCCAAGGCAGCCGACTTAACCCGCTCCCGACTGGGGGACAGTTGGCCCCCCCTGAGGTTTTTCGAGGATTGCGAGAGTACGAATACACGCAGCGCTACGAAACTTCGTGTACCTTTTACTTTATCATTTTTACACCTTGTGTCGAGGTTTTGATCTCAGGTCAAGTCAGGTGGCTGACCTAGGTCAGGTCAAACGGACCTATGTCTGAAAAAGTTTAGCGCCCTGTAACTTTTTCGCAAAACAAGATGTCACAATAATACTTTCAGAGATTATAGATCTGATAAACGCAATAAATCTGCCATCTCAGATTTTTCAGAATTTTCTGGGTCATTGACCTAAGGCCAAGCCCGTCAATAACACATGCCGTCGTTTTTTTCGGAAATTGGCGGAATTTTTCATGACATTTGTAGTGTCGAATGATGCAAACAGCTAGTTACCGTCAATGGGCAAAGTATCAATGATCTTCATCCATTGGCCTTGAGGTCAGGTCACGAATAACTGTTGTGAGCCAAAATGTCCCACCGTCAAAATCTGCGATATATTACTCAGAATGGGTAGAAAATGGCAGAAATCGCTTGCACAGACGCAGGTAATACCAAGAACCTCAAAAGGTTAAAAAATGCGTATTTGGGAAATAAACAGGCTCACGCGAATAAAAATCTACCAGTTGTATAGACTGGTAACTAATGAATGGATTTTTCCAAAATTTAAGCATGAGAAACCATCACAAGAACTACTAAGATCAATAAAATCTGGATGGATAGGCTTATGTCGCGAAAATAAAGGAACCCTAAAATTAGTTCCCGTAATTTTCTTATTGCGTAAGGCTGCGGCGATCGCCGACAACCGGCGTGAAAATTGCGATGTCTTTAATTCAACGTTTCGGCGTATATATTGAACAAATCTGAGAAATTAGATTGCATCGGCATTTGCGGACCTTTACCCGTGCGTTGGTGCCTTTACCTATGCGTTATTAGTCACAGTCCTTGAGATTCAGGCCGTTTCTCGGTCTCATGCAGTCGGCTATGAGAAAACATATGTAGGGCGTAAATGGCTTACATATTATCCAAAACTAAAAAAAGAGACCAGTTTCGAGCTCTACTCGTCACAGGCTTTCCAACGGTATGCTTATTTTTATTGTGCGGCCAACCATTCGTGAGTTAGAGGAGAGCGGTCAACTGCCCCCCCCCAGTCCGGCGTGATCGCCGCCGACCCACGGTCGGACGCAGGTTAAAGGTAGAGCATAGCTTTACGCACACTACGTTTCTTTATCTGTGAGCCTAAAGCCAGAATGAAGAAAGGAAATTCGGAGAACGTTAACCCTATTCCCGGAGGGCTAGACGGTATGGCCGATTCCCGGCAGGGGGGCGGATTTGGCCCCCCCCCGAGATCTCGAGAACTACTTGTCCGATTTCATCGCAACAAACGGCAATCGATTTGCCGTGACGTGAACCACATTTTTATGAAAAGAAATTTTCAAAATTTCGAAATTTGTGGATACAGGGGGGCAAAAATGTCAAAACGGGGGGTACTTTTGGACTTCTTATAACTCCGTTGTTTATGGACCGATTTCGATGAAACTGGCATCAATCGAGAGATTATGGATAGGGCTTTTACCATGGGTCCACAAATCTGACGTTCACACGGTTTCAAAAATAGGAGGATTAGTTTTCTAACAACTGGATGAACAAAAGAGGCAAACACCCTTTTCTGGCTTCTGCTAGTCATGTTATACTAAAGAAGTACAAATCGCATTACAATGTTTGTATAATGTTAGCATAGGCGGTGCCAGGGACATGAAAAAGGGGGAACTGTCATGGTCACACGTTCTTCAGATCAACTTGTGACCTTTGACCTTAAATGACCTCCAGTGACCTTGAGGTCACTTGGAATGATCTCCTATGCATTTAATATTATCTTTAAACGTTTTCAATCGTTTGAATTCACTCTATTTCAAAAATTTCATTTTATGGCTATTGCGATATAGGGTACGCGCACGGACATTTTAGGTCATATCTCCGTGACCCGACCTGATATCAAGCTGAAACTTGGTACACAAGTAGAGGGCAGCCTTCTACGTCATATGTATTCCGGGTTTAGCATTTGAAAAAACGGCGCCGAAATTATAGCGAAAAAAACAAATTTTGACTTTTGACCTTGGCCTGACCTTGTAAAATGACCTCAGGTGAACAAAATTACATCTGCACATTGCCCAACTAGTTAGCTATACATCCATATAAAGTTTTAAGTTCTACCTTAAAAACTCTGTTTTTGGCAGACATTTTCCTTTTACCCTTAACATGGCCAAAAATGGCATGAGGTGCCTCCCAAAAACGTTGCCTGACTCCGCCCCTGGGCAAAGTAGAATTTTGAAATTTTGTCACGGCACGTAGAAAAAATAGGTAGGAAAAGTGACCAAGTTTCGTGAAGCTGCGTCAAAAAGCCTGGAATTGGCAAGCAAAAAACCCGAGGGGGGGCGGATTCCGCCCCCCTGCCGGAAATAGGGTTAAAGAAAGCACGCGAAATCGCCACTTGTTCAGTGTCAAGGCCCTGAACCATGCCAGGTACGGCCATACGGCCAACAACAGTGCGCGAGCCAACGGACCGTGGCGTCATCTTTACATAACATGGCACAGACCGGCATGGAGATACGATGTCCGACTGGATGTCTGAAGACTTTCCATGACGATTTCCAGGGTTTTCGTTCTTGTTATGTCTAGATTAAGTTTATATTTCCATCTCACGATGAAATAGTGTGCGAAATGACATTATTCCTTCACTAAATCCTCGCCAGCATAGAGGAACCTTTACGAGACACAGATTTACACGGAGCTGCAGCACAAATGGGCATGACTGTAATTTTGCGAAAGAAACACCTTAAGCCTCAAATATCACCCGTAGCAAAACAGCCACAGCAATATGCGTCATCCATGACAATAACAGATGACCAAAATCTGTCTCTGGCTGGCCGAAGGGAAGAAACGAAAGGTAAACGGCATGGCCGACGCCGCAGCCAATGCAGTAGCGTTAGCAGTGGCGTGTGCAGGAAGGGTACAGAGGCATATCCCACTCTTTTCAATTCGTCGAAATTTAGTTAAGTTAGTCAGTAAAGTTTAGTTTTTTAATACTTACAAAATAATGAAAGATGTGTTTGAAGTTTATCTTCCTCGAATACCTTCTTGTTCTTCAGAAATGAGGAGCATTTTTTCCTTTACAAATCCTACGCACCCCTCAGAGCCGTGACGTCATCTTTGCAAGGGCTCAATGAATTTCTCAAAAAAGTGGACAAGTTAATTTTGTAGGGATGGCATCCCCCGGGACAGAATAAGACGTAAAGGGGCAAATTGTTGGACAGCTTAATTCAATAAGCTCAGCACGAACACAGCGATGATAACAGCTGATCTCCCTACCATTGTTGAGATTTCATGTTGGATTTTAGTGTTGTCGCCTCCGTTTCCAAGAAAGTGTAGAAATATGGAATCTCATTTCTTTACAGCCTTCAAGAAATGCGCATCTATCGCCAGCCTGTTGCAATAGGCTTTCGACCAGTGCAACGCGTCCACACCAAATGTACAAAAAGCATCTTCACGGGACAGCAACACTACTTCCTAATGTCCCCATCCTCTTCTGCTATGTGGAATGTGACCACTATGGCCACCCACGGTTACGTCAGTTCCTCTCTTTCCGTTTGTTTACGACCAGCTCATTTATGACGTATATATCCTCTTGAGTCCAGTGAGGAATCCACTTGATCGGCGTGCTGCTGTGCTGTTGCGGAGCGCACGGGGCGGTGGGGGCTGCCTACTGAATCGATGAGGTGCCGAGCCGGCCGGGTCGCCGCCGAGCAGTGACACTCGTCGGCATTGCTGTCCCAGGAGCCACGGAGTCAGGCCGCGGCCAGTCCGCTCAGGTCACTGACGGCCAGGTCAGGCCACGGCTGGGAAGGTCGGGTCACCAATGGCCTGGTCTGGTCACGATCCCGTCCCGGAGACGGAATCAGGTCCCGGCCGGTAAAATCGGACTATAGCCTCGCTGTCAGGCCACTGCCTGTCAGTTCGGGTCACAACACCGCATGCGGAAAGGTTTTCCAGGGCACGAGAAGTGCAGAGTTTTGAGGCAGGCCACCCGCGTCGTGCAGAAGACTTGAGCAGCACGAGCGCCACCGAAAATGAAGAGAGATGTCTTCAGAGAAATTATCCGGATTTTACGCCTGTATTTCTGGTGAGTTGAAGAGGGCCAAGGTCTGAAAGCTTTTGTCCTTTTCCACGGAACGGATTTCCTTAATCACGTAATATGTGCTCGAAATGTTTTTTCGAAGCAATGTTTTAATGCCGACCATCGGATCATGTTTTTAGGCGCGCAAGCTTTCATCAGCAAAATCAGAGTTGAAAGCACGATCAGTGATATTTTCGGAACCAATCAATTCCATTTAACCGACCATTGCGAACCATTCCTTTTAAATACATATATTTGTGATGTCTTTAGAAAAAAAATATATCTGCAGAAAATTCAGAGACATGAACAAGATCTCGGCGTTGCATGCGGTATGAGCAGTTCCGATTTATAGTTGCTGTCTTCCAACACGCCAGTAAAGATGAATGAGTGAAGTGAACGATAAAGACGTGATATCAAAGGAGATCTCATTCGATGACATATTATTAAGACTTCCATAAGCTAGATGTGCGGTAAAATGTCAATCTTCAAAGAAGTATTGCTAGATGCAAAGAAGTATTCTGGCGATTTCTATAAGTTAAACGAAGATTGTCTGAAGGTTTATGATGAACAAAAATTTCAAGCTGCGAGCATGAACTTGGTATTTTCATCGACTGCTGCCATCGTACGGTGCATGCCACATTCACAGACCGACTTTCATGGTGTTGGTGTTAACTGTTCATATGTACAAAATAGTTTATGACTGCGCATTTCCGTCGTTTTAAAATGACACAACAACCAATAATGGGATCCGGCAGAGGACATAAGTACAGCGACCTTATGCAGAAACGTCTCCAGGTATTATGGCTAAGATCTAAGATAAGTCAAGCGCCAATTAGCCAATCACAGGAGCCTTGCGCCGTATTGGTATGCCTTTCGTAAATACGCGGGCCGGACACCTTTCAACGACACAACAGTGGCGTTTTGTTGACAGCCAGCCATCGATGCTCATGACACTGCCGATACACCCTTTGCCTCCAGGACGGCGATAGTCGGAAGTACGATGGGGAGTTCGATGAGACTGCTGGGCCTGAACTACTCCAAGCTGGTGCCTCCCTTGGGCCCTGACGGTGAGCTGCTCTGTCAAACACAACAGTGCAAGGGTGGCCGACACCGCTCAGATAACTACTGCCACTGCGGTGTGCTATTGGTTGCAGCAGTTTGACCTAGACCTAAGTCGGCTCTCATGAACCAGCATATCGTTAACCGTAATTACATTAGGCCCGCCTGTGGAGTTCATAGAGAACTCAAGGTTTATTGCGCTTATTTTACGACGAATGTCATATCATCCACAGTCGCGACCACAAAGCCAGTGAAAGGAAAAGCCCCTTTCAACGGTTGCACGGAATGTCATCTAGCTTGTTTCGTTCGCAGGGGGCCCTGTCACTGTGAGAATCAGCATGCACATTCTGGATGTGATGATGGACGAAAGCGCACAGGTTCGTGCGAGACAGCGTCCTAAACTTGGGCTCCGCGGAAGCCGTTCTATGTTCTGGCAGAAGTCAAGTCCCGCCGATATGGATCTGAACCCGACCATTGCAGTCAGCGAACACGATCTAAAAATACTTTCAAATGATTCTGGCAATGATTAAAGAAACGAATTATGACAAAACAGAACACAGAACACACACACAATCATGGGCAACACTACCGGCGAGTACAAAGGGTGACATGTATCTCCACTGTTTAGAGCGGTATACGAAATTTATTTTGTACTCCCATTTGGTTTATTTCTGTTCTTTTCGCCAAGAGCGGTGGAACCTCAGTGGAGATGGGGGAGGGGGGCAGACGTAATTTTTACCTCGTTTCTTTCCGTGCAACGCCATAGGGTTAACGTTAAATGTTGCCCAAAGTTGGGGGACAGCTGACCCCTGCCCCTTTTCCAACGCCGCTGTTTTTCGCTTATCCAGTGACGAAATCAGATACATTTATTTATTCCTTTTCCCCGAAAGTGTGAAGGAAAGCGGCAGAAATACAAAAAGGGAACAAAAAGTACGTCAGGTCTGGATCCACCAGTTTGATTGATCAGGTCAGGCTCCAACGGAAAAAAGTCCAAGAGGCGCCCGAACCTACAACGCATTTACAGTGAAAGATAGACCTGATGACGCAGCCATCAGTACCATACATATAGAATATACCATTCATTGCATATTAAAGACATGCACTGTAGGAGACAGGCGCGCAGAACACATTTCTTCACTGTTACGCATCGTCGAGTCATAATGGACGTGCGACGCGCGTGCGCAAGTCCCAAGTTGTCCCGGCTGTGATGTACGATAATCTGGGATGACCATGACCCCATGAAATTTGGCATACATTCAGGTTTTTGCAGCTGACTTAATGCCGTCGAGATGCCCGTGTGTCCACTGGTCACTTTGTATCGCTGAATACTTAATGAGGCCTGAGGTCAAACGAGGTCATTTGAAGGGAACCATTTGATAATTCCGTGGGAATTATCTTAATGAAAAGGAGAAAGTCAGTACGGCCAGGTAAATTCTGAAGGTATATAAAGGCCACTTTGCCCCTCTTTTCCTTTCAACCCTTTGACCTTTCATTGACCTTGGAAGAACCGTAGATCAATGGGAAGGACCAAATAGCATGGAGGAAATCGTTTTGTTCCAAATGATCGAAAATAATTGTGGAACCAGTCGAGGCTACCGACATGCAGCAACATTTATGACACAGTGGAAACCAGAACCTCACTGACAAATGGGATACTGGAGTCAAATGAAGTTACATCAAGTAGACAACACATTAAACCTCGCGTTCCTTTTTGTTTCGTAGCTTCATCACGTCATGCGTCGAAATGGTTAGACGGGCCGTTACATACCCTCGGATCGTCGTCAGCGTCAGTGAATGTTGGCGCGTTTTACGGTGCGTTCAGTGCCGACATGTTAATCTTATTCCCGGCGGCCGGGGGGGGGGGGCTGAATCCGTCCCCTGTCTGTTTTTTTTTTATTTGCCAATTCCAAGGTTTTTGACACAGATTCACGAGACTTGGTGACTTTCCCTTGCTTTTCTTTCTACGTACTGTAACAAAGTTTCGTAATCCTGTTTTGCTCAGGAGAGGAGCCAGGCAACGTTTTTGCTAGGCACCTCAGGCAAATTTTGGCCTTGTTGAGGATAAAAGAAAAATGTCCGTTGAAAACAGCATTTTAAAGTTAGAGCTTAAAACTTTGTATGTCTGATAAAAACAGCGTTTTTAAGTTAGAGCTTGAACCTTTATATGGTAAATAGATGGCCAGCCATAAAATGGAATTTTGGAAAAAGAGCAAATTCAGATGGTTGGAAACGTTTTCAAACAATATAAAATGCATACAACATTATTCCAAGTGATTCTAAGGTCACTGGAGCTCATTTAAGGTCAAAGGTCGTAAGTGGACTTAAAGAACATGTGCCCATGACAGTTCTCCCTTTTTCATGTCCCTGGCACCGCCTATGCTAACACTTAACAAACATTGTAATACCATTTGTACTTCTTCAGCAAGACATGACTTATAGAAGCTAGGAAGGTGTTTTTAGCTTTTTTGTTAATTCACTTTTTTTGAAAAAACTAATCGACCTAATTTTGAAACCCTGTGAACGCCTATGAATTTTCTCGAAATCTGAAATGTATGGATCAATGGTAAACGTCCCATTCGTCGTCTCTCGATTCATCCTAGTTTCATCAAAATCGGCCCCTAAACAGCAGTGTTATGGCAAGTTCAAAAATATAAAAAAATGTTCCATTTTGTTTTTTGCCTCCCCCGTGTCCACCTCCTTCCAAAATTTTGAAAGCTGCTTTTAATAAAAATGTAACTTACGTCATGGCAAATCAGTTGCTTTTTATTGCGTTGAAATCGGATGTGTAGTTCTCGAGATCTGGGGGGGTGGAATCGGCCCCCCCTCGCCTGGAATCGGCTTTACCGTCTAGCCCTCCGGGGATAGGGTTAATGGAATATCGTGCACAGTTACGAATACATCCTGCGTTTGTTTGTGGTGCGGACATGACGGTGCCTTGGTCGGCGTGCTGTTTTTTTCTGATTTCAGACCATGAAGTTTGATTGCTACTTCCGTTCAATTTGGCAAGACGACCGAATCATCTTGCCAAGTGAGTAGTTGTACCCGGATCGACTATTTACGTTCAGTAACGTTGCCCGTGTGCTTTACCAGGAAATCTCCTACATTCTATTTTCTTAGACTTTTTGCTGCTGACAGTCTTGAAAAAAAACGGCAATTGTTTACTTTAAAGAGACATATTTGTGGCCCACACGCCACAGTCAGCACAGTTTGCCGCACCTAATGATGTGATATCTCAATATGCAATCCTATGATTTGGTGCTTTCCAGCCGCTGCATGCGTTGGGCCTCTAAGCAATTTGAAGAAATAATTTTCCATTCTGTGAGGGCTCTATTTCTTCGTGGGCGTCCGCCGCCCGGTGCACACAGGCGCTGGAGACGCCGTCCAGGAATAATGTTCATTACTCGCAATTAAAAGAAGTCAGTGGAAAATGCTTGACCCTATTTCGTATCAATAAAGTTCACACCGATTCCTCATAAAGTGTTAGCAAGACTTTAGGCTGAAATTTTCAGAAGAGTGCTGCTACTGCCTCGTTGGGCACACGCATTTTTCTAGGCTCCGTCTCTTTTACCTCTGGTACGTACTCATATTTATCTTAAGGTTTTTTATTCTTGCATGTTGCATGTTGCATACCCCCACAGTTTTGCTGCGTATTTGAGTGATGCCAGTGTAATACGTAATGCGAAGTGGGGATGTAAACATGGATTCTTTGCAGGCCACGCAAAACCTCATGAGGCCATCCATGTAAGGAAAAAAATTGATCAAAGGGTGACATGCTCACTTATTCTCAGACATGACCGAGGCTGTGCAGCTAGATACAGCGATTACATCTAAACTCTGGCTGCCGAACACCTTCTTCGTAAACGTTCAAAGTGTCTCCAAGCCCAGACTTCTCACAGCAGCTTCAGGTGTCAGCTTGTTTGAAAACAAGACAATTTTTCACGTGAGTCCTTTCAGTTGTCGAGGGTAGATTCCTGCGCGCAAGGAGAAGCAAGGGCGAGAGAGAGAGAGAGAGAGAGAGAGAGAGAGAGAGAGAGAGAGAGAGAGAGAGAGAGAGAGAGAGAAATAGGACAGAGAGATTACAACTGAGCATGATAAAGTCAAGATCCCCAAATTTGGGCAGAGTTTAGAGCTATGCTGAGCCAGTTCATTTATACGTAGGGAACCTAGAAGTGTTCTCAATATCATTTGCATAGGTGAAAACAATAACATATGACGTTGCGCCTGCTGGGAATGAGAAGCAGAGAAAGCTTGGTTCTTGATCTTCAGTACTGTTCCTTGTTTCAGTCAAGCCTGTGCCTGACGAAGGTCAAATGCAACCTGAAGTACCACAACTATCCAATGGACCGTCAAACCTGCGTTGTGAGAATGGAAAGCTGTAAGTTATCAGGAAACAGAGTATTTCATGTTTTTCGTCATCCGACACCTGCAGACACAACTATTCGGCTTCGCATTACAGTCCCTTTTGATTCTGCCATTCGAAATATGTCATTCGAAAAGTGGCAAGGATCAGGGACATATCATTCGTCCGATGACCTAGCGTCGTCTAAATGATACGGGCGACGTCAGCATGGAATGTGTACGGCATTGCTGTTTCAACATTGTTTTGGGTAATATCACTGTGACAACATCCAGTTCCATGTCAAGGCCATTTTGGGCAAAAGGCGAGCGATAACTATGTGGTTCACCAGACGGATACACAAACAAGGCCATGGTGCTGGACTGGCATAACGTTGGCATCACCAAAGAGAAGGGCATCACGATGAGAAGCTTCTACCTGGAGGAGATTCGTACCAACCCTCCGATCACTATCGACATGTTTTTATGTAAGTCAGCTCGTCTGCTTGCACGCACGTGAGCTCGCTGTAAGATAGAATCGGTGAGATTCAGCACTGAGCGTGGCTAGGCAGGAAACACCAATGCGTGACGATGAACGTGATTTACTATATGATGCTAAGTGGCTTGCCGCAAACAGGGGCAGGTGCTTCGTGACATAAGAACTGCCGACACACGCCATCTTAGCTCTGGAAAAATGTAAACGAATCCAATGTAACAATATACGACGCTAAATTAACTGGGAAACAGCTACTGAAAATTTGGCGCGTTTAATGCAAGCCAATTGTCCTGAACTAATGAAAACCGAGGAGCTGGTTTCCAGGAAACCCTCTTTCTCCTTCAGTGGAAGAGTTAAACATTCTCAGCTGCAGTCAGTTGCTTCATGAAAGAAAAGAGTCGTTCAGCTGAAACCAGTCACCATTTCATTGCTTTTTGCCGCAAGACTTATGACAAGAGGGTGTAGTTTTGTTAGCAGACTCATAGGTGTAGCAACGTCCCAAAAATTGGGGGGAGGGAATCATAACCTGGGGGACAATCTGATTCAAAACCTTATTTTAACACGCACTGCAAGGGGGGTCTTTTGTGCCCCTCCACCTGTTTTTTCTTGAATATCTCGAGAACGGATCGGAGCTGATTGCTGCTACTTTGTGACCTTTATAGCAATGGAACAACTCTTCGATTGACGCAGAAAAATTGGAAATCGGCCTAAAATTTTTGAAGTTTCAAGCATTTGAAGTCAGGCAAACATAACGAAAACGACGGTTGTCGCTGACAAATCGGAACTTTGTGAGAGAACCAGCGTCCTACCTAAGATTACCTTTTGAACACAATCACGCGACGTCATTCGGGCAAAAGTGATGGATGTACCAAGACCAAAGCCAGAGTCAATAAGGGCCAAGGTCATCAAAGGCCATGGTCAAACGGCTTGTGATCTGATCCAGATTTGCTTTATAACAAGTCCGTTTGTATGAAATATGCATTCAAAGGCCCTAATAAAAATACGTGTGCCAACACTGATACGCTTACATATACCAGTGTCAGTCAAGGTCAAGGTCATCAAAGGTCAAGGGCAACTATTTTGCGACCTGGTCCAGATTTGCTTTGCAATATGTCGATTTGTATGGAATATACATTCAAAGACCCTACTAAAAACCTTTCTTCGCTGACATTGATCCGGCATGTATATACATATCGTTCGCGACCATGCACATGATAAATATGAACGCTGGAAGTGGTCAGATGTACCGATATTGGCTGCCTTCACCGACAATACGTCAAAAGATACGTATAGCGCCCTTATTTACACTACAGCTATCCCGTGTTCCTCGAAATCTGATCTGCAAAAAAATGAAAAATGACGCCATATGTCCATGACCTGGCATGACCTCGACCCAAAATCCTCCATCAAGACGCCAAATGAATGGAAATTTTGACATTCCACGTTTAAACAGCCAAACAAACATCCTTTTCCTGTTTCCTTCGGAAAGTCGTGCGGAATAGCTTGTACGGGCCAAGAAAGTGTCCAGAGTTGACCTTTTCGACCCCATTTGACCTTGAAGATATCAACCTAGGGTCATGAAAATTGCACATTATGTAAATCGTTATGACCCCACCAAGCCCGTAAAATTCCATGTCTCTAGCTCTTTCCGTTTCCGAGAAGGCGCTTTTGTGCCCTCCTTTCCAGTGCGCGTTGGTGCGGAACCGCCTTCCACTGCGCGGGTTATCAGGGACATTGCAAAAAGGTTCACTTTCCGACCAAAACTGGAGGGGACATGTCTGCGCCGCCAAACGCTGCCGGTGGTTACACCTATGGTTAGCAGCAGCAAGAAAACAGTTTATGCGTGGAATCAGTACGTTTCAACGCTCGAACACAAACTACTTCATCATAAAATTAATAGGTAAGGTTCAAACACTCCTTGGAATGTCTTGCAATGCCCATTTCGGCTTCCTGCGAATAAGCCTGGTCTTTACAAGTCTGCCACGGCTTACTGTCCACCGAACAGCGATGCTCCCAGGAAGTGAACATCCTTTTCTCGCCGATTGCCAGCTCGCCGGGAAAGATGGCGTGCAGCGCGGGAAACAGTTCACCGGCATAGAACATACCGCTACTCCGGCACAAGGGCGAGAGCAAAATCAACATGCGCTTTCTTTGAAAAGAAAAACAAAAACAAAAAATCTCCTTCTCGCATTGCTGGACATTTTCTGAACCATAAAGCGCTTGACAAATGCCAACAATAACCTATGCGACATTCCAGCTGAACGCTCCCTCGAAACTGCCTGCCATGTACCAACGGCAGCATATTTGGTCCTTGATGCAGCCTGATGTGGCTTTTAAGAGCAGAGTTAGCACTCAGACGCCCTCTTTGTTCATCATGTTCGCCTTTCAGCAACGGCACGAGGGGAGGGGGCGGGAGGGCACATGTTGCCTGAGCAACACAGTAACATCACAACACAGAGCAACACAGGGCGTACCGCCGTGGCCTACTAATATCGTCAGGCACCTGACCGTGACCAGGTCACGGTCAGGAACCCTGCAGGACCGCGGGGGGGGGGCTGCACGGTGGTGCGGCACCAGGTCACCTACGGTACCTTTCCACGACCGCAGTGGGGGTGGGAGTGGGGGGCGCCAGTACAGCGCCCAACACACGGTTTCCTCCATAGAGACGGCAGGTGGTCTCTGCGACCGATGGCAGTCCACGGTGCAAACACGCACGCTGTTGGAACCCGGGCTGCACGTCATGTGTAGGTGTCGGTAGGGTGCGAGCCTTTTTCGCGTTGCGTTAACGCGAACGAACATCCAGCGCGGCTTACGCAACTTATAACATCACAGGAACGGACACTTGTTAAATGAGGTGCATCTATGATTTGCAGTTATGCATATATCTGATCTGTGAACCTTTACGTCGACGATGACGTCCAAGATCAAATCAAATCCCTTACATCGACGGTTATGTGCCGTCTGCTCCAGAGGCTCATTAACAGGATAATAATGGTCGGAAGGGGATGGATAGTGGAGGTCAATGAACAAACGGAGAGAGGGCAAAACATGTTTCTGGCGACTCGCAGTGAATGTGCATGCATCCGCTGCTTGTAGAAGTCATGCATCAGAGCTAAAAGATCGTGAGAAACGTACTTAGCCGAATAAACGGAGACTAGGTGCGGCTTAAGAGATCTCTGCAGTCTCACCTCCAGCATATCTCGCCCCGCGTACGATGGGGCGGCGCGAACCGTGACTTTCGGGCCTAATTTACTCGGAAACAGTCGCCCTCGAGGGGCTGATGCAGACCGGATAGTGTAATAAGCACCCTTCACATTTTGTAATCAGGTTCCAAGCGGGAGCATTGCAAGCTCCCGATGCTCTTCTTCCGCTATAGCTTAATGGTAACGCATCAGTTTAACTACCCCCAGTAGGGGGATGCAACTCCCAGAGGTTTTTGCAAGTTGCCCAAGAATGACTGCTCCGATCACTCTCAAATTTATGCGAACTGAGTATTTAACCTTTTGACGTATTATGTGAAGTTTGAAGTCGATATCTTGAAAGGTTACTGACCTATGAGCCCTTTCTTGAGGGCGTCATGGAGAAATATCGGTACGGCGGAGATCCTCATCGGATAACAAACGTTTTAAATAATTTTACGGTACTAAGTCTTACTCAGCCTTAGATATGGGTATCACCTGCTGTGCCTATCTTTGCACCATAATTCTTAACTGGGCCAAAATCATCTTAGGTCAAAGTCTTGAATGGAAGTCATTGAATTGCTGACCTTTTATCAATCTGAGAAAGGACATTTTATCATGGGAAACGCTGATTTGCATATCAACAGTAAGTTGTGTCCTTATTCATCATTCCAAGCTGCTCTGGGGCTCTTAAAAACGCCCTGAAGGTTATGTCTCATAGGGTCCAATGAAAAACATAATTCACCAATACGACCTCCTTTCAGATCACCTGTGAGGTCATCGCTCGACCTAAAGGGGCCAATACCGGGTATCATCATGCACCTTAAAGAACAAGCTACACATTTGATGTCTGTTTCGTCGCTTGGATCACTTCCGGTTTGGAAATGGCTGGGGGCTCTTACCAACCTCCCGCAAGGCCCAAAGTGGCCAAATAGCGAATACTGACGAGGATTAAAGAACTCCTGACTGTCCATTTAAATTTTGCAATTTTATTTGCTCCTGACTTTTTGCGTAAGGGATGGAAGCTGACCTTTTCATTTGGATCGTCGCCTGATCTTGAACTCGATTCCATTGTCCGGTATCGGCTTTCGCCATGATCACAACTATTAACGGCCATCGCGACCAGGTCATACCGGAACCTTTGAGCCGAGAATAGCTTGTGCAATATTTCTGGTACGGTAGAAGCCGGACCTTGGCACAGGTCACGAATGCTGCGACTTGTCGCGAGGCAAGCTGACAGGAAAGACTTTCTCCAAAGATAACAATGCGTGCAACTAAAAATCCAGCAAAAGGATTAGGCCTATACGGTACAAAATGGCATAAATCAACTCGTGTCAAGTCAGTCAAGCAAAAGCAAAGCCCCTCGGACATTGTTTTGAGCAGGGGCGCAGCCAGGATTCCCTTAAAGGGGGGTGGGGCGGAGCTCAGTATGAACTGAAATAATACGAAAATCGCCTGCTGGGAAGACGATGTACAACGGTTTTCACAACAAAAAATGTGGGCCTAAGGGAGGCCCCGGGCCCCTCCCCTTGGCTGCGTCTGTGGTTTTGAGCGCACCGGTGCAGCCAGAGGGGATGACCGGAGCCTTGGCTTCCCTCCTTAGTCCCGTATTTTTTTTTTTGTTTTGTTTAATAGCACGGACGTAACGAGCGACGTGTCTTGCCATATTCCATTTACGGGAATGTGTACCGGTGACCAATAGCAGTCTCCTTACTGAAACCCACTGCATATCGTCTTCCCAGCAGGCGGTTTTGGTACGATTCCAGTTCTCACTGAGAGTTCCGCCTCTCCCCTCCCCGTTTAAGAAAATCCTGACTGCGCTCCTGTTTGAGCACGCCATTGATTTCTCAGTCTCCTCAGAATTTTTGCCGGAAAAACAAGCGAAAGTATTGTAAGAAGCTCAGGAAGCTATTCTTCTCTGGAATCTGACGAAGACCTGCCTAGTGCGTAAATGACTTCAATGTCTAAAAAAAAAATCGTGAACAAACAATCAATGTCCCGTCCCCACACTTTGAAAATACCATCCATGCAGGCCAGGACACCACAAGTCACTCTGGGTTTTGTTGGAAGTTCTGCCTTAGGCGGTTTTGGACAAACCTGCCACATCTCACCAGGGGGAATCAGTCATGTAGCTGAGTTTGAATGGGAAATCGGGCAATTCTGGGGACAATCGAACGGGCAGTTTTTCTGCAAATGTCCTAGAAAACGTCACGAGCGGGCACAGGCAGGGGCGCGGGAACTCCTTTTCATTTGGGGTGAGGGAGGCCGAGAGGCATTTTAGGCCAATTCTTTGCAGTCACCGCCCATGAGGTCAATGTTAAATTTCAAAAAAGTTGGAGACTGGAGCCCCCTGGCCCAATGGCTCCCGCATCTATGGACTCAGGACTCCATCTAAATATGAAGTATGAAAGTATCTAAATTAGCGTAGCAATTAGCCCATAGAGGCATAATGGCAACGCATATAAGCAGATTACACACCTATTGTTCCTATCTCTGTGGGAGCACCCGCGATCAGACATACCTAAGTCTGAGGTCAAGGTCGACATTTTATACAAGGCACTGAATACCGACGTGTTATGATGGACTTGAAATCATTGGAGTGCTCATTCTAAAATATCGCATGTTAAACTCACAAATTCTCGAGGTGCTGAATGCATTTTGGAAATGCTAGTCCAATACAAAATAATGATATATATATATATATATATATATATATATATATATAACATATATGAATATACAGTGCAGTGCAAAACAGTACAGAAATATACACCCTTGTCTGGTGCCATGTGAGGACATCATACGTACTCTCAAAGCACCGAACTCCAAAAATTCGGACAGAAACGAATTTAGTGTGTAGCAGTGATAACGCATGTTCTTTTTTATCTGCTGGACGATTTTAGACTGGTCCTACCAACTTAGCGTGCCGTCCTAAAAGACCCACGTTGAACATTGATGAAGTGGCCGATGTGAAGCAAAAAAAAAAACAGCGGAAACTTCTGGCTCGACCTGTTCACGAACCGACGTGTTGTTTTGACGCAGACGAATACTCGGAGCTAAGCTTCGAGATATCGTTCCGGCGCCAAGCGCGGTTCTCCGTGCTGGCGGTGTACGTGCCCAGTTCGCTGCTGATCGTCGTCAGCTGGCTCTCGCTGTGGGTAAGAAAACGAGCAGCATGCCGCTGGGAGATCGCTGGCCCCGCCGACGGTAAGATACCGTTCAGCGTGCTGTTCATTGGGCGCTGGCTCCTGCTGAAGACAAGATCCCGCCAAACATATTGCCAATTGGTCGCCGGCTTTTGCGGTGTGTAAGATCCTGCCAATCCTGCTGCTGATTGGTCATTACTGATTGGCGGCCTGTTTGCCTAGAGTAGAAGCACGCACAACCCATCGCTCATTGGTCTTCAGCTTTGCCTAGGAGATGGAACCCGCCAGGCTCGTGACTGGTTATCAGCTTACTCCCAGTGATGGCCGTAAGTGACGCCTTACTCTGCTGTAGCACACAGGCTTCTGCGCATTGTGAGCACGGGAGGTTTGAGAAGGGAGGTCGTTGCAAAGGGTTGCGAAAAAGGCGCAAACATAAACCCTACTCTGCTCAAAATCATGCATGACCTTAGGTCAGGGCTGCCCGTAGCTGGCTGAATGGCTGGTGATCCTGAGGGAATGAGGAGGATCTAGACCCTCATGTTCCAAGGATTTTAACATTAGGTCCGTTCCAAATGCACTGACCCTGTTTTAAGTCTATATTATGGTAGATCCAGTTGATTTGAAGAACAACCAGTGTATCTCTCGCCACAAGCGCAATGCTTGTCAACAGCTCAAATCTATGTTCACACCCAAATATCTGCAAAGATAATGATACTCATCAACGACTATTCAAACAAAAAAAAAACAAAAAAACAAAAAGGATATAAAGCCAGCCATTCTTATTGATCACCATACCTATTGCCACTCAGTATGAAATATGTAACACCATTCATGCTCATGTGCGAAAACAAACAACATAGTAAAACGCGCACGCAACGTGGGGACCTGACGCCTGGAGCTGTCGCCCGTGGTTGACAATCGCTCTGCCGCAGGGGTGTCGGGACGAAATGGCGGAACGTAAGAATGGACAATGCCTTTTTCGCGAATGCCAGATGGTGAATGTTGGATGGCGGCGTATAAAAATGGAGACATGGAAAAATGGCGACTGGCCAAATGGCGAACGGGTTAATGGCGACATGTTAAAATGGCGACACGTTAACCTGCGCACGACCGTTGGTCGGCGACGATCACGCTCGACTGGGGGAGGGCGGTTTACCGCCCCCATCTAACTCACGAATGGTTGGTCGCACAATAAAAATAAGCATGCCGTTGGAAAGTTTGTGACGAGTAGAGCTCGAAACTGGTCTCATTTTTAGTTTCAGATAACACGTAAGCCCATTTACGCCTATATATGTTTTCTCACAGACGACTGCATTAGACCGAGGAACGGCCTGAATCTCATGGGCTCTGGCTAATAACGCTCAGGTAAAGGCACCAACGCACAAGCAAAGGTCCGCAGATGCCGATACACGTCTAATTTCTCTGATCTCTTCAATATATATGCCGAAACGTTGAGTTCAAGACACGGCAATTTTCACGCCGGCTGTTGGCGGGCGCCGCAGCCGTACGCAGTAAGAAATTAACGGCAACTAATTTTGGCGTTCCTTTATTTCCGCGGCATATGCCTATCCATGTACATTTCATTGATCTTAGTAATTCTTGTGACGTTTTCTCATGCTTAAATTTCGGAAAAATTCATTACTTACCAGTCTACACAACTGGCGAAGCTTTATTCGGGAGAGCCTGTTTACTCCCAAAATATGCAATTTTTTGAAACTTTTTGAAGTTCATGGTATTGCTTACGTCGGTGCAAGCCATTTCTGCCATTTTCTGCCATTGCCATTTTCTACCCATTCTGAGTAATTCATCGCAGATTCTGACGGTGGTACATTTTGGCTCACTACAATTATTCGTGACTTGACGTCAGGTCAATGGCTAGAAGTCATTGATGCTTTGCCTAATGATGAAAACTAGATGTCTGCTTCACTCCACACTAAAAATGTTATGAAAAAATTCCGCCAATTTCCGAAAAAAACGACAACATGTGTTGAAAAATGGGCGTGATCTTAGGTCAATGACCCAAAAATTTCGGAAAATCTGAGATAGCAGATTTGTTGTTCTATCAAGATTACTAATCCCTGAAAGTATTATTGTGATATCTTGTTTTCCGAAAAAGTTACAAGGCGCTAAACTTTTTCGAGCATAGGTCCGTTTGACCTGACCTAGGTCAAACACCTGACTTGACCTGATGTCAAAACTTTGGCACAAGGTGTAGAAATAATCAAGCAAAAGGTACACGAAGTTTCGTGGCGGTGTGTTTGTTCGTTCTCTCGCAATCCTTGAAAAATCTCAGGAGGGCGGTCAACCACCCCCCAGTCGGGGGCGGGTTAAAATGGCGACTGGCGAAATAGCGAACGGCAAAATGGCGACGTGTTACAAGAGCGACGTGTCAAAATGGCCAACGGCTAAATGGCGAACGGCAAAATGGCGGACTGTAAAAAAGGCGACATGCCAAGATGGCGATTGCTAAATGGCAAACATAAACACATGCCATATATATATATATATATATATATATATATATATACGAATATATGTATATATATATATACACGTATGCTCTGAAAGCACATTCTTGTTAATGTTAGTCTGATGAAATGTGACAGCGAAGTAGGTTGTCATTATTTTCTTCCATAGGCTTTCTGTTCTTCGTACAAACTTGCTCTACTTCTTCTCCAGGAAAAGTGCAGGCCTCCAAAATCATGCAGCGTTTCGTTGATTTTCCATGAACATCACCAGGGAAACATTCAAGCACATTATACATCCATATGACATGTCTAGCTAACATAAGGCGCACGTAGTGGAGTTTCGTCACCAGGTGGACAGGAGACCGACCTGGGAGGGCATGCCTTTCGATGACATCGGGGCCCGGCAAACTAGCAAACCATCGCATCCAACTCCAGCTCCGTGGTCCCCGGACGTGACGTGCAAAAACGGGAGAGAGAGAGGGGGGGAAAGAGGGGGGACGGGGACGGACGGACGGACGTTGTTGAGGATTTTCTATGCCTTGCTACGTATGTGCCACGTGACATAGGTCAACATCCATTTTTTTTGGGGGGGGAACAATGACAAGGCGACTGCCGTTCGGTTTTGTTCCTGGCGGCATTACTAGATCCTCCTGAGATGACAAAAAGGGATGTCGAAAGCAGCATGAAACTACTCGTAACTCTCCCAAAGGCGTGGGGATAAGATCAAACACTTGGATCCCGTGGCACCGGATTCGGGTCGCGGAGGAGATTAAACAGTTATCGAGAGGCTGGGTGGCAACGGACCAAATACGTCTGACCTGGCACGGGGCGTCCCTATCCATTTGTCCATTTATGGGCCGTTTCGCCATCTATTCGTTTCTCATTTTTGCATGTCCACACGTTGCTATTTAGCCGTTCGCCTTTGTGGCATGTCGCCTTTTTTACGCGTCGCCATTTAGCCATTCACCATGTAGCTCTTCGTCATTTTGGCGCGTCGTCTTTGTCACATATCGCCATTTGATCATTCGCCATTTAGCAGTTCGCCATTTTGGCATGCCGCCATTTTTACATGTCGCCATCTGGGCATTCGCCATTTGGCCGTTCGTCATTTTAGCATGTCGTCATTTTTACATGTCGCCATTCAGCGTTCGCCATCTAGCATTCGCCAAAAACGCATTCGCCATTTTTACATTTCGCCATTTTACCCTTGTACCACCGCAGGTGCCGCCGGAAATGGTGCCCGGCAGGATGGTGCTGGCCATCACCACTCCTGCTGACGCTCACCGCCCTCTTCAACGCCAGCGTGTGAGTAAGCGCACTTCGAGCACTCCAGTGAGCCGGCCGTTAACACAGCGCTCCGACGGAAATGAAATCGCGATAACTGGGAGCGTCGCCTTGATAATATGATGAGGAGACATCGAGGCTCTTAGGTGCCGTCGTGTTACTGATAGCAGGGACTGCAAATTTTGCAGAAGATACAGAACAGAGAAATTGCAACTACAAAGCATAGGTCCAGTCCAAGATTGGGAATTATTTATTGACTAACAAACTTCCGCGTTCTGAGAGCCGCAGAAAATGACGTTTGCTGATGAATTGTTGACAAACTTTTGTCGCCAGTACAAACATCATGTGCCCGTATTAGTCCATTAGGATACAATTGTGAAAACAAGGACGGTTATTCATTGCGCAACATAATGCTTCGGTTTAGGTGTTTGGAACTTCTGAAATGAGAAGGACTGACGCTCTCCTGTCTATTCCAGCCACAGCATGCCCGAAGTCAGCTATGTGAAGGCCATCGACGTGTGGACCCTGGCCTGCATCGTCTTTGTGTTCGGCACGATCGTCGAGTACATCATTGTGCTGAGGTAGGATGCCTGGCTTTGTGATGCCGTACAGTTGTGATGTCGTGGTGTCTTTGCCGGCGCTTGTTCCCGCACTTGTTCGCTTGTTTGTATACACGGTTGCTTTGAGCATTTGAACTTTGCTAACTATCAAACAGTGCCCGGACGAGGTTATTTGTCCGATGCTATAACGGTCATGAAAGTCAGAAATGGGTTCTTTTACACAAGGAATCTAAACGACGAGAAAAAGGTACCCTAAAATTGAGCCAAAGGTAAGTTAATATGCCGGAGGGGTGTCGATCTGCATTCCTTTGAGAGGGCCCTAGGCCCACCCATTGCTGATTGGGGTTCGTTACCCAATGTTGGTTTAGGTCCCCCCAATATTTTCTGGCGATTTTAAAGGGGGAATGAGTAATAATAACGAAAAGAACGGCCGCAGTAGATAACAGATAGACAGCAAATAAAGAAAAACGTTTAAAGCGATGTTTCTGTCTATCATTTTATCTTCTGTCTACATATATATATATATATATATATATATATATATATATATATATATATATAAACCTGTATATATCGGGATAAATGCGATTTTTCATTTGATAAATAGTATCAAAAAACTTACAAATTCCCGTTGGTCTAAATGAAGTGGGTTTAAATCTATTCAGAAGCCCACATTTGGGGGAGGTTAAATTGTCGAGCCCTGGGCTCCGCCCATCCCCCCATCATTAACAAAAATCGACGTCCCTGTTAGTGCCCCGGCTTTCCGTAGCATAAGTATAATAGCAATGAATGGCCTAGACAACATTTGTTTTTACTTCGTATTTTTCGAAACAGGTGATACTCCATGTAGCTGGTTTTAAACATGCCTACAGCAGCAGCGGTGGAGCATAGATAAAGATTCGTTTCATTCACGGTAACGCCACTGTCTTCCATGGCAGGTTGTCGCACGCGGGAACCAAAACCGCAATAGCCCCGACTGGACCACAAAAGGTGAGAAAACAGTTGACGCATTCCTCTGCCACCAAAACACACACGAGAAAAATAAGTCACATTTGCAGACGTTATCCAGTCGAGATGTTTCAACGCCAAAGCATACTGCGCTTGAAAAGTCCCAAATGTGATTAGTTTTTCAGATAAATTTAGTGGAGTGTGGGAAGTCATTCAAAACACATCAGGCCATTGTATTTGCAGCACATTTTGGTGCACGATCGTAAACTCGATTCAATGATTTACTTGATTGTGTACTGAAATAGAAATAAGCAGAACCATGGATGTTTAGAAGAATCGATTCATTATTTGGATTCATTTCGCACGAATGGAGTGGTGTGGAGAGCAGTTAAAATTTCGCGAGTGGAAATAGAAATCTGGGTCTCAGTATATAGCCTCAATCCCTGACAAAAATTGAATAAAATAAAACGACAAGCGTTTTTACCGGCAGAGATGTAACGTTTCTTGTAACAATACAATGACCTAGCTACTCTTTCAGTACAAGGTATGTGCTTTTTTGTTCAGTTAACTACACATCTATTAGAACTACTCACTATTTCACAGGGGCCGGCCTGGCAAGCCAAAGATGGAATAACTAACGAAGAGAAAGCTGCACGCCTGGAAAAGATCTATCGACTTCTCTCTCCCTTCGCCTTCCTCTTATTTAATATAGTTTATTGGCCTTACTATCTTAGGGCGTAGGCCGGCACCTCATCTTTCTGTTTCCTTTTGTTTGTTTTTTTCTATTTCTAATGCGACGTGCAAGGCATCCGCCAAACTTAAGTGTCATTTACTTCCAAATGACATGATAACTTCACCTACAGTACAGATCATCTGGGAGCACGTCTCATTGATGGGCACCTTAAGCTTGACTTTAGTCGTTAGAAAATCATACTGTTTCATAAGGTTTCCGCAACACATAAGTTCCACCCAACATGCTAAAAGCCATGGAGCTTATAAAGACCATTTTGGCCTTATTATACATTAATGATCTTCAGTTGAATTGTTGAAGGAACTCTCGACTTTGTGTCATGTGTGCGTTGGGTGGGGGCACCAACAGGCGTTGAAGGAATTGCCTCAATATCACACTGTAAGGTTTGTGTGAAAACATGTGGGATGCAGAGGGCATAGCGATGGTCCCGGCGCTTTTTCTTTTGACGCTTGACGCCCCACTGCATTCCGAAGACCAGCACACGAAAGCATCTCGTCTTGTTTTGAGGCTGTGCGTACCAAGGAAACATTTTACCACTTTGTTTTTAACGCTCCACGTTTTTTTTTTAGGAATTCAACACCAATATCGGTACGGGTCAGAACTATCCTTGCAAGGACAATACGAACTCACCAGCAACGTTCCAAAATGTTTGACTGGCACTTCCACCTTCACGCCCACTCCAAGGCACGAATTGTTGGTCTGGCCGATGGCTGTAATTTCAAGGGGGCAGCTCTCCAGCTCTCCTGCCGCCGATGCCGTCAGCTGAACCAACCATCCCGCGGAAACACCCGAATGAATGCACATATCACGTTTATTAGCTCTTCACTTCCTCATAGCCCACAGTTTCTGAAACTCGCCAACGAACGGCCGCACCAGCGGCGGGTTGTTGGTGATGATCACGTCCTCGTTGTTGCCCAGCGCCGCCTGGCGGGTCCAGTTGAAAGAGCCGCACACCAGCACCTGACCATCCACCACGGCAAACTTGTGGTGCATCAGGTACGGCTTCGGCTTGACGAACACGGGCACGCCGACGCGGCGCAGCGCGTCCAGCTGACTTCCGGTACACGACGACATCTCCTCGTCGAGCACGACGCGCACGCGCACGCCGCGTCGGCTGGCGGCGACGAGCGCCTCAGCCAGCTCCGGGCAGCTGAGCACGAACACGCAGACGTCGAGCGAGCGGCGCGCGGCGCGCAGCCGGCGCAGCACGCACTCGAGCCGGCGGCCGTCGCCGGGCGGCTGGTCGCGCTCGCAGCTGGAGCCGCCGCCGGCCGGCAGCGGCGGCGCCGACTCCGGAAAGAACACCACCTCGTGGAAGACGGCGGCGGCCGCGGGGACGGCGCAGCCACCGCCGCGTCGCCGAATACACGAGGCAGGCGGCCGCCATCGTCGTGCAGGCGCACAACGCGAACCCGCGAAAGCTGTCCATGGCGGGCGGGCGGCCTGCCGCGCTACAGGGCATCGCTGATGCAACGCCGCACCGTGTCTACCAGGCTTGGGTTCTCCATCGCCGCCGCCACGCGCTCCTTGTCGTTGATCTGCTTGCTCACTGCAGGGAGGCAATGCACGGAGTTAGGTACACGACTGCTATGTCGACCTAGACGCCGAGTCAGTGTTGCGTCTGAGATACTAGGTTCAAGCGAAAGCTTCACGGGAAGATACATTTCTGATCATTTTGTTTTTCAGTGCCACCTGCTGTCCTCAGACGGATCGACCGTACCCTGTCGCTAATTTCAGTTCTACAATCCAGTAAAACCATTTTCGGAAGAAAGTATATTTTTTAGGAGCCAGTAGAAAGGTTTCATAATTCTTTGAACAAGTCATGGAACTAAATCATGACACGTTTTTTGAAAATGTGCATACAACAAAGGTACGACAGCGACAAGAGACATCGCAAAATGCAACACAGCAAAACTTTTAAAATCGCGACAAAACAACCAAAAGAACGTGCGTGCTGACCTTCTTGGCTGGTCTGGTGCGAGCCTTCCTTGATGTAGATGTCCAGCTTGTGCTCAAAGTCGAGGTTTTCCTGCAGTCGGACGCGCACGCAGAGTCCGATCAGCGTGGCCAGACTGCAGTGCGGCACGGTCGGCGTCAGCGTCACCTGCACGTAGTAGGCGGCGTCCGCGCCCGGGAACCGGTTCACCGACACGTCGTCCTCGGTCACCACGTTCAGATCCTCGAGACTGGCGTTCTTCTCTGGGTCCTGGATGCAGCGGATCAGGTCTGCCGGCCGCCGACGCCGCCTCAGAGCCCGCACCACGCCGTCAACGCGGCAACGCGCATACCAACAGCGACGCAGAAGCGTAGCAAACTCCTTGCTAGGAGTACTTCTCAGGGATTTAAGCAGGCTCGAAAAATGATATTTCAAGCTATGCTTCAAGTATGTTTAAGCCCTGCACCATTCTTTTTTCTAGGATGGAACTCAAGCATCATACACAGAGTGACTTCTGTTACTAAAACACGACGCAGCTTTCACCCGATATCGTTGTCTTGCACATGTCTCAGTCTGGGTGTTGTCAGATTTGTGTGAATGTTATGTTAAGACTTAGACGACTGCACACTTCTGATCTGTGCAACTTCATCTTTGACTTTACTGGGCTAGAACCACCAACCAACAGCAGCAAAATAGCTGGGAAGTGGGGGAATGTATGTATGTGTGTATATATGTATATATATGCATATATATGTATATATATATATATATATATATATATATATATACCAATACATCAATATACGAATGATTTGCTTCGGAGGCGATCATCTAGTAAGACCACAATGCAATATGTTGTTCTACCAAAGCATCTAAGTGTGCTCTTTGACATACTATCCAGGCATGCTTTGACCTAATTTCCCTGTGTTTAAAACACTAAGGGTGGTGTTATGCCTTCATATTCCAGCCTTGATCTCTCATCACAAAAATCCAGGCTATGCTACTGAACAACAGCTGACCATCACATTCACCATATAATTACTTCAATAGCCAAAGATAAATAAAGGCAAAGACTGGACACTTACCATAGACTTGTTCAGCCTTATCAAGGCAATCTGCATCTGCTTCCTTAGCAGTTTCTAGTTCAGACATTCCTCAGGTTGACATCATGTCTGCCAGTGATGGAGATATTCCTGCCAACATATGGACCATTAGCACAATAAGTCACAAAGAACTGCTTCATCAAGAGATCAATTGTATGAAACAGCTGCCATAGCATACATACACCTTTGTCTTAAGGCTTAAGGATTTAATATCTCAAAGAAATTTAATGGAATTAACTGAATGTGTACAATGCTTAAACCAATTCAGGTCACTTGCCAAGATACTTATTGAGCAGGGATGCTCTTTAAACACAGCACTGTCATATTCTGAGGTACCATGTTTCCACAGCATACAAATCTAACTAATGCTTGCATGTTTGTCATGAGTTAGCATGAAAGTGCTCACTCTGCCCTCATTTATCTACCAGTTTGGTAAGATACTGCCCACACTGTCCCCCCCCCCTCCAAATACACAACAATTTTGTGTCATCTGGTCTGAAAAGGCCTTAAAACATGTCAGTCTTTCAATAAACAAGATGTACCTGCAGAAGCCTCCAATGCCTCCTGAAGGAGTCCACCAGTGGTACAATTCAGCATTCACATAAGATACCTGAGTAATACAATGGCAATGGAACTGGGACTTGGACACTACCAAATTAACCAATTTCATAGCAGGTTCATGCCATGTCAGAATATATTGAAAACATTCAGGTTAACATCCTTCTAAGAACACCTGGTTGGTAACAAATGTCAGATGACATTCACAAATAGGAAGTGGCAAGAAAAAGTTGTAATGCCAACTGGGATGCATCTTTTGCAGCCCCCAAGTACCTACCATGAGTAAACAATACAACAAAACACTGTCAACCACAATTACACCAATAAGATTGGCTAGCACAAGTGCCTCTGGCACTAGAGATTTTCAACATATGAAATACCAAGGGCCTTACAAATGTTGCAGATTAATTCCACAGAATGCACAAAAACAAATCTGGTAACAATGATTCTTATACCACAACACCACACTGGCGCAGTCTGCGGATATTATAAGTTTATCTGCTGAAGGATGACTAGATACATCAGCAAACAATGACAGTGCAGACCACTGGAATACACTAGCAGCAATCAGCACCATGTGGGTACCAGAGAATCAGTTACAAGCTATAAACTGATGAAATGTTTACAATTCATACTCATATTTCATGAATATGAATATACACTCATATACTCATTCATACTCATATACTCATTTGATGCAAATACATGCCAAATGCATTTGTCACATTTTTCAATCTTCTGCAAATGGCTGCATGTAGAAATCTTAGAATTACAAGTAAAACCACACTAATACCTTCTTATCTCCTACACATCAAAGGAGAAACCTGACTGTGAATGCACAATGCTCTATACATTCCTTCAAGGAACATAAGGGCAGATCCAGTGGTTCAGTTTGGGTGGCAAAACTGGAGTTCACAGAGTATGGATGGTAGGTCAGCAAGTTAGTGACTGAGGGGAGGGATGGAAGATGGTGGCAATGGGTTTGGTCCAACAACTTTAAATTCAGGTTGTGTAGTAATAGCCATGTGTTTTGAAATGGTCACTTGACCCTCTAATTGTGACTGGGGGGAGGCATGTTCAAGACAGCCCACCCCCTGGGTCTGCCAGTCAAGGAACACATATAACATTTGTTTATATAACACTGATGTTACCATAGAGTTAATGGTGTCTCCAGACACCAATTTTTTTGTCTTCCCTTCCCTGCTTTGACAGCAAAAATATATCTTTAAGTCTCTGGACCAGCATTGGAAAACTGTCATTTTCTGATGTCAAGGAGCACCAAAAGATTTATACTCCAAGCAAAATTTTGTGCTCCAAAATGGTCATTTGCTCCCCCAAAAGACATGGGTATTCCTACTCAACCATAGTTTGAAGTTGCCCAGCATCCCCCTCCAACTGATGGTTCACCATCTATATGTAGCTGCTGAAGTACACTCTGAACTTATGGCCAGCTGCCTTTCACCCCCAGTCAACAACTGCTACTAACCTACCTATCATGTAGACCCAGGAAACTGGTCTGCTCCCCAAAATGGAGCCACTGGATCCACTCCTGCTGGCCACATATGCTTGCAAAGCACCTAGTTAGTCCATGTTTCTCACATAAACACATGACATTTTATACTCCAAAAGAGAATTTGCACTCCAACACCAGGAAGAAAAACCAGGTTTCCAACACTGCTCTGGACCATTCTTCTCCAAGAACACACATACTTTCAGGGGTGATTATTTATGTTTTTTTTCGTGAGGGCCCTGGCCCTGACCCCAATGTCATATTTGGCCCCTGTGTTTGTTTAGGCCCTCCCCCAATACTTTCTGCTGGTTTTCAAGGATATGGGCAAAAATAACAAAAAGAACTGACATAACAGGTAAGACATATATGTATGCAGTTTTTATTTGATAAACAGCAGCAAAAAACTTCTAAATTCCCATGGTTAAGACAAAATGGGTTAATCTGCTCAGCAGCCCACATTTAAGGAGAGGTTATGTTGTTGGGCCTCCGCCTTTGTCCCCAGAATCATTTACAGAAAGTGATACCCCTGCAAACCTCATGCCTTGTCACTATCTAACCTAACCTACTGTTAAAACAAGAAATAGAGGTGATCTACGACTTGAGCTCCAGTGCATAATGTTGTTTCTTAACAGCTGTATCAGGATGGCCTTAGGCCTTCCCATGTACTGGGCTGCTGAACAAGCTACACATAGCCTGCTCAAGGATGCAAGAGCTTACTGCTTGAGACTACCTTACTTGCATTCTTGAAAACAAACCACAATGTCAAAACAGGATGTAACCATGGTAGTAAAGAACTATGGACCTGTACACATTATCTGCAATGATAATTTACTCATAACCATTTATGTTTGGCACTGTACATGTTCTTGGCCTTTGCTACCCTTTAATTAAAAAGCTTGAGCTTTTGGGTTGCCTAAACCCCAGGGGTGTCTGTTTGTATTCCTTTGAGAGGGCCCTGGTATGCCCAATGTTCATTTGGGCCCCTCAATGTTGGCTTGGACCTCTTAATATTTCCTGTTTGTGTTAAGGGAAAATGAACGCTGCAATACACAAGACAGATAAAAAGTAAGGAATAAAGCCCAAGATGTATCTGCCTTTCTGTCTTCCGTTTATATATATGCCTCTGTACATGGGGGCAAATGCAATTTTTTACTTGATGAATGGCAACAAAAGAAAACTTATAAATTTGGTCAAAATACAGCGGGATAAATCGATTGAGAAACACGCATTTAGGGGCGGTGCGGTTGTTGGGCCCTCAGCCCAGCCCCGCCCCCATTTCTTTATAGAAATCGACGCCTCTGCTGCACACGCAATGTTCAACCACGACTTCACGAACAATAACATACCTAACGCCCCGCTCTTGTCGACATGTATACCGCCTCGCTGTCGACTCCCGAGAACGGCGCCGCTAAACTGGCCAGCGAAACCACAACCAGCTACAGATGTGGACATCAAATGCGCTGCCAGATTTCAGCGAAGTTTTTGTCCCCGTTGCCCAGTCATGGATGGCTTAGCGGATCAATTGGACGAGTGACTCAAGCCTGACAAGACACAAGACCTGACCCAAGACACGGACACCTGAACCCAATAGGCTGCGGGTTCTGACAGCAAACGAACAAATTTACTAGAGAAACACTCAGACGACAGACTCACAATCAACAAGATCGTTGTTTCGAATTCCGACGCCGCTATCTTACGATCGGTGATAAGTCTGCTGTGATTTATGGACACAGGACGCCTGAACCCAGACCAACCAGAAAATTCTTGTGGTTTTTGCGGCATCTGCGGTGACGCGCGCGACGACAAGCGTGAGAAGCATTCAACGTACAAACATCAAACATCAAAACTCTTACAGGATTGTGATTTTCTTACGGGTTCTCAGGAGCGGTGGAGCCCTTGTGGAGATTGGGGGGGGGGAGCATGCACGATTTTTACCTCGTTTCTTTCCATGCAACGCCATATGTTAGGGTTAATAATGATAATAAATCCAACGCCATAGGGTTAATGTTAAATCTTGCCCAAAGGCAGAGAGGGGGGGGGGCTGCTCCCGTTTCCCCGGTTCCACGCTACTGCGGGTTCTTGAGTCTTTATTGCAAGGAATCCCTTAAAACGAAACCCTAGTTCCAGTGCGAGTCAAGACGAGTCTTTTATACAGGTAAGACGTACATCTTTCCGTTTCGGCGGAACTCCCGTCAGCAACACGTCAGTTCCACACGCCCTCAAAACTCTTCTTGAGGCAGCCTCCTGTGATTCGTACACACCTCGTCGTCCGTTCGTCTCGAGCGACTTGAATACTGACTGAGCTCAACATCGAGTCTCTATCACATGGACTGTGCTTAACCCGTCCCCGACTGGGGGGGCAGTTGACTCCCCCCCTGAGGTTTTTCTGGGATTGCGAGAGAACCAACACAGAGTCACAAAACTTCCTGTACCTTTTGCTTTATCAATTTTACATCTCGTGTCAAAATTTTGACCTCAGGTCAGGTCCGGTGCCTGACCTAAGTCAGGTCAAACAGACCTATGTCCGAAAAAGTTTAGCGCCCTGTAACTTTTTCGCAAAACAAGATATCTCAGTGATACTTTCAGGGATTAGTGAACGTGATAGATACAATAAATCTGCTATCTCGGATTTTTTTCGCAATTTTCCGGGTCATTGAACTAAGGTCAATCCCGTTTTTAAGACATGTCGCCGTTTTTTCCGGAAATTGACGCAATATTTCATAGCGTTTTTAGTGTGGAGTCAAGCAGACATCTAGTTACCGTCATTGAGCAAAGTATCAATGACTTCCAGCCATTAATCTGAGGTCAGGTCACGAATAACTGTAGTGAGCCAAAATGTAACACCGTCAAAATCCGGCGATGAATTACTCAGAATGGGTAGAAAATGGCAGAACTGGCTTGCACAGACGTAAGAATACCAGGAACCTCAAAACTTTGAAAAATTCAATATTTTGGAAATAAACAGGCTCTCGCGAATAAAGCTCCGCCAACTTTCTAGATTGGTAACTAATCAATTTTTCCGCAATTTAAGAATGGAAAACCATCACAAGAACCACTAAGATCAATAAAATATACATAGATCGTCTTTTTGGCGAAAATAAAGGAAGGCCAAAATTAGTTCCCGTCAATTTGTGACCGCATACGGCAGCAGCGCACGCCTACAGCTGCCGTGAGAAAGGCCATGTCTTTAACTCAACGTTTCGGCGTATATATTGAACAAATCTGGGGAAATTAGACGTGTATCGGCATCCGCGGACCTTTACTTGTGCGCTGGTGCCTTTACCTATGCGTTTTTAGTCACAGCCTTTGAGATTGAGGCCATTTCTCGGTCTCATGCAGTCGGCTATGAGAAAACATATACAGGGCGTAAATTGCTTATATATTATTTAAAACTAAAAATGAGACCAGTTTCGACCTCTACTCGACACAAGCTTTCCAACGGTATGGTTATTTTTTATCGTGCGACCAACCGTTCGTAAGTTAGAGGGGGGCGGCCAACTGCCCCCCCCCCCCTAGTCGCCCATGTTCCAAACGGACCGACGGTCGTGCGCGGGTTAACTGAGTTCACTACCCAGCCACACGCATCTCACTTAGAAACACGGCTTCTGGAGCAACCCAGCAACCCCCGGACGGCTCCCGGCCAAGGGCGACTGACCCTCGGGCGTTCCCAGGCACGGTCTGACGGTTCGGCGCTCCCTCGTTGCTGCAATGGCCGACCTAATCCGACGTCACATGTTTAACCCGGCCCCGCAGTGGGTGGGGCGCGGAACGAGGGCGAACGCCCTCCCCCTCAGTTTTTTTCCGGGATTTCCATAGACGGACGAACGAATGCATCGCCAAGAAATTTTGCGTACGTTTCGCTTGATTCTTTTTACATCTTGTCTCAAAGCTTCGAACACAAGTCAAGTCAGATGTCTGACCTAAGTCAAGTCAAGTGAATCTGTGTTCAAAAAAGCTTAGCGTCCGTGTGACTTTTTCGAAAAACATGATATCGCAATACAATTTTCAGGGATTAGAGATGCTGATGAATGCAATAAATCTGCTATTTCAGACAGGAGCGGCGGAAACTATTTTGAGAATGGAGGAGGGGGGTGGGGGGGGGAAACCGTTCGTGGATCCAGCCAACCCATCCGGCAGAACCTAAAATGGGCCTAAAGCAGCCTACCCATAAATCCTGATTTCTCTTCGGATTTCGATCACTTTGTTTTAGGTCCAGACCAGACATGACAAGAAACAAATGGGACAAAATTACAATGGTGATTCTTAAAGAATCATTGGAGTCTCAGCTGTCTTTCGGTAGGATAATTTTGGTTTCTTATGAGGTCTTAATAATTTTCCACATGCTTGACACATAAACCAGGCCAACTCAAAAAAGATGAATTGCCCAATTTGATAGAGGTGGTTCGGTCTGGCGCACCGAGGGCGCAAAACGTGCTTCCTAAGCAAAAATTTTAACCTTGTTTTTGGTCCAGTTTCTTGTCATTTGCGTTAACACTTCATCTGGTTTGATATGCTGATATGGGACTGCAGTCTGCAAGCAAACGTTTCAAATGACTTTATCTGGCTTCCATTCATATAGTACACAGCGCAAATGCTTTGGCAAAAAACAAGGCTTCAGGAAGGTATCTTGGACATAGGCACGTAGCCAGGATTCTCCTCGGGGGGGGGGGGGAAATGTCAAATTTTGTCATATGCCACAAGGCATATGACAAAATTTTCAAGAAAAGGTAACAATTTTCGGCAATTTATCCTCATACTTTATGTACAAGAAAACATATAATGTTTGTTTTTGTAACGATGTATATAATCACTATTACGTATTCATGCGAAATCTCCATGTATTTAGTGTAGACCGCTTGGTTCAGGGGGGCCATGGCCCCCATGGCCTCCCTGGCTACGTCCTTGCTTGGACATTAGTCAAGACGGTTCAAGTCATTAACATAGCCCGGATTTTTTTTTGAGGAGGGACGCCAGAGATTCAGGGATCCCAACAATGAAGACTGCAGGTGCCTCCATGGCTAGAATAGTAGGGGTACTTGACACCTAAATTTCAGTGCCATTAAGAATCAATGAGTTCGACAGCGCTAAAACATATGGGGATTTCATGCGTATGACTCTCTGATTCGTTCTGTGCGAGGGTTTCGAAGCGTCACTTTTTATCAACCGGCACATCCCGCATCTCAAAGACCATGAAAATTGCAGAGGTGAATTGTACGCTAAGCGCTATTCTTAGTTACTTGTATTTTATGGCGCTACGACCAAATCTGATTATGTTGTCCAGGGATTTGCCCAGGACCATACACCCTATCCCTGGGCCTGACCCACATGGGAGGTATGCTTTAACAGTACATAGCAACTGGCGTAGTTTGGTAAATGTGAAAAATTAGCCTGCCTCTGTCTGGGGGAGGCCTCTCCCCTGTCAGGTTTTTCCAAAATTGCGAAAGAATGAACAAACGCAGCGCCACGAAGTCAGGTGTCTGATCTAGGCCAGGTCAAGTGGACCTTTGTACAAAAAAATTTAGCCCGGCACCGCCTGGCGTGTTTTTATACCTGACCTGTTTATATACGTGTTTATATACATGTTTTTGTTCATATAAGTTTTGATATATACTTTTATATACGTCTTTTTGTGACGGCCTGGGCGTGTCAAAAAGGTTGTTATCTCAGGATCTAACCGTCGGATCTGGACCGGCCTACCACCATTCGATGGCCTGAGTCCTGCGATTCAGAAAATACTACATTAGCTCTGTTCACATAGCTGATGACGTCACAGGCCACGCAAAAACACGGCGTCGGAAAGACTGACACCGGTTGGTATATCATATCATCGGCCAGGCTGGTCAAAGAGCCTTTAGCTGGGTATAAAAAAAATCACTATCGTCCACATCAGAAGGATGACAAAATGTTAAAAAATGCCGGTTCAAGGTCAGCCCAGGTCAGGTGATGTACTGATCTGACTTAACGTGTCAAAGGCCGATACTTGCTCGAAGCCATTTTCATCCACGTCGCAAAAAAGACGCAAGTGAAACTTTCTGATGATCAGTTTTGCAATACCTGCTTTCCATTCGGTCAAGGTCATTTTAGGACAGGTCATATAAGGTTGCATTACTCTTCCTCACAAGGAGCAATAATGACTCGCTGGGATTCTTAAGTGCATCACGTACAGAACTAAAATAATATCTCGTGACAATGAGATCTGCTCTGTCTGCTCCTTATCTACTGAACCATCTTTCACAAATGTTGTATCTCATTTCTTTTTGATATCACCCTATGACGTGACCTGACATGACCTCACCTTGCATGGTGGACTTTGTTAAGAGACGCATATAGATTTGCACGGCTTGCACGACTTAAACGATGGGAAAGGTCTGCGGCAACCACTTCTATCGCCCGCACTGCAAATCAGTTCAACTGTCATCACATGTGACCAAGCATGACCTCTAATGTTGACGTGTCACGATGATTTTATATCCTTTTTGTGACCATGTCCTATGTAAATCCAAATAATTCAAGTATCATATTAACGAATATTATAAAAAATGAAGCATGTTCGCGCCACCGCCCGAAGAGGCAAAAACATGCATGCAAGGGTTCACTTATGATGTCATATCTCTATGACCTGACCTAGCATAGATAATGTTGCGATGTCAAAATATGTAGAAATGGTTGATAAGCACCTACTGAGAATTTGGTTGGGCTGGCTTTACTGGTTCAGAAGTTATCCACGAAAAATCGAGGGGGCGCCCTATTTGACACCCCCAGGCGGTGCCGGACTAACTCGTCATATTATACATGGACATATCATACTATGTATGTACTGTATTATGGCCGGCTGCTGGATGCTGCAGGGGCGCCTTTTGAACAGAAGGGCGTCTACGTCCCATCACAAGAGCATACGATGTTGCATGTATGTTCTTTATCTACATGGCGACTTTAATTGCACGGACAAAATTCGTCAGTGAAAAACTGAATCCAAAACCATCCTGAACGTAAGGGCTGGCTTTGGGTCTCTGTCACAAAGCAGCCATTCTAACTAAAGAGCGTTTATTGCGGAAGCGATGGTGATTCTTTCATGTAAGGCGCTATTTCGGACAGTAAGGTGTCATGGTCCTTCACCGGGGTGCCTTTGTGTATTAGGCGTACCTTTTGAGTGATGGGGCGCACATACTCCATCACATGGTTGCCTTCTTGGTAACACAGTAGCGCCAAATGAACGACAGGCCACCGATGCTCGATGATGATGCTTTATCACATGGACGCCTGCTTGGTATCAAGGGGCGCCTTTTGGGCAACAGTGCGCCTGTACTTCATAACAGGGGCACCTTTTTGGTGTCGCAAGGACGTGTTTTGAGTGACAACGCACCCATGCTCCGTCACAGGGGCGGCTGCTTGGTGTTGGGGGGGGGGGCGCCTTTTGATCGACAAGTTGACCATGCATCACACATGCATCCATCACAGGGGCACGCTCTTGATATCACATGGACGTCTGGGACGACAAGCAGCCCGTACTTTATCACAGGGGCGCCTTTCGAACGGTGAGGCGCCCATACCCCATCATATGGACGCCTGCTACGCATCAAGAGGCGCCCATGCTCCATTACGGAGGCTCTTCCTTGGTATCGCTGGAGCTTCCTTTGAATGGCAGCGTAACTATACTCTGTCTAGGGCAGATTCTTAGTGCCGCATAAGTAGCTCCTTAGTTTGGCAAAGGCGCATTTTGATCAACAGGTTGAGCATAAACCATCACAAGGTTGCTCTCTTGACATCATGTTGATCTTGAGAACGACAGAAAGCCTAAACTAAATCACAGAGGCGCATCCTTCGCGTCACTGAGGTGCCTTTTCGGCGGTGGGGTGTCCATAGTCCATCACAGGGGCATCTCCTTAGCCTCACAGACGCGTCTTTTGAATGGAGCGATGCTCTTTTGGAGGAGCGGCTTCTTAGTTACGTAAGGGTGGCGATCCTAAGTGTCGCAGGGACGCCTTTTGATTAAAATGTTGGCCATAAACCATCACGGGGCGCCTTCTTGACGTCACATGGACCTTTGGAACCACAGCGTGCGTTTTTACTAATTGAGCACCAATGCACCATCGCTGGGCCTCTCCTTGTTGTTGCAGGGGCCGCCCTTTTGAGCGACAGGGCTCCCATGCACCATCTCAAAGGTGTCTCCTTGGTATCAGAGGGGTGCATTTTAAATCACCGGGCGCTCATGGTTCAAGTCACAGTGCGCGCTCTCGCTGTCGCAGGCGCGCCTTTTTATATGACATGCACCGTCCCGGGAGTGTCTCTGTGGTGTCACAGGGTAACCCTATTCCCGGCAGGGGGGGGGGGGCTGAATCGGCCCTCCCTCGGGTTTTTTGCTTGCCAGTTCCAGGCTTTTTAACGCAGTTTCACAAAACTTGATCACTTTTCCCGGCTATTTTTTCTACGCGCCGTGACAAAGTTTCAAAATTCTATTTTGCTCAGGGGCGGAGCTATGCAACGTTTTTGGGAGGCACCTCAGGACATTTTTGGCCATGTTGAGGGTAAAAGGAAAATGTCTGCCAAAAACAGCGTTTTTAAGATAGGATTTAAAACTTTATATGGATGTATAGCTCAATAGCTGGGCAACGTGCAAATACAATTTTGTTTATCTGAGATCACTTTGCAAGGTCAGGTCAAGGTCAAAAGTCAAAATTTGGTTTTATTGCAATAATTTCGGCGCCATTTTTTCCAATGTTCAACCCGGAATATATATGACGTAGAAAGGTGCCTTCTACTTGTGTATCACGTTTCAGCTTTATATGAGGTCGGGTCACGGAGCTATGACCTAAAATGTCAGTGCGTGCACCCTATATCGCAATAGCCATAGAATGAATTTTTTGAAATAAAGTGATTTCAAATGATTGAAAACGTTTACAGACAATATTAAATGCACACGAGATCATTCCAAGTGGCTCCAAGGTCACTGGAGGTCAATTAAGGTCAAAGGTCACAAGTTGATCTGAAGAACGTGTGACCATGACAGTTCCCCTTTTTCATGTCCCTGGCACCGCCTATGCTAACATTATACGAACATTGTAATGTGATTTGTACTTCTTTAGCATAACATGACTAGCAGAAGCCCAAAAAGTGTTTTTGCCTTTTTTGTTCATTCATTTGTTAGAAAACTAATCCTCTTATTTTTGAAACCCTGTGAACGCCCATGAATTTGGTAAAAATTTCAGATGTGTGTACCAATGGTAAAAGTCCTATCCATAATCTCTCGATTCATGCCAGCTTCATCGAAATCGGTCCAGAAACAACGGAGTTATAAGAGGTCGAAAAATACCCCCATTTTGACATTTTTGCCCTGCTGTATCCACACCTTTCAAAATTTTGATTTTTTTAATATAAAAATGTAGTTCATGTCATGGGAAATCGATTGCCGTTTGTTGGGATGAAATCGGACCAGTAGTTCTCGAGATCTCAGTGGGAGGGGGGGGGGGCGGACTCGGCTCCCCTGCCGGGAATCGCCCATACCGTGTAGCCCTCGGGGAATAGGGTTAAAGGAGACTGTTCACCTTTGTATGGGATTTTGAACTGATGTGGTAGGATTGTCTGGATGTAGAAATTATACCATCCAAAGCTCGTTTGGCCCAAAGCTCTTCCCTTGCGGTGCTAGAACAGATTATGTGAACAATTTTGAAGGGGAATGACAGATATGGGGGCCAGATACACGGTGATGTCGTAGTAGTGATGGCCGAGTTTTGTTGATAACCTCGGTCGACCTTGGCTAACCTCGGAGAAGAACGACTTCGTTGCGGTTCAGTTTGGTGCGTCAGCAGACGACCGACTGACGCCAGACGAGATACACGTCTTGACACAAGACTAGTCTTTCTTGGCTTCTGAGTACGACGCTGATGGTCAAGGCTGACTGATACGTTGAAAAAAAGCCAGAAAACAAATAAACGATTCGATGCAATTGCCAGCGGTTGCCATTCATGGGAGCAATGGCGGGCTGAGTCC
Source organism: Capitulum mitella (assembly GCA_030062745.1). Lineage (NCBI taxonomy): Eukaryota > Metazoa > Arthropoda > Thecostraca > Pollicipedomorpha > Pollicipedidae > Capitulum > Capitulum mitella. Next base: position 11,287,012 of record CP099840.1, read on the forward strand.
CGAATCATGCAGATGAAATGTTGCATGCGTGGCGCCACAGGACCGTTTTTCCGTAAGTATTTGTCAGTGTGATGCTGCAGATGTCGGTGTATCACACTGCAGATGTCGGTGCAATGCAGATGCAGTTGTTAATGTTATGCTGCGCGAATTGCTATTGCAGCGCATCATGTGCCTATGGGTTTGCCTGTTGGTTATCTGCCTTTTTGGTTTATCGTAACTCCTGGGGACATGGCGTCACATCATTGCCCGTCTGACGTCGCTCCTAAAAATGAGATATCGGTGTTGAATACTTTGTTCATCAATTTTTTTCGTTTCCCGGGTTTCATGACGGAAAGAAATAACGGAATCGATTTCTAAATACTTTGTTTAGTTATTTCGTATTACATGGTGGATTCTCACCAAGGCGAACTATTCCCTTAAAATAACGGAGCGCCCATACGTCATCACAGTGACGCGCTTTAAGAGTCAACCCCAGCCATCGCAGAGGCGCCTTCTTCGTAGTACAGGGACGCCTTTTGAACGGCAGGGGGTGCATCATAGGTTGGCCGTCTGAGACATGCAAAGTAGCGATATTTTCCCGTGAATGTAATAACCAGAATGCTTTGCGCGATACATGAGTTTTCAATTTTCACGCAAAAATCTGATCACACCGATCTGGAAATAAAGTGACCAAAATCCGTGTTTTTTCTTGGGGGGGGGGGGTATAAGTAGCGTGTCAAACCGCCCCTTGAGGAAAATCTTGGGTGCATCACTGCCAGTCACCGCCATAGGCCTAATGTTGGAATTTTTGAAAAGCGAGGCGTCTAAATTCTCCTTCCCAGCCATCACCGGCCATGGGTGTAGGAACAAGCAAGCATATCTATATTATACCTCACCTTGACCAAAAATGGTAGAACGATCGAAATAATCTATGGAATCTTTTGACCCCAAATTCTTCGTACCTGAGGATGTATCAGGAAACAGAAAATAAATGAGAGCTTAATCTCTTTTTACAAAGGCATCCATTCCTTCAAAACGTTCACGGTTCAGTCTGGAACAAACAACGGTGGTTAGGCATTGCGACAGGCAACCACATTACTGTTAATCTTCCCCAGTTCTCAGGCACCATAATCGGTAGACAGCGACTGATAACCAAACGGCAATGCTGCACCACACTGATCGCCACAGCACTAACACAACGAGAGTTGCTGAAGATGAGCGCTAGAGGCTAAACAAACAACATGGCGGCTAGCCACATGCACATCGAAAGAAAGCGCGTAGAACCGACACTGCGGAACGACATGATGCGGACTGCCGTAGGGGCGGAGTGAAACTGAGTCACACGTATCATAATTACCACACCAGCCTGGCCGGCGCGTGACCAGAGAAGATGGCGGGGAACTGGCGACTCTGGCGGGGAACCGAGTGCTGGCGGGGGTGAGGCAGGGCAGACACTCCTGGCGTCAGGTCGTCACTCTGGTACGTGACATCCCTCAGTGCGGGCGTCCGCGGGGTCGGACAGCGTCCGGAGCTCGTGCCCGGAGCGATCGGTGCGAGCCTGAGGCTCACAAACGGGCGAGGGGATCCCACGTCGGCACCCGGAGTGAGGATGGGCAAGGATGGCGGGACGGCTGGGGGACGGGGACGGGGAAGGACCATGACGTGAGGGCGGGGGCACCGTATGGGTGGTGGTTGGATGCGGATCACGAGCGAGGCCGAAGTCGATGCTGAGACGTGGGAATGGGATCTGGACTAGGATGTATTTCTCGAGGAACTTTCGGTTATGCAGGGTGACCTGCCTGAGCCGTGCTCTCGTACCCCGTGTTGGTCATGATGCCGAATCTCGATGACAATGCCAATCTTATCCAACTTGCGGGGCCGAGCCGTTATAGTGTGCTGACCACCGCTCCGCATGCTGTACATGTCGGTGTAGCAGGGCGCCTTCTCGGGAGGCCGGCGTACCGCGTCAGATTGCATGTGGCCGATAGCGCCCAGGGGAAATGAGGATGAAGTCCCGGATGGGACCGATGAAGACGCACGCTTTTGGGGAGAACTTTGGGTCCCTGTGGGGTGGGGTCCGGTATTGGAGTATCGCACGCTGGAAGGCATCGGTGTTCAGGTAGCCATTGACGGCAGTGTTGTCGGTGATGAGCCGTTTGCCCGTCCTGACTTCAGCCCGGCACTTGTTGTGTGGGAATGCCACGGAGGAGAGCCGGTGGTGGACATCTCAGTCCTGGAGGAACTGGCGAATGGAAGCAGAAGTGAGCTCCGGGCCGCCATCTGAGGCTAGCTCGCCGGGGATGCCAAGGTGACAGATGTTCGTCGGAGGCAGTTGACGATTGCGGCCGCGCCAGGAAATGAACGTTCAACGACGGGCCAGTTAGAATAACAGTCGACGACGACTAGGTAGCTGCGGTCCTTGCAGTGGAAAAAAATCGGCGCGCACGCACTGGAACGCGTAGGTGGGAGACTCTAGGGAAATAGGTGGTGTGCTGAGGCTGAGACGGAGTCATGTGGCTGCAGTGGCTGCGTCCCGCACGAACAGAAGAGATGTCCCGAGTGATACCAGGCCAGAGCACAGAGCCCTCATCTCTCGACACCATGGACGTCATGCCTTGATGGGCTGAATGTAGAGCAGCTAGCATTTCCCGTCGCAGGGATGGTGCAACGACGATGCGACTCGTGAAGAGCACGACATCGTCGATCGTGTGGAGCTCGTGTCGGAACTAGTGGTGTTAGCGAGCAAACCGTCATTCCTCCTCTCGGCCGCCGGAATCTCGCGGACTCACCATCTCCCTCCCTGTCTCCGTCGTCTGGGGGCCAGGTGTTCCCGTTCCGCCGGCTTTCCCGGGTCCTCCGGGGGCGGCAGACGCTCGACAACGCTCGCTGGCAAAGCCAGCGGGCATGCGACGCCGTGGCGCGCGGGTGAGACAACACCGCCCGTCGCTCGATGCTGCGTGCGATTAGTGTTACCTGCCTGTTTGTTCATCTCATCTGCCATCTCTTTGTCTTCTGAATAAGAGCTCCCATTCAGACGACGCTCTTCATCGGCTGGTCCCCCGGCACTGCATCGCATGAATATCTGCGGACAGGTGGTACTCGCGGAGAGATGCCGAAATGTCCTGTCGGGTCTCGGGCATACCGGACTCAATGATGGCGGCCAGGACGTGCATGGCGGCACCGCTGGACGTAGTGACTCGCACCCTCTCCCATATGACCTACTTCATCGCGGAAGAATCCAGGGCGGAGACCGTGGAGGCGACAAAGCGCTCACCAGCGCCGTCCACATCCGATGCCGCTGTGCATATATCGACTAGGACGGAGGTTGGTGGCGGCACAACGGGGAGGTAGCGTGATGTTCGAGCGACGAGGGACGCCGTCGGCGGTTCTGTGCCTTACACCGGGTATGTGGACCATGCGAGACCGGAACCGGTAGCGGAGAATTTTCCATTTCAGGTTTCTGAGTTGGATGTTGGAGATATGTTCGAGAGATCTGTCACCAAAGATGCTGAGGGGAGACTCGTGGTCTACCGCGATGATGAGGCCCTCGCAGCCCAGCAAGAAGCACCTCGTCCTAGTCCAGAGCGTCGGCAACTGCAAGTGCCTCTCTCCTCCACAGACGGATTCCATGACTCAGCGGGGTGCACAAAACCACTTCCAACCAGGACGATCTTCCATCCCGTGCGGCAGCAGTGGGTCTCGGCAGGGGCACGAGCAGTGTTTCTGGAACAGCCAGAATCCAATCTCCTGATTTCGACCAATCTGTGGCGAGGCAGGTCGGTTTGCTGGAATCGAAGATCCCCACACCTTCCTCGATTTCACTGATGATAACGTTCTTCGACTCCTCGAAAAGAGTGTTGAGCCGATGTCTCACCAAAAAGGCAACCTGGGCTTCAGCAGCTGACGAAATGGTTTCATCCGTTCGGCCATGCCTGACGCTTAGGAGACTTGTTTGACTAGCCCAAACCACGATCGGACGTCAGTGATGCTCGTGGGAGGTGGGAAGTCCCGGATGTCCTGCAGGTACCGTCCGCAAGGTCGGTCACAGTCTGACATGATCTCGAAGTCGGGAACTCTTTGACATCCCGGGAAAAAACGAACTTACCCGGATTCAAGAGGATACCGCAGTGCCCTCAAATGTCGAGTCGCTGCACAGCGGCTGATGAAACCTTTCCTCCTCTGCGTAGGACCACGGAAGCATAGATGAAGAATTGTTTCGAAAGTTGGTGTGGCAAAGGTCAGCCCGGTCTGTCCCATATATTAATTCCCCTTCCCTATTGTTATTTCTACCGAATTTCAGGCACTTCATTTTCGATGTTGATGAAAATAACTTTGAAAACACCTTTGTTCCTTTGCAAGTTACAGGCGTGCCTCGCAGCACTGTGTAAATGTTCCATAATCTGTACGTTTTTGCTGTGTAATTTATATGTTATGTCGCACTTCATAATTTCATTCATTGATTGACTTATTTATTTATCAAGAGTTTGCGATCCCCACATGAGAACGGCTTTTACAGTACACAGCACAAGTAAAATACGGGACACCTTAAATCAAAATTTTTCGAAAAAGTACAATTTGGTGCGTGAATGGCTCCCTACCACACCCGATCTTGGAAACACTAACTGCTAAAACCTAGTGTCTCATGCCACATTTGACGCTGGCGTGGAGAAAACCACACCCGCGCCGCCGCATTCTGCACCCATGCATCGTCGACGCACGTCGTCTGACGCAAGCTGCGGGGAACGATTCCGTCGTATCGCCGAACAGACCCGTCGCCCGCGGCGATGTAGCTCTGCGGAGCCGTCTTGTACTGACAGAGGTCCCATGAGGTTACGAAGATCGTCAGGTGGCGATCTTTCAGACGGATAAGGACGCCGTGGTACCGATCCCAGGCCTGGACGACGGTCTTTTCCATTGCCGGTGGCGCAGGTCGGGCCTGACGGAATAGCTTCGGCGTGTGGTGCGTCTCCCGGGTTGCATGTCGATCGGTGCGGCGGGGTGTGTCGCCCTTCTTAGTGCATACCACCATTCTGTGGCACCACGTTGCGGGCTTGCCGGCTGGAACTGGCTCCAGCACGCCGAGCTGAACGTAGCGATCGAGATCGGCCTTGACTTCATCGCACCAGTGAAGCGGCACATACACGGGAATGTGGTGCTCAACCTACTCGACGTCGGGGTCCACAAGTAACTTCATGGGAGGGCTCTCGATAAGAAGGAAGGGGTGATGGGAAGCATGCGTTGAATGTGCTGGATCGGTAAAAGTCCAGGAGGTACTGCTCCAGCCTGGTGAGACTGGCATCATTGGCGGGGAACGGAAGGCCCGAGTGACCCGACCGTGTCGGTCTGTCCTAGAAAAAACGGAGAATAACGGCGCCCTGATGCCCTTGCCGTTGGCGGCGTGCATTTTCATGGTGACAGGGATGAGATCAGTGTGACTCAGACCCAATCGCCGGATGACCTGGATGCCAGTGAGGCAGCTTTGACATGCTGTGTCAGCCGTGACGAGGCGGATGGCTGTCTTGGCCAGGGGCGCAGTCAGGGTACCTTAAGGGGGGGGGGGGAGGAGCTCAGTGTGAACTGAAATGACACGAAAAGTGCTTGCTAGGAAAGCGATGTGCAATGGTTCTCACAGAAAAATCGGGCCTAAAGGGGGACCGGGATCCCGTCCCCCCTTGTTTACACCGGTGGTCTTGGCCGTTGTAGAGAAGGTGAGGACGAGAACCTGATAATCGACAACCACGGTCCGGACAGAGAGGTTGGTGGAAAAGTGTACCTGGCTCGACGCTGGCATCATTGCATTCTTCTTGAACCGTGCAAATACATGAGAAGGCAGTGTCTTTGTACAGTTTCTTGAAAATGTCCACGGCTCGGTCTGGAAGAAACATAGATGGTGAGACATTACAACAGGCAACAGCACGATCATCTACCAAATACATCTGGAAAACATGGGAATGCGCTCCTGATCACCCAGAAACCGTACATCGGATCATCAGCACGAAGACATAGGATTTTGCCAGTAAGAAATCGAGAGTAAAGGTAAATGCAAGACCGCACGCAAAAAACTTCACCGTTCTAAGAAAAATATGCTACGAATCCAGCGCATGAACTACTTAACAGTGAGTTCACGGGGAGTTCACGGCCTCGTCAGTTTTCCTGTGATCCCTTTTAGTTGGTCACGGCGGGCTGTGTGATGTTATGGTGCGAGGGGCGTTTACGGGGATCGAAGACGATCTAGAATAAAAGTTTTAATTGTTCTATCCAAGTGTGTCACTGTGTAAAGTTGGGTAAGGGTAAGTTTGCTGGATTCATGTTCTCACAATAGGTTAATTCATTCGTTTACTCGGTTTTGCCCACCCTTTGTCCAGGCACAGCACCGATTTCTTTTAATGTTTGTCCCTTGTGCTTTGAAAATGAGCAGCCGCGAAAAGTTAGCTACATATGCTTAACCTCTTTGTGGCCATATTGTCATAATTTGAGTCTTGAAATTTCCAAGAGTAGCTTAATCTTCTTGAATGTGAAACAACAGAGGATGCAATGAACATTTGTTGTCTGCAGTGAGTCATTGCTTATTACAATCATCATTTTCATGGCTCATCTTTGGAAAAATTTGATGCCAATTGTGTGGTAACACAAGAGGAAATATTTGAAACATTGTTGCAACAAGCAGTGGTTTTTTGACCTGTATATAACTTTAGGATGTGGTATGACCACAATATCTGTGTCCCAGGAAGAGCACAGTGATCCTGTACTGCCAGAATGCTGTCCAGAATTCGGTAAGTTATTTCCATCCCTTTATGCAGGGAAATGGGGTACTGGTTAAGTATGCCTCCTACTTCTCATCATTCTCAAGATCCATGCTGTTGCCTAGCCATTTTGGAGCCAAAAGATATGCAATGAAAAAACAACCCAGTGGGAAGTTTTTGACACCATGTCAACACCATATCTTCTCCAAAATAACCCTTAGAAATGATCCATTCACCCTCTGCCTCCATAACTGTCATGAGTACAGCTCATGGGACATCTTAGCAAGACAGATCATCGTCAACCGACAAGGTTTGGCAGTTCACAAGTGTCTTGAAATATGACATCACCAAAAAACTCCCACGGAAATGCCAGTCTAAAAATTTCAAATAAGAGACAGTAACACTGCAGCAATTTGCATGGAAACATTGGTAGGGAAAAGGGTCATAAGGGAAAAGGTGCATAAAAAAAGCTCATGGCCAAAGGTTGGTAAACATGGCTTTGTATCAGAAAAAAGTTCCTTTTGGACAAGGTTCATATAAAAAAAATTGTTTTGGTTTGGTGCTGAAGGTGCAGTACAGGATACTGGAGGCTGCAAGCCAACAAAGGGTGTGATTGGACTTGGCTTGGTCCAACAAAGAGACATTCAAAGGTAAGGTTAAGTTAGGTTAGGTTAGGTTAGGTTAGGTTCAGTTAGGTTAGGTTAGGTTAGGTAAGGCTAGGCTACTGTTATAGGTCCATTCCTTTTCTGATACAAATCTTAAGTTTACAAGCCTTTGGTTAAGAACCTTTATGAACCATTATGAACCTTTTCCTTCACAAATCTTTTTTGCACAAACCTTTCCCACATAAGCCTTGGCAGTACAGACCTTTTTCATTACAATCCTTTGTAATACAAACCTTTTCCATCAGGAACCTTTTTGATATGAGTTTTTCACCATACAAACCTTGTATCATACAAGCCTTATTCATACAAACCTTAGGCTATGAACCCTTTCCATAAAAAACCTTGCCTTACAAACCTTAGTCTCTGGACTTAATACCCTTTCATGCCCCATCCCATGACAGTCTTCTCTATCCCTGTTCTGTCCATGTCCCCCTTCATATCCCACAACTATTCCAGTTTTCCTTCTCTGTCCCTCTTCCATCCCAAGGCACCCATGTCTGTTCTTGTCTGGTCCCAGTCCTCCTCTTTGTACCATAGCAGAGTTGTCTTTATGTTGGATTTTGAGACTGTTGTTTTTGTGCAAATCTTTCTGTGATGTCATATTTCAAGACACTTGTGATCTGCCAACCCTTATCAGCTGGCATTGATCTGATTCACAGAGGTTGTCCATGCTTCATAGTTGTGCTAATTGTAGAGGCATTGGGCAACTGGACCATATCTTGAGGATATTTTGGGGAAATTGTGCAGATGATAAGGCAGAAAATACTTTCTATGGGGCTCTATTTTTATTGTGAATCTTTTGATACCAATGCGGCAAGGCAACTTTGTGGATTTCTAGAATTACGTGAAGTGGGAGGCCTGCTCAACCAACACTGGAAATGGTTTTCCCATAAAAACATATGCTGATATGATATTGCTTTGATTTGCTTTGGTAAGATGCTTTGTTGTAGCCTTTTTTGTGCCATAGAAATAGTAACTGTTCTTAATATTGAATTCCATTGCTGTATTTGACATTCTTTGAACATTGTTTGATAGAAGAACATTGTTTGGAGTTATTTACTTGGCTGGGATAAAATAGTGTCCTCACCATTCCCAACTTCCATCACCTAATATAATTGTTTTTTTTTCTGTATAACACTTTTCCTGATGATGCATTTTATGCATTTTCAGGGACAATGCTCAGCATGTTTTTGATTGTTTTTGTGAAGTGGTTATTCCATCCAATGCTGATGAAAAGCCATGGATCATTCAGAAGTTTCCAGACTCATATCAGAATGAAGAGACCCTCAAGATGGTGCCACAGTTCACATTTCCCTGTGACTTTGAACGGTATGTTCCTTAAGGTTACTTGACCACTTTAAGTGCATCCTGATGGAACATGATGAATTACAGTTTCTATGGAGAAGTCATAAAAGATGTTACATTGACTCCAGTTTTGTTTGTTTAATTTATACTGACTGTTTTCAGTCCATTTAGGTTTGTGTTTGTGTTATCTATCCTGATTGAAAATGTGTTTTGGCATGCATAGATAATATGCAGGAAATGTGTGGCAGGAGTAGATCATAGACATACTTGCATTTAAGGATTCAAAAAATATATGTGTGCTGCCTGGAAGGAAATGGTATGAGACCTTAGTTCCACCATCCAAACAGTTGTTGAATTTTTGCAAATGTTTTAGTCACTTCTTATATCACATGTGCATGCTTGATTTTGCACTGCAGCTGCATTTTCCATTTGCATTCCCCAGCAGACAGAACAGCATTGATTGACTTATTATTCCAATGATGACAGTTTGTCTTACCAGCCATTAAACTCTGTCCACATGACTGACCTCGTTTGGATGACCGAGTGTAACGCCTGTGCTGCATCATCAGCTCCACGGTTCAGCACTTCTCCTTCGTGCTGACAAGCCTGGACTCCAAGTGGACATTTGGGTTCTGTCGTCATGCACCGCAGAAGCAGACAGCATTGGTCTTGCTCAGTGCCTTTCCCTGGCACGACACCTTCTTTAAGTGAGTGCTGGCAATTGGAGCTGTGACCGATTCTGAATGTTTTCTTTCTATGGCGCGTTTTTATCGGAGAACTGGTGGCGTATCACAACACTAATCATGGCTCTGTGTTTCTTGTGTGTCCTGGGTCGATGATGCTGAGGGATCATTTATTTTGGTAATTTGTGTCCAATATCATGTATGCGATGTTCCCAGTTTTTTTGACAGAAGACATGTTGGAATTACCCGTGGTGTTTGTGGCATTCTAGATATTTTTCCTGTCCCGTAAATGGTTGTTTGCACCATGCCAATGAAAACTGTAACATCGCTATTAGCTTGGAAAATAGTTACACTATCTGTAGTTGCCTCACATTTGCGATTGTCAGCTTTCAAGAAAGGAGCAGAAGTTGGGCTGATGATGAGCTTTTGAGCTGTCACCATTTTAGGATGCAGTTGGTGAATGTGCCAGACAGCGACGTTAATCGACTGTTGCAATAGCTTGGTCTGAGACAAGTTCATTGTAACTGTTATCTGATATGCAATTTCCTTCCACATCTGAAATTTCTTGTGATTATGTGGAACCATGAGGACATCAGTATTTTGGCCTCACACTCTGCTTGTGGCGCAGGCCAGACAGTGGTCGACGTGTCTGTGCTGTCCGCAGCCTGCTGAACTGCCTGTCTGAGCTGATCTCGTTAGACGACCAGGGCCAGCTGCATTAACTGTCTGCGTCTGTGTCTGTCTGCAGACTGCTGAACTGCCTGTCGGAGCTGATCTCGTCAGATGACCAGGGCCAGCTGCAGTAACTGTGTCTGTCTGCAGACTGCTGAACTGCCTGTCTGAGCTGATCTCGCTAGACGACCAGGACCAGCTGCAGTAACTGTCTGCGTCTGTGTCTGTCCGCAGACTGCTGAACTGCCTGTCGGAGCTGATCTCGTCAGATGACCAGGGCCAGCTGTGGACCTGTCTGCAGGCGCTCCACCGCAGCGCCGTGCCGGACCGGGGCGGGCCAGTCACCGTTCCCCTGCCAGACGGCAAGGTCAGTCCGGCCGGCGCTCTCACATGCCCACCGCGCCGAGGGGCACCGGGGGGGGGAGGCGTCAGACAAGAAGCTTTTCTGTCGTTGCAGGCATTTTTTTTGCAACCGTTCGTTACGCTGTCCGAGTAGTAGAATCCCGTGGTTGCTCCATTAGTTTTGGAGAAGTAGGTTCTATTTTTTCTTTAAGGAATCTGGATTACGCACACGTCTTAAAGGTTACGGCATTAATGTGTGAAATCGTTTGGTACTCGTGAATTCCAATCTGAGGGCATGACTTTCATTGTAAACTAGGCATGTTGTTACCGAAAGTCTGTTCAGGTATTCTGCGTAATGTAACAGGTGCATGATCAGGAAAATTATACTTTCCTGGTCGGCACTGTAATTGGCAGGCTTACACGAGATTCTGCCGATTGGAGACATGCCAGCTGGGAAAGGACCGTGCCAATGATTTCCTCGAATTTGGTAGTGATAGATCCTCAGTAAACCGGTTTATTGCCGTTCTTCGAAATGATTGGGCTCGATCATGTTCTGCGTCTTCATATAATGATACATATCTATGTTTTGTCAGATGAAAATACCTTTCTTTAAGCACGCGTGGCTTGGTGGCCAGTTGTACGATGGGAGCGATGCGTTTGACGGGTATTACGGCGCCACAAAGGTTCCATTGTGCATTGAGCGCCAGCCAAACTGGGCGCTGGAAAGACCGGACTGTTTTCAGCGTCGCGTGGAGACGGCAAGTTTACGTTGGCCGTGCAGAGGGGGTAGGTATGCGGAACGCCACCTGGCCGGTTTTGCCTGGGCGAGGCCGGCGGACTCTCATCGGGGCATGACGTGAACGTCTCGAATTAGATCCCGGGGCCGCTCCCAAACCGTTAATTGCAATTGGAATTTCTCACATTTTTCCATAGAGCAGCAGTGGATCGTCCCCCCCTCTCCACTCGGTATTCACTGTTGAAGAAGGGCCTCATCGTCAAAGAAACCATTGCAGTTCTTCTGCGTACTTACTGGAGCTGTCTTTTCCAGGTTTTCTCGGCTGCTTCCACAGACCATCACAGTCTTCCATGCATACCACAAGACGTGAGTAAGCGTGACAGTGTTGCTTTTCGATACCTTCGATTGGTTTCATGCACTGCATCTCTGGCTGCTATCGAGGATTAGTGATACCACTACGTCCGCCGAGCTGCCGGTGCGGGTGTGATCGTGATCCCGATGTGAACCGCCGTCCCGCTGTCGCCAGCGCAACCTCACGGAGTACTTCAACGCCGTGGACACCAACAACATGATGGTGATGTTCGCCTCGATGCTGTACGAGCGGCGCATCGTGGTCACCTCGCGCAAGCTGTCCAGACTCAGCGCCTGCGTCCAGGTCGGAGTCCGCGCCGGATGCGATACGGACGTCGAGTTTGGACCGGTGTCGGAGCCAGACGAGCCGGGGAGTCCGTGGCGGCGTCGGGCAAAACGGGGACCTCGTGTCCGTGTCCGTGACGGGAACAGGATGGGGTCGGTGGTGGACTTTGTGGCGCGTTAAATAGCACGCAGCTGTGCCGTACGCTGCAGGAATATTCACAGCTCAGGTATGTGCTGGGGAGGTCGGTCTGGCGCCGTCTGCGCTATGTGCGATCACGATGCACGGCGTTTTGTATCATTTGACGACAAGATTTCATGGAACATCGTACCCATATGCTGTATTCGGGGACGTAGTGACATTCGTTGCCTAGCTCGAAAGGTTCGTAGTGCGGACGGGCTTCATTCGTTTTTGATGCGTTCGTTAACTCCTCCATCCGTTTCGTTCGTTAATTCGTTCATTTCATTCGCTTTGAAAATAACGCCATTTTCGAACGTTAAATGGACCACGTTCCGTCCGACAGCAGCGGCTAACCGTCACCCCCGCTGGCCGGTCGGCAGGCGGCGAACGCCATCATCTACCCGATGTCGTGGCAACACATCTTTATCCCGGTGCTGCCGGCCAGCCTGATGGACTACCTGTCGGCGCCGATGCCGTTCGTGATCGGCGCGTCGGCGGCCATCATGCAGCGCACCAAACTGGCCGACCTCGGCGACGCCGTTATCCTGGACGCCGACAACAACCGCATCGAGACGCCGTTCAACGACCTGGAGACGCTGCCGACGCACGTGGTGCGCACGCTTGCTGGCAGGCGGGAGGGGGAGGGCCGTGGTGTTTGATGTGCGGGGGAGGGAGGAGGGTCGGTTTGGATGGGATGGTGTGGAGCGATGTGCAGCCTGGTTCTTTGCGCGATGATTTGGTGGCGTGCTGCTGGTTCGTTTCGTATAGTGAGTTACGCCATTTGGATGTCTGTGACTGGATGCCGGTGCGCAGTCTTCGTCCACATTCTAGCGGAGTTTAAGATTAATGTCTCTGTGGTTCTTGCGGTCTTTTACCCACTGAAGACGCACTCGTTTTATTGAAGTATGCCAGTCCTTCCAGTACCGTTGACAACTTCATGAGCTGTTCAAGCTAGCAAGTCTGCTTGTGTAAGTTTGTAATTGCAACCTCGGTAGGGAATTAGCTAAGGTAAGCTGCTATCGCGCGGTAAGCCGTTCATCCTGTGCCGATAGGTGTCCACTCTGAAAAGGCAGCTGAAGAATCCCAACAACATGTTGGGCGATGGCGTGGCCCGTGCGTTTCTGCGAGCTCTCGTGCAGCTGATCGGAGGATACAGAGACGCCCTGCGGTGAGCGGCTTCTCAGCGCTGCTGCTCGTCTCCAGGGCATTCTATCTAATCATCGCCACCGTATCGTCAGATCAAACGGTGCCAGAAGGCTGGCAGATAGTCAGTGGCGTAGACAGGGAGGGTTAAAGGGGCCATGGCCCCACTGGAGGCCAAGCGGGGCCCCCTGGCGGCCGAGCGGAGCCCCCTGGTGCTGAAGGTCCCAATTATTTGGATGGCGTGAGGCCCCCGCAGGACCTTGTACACTGTCGGAAACAGACAGTGAAAGCAAAATAAGGATATTGTAGGCATTAGAGAAGGCTCACGAACCTAAAGAAAACGAACTCAGAATATACAAGATATTCTGTCAAGATATTCTGTCTGTCTGTATACAAGATATACAAGATACCCATAGTCTGAATGAGCGTGTAGGGGTCCCTGCTAGTTTGTTGGGAGTTCACTGCTTGTCTGGGGAGGGCCCCCTGTCGGCCCATAAAGGGCCCCTTTCGGCCTCTGAAGGAACATCCTTTCGGTCTGGAAGAAGACCCCTGCTCCTACCTTCAGAGGTCGTCAGGGGCCCTTTAGGCGGATAGGGTGCCCTCTACAGACAGGCAGTGACCACCCTGGCTAACAGGGGTCCCTAAACGATCATTCAAGGGTCCCTGCTTTCCTGTAAAGATGTCCCTGCCAACCTGTAAGAGGCACCCTCCAGGTCAGCAGGAACGTCTTTACGGGCGAGCCCCTTAAACTTCAGCAGGGCCCCTTTACAAACCGACAGTAACTGCAGTCACATGAGACCCTACTGATTACGAGGGCCAGGCGCAGATCCAAAGGGGGAACAATTGGGACGATCGCCCCCACCTCCTGAAGCCTGAGAAAGGGTCCCTGTCAGACTTAAAAATAGCCCCGAAGGGTCCCCGTATGGGCATCACGGGGTCTTTATGAGAACCTGACAGGCTCTTAACGCAGCCAGGGAGGCCGCCTGGAGGGTTGGATGACCTAGGAGACGCATAGAGGGTACCTGAAGCTCCCAAAGGGCCCCTGAGATTACAACAGGGCCTCAACACGGCAGACTGTCCCTGAGACCGCCAGATGGCTCATGGGGTCCTTGAGACGGCCAAGATGAGGACGGAGGCCCTATGGGGCCCCTGTGAGTGGAAAACTCAAAGTTCTTGATGTAGTCAGAGGGCCTCCGGGAGGGCTAATGAGACAGTGACACGGTAAGATGGCTCGTGAGATGGAAAGAAGGGCGCTTGAAACTCTTCAAGGGCCCCTGGGACCGCAAGGGGCCACAACACGGCAAAAGGTCCATGAGACCGCTAAAATTGCCAGAGAGGCACCTGAGACGGAAAGAAGTTTAGGTTGCGCCTATCGCGGGATAAGGCGACCCTGGCCAGCCAGAGGAGCTCCCAGAACGGGGATTCGTCGGTGATCTCAACCTCGAGAGGAGCCACAAATGGGCTGCACTGGCCTTCTTGAAACCTTGAGGTTTCAGGGCCAGGCGCAGATCAGAGGTTCTTGATGCTGTCAGGGGGCCCCCGGGAAGGTCAAGTGGTTTCTTAGACGGCAGGGTGGGCTTATACACCGCAGATGACACCAGAGGCCTCCAAAGAGGTCCCAGGGCCCTTGCGAGGCAAAGACGACAAGAGGGCCTCTGAGACGGTATTTGGGTTTTATGGGGGCGCTGGACGGCCAGAGGGTTCCCGAGTGTAATAAGCGGACACCTGGCACGGGCAAGGCCCCCCTGAGACTGCCAGTCAGGTCCCTGAAGCGCCAACAAGAGCCCCTTGTTCCGTCTGGAGGGGCCCTAAAAGACTGCCAGGTTTACCTAATGTAACGGAGGTATACCCCCGCTGAGCCTACCCCTAACAGAGGTAGGCCTACCGGAGGCGTTCAGAGGGCCTATGACACTGCACAGGGGCCCTGAAATTGCCAAAAGGTCTTTTGTAACTGCCAGAGAGCCCTTGAGATGGCAACAATATTTCCCAGAGACGATAAGAGGGGTCCAAAGGACCTAGAGGATTGCCAGAGGCGCCTCCGTCACGGCAGAGAGAGAGAGAGAGAGAGAGAGAGAGAGAGAGAGAGAGAGAGAGAGAGAGAGAGAGAGAGAGAGAGAGAGACAGAGAGAGAGACAGAGACAGAGACAGAGACAGAGACAGAGACAGAGACAGAGACAGAGACAGAGACAGAGACAGAGACAGAGAGAGACTTAAAGAGGGCCCTATTAAGTGCCTGGGGGCTCCTTAGACGGCAAAGACGTCCTAAGGACGACAGGAGGGAACCTGAAATGGCTTAAGAGTCCCTGAAGCTGCCAGATGGGTCTCTGAGACTTTCCGAGGTGCCCCTGAACCCGTCAAAGGAGCGCCTGAGACGTCCCACGGGACACGTGAAACTGTAAAAGGAACCTGAGACCACTAGAGGGTCCTGTCACGGCAGACGGCCCGAGACCACCAAAAGTGCCTCTGTAAATGCAAGAGGGAACCTAAACTAAGCTGACAAAAACATCCCCAGAAGCCACGGGATGGGGAGGGGACGGATGGCCTCCTGGACCAGATACAGGTACGACATTTGGAATGGAGGGAGGGACGGAACCGCCTAAAATCTCGCTTTTTTGTCGTATTTCGGCCAGTTTGCTCGGGACAAAACGCAAGATTTTCTCAAATAAGGTGGTGCGTTCGAATTTTTTTCGAGTATTTTATACGTTAAAAAAAAGACATTGCGTAATTTTTCATATCTGAAGGGCAAAAAACGGGGACCCCGCACTGACCATTCGCCTCCACCCCTTCCTACCCCGCCTTGGCGAAGTCCTGGATCCGCACTTGGCGAGGGCCCCCATTGGTTACGAGGGCCCCCTTGACCGATTTGGCCCCTCCCTGGGCGGAATCCTGGCTACGCCCCTGCAGATGGTGCGCCGGACTTTCTAGAGACTGAAG
Organism: Capitulum mitella; assembly: GCA_030062745.1. Taxonomy (NCBI): domain Eukaryota; kingdom Metazoa; phylum Arthropoda; class Thecostraca; order Pollicipedomorpha; family Pollicipedidae; genus Capitulum; species Capitulum mitella. Next base: position 11,303,028 of record CP099840.1, read on the forward strand.
GACGTGGGCAGTGCATGACGCTGGTGTGGCTTCTGTGTATTTCAGGTTTCCCCAGAACTGTGCCAAAATAACGTTCGACAAGGAGGCGTTTGTGCGGAGTCGACCGTCCAACATACAGCCATTCCTGGAAAAGATGCTCCACCTCCAGATCTTCCATCAGGTTTGGAAATGTCCGGGGCCGACTGGGACCAGTTTCATTGATGACGGTGCCATGGTGGTGGGAACAGTTCATAGGCTATACGTAACGCTTAATTTTTTCAAGTCCGATGGGCCAGTTTTCGAACATGAAGCCTTTGGTAGGTGGTTTAACAGTGTCGCGGGCCGTGGCGTTTCTTTGGTCTCTTGATTTTCTTCCGTGCATGGGTGTGTGACGAGTTCGTATTTTTAGGTCCAGACAGAATCGAGCCAAACGTTGCAGCGTATATGGGTTGGATGGAGTCGCCTGTCCACGTTTCGTTGCTACTCCCCCTAGGGATAGTACTCATCTTTTTAAGTTTTGTTTTATTTTTTTAGTTCTTCGGCATACTTTTCACGGTAGGATGTTTTTTGGCGAGCCGTGCTGTCACCACGTGCCACATCTTCGGCCCGGGCGATGGAGCGAGCCCTTCAGACAGGGCTCTCGTCAGACACGGGTCGGAAGTGGGCTCCGTTTCGCGCCTGACCACGGCCGATCGATGTGGCAGTTCATCACCGAGCGGCTGGAGATGCTGAACTCGGGCCAGGGCTTCTCGGACGAGTTCGAGCTCGAGGCCTGCCTCTACATGGACAAGTCGAGCTCGCGCCTGGCGCAACAGTACCGCGAGTGGGCCAGCAACGTCCGCAAGGAGGGCGGCGCGTTCTTCAAGACGGTGCGCAGCAAGACGAACCCGGCCATCAAGAGCGCCGTCAAAAACGTCAAGGAGACCGGCAAGAGCGGGAAGCAGAAGGTTCGCTCTGCTTACAAGGATATCAGGTGTGGCACCAGCTGTGCTCTGGCTCCAGTGTGAACGAATTAAACATTCGTCGAATGCTTCCTAAAAATTAATTCGGCGTCTTTTTTGTCGCATTTCTGGCTGTTTGGGAGGACGGTGTCTGGGCATGTCTCTTTTCGTACCGTTCGACAGGCTACTGGTATGTCTGCGTAGGGATGTACTGGATCGGGATTTTTGTGATCCGGCCGGATACCGGATATGCCGGGTCTGGGTGCCTGATACCTGGCCGGATATCTCGACGGACTCCGGATGTTATGCTTATCACGTTTTATTTACTATCTTAACTGGAAAAATGTGGCGAAAAAGACCAAACTGAAAAAGGAAAGATCTGGAAAACCGGAAAATTATTTAGTAAAATGCTAACGACGTGAATTATTCACCCTAGTGCCTGCACGTACTGTGAGGTTTTCATAGGTTTCCTTGTAAAAAGTAAAATAAATCATGAACGCAGCAGTCGTAGCGGAGCTTACTATCTCTCACTACATGCAAAAGCATGGGTGTAACCACGGTTCAGAAACTTAGGGAGACAAGTTGACTGCAACCCACCAAGAATGGGTGTGTGGCGGAGGGAGTAAAAATAGCTTTTCGTTTGTTGTATGATAACGTACGGTTGTAATTCCTTTTGTTGGATTACAAAGCTCAGTAAATTGTGTTGCCATTGGGAAGTGCCTATTTGATACTTTAAAAATTAGAGGGACTAATCGCCACTTCCGGAAAACTACGAAATACGTGGGGCATGCCCCGCAACCCCACAGAGATTATACCTATGGGCAAAGGTTCAGAATACGCAGAATGCCAATACAGCGCCTTGGTGGAACTAGAATACGTGGCTTGATAAGCATTTTATACGAATACTAAGGTATGCCTCTTGAAGTGTATTGTCCCTTAATGCATTTGTATTACAGGCTCTGAGAAAGATAAATGTGTGAAGAGTAGAAAGAAAATGCACCACAAATTGGGCTGCTGAGCAAATTCTGGCTATTGTTTCACAGCTTTGAGTGTCTTGCAAGATACGTATGGTGGTAGTCCGGGCAGACGTTGGAACTGACAGTTGCATCAACAATCTAATATAGCAAGGCACATTTCTCCTGAAACGGTTTTGTAGGCAGAGATTAGAACAACGTCGTGATGGTGCACCGGGAGGCTAAATATCCGACAATATCCGGCCGCTTGCCGGGTACCAGATTATCCCTCATATCCGGCCGGACCGCATTTCTGGTGCGTCCCTACGTCTGCGCAACCGATCAGCTATCGAACACGCCGTTTGCGGGTGTTGACGTTGCTCGCGGCTCTCACAAGGTCTCAGTTCGGAAGGGCCACCGTCGTCCGCGCGGCTCGATTCGGACGGTGCCGGCCCGCCCGTGTCTCTCCCCGCCTGACGGTCGCCGGTGGGCGCAGGTCGCGTCTGAAGGACATCCAGCACGCGCCGCCGGCGTCGGGCGCCCGTCTGGACGCCGACGAGGAGGATACGGAGCCGCAGCCGCGCTCGGCGCCCAGCTCGCCGACGGCCGGCCGGCCGCCGCGCGGCGTCCAGCGCGGCACCAGCGCCGTCACGTACCGGCGCCAGACGGCGGCGCCCAGCCGGCCACCGGCCACCACGCAGTCGGTCAAGTGAGTCGGCGCGGCGCTGTCTGCGGTCGGCGCAGGGGCAGATCCTGGGGACGGGCCCTGATACTGTTCTGGGGTGTTTCCAGGGCGGGTTTGCTGCTTAACGTTTGTAAATAGGTTGGCATATGTCAGCCATGTTATCGCAGTTTCTTTTCTGAGCGTTGTTTTCGTGTTAAGCTCGGCTCGTAGTTATGAAATCTGCGTTATTTGCGTGGTGTCGCGACACATGGCAGTTTGCAGAACGGTGTGCATTTGATGTCCTGTTGGTGCCGGAACGTGAAGGCTCAGCGGATCCGATTCGCTCGAGTGCCTTGACCACCGCACGCCGTCGCCGCCTTGTTGTCACCTGCCCGGCGAGTCCTTTCTCCTCGAGTTGTCTCCTCTCTCCCGATGATGGCCCCACTGTCTGTCGGTCCATCCGACGCCGGGCGGACCCCAGCTGAGCCGAGCGCCGCCGGTCCCGGGTCACGTCTCTGACCTCTGACCTCTGAGCGGGTCGCAGGCCGATCAAGTACCGCGTGATCGACCCGCCGGCGCCGGGCACCTCCGACGGCGAGCTGTTCGAGTACCGGCCGCCGGCGGCCAGCCGCAGCCTGCTCGACGAGGTCAACGAGGCGCTCGGCCACGGCGAAGAGGTACGAACCTCTCCGGCGCGGCCGTCGGGCGCCGGACCTCTGTCTGCGTATGTGTGTGTGCTGTCTCTGCGAGGCTGTATGTGTCGCCGGTACCAGCGAGGGCGCTCAGCGGAACCGCTGGGGTGGGGGACACGAGTGTCTGTATGGAGCCATTTGTTGTGACTATCCGCAGGGGACGGATGGTGCCGGTATGCGACGGTGCGTTTGCTGATTCGTCGTTGGAAGTCGTTTGCCATGTCGGTTGAGTGGTTCCTGCAGGCCTGACTGTCAAAATGCTGTCTTTTGCGCGTGGGAAATGCTTCTTTTTGCAGGGATTATGTGCTCTCCACAATTCTCTGTACGTAATTTTGATTATGTCCAGAAAAGGCCAGGTAGCGGTCCGTGCCCCCCCCCCCCCCGGCCAGGAGTCGTGTTCTGAAGTGCTCGCTGCAGAGGACTGTGACTGAGGATGGTGACTGTGTGTGCGGTGTCGGCGGCGTCTGGCGCCGGGGCCGGGCCGCCGGCCTGTGGTGCCGCCCGCCGCTGACGGCGCCGCTGCCGGCCATGCCCCGCAGCCGGTGTTTGAGGCGCTGCCGCCCCTGACCGCGCTCCGACCTCGCGCCGACCCGCCGCCCGTCCCGCCCCCGCGGCACCGGCGGCGGCCCGTCGAGGTACCGTGCCCGCCGCACCGTGCATGCGTCCCGCCGGCCGGCCGGCCGCGCGCCACACCCCGACGCTTGCTGGCTGCCCGCTGACGGCGCGCCGAGCGACAGCGTAGCCCGTCCGTCTCTCTCCCTCTCTCTCCCCTCCCGTAACGGCAGCGCCGTCCTGCCGCCCGGCTAACGACTCAGCCCGCCGCCCGCTGGGGGGCAGTCGCCCTGCACGCGGAACGCTCTCCGACGGCCCTGGGCGGTCTCCTGTGCCACTGTTTCCCGAGGACGCCCATCTGCCTCCGAACGCCGTCTCGCTTCGCCCTGCCCGGGCCCGGCTCGTAACCGTCCCAAACTAAGCAGCCCGCAGGCTTTTTAATTCACAGCATAACGCTAACAGGCCGCCCTTGCCTCTGTCGTGCAAGCCAGTGCGTTATCTGACAAATCTGTTGCAAGCGGCACCTCTCAGTCTTTCTGCCTTCTCAGGTCGGAAGCCCAGACATCTGAAGCCCCACCCCAGGTTTGAGAAGGGTGTAGTGTGGGGGGCTCTGTCCTGATCTGACTGCCTCGCCGTCAGTCTTTTCAGCATTCCACGGCTAAAAATACCGTAGCTTCTGTCCCCACCTATGTCACCATTCGTTCCGGCTCCCGTCTTTTCGAGGTCCCTTGCCCAGCCTTTTCCTTCGCTGTGTCACCATGGGAACTGGAATTACGGTACTCTGAGACTATTCCGTCTTCTATAGAGCTGAACACTTCTAACGCACAGCTGGCTTCCAGAATGCATAGCCGAGCGTAGTATATCTTTTGCGTGGGAAGAATGTGCGGACTGCATGTGAGACTGATAAGGTAATCGGGTAAAATGGAGCACATTTGGCCGCTATTCAGTGTGCTGTTGTCCTTGTTTATCTGTAGACTACTTGGGTAGTTTGTTTGTTTTACGTTTTATTTCCGTTTTCTCGGTTTAGGAGCATTTGAATGTTAACCTTGCGTGTCAGGTTTATATTCAGCTGTAGTTCGAATGCATCAGTGTTTCGCCGCCTTATACTGGGTCATGAGCTACTCTTAGCCTTGTTATTTCATCACTCGCAAGATGTACGTTTTCATTGGAGGTGTCCGGGACGTTGCCAGGTATTAGTATGATCTGTGCTGGCTCGAATCCAGCAGGAGCCTGTAGTGCAACGTTTTACGGCGAGGTTAAATAAAAAATCCTCCCTGGTGCTCGCTGTTGGCCATTGTAACTCGTGACATGCTGCTTTCACGAAGTCGTTTGCAAAATGGCGTTAGAAGTACAGAGCCGACGCTCTGCATATAGCATGAGTACTTATCGCCCTCGCAGTGCGTGCCTCAGAGCTATCGGGTCCTCTTCTTTGACATGAAGTCGTACTGAAACAAAATTGTCGATGTAGCTTTGTAACAGGTGTACTGTACTGACAAGTACATTTAATGAAGTAAGGCTGTTAGTTTCCAGATGTATCTTTGTACCATGGGGAGGTCTTTGATGTTTATGTGTCTTTGTACTATGAAGAGATCTTTGTTGTTTAAAATCAGGTGTTATCAGTACAGTCTGTGTGAGGTCACCGTTGGGCCATTAATTTTTTGATGCCGGCCAGCCGTGTTTTTTTATATAATTCTTCGAAATTGTAATATTTTAGGCTTTGCCGGACGGGAGAGTTTTTCACTCGCACCAGTGACTAGGGGCTGGGTGTTAGGCACGTTCCCCTCGCCATTTGGCCCGTAATTGAGCTCTCGCCTCGGGACAAAAAGCGGTCAATAACTGTTTGCCCAAAGAATCCATCGGTACCCAGGTCGACCCCTTCAGGTTAACCAGTGACCAGGTGGGGTCTTATAATAATGTGGTTTTAATCTGGTCATAAAGTCCGATCAGATCAAGTCAGACTTGATGCTTGAAAACAGCAAATCGATTTCCCGAAGATAAAAGCAACACATTTTGGGCCAAATTATTCTAAGATTGTGTCCTTTGTCATAACATTTGCCAAAAATTAGTTTTGAAACGCTCTAAGGTCAAAAAGTCATTCAAGGTGATTGACCTCGTTTCACCTTGAAAACGTTATTGTCACATCTAAAGTGACCTGTTTGCATGTGGACTACCATTCTGAACCGATTTCATGACCGTCTGCCGTTGATGTATATCAATTTCCCTAAATCAGTGGAAAATCCACTTTGGGCACAAAAATAGCTCAGCAAACCTTCAGTAATGACGTCATAGTCCCGATAACCTGAGATGACCTGGGGCACCTTTTTCAAAACGTGCGCAATTAATGTATGGTGGGTTATGCAAAATTTCACGGTGCTGTCGTGCGCCATTTTGCCGTGGTCTCGGAAACTTCGCTTGGGGTTAGCATCCACAACCTCGTCCGGTGAGGGTTAAAACCACTCGGTTAAGGTACTGCGATATGGCATTAACCTTGATGGAAAGTTTTGCCGATTTTCAGCCTTTCCATTTTCGCCTGTTGGTTAATCGTGCAGCGAGCAGTGCTTTAATGTACGTCTGACCCATTTGATAGTCTTTCGCCGATCATGCGACACCCAGCTGCGCGAAGTTTGAGTTCGTTCGTCGGTTGGCGTGCAGTGTGAGATGGACAGGGCTGTGATGCCCGGTTTTTTGGTTTCTCCAGCGTGGTCCGGGCGGCAGAATAGTACAGGGAAGCATTCAGACGTAATCACGACTGAGCATTGCACACATTGCCGCCCGAACTGCTAGATTTCACCTGTGATCGTGTTCGCCGCCGTACATTAACAGTGACGCACTGCCTCTAGGCCTTCGTAGTTTGTGGTGTCGGTCCGTTGACCCGTCCCCTCCCATTGTCAGCGGATGGCCCGACTAGCCGCGCGTCCTACGAGTGTTGACCCCCACCGCTGCTACGAACCGCGCTCCGCCGGCAGACGAAGGAGGTGGACCTGATCCGACTTGACTCGACCGACGACGACATGTTCGACCCGCTGAAGGCTCCCTCCGTCGGCGGCGGGGGCGGCGGCGCGGCGCCCTTGAACGGCGCCCTGCCGCCGCCGGCCGTCCACAACCCAGTGTACCCGCACTGCGAGCCGGGCCGACTGCGGCTCTCGGCCGGCTTCCCGCTGGCCGGCAGCCAGTCGGCCTTGTGTCTGACGGCCGGGCAGGCGGCGGGCGCGCGCCATCCGCCGCCGCGCCAGTCCAACGAGGACTTGCTGCGCGAGTACGGGCTCGACTTCAACCGGCTGGTGCTGCAGCGGCCGGCTGCCGCCGCCGCCGCCGCGCCGCTGCTGCCGGCCCAGCCGCCGCCGTTGCCCGCCCAGCCGCCGCCGCTCCCGCCCAGCCGCCGCCGCTCCCCGCCCAGCCGCCGCCGTTGCCCGCCCAGCCGCCGCCGCGGCCCACCCAGCCGCCGCCGCTGCCGCCCAAGGCTAGCCACTGGACCACGTTCGAGTGACCACAGCTTTATGTGCCGGGCCGGGGGCCGGCCGCCGCCGGGGCGCCGTGAAGTGCGTGGCCGCCTCCTCCGCCTGGTCGATCTATGCGTTCGCAGATTCACGATGTGATGTTAACATTTGCTTCCAGACCTGCTGGATTGTGATCGAATTTTTGCGCAAATATTTATGGGTTTTGCTGCGCTCAACGAGTATGCTGCTGACCGGTGCGGACGAGGGGTCTCGATCTGAGTAGTGGTTTTAATACGTGCTCTAGCCAAGTATTACTCATTTGGCTGTTTCTGCGAATGCGTATTTATTGTGTTAGTGATATTTGTCAAATGTCGATAACATACTTTGTTGATATCGCGTGGTGAGTTTTTCCGCCTCGACACTTGTTAAGTCGCCCAACTACCTTCAAATCAATATATGCTGTTTCGTATGATGGAAACCATATTTTAGACGTGTAGCTGTTGTAAGGCAATTGACCATGCTAGAGAAAAGAAGGAGGAATGGTGTTTGTGGAGAAGCATCATTTTAAAATACTGAAGACATGCAACCATTTGAAGGACAATGGCAAGTGCTCGAATGCCCGAACTGGCTCTGAAACCCCTTGAAGTCCCCTCTCAAAACTCAAAATATTGTCCTTCAGTTGAGCAAAGCAGACTGGCTCAGTCACATTCATCACTAGTGCTACTTTTTCTGGGTGATTGAACCATAGGTCACCTACTAAAAGGACTTACGAAATCAAAGGATCCCATTGGCAGAAAATCCAAATCAAAGGAACTTAAGGAAACACTGCGAGGTGTCTGAACACTCATGAAAAACACGCAGATGTGTACAAAAATGTCGGAGAAATATAGAGCAATTTGATGCCGATATCCACCATACTAACAAAGTATGTACTGAGGCCGTTCGTGGTTTTAAAGGTTAGGCTTGGGCGCCGCTCTCATTTCTTCATTGTTAGTTATCACGACCGTAGCATCACCTGCTAGCAAGTAGACGCAGTCACAGTTGCCAAAACGTCCGTCAGGTAGCGTATGATCCAGTGTGTCAGCAGCGTAACGGAATACCGACATCCAAACCTCATTAATAAGAAACCATCTCAGCGCTGCGATGCAGAATAGTGGTTTTAAAATGTGGCGAATTTGGTTGGCTTTCGTTAGCTTCCCGCCAGCGCAACCAGAGCGGGGAGGGCAGGCCCCGGGGAGGGCGGGCCCCCACCGTATTTTTAGTGCAAACCATTGCGCATCGTCTTCCCAGCAGGCGGTTTTCGTATGATTTGAGTTCTCGTGGAGCTCCGGCTCACCCACCCACCTCCCCGCTGAAAAAAATCGTTGCGCCCCTGGTTGCTCGGAACGGATGTTGCAACCAGGGTCGAAGCCAGGATTTTGTGACGTCTTCAGCATTGACGCTACATTGATAACAAGAGGATCCCCAACGCGAAAAGGTTCTTTGTAGTCTTTACTTTGCCTCAGAACATTGTGGATTACCCAAGCCTTCACGAGGGTGACTGATATAGCAAACCACGCAAAAAAAAAAAACAGGAAAACTCAGATCCTCTTCGGAGTTCTTCAGATCTCCGAGGCTCATGCCTCTGATGCTGTTATAAGGGTCCTCAGAGTTTTCCGAAGATCTCTCGGGTTACCAAAGAGGTCCTTACGAGGTTCAGGAAAGTATCAGATTTTCCCGGGGCCCTTTGAGGACCCAGTGAGCAATTAGAGTTGAATGAGGCAATGAGATGATTTTAGCACGCGGTGGAATATCTGGATTCGGTGAATGTTCGAATCTCGATTTCGATATTTGGATATTCGGCGACTTCTTTGGTTTGCAATGTTTCATGCGAACAGTTGCCGAACATTCGAATGTCAAGTGTTAACAGAGCACTGCTCTGTTGATTGAATGATTCCAATATTTTTCTTCATTTCACTGCAGACTCTGAAGAAACATGAAGTGAGCCAAAACATGTTTGACCATTCGGAATACGAACTGAGGTATTGCCTGGCGCTTTTGTGGCTTCTGTATATCATTACCAGAACATACATAGCAGATACCGAGAACTGTGCGACAGGTGACATGCTTAGCCCCATGAAAAATCTGGTGGAGGTTCTGGCCGGTCCCATAGTTTGTTCGTGGGTATTTTAATGTGACAAGTGTACGACCATAAATAGAATACAGTCAGTCGAATTAAGAGCTGATGAGTTTTTCAGTTTTATCGTCATTTCCTTCTGTAGTCCTAATAGACCTAATATCCCAATTAACTTCGTAACAGAACGATAGTGGGGGTCTTGAAAGCAGTGCGCCCATAAAAATTACGCCTATGTGGTTAAATGATATTGGGTATGGGACGAATAACGTTCTACTCATTTTCATTTTTTTTTTTATTTTTGGGCCGGTTAACTACAAGTTATATCGCACATGTTTGCACCATGTTTTTACCTCTTTGTCGTGAATCAAAACCAGTCAAAATTTACCTACAACATTGGCAAGTATTCTAAATGAACCGGCGCACACACAAGATTTTCTTAATGCGCCGGTGGTGCGCACGCTCTAGATGGGGCCCGTTATATGAGACTTGACGTTGTCCATTCGTGACTCAAAATGAGAAGAGAAGCAGAAATTACAGCGTTTGCTGATCAGAAAATGCTATTTTATCGTTTGTTCGGTGGCAAAACGCGAACTTTCTCGCGCCGAAGTCGTGCGGAAGTTTTCTCTTCTTGAACGCTAGCTCCCATCGTCTTTTTAAATTGCAGCTTAACCAAACATAGCAAGATATTTCAATTGCCGTCTTACACCATCCAACACTATCACACTATATCCCCTCCTTGGAGCTATAATGATGTTCTCCCTTTGCAACTTCTCTGCGTTCCAATTTTGGTCGCCAACTCATTTTGGTGAAGAACAAAAAATATATGTTTCAGCGCGGAAAGCTTTATTTCGAAAGATCACTTCCATCATCCTTGAAACGTAACCTAGCTTGAATGGATATAACCATGCCTATAATCTACCATACCCCAAGTATATCTGCATCAAATACTTCACTTGCGTTGACGTCTGCTTTTCTGCCTTTCCTTTCTGCTCATGATGTTTCAGAGACATTTGGTGATCTAATGGGGGCCCTTTCGCAGGACAGCAAGAGGTTCTTTTACGGGACAGCGGGAGCCTCCTGACAGATTAGAAGGGGACCCATACAGCCCATCAGGAGCCCACTCACAGGCATGCGTTTGGGTAAAGGGGTGCCGGGGGTCATGCTCCCTCCCACTTTTTGAGAACTTTGACATAAGTTCTATGGGGAGAAATATCTCTGGCCTCCAGTTTCCTGGATGCTCCTACGTCCCTGTTCACAGGCCAGCAATGCTCTTCTTACAAACTAGTGAGGTCCCCTTTACAGGCCGGCTGGAGGTCTTTTTACAGATTAGCGGACTACAGATATTCACAATCCAGCAAGGGCCCCATTCAAAGGCCAGCCGGATGCCTCTTGCGCGTCAGAAGCGCTCTTTTACAGCCTAGCAGAGGCCCTTCTTACAGGCCTGTAGGAGGCCCAGTTACAGTCCAGCAGGGGCACCGATTGCAGGCCAACAAGGTGCTTCTTACAAGACAGTAAAGGGTCCCTTTCAGGGCCAGAAAGGGGCTCCTTCACGGCCTAACAAGGGTGCCTTACAGACTAGCAGGGGACCCATTTACAGCCAACTTCAGCCCCACTCGCAGGCTAGCCGAATGCCTCTTTAAGGCCAGTATGGCTCCCTCTACAGATCAGTAAAGAATCTTTCCAACGATCGGCAGGGAGTCTCCTTGCAGACTTACAGACCAGCAGTCTGCTCTATGCGAGCTAGCAACGTTTCTCTTACAAACCAGCAGGGCCTCTTTATAGACAAGGAGGGACCTCCTTAACAGCCGTAGACATGTTGGCTGGGATCCTTTAACTGCAGTCATGATGGGTCCCGTGATGGGCTTGAGGTCTACTGAGCCCCTGGGCCCAAGCGGCCTCTAAGCGTGAAAGTCACTAGACCCGTCCGCGCCACGCACGGGTGGCCATTCGACCCGAATTCGGGGCCCTCCCCGCTGCGCGCAGAGGGGCCCGAACTCTGGCCGAAAGGAGCCTCCTCCGAGCTAAAGGAGAGGGCTCTGGCCCCCTAGCACTCCCCCCCCGGGTGCGCCTCCAGCTCCTTCCCAGGCTTAAGAGCCAAGATAGATCTTTTCCGGATCTGAACTGCGCCCTTTCTGAACCTAAAATGGGTCCTTTCTAGGCCTAAGATGAGTTATTTTTTAACTTAACCCTATTCCCGGAGGGCTAGACGGTATGGCCCATTCCCGGCAGGGGGAGGGGTGGATTGCCCCCCCCCCTGAGATCTCGATAACTACTGGTCCGATTTCATTACAACAAACGGTAGTCGATTTTCCATGACGTAAACCACATTTCTCAAAAAAGAAATTCTCAAAATTCTGCGGCAGGTGGATATAGGGGGTAAAAATATCAAAATGGGGCGTAATTTTGGACTTCTTATAATTTCGTTGTTTAATGGATCGATTTCGACGAAATTCGCATGAATCGAGAGATTATGGATAGGACGTTTACCATTGGTATACACGTTTGAAATCTCGAGAAAATTCATGGGCGTTCACAAGGATTCGAAAACAGTAGGATTAGTTTTTCAACAACTGAACGAACAAAAATGGTAAAAGCACTTGTTTGACTCCTGCTAGTCATATTATGCTAACGAAGCACAAATCGTACTAAAATGTCTGCATAATTTTAGCATAGGCTGTACCAGGAAAATGAAAAAGGGGAATGTCATGGTCACACGTTCTTCAGATCAACTTGTGACCTTTGACCTTAAATGACCGCCAGTGACCTTGGAGTTACTTGGAATGATCTCGTGTGCATTTGATATTATCCGTAAACGTTTTCAATCATTTGAATTCATTCTATTTCAAAAATTCCGTTTTACGGCTATTGTGATATAGGGTACGCACACTAACATTTTAGGTCATACCTCCGTGACCCGACCTGACATCAAGCGGAAATTTGATACACAAGTAGACGACACCCTTCTACGTCACACATATTCTGAGCTTGGCATTTTAAAAAAATAGTGCCGAAATTGTTATCAAAAAAGCCAATTTTGATCTCTGACCTTGGCCTGGACTTGTAAAGTGACCTCAGATGAACAAAATTGTACATGCACATTTCCCAGGTACTTAGCTATGCATCCATATAAAGTTTTAAGTTCTATCTTAACCCGCGCACGACCGTCGGTCGGTTACGAGCCGACGGTCGTGATCACCATCATGCCCGACGGGGGGGGGGGGCAGTTGGCCGCCCCTCCTCTAACTCACGAACGGTTGGTCGTACGATAAAAAGAGCACACCGTTGGAAACCTTGTGGCGAGTAGAGCTCGAAACTGGTCTAATTTCTTAGTTTTAGGTAATATGTAAGCAATTTACGTCCTATATATGTTTTCTCATAGCCGGCTGCATGAGACTGGGAAATGGCCTGGATCTCCAAGGCTGTGGTATCGCATAGGTAAAGGCACCAGCGCACGAGTAAAGGTCTGCAAATGCCGATACACATCTGATTTCTCGGGTTTGTTCAATATATACTCCGAAACGTTGAGTTAAAGACACGGCAATCTTCGCACCGCCTGTCGGCGTGCGCCGCAGCCGTACGCGGTAAGAAATTAACGGGAACTAATTTTGGCGTTCCTTTATTTTGCGCGAAAAAAGCCTATCCATGTAAATTTTATTGATCTTAGTGGTTCTTGTGATGGTTTTTCATGCTTAAATTTTGGGAAGATTCATTAGTTACCAATGTACACAATTGACGGAGCTTTATTCGCGAGAGCCTGTTTATTTCCATCATATGCAATGTTGTAAAACTTTTTGAGGTTCCTGATATTACTTACGTCTGTGCAAGCCAGTTCTGGCATTTTCTACCCATCTGAGTAATTCCTCACTGATTTTGACGGTGGTACATTTTGGCTCACTACAGTTATTCGTGACCTGACCTGAGGTCAATGGCTGGAACTCATTGATACTTTGCCTTATGACGGTAACTAGACGTCTGCTTGGCCCCACACTAAAAATGTTATGAAATATCCCGTCAATTTCGGGGAAAAACGACGACATGTCGTAAAAATGGACTTGACCTTAGGACAATGACCCGGAAAATTCCGATAAATCTGAGATAGCAGATTTGTTGCAGCTATCAAGATTACTAATCTCTGAAAGTAATATCGTGATATCTTGTTTTCCAAAAAAAGTTGCATGGCGCTAAACTTTTTTGGACATAGGTCCGTTTGACCTGACCTAGACCAGGCGCCTGACCTGACCTGAGGTCAGAACCTTGGCACAAGGTGTAAAAATAATGAAGCAAAAGGTACACAAAGTTTCGTGACTGTTTGTTGGTTCTCTCGCAATCCCAGAAAAACCTCATGGAGGGCGGTCAACTGTCCCCCCCCAGTCGCGGGCGGGTTAAAAAAGTTGTTTTTGGAAGTCATTTTCCTTTTACCCTCAACCGGGCCAAAAATGGCCTGAAGTGCCTCCCAAAAATGCTGCCTGACTCCACCCCTTAACAAAACAGAATTTCGAAATTTCGTCATAGTGCGTAAAAGAATAGCTAGAAAAAGCGACCAAGTTTCGTGAAGCTGCGCAAAAAATCCTGGAATTGGCAAGCAAAAAAAAAACCGACGGGGGCGGATTCAGTCCCCCCCCGCCAGGAATGGGGTTAAAGCTGATGTCAGTCCCATCCAGTCCTGAAATGAGACCTGTCTGAGGCTAAGGTGGGCCCTTCCTGGTCCAAATATGGACCCTTTCTAGAGCTAAGAAGGGCCCTTTGTCAGCCTGAGACGAGCCCTTCCCCGGGCCAAAGAACTGATGGGATTTTTCTGGACCTGAAATGCCCACTTTCTGAGCACAAAATGGGCCCCTTTCAGACCTGAGTGACGTCATCTGCCTCACCTACCTCGGCAGCGCCCGGCCGCCGCCGCCCGGTGTTTGAGCAAAAACAAACAAACAAGCAAGCAAGCAAAAAAAAAAAAGAAACAAACGAACAAACCAAAACTTCAAAGCCTCAGCACCGGCCGGAGCTCTGAAGTTCTGTAGTTTGTTTATGGAAGTGGGAATGAATCTGAATCATACAGAACATATAAATACGACTGTATTCTTGTTTCGAAAGAAATGGCACCAGCTCCAGAGCATTTGAAAATTCGATACCAGTATTCAGTGTAGGTGGTAGGTGCTTATTCGAATATTCGAATCAAGGATAAATTCAAATATTCATTCCAAGTTCGAGCGTTGTTTCCAGCCTGATACCTGACTGCCAGGTCGGCGAGACCCATTACTAAATAACTTCGGTGGCGGGAGTAGATTAAAAAAGGACTCCTGAGACCTGAAGTGATTCTTGAATTAGTACAGAAACCATGGTATTTAACCCGCCCCCGACTGGTGGGGCAGTTGACCGCCCCCTGAGGTTTTTCTGGGATTGCGAGAGAACGAACAAACACACAGAGCCACGAAACTTTGTGTACCTTTTGCTTCATTATTTTACATCTTGTGCCAAAGTTTTTACCCCAGGTCAGGTGAGATGCCTGACCTAGGTCAGTTCAAACAGACCTATGTCCAGAAAAGTTTAGTGAACTGTAACTTTTTCGGAAAACAAGATATCACAATAATACTTTCAGGGATCAGTGATCTCAACAGACGTAACAAATCTCCTGTCTCAGATTTTTCGGGATTTTTTTGGTCATTGTCCTAAGGTCAAGTCCATTTTTAAGACATATCGTCGTTTTTTTTCGGAAATTGATCGAATATTTCATAACATTTTTAGTGCGAAGTGAAGCAGAAATCTAGTTACCGTCATAAGGCAAAGTATCAATGACTTCCAGCCATTGACCTCAGGTCAGGTCACGAATAACTGTAGTGAGCCAAAATGTACCACCGTCAAAATCAGTGAGGAATGGGTAGAAAATGCCAGAACTGGCTTGCACAGACGTAAGTAATACCAGGAACCTCAAAAAGTTTTACAACATTGCATATGATGGAAATAAACAGGCTCTCGCGAATAAAGCTCCGCCAGTTGTGTACATTGGTAACTAATGAATCTTCCCAAAATTTAAGCATGAAAAACCATCACAAGAACCACTAAGATCAATAAAATTTACATGGATAGGCTTTTTTCGCGCAAAATAAAGGAACGCCAAAATTAGTTCCCGTTAATTTCTTACCGCGTACGGCTGCGGCGCACGCCGACAGGCGGTGCGAAGATTGCCGTGTCTTTAACTCAACGTTTCGGAGTATATATTGAACAAATCCGAGAAATCGGATGTGTATCGGCATTTGCAGACCTTTACTCGTGCGCTGGTGCCTTTACCTATGCGATACCACAGCCTTGGAGATCCAGGCCATTTCCCAGTCTCATGCAGCCGGCTATGAGAAAACATATATAGGACGTAAATTGCTTACATATTACCTAAAACTAAGAAATTAGACCAGTTGCGAGCTCTACTCGCCACAAACTTTCAAACAGTGTGCTTGTTTTTATCGTGCGACCAACCGTTCGTGACTTAGAGGGGGGCAGCTGCCCCCCAGTCGGGCATGATTGTAACCGACCGACGGTTACGATCGATCATGCACGGGTTAATTGGGTCACACGAACATGAAAAAGGCACTCCTGCCTACCCGTTAACGGGAAGGAATAACAAAAATAGAAAGTGAGGACCCGTATATGGGAACCGAAGTATCACGCGAGACCTGGCCCTTGACGTGGAGCATCAGATTGCTCGGGCCCTAAGACAACTATAAGAGTTTTCAAAATATTTTGCGGTTCCTCTGGGGAATCATATGATGACCACCATGGCAGACAAACATGAGGGCCCGCTAAGGCCTTGCAACCTTTATGAGAGCCATTAAAATCTTCTGAGTCTCACACAGACTATCATAACGGTCCGTAAGGCCTCGGTATGCAGCTTAACCCTATTACCGGCAGGGGGGGCGGAATCCGCCCCCCCTCGGGTTTTTTGCTTGCCGATTCCAGGCTTTTTAACGCAGCTTCACGAAACTTGGTGACTTTTCCTAGCTATTCCTTCTACGCGCCGTGACAAAATTTCGAGTTGTATTGCGCTCAGGGGCGGAGCCAGGCAACGTTTTTGGGAGGCACCTCATGCCATTTTTGGCCATGTTGAGAGTAAAAGGAAAATGTCTGCCAAAAACAGAGTTTTTAAGATAGAACTTAAAACTTTATATGAATGTATAGCTAAATAGTTGGGCAATGTGCATATGTAATTTTGTTTATCTGAGGTCACTTTACAAGGTCAGGTCAAGGTCAAAAGTCAAAATTTGTTTTTTCGCAATAATTTCGGCGCCGTTTTTTTCAAATGCCAAACCCGGAACAAATATGACGTGGCATGGTGCCCTCTACTTGTGTACCAAGTTTCAGCTCGATATCAGGTCGGGTCACGGAGCTATGACCTAAAATGTCAGTGCGCGTACCCTACATCGCAAAAGCCAAAAAATGAATTTTTTGGAATAGAGTGAATTCAATTAATTAAAAACGTTTACAGATAATCTTGAATGCACACGACATCATTCCAGGTGACCCCAAGGTCACTGGAAGTCATTTAAGGTCAAATGTCACAAGTTGATCTGAAGAACGTGTGACCATGACAGTTCCCCCTTTTTTATGTCCCTGGCACCGCCTATGCTAACATTATACAAACATTGTAATGTGGTTTGTACTTCTTTAGCATAACATGACTAGCAGAAGCTAAAAAAGTGTTTTGGCCTCTTTTGTTCATTCAGATATTAGAAAACTAATCCCCCTATTTTTAAAACCCTGTGAACGCCCATGAATTTTTCTCAAAATTTCAAATTTGCATACCCATGGTAAAAGCCCTATCCATAATCTCTCGATTCATGCCAGTTTCATCGAAATCGGTCCATAAACAACGGAGTTATAAGAAGTCAAAAAGTATCCCCCATTTTGACATTTTTTCCCCCCTGTATCTACAAATTTCAAAATTTTGAAAATTTCTTTTTATAAAAATGTAGTTCACGTCATAGCAAATCGATTGCCGTTTGTTGCGATGAAATCGGATAAGTAGTTCTCGAGATCTCAGGGGGGGGGGGCCGAATCCGCCCCCCACCCCCTGCCGGGAATCGGCCATACCGTCTAGCCCTCCGGGAATAGGGTTAATATCGTCAAGATGGTGTTGCGTCTATGAAGATTAAAACTCGTCATGAAACGAACTTTTCTGCAGCTGAATATCACCACATGGTAAAGAAAAATGCTGCCTTCCTTCATTCGTTTCTAAACTTTTCCGGAGGAACCATCTTTGTAGTTTTGGTGCAGAATGGGTTTGCTGAAGGCCTGGAAGGTTAATCCAGAAATGTGTACAAGCATAGAAAATGGAGGCGTCAAATCGTCACGTCTCAAGCTGCAAACCATTTGACCAAATAGGCCTTGGTCGTAGAGTAAGTTATCTGAAATATTAGTGAACCTTAAAGTGATTGGAACAAATCATTCTCACCTTCCCAATCATGGGCTGTTCATTTCAGGACTACTCGGAAGCAAGCCAGGTAGTGATGAAACCTGAAGGTATATGCGACGTCAGAATGACAAGATCACTGCGCACTTGCGGAAGATGTCGGTCGTCCTCGAATCGGTGGAATTGCAGACCCTCAGGCCACTTCGCATCAATAAGCTAACTGAATTCTCATTGGTCGCCTTGGATGATAAATCGGCTCATCCAGTTTCTTGGTAAGTTTGTTTTATCACGTATGCTATGCCTTGACGTGATACCATCTCCACATTTCTTAATTTTAGGTATTCGTGATAACAATTAATCCTGTTCCCGGCAGGGGGTTGAATCCGCCCGCCTCGGGTTTCTTGCTTGCCAATTCCAGGGTTTTTAATACAGCTTCAGGAAACTTGGTGACTTTTCCTAGCTATTCTTTCTACCTACTATGACAAAATATCGTAATTCTATTTTGCTCAGGGGCGGAGCCAGCCAACGTATTTGGGAGGCACCTGACACCATTTTTGGCGCTGTAGAGGGTGAGAGGGAAATGTCTGCCAAAAATAGCGTTTATAAGATAGAATTTAAACCTTTACATGGATGTATAGGTAAAAGTTGGGCAATATACAAATACCATTTTGCTCATCTGAAATCACTTTACAAGGACAGGTGAACGTAAAAAGTCAAAATTTGGTTTCATAGTATTAATTTTGGCCTTTTTCCAAATGCCAAATCCAGAACACCTATGACTTAAAAGGATGCCCTCTACTTCTGTACCAAGTTTCAGCTTGATATCTGGTCGGGTCATGGAACCATGACCTAAAACGTTATTGCGCAGACCCTATATCACAACAACCGTGAAATGGAATTTTAGAAATGGTTAATTCAAACAAATGAAATGTTTTCAGATAATGAGAAATGCACACAAGATCATTCCAGGTGACTCAAAGATCACTAGAGGTCATTTAAGGTCAAAAGTTGTAGGTTGATCTGAAGGGCATGTGACCATGTCAGTTCCCCCTTTTCATGTTCTGGGCGCCGCCTATGCTAACATTACACCCTGTAATGTGATTTGTACTTCTTCAGCATAACATGAGTAGTAGAAGCTAAAAAAGCACTTTTTAACTGTTTGTTAATTCAGTTTTCGGAAAATTGGTCCCCCGTTTTGAAGCCCTACGAACGCCTATGATTTTTCCAAAAATTTCAAATGTGTGGATTCGTGGTAAAAGTCCCATTTATAATCTCTCGATTCATGCCAGTTTCATCAAAATCGGTCCACAAACAACAGAGTTATGAAAAGTACAAAAATATCCCCCATTTTGTTTTTTTCTTCCCCTATATCCATTCCTTTCATAACTTCGAGAACCTCTTCTTTAAAAAATGTAGTCCATGTCATGGCAGATCAATTGCCGTTTGTTGCGATGAAATTGGAAGAGTAGTTCTCGAGATCTCGGGAGGGAGGGGACCGAATCCGCCCCCTGCTGGAAATTGGCCCTACCGTCTAGCCCTCCGGGAATAGGGCTAAGCATTATTCAGTAGGTCTAAAAGCACTTATTAAGTACATGTGAGATCCCTTGGACCTCATGATTGCCTTTGGAGCTAAAAATAGCGATAATAGTTAATCTGAACCTGATAAAAGGCCTGAAATGATTTTTTATAACCTGAAACAAAAAATAAGCTCGCTGCAGAATGTGCCAAATGATTGCATGCCAAGAGAAAATATTGCTTTCATTTTAGGGAGTTAGGATCAGCTGCCTAACTAAGTTCCCAAAACCAATATTAAAAAGCATGCCATGCTTTCAGCGTCCGAGCACACTACTCGAATTTTTTTCCACGCTAAGTCCGGATATGTAATGGCTTGGTAAAACACGCCGCTTCCGTGTTATATATATATATATATATATATATATATATATATATATATATATATATATATATATATATATATATATATATATATATATATATATATATATATATATATATCCTGTATTTCCTCCGTAATACAGCCGTCTGAAACGAGACGATCTAAAGCAGAAATTTCCTGGCCGTCCGTCTCTGAACGACGTAAGCGCTAACGACTGCTCTGGCAGCGCCAAGTGAGCAATGAACAAGTCGTACGTAGTATACAACCGGTTATGTGATTTTTGGAAAAAAAATATTAAGTATAATGAAAAAGTATTTATTCGTCATTCCAGCTGAGCTATTCTACCATTTCCGTCCCACTTTCTCTTTTAGTCCAAAAATAATTCTCAATTCATGCGAATGAAACACTTCACAACAATCATCTTTTAAAAAATTATGACAGTCTACGCAGCCTCCCAAATAAAAAGAAAAAACAGCGCAGTCTTACCAGTCTAAGTTCATACGATGAGGTGCAGATATTTGGCCAAACAAGTTGCATGACTTATGTGTTTTTTGTTGCCGCCTGAAGAATGGTGTACGGACTATTTAGATGATGTGTCAGACATGTACTCACAAAGGAACGTGTACAAAAATGGGCACTGGTCCATTTCACATCTGACCTTCACTGAACGTAAGGATTTACGGATACGCTCTAGTCGAGGTGGTGCTTGCCACCGCCATCCTACTTCTCCTTTTATCAAGACAGAGAACTTATTTGACCCCTCCTGGTTACCTAGTGACTTATGTCACAGGCAAAGAAGTGCCTCATCCTTCGCAGCTTCCGCTTCCACTATAGTAATTTGGTATAATGTCGTCTGACACACCAAGCTTTTGCAGGTCTTGGCTTTTAAAACTGGGTAATCGTTGTAGTCATTGACTGTTTTTTTTTCTTGGTTAGGGTTAAGCTCACGAAAGGTCCAGTATCAATATCGACTCTGATTTCGCTAATTCTGCCAAAA
The DNA here is from genome assembly GCA_030062745.1 of Capitulum mitella. NCBI lineage: Eukaryota > Metazoa > Arthropoda > Thecostraca > Pollicipedomorpha > Pollicipedidae > Capitulum > Capitulum mitella. Next base: position 11,323,648 of record CP099840.1, read on the forward strand.
ATTATGTTGATTATCATGGACTGGAATTTGTAACATTGGACAGGATCATTTAGATGACTGAAAAGTCATTGTCATCACTGAAATTAGCGCGTTAGTCATTCAGACATTATCGTCAGTGACATCGTATAGCACGGGAAAGGTCACTTGCTTCCAAATTCCGATATGCTGTCAAGAGTACGTCCAAACACTACTGTATCGAAAACTGGATCCATTTATCTTGTCAGACTGTGGAGGAAGAAGCCAAAATGTTTGTTAAGATATCTTGCCGGTGTTCAAGGTCAATTTCAGGCCAGGCAAAGGACCCAGATTTAGAAGCTCAGATCTACGAAAACAGCTTCCAGGCCATCCAGAGTGACATCATACCTCGGTGACCTGACTTGGCCTTGTAATAATTTTCATTGGAAAAATGCGAGGAGGTTGTAAAATCAGTTCTTGTAACGTTCAGGCCAGTGATGAAGCCCTTCACCAGCAGTCTAGGAAAAACTTCATGTCGTTAGCAGCCATCCGCCGTCAAGAGCCGGTAGAAAGGCGAGGCAGTTGAAACATGACATGTATTTTAAGGCGCACGGATATTGCTTCGGCTAAGCTTAATCGCAGATATAAACTTAAGCTGTGTGCGTGAGGGGGCTACCAAAATACCCATGTCTCATTTTGCTGAGGGTTTCCGGACTGAGAGGTTACGCAACTAACTAACTAACTAACTAACTAACTAACTAACTAACTAACTAACTAACTAACTAACTAACTAACTAACTAACTAACTAACTAACTAACTAACTAACTAACTAACTAACTAACTAACTAACTAACTAACTAACTAACTAACTAACTAACTAATCTAACAAGTTAACCCGCGCTCCACTGTCGGTCGGTGCCATGCACGCCAGAATGGGGGGGGGGGCGGTTGAGCGCCCCCTCTAACTCACGAACGGTTGGTCACACGATAAAAATAAGCACACCGTTGAAAAGCTTGTGACGAATAGAGCTCCAAACTGATCTTATTTTTAGTTTTGGGTAATATGTAAACCATTTATGTCCTATATATGTTTTGTCATAGCCGCCTTCAAAAGACCGAGAAACGGCCTGGATCTCAAGAGCTGTGATTAATTAAATCTAGATCAAAACAGGAGAGGACAGGTAAAAGTCCGCAGATGTCGATACGCGTTTAATTTCTCTGATTTGCTTAATATATACGCGGAAACGTTGAGTTAAAGACACGGCGATTTTCGCGCCGCCACACGGCAGACGCCATAGACGAACGCCGCATAGCATTAACGAGAACTAATTTTGGCGCTCTTTCATTTTCGCGAAATATGCCACCACAAGTATTGTTTGTTGATCCTGGGCTTCTTGTGATGGCTTCTCGTGCTCAAATATTAAAAAATTCAGTAGTTATCAGTCTACACCATTAGTGGAGTTTTATTCACGAGAGCCTGTTTATTTCCATATTATGCAATTTTTGATTTTTTTTAGCTTCTTGGTATTATCCGCAAACGTGCGAATCAGTTCTTCCATTTTCTACTCGATCTGAGTTATTCAGCGCCGATTTTGATGACAGTGCATTTTGATTCATAAACAGTTACTCGTGACCTGACCTCAGGTCAGTGATCGGAAGTCATTGAAGCTTTGCCCACTGGCGAAAACTGGATATTTGGGTCTCCCCACACTCAAACTGTTATAAAAAATCCGTCAATTTTCGAAAGAACGAATGTTGTACTTATGTTGTTATGAATACTTATGTTGAAAATGGGACTGATCTAAGGCCAATGGCCTGGACATGTCCGAAAATCCGAGATAGCAGATTTGTTGCATTTGTCAAAATCTCTAAGTCTTGAGAGTTTCATTGTGATAACTTGTTTTGTAAAAAGATTACAGGGCGCTAAACTATTTTGGACATAGGTCCAATTGACCTGACCTAGGTCGAACACTTTACTAGACCTGAGGCCAACAATAAAATACGAGGTTGCAAATGATCAAACAAAAGGTACACAAAGTTTCGTGGCGTTGCGTTTGTTCGTTCTTTCCCAGTCTCGGAAACACCTCAGGGGGCGGTCAGCCCCAGTCGGGGACGGGTTAACTCTCGCCCGGCCGGGGGAGGAGAGGAAGGGGCGGAAACCCTTCCCCCTAAGGTTTCTCGAGCGTAGCAAAAAAAAAACGGCGGTACGTTACGCCGCGAAATTTATGGCACCTTTTCATCATTCATTTTGCACCCTATGTACAAATTTTAAGTTAGAAGCAGGTCAGATCACTGACCGAGGTCAGAACAGAGATCAGCCTCCAGCAAAATCGTAACCGTCATAACGTTTCTAGGGTTGGACAATTTTTCTATGAAACTTGCAGAAGTAACAGAATGTAATTAACGTAAACCTTGCATATTTAGGATTTTTCGGAAAATCGAATATCAGTCATCTAAGGTTAAGTCACTTGGTAACCTTTTGATATTTGGCATATGTTTCAGCGAATTTTCGCTGGGTTTTCATGTCAGATATTGTCAAACAGGGGTGTCGATTTATACTCTTTTGGGATGATCCTGGCCCATCCAGTGTTCATTTGGGTGCAACCAATGTTTGTTTTGGCCCACCCAATATTTTCTGCAAATTTTAAAGGGAAATGAGTAATAATAACGAAGGAGCGGCCGAAATAGATACGAGATAGGCAGAAAGTAAAGAATAAAGTCTAAAGCGATATATCTGTCTATCATTCTACCTTCTATCCATATATATATATGCCTGTAAACATGGGGATAAAAACACTTCTAATCTGATAAATAGGAACGAAAAAACCTACAAATTTCCGCTGGTCAAAATAAAGTCGGCTAAGTTCATTGAGAAACCCACATTTGGGGAGGTTAGGTTGTCGGGCTCTCGGCCCGGCTCCCCCCAAATCATTTACAGAAATCGACATCTCTGTTGTCAAAACCATGGCCAGTGACATATGCTGCCATCATATTACCAGAAAATGCGTGACCTTGACTCAGGTCATGACCCCAGATGTAGGTATATATTTCATATTTCACGTGTTTCCCGCAACCAACCAACCAACATGACAACCAAAAGTGTTTGCCTTGAAAGAATAATTCGTTGTTTTCTAGGATATGAATAGATGATAAAATCAAATTTAGTTAAAAGGCCCTTGTCACACCCGAAATCAAAAAAGGTAATTGGAGGTCATCAAAGGTCAACGACCTCTTGTGGCCCTACTTGCCCTAGGCTCACCTACATTACTGTGAGGAATTTTTACCAAGTGTTTTAGTAGGGTACGGGCATCATCTGCAATCCATTCGATACCAAACCACCGGATACGTCCAGGCGCGATATACCATAATAGCGCCACAGACAGACATGAAACTAGGTTGTGGCTTGACCTGACCTTATCGATTAAATGGGCCATTTGTGGTAAGAATATAAACATGTATGTGTTCCATCGTCAGAGCGCCAATATGTGAGATCCTGGGGAGGCGATATCATCCCTCCAGCCGGGCGAAGGGCGTTTTGAGGCCCGGTCGGGCGCGGGATACGGGACCAAAGATGAACCGATGCACTTCAGTATGAACAGGGACCAGCGACATGCTAAATGGCTTTAGTCCCGTATTGCTTCAGAAGTTTTGTGTTTTTGATTCCGGGCTCCGATATTTTGCTTGTCATTTTCTGGTTTCTTTTTTGAAGCGACTTCACTAGGCGCGCTAAGTTTTCCTACCATTTCTTCCTAAGTATTATGTCAAATTTCTTAGACTTTACTTTGGCCGAGGGCGGAGCCTGGCCACGCTTCTGGGAGGAGTCTCATGTCATTTTCGGCACTGTCGAAGGTAAAACGAAAATGGCCGCCACGAACGTTTTTTTATGAAAGAAGCTAAAACTTTCCATGAAAACATTGGTAAATAAGTGGACAAACATACGAAAGTGTTTTTGTTAATCTGGAATCACTTCACAAGGTCAGTTCAAGATCAAAAGCTGAAATCTGGTTTAATGCAAATATTTTTTTTACTTAGTATTTAAATGGAGAATCGGAACGTGTATGACCCAAAACAATACCCTGGAGTTATATTTCAAGTTTCATATCGACATCAGTTCGGGTCACGGAGCTATGACCTAAAATGTCCGCGCGTGCACTATACATTAGTAAGACCATGGATAAAGTGAGCTCTAGTTCATTCCATGCGACTCTGAGGTCATTGAGACTAAACGTTGTAAGCTGACCTTTTGAACATGCGACAATGACAGTTCCCCTTTTTTAATGTCCCTGGGGCTGCCTATGCCAACATGGTACAAGCATTGTAAAAGGACTTGTGCTTCTTAAGTATAACGTGAATTGTAAAACCTAAAACAGTTTTCGCCTTTATGTTAATTCATTTAAGAAGAATCGTCCCGTTTTGCAAGCCCTATGAACGCCTGTGATTTTCCTCAACATTCCAAGCGTATGAACCACTAGAAAAAGTTCGATAAATTAGCCCTCTTTTCATGGGATCTGCATCAAAATCGGTCCATAAACATCGGAGTTCTAACAAGCAGAAGAACTCCTGCCTTTCAGACTTTCCTGCCTTCCTGTATCTGCCCGTTTCATGATTTTGTTACCTCTGTTTAAAGCAAAGTAGTTTACGTCATGGCGAATCGGTTACCGTTTGCTGCGATGAAATCGGACCGGTAGTTCTCAGGATCCTGGGTAGGGGGAAAATAAGCCTATCGCCATGCGTGAATGAGCCCTAACGTTATGGGTACCGAAACAGAGGTAATATAACTAAGAAGTGTTTATTTAGCATGGTCCTCGAAATTTCCCTACCGTTGCACCTGTGACAAACGGCGCTTAGAGCTAAGCAAAGAAACAAACAGCATCCAAAGCGTGGTCATTGCTCTTGAAACATGCTATACAATTAGCATCACTTCCCCTCACACCCAGTTGGACACTGTCCCTCCTTACTTTCGGGTTCAGTTTCCATCACGGGCATCATACGTTCTGGTTTTCACCACATTCGTATCCGGTTCCCTCAGCTGTCTTTTGAACGCGACCCGTTCATAAGGTTGTGGGATGTTCTCACTGTTCCACCGCTTTTGGCATTCGGGTGACTTGACTTCAACCTCGGACGCTTTTCTCCTTTTGTGCATACAAAGACCTCAGGAACGTTCACTATACCACCTTTCTCTCGATGCAGTTGCATTGAAAAGTCATCCAGTAACATGCAACAATTACGCGCTGTAGTCGCGTAGGCAGGAGTGGAATTTTCCGAAATCTTTTATGGGCGGACACAGCCGCCAGGATGTTCGCACGTGACAGCCTCGCTAATCCTTATCCCCACAACATCAAAAACTTCTCTCATTTCGGCGATTTTGTTTCCGGATTCCGAAAATTTGTATTTCGCACTTTTTTAGCCGAAGAAGAAACCAGAAACTTGAGAACATGACGTCGATCAGCGTTCCTGAGGTGCGTGGATCCCTTTCTGTCGAAGAAGAGTCTAAGTATTTTGTTTGGGTCATAAATTAATTTTTGGTTTGTGGGTGCACAGGCCATGTTTGTGAGTGCACAGATCTGGTCTTTGGCTGCATGTGCACTCATAAAGAGACATCAAGTTACACCGCTGCGCGTAGATGGAGTTTACACGGTTCACAATTTGTTGGTCGTTTAAGCAAAATCGTGAAGAGAGTTATTTATTTTGTAAGTATTACGGCGAGCGAAAGCTTCTGATGTTTCGTGTTTTGATTAGTTTAGACCACATGCAGGGAGCGCGGGGACGACGACGCATTGGCGGCGCCGTCTCAGGGCTGTAAGAAATTGTCCAGTGAAAAAGACGGACCCTGCCGTTTTCAGATGCGGGGGCGTGCGGAAAGTCGTTAAAACTGAGCCATAGACGTCACTTTTAGGACAGGGTCATTAAGATTATGGCTGAACGATAACCTCACATACAAAACCACCCCGCTGGCGTAATCCACCGACAATTTTGGGAAACGCTTTAGAGTGGGAGGTGCTGTACAAATGAGCCCTGACCCCATCTGCATAGCCTCGGTACACGAGATCCGGCACGCGTTGCGGCGTTCTGCCCAGCCGGTAACGGTCCTGCTACGAAGGAAACGATGACGCCCGCCACCGGTGAATGCCGTGCTCTGGTGATAGCACACAGGAGCACACCTTCAGAGGGAGCACTGGCTGTGCTGTGCTCCTCTGGCCAGTTAACATTTAGAGGGAGCACTGGTCGGTGCTACTCTGGCCAATAAACATTCAGAGGAAACACAGGCTCGCGCAGTTCTCAACAGTGACCATTCAGAGGGAACATTGGCTCTGAAGCTCTGACCAGTGACCATTCAGAAGGAACACTGGCTGGCGCAGTTTTGGTCAGCTCAGACCCGGCGCACCGTCCGAGCCCCTCCACCGCCAGTTGGCTTCGAACTGCCTAAGACGCAGCTGGGCATACGGCATCCCGCTGTATCTGGCCCGATACAGAATAAACCCACTGCCTCTGTACCAGTGGTGACAAACCTGAAGCAGTAGGTACATATGCCTGCTGGTGTGCACATATACGCATATACGTTACACACAATGTGTCTGCGCGTAGTGCATACCCACCGTGTCTGTGTCCAGGTCAGGCCCACTGCGTATACGACAGAGTCGCCGGCCCACTGTGTCTGAGCTAGATCCTCGGACCCAATTGTGTCTGAGTCAGATCCACTGACAATTTGAGTCAGACCCGCTGTCTGATTCAGACGTGCTGACCCACTGTGTCTGAGTGTCTGCCTGACCTGTCTGAGTCAGACCCGGGGACCTGTCTGAGTCAGATCCGGAGACCTGTCTAAGTGGGGTCCGCTGACTTGTCTGAGTCAAACCCGCTGACCTGTCTGAGCCAAACCCAGGGACCTGTCTGAGTCACGTCCGCTGACCCGCTTGAGTCAGACCCGGAGTCCTGTCTGAGCCAGACTCGGCTCTCCCAGCCTGCTGTTGCGATGCCCCGGAGGTCCGGCGGCAACGGCAGACAGCCATCGATCACGGCCTGTCCAACTGCAGCCATCAGACGGAGTCAGCCGCCGGTCCCGTGACGTCACGCGGCTGCCGTCATATGCGCGGCGCAAGTTGGCCCCTGACCCTGACGACCTCTTGCCGCCGTTATTACGTCTCGGAAGGATGATCTCTGAAGCCATCCAGTTAGGCGTGCTTATGAACAAATGGCTTCCACATTTATATCCATCGAAAAGCAATTGGATTTTGCAATGCTTGATAGTTTGTTTTAAAAGCTGCCTCTGCCTCAACGACTTTTTTAATAACATTCTACGAGGCAGGTAGATTCCATTAATCGATATAGAAAAAAGCACTGGGTGACGGAAAGCTGGAATAAACACGGTGTGACAGAACTTTCTTTGTTCCACTTCATACTCTGACAACATCTGATGCTTAACATTTACTTTTGGCCTGGCAGGTTGGGCAAAGGGAGAGGTCGTAATCAAAATGAACATTTTCCGTTTCCTATGTAAATGGAATCCACTTGGCTGATGATGTTAGAACATCGCTGATGTCGATGGTGTGAAAACATCTCTCAGTGTTTGAATGGTGTTTTATAACAGTCAATTTTTAACGCAAAATGACACTAAAACTCAGGTGCACTAAGCAACGTAGGACAGGTATCCAGTATTTTCCCAGCATGTTCAAAATGTTCAAAGCAGCAAAAAGGTGACGTCTGGTCATCCATCTTATGCCATCTTTGAAAGCCATGAGGGTCCCATGTATCCAAGAACGTTTTCTGCTATGTCGGACACAGAATACGACCTCTTATTGAGCCAGGATTATTTCGTTAATGTTGCCGCTCCTAGCCATTTCTGAGCTTTAGAGCGAAGCATCGAGGATGGATTCCACCTCCATCGTGAATCCAAACAAGGGAAACAAATTGCATTGTTGGAATTCTATGGATCATGCCCGTCCTAAAACATCGAGCGGGCCGTTTCTGCTAGAGCAAACTCCGAGAATAGCGTCGAGTGCTCCGTCTTGGCGAGATTGCTTCTGCATAGCTATCACTCGTGGGAGGGAGGGCAGACACGGCTCGTCATGGCCGCTTTCAGCCTGTAAACCGCAAGCTGGCGGCCGGGTCGCGGCCGACCGGAGCCGTTCCGCGTAAGGCACGCGGCTGGAACGGAACCGGAACCGTCCCGCCATCGCCGCACGCTGCCGGCGCCCCATCGCAGACCAGCCGGCGCGCATCGGCGCCGGACGACTGCCGAAGCTCTCTGCCTCCGCGCGGGGCCGGCGTCCGATCTGCCGGACCTGGTGCAGACTCGGCCTCCACGGCCCTGGACACTCGTTCTCCGCAGTCTGCAGTCCGGGAGAGCCAGGGACGACCGGCACCTGGCCGCGACGGGCACCGGCCGGAGCTGCGGCGCCGGCGGCCAAGCAGCCAGCTGTTGCCGGCAGCTCTCGGAAAACACCCGGCTGACGTCCGCGGCCAGCGCTCTCAACATCTGCTCACCGTGAAAAGACGCCGGTCGGCTCGTTAGCCGAAGGGGGAAGTTTCTGTTACCAGCGCACACCTAAGAATCCAGACGAAACTCCGGGTCGTGGAAACATCACTCAGCAACAAAGGAGACAAACTATTTCCAGCGGCTCCGGAGGGCTTAATTATACATTTGTCTACATATTTTAGCAATCAAGAAACGCCTGTACATTGAGGCGTTTTGGGGTGACGTACGATATAAATCCACTGATGTCAGGCATTTCTAAGCATTGGAAATTATATATACATATACATATATATATATATATATATATATATATATATATATATACGTGTGTGTGTGTGTGTTATCAAGTACACCAACGACATTCCTTGCAAAGCGGTTACCAATACGATTCTTAGATAAAGTTGAAATAGAATGAATTAAAATACATACAAATAAAGTGAATTCAAATTCAAATGCAAGTAGAGTGAATCCAAATGAATGAAAACGTTTTCAAACAATATAAAATGCACACAAGATCATTCCAGGTGACTCCAAGGTCATTGAAAGTCATTTAAGGTGAAAGGTCGTAAGTTGAGCTGGAGAACATGTAACCATGACAGTTCCCCCTTTTTTTATGTCCCTGGCACCGCCTATGCTAACATTATACAAACAGTGTAATACAATTTGTACTTGTCCAGCACAGCATGACTAGTGCATCTATCAGCATGACTAGTAATCAGAAAGTGTTTTAACCTTTTTGTTACCTGAGTTTTTGAAAATTAATCTTGAAATTTTTGAAACCCTGTGAAGGCCCATGAATATTCCCAATTTTCAAATATGTCGACCAAACGCAAAAGTCCCATCCATAATCTTTCGACTCATACCAGTTTCACTGAAATGGGTCCATAAACGACAGTTATAACAAATCCAAAAATATCCCCTATTCTGACTTTTTTGCTTCCTGCATCCACCCTTTTCAAAATTTTGAAAACTTCTTTTCAGAAACGTAGTTTACGTCATGGCAAATCGAATGCCGTTTGTTGCGATGAAATCGGGTGTGTAATTCTCGAGATCTCAGGGGGGGGCCGAATCCGCCCCCCTGCCGGGAATCAGCCATACTGTTTAGCCCTCCGGGAATAAGGCTAGGAAGCCGGGAAAAACGACTTATTTAAAAAGCACCTGAAGAGTTTTTAAAACAGGACGATGTGACATGGTTCGTTATTTTGACTGATGTTCGGCGTTTTTTTTTTTTTTTTTTTTTTTACTATGGTTTCCAGTAATCGATGCTTGTCATTGTGTTGTTTGTAACACATTGTATTCCAAGTGCCGGTAAAATAGTTTGTATAACTCGAATCCCCGCCCATACCATGCTGATTTATATCCCATGACGCTGGGTTGGGAAAAGCTGCGTTATAAGCGGATTGTCCAAAATGGTGAAATAAATGAATAAATAAATAAATATCTTAATCTCAACATCGTCTGCTCTGAATTGCCAAGCATTTTGCAGGCTTCATGGTAGCACGCCACAGCAGTTAAAATATTTTCTGTTGTATTTAACGCAAGTAAACTTAACCCTCTCGTATTTCTACGACCTTTGAAACAGCTTTCTTTCATTTTTGGTTTTCATTAGCGTATGCGATCGCTGATGGCTTGGAGAACTCCAAGCGGCAAACGAAAATCCATACGGCCGTTTCCGTACAAGTTAAGCAAACCTTACCAAGCGAGAGCGAGCTGTGAGGTGGGCACTTACCTCCATTAATCGGAGTTTCATCAACCTGGCCGAAGTAAGTCGTGCATTGATTCAAAAATCGACCACGGTTCAGAGCACGAAACGGACATGTGTGGTTCGAACCGATCCAATCTGTATCCGGCCAAGTTGAATCCGGATCCAATCCAGATCCATAAATTTCCTCCAAGGATGATCCAATCAGGATCCAATCCGCTACAAATAGTGGGCCAAAACCTAGAGAAGCCACAATGGGGAACCCTTATGTCCAGTCTAATGCAAACTTGTACGCTAAGATTGGTCAAAAACTGTCGAGTTTTGGCGCAGGCAAAACTTGTAACAATGATGCATATAAATGAGGGTTGGCCACTGTCAGTTGCTTAAATAACATAAGTTTATGAAATCTGAAATCTAAATCCGATCAAAATCCATGTTTTGAACAGATTCGTCAATCCGATCCGGACGTAGTCTGGCGGATTTGGTCGCACTGTAAGATCCGCCGGATCGATCCAGTCCGTTCCGTGCTTTGCCGCGGCTCGGTCACGTGTCACGCGTCGTTACACAAGCGACACGGAGAGCCGATTGTATAATCCGGGCATTAACAACATGACAAGCCGCTCCGACTCGACACCCAGGGCAACTGATCTGCAGTTCTCTGAAGCTCTCCCTCGACTGTCTGGCTGACGCCCAGCTGCAGTCCACGCCTACAATGGCCGTCTTACCAGCCTATGGCGAGATGAACCGGCCCACTCACCTGTGTATGGCGTGTCTCCGGTTTCCGCAGATTCTTGCCAACGAACCCGTCGACAGGAAAGGCTTAGTTCGCCACCGAAATCTGGGCGTTCACTGTTCAGTGATTCCGCTGCGCTGTTGAAGTGCACGTCAGTCTTCTTCCCCTTTATTGATTTCGGCCACCGGCTTTCGATATAGAGCATGAGCTAGAGCTGAGGACTGGGATACTTTTTGGCACATGTTTGGATAGAAACGCCTGGATGTTCAGGTCAGACACTGGACATTTGAAGATTGGTGTCTTACGCCAAATGTTATGATCGGAACAATACGACAAATCAGTTCGATTTCCGATCGAGTGAAGAAGTTACAGGGCTTTAAGTTTCGGCTGGCTTCGGATGCCGAGCGTGGAACCCATGTTGCGCGGTTTACCGAATCTAAATATCCGGGTGAATATTGGAACCATCTGAACCAACTTTCACCGCTTTAAGGAAAACTAGAACTATCCACAGCGCTCGTGGCAACTATCCTGCTGTCGTCGTGAGCCCGCAGTGCCGCCACAGCCACCGCCTGCGTTTCGAGGCGATGCCGGGGTCGCAGAGAGCACGACTCCAGCAGGGCCGCCCTGCGCGACAGCCGGGACTCCGTCGACAGGGCGGAGGTAGGTGGACGCCCCGGCTCACTCGTTCCCCGCCGGCTGATGTAACCGGCCTGCGTTGCGTCAGGTCCGGCCGGCGGAAACCGACGTAGAAGCTGCCCTGACGAGGGCTGCGTCACTGCGACCGTCACTCAGCGCAGGCGACTCGGTCCCATTACAGCGGCACGATAGCGTCCTCAGGCGGCCCAACGCGCCAACGCCAACACACCGTCGACTGACGTCATCAGTGCCGATGTCGGCCCGCGGCTGCATTCTGCCTTTCGTCGTCAGCAAAACCGCCACGATGAAGACCTGTTTTGAGACAAATTGGCAGGTTGCAGTGGTCGCTGTGATGATGTTGAACATGTAGTTTCTAGAAGCGCAGAGCAGCGACTGAATGTTGCCACACCACCTTCGATCCCAGGTCTCGTTACTTTTAAAGATAATCCCGTTATCTCCTGGTTTAACAAGATAACAAGGGTTTCTATGTGACAAAATACTAACGCTTCGTAACGTTTCTGCGTTGCGGAGAAAAATATGAAATGGACGAGTGTTTGCACAAGTCTGCTAAATTTCAGAAAATAAAAAATTAGCGTGGTCAGACCACAATGGTCAGAGATGGAGCAGAGAAGCATTATCCCATAACTTCTTCGACATATTAGGACATATTCTTTCTTTTGTACGCTTTTTTTCTTACCGAGATATGCCATATCATTTCGATGTCAATAATCTCTGTTGCTGTCTTCGTCTCCATCTTCGACTTCGCTCTGTATCTGTTTTCTACGTCCTTGCTTTCTTTATTTCTGTTTTGGCTCTTGCCTTCATTCGTTTATATTTTTCTCATCTCGTAACTGTCGATGCATTCATTATTTCTTCATCACCTCTTCCGTCCTCTGTTTATCTTCCTCGTCGCTTCTCTCATTGCCTCATCTGCATCACTGTCATAAAATTTGCTCTTCCCTCTGTTTAACCCCCATCTACTTACTCTTCATGCATTTCTCAAACTTTCATCTTAATTTTGACATTTCTTTTTATGTTCCTTTTTTCGCACTTCCTTTGCTGAACATTTTTGCCTTTGCTCCCCGGCTTAAAGGCCGCTAAAGTTCCAAGTTAAAACCAATTCCCTGTTCCGGACTTTGGGGTTTTGACCAAGTCTGACAGCTTATAAAGCGAGTCAATTTGGAACCAATATAGAGCCGAAATGGGCGGCCGTGTCGACGGCGACAACTCTCCATTAGGTTTGTCCCGCTCCGGATCGAGTTCGTCCGGTCGGTAAGGTCTCTGGCTGCCGGCGCGGCCGTCCCCTCCCTGCAGCGCGGCCGCCCGCTTACGTGTGTGATGTGGGGAGCGGCGTGGGCGTGTTTAATGTGGGGAGCGGTGTGGGTGTGCTCGGTGTGTGCAGTCTTGCAGGTGTGCTCGGTATATGTAGCGTTGTCTGTGTGTTCGGTGTGTGTAGCATTGTGGGTGTGTTCGGTGTATGTAGCGTTGTGGATGTGCTCGGTGTGTGTAACGTTGTGGGTGTGCTCGGTGTATGTAGCGGTGTCTCGCTGTCTCGTTGTATGTGGGTGTGTCCGTTATGGGGAGCCGCGTGGGCGGGTGAGCCTCAGCGCCGCCGCCCGCCGACCGGCTGTCAGCCGGGCACCGCCGGGCCGCCGCCGCCGCCGGCCGGCATAAATATCTAATCGCGGATACGGTCCTAATTGAATTGGCGCGGAACCTGGGGAGCACACGTTCAGCGGCAGGCGTGCCGATGTGGGCCGGTCGGCGGTACCGGCGGTGATCCAGAAGCAGCGCGGCCGGAGGCGGCCGGTACCGGTTGGTGACGGTGCCGATTTCACGCCGCCAGGGCTGGCCGGAGGTAGCGCCGATCTGAGGCGGAGACAAATTAGCAATAAGCGCTACCAGACAGAGGTAGTGCCAGCTGGAAGCGGTGGTACAGGCGGGGGTAATGCCAGCTTGAGACGATAGTACAGGCCGGGGGTAGGGCCAGTTTGAGGCGATGGTACAGGTCGGAGCTAGTGCCACTTTGAGGCGATGGCACAGGTCGGGGGTAGTATCGGTCTGAGGCGTGGGAAACTGAGAGGGGAGGGGGGCAAGGGGGACGGCACTGAAGACGACAAACCTAGTGCTTGGCGTGGAGAAAATGGGCAGGACGGCAGTGACGGCACTGGAAATTACAGCCGAGGCGGCGCTGGATACTGTCAGAAGAGATCCCAGATGCGGGGCTCAGGGGATGAAAAAGGCCGAGCTTTGCTGTCATTCCTATTTACAGTACTAACAGAAGTGAAAAGAAAACGTCGGAGACGATGGCTGTTCCAGTGGAGCGGAGAATAGCCGTCGCCCGCGGCGACTGCGATGACGGCGACGCGTGGCCGATGCTCGTGAGATGTCTAGCATGCTCGTGAGATGCCCGTTGTAATGGTTCCATCCAGGAAACGCAGGCACAGATCAGGATTTGAGAAGGTGAGCATTCTGATTATCGCTAAGTTTGCTGTTCGCTGTGCTAAGAATTTGGAATAACCCTGCTCTCCCTTTGGGTCTGTGCAGGAAACGGCTGGTGGTCCATCGGCGCTCGAGCTGGGTCGATAGCGACATCAGTGAGGTTTTACGTCTTTGTGTGCACTCCGTCTTCCTCCTACCGCGACGCTTTTGAGTTTTCGTCGTTTCTACAAAAAAGATTGGACGCCCGTGAGATCAATTCGAAGGGTGGCAGATGCTTGAAGCCTTATGTTTCGGTCGCAGTCTTTCCAAAACGTTTCTTTTTAAACCCCTTTAACAGAGGTTAAGCGAGGCTACAAACACTGACACATATGGCAATCAGCGTTGGCAATTACGAGACGTCAAGATCAGAAATGGTCTGCAGAATCCCATCTGAACAGGAGTTTGATCCTAGTTAGGATCAAAGAGAGGCGGGCATCAAACGTACATGACATCGGATGTAACGCGTGGTGGCCACTTTCAGACGTGACGTGTTTGTGTAATCTGTGCAGATAGCGCTCAACACCGTGACAGGATTAGCGGGGACTACGGTCGACCACCACTCCAGGATCAACACAGACCGTTTCTGCCGCCTGCTGCGACTTCAGAAATGGTCGCGGTCACACAATTTCAGCCATTATATTGCGACCTTTCATCGGATCGCTCGGCGTCCTGTTGCGCCCGATCTGTCCTCGCCAGCAGGCCCGATCAACGGCGCGCGATCTGCTGTCAGAGAGAGAGAGAGAGAGAGAGAGAGAGAGAGGCGGGAGGCCGCTGACGAACTCGCCGGTCGCCGGCGTCACTCCAAACTCGGATATGGCCGGCGTGCCGAGCGCTCGTAACTCCGCGATTGCCGCCCCCACGGGGCGTCGCCGGCCGCGGCCATAAATACAGACGAATCAGCACAATCCGTTCGGCCACTGGCGCCGGCCGGCGCCTCTCCTCCCTGCTCTCTCGGCCGAGCTCGGCCGGCGGTGTGGGTCTGGCGGCCGGAGGGCGGTCGGGTTCTGACGGCGGAGCTCTGCCCGTTGATGGGACCCTACTTCTGGGAGCCGTCGGACAAGACGGCGGCCTAACACCGGCGATGACGCGATGGCTTGACACACGGACATTTGCTCCAGTATTATTTATGTGCCCTAATGAAATAATGCACTTTGCTGGAGTTGTTCTGTTGCCAGCGAGCCAAGGAGTCGAACATGCATCTGATCCTTCGTTGTGAACATTAGCCTTCGCCCGACCACACCCTGACGTGGGCGCCTGGAGCCGGGAGGCGTTTCGACCCCGCCCCTCTCTATTTCACGAACGGAACGCTGGAGAGAAATGAAACCGATATCAAGGGAGAACTCACCAAGAACACGTTCTGAAACACTCAAAATCTGAAGGAAAATATCGAGAAATAATGTCATGCTTGGCCTATATATGAAAAGTGGACTTTCTACCATTAAGTCATATACTCTTAAGTTAAAAGCTCTTACTTCATCCCTAATAAGCTGGAGTAATTCTGGGTGTGCCAATGGAGAGCTAATGGAATGTAAATTACGGTATGTACGATGTATGATGTATGATGTATGTACGGTGTATATAATGTATGACATACGTATAATCACATACTGCATCAGGTGGCCTGATATAATGCCATTTTTCATTTCGCTATATTTGTGAATTCGCAACGTTTGTGAGTTCATTTCAGGTACCAACGAGCCGAAGGAAAGGTTTAAAATCGTTCGAAATAGGGAAATAGGGCGGAAGTTGAACTCACCTCAGGTCACTGACCTTGACCTTAATCTTGACCAAGACTGAGATAGTGCAGTTCTCGGGAATTTCTTCAACTACTGCACCTGAAGTTTCACGTCGATCGATCGCACGGCGTGGTTCATGGGAGACATGAAGGAAAAAAACGGTGTTTGCCTTTTTTACGTGGCCTAGGTCAGTGACCTGCCGTGACCGAAAGTTACAGTTCTACAGGATATGTGCAGAGGATGTAAGAAACGGTACGGAAAATTTCGGCGCACCGCAAGCTTTGTTCTATTTCTCTTATCACCGTACGTACCTGGGGGGAGGAGGATGGGGGCGTAGGGAGGGAAGCATCGAAACTTCCTCCTTCCCCGTTTGGCGAGGGTTTAACCCTATTCCCGGAGGGCTAGACGGTATGGTCGATTCCCGGTAGGGGGGCGGATTTGGCCCCCCTGAGATCTCGAGAATTTACGTCCGATTTCATCGCAACAAACGGTAATCGATTTGCCATGACGTGAACTACACTTTGAAAAAACAAATTTTCAAAATTTTGAGAAAAGTGAACATAGGGGGGCAAAAATAGCAAAATGGGGGGTACATTTGGACTTCTTATAACTCCGTTGTTTATGGACCAATTCCGATGAAATTAGCATGAATCGAGAGATTATAGATGGGACTTTTAAACTTGGTACACACATTTCAAATTTTGAGAAAATTCATGGGAGTTCACAGGGTTTCAAAAATAGGAGGATTAGTTTTTTAACAACTGAATGAACAAAAAAGGCAAAAGCACTTTTTTAGCTTCTGCTAGTCATGGTATGCTAAAGAAGTACAAATCGTATTACGAAGTTTGTATAATGTCAACACAGGCGGTGCCAGGGACATGAAAAAAGGGGAAACTCCCATGGTCATATGCTCCTCAGATCAAATTGTGACTTTTGAACTTAAATGACCTCTAGTGACCTTTGAGTCACTTGAAATGATTTCGTGTACATTTAATATTATCTGTAAATGTTTTCAATCATTTGAATTCGCTCTATTTCAAAAATTCCATTTTACGGCTATTGTGATACAGGGTGCGCGCACTAACATTTCAGATCATAGCTCCGTGACCCGACCTGATATCAAGCTGAAACTTGGTACGAAAAAACAGAAGACATCCTTCTTCATACGTGTTCTGGGTTTGGCATTTCAAAAAATAGCGGTGAAATTATTGCTATAAAACCAAATTTTGGCTTTTGACCTTGACATGACCTTGTAAGGTGACCTCAGATAAACAAAATTGTATTTGCACGTTGCCCAACTATTTAGCTATGCATCCAAATAAAGTTTTAAGTGCTATCTCAAAATCGCAATTTTTGGCAGTCACTTCCCTTTTACCCTCAACAGGTCCAAAAATGGCCTGAGGTGCCTCCCAAAAACGTTGCCTGGCTCCACCCCTGAGCAGAATGGAATTTCAAAATTTTGTCGCAGTACGTAGAAAGAATAGCTAGGAAAGCGAAAAAAGAAGAAAAGAAAAGCGACCAAGTTTCGTGAAGCTGCGTCAAAAACCCTGGAATTGACAAGCAGAAAACCCGAGGGGGCGGATTCAGTCCCCCCTGCCGGGAATAGGGTTAAGCATTTGAGTAAAGGGTTTAGCGTTCTGACAAGGAAATGAGATGCTTCAGTTATCACTGGCAACCTGGGATACCGGCTGTATGATAATCCCTTTCCGGTGTTCCCATTGTTTGTCGTAAGCTTCGGCTGGCAAGTGTATTCGGGTGCAGTTATGATCCTTTTTTGCTGAGGCTTTCTTCATCCTTGCTCCTTTCCGCAGAAACAGTAAGGTGTTTCAGTGATATACGTATTGCGCCATCAGTTTCAAGTATCTGCAGCAAAACCGCATTGATCAAACCACTGACCGCCGAATAGTAAGAAACAACCTAAATGTAAAGTATCATTCGACTAATATATCACTATAAATCCAATTGATGTAAATTAATATCGACACCATTATCATTCTCAATGGCATTTAGGGTTTGGATGTGTCAATTTCACCTCTCTACTGGTTTGGGCCGCTAGCAAGTCTACGCCCCTTAGCCCAATAACCACCCAACTACTAGCAAGTCTGAACAACTCCGGTGCACTCTGGGATATCCTGGGAGTATTCACTCTGGTGAGTATTCTGACAGCGTCGAACAACCAAACTGGAAACAACATTACCATATGTAATCAGCTAAAATGTCGCCATTTGCAGTAGGCCATGACGGCCTGTTTTCGGGTTTTCATTATCGGGCTCTCGTTATTCAAACAGTCGATGGGGTTCCAAGGCCGCAACAACAGCGGAGCCACCCACGCTGGTGCCAATAAACGAGCTCGACTTCCGACCACAAAGGGCTCGCCACCGAGTCCAACATAAACGACCTGGCCACGCCCACCCACTATTGCGCGTGCCGCGCCGGCCGGATGGTGCGGTAAAGGACGCGCTTCTGGTCTATTTTGGTCGACAGTCGGCCCCAGCAGGCCAGTCGTTCGGCCATTGTGGGCTGCCGCGTGCGAGTGCGTCGCTGTCATGTGACCAATTACGGTCACAGGTGCGCGCGACCCGTGAAATGTGGTTCGGCAAGGGGCCTGGGAGCGGCTGCATGCCGAACACTCCGCTCCTTGACGCTGCAGCGTTACGAGGTCGGACCCTCACAGAACCGACACCCACAAACACGACTCACATTTCGTTTCTGTTGCATAGATAATTTATTTCGCGTGTATATGTCAATGATTTGGCTGCTTTGCTGCGTCTGTCTGTTGGCGTGCTGCTGCCCTTTCAGGAAAATGACTTCTCGCAGCTACCATTGGCCGGATTTTCAAAAACGTGGCCCGCATTGTTCACTGCCACTTGAGGCTCAATACGCAACGTTCACATGACAGAGGAGAGTTCGGCGGCGGGACATTGTTAAGTTGGTCCACATGTCTAGATGGCATGTAAGGCCAAAGGTTGCCTGTTTCTGTACATTTATATCTCTCTGCAACGCGATGTCATTACTTACGGGGACTCGCCTTGATATGCGTTTTTAACTGAGATAGCCAAGCTATAACTTATCTCACAAATCGATTTCTAGTATGCAATTTGTCTCAAAATTCCATGCTCTCAGATTATGAAAGCTGTTTCCTACGGGTTTTCCGTGCATTCTGTTTTCTTTGCTGTCCTATTTTCATATGTTGCATGATGTTGTGAATTGTTAAACGTCAACGAGCATTGCTAGAAATGATCAGCGAATATTTCGTTTTGACAGCGACTGCCGACCGCAGTTAGCCGCCGCTCATTTGTGTCAGCCGATTTGTGTCACTTCCTTGCAAAATGTTATACACAGTAAATTAAGCATATTAATAACTATTTTCTGGCACCATCTGTTGATGACATCATCCCCTGACAATTTTATACCTTTTTTCGTATCATCTATGCCTGCTTTTTGAAATGTGTGCTTAAAGGATGCTGCATTGAAAACATTTTAAAGTCAACACAAATGCCAGATATGTCGTTTTTTGTCCTTCATTACGTGGAGTACATCACTGTCATTTTACACATCAGCAACATTTTAGTCGAAAGCCTCTGAGCGCGCATTGCAACATTAAACAAAATATTTTCAGCCACAGTCCGTATGTCTTTTTGCTTTCGCACACACTTTTACCTTTTCATATTTCAATGCATTATACATATAGCCCATGAGGAGGTGGGATTTCCAGGACTGTGAAGAGTAACTAACAGAGTGTGGGAGGTGCGTCCTGTCCAAAGAAGGGTGTCTTACAAAAGCAGCTTCTTTTGGATGCTTGTTCACAGCGCACCTCGTCTGTCGCATTAACCCTCCCTGTACCAGGGGGTGTTTAAACATCCCCTCGGGCATTTCCGCCAAAGCGAAGATACGGGAAAACACAGCCGCCAAATTTACAGTACCTTATTTATCATTCGCCGCACAAACCCTACCAAGATTTTTGCCCCGAATCAGGTCAGGTCACTGACCTCGGTCAGGTCAAAGAGGCCGATCTCCAAAATACTTTGACCCCCTAGAACTTTTCTGGGGTTGGACTGAGTCTGCTAAAACTCGCAGAAGTTATAGCATATGATAGAATGTAAAATTCTTTTATTTCATATTTTTTTGGAAAATTTCAGGTCAATGACCTGAGGCCAGGTCAAATTTAGTCCGTTCTTGAGACTTCGTCTAAATTTGGGCGGATTTTTACGGGATTGCGATGCTCATATATTATCAGCAGCATGGCCCCTCATATTCGCCACCATCACGTCACCAGAGCACCCGTGACCTTGGCTCAGGTCATGACCCATCAATATGGGTGCGCGTTACATACCCAACGTTTTTGCCCAGAATTAGTAATTTGCAACTCTACGGACTTAGTCTGGACGCTGAGTTCAAATTTATGGCCCAAAATAAGCATATCACATACTGTAGGGCAAAACCGGATAATTAGAGGTCACCCGAGGTCAGCGACCCCCTTTGACCTGAGCAATGCACCAAAGAATTTGTTGTGACCTTGGATAGGTCACTGCAATATGTAAAAAACAATGCTAGAGTTAAACTGCGACAAGACCTTTCTATTAAAATAAGATCCCTACACGATGTGCCCCTTACTAATTCCTCCCCACGGCAGGTGCATCAAGTGGCGTCGGAGACCGTCGGCTGACGGCCTTATGCGACCGTTCTTGGCCTCCAGTGACCCTTCCTAAACCCTGGAAAATATCCCACTTGCCACGTAGACCCCGCTAAAACTTCGATCCCTATCATCTGAAAATTTCGCCTTAGTTGACCTCAGCTGACTTTTGTTTCTACCTGAAAACGTGCTTGGGTATCTCATCAGCACCCGTTTAAATGCAAATCAACTGTAAAAACATGTTCATCAGTAAGAAGAAAAAGACAACATATATTTCATAAATGTACCATTTTGGAAAGCGATGACCTGGCCTAACCTGCCCTGACCCACTCCGAAGGTCAAGAAGAGGTAAATTCATTTAAAAAGGTTGTGTCGCGTGTTATTAACTATTGTTTAAGGCATGATTTGGGCAAAATATGGATTGATTTCTGGGTTATTAAGATACAAAAAACCCAAATTTTGGAGTTTCTGGCTATATCTCTTTAAAATTCTGGGCAGTTTTCGAAAACGTTGCCGGTTTCTAGTTCTACTCTTCAAGTGTTTTCCAATGACGCATCTTTCATTTTCCTCGGATACATGGTTCGCGAGTTAGAGGGTAGAGGATGTTCAAAAAGCCCTTTGGTACGGAGAAGGTGGCTCGGACCACTGGAACGGGGCGGGTTAAAGTTCCACCTCTACAGGTGGGACATTAAGATATTCCGGGGATTCATCAACAAATTCACGAAAATGAAACATTACGCAAATATCATCACCTGAAAGATATTGCTTTGATAAAAGCTTTTACATCACTGCAAATTTGGAGAACGTACTGCCCCTACCCTTCTGACCTATGACCTCGTTCTCGAGGTCACGGCACGGAGAAATAGCGTTACCGCGACGATCTTCATCGGACAACAGACTTCTTAAACATCTTACGATACTCAGTCTTACAAAATGTTATACATCGGCTTCGACCATGGTGTAAAGACGTGCACATTAGCCGTTACTTGGATCAAGGTCATCTTGCATCAAAACAATAAATTTATGGCAGTGGCCTGTAATGGCCTTTAATCAACCTCAGAGGGGTTATCTTATTGTATAATCGGAAACATTTTTCTCATAGAAACAGAAACTAGTTCATTCTTCATTCTTAGAACTCGGTTTGGGTTCCTTAACCCTGTTCCCGGAGGGCTAGACGGTATGGTCGATTCCCGGCAGGGGGGCGGATTCGGCCCCCCCTGAGATCTTGAGAACTACTCGTTCGATTTCATTGCAACAAACGGCAATCGATTTGCCGTGACGTAAACTACATTTTTATAAAAAGACATTTCCAAAATTGTAAAATTTGTGGATACAGGGGGGCAAAAATGTCAAAATGGGGGGTACTTTTGGACTTCTTATAACTCCGCTGTTTATGGACCGATTTCAATGAAACTGGCATGAATCGAGAGATTATGGATAGAGCTTTTACCATGGGTCCTCAAATCTGAAATTTTGAGAAAATTCTTGGGCGTTCACAGGGTTTCAAAAATAGGGGGATTAGTTTTCTAACAAGTGAATGAACAAAAGAGGCAAACACCCTTTTTTGGCTTCTGCTAGTCATGTTATACTAAAGAAGTACAAATCGCATTACAATGTTTGTATAATGTTAGCATAGGCGGTGCCAGGGACATGAAAAAGGGGAACTGTCTCCAGTGACCCTTGGGGTCACTTGGAATGATGTCGTTTGCATTTGATATTATCTGTAGACGTTTTCAATCATTTGAATTCACTCTATTTGAAAAAAATCATTTTACGGCTATTGCGATATAGGGTACGCGCACGGGCATTTTAGGTCATAGCTCCGTGACCCAACCAGATATCAAGCTGAAACTTGGTACACAAGTAGAAGGCACCCTTCTACGTCATGTATATTCCGGGTTTGGCATTTGAAAAAACGGCACCGAAATCATTGCAAAAAACCAAATTTTGACTTTTGACCTTGACCTGACCTTGTAAAATGACGTCAGGTAAACAAAATTACATCTGCACATTGCCCGACTATCTAGCTATGCATTCATATAAAGTTTTAAGTCCTATCTTAAAAACTCTGTTTTTTGGCAAACATTTTTCTTTTACCCTCAACATGGCCAAAAATGTCCTGAGGTGCCTCCCAAAAACGTTAACTGGCTCCGCCCCTGAGAAAAATAGAATTTTGAAATTTTGTCACGGCACGTAGAAAGAATAGCTAAGAAAAGTGACAAAGTTTCGTGAAGCTGCGTTAAAAAGCCTGGAATTAGCAAGCAAAAAACCCGAGGGGGGCGGATTCGGCCCCCCTGCCGGGAATAGGGTTAAAAGCTCCCCTAGGTTACATTCCATGGGATCCAATGAAAGTCAGAATCCACTCACATGACTTCATTTGAGGCCGCCTGCAAGGTTACTGTGCAGCATAACACGGTTAAACGGGATATCATCGTGTGGCTGAAAGACCAAGCTACACACGGCTTTTTTTGTTTCATCGCTCTATCACGTCAAGTGTGGCAATGGCTGGGTGCATTTATTGGTGTGACTTTCTTTGCCCTGCTGAAAGTGGCTAGACAGCAATACTGGCGAACGTTAAGCTGTTTCTCCGTCACCTATATGTCCGCTCGCAAAGAGTGCATTTCTGCGTAAAGTGAACTGCAAATAAAAGGCCATTTAACATATTCTTCATCCGGAACACATGTGCAATACGTCCAAAATCATCCGCGTTCCTCCAGAGTTCCGTGCTCGTTAGGAAGCCAACATGTTTTCGATTCAATAGCCGTCAGAGGTACAGGTGACCAAAGCCAAGAGCCACATGTCCAGGCCGTAGACCCTATACACATCGGATGGGCCACGTGGTGAACTTGAAAATGGGGCTTAGAAAGTTGCGGTGACGAAATCTGTGGTTGTTACCGAGGAATCGCGTGCACTTGCAGCTGACCTTCCGAAAAAATCAAAAGCTGAATGAAGCATGTGTGATGCTGTCTGCATTTTGATGTCCCGGGAAATAAAAACAACATGCGTTTTAACTATAATCGAAGTGCGAACGTCTCCTCAGAACGTCTCCTCAGGCTTTGGTTGATTTACAAACGAACGCTACCTTGCAAGGGCTTATTTCCATGCACAAATTGTGTAAATACCGTTCCTCAAGACTTCTGAAGAATGAAACCACACGTTATCTGCAGCGTACATCTCGGCTCCGTTACGGCTGAATTTCAGCGATTGTTAATGAAAGGCCACTGAAGATCACACATAGTGACTAGGTCTGCCAGGGAACGGGAAGACGTTGACGGCACATACTGTGGCTCTTTGCATCAGAACCGAAAGTCTCCGAAGAAAATAGGACTCATTTGGCACGTTGATGAGCACAAACTATGAAATCTACTTGACCACGCCTCAAATCGCAATGCTATGCCAGTGACCCGGACTTTTTTGCTGTCTTTGTCACGCACATGCAAAGGAATGCCGTGAAACACCTCGAAATAATAACAGGTGACGACGAATGTTCTTACGGGAACCCCCGGCATCCACATGCATAGTTCAAAACCATGACTAATGAAAGCATCATGACATTTCTGTGGGATTTGGGGGTGAAAATTCGTACCGCAGGGGTTTGTCGGACAAACGCTTATCGGACTGAAGTTCGTCGGACAGAAGTTTGCCGTGCTGGAGTTCGTTGTGTGAAAGTTCGTCTAGGGCAAAAGTTCGTCCAGGATCAAAGTTCGTCGTGCAAAAGTTCGTCGTGAAAAGGTTCGTCCAGAGAAAAAGTTCGTCGGGGGCAAAGGTTCGTCCAAGACAAAAGTTCGCGTAGGACGAAAGTTTGTCTTGCATAAGTTCGTCCAGGGCAAAAGTTCGTCTAGGGCAAAGGTTCGTCTGGAACAAAAGTTCTTCTCGTAGAAGTTTGTCTAAGACACAAGTTCGCAGGAGGCCAAAACTCGTATAAGGCAATAGTTTGTCTAGGACAAAAGCCCGTCATGCAGAAGTTTGTCAAGAAGAAGGATCCGTCAAGGAGGGGTTCATCTCGCTACTGGAAAAGGTTCGTACTGCAGAGGTCCGTATGGAAAAAGTTCGTTGGGAGAAAGTTCGTAAGGGAAAACGTTCCTAAGGAAAAGGGTGCGTAACCAAGGACTCGTAAACTTAAGGTTCGTAATGGAAAAATCTCTAACCGGAAAAGGAACGGATCTAAAATAGTGGCCTAACCTAACCTAACCTAATGTAACCTCACCTAACCAATCCTTACCTAACCTAACCTTACCTTTTGCCCTAGACGAACTTTTGTCTCACACGAACTTTTGTTTGAAACGAACTTCTGCAAGGCGAACTTTTGTCCTGGACAAACGCTTGTCCCAGACAAATTTATGTCCTATACGAACTTGTGCTGGGCGAACTTTTGTCCTGCACGAATTTTTGTTCTGGACGAACTTTGTCCATACAAACTTTCGCGAGACGAACTTTTTCCGTAGAAGAAATTTTGTCCGAAGAATTTTTGTTCTTCCAAACTATTGCCCGACGAACTTTTGTTACCCTACAAACTTAAATCCGACGAGCTTCAGTTCGAAAACTTCCCGATGGAATTTGGTCATCCGCTTCTGCTATCAGAGACCAATATTTCACCATCGTCAATAAGTGTCGTCAGGTTTTTTGTAACTACTTTGTAAAGCAGCTTGGCATGTTCGACAAAACGATGGCTAAAAACGTGATAAACGACACAATTTTGAATAGAGCTAATCTGTTTCTGGAAGATCGACCAAGGCGAAACATTCTCTTTAAGCGCATGATCAAGGCTCAATTCGGGGAACATGGGAAGCGTTACAAACGTCCGGCCGTAGGACGAAATAAAGCTATCTTTGGGAGATCTTCGAGTACCATTCAAACAACAAAAAATCTTACCTGCGTCAACAACTAAGAGGTGAAGCCAGTAAGGACTTCGTATACCAATGTGAGCAGCTAATCCCCGAATACGACTTTCTCCGTCCGCGTTGCCAAGGGGATCTATTTTAAATCTGTAAACGCCTTTCCTTGGCTAACATTTGACCCTCCTGGACACCCGCACGGCCCGTTGCAAAAGCACGCCACGACGCGAAGCCCACTCGCATCACGGCGTGACGATTCTGACCAGCTGCGTTTCGACCGGCAACTCGGGCGGCCGGCTGGTGGCCAACGGGTGCTTCTGTTATAACGCGTGGCGGTGGGACCCGCGGGATCAGCGCTCGCCAATTGCCGGCCTGATATAGAGACAGATCCGACGCCTTCAGCCGCGCGGCCAATTAACCGCGCGTGGGCCGCGAATTCGCCGGACGTTCGCCGCGCGCGCCACTCCTCGTTAGTGCGCCGGATTAGGCGAGCTGCGGCGACAGGACGGCGGAGGAAAACAGGGATCCGGCGCGGGTCGGCGGGACGTGCCGCGCCTCGGCCGGGAACAACAGCTGCTGCCCGGCGACCGGCCGGCGCAGAATCGATGCGGCGTGGCAGGGATTTCGTGTAAAATTGGCCGGCCTGTCGCTCGTCTGAAATCCAGCGCAAACACCAATCAGCTGGAGCACTCCCCGAGCCTACAGACCGCCGGCCGAACGCTGTTGACAATGGTGATGTGTTTGACTGCAGTGTATCAGCGAAGCGTTCACGCTTTTTAGCCGGCCCTGTTGACGATTGGTTTATTCCTAAAGTCACCGTATGTCTGCGAAACGGACAATTTAGCATGTAAGCTCATTAGCTCAAAGTGATTTTATTTAATCCAGATTTGAAGTAGATGAACTGGGGTTGTTCAAGATGCAGTCGCCAAACATCTAAGGCAAGTTCCCCTTAGCTTATCCCCTCCCCGTACTCCCTAAAAGTGAGTATGGGTTATTAACTGCTAACAAGTAACGGTTATGGAGACGAGCGCCATGATGGGAAAAACAACATAACAGTTGTGGAGTATTGATTCAGTCAGGTGCATTTTGGCCATTTCTACCTTTACAAACCCTTTACAAACACTCACTAACACTGATTATTCTAAGGAGTTCGTTCACCTTGTTTTTGTTTTTTAGCAGAGAGTGTCGCGACTTGCAGATACATCATTTTTTACCTGTTTGGAAATTCACGTAAGGTTCTGTGAGTCGCGGCGGATCGGGAAGGGAGTACTCCTGTTTGATGTAAATGACAACGTGCAAAAGCAGTGCCGCGTCTGCGACATGTGCAATCTACGACGTGGTTATGTTCTAGAATTTTGATGGCCATCCAATATGGGACAACCCGTCAACGGAAAACGCCACTACCAGCTTTCATGGATGCGTGTCTCGAGAATTTCACCTATGAATGTCTGCTGCATCAGCCTCCTGGCCATGCGCACTGATATTGTATTTGGTGCGTACGGGTTTTGGATGTGCCGCGTAAAGTTCACGCCGTCGCTCACCGTGACCGCGTGCAACCTTCAGAACGTTCCAGGAACAAGCATCACGGCTGAGGATGATCAGAATATCGTTATCATGCTCCAGGAAAAATGGAGGGCGCCCGATTCCAGCTAAAGTCCCGCCGTCTGAAACTGTGAAGCCGTCATGACTTAAAAGGATATTAATGAGACGCGAATTTTCATTCTGAGAGCGACGCGGAGGGAAAAGGCACCACGGAAACCACTGGTCGATCGCTATGAAAAGCTCCCTCGAGCGCTGAGTCGGCGCTGCGCAGTCGGCGGTGTGGCCCCTGAAGGACCTGAGTGCGCCTCTCTCATCCCTCTTGGGGCCATGTGCCGCGCCGAATCACGCGCAGCCATCGGCTCGGTCAGCAGCGGACCGGCGGCGGGCGCGGCGCGCGTTTTTTGTCCGCGCCAAACTGGTATCGACCGTGACGACCGCTTCTCAATGACAGCGCCTATGAATGAAGCAGCCGCGTCGCCCTGTGACGTCATCGAACAGGATGGGGTCGATGGGAGCGCCGCCAGGAAGGAGCGCGGACGCTCCGGGCCAGTTCAGCAGCCAATCAAAATTCGCTGTCGGCCGGCTGACCTTGCCGCGGCCGCCGCGGCGGCGCCCGGCTGTTGCGCCACGAACGCCGCGGGCGACACTCGCCCGCCGGCCGGCTGAGAGGGCCGGACCGGCTGCGCTGGTCGGCCGACTGGAAGTCGCGCTGCGAGTGCGCGGCGCCCGAGAGCGTTTCGGGCACGGCTCGGACCAAACGCACGCGGCGTCGATGTCAAGTCGACCCGGCAGGCTGCCCTCTCTGCTTATGGCAGCATACTGGCAGTCAACTGACATGCGGCTGTCCTCGTCCAGGAACGACCTAGCAGGTGGAGGCGTGCATTTACCGCTGCCGCCACTGCCGGCTCCGGGGACCAGCTGCCAATCTGTCGGTTCCGCTGGCGACGGAGGACCTACCGGGAACCGGCCGTCTGCCTGTCTGGTTAAGACAAACTCCCGCCGCGCTCCCCAGGCGCTGGCCTTCTCAGAACGCGCCCGAATTTATTCAACACATCCATTCGCGAAGCCGTGAGACACCGCTGCATTTCAGGCTTCTCGAAATCCCAGGTCTCTGCGGGACAGCGCACGAAGGCCAATCAACATCCCGCCCCGGAGCGGAGCCGCCACCACGCTGCGCCCGCCGGCAGCTGACGGGGGGGGTCTCCGCCCGCTCCCGTCAGAGTCGCCCGCTGCCAGCCGGACGCGGCGGCTCGGCTGGCGTGCGCCGCCGGCGGACCGACCCCAGCCCGAGCTCGGTCAGCTGTCGGGCCGGGCTCAAAAGAGACGACCGCGATAACGAGCACGGCACATCGCCGGCGATGCTTAAAAATAGAGCCGAGCCCGTCCACTAATTTGGGGAGCGGGCCGGGCTGGACCGACCCGGCCGGGGCAGAGTCGGCCGCCGAGCTCAGGGCTGTTCACAAGCGCGGATCTGGGCCAGCCAAGTGGTGTTCGGCCCCGACTTCAGCAACAGATAACTTGGGACACGCTGCCAACAGGACTAGTGCAAACCCCAAGAGGTCAAGTTGAGGCTCGGTTCGACACTGAAACGTCCAAGGAGGAACAGTTTATTCATTCATTTATTTGCTTCACCGCTGTGACATTTCAAGGAGCAACAAAAAGAGGCCTTTTGTTGCCGAATGGAACATGCTCAGGAGGGAAAAGAACAACACAAAACGTAGATTTACAACAGGGACACGTCATTGCCCTGAGTTGGCGCCGATTAGGTGTTGATACGCCAACATGGTTCCTGAGTTTCGGCCTGTGAAACATGAAAGCACTTTAAGCGTCAGAAGCGTTTTATAAGTCGGTAATGGCATTTCTACTCAGATGTTGAATGCATAGTTTTTTTTAGTATACATGAGTAACAGGGTGAACGCTTATAAAATGTAACGAATCGAAAACTATGTCCCGTAGTTGCCCATCGACGTGATGCAATCAAGGCTTACCTTGGCCAATGAAAGAGATACGAGATGAGGTAAGGAAAAAACGACGCAACAGTGAAAAACGTCTGGAAGGTGCATTCTTCTGATGGGAGTACTTTGAGGGTGACAGGAGTGACGATATGTAGAGATCATTGAATAAACATATACGGCGAAATTCCGGTTTCTTTTGGGTACCCCCTCGTATGTTGGCCGGCACCCGCTGGTGACGGCACGGAACAGCTGCACACGGGACACAAGGGAAATTGGTGGGAGATCGCTTTGAACCACCCGTAAAAGCATGGCTTTAAGACAAGATGTATATTGCAGACTGGCTTCTAAGACTACAAGCTACAGCTTGGCTATCTCAATTCAAAACACTTGTAAAGGTGGAACATTCATTTTAAACAGGCGTGCCACCGTAAAAGGTATGTCCAGAATAAGGAAGTGCACGACAAGCTTGCAAAATATGATTCATCAAAATCTTCACCTTTGATACCCTTCACGACGAACCCATCAATCGTAAAACACTTTCTGGCTATAATGCCACGCTGTTGGGCACTGGCGATAAAACAGCGGAAGTTCAATTCCCTTTCACCTTAGATGCGCCATATTATGCCAACCATGCTCTTAAACCCTTGTGGCACCTCTGACATTTCGTTGTTTATCCAACATTTGAAAAGCTTGGTCCTCCCGTGGGGGTTGATTTTTTTGTAGCTCCTTGACACGAGACCTGCCCTTTCATCGCCTATTTCAGCATGAGGAGGATCAATCGCGCGGATGCTTGCATATCGCGTGCAATGTGATTTGCATTCAGCAGCGTCCTACTGTACAGGTAGTGAGAGAGCGAGCACGGCGAACGACCGAACACGGTACTGCTGGCGGCGAACATTGGAATAATGCATGTTTACTTATTACCTTGCATGAATTTCTCAAGAATTGCTTTGAGAAGCGCAGCCAATTTGAAACCATGTATTGCGCTTGGCTACTTCCCGATTACCTAGGGTGAAATTGGTTTCCTAACCGAAAATGAAAAGCTGAAAAATAGCTGACATTGGATGTGCCCTTTTGAGCGAGATAAGATATTTGCGATCTGTTCATGATCCAGAAGTCTGCTATAAAAGAGAAAAAAGCGCTCATATGGGAGCTCAGGGCTTTTGCATTTAAAATATCGGATGAAAATTGCAACCATTTATTCGCTGAAGGACTGCAACATAAAGAACTTTAAATGAGGGCTTCCTGAGAGCAGAACTAAATGAGCTTGAGAGAATATGAGTAATATTAATATCAGGTCAGAAACAAAAGACAAAACAGATTCACATCGTCCTGCTTGGGTCACCATGTCAATTCTGACATCTCAAAAGCACAACTGGCGTTCTGTTGATACGTTCACTATACACTATACGTAGAAGACGTCTGCCTGCACTTCTTGACCCCTCGAGCCATGTCAGTGTTCAAAATATCCCCAACACATGTCCTCACTGCAGGTTTATGATAATTGAGCACATTCATTGCCGCAGCGTCGGTAGGCATACCTATTGCCACCTGTCTCTCTCGCGTCTACTTCATGCCATGCATGTTGCAACTCGTTATCTCAGCTACTTTTAGCAGCGTGATTTCACTCCTGAAATTCGTGTCCTTGCAGTCGTCACATCAAACGGACGACGCCAGCTCGAGAGCACCAGACCCTGACTGTGAACGGCTGGGATGCCTCCTGCAGACGAGTGCCGCGCTTCCGCCACGGCTACGCCATCGCCGCCTCCTGCGCGGCCCGGGCTTCCGCCGACACTGCAGTCGGCGCCAGCACGCACCGGCCGTCACGCGGCGCCCACCGCTCACGGCCCGCCGTCGTGACGTGACGCGCTCTTGACGTCGCGTCGCGTGACGCTGGCCGTCTGCTCTCAGCCGGTCCACCAGCCTCCCGGCCGCACAGCCCGACCCGGCCCTGTGGAGAGTGTGGGCTCAGGAGCGGGGCTTCGTCAGTTTCCGACCGAGTGGAAGAAGGCGGCCGGCTCGGAGCGCGGGCGAAGCGGTGGCAAGGCGGTTCGCTGTCGGCTGAAGGTCCTGCGACAGCGGATCGGACCGGCGCCGACATGTGCGCTGGGTTTGTCGGCGAGCACAGTGACACCCGGCTGTCTCTCGGTCTTCAACGGCCGTGTTTCCAGCCTTCCGATTTCATTGAAATTGCCTGTAAAAATTGAGACCGGCGATCGCTACTGCGCATTTACAGCGATTCAAGTGAAAAGGCGCAGCCACGCGCTGTACTCCTCTGCTCGCAGAAACACAGCATAGAAGAATGAAAAAAAAAACAATGAAAGCGTTGACAGCCCAGGCGGTAGGCACGGCTTTCTTTGCTTTCATTTCTACAGAAGCGGCCAATGAAAACCAAAGACGTCTGACCATATGGCGGCCAAAACAAATAAGAAACCCCACTTGGATAGGCCAAATAACAGCTCAAAAGTCCTACAAACCTTACACATCACTAAACCCCGTGCCGCAGCTTTACCAATAAACCAGTTCGGACCTTGAGCAGACGTCATCACGACTCTGTCGGCATCCCGACGTGCCTGTGACGAAGGCAGGTACCGGCCGAGTGCAGTGAAGCGTGACACGGCCGCACAGTGTGGTCGCCAGAGCGCGAGGGGTGATCGACTGACCCCGGCCGCGTCTCCAGCAAAACAGAAACCCGTCACATCTCATCACCTGTTAGTTCCCACACTAACAATTCCTTAACCCTATTCCCGGAGGGCTAGACGGTATGGCCGATTCCCGGCAGGGGGGGGGGCGGATTCGGCCCCCCCCTGAGATCTCGAGAACTACTTGTCCGATTTCATCGCAACAAACGGCAATCGATTTGCCGTGACGTGAACTACATTTTTATAAGAAGAAAATTTTCAAAATTTTGAAATTTGCGGATACAGGGGGGCAAAAATGTCAAAATGGAAGGTACTTTTCGACTTCTTATAACTCCGTTGTTTATGGACCGATTTTGATGAAACTGGCATGAATCGAGAGATTATGGATAGGGCTTTTACCATGGGTCCGCAAATCCGAAATTTTGAGAAAATTCATGGGCGTTCACAGGGTTTCAAAAATAGGGAGGATTAGTTTTCTAATAAAGGAATGAACAAAAGAGGCCAAAACACTTTTTTAGCTTTTGCTAGTCCTGTTATGCTAAAGAAGTACAAATCGCATTACAATGTTCGTATAATGTTAGCATAGGCGGTGCCAGGGACATAAAAAAGGGGGAACTGTCATGGTCACACGTTCTTCAGATCAACTTGTGACCTTTGACCTTAAATGACCTCCAGTGACCTTGGGGTCACCTGGAATGATGTCGTGTGCATTCAGTATTATCTGTAAACGTTTTTAATCGATTGAATTCACTCTATTCCAAAAAATTCATTTTTTGGCTTTTTCGATATAGGGTACGCGCACTGACATTTTAGGTCATAGCTCCGTGACCCGACCTGATATCAAGCTGAAACTTGGTACACAAGTAGAGGGCACATTTTTACGTCACATATATTCCGGGTTTGGCATTTGAAAAAAACGGCGCCGAAATTATTGCAAAAAAACAAATTTTGACTTTTGACCTTGACCTGACCTTGTAAAGTGACCTCAGATAAACAAAATTACATATGCACATTGCCCAACTATTTAGCTATACATTCATATAAAGTTTTAAGTTCTATCTTAAAAACTCTGTTTTTGGCAGACATTTTCCTTTTACCCTCAAAATGGCCAAAAATGACCTGAGGTGCCTCCCAAAAACGTTGCCTGGCTCCGCCCCTGAGCAAAATAGAATTTCGAATTTTTGTCACGGCGCGTAGAAGGAATAGCTAGGAAAAGTCACCAAGTTTCGTGAAGCTACGTTAAAAAGCCTGGAATTGGCAAGCAAAAAACCCGAGGGGGGGCGGATTCCGCCCCCCCTGCCTGGAATAGGGTTAAACGGCAACCAGTCATGCCGAGAAGCATCACGGCTATCTTGCGAACTGTAAATATCTCGAGGTGTCTTGTTCTTAAGGCACTCGTGATGAGATGGGGTAAACGTTTGGCGATCCTTTGATTGTAACAGCGGTCTAAATTTTTAAAATGTCAGTTAGCGACTAGCTGAAATCCTGGGCTACATCCTCAAGCTTCTCTTCAAAACACGTCAGTACGCTTAATACGCTGAATCGATGCGTGAAATTTGGATGCGTGAAAAAGCACATTGGCTTTCAAATAGCAAGGGCCATTGAATTCAAGATGATTTCAATCGCCTACGCTAAGCAGAAACCAAATGAGCTTCAGTTAACAAAGATAAAATTTGCGGTCCGTTCCGACCCTGCCGTCACGCCTTTTACGTACTCGAGTTTGAAATAATGAAACAGGTCGATACTACACTGTATTTGTATTGAGTAATGCATAACGGGAAATAGATGTGACGAACGATATTTTAAAACGCATCTCCAAATATCAGGAGACACCCACTAGGTCGCGATCGTCAGTATCCCACAGGGCGACGTTTTACGAGGTTTACCTACCGAGAAAAATATGAGGGGAAAATGCGTCCCTTACTGAAATCATGAAATACTGCATGACCACGGAGAATCACTGCTCAGTGTTTTCCGTTGTACTGCACAGGCACATGACGTATATTACATTTATTCCAAAGGTTCTAACGGCCAACGACGTTGCAGTGCACGGGGAACATCCAAATTATTCAAAACTTAAAAAATTCAATGGACACCACTATTTCGTGACAACCCGAAGTTTGATAAAATATTACTGGAAAAAATACCGGTTGCTGGGTGACAAGTGCACCGTGCAGAGTAGTATGCAAAGTCAACTGATCCCGCATGGTGTGTTTGGAAGCACGAGTAATGCTTCACAACCGCCATCAGTTTATTGTTGAAGTAAGTAATTTAAAGATACATCTTTTGAATGGGAAAGGGATAGCCTCAAACTCTTCGTAATTTCACTTTTTATGACGTTAAGCATAATAATCTTCGTGTTGGAATAATCATACTGATTATTCTGGGCCCTACATGTGATTTTCGAAACTTTCTCTTTTCTACTGCATCAGGATTTTATCCGGCCACAGAAGGAAGTTGGTTACTGTTCATTAATTTGCAGAGTCGTCAGGAGCTTTTAAGCATAATTAAGAGAACTAGTTTCAGAGAAAATGGCAGATTCATCGCAGTTTATAAAGATTGCGAGAGATATCTGCGAGTGTAGGTCTTCCTCGAGTAGGCTGTCGACAAACGCATATACTGACACAAAAACGACAATTCCACTGTTAAACCAGTCACAAACATGCGCACTGACCCTTCAGAGCTGAGGTCGAACTCTGACAGCAGGTGGCGCTGATACGGCCCGCACTGAGGCCGTGAGCGGTGCTGCCGCACCACCACAGGCCGGCAGAGGGCGGTGTGCGAGATGAGCGGCCCCGCAGGCCCAGCAAGGCCGGCAGACTGGCTGCTGACCGAAACAGCAGTCCCAGCAGGCCCGGCAGACTGGCTGCCGACCGAAATACGGTCCGTCTGCGGCTGACGCGTGCTGTAAATCTCGCCGATTGGCGCCGGCTCCGGCTCGGACGCCTCTGAGCCGCCGGCGCGCCGCGCTCGCCGCAGAATGTCGGAAGTGACGCGGCCGTCACGTCACGCGAAACAAAGCCGTCCGATGACGTCACGGCGGCGGGAACATCGCTCAGAGTGGGTCGTTAATCGGCCCGGCGCGAGAGCGAGACTCGCAAAAACGTCGTCGGCCGCTCAAACGGCCCTCTCGGCCTGTTTGACTCCCGGCCCGGCCGGATGGGGGCCGCGGTTAACCGAGTTCGCCGTGACGTCACGGCGCCGCGGACCCGGACCACCGGCATGGTGAATGGCCGAACGGTGCACTAGGAAATAACATGAGAGCTGTGTTTGAATTACGACAGTTCGTGACATATCGAATACGGTTTACTATTATGACCTGCTTGGTAATGTTAATCACGTAATGGGCTTTAAACGGTTATTTTGGCCATCTTTTCGGTCTTAGAATCTAGTTGCATTTCATTGCGACTGTACAGTATGATACTGGAGCGTCGTTGGTGTAGCAGTCCACACGCCCGACGGGCGGCGGTCCCATCAACTTTGGATCATTTTAGAGCATATCCTAAACAATGGTGTAGCATGGAAAGCAATGGCCTTGAAGTGATTCTGACGCAGACGATTTAAAGAAATGTATCAAATTAGCGACAAATTAGTCCTTAGCAAAGATAATCGATGATTCCCTGCAGAGTGTGTGTATGTGCCACAGTATGACAGCGAAGTGTAACAAAAAACCTGATAGTGATATGGATAGGCTGAAGTAGTCTAACTCAATATATTTATCCAGATGATGGATTGCTGCAGAAGTGTTAATTTGTGTTCTTCTGAGAGGGCCATGGCCCCCAGTGTTGATTTGCCCCCCCTTGTTGGTTTGGGCCCTTCAATATTTTCTGCCGATTTTTAAGAGAAATGGGTAGAACGAAAACAACGGACGTAATAGATAAGGTATAGGCCGAAAGTATGGAACAAGCATAAAGCGGTGTACCTATCTATCTTTCTATCTTTATATACATATATATATATATATATATATATAAAGAAAGAATATATGTATATATGGGATACATGCAATTTCTGATTTGGTAAATAGTAACGAAAACTTAAAAATTTCCGTTGATGAAAATAAAATGGGCTAGATCACTTGAGGAACCTGCACTTGGGGACAGGCTAGGTTGTCGGACCCTCGGCTCGGCCCCATTTACAGAAATCGACACCCTTGGACTACTGTTTTAAGTAGCGTCACGTTTTTCTCTGGCATAATTCAACTTCAGGACAGTTTCATCTTTCGGCTCGGACAGCAGAAACGAGGGTGGGGGTCACGGGTTAGAGGGCAATGGCTCTTGAATAATGGCGCGAAATTGGCATTAGGCATACGAAATTGCATGGAAAGAGTGAAACGACTGCCCTCACAAATCTGAAAACGTTTCACCGCCGCTACTTCTCCGAACAGGAGACGAAAGGAAGAACAGCCATATTGCAACCCGTAAAAATATGGTACATTGCCAGCTACCGCAAGAATTCCTATCAGTTTCACTAAAAGTGCTGTGGACTTACAGCGTTATCCTTGTTACGGAGACTGACATGATCCCTGCAGCTGCTGTAGTATTTCGCCACCCATTGCTTGCGGGGGGGGGGGGCACAAGACGCCCTAACTCAAACGCTTCACAATCAATAAACCTGCTCGGCTGACTCAGACGACAATTGACTGCCCTCGATAATGCAGTCCTTGGTATTTTTCGGGCCTTAAGTTATCGTCATTATTTGACAGAATTAATTCATACCGTATTTGGCAACGAACAGCCGTAAGGTGCAGAAATTCTGAGGCGACATTGTTCAAAAGCTATAAATTTGGTGTCAATGCATGTCTAGCCTAATAGAATGGTGCCACACGCGGTCATGAGATATTGCAGGGTCAGTTACACGGCAGTTTTAACTGATATGGCTTATTAAACCCATAACACGATAGGACTTCATCAAACGTCTCTGAATGCTCCTGGTTGCACCGGAAAATAACAAATTTAAATGGTTAGTTATTGAAGTTAAGGAAAGCTCTTGATCTTGAAGGTAAGTAATTCAAAAATAATCACAGCTGGTTTCACGACGTAAGTTGGCACTAGTTATATTGGAAAGAATCGCGGTTTGATAACTTTCATCTATGACGATCTTGGCTGACGTCATAAATTGTCTACGATGACCTCTAATAGCATTATAACTGATAATTCACTATCGGCCATTTTGCGCGACCAGTGTATCGATCGATAGAAACAAATATCAACCAGCTCTAGAAAACAACAAAATCGTAAAACATCACTCCCTTTATTACGTCATTTTGATGTGCATTTGGATGGTCTTGACGATCTAGTTTCATCAAAATGTGCAAAATTGATGTATGCAGCAAGGATTAGTAGAAATGTATGGCGTTACTCCATTTAGTTGGAGTTTTAGAAATGTATGGAATCATAGCTGTAATCTCTGCGGGGCTGCGTTGGACATGTCCCCCGCAGTTTCCCAGAAGTGGTGATTTGTTCACCCCAACTTTTAAGGTATCAAATAGGTATTTCCCACTGGCGACACAATTTCTTGAATTATGAAACCCGACAAGTTGGACAGCAACCGCAGTTAGTCATGCTACGCACGAAAAAGTGGTTTTCACCCTCCGCCCTACCTATTCTTAGTGGACTGAAGTCAGCTTGTCCTCCTCATTTTATGAACCGAGGCTTCAGCCGTGCGTGATGACATCCATTGAAGTATTTACAAGCACCACTTCATATGGTCTGAGCCAGGGGCCTCTGAATTCCACTTTCATCGCTATTATGCTGGCTGCCTCCTTGACATCGCCCAAGTGGAGTGTTTATGTTGAAACCGTAGCACCTGAACCCAGGAAAACATACGACCCGCTTCCAAAGAGTTTTGCGCCCAGAGGCACATCCAGTCATCAGATTTGAAAGAGGCACACTTCCGACCCATGAATAGTTGCAAGAGCTTCACGTGACGCCAGTCCTAATTATTCCAAGAAAACTAAAATATACATTCGTTAGGATAGCAGTCAACTCTTAGGAGTACCTTTTAGCATATAACGCCGCTCTAGGGTTGATAAAAACTTTTGGAGAGATAATTGCACTTTGTGCACATCACCGGATACACTGCAGCTACCGGAAGCAGCATAGCAGCACTATATCTATTAATTTAGTACTGGAATACCTCCGAGAGGTTATGGCCTTAAATCTGACAAGCGTCGAGAAAATGTCTTTAATTTTTCGAATTCATAGGACGTATTTTGATATTTTCACACTATTACCATTGGACCTCTCTCGACCACGGTCGCAGGAAGCGGCGGGAGGGGGCAGGGGTTCCCTGTCCCCCAGCTTTTTCGAAATTCAGCACTGACCCCGTGATAAGGTGCGGAAGTGATTCTACGACCCCACGTAATTAGTGCGCGAAACTCCACTTACGGCTGTGCCAGACTGAAAGGTTTTCAGCCCGACACTGCCTACCTTTACTTCTGGGTGTTTTTTTGAGCAGAAGATATTTTGTTGTTCCGGGGAAATGTGAAACGGGAAATTTCAGTGCAGTCCGTCCCAGCCCATGAATCCCCCCGACACGTCCCGTCTCGGGCGACGCGTCGCCGGCGTCACGTGACCCCGCCGGGCGGGCCGCGACCGTCATCGCCGCCATCAGGCCCCGCTTCAGCCACGCCGGACGAAACAAATGCGGTGACGTCACGCGCGGCCGGGCGGTGACGTCAGCGTCGGCGGCGGCGCGGCGGCGGCGGCGCCCGGTCTAGCGGCGCAGCTATTCTGAGCGGGCACAATCCGGGCCGGCGCGGCCGCATCCATCATGCTGATGGTGTCTGGCCGGCGCGAGAGCGGCACACCTGGCGCCAGCGGCCAGGTGCGCCGCCGCCGCCGCCCGGGCTGGAGACGGAGCGGCACGCCGCCGCCGGGCACGGCACCCGTCCAGTCGGCGGCGGCGAGGGGATTATCTGGACCGACGCAGCTGCGAGGTGTCGCGGCAGCTCAGGGCCTCCAGCGGACCTCAAATATCCGGCCAGTGCAGCTGTACCGTTCTGTCGGACGGCGGGTTTGGTTTTCATTTATTATTTCAGGAGCAGAACGCGATCCGAGCATGTGCTTTTTCAAGCTAATGCAAACGTGACATGCAGTTATGGCGAAAGATTGCCGAATGTGCTACGTTGTGGCGAACGGAGCTGTAAGCCAGGCACGGAGCCAGAAATCGTCCAGAAGGAGGGGGGCGGACCTTCCGAAAGGGTGAAGGAGGTCTGCTGTACGATCAAGAGGGCCTTCTATGGCCTTACGGAGTTTCCTATGGGCCTCCTTTAACAACGCTATGATCTCAGTGGCCATATTTGAGAATCCTGTAAGCTCTCAAGAGGTCAACGGGGCCCTGAAGAGAGGCCACTCTGGAGCCTCCATTTTTCCGAGTGGGAGTCCGCCCCCTTCGCCTCCTTGGTTGTGTCCCTGCTGTGGGTGGGCCAGACGAAAGGAGCGGACACATTCTGAACCGGAGATAGCCCTTATCCGGGAGAGATGCGTGGGTTTTAAATCGTCGGGGTTTTGATTTCCGAACAAGTTTGCTTATGTTGAAAACGTCAGAGACTTGGTCTTCAAAAATTGGCCGTCTGTTTTGAGAGCCCAGGATGAAAGCATAAGCATGTGATAACAGCAAAAGACGCACATACTTATCGAATGAGGATCTGGACCCATCGGTAACTCACGTCATTTGACATTACCCAGCACTTGTTCATGCGACAGTTTCATTAGCGAACGAGCTGCCAAATAAAAACTTCAGTGATTTCTTGCCAGCCTGCGATGTTGACATACCCTGGTGCAGTGTTAGCCGTATTGAATTGCAGGCCTTATTTATGGCTTGGTCGTTAAGGCGTTGCCGCCACATTTTCCGCCCATGCAGGCCAATCATCCAGCGC
Organism: Capitulum mitella; assembly: GCA_030062745.1. NCBI lineage: Eukaryota > Metazoa > Arthropoda > Thecostraca > Pollicipedomorpha > Pollicipedidae > Capitulum > Capitulum mitella. The sequence goes on from CP099840.1 coordinate 11,362,854, forward strand.
TATGAAAGCACTTATGCTAATAAGCCTCCGATCGACTCCGAACAGCGTCCGTTCCGTCCGGTGACAGCATGCGGCAGCTGACCTGCCTCCACACCCGTCTGCGGACGTGGCTCGTCCCTCTGGACGCGACCGCTCGTCCTGCGGAGCCGGGCAGGGCGCCGCTGACGAGCTCTCGTCAGACGGCACCGATCACCGCTTCTGTGCCGTCCGCCGAGGCCGCGGCGACGTCCGCCGACCGGCCGACCGGCCGGCACTCTCAGACGGCCAGTGCCGCCGACTATTGTCACAGCTGCCGATCACTCTCAGACGGCCAGTGCCGCCGACTATTGTCACAGCTGCCGATCACTCTCAGACGGCCAGTGCCGCCGACTATTGTCACAGCTGCCGATCACTCTCAGACGGCCAGTGCCGCCGACTATTGTCACAGCTGCCGATCACTCTCAGTAAACGGTCTGATGGGTTCACGACGTACTTTAGGCCCGGCAATGCGTTAACAGCGATAGAGGTCCCATGATGCATGTACAGAGCGTCATAAAATGGTCTGGTGTGAGATTATAACAAAATGGTGCTTATATCAAGCTGTCAGCTCTGTTTACGAGCAAGGCCATAGCTGGAGTGAGTTTTATTTTACCTAGCAGAAAAATCGAACCGAGCGGCCGGCCCGGTCAGCCCCGGACATCTCGTTGGGGGCGGGGGGTGGGGTGTAGAGGGCTACTAGCTTTTGAACCACTGCAAGACGGATAAACAAGTTTTCACCAGAACACACCTAGTTCTTCGGCTTTTTTGCACTTGCATTCAAAATGCATTAGCTTGCAAGGTCTTCTGTCCTCATAAATATTCGGGCAATGGTGTTTTCACTCTTAATCCTTCCTTCGACGGGTCTGTTTGAACTGATCACTAATGGTTTGAACTGATCACCAATGGTACGAAAATATGACGGACGCGCGAGACACAGCAACTTGTAATGCCTCAAGTGAAAAGAACTGGACTAAGTGGAAAAATATCCGTTTGTTTGGCGCAAGGTACAGAAGGGAAATAACACCCCCTGAAAATATTCTAAATTGCACTTCAAAAGTAAAAAATAACAAAGTAGGCAGCGTTCATCACGCTTCCCACGAAGCGTTTCCCCGATATGATGTATTTCAGGTCCCTGAACAGCGCTTTTCAGTGTGAAATAAGATACCCATCAACTTAAATCTCGTCGTATTCTTATTCACTGCGATGGCATTAAACCAAACGCATTTGATATTCGTGAACTCGTCAATGACACCGGCGTGTTAGCACTTTCTAACGGGGCGTGGTGATTGCTCAGTATTTCTGGCGGCTTGTGTTGCGGCATGTTAATAACGCTGTTTCCTGATTTAATGCACGCTGATATCAATAGACACGTGGCGCCAAGCTGAGCAGATGGTGCGTGCTCGGGGAGCGTCTCGTGTTGGCTGGCGGCCGAGACGCCCCTCAGCACCTCCGGCGATGAATGCGCCTCATTTGCCCGGCTAACAGCCCGCCATTCCGCGCACCGTTCGCCCTAGACAGAGCACCGGCCCGGCGCGGCCCGCTCGAGCGCCAACTTGGCCGTCCAGGGCGCCGGCCGCTGGCTGTCACATGCGGCCAACCCATCGAAACGGCGCCCGGCCAAAGTTCGCCGGTTAACAGCGCTAATTCGGGCGGAACCGTCCGAGTCGGATCGCACCGCTGAATGCGCCGCTGATGCCGGCCACAAAGGCCGCCCCGGCGGCGGCCGCCGCCGCCCGGCCGGAATGTGAACGTCGCCGCAATTGGGTCGCTTCTTCCAGACGGCGGCTGTGTTATTTCGCTACGTGACCGGCGTTCCCCGCCCACGCCCGGCGCCCAGCAGGTCCCCCTCTTCGGCGGCCGCCTGACCGGCAACAGGCATGCTGTGCCGCATTGCACGCCAGTGAGGCGGAACAGTGAGGCTCTGAGACAAACCGTGAAGTTGAAAGCACTCATCACCCCGGAATTTGGTCTTTTTCGTCGACTGATGCCAGCCGCTTGGCGGCTGTAGCAGTGATTCCAGCTAGATTCATTGACTTGTTTTCCCGAACATGGCAGTAGGAGGCATTCCGCAGATTTGCAGATTGCGGATTCCGCAGATTTTTAGCAGCTCGGCATTCATCTCACGTCATGGTCTAGACAGGGCTCGTCCCTTCTCTTGGTGCATCTTCGGCGAAGGTGACGAACCGAACATTTCCAGTATGCAATTACAAGATCTATCACCGCCAAATTTATCGTAAAGCAAGAAAAAAGGGGAAGTAAAGAAGCATTGCATGAGCTAATCCTTGATAAGCAGATGTCAGTCGACAACTAGAATCATGGGATTACGTCGTCAGTCTGATATCAACTGGCGTGTCCTGCCTCCCCATTTATCTTTTGTAACAACGGCTTGATTTGATTCATTCAAGCAGCAAATGGCAAAAAACAATAGCACAAAACCATGCATTTAGAGACCATACTTGTTTCTGTTTATTTCTCTTTCACTTACGACAACGCAGGTCAAGTTATTGTGCTATTGCATGTGTTAAGTAGCGTACTTCAGAGTTTATTACTGCATCCTTCGCGGACGGTGGGTCGACGTCAGACTTGTTGACAGGCCAGAACTATGCTTTGCTATTTGAGTGTTTTGTTTTTTAAATTTTTCGTTGTTAGCTTTATGCACATAGTATGGTGTTTTGAAAACGGCTTGCTACATCCTGTCCATTGTTTACACTTAGATCAGAGCCGTATGCCGAAACCCCGATGTTTTTTGACAAAGTCGAAATCAGCGCGAGAAAAGAAATGTCGGTAGGCCCACTTTTAGGTCTGCAGAATGAGTTCAGTGTGCTTTGCTTGCCTTCTGAGCGATTTTTTCTAACCGATTCTGAGCGATACTTTTTGTCCGTTGTTCTCGCCTAGCTCGGAGCCACACACCGGGACTATACCTGAACCACATATCAGCATGCAGTAACTGTTCATCATTCATTGTCACTAAAATAATCACGTGCGTATTTGCAAATCCTGTTTTTTAGAGCTTTATTTCGATTATTCTTGACATTGTTTACGAGTTTCCGTATGTTTGTAAGACTGCGCGGATTGCGCCGATCAAGGATGACATCATTGGCTTCATACTGACTTCGGTGCTGATGATAATGGTTTGGGTGGTCGAAACAAGTTCCCTGATATTGTTGAGGAAGAACGGTGCGTGCCAAGGATTGGAGTGGTGTCGCAGCCTGTTCCATTCACTCTGATAAAATATTTATGCAAACATGGCCATTAAGGTGTGCGTAGCTTGAGGTTGTCAAGTGTTCGTCGCATTATGCGGTCTTTCAGGAGGGCCGAACTACTGTAATAAACTGCTCAAAGTGTCGTTCCGATTTGCATAATTTCTCACGCACATGGTCACTGATACCAAACACCGGCAAAGGATCCCAGGGGACCGCAAACAGCCCTCAAAAGACCGAGCCATCGAAACCACAGGACCAGGGCGCGTTGCAAATCCCTAATAACACCAATATTCCCAAATGGGTTTTTGCAATCTAACGTCCTCGGAAGCACCACGAGCACTTGTAATTATTGGCCCAAAATAGCATGTCAAAAACATTGGAGCAATCTAGTCCCAGATGAGGTCAGTATTTTTCAACGGAGCGAGGAATCGAGGAAAGACAGCGACCGAACTCAGTCCTACAGGCAGTGAAAATCTGGGCCTAGGGATTTTTCCACACTTGCTCGGATGCATGCTTTTTTGGCGTTCAAAGACTTCTCGTGACCTACCTCCAGAAGCAGGGAAAAATTAGTAGCAAATTCTGCTTTAGTCAATACTATACTGTCTATACTGTGTTTCGAAACGCTCAAGTGGCCCTTTGTCCACATGAGCGAGATCAAAAGCTGAAGTGCATAAGTGTAAAGCGCACTCACTTAGGTCTGTGTCCTCATTGCCTTCTGTTTGTCTGGTCAAAATCTCCACCCATCAGTACTAAGGCGACCTAGATGGCGTGGCCTATCGCTCCACACAGGAGAAATTGCGCTGAAGTGGGCGAGGCGCACAGTTCACCAGTAAATGCCCTTTGACAGCGGGTTTTGGAGGGACCTACTTGACTGGCTTAGAAAGCTATGGCCGAAGCAATGTGCACAGAGGCCTGGTGTGACCTCCGCATACGACAGACAGGTGTTACTTAACTATAAAATAAGCGGGTTAACTCCGGCGGAACTAGGCTGAAGGTTGACTTTCTTGGAGCGATTTTCAAAGCACCGGGTACAAGAGAAACACATGACATTATATGTTACCCAAAAGAAAATGGCCTGGGCGAGACATTTGCTACCTGTATTAGTTTTTACTGAGACTGTTCGCTCCTTTATGAGAGCCCTGGTCCCCCCCCCCGCTGACAACACGGACTTGAGTGGATTCGTCGCTCGACATTTGGGCCGCAGGTCAGCCGGCAATTAGCCAGTAAAAGGTCATGCTGACTACTACAGGTCGTGTCCTGTCTGTGACGGCGCCGTTAAACTTTCGCAACAATATCAGCCTTTCCTCGGAATTACATTTCACGTGGGGTCCGTGAAACAATGTCTATTAAGCATGGGTTTTGATGTCAAACGTTGCCCATGAAATCATTCGGAGCAAATAGGAAAGAAAAGTTGCGTCTCAAAACACGCAGCAACATTCAACCGTTTTGATAGAATGCTGTTTGGAACCGGAGCCCGTGGTGGAAAAGCCATGTCTCGCATATATGCGAACCCACAACCGATCGTGTAATCATCAGTAAAAAAGAATGTTCCACCTTAACGCGTGTTTTGAACTGAGACAGCCATGTTGTAGCTTGTCTTAGAAGCCGATCCGTAATATGCATTATGCCTCAAAACTACGGTTAAGGAACTTAAAGCGATATACCTCGGTTTCTCGTGGGTCCATTTCGACCATGTCCCATTTAAAGTGCTTTGGTGACACTTGCGACGTAACATCGAGCTGGCGCCGGACAACAGACGTTTACGGTCACTGGCCGGCGCAGGCCGCACTGAGTAACAGCGGTGCATAACTGCAAATCTAATTTTAACCAGAGGAAGTTCCTGAAGCTTCTAGACATGTTTAGAATATTAGTACCGAGACGTTGTTAACGATATTTTTTAACCAGGCAAGTCTGTTTATGAGAAGTCGAACAAGGTGGGATATTTCCTTCAACAGTCCATGTTGAGAGCGAGCCTAACTTACCGCTATGCGCACATCAACACATCGCTGTGCGTTAATCAGCCTAACCCTCTGCCTGCTGGTTACCAGTTAGCCCGAAGGCCTAAATGCTGGACGGCAAAGACTCTCGATCTTGCCTGGCCGGGACAGGAGACCAGCACTTTACAAATGAGTTAGCATTTTTGAGCAATTGCGATAAACCTCATAGGAAAGCTTCAAAGATTCAACCGTTTGTCTTGCTTATGACCACCTTACGCCGAATAACGACATGTCCTCACGAACTGCGCATTATAACTCTGGAATTTGCTTTACTGACTGCTGGCCTGCAGGTTTATGAACTTCTCGCATTTCGGAAGTTTGAAGTCAGTCAATCAAATCAACAATCCCAATTTTATGGCGCAGCGCTTAACTTCAGGAATCCGTCGCCAAGTCAGAGGGCAAATATAAATGTATGAATATGGTCGGGGTAAAGAGTGGGCGAAAGAGATAAGAGGGAAGGCGACAAAAACAAAAAGAGAAAGAGGGAGAGGAAGGGAGAGGGAAACGGAAAAAAGGAAAAGTAAGGGAGAAAGAAAAGAAAGACTGCTTAACGGGGAGGGAGTATGATCTGGGCAGTATCCCAAGAGGGAGCATGGTCACGCCTCATTTTGACGAGCAAAGTTTGGCAACAGTAAAACCAGTGACGACAGAACTGCTGAACCTTCTGATGAAATGCTAGTCTATAGTCACTGGAAAGAGTTTGCAGCAAACTGCCAAGAACGTCTGGGCAAACAATGAAGATCTCCTACAACGAAATATCGTTTGGATGGTATCACGTTTGGCTAAAAGTAACTCGTGTAAACTGCAAAGGCGATGTGAACCTTGAGCAAGAGACCAGCTGTAAGGGGCAGATCTTAACATTATGCAAGAAACTGTTATTTCGGTATCATAAACATGTGCATACTTTTCATGTCGTCGGGACCAAGGTAATTTCAGTTCAGTTCTTTGACCGCGCAACGTCACGGACATTTCCCCTAAAGTTGGTAGGCTGCCTCCCCACCTGTTACACTTATGTGCGATTTCCTAACGCAGTTTGAACGGCTCAGACTAGTTAATGAAATATTTCGCGAGCGACATGAGTACCTAAAACCACTAGATACATGCCTGGACAACGCGTGGTTTTTTGCTGCACAGTTTCCGGAAAAGAGAGGTCAGACGACGCCAGCAGGAACTGCGTTACAACTGCCACCTGCGAGCCGCACACTCCCAGACAAAGGTCAGACGTTCGGCGTCGCAGGTGAAAGGTTGAAGAGCGTGAGGGTGCCCTCAGGTCTCCTCCGGCCGGCGTCGGAGCTGCCGCGTGGACGTCTTCAGGTCCGAGCAGAGCGCGGAGGTGGTGCAGAACTCCGGAGATAACGCAGAACTCCGGACGTGGCGCAGAACTCCGGACGTGGCGCAGAGCTCCGGATGTGACGCCGAACTCCGGAGGTGGCGCAGAACTTCATTTGTAGCGTAGAACTCCCGAGGCAACCCAGGGCTCCGGAGGTGGCGCAGAGTTCCGGAGGTGGCGCGGAACTCCGGAGGTGGCGCAGAACTCCGGATGTGGCGCAGAACTCCGGATGTGGCGCAGAACTCCGGAGGTTGCGCAGAACTCCGTTTGCAGCTCAGAGCGTCGAAGGTGGCCCAGAGCTCCCAGATCGGGACGTGGCTCCATCTAGATGTGTAATGGGCATGCCGATCTGTCGGTACCAGGACAGACCTCACACATAGCCGACATGGGCAATAGCAAACGATGAGCTGGTGACAGATGATTTGGTACTTCGAGTAAAAGTGACTTGTCATTTAATGATCCCATACCACATACAGTTGGCCCTACGTCGCAAGGGTAACGAGCTGGTGAATGAAACCATAATATAATAGACTTCATTTTATAAAACTGTGATTGGTGCCCAGTTCGTTAGAGCGCTGTTTTTTCCGTTCTGGCAAGACGGGTTGGAGTCGCTTCGGCACTCGATATTTGGCCCGCGGGTCAGCTGGCAACCGGCCAACATAGAGTCAAGCTGATTACCACGCGGTCGTATTGCACCTTGGCAGTGCATTAAACTTTCGCCACAAGATCAGCTGTTATCCGGAATTGTTCAAACAAGGGCGGGCGTCGGAATCTATGCAACAGGCTATGCTAAGCACGAGCTCGGACATCACTCCAGCAATATCATCCAAACATCACTCCAGCAACTACTCGGATTTAAATGGTATAAAAAATTGAAATCTTTTTCTTAGATCAATGACAATTTTTGAACACATTTTCCTAAAACGAGTCTAGAGAGGAAATGTGCCGTCTTTTAACGACATCCTTAACCATCACCGTAAGCAAGGATTTTCCCCAACCTCTAGACAAGGTTTAAGTTGTAACCCCATTCCATGTCTTTCCGAAGCAAGACAGCGCAGCGAAATAAAAGCGAGCGTATAGCATGCTCCTTTTTTATTCCAATGGTATATGTTTGGTGGTCATATAAGGTGATCACTTTGGATCACCTTATGATATCTCACAGGGAATGATAGTATCCATATTTTTTGGTTTCCCCTGTCATCATATGTAGTAGCGACCCGATTTTAATTATTAAACCCGATTAATGGTCAGTCGTTGGTGATTATTTTTGTCCTGAGATCAAGGTCAGGTCTAACATGACTGTAAGCCTGTATTACGCAGCTAGTGACAAAGATGTTTCATTATCACGTACCAAAGTTCTGATCACTGAGAAAGGTACAAAGTATTGCTATCACTGAAATCAGTGACAAAATTATCATACAACTGGCTCATAGACATTTCAAGCTTATTTAACGTCATAGACCTCGCATGACCTTGGAGAGGTTTTACTTTACCCCGGAGGTCATTACAAAGCATATCAACTTGTGGTTTATGTTCTGACTATTGCTGGCCTGCGAGCTCATTATTGTCCCGAACTTAATTCCGTTTATGCCAACATGTCGCACGGTTTGTAAGAATCCCACTGTATGCAAACGGCTATGCCATGCCCCAGAATGGAAGTAATGACTATCACAACAACAATGCTGGGCTAACAGTCAAATACGTCCATTCGTGGGTTCAAGAGGTATCCTAAGGGGAGGTGCAATTTGTGGCCCTCAGTCAATGGCGTTACGCCAGATACCGTAGTTAATGGCGGTTTACGTCAGGGTCCTGGGAACTCCATGGTCGGGAATAATCAATCACCTACTGACACTGCGTCCAGAAATGGCAGGTCTGCGCTGACGTGCAGTGGTCACGCCAACAGGACATCGTGATTTTGGCGCTAGATTGAATGAATGGTGATATTCTGGGCTGAATGGGCGACAGTCGGGTATTGGAACCCTTTTTAGACATGGACTCGTAAGCGTACCGGTTTTCCTGTGAAATGGATTCACATTAATCATAGGTTGTTTAACTGCCTTGTAAGGACATTTTGAAATCGTACTAAGTGAAACGATTATGGACTTGAAAGGTCATGCGAATTAAGTGGATTTTTTTAACTGAACATTTCGTGCGGCAAAAACATTTTAAGTGATGGAAATAGACCAAAAGGAAATGTACGTTAGTTGGCCTGTTATGGAAAATCAAATGGGGAAGATTGCCGATGACTCGGGAATTGCGTGAACACCATTTCAAAAGTCACAGAAACCTGATGGCGCGGTCTTCCGAATTTTCCGCTCTATTGTGCATTCCCGAATGAACTCATGAATCTGTTGTCGAGGAACAAAGACTCATCTGCACTGCCTGCTATCTGCTGACCAGAGAGAACACGTCGCAATCTCACGTCCCCAGACACTTAGCATATCATGTCTGGTACTGTTAGGGTATTCTTTTAATGATTTAATCATGACCAATAAGTGGCCATCGCACACTCCACTGTGAGAAGCATGATCGCATCACGATTGGATTCGTTCAAAACCGCAGTTGAATCTAATGGGCCAGGCTTTCATCTCCGGGCCGGCGATGGACCGGCGTTTGGTTTCTTTCATAACCAAACGGTGCAGTGCCGTCCCATTCTCAGTACCCCGCGTGACCTATGTAGCCACGTGTCACCATTTTTCTTAGACGTATATTGGTATCACGTGCATATATTTTCATGCATTTGAGCTTAAGATGTATTTTCACAGACGTTTTGTACGGAAAATCGGCACGCCCAAAATCGACAAAATATTGACCTTTGACGGATCACTTACCTACGGCACGGCCTTACGGTCCAAAAACATGATATATCCAAGATCATTTCATCGAACCCAATAGATTCCTGTTTGAATCAGCCAAATTGGTACGTTGGTCGCAAAGTTACTGATTGGAACGTACAGCGACCCCCCCCCCCCAACGAATGTCGGTTGGCAAAATATCCTAGGAACTGTGGGGTTAAAGACGTTTGCCCCGCCCAATTATGAACAGAAATTTCCAAGATATTCGAAAATACACCCATTCGCGGGCGTCTTGTTCTCATGTGTTGTATTTCTTTGCCAGATTTTTAGTCAACGCCCATGGACTACGTATTAAAATCTCGCAACATCTGAACGGCGTGGGGCAACCGAGTGTACAGAATGACACCCTTAGTTCACAAGGAAAGTTAACAACGCGGGGATTATACTCCACTTTGTTAGCAGTATGATTTCCTCAGCTCGCAGTAAATAAGGTCATAAATTTCCGAATTCTTCGTGCCATTTCACTGTTACGCATTGGTCGCCATCACTTTCACCAGGAGCTGCTAAACTTACGACATTCGTCAGTCGCCAGCTTTATGAGAGCGGTGTATCGAACGAGCGTCGTCTCCTATCCTGGCCGATTTGAGGCGCCATTTCGGTCGGCTCCCGTGGACGGGACGGGAGCACCACTGGAGCCAATCTGAAGTTCGCTATTTCGGACCCCACCCACGGCATGGCCTGCGACAGGCCACCCCCGACCGGTTCGTGCGCAGAGCCGACCCGAGGGCGGCACACGAAAGGGTGCGTCAGTGGCCAGCAGGCAATTTCACAGCGGCCTGCGCTCTGGGACTCACGATTATGTCCCGGCAGCTGGCTATCGGTGTAACTTTTTGAAGTGCTGCGTGGATACGCGTTCGAAAGCACATGCGTTCTGCTAGTTCTAGAAGAGGTTGCATAATGTTTTCCTCGATGGATGCTGAGCGAGTAGGGCTAAATGATTCATAGTTCACCGCCGCAACCTCGGGGCAATAAAGACTACGAAGGAGACGTGAGATTTGGTGCTAACGTAAGTTATGAAGCCATCTGTCCCCGTGTGCGGCGCCATTGTAGAATAGTTTGATTTATAACGCTGGAAATTGCATGCTGTCCAGCCTTCCGTTGGGTCCAGGGCTCGCTACCATTCGCCACGTATATCATCATCAGCGCTGAGCTGTCCCTCCGCCACGAGCCAGGTAATTCGGTAGCCGATCTTCCGTTGAGCGGTCCGCGTGCTCCGAGATCGACCCATATCCTGAAAGGCCGCCGCTGGAGGACGAGCACGGACGGCGGGCGCTCCTCGCCGTCATCGCTCTCGCTCTCCGGACCGCTGACAAGCTGGTGACATTTTCGCGCCAGCCGCCGGCGCTCGTGGCCGAGCGCGGCCGGCCAATAGAGCCAGGTTTCATCACCATTCGCCGACGGAAAGACCGGCCGACAAGAGGTCACCGGTCAGAGGAACGGTTCATCACCATTCATCCGCGGCAGCCGGCCGGCCAAAGGTCGGCGCCCCCTCCCGGAAAGGTTGCCTGCGTGGCGCTCTCCGCCGCCGGCGTCGGTCTGGAAGCAGCGCGACGACAAAGGGTCGTCGGCGGCCAGGCAGGGTCTCAGGACCGCCGGCAGAGGGTCGCCGGCGGCCAGGCAGGGTCTCAGGACCGCCGGCAGAGGGTCGCCGGTGGCCAGGCAGGGTCTCAGGACCGCCGGCAGAGGGTCGCCGGTGGCCAGGCAGGGTCTCAGGACCGCCGGCAGAGGGTCGTCGGCGGCCAGGCAGGGTCTCAGGACCGCCGGCAGAGGGTCGCCGGCGGCCAGGCAGGGTCTCAGGACCGCCGGCAAAGGGTCGCCGGTGGCCAGGCAGGGTCTCAGGACCGCCGGCAGAGGGTCGCCGGTGGCAAGGCAGGGTCTCAGGACCGCCGGCAGGTCCTGGCAGGCAGGTCCTCAGGGTCGCCGGCGGTCACGCAGGGTCTCAGCACCGCCGGCAGACGCGCTCGGCAGCCGCCGCTGGAGCCGTGCAGTTCGCGGCCGCGTCGTGATAGCTCGGCAGGGCGGCACCGGGGCCAGGAGGACCCAGGCTTTGGGGGGCGAGGAAAGGGGCGGTTCCCATGGGTAGCCTCTCGACCATCGTCCACCTGCTTGCTAGATGCAACTTTGGGTACTCGGACGGCAAGGTGGCGGCCCCAGATCTCAGCTGGATCTGTGCCTGATGACTGGTTTGGTCTTATCTTGTGTGGCCTCGACGCCTCAGCGTCGGATGTTGAAAAAGCGGGAAATGCGATTATTTGCATGCGGAACGCTTCCTCTTCCGTTGCCAGCCATGGTGTGAGTAATTACGTTTTGATGCGGCAGTCCGCTTCAATGACCGTAAAAAGGCATCATTCTGCACGACGATGGCGTGGAGGTCTCATGTATGAGACGAGACAGCTGTAAAAATTCCGACTTGGCAATGTTTATTTTATTCGGCCCACCAAATGGTAATGGGTTAGATAACGAAGGAACGCAGAAATACCTAAAACACACATAAACACATAATTACACATAAAACACACATAAACACATAAAACACATAAAACGTTCAACACATCAAACGTAGTTGTCAGACCTGAAATCTGTTGTTGCCAGCCATCATTTTGGGGGGGTTTACGGACATGATACTTTGCGTGCCGCATGACGGAAAAAGTGATGTGAAATGGGATTCTATGCTTTTCTAGTTGTTTTTTTTATTTCTATATTATTCTAATATTTAATATATAATTATATATATCATAGTATATATATAATATAATTATATTATATATATATATTAGAATAATATATTATTCTAATATAATATTTCTAGGGTCCAAGGATATGATCATATCAGCTTCATTGGATTTTATGACGCACTGCAAAACGAATCCGACTTTGCTTTCCCTAAAGCCCGAACATTTTTATGTTTAATGACCGTGGTCTTTGCACAGACGTGTTGCGTCATACTACAAACCTTAAAGTACTGACGCCCGTTATTGCCATGGCTACCGGAACCACACTTCTTTAGTTTCCTCTGTGCTGGACCCACATTTCCACGTGTGTTTTTCACTCCAAAGTGCTTTTCTTTACATCGAAGCATGACATGTTGGAACATAAACTGCAGTATCGGGTTTCTTGATGTCATTCTCGATTGCCTCTGATCAGGATGTCTCGAAATTTGGACAAGGTGCGACACAATCTTCTTTATGTCTACAGTACCTGAGGGCAATAAAAATACGTGCCGTTGCGTGATGTGATTTGAGTAATTTCAACTGCTGATGTAACAACTCAATTTTCCTGCGATTTTCCTCGGCATTTGTCCAGTAATAAATAATGTAACCTGCGGAATTGCATATCGTTTTAATCACGCTTAAATTACGCGCAGTCCCATCTTTTCGAAATAGAAGGGGCATGTTCCGGCGAACGTGCGCGAAACAACAGACTACGTGTCTGGGAATTTCATTTCAGGGCTGAGGACCCACTGCAAGGAGCGGCCGCCGAAGCATCCTGCGTCGCCGGAACTTTACCACTCCCCGGCGGCCGGCGGCAGTTCGTAAGGGTTGCGGAGAGAGCGGTTATTCTCTGCCGCCCGACACCAAGATCTACTGGCTGCTCGGCTATCGCGGCACGACGGACGCCGTCGGAAAGGCAGATCGGCAGCACCAGATCGGGAGCGGCCAAAACGGACGGCAGCCGGGCGGCGGAACGGCCGGCGACTGGTCCGGACAGCGGGAGGCCGGCTCGGCTGTCGCCTGACTCCGCCACCGGCGAGCGGTCCTGGGACGAGTGAGAGCGGTCCTGGGACGAGTGAGAGCGGTCCTGGTATGAGTGAGAGCGGTCCTGGTACGAGTGAGAGCGGTCCTGGTACGAGTGAGAGCGGTCCTGGGACGAGTAAAGCGGTCCTGAGACGAGTGAAGCGGTCCTGGTACGAGTGAAGCGGCCCTGGTACGAGTGAGAACGGTCCTGGGACGAGTAAAGCGGTCCTGGTACGAGTGAGAGCGGTCCTGGTACGAGTGAGAGCGGTCCTGGGACGAGTAAAGCGGTCCTGGTACGAGTGAGAGCGGTCCTGGGACGAGTGAGAGCGGTCCTGGTACGAGTGAGAACGGTCCTGGGACGAGTAAAGCGGTCCTGGTACGAGTGAAGCGGTCCTGGGACGAGTAAAGCGGTCCTGAGACGAGTGAAGCGGTCCTGGTACGAGTGAAGCGGTCCTGGTACGAGTGAGAACGGTCCTGGGACGAGTGAAGCGGTCCTGGTACGAGTGAGAGCGGTCCTGGGACGAGTGAGAGCGGTCCTGGTACGAGTGAGAGCGGTCCTGGTACGTGTGAGAGCGGTCCTGGGACGAGTGAGAGCGGTCCTGGTACGAGTGAGAGTGCGGGCGGGTCTGGGACGAGTGCGTGTCGGCCGCACCGCCAGCGACGGACCGCGCCTGCGCTCCCAGCTGTTCCAGCCGACTCGTCCTGAGATCGCTGCCAAATATGCTAACGAGTCCGCTACCCTTGGCCGCCACCGTACTCACAATTAGCTCCGAAACTTTACTCGAGAGGGCGATAAATATTAATCCAGTGTTATTTTCCGACTAAATTTGAATTCGAATTGACGCCTGGTGCTTTGGAAGACTGCATTCGTTATAAATTATTAGATGCGGAAGATGTAATTTGCGATAAAGAGGAAGTTGGAGTCTTCCAAATTATACGATGGTCTCTCAGTCATATAGGACAAGCAGCCAAATATAGCACGAGAGCCGAATACGACAATAAAAGATAGATAAAGGAACGAAAAAGCGGCTACTTGGTGCAAAGACCATGCAAAACTAGTGTGCTTGAGTCCGTGTTTTAGATGACATTTACGTAGATTATTCGCAGCCGTGAGGTAAACGCAATGTTCGTACGCTAGAGATGAGGCTCGTATGTATGTGACACTGCTCACATATTCGTATACAAAAAGTTCCTATCTCGCAGACACAGACTGCACTGCATGACATACTCATCTCATGTTTAAATAAGGCCAGCATACAAACGGTCAAGGCTGATTATGACCGTGGATATATGAACGACGGGACGAGACGAAGTGCGGATGTAGCATGACCGAAATCGCACACGTCATTTTGTCTGAAAGGACATTTTTAGATCCGACTGTGTTCGGCACAGGAACTGATCACCAAATATGAAGGCAGGCAGAGCGATGCTCATTAAAAAGCAGAACTGCTGCGCATGCTAGAGTGCAGTCCAAACGGGCGTTTTATGTAGCCCAAGACCAAAGCGTCAGTCTATCGCCGCAACACGTCTGCTGGAACGTCTTGAGCATGAATACCAGAATTATCACGAACGAGGCCGTAAGTTGAGTGAGTCTTACTTTAGCTAGCAAAAAAAATCGAATTGAGCGGCCTGCCAGACTAGTCCATATCACGTCTTGCAACCTTAGAGCTTCGCAGCCACTAGACGTTGAATCATCAGTTTTTTTGGAGATGCTCAATTGCTGCACAGACTATCGCCAGGGGCAGCCGGCCGGCCTGCGGCGAGTGTGACCCGAGCCAGTCGGGTATGACACGACCGGCGAGACACTGGCCGGCGTGGTGCTCTTACAAAGGCACGCGTGGTGTATGCGGCGCGCTGCTGAACACAACCTACAACTGTTAAGTGCAGTTCCTTACAAAAAAACTCGTTGGCTAAGGCGACAATAAGCAAGCTCACGGAGAATGAACAGTCGGCCGAGCTAACTGACGGTAAACTTTATCCTCGACGACGGATGAACCGCCGTGCGATAAGAGTATACCATATTGTTGCCTCTGTCGTGTGCGAAACTTGAATCACAAAGTTCGCACAACAGTTCTTGCTCAGGCCTTGAAATGCAATGGTACCGGATGGCCTTATGCACATTTTCCTCCAAAACTTTCCAAGGAACGGCGCTACGGCAGCCATCGATCAATTTCCCTTACTATAATTGAGATCTAGAGATATCGACAGGAGCATTTCTCTGTGATTTCAATGGCGGCTGGTGCTATTTAACCTATGAACATGCTAAGTACATCAGGAACTGACGTTATTAATTCCTTCCTTCGCACCAGTGCCTCCTGCCTCGGCCAAAAACAGCATATCACCACCTATAGCGGTAGTTTCAGAGAGGGAGAAAGAATTAGGGAGCCATGGCATCTATTTCTCCAGTGTGTTTTATACCGCCAGCTACCTCCTCACTTTCTCTGGTAGCAGTTCATTCCAATTTTGTTTGTGCATTAGTGACTGGCAGCACAAAGACTGCCAAAACAGTTCTGCCCGCTGGACATTCAAATCATCAAAAACTGACGTTTCCAGAGTGTGGAGGCGATTCTGAAAACATCGTTCGTCACTTTACATGACATTCACATTTACTATCCGGTTGTAATTATTTGGAAGACGGTCGGCAGTGCGAAAGTTGTCGGAGTGTTTCGTCGAATGCATTGCGCGGGTGGACAACATTTAGCATCGGTGGGATGATCCCGAGACAGTTTCGAATGTAGTCTTAAAGGGAACAATGCTCCGAGAGCTTTATCGTTACTAAGAAATGACGATAAAAATTGCCATGCATGGTAAATTTAAAGGCATCTTCTTAAGACTGCCTCAGTGCCAGGAATGCCATAGATCTAGTGAGTATTACTTTGACAAGGAGAACAAAATCGAACTGATGAGCCGGCTTAGCCCGGCCGTTACCCTTTCTGGAAGCCGATGACTTCCAAACCACTGGGCCCATAATCATGAAATTTCCACCAGAAAATAGCTCAGTTCCTTACATTTTATGGTTCTGCATTCGCACTACGTTAGCATGCAAGCTATTTTGCTCATATAACTATTCGGAGAATAATGTTTTAGCTCATAGTTCTTTTTAGCGGTTTTTACCGCTCACTTATGGTAGCGAACATTATCATGGACGCGCATGAAGTTTCAGCTAACATTTCCTGGGGATGCAGAAACCCGAAATAGATTGAGAAATAAACACTTGCATTGAGCAATCAATAAAGCGAAGAACGCATGCCAATAATATGTCAAAGAAAACTTCTAAACTTTGAACGAAATGGATTAGGTCTCACTTGTGATGCACCCCACCGGGAGTTCTGTCGGTTGAAACATAGCTGTCAGTTGAGCCAGATTCTGTGCTGTGGAATAAGATGTACGGAAACTCCAAGCATTCAGAACACCGGTCGTGCCATTGCATGGCTTTAACATGGGACATACTTCAAACATAGCTGACGGATTATGTCCACCTCGCGCCAAGCCATGACGCGGTCGTAAGAACCAATTACTTCTCTCTGCCCATCACTTCCGGCGAGAAGACCGAAACCACCGGCAAGCCTCAACATGACGCCCTTGAAAGCTCGCAGTGTATAACTGGTTATCTCGAAGCTCATAAGTATTGGTTTCCGTCTGCAACCCCTCTTCCTTCATTCTGCAGATACTATGGACTACAGCGCCCTGGTGAGCAGAGCTAGGGCCGCAGATGAACTTATAAAAAAAAACGCAGTTTCTATATTTCGCATCAAGTGCACTGCTTTAACAATATAGGCAGTGCTAGAGCTGATGAACACGCTGATCAGCAGCTGGACACAATTTCTTGTTAGTTTTTGTTCGTGTTGGTATGGAAAGCTTAGAGTCCTGGCATTTAACTCAGCTCCGCGCATCAATCACGCACACACACACACACACACACACACACAATGTGCCAGATGACCAGCAGCCCACAGGCGGCCAAAAACTGTGGCGGGGGTTCCAACCGTCGGAGACCAGACGCAGAGTCGCGGCCCCGGTGGTGTCACGTGACCCGGCGCGCCGGCCGTCAACCATTGGCCAGCCGGAGCGTCGAGACGCGACAGCTCGCCACTTGAGCTGCACCTGATGCTAACACACCGTTCGATAATCGCGAAACGCCGCTTTAACTTCATCTGGCATTGGGGTTCTTAGCATCTGCAAAAACTCTAAATGTCAAGTCCGGGTTTATTCGTTTTTTAGCATATCGAAAACTCGTCAAGTATCCACGGAAAATCCTTTGGCATAACTCGGCAACTGCTGGATATTTGGCTACATTCTTACTTGTTGAGACGCGTCAACTCACGAACTTCGAAATCAATGGGCCGTTTCAGTGTATTCAAAAAGCGTTTGATTGTCATTGATGATTGATGAGTATGGCACATTTTCTGATCTTAATATTGTGTCCTAGATGATAGTCCACGTATAACGTCAATTTTCGGCTGATTGGGGGTATTTTGTTTTTTTTTGCGCACAAATAGAAAATTGCAAACATCCTCAAGTCATCGTACGTCAAGAAGTATGCATCAGATGCCAATGCACATCTGTCTGAGAAAAACCTTGACTCCCATCAACCTAAGACATGCGGTAGTAAGAAATTAACTACATGCTTGTTTTAAGTATTCCTAACAAGACGCGTGGAAAACGATAGACATGAAACTTTATCCTCTGTAACTCAGACATTTCTCTGGATCTCACAAGAGGATTTAGAATCCCAAGGCACCATTCGACGAAATGTTACCATAGGATCTGGGATATGAAGGGATCTTTCGGCAAAATGTTACCATAGAATATAGGATATCAGGGGGTCTTTTGGCAAAATTTTGGAAAGGGTCCAGGATTTGAAGGGATCTAAGGATCCAGGATCTGAAGCGGTCTTTCGGCATATCACAGATTAGGACCTGAAGAGATCTAAGAGCTATCTAAGAGATCTAAGATAATCTAAGATCTGAAAGAATCTGTCTACAAAATATAGGCTTAAGATCTAGGATCTGAAGGGATCTTGATCAAGCACAAGGTACCAAGGCACGAGAGGCGCAATCAGGGCAACGATGAGGTTCACAAAGCAGAGGCATTCCAACTTTCCTGAGGTCATTCACTATAGCGAGATATTACTGTGTTACGCCATTGTGTCACCAGGTATTCAGGCTTAATGTATATGAGGTAAGAAGACTGCTATAGTTTTGAACTGAAAATCCTGCAGTGCCATTTTGATATATTACGTTCAAGCTGACATGGAAATGATTAACCCATCTTCGACTATGGGGGCGCTTCACCGCTCCCTCTGAGGTTTTTCCAAGACTGCGAGAGGACGAACGAACGCAGCCCCACGAAACTTTCTGTATCTCTGACTCCATTATTTTTGCACCCTGTATCAAAGTTTTGATCTCAGGTCAAGTTAGGCGTCCGACCTAGGTCAGGTCATGTGCACCTATGTCCAGAAAAGTTCAGCGCCCTGTAACTTTTTTGGAAAACATTATGCCAGAATACAAATTTCAGGGGTTAGAGATTTTTACTGATGCATTGTTCGTAATTTTGAGGTCATGAATCTTACGTCAATCCCATTTTCAAGACATTTCGTCGTTCTTTCGGAATATGGCGGAATTTTTGATAACATTTTTAGTTTGAGGTAATGCAGACACCTCTTTACTGCCGATGGACAGTAAAGAGATATCATTGATTTCCAACCATTGACCTGAGGGCAGGTCACAAATAACTCTTAAGAGCCAAAATGCATCGCCGTCAAAATCGACAACGAATTATTCAGAACGGGTAGAAAATGGCAGAACTGGCTTGCAGAATTGCGTGTAATACCAAGGAAATCAAAACTTTCAAAAAAATGTAAATTTTGTAACTACACAGACTCTCACGAATAAAGCTCCGCCAGTTGTGTAGATTGATAGCCACTGATTTTTTTTCCAAAATTTAAGCATGAAAAACCCTTACAAGAACCACCAGGATTAAGAAATGTTACATGGAAAGACCACATCACAGAAATAAGGAGACGTTAAAACTAGTTCCCGTTAATTTCATACCGCGTTCGGCTACGGCGCCCGTCGGCAGTTGGCGGGAAAATTGCCGTACCGTGAACTCAACGTTTCGGCATATATATTGAACAAACCAGGGAAATTAAGCATGTATCGGCATCTGCGGACCTATAACTGTTCATTGGTGTCTTTGCCTAGACTTTATCAATCACAGCCTTTGAGATCCAGGCCGCTTCCCGGTTTCATGCAGTCGGCAATGAGAAATACATATAGGGTGTAGGTGGTTCACATGTTGTACAAAACAAAAACTGAGACCAGTTTCGAGCTCTTCTCGTCACGAGCTTCCCAACGATGTGCTTATCCTGTCGAGCGTGATCGGCGCCGACTGCCAGTCGGGCACGGGCAGTTGCAAGAGAAAATAAATGGTTACCACAATTTCTCACCCAATGCAGCCAAATAACCGTGTATTCAGCCAGTCAGTACACAAAACCACATCTTTCTATATCTGGGAAGTTCAGCTCTCTGCCACAAAATGAATGTTTTGCTGTGGTGATATCCAACAACATGTGTTATTCAAGATATGTGGTTGACAATTAAAGATGGAGTTATTCAACATCTGTGCATAAGAATGGAACGATGCGATATGAGGACTAGTCACCATACCACAATCAATTGGATAGCCCGTAATACCAGGACTGGTTGGGCCATGTTCTTTCTTTTAGTAAAATACATGTACATTATTAGTTGGGTACGGAACAACAAAACAGGCCAGTCTCCGCAGTCATTTTTTACCATCTAATACTGCATTACCATCTCACACTAATACCACTTAGTAATGCGTAACACAAACTAACCTTCAGAAAGCATGTAACTACGAAACACTATTTTCTCAACCGACTGAAATGTTATGGTTTCTGCAACACAGTCAAGAAACCAACACATGTTACGAATCAAAGCTCACCTTGAATTGGTAACATTTTTGTTCACGACGGCTGAATTTGCCGGTTATCAGGAATTAAAATATCTGATTCGCCAGATCATCGTCCGATATTAGTATCAACCACTGTAAGCGTTAGTGATGTTTATGAACGGAAAAGGGAAACATTTGACTTCATGAAGATAGCAGACCTAAATGAATACTTAAATATCAGACTGAGATATTTTCTACACTTAGAGCCCCCAAATGAAGCATCCAGTGAGCTGTTATCTGCGTGTCAAGATGGAATTCATTTCTTTTGTAAAGAAAGCAAATATTCTAGAGCAAAGTGTCCTATGAAACCATGGATTAGCGTTCGCGATATTGCGTTCAATAAATAAAAAAAGAGTACTCTACAATAAGTACGTAGAAGAAAGGAATGTTTTTAGTAAGATTAATTACAAAGAAGCATAAAAGTATATGAAGAAACAGCCCTCGGGATCCGAAGAGGTTGTAATTCAAGAGCAAAATGGAAGAGAATAAGAATGATATGAGAAAAACCTGGCAAACCATTAATAATGTAATGAACAAGAAAGATAGGGAACAGGACAGATTGCCTGCAGTTCTGTTTGATGACAACACACAATATGGCGGAGAAGCTGTTGCAAGGGGACTTAAAAGTTCCTTTCTTTTGTCGGTCAAAAACTTGAAAGTAAACTTCTTCATTCAGACAAAAACCCAACTGAGTATCCAACTGAGCCTATGTAAACAGCTTATCTACCACGTCTGGAAAAATTAAGGCCATAATTAAATCGCTGATTAACGTTAAAGGAGGACAAAACGGTATAAGTACACAAATGCGGCTAGGTACTAACGAAACCATTTTGCAGCTCTCAAAAGTTTTCTTTAATATTTGTCTTCAGCCATTCATGTTCCCCTCATTACTAAAAATTGCAATCGTTAAGCTTATTTTTAAATCCGGAGATTAGAATCGATTTACCAATTACCGGCCGATTGCGTTACTGTCTGCCTTCTCAAAAATATTGCAAAAGATCGTATAAAGATATCTTTCTCTTCACTTCAAGAAAAATCAGATTTTGTCCTGTCTTCAATTTCGATTCAGGAGGAAACGCCCTACCTACATGCCTATTTCGTTCTTAGTTGATGAAATTACTTAATAGCGGATTTAAAAGGAAGTTGTAATAACGATGTACTTTGACCTGGAAAACACGCTTGCCTCTGCATTACTGGAAAAAATGGAAAAGACTGATGTCATTGGCCCATTTTTTTACATAATGAAACCATTTTTACATGACAGACATCAGGAAACGAAAGCAAATAACAATGCTTCAGGTGTCTTAGAGCAAAAAATTGGAGTACCTCCAGGTTCAGCTTTGGGGCTTTATCTATAGCTTCCCTTATAACATGCATTAATGATATTTCCCTCGTTTCTGGGAGATATTAAACATGCCATTTTGCTGACGATACCATACTTATGTCCAAAAAAATTATTTGTGTGACCTGAGAAAGTGAGGAGAAAAATATGTTCCTTAAAAAAGGCAGTTGTTCTCCGCGAATAGTTTATATCTTAAGGCATCAGAAATCGTCTATCAAGTTTTTTTCTTATGTACCTGTAGACATTTATTTTGACATAATATGCCAACCACAAAGATAGCGGCGCCCCTTACGGTCAATGGAAGCAGGCGACCTTTTACTTAGCCGTGGAAAATGGAACCATGCATGTAGAACATTTAACCTAGTATTTCGTTGGTTTTTACAAGCAAAATTTTTCCATTATGATCCCAAATTATAAACAGCAGGCATTTGTGCAAGGGTGTAGCCACGTCCTAGGGATTGGGAGGGGGACAAATCCGAACGCGGAGGCCATCCGACCCAATATCTTCTTTTTCCACGGGAGATTACGAAAATCGTCCACTTTCCGACCAAAATTGGGGGCAGAATATAAAGGCCCAGTTTGACACAAATGGAGGGGATATGTCCCCGCCCCCCCCCCAAGGTTACACCCATCCACTTGTGTATAGGTACTACAGGCAGTTGACTAGTTTAAACATCTCTAGGGGCGCTGAATCGGCGTATGAATTGCAACAGCAAAATCAGATATGAATGGTAAGTTTCTTCTTCTAAACAGTCAGTTCCAGTACTACATCTGGATTGATGTGTGTGCTGTTTGAATAGCTTAGGGGGACAGCTGGAAATTTTTGCTTCATCTTGGTTCAAGTGTGGCCGTTGGGTGTGTAATTGTGCTTGTTTGAAACTGGCATTCTGCGAGGGCCTTAAGACAATGAACTCTGACGTTCCAGGTGTCAAAACCGATTGCCTGCCGTTATTTTCCTTGGCGGATTTCAATTGCATTCTGATAACTGGAGACAGCATCGTTTTGGGCGGCGGGCATCAGGAAGTGGATGTTAAATTGAAGAGTTCACCAACGTCTCTGGTTTCAAAACCTTGACTAAAACTTCAGGTCTGAAATGGATTGCAACTAAACTCAGGCTAAAATCAAAGGACCCGTGATTTGTGAAATGCATGATGTTGGCCACTAGTGCCACCTGTGTGACTGACTTCAATCCCATCACATTTTTTCTGGCTGAGGAATAGAGTCCCGTTCTTGTCAGAAGGAACCATGGACTGAAGTCGCACCTGGGCCTTAATTGGAGTTGATCACTATTGCCACTGGTTTGAACTAACCTTTCCACCCTATTTTATTTGAGATGAACTGATTCCAAGCCAACCGAGGCTAAAAGCCAAAGGATGTGTGAACTGAATCATGGCTGATGGCTGTCTATGCACATCGCACACCGCGGTACATAGGCCAGACAGTTTAAAATGGCAACACTACTCGTCTTTTCATCGAACAATTTTCATATGACTGTCACAACTGGTCTCAAGACGTGATCTGACAACGTATTTGCAAACATGAGCAATTATTTAGATTTAAGCCATGATGACGCTGTAAAAGGTCATGAATGGTTTCTATCGACCTCTCACGGTATTATAGCACATGCTTTACATTACTGGTCATCTCGCACGACCAGTATATAAATAATGGTCAAGCAAACTCGAAACTCGAAAACGTCGGAAAACATTACCTTTCATGGATATTTTTATATCCTGGTGTGGCCTTGGATGATCTCGACAGGAAAGTGTTTCCGGAAATGTGCGGCATTTATGTACCAAGGGCCATTAAAAATTTGACAACGCTGCGACGTTCGGTTACGCAGCTACACGGCAGAGATAAAATGGGGACGTCTAACTCTTCCCCATCATGCTGTGGCATATCGAGCAAATCAACATTTTTTGTAATCATGCTGTCCTTTAATAATACATGTCACTAATCTGTTAACCATTTTCTCCTGGGATAACAACGTGGCTTCAAAATTTTGGCCATTATGCGAAGAAATCTGCATTTGAGACCTGTCACCTTAAAAGTGCACCCAGTGCTCTTACCAACCAGACTTCAACTGGGAACAGACCGGACTCCTTAACCAGAGACCATCAAAGTTCCGTTGTGAGTGTAACATTTTGGTTCTACCAGTATTGACTGCAGACGCGTGTAGCGCGCGTCCATTTAAACTCTTTCGTTACATTTCGCGTTGCGTTATGTATCTCACGAATCGCAGCCCACAAACACGCGAACAGCTTTGCGATTACCTCGGTCAGTCCCGCATGCGTCCACAATAATTTATCGCTCCGAGACGGAAATATCCCGAACGCGGTCAGGATTGATCGCAACTAGACACGAAACTGCACGGCCGGACCGAGACGGCCGCGGAGCGCCACCCCTGGTGGGACCGCTCCTGATCACTCCCGGCTCCTGGTTCGACCGCCCCCGGCTCCCAGTCGGACGGCTCCTGGTCGGGCCGCTCCCGGCCGGCCGACTGGCGCCCTGGAGCCGCCCGAACGCCACACTGCAGCCGCAGGCCTGGAGATGTGACGTCGACACAGTTCTGAACGTTGTCTTAGGAGCCGGTAACCCGTGATTTCGAAAAAGCGTGGTTTTGGTCATATTTAGATCGGTGTCGCAGGAAAGAGCATATTACGTTTTTCTGCGATGTTTGCTTAAACCTATTGACAACGAGCCAAACATAGCAAAAGCCCTGGTGCGTTGTAGCATGACGTTCGGTTTTATAACGTGAATAGGTCATTGAGGCTGCAGTACCTCTTGCATCACGCTATCCTTTGACAATGAGGATCCCTTCAATGGGCGGTAGAAAGCCATGAAATGGCCGGCACTCAATTTAGACGCCAGCTCTGCATTGTTTATGTTATGAGATCGCTATTGAAGTTGTTGAAAAGTTCGAATTGATGGCCTCACAGCCACCGGATCATTGATCCATATCCGTTTAATATGTTGCCATGTACGTGGCCGCAGCCGAATTGCTTAGAGCTAATGAAAAAAATTAATGTTGTCATTGGGCGCATCAGTGGTACTCAGCCTGAACACCAGGCCGAACCATGCGTCAGTCACCACTGTACTCCTAAATAACGGGCCGACACCAGTCACCACTGTACTCCTAAATAACGGGCCGGCACCAGTCACCGCTGTACTCCTAAATAACGGGCCGGCACCAGTCATCGCTGTACTCCTAAATAACGGGCCGGCACCAGTCATCGCTGTACTCCTAAATAACGGGCCGGCACCAGTCATCGTTGTACTCCTAAATAACGGGCCGGCACCAGTCATCGCTGTACTCCTAAATAACGGGCCGGCACCAGTCACCGCTGTACTCCTAAATAACGGGCCGGCACCAGTCACCGCTGTACTCCTAAATAACGGGCCGGCACCAGTCATCGCTGTACTCCTAAATAACGGGCCGGCACCAGTCACCGCTGTACTCCTAAATACCGGGCTGTGCCGTGCGAGAGTCATTCCTTTACTCCTGAATACCGGGCCGTACCGTGCGACAATCTGTTGCACTCATAAGTGCCGGGCTGTGCCATGCAAGAGTCACGGCTGTATTCCTGAGTACCGGCTGCAACATGCGACAGTCACGGCTGTATTCCTGAGTACCGGCTGCAACATGCGACAGTCACTGCTGTATTCCTAAATTCGGCCGAACCGTGCGACAGCCACTGTTGTACCGCGACCCTCGCAACAGCCGCCGCGGACCGCCCGGAGAGGCGCCACCCAACACCCGCGGCGCTATTCTTAGCCGGCCGACTCATGTTAATCAGCGCATAACTTTTAATTGTGTCGGCGGATTTGTGCTTTGGCATTGACATTATGAGGATGTGGTCGTCCGGCAGGCCGGGTGGTCGCTGGCGGCCGAGATCGATGGATGCTGGTGGCCGGACCGCGGCCGGCCGCCCCCGCTGGCGTCGGCGAGACGGCTCCGACAGGCGGCCTGTGAAGTTGGCCGCTTCAGCTGGTCGGCCTTATTAGCGACTCTCTTGAACTGGGCCCCGAGGGCTGAGACAGAGCGAGAGGGCAAGCGGAGCAGACCAGCAGACTGGCACATGGGTCAAACATGCACGGGCAGATAAGGGGGTAATGTGGCAGGGCAGGAGGAAAGAAAAGAGGGCGAGAAAAGAGATGAGGAAGAACAAGACACGCATAGAAAGAGAGAGAGAGAGAGAGAGAGAGAGAGAGAGAGAGAGAGAGAGAGAGAGAGAGAGAGAGAGAGAGAGAGAGAGAGAGAGAGAGAGAGAGAGAGAGAGAGAGAGAGAGAGAGAGAGAGAGAGAAAGGGAAGGAGTATATGCATAGCCGCTTTAAAAGACAGGGGCGATTGATTTGGTTTCCTCCCCGACTCAGCCTCTGACGTACATGAAAAAGTCGGTTCTTGACATGATGAAAAAAATATATATGACTTCTATGAGCTCCAGGTATTCTGGAACATGATGAGGATTGCAAGACGGCCCTCATTATTATTGGATCATTTTTTATTTAATTTAATTTTTCGGACGAAGCGAGCAAGGACAAAGAGTGACCTCTGTCGCACGGTTGATAAAAGTCAGAGTTCGGAGAGCTTGCTTGCTTGATAGAATGCTGTTCGGGGATATCCTTGATTTACTCTTCCTTGAACAGTAATCTTGTTATCCAGGAAAATGTTTTTAAAACTGGCTGGTGCTTAGGTTACGTTTAAACCGGTAATGTTACTGGAAAATTAAAAAAACATGCATTTGAGTGGGTTTTGAACCATCTCGAAAGACCTCACTGCAACTCACGTGACCGAATTCCTGACGTTATGAGCCGATGGAATAACATCCAGCCGAATTCGCTCGTTCAGCACAGATCAGCTCGCCTCACTGAAGGATCCACTGACAGTCGATGAACATGAATTTTCGCGAAAAGCAAAGCTATTTACATTTTAAGACGCACATCAGTTATACATTCATTGAATCCGTTGAGAAACTACGCAGGCACCATGAGACCATCGATAACTTGCCCACGCCTCGATTATGCCAGGGAGTAGCAGTAAGACGGAGTGAATTAGCGCAGTCAGCGAACGCACTCATGCAATCGATGAAATTCAGGGTTCTGAATGTGTGCTTGTTTGCTTGCTTGAATGTAATTCACAGATAGGCTGTGGCTTAGGCTGTGTTTCGTTCATCAACATGCCTGATGCTCAAGATGTCACGAAACTGTTAAGAGCTTAAAGGGCTTTTATTTCATTGAACACTCAATTATATGAACATTCTAGTCGTCTGGACTGACTTTACCACAAGTCATATGAGAAAAGTTCTGACACAACCCTTACAGAAACATGGGCATTGCGTATATTTCAGATTAAATGACATCATTGATCTGTGATCTAATATCACTTTCCTGCCTTGGCAACCGGCCGATTTTATGCGGCAACATCTTATCAGCCGGTTTGGCAGGCAGAGACCAACTGATTTCAGATGGAAGCGGATTTGCAGGAAAAACAAAGCAATTTACATCGGCTAGATGAGGTTCGCTAATTCCAGCTGAGCAACCAGCCCTTCTCTGATGGCCTTATGATTGACATGATATCATCGACAATCAGTTCGCGTCTGCTTCATGCGATGCATACCCACAGTCGAACATTAAACTCGCGATACTTTTGCAATAGGGAACATTTTGCAATGCAATCACAAAATTTTGTGATCTACCATCATGCGCAATGTCTGTCGCTTGCGACAAACGTCATTCACGAACGTAGCCTAGTTCCGGAACGTTTAATGTATGGTATCATCTCCTTATTTTATAATCTCAAGAACACCTCATGCCAAAGAACCAAAACTTGTTTTAATTGTAATTAAATTCCACTACTTTATAAAGGTACTGACTTCTAGAGATTACCATCAGCACAAAGGGTTAAAGGCAGGCAAAGGGTTAAAATTCCTGATAACGAAAATTTTCGTCCCAGCGTTTTGCACTGTCTATTTGCATTGTCTATTGCTCATTCACGCAATGCGCTTGCCGCATTGCGTAAATGACTAGACCCAACTACAACACGTGAAAACAACGCACAAAACTCGGGAAGCTGGCTTAGATAAAAGCATCAAATTCTGAGACGACCAGGAACATGTTTTACACCATATCACGCAAGGCTTTCCCGACTAACTCAAGCCATGATCGCTGAGTGTGTTTAACCGACCCTCAGCATGCTTCACTCGAGATGCATTAGACTTATGCTGTACCTGCATTACACAGACAGACTAACTGACTGACATGAGACTGACAGACACCGGGTCTAAGGGTATCAGGGCCATTGGCTACGAATGCTAAACCTCAGGGGTATCGTCCTCAGGCAGTGTGTCTCAGAACTTCAGGGTTGTATGTGTAGGTAGCACAACACTCTTAAGACCGTTCCAATGAGCTGGATATCCGGATCTTCTTGTCACTTGCAGCTCAGGGTATAATCCTGCCATCTAAGGAGCTTGGCCTCATGGTCCTTTCTTGGTGCATCCCGCCTGTTCCAGAACACCGATCTCAGGACATCAGAGTCACCCGACCCAGGACGCAGTTTCTCAACACCCGAGACTCCTCGTGCCAGGGCGCTCGCTGTCAGACCGTAGGGCTCCCCGGGCCGGGGTGCGGTCGACCTGGCGCGGGCCGGCCGCGCCGCCCGACCGCCTGAGGCAGTCGCGGCGGCATCGATTCTGGCCGGCCGTTTCCGGACCATTGGCCGGCGGCGGGCGCGCCTCCCACGCCGGGCGGCCGCTGACGGATGCCCGCCGACCGGCGGTGCCCGGCAGCGGGCCGCCGGCGCCACCCGGCCCGCTCCTCAAGCTGCCGGCGCCGCCGACGGCCGGCGACCTTCCGGGGTCGCGTCGCCGCGGCCGCCGCTGCCCTGGACAGACGGCGGCGGCAACCCGGCGTGGGCGGCCGGGGACCCAAACAGACAGGCGTGGGCGGTGAACCCCTCGCCGCCGCCGCTTCAGCGGCGGCGGAACTGGGCCGGCGGCTGCCCTCTCCCGTCCGCCAGTTTGACTTCATATGTTCGTTCTTCATTCCGCTCCGGCTTCGGGTCTTACCCGCACCCTCCTTCTTAGACGGTGCAAATGTGCTTACTGCGGACAGCGGACATCAGTTAAAATCATCAGTGAGATTTATCGATGAGATGCTGTCCGATTTATGGATTGGGGCTTTCTAGAACTACCACTTCCTCTACGAAAGGCGAAATTGTTCATTTCCACAGCGTTTCCAATACTTAGTATTTTCGTACTTATAGAAGCATCAATTCCGGTTGCTTCAAGATAGCCCAGGCGAATGATTGTGGAGTAACCTACATAAAATTCTGAATGTTTACAAATCCCAAAAGACGTCAATGGAGGTGTTAAGAGTCTCAAAAAGATTTTCAAAGCAAAGGCATGGGTAGGACAAGTTTTTCGGAGTATACGTGAGTACAATGGTCGTTTGAAGTTATAAAAAGGCCCAAACATTTCGCTACAACTTGACGTGTCTTCAGCAACCAGATTGTTACACTTTGTGAGATTGGTGTCCTTGTCGCTGACGTACCAGTCATACTGCAGACAAAGGGATGTCGGACTGCGGCAAAATATTTGGGTTTTAACCCTATTCCCGGCAGAGGGGGGCTGAATTGGCCCTTCCTCGGGTTTTTTGCTTGTTAATTCCAGGCTTTTTAACGCAGCTTCACCAAACTTGTTGACTTTCCTAGCTATTCTTTCTACGTGTCGTGACAAAATTTCAAAATTCTGTTTTGTTCAGGGGCAGAGCTAGGCAACGTTTTTGGGACGCACCTCAGGCCATTTTTTGACCATGTTGAGGGTAGAAGGAAAATGTCTGCCAAAAACAGCTTTTGAAGATAGGATTTAAAACTTTATATGGATGTATAGCTAAATAGTCTGGCAATGTGCAGATATAATTTTGTTCATCTGAGGTCACTTTACAAGGTCAGGTCAAGGTCAAAAGTCAAAATTTGGTTTTATTGCAATAATTTCGGCGCTGTTTTTTTTTCAAATACCAAACCTGAAATACGTAAGACGTAGAAAGGTGCCCTCTACTTGTGTATCAAGTTTCAGCTTGATATAAGGTCGGGTCACGGAGCTATGGCCTAAAATATCAGTGCGGGTACCTTATATCGCAATTGCCATAAGATGAAATTTTTGAAATATAGTGAATTCAAATGATTGAAAACGTTTACAGATAATATTAAATGCACACCAGATCATTCAAAGTGACCCCAAGGTCACTGGAGGTCATTTAAGGTCAAATGTCACAAGTTGATCTGAAGAACGTGTGACCATGACGGTTCCCCCTTTTGCACGTCCCTGGCACCACCTATGCTAACATTTTACAAACTTGTAATGCGATTTGTAATTCGTTAGCATAACATGACTAGCAGAAGCCAAAAAAGTGTTTTTGGTTTTTTGTCCATTCAGTTGTTGGAAAACTAATCCTTCTATTTTTGAAACCTTGTGAACGCCCATGAATTTTGTAAAAATTTCAGATGTGTGTACCATTGGTCAAAGTCCTATCCATAATCTCTCGATTCACGCCAGTTTCATCGAAATCGGTCCATAACTCCGGTATCCACATTTTTCAAACTTTTGATTTTTTTTATAAAATTGTAGTTCACGTCATGGCAAATCGATTGCCGTTTGTTGCGATGAAATCGGATGTGTAGTTCTCGAGATCTCAGGGGGCCGAATCCGCCCCCACCCCTGCCGGGAATCGACCATACCGTCTAGCCCTCTGGGAATAGGGTCAGTAACATCAGACGGTTCTTTTACTCACGCATACTCCGAAGAACACAACAATCAACAAAGGAGTAAGAAAACATTACCTATGGACTCATCAGTATCTTGGTCCGGGTCGGAAATTCGCGGTGGAAGGTTCAAAAGTGGCAAAAGTGAACGCAGATTAGTCCCGGAGATCTATGGTATATACGCACGGCCAATGTAATATTCGCATCAATGGTGCATCCAGGAACCATGAAAGATAGGACCATGTGTAATGGGTTATTTTTGTACTTGTACGAGTCGTTGTCGTCTGAAAGGACCTGGAACGAATTGCTATCAGTGGCCATATTGAACGAACGAAAAAAACTACCACTGGCGGTGACAGGAAACAAGGATGGGGGCATATGCAACTTGATAATCTGCACTGCGTCCGGAGGTGTCTATAACGATGCTTATGTTGTAATTGTGTATACTGAAGACATGAGAATGTAATGTAAGAATATAACATTAATATATAATAATATAATAT
Source organism: Capitulum mitella (assembly GCA_030062745.1). Classification (NCBI taxonomy): domain Eukaryota; kingdom Metazoa; phylum Arthropoda; class Thecostraca; order Pollicipedomorpha; family Pollicipedidae; genus Capitulum; species Capitulum mitella. Next base: position 11,393,570 of record CP099840.1, read on the forward strand.
AAGAATATAATATAATATATGCTCTATAATACATTAAACCCGTCCCGACTGGGGATTGACAGCCCCCCTGGGGTTTTTCCGAGATTGCGAGAGAACGAACAAACGCAGCGTCACGACACTTTGTGTACCTTTTGCTTGATTATTTTTACACCTCTTATCCAATTCTTGACCTCAGGTCAAGTAGGGTGTCTGACCTAGGTCAGGCCAAGTGAACCTATGCCCAAAAAAGTTTAGCGCCCTGTAACTTTTTCTCAAAACGTGATATCACAATAAAACTTACAACGGCTAGAGATTTCGATAAATGCAATAAATCTGCTATCGCAGATTTTCCAGAAATGTCTGGGCCATTGACCTAAAGTCAAGACCGTTTTCAACACATGACGTCCTTTTTCGAAAACTGATAGTTTTTTATAAGAATTTGAGTGTCGGGAGATCCAGATGCCCATTCACCGCCCATGGACAACGTTTCAGTGACCTCCAGCCACTGACCTGAGGTCAGGTCACGAATGACTATTATGAGTCAAAATACACTGCCATCAAAATCGACGATAAGTGACTCAGATCGGGTAGAAAATGGCAGAACTGGTTCGCACGATTGTGAATAATACCAAGAAGTTCAAAATGTTTCAACAAATTGCAAATTTTTGGAAATAAACAGCCTCTCGCGAATAAAGCTCCGCCAGTTGTGCAGATTGATATCTAACAATTTTTTTCAACATTTAACCACGCAAAACCATCACAAAAACCACTAGGATTAGGAAACAACACTTGGAAAGGCATATTTTGCGAAAATGAAACAGTGCTAAAATTAGTTCCCTTTAATTTCATATCTCACTCGCCTATAACGACCGCCCAGCAGCGGTGCGCAAATCGCCGTGTCTTTAACTCACCGTTTCCAAGTACATATTAAACAAATCAGAGCAATTAAACGTGTATCGGCATCTGCGGACTTTTGCTTGTACGCTGGTGCCTTTATCTAGACTTTGTTAGTCACAGCCCTTGCGATCCAGGATGTTTCTCGGTCTCATGCAGGAGGCTATGAGAAAATATATATAGGGCGTAAATGGCTTATATATTACCCAAAACTAAAAATATGACCAGCTCCGAGCTCTACTTGTCACGAGCTTTCCAACTGTGTGCTTATTTTTATCGTGCGACCAGCCGTTCGTGAATTAGAAGTGGGTGCGGTCAGCCGTCCCCCAGTCGGGCGTGCATGACCCCAACCCACACTCGGGCCCGGGTTCATGGCGTATTCAGGAGCTTCACATGGGACAATGGTAGTTAACCTTTCGTTCGTCTGCTTTTACAGGCTGATAGAATCTAAAACGAACCCAAGGTATTTTTTTGTTGCCCAGCATGTATTTGTTGCAAAATGGCATTTACCAATAGCGCTGTCGGGAGGCTGGAAATGAAGGCTGAAATGGCTGTTTATGGCACACCTAATCTAACACATCCCGCTTTCTCATGGTATGTACATCCTTGGTGCTCGTCACGATCCAAGAACTAAGGATACCCTGAATCCGCCCTTGCAACACTCACCCTTGTTTTTTATGTCATGCTGACGTGTAAAAGTAACAAAACACTAAACAACCGTTGCAGTGGCGTTGCGTGGAATACCATTTTCTACTTAATGTCATGCTTTTTTCTCTTGCGTCCGCCCTTGCTGGCAACACCCTGCTTTTACGTGTCACAATAAATAACAAGGCGCATTAAAACATAAAAATGCTATTATATCAGTTCCTGATGTCGCAAAGTTAAAAGCTACTTTTCCTAAAGTAATCTCTTCAGTGTCACTTTCTGCTCCCCTGGACCAATCACTGTCGTCTCTAGTTGTCCGATTTCCATGACGTCGAACAGAGCACATAGAGAATGCAGCCTCTAAAGTTACAAAAATACGGCCAAATATGACTCTCATCAAAAACCCTTCTGAACCCGTCTCTCATAAAGTTATAGACACAAATTTTACAGTTAATGTGAAGAAGAAATATAGCAGTCATCATATTCGGTGATCACATATATACTACAAACCATTCAGAAAACGGAAGCAAAACCAAAGAGTAGTACAATAAGCCTTTCCAGCAGGAACAGGGTTAACAACTACCATGCTTTCAGTACGTTTGCCAAAATGGATTTTCGCTTGATTGTCATGTGCCATTGCTTTTGACGTCTTAGCGGATCTGCGAGGGATAATAGTTATAATATTATATTATAATTACGGTGTGTTGCCAAAGCACAGCTGCCTACGTCCCATGTGTGCAGGTAATATAAGGGTTGTCATCTTGCGCGGACCTGTGGTTTTCAAGGCCCCAGCGTGATCTCAGGAATTAATAATGCAGCGACACAGATGAAAGTGAAACCAATTGAAAACTCATTAAATCTCAGGGGGGAAATGACGCATCATTTGAATAACACAATTTGCATTTCTAATGGTCATGATGTTAGAACGGCGTGCAAACCTTTAGAGTTCCACGCCGCTCATGAAACTGATGCAAATCTGAATGTCTAGAAACAAAAACTCTCGTTGCTTTAGGTCATACCAGATGACGTTATCGGGGAAATGGCAGCCATTGAAAAACCAGTAGTTATATGTGCCGAAATATGTCGAACAAGTTACCATATACGGGACGGTGTTTTAAAACGTTGATATATAAAACCTCTGATCTTATGTTACATTATTAGATGTCAGATGTTTTTCTGTCTTATTTGTGACCGTATGATATCGACGCCATCTGCCATGGCATGCGATCTTCTAATTGACAAAATCACGTATTTTTCGGGATGATATAATGTAGGGCTATCAGTTGATCTTGAAGTTGATCAGATCGGTGCAGTTCCTGTGACAGTAAATCGTAATGGTTATTATGGCCCTCAGGTCAATAAAATGCGGATATGAGCATGCAGGATAAAAACGGACATACACATTATACAGAAAATACACATATAAAAGCGAGCATGATGCCACCGCTGATAGGACTTACTGATGATCACGGGCAGTGGGCAGAGGTGCCTTCACTTGGCGCTTGAAGGGCGCGCCACTCAGATCACGAATGTGTGATGGTAGTGCATTCATCTGACGTGGAGTCCTGTGCACGAAGTGACGCTTCCCCGCCTCAGTGCGGATACCGGGCACGTGTAACAGACCGTCCTGTCTCGTGGGACGGACGTGGTCAGGGTGGTCTCGATTTGCGCAGATCTGACGGGCGATGCACTCGGGTTGACCAGCGGTTAGAATTTTGTCAACAAGGCAGGGGGACTGGTATTGGAAGAGCTGAGATGAGTTAAGCCACCCCAGGGTGTCTCGTACTCCCGACACGTGTTCGAATTTGCGCTTGCCCGAGATGACTCGGGCCGCAAAATTCAAAATCTTTTGGACGGTGTCAAGATTTTTGGCAGTGCCGTTTCCGTATACAACCAGACAGTATCGGATGTGCGAGACCACCAGGGCGGTGACTATCTTGGGTGGGATGTCACGAGGAAGGTAGTGACGGAGGTGGGACAGGGCTGTGAGAGTGCTGCAGCGCTTGCGCGAGACGGCCCGGACATGCGCATCCCATGACAGATGTTGGTCGAAAATAAGGCCTAGATTTTTCACCTCTGTACTGGGAGTCAGACATGCTTCCGGTAAAAGATTTTGATGGGTGGAAGAGTGCGCAGATTTTGTCTGGAGCCGAGAGTGATGAGCTCAAATTAGGTGACGTTAACTTTTAGAGCCTTAGAATGACCGTTGTACCGTTGGAACCTACCCCTGCGATCATTACAAAACACGGCAATTTTGGATTTGACCATGATCTTTGATCTCGTCATTGCCCTGGGATATAACTTCCTTGAATGTTCCGAGGTTGACCAGCAGCTGGCTGTGAACTGGCGTTTGAATCATTGCGATCTATCCAGTAGTTTAAGAGATTACAGGGCGGGGAGCTATATTTGCACATGTCCCCTCAATCAACGGCATAATGCCAGATACGCCAGTCAATGGCGGACTAAAAAGAAAGCTGATCTGGGAAATGAACCGCGATGCAGCTTAAGAGTTTACGTAATTATAGTCAATCGGCAGAGGTTTGTATATCGCGAGCATTAAAAACGCCTCTCTGCGACGTCTTATACCATTTTCTGCGATTCCAAAGAATCTCCCTTGACACCGGCAGGTGCCCTTTCACCGATATCCGGTCGCGTGTCGGGCTCGGATCCATGGTTTAGGGAAAGGACGCGAGGTGTGAAATGAGGAGGGCACGGATCCTCTTGCGCACGAAATACCCTGTAAAACGGAATGATTTTCCCGGAAATACGTCGCAGAAGCGTCGGGGCAGAAAAGACTCATTTTCCCAGTCTCTGCCGACGACATCCGGCCGGAGAAGCTGCCAGCCCACGTTGGCCGGAAACCACGTTCGCAGTTGTGATCCTGATGCAGAGCAGACTGCCCGGTCATGAGACTAGCGTCCTGAGCCAATCCGGATCTCCGGGCCGCCGCCGGCCGGCCGAGGCCACTGAACGACGTGACCTTTCAACTTGGCCTCAGGCGGAAAGTTCATTCACATTAGCCCATTTATCGTGAACGATTAACAACACCCTCGGAGAGTATGCCTTCGGACTATGTGTTCGGAAAATCGGACGAGCCAGCGTGTGTTCTGCTGTTTCTGCTGTTTCAGTGATTAACTCCAAGAAATTAGACGCAGCTTTCGCATGTGACCGAGGTGCCAGCTTCTACGCGGGGCCTCTTCGTGGTCTTTTTCGGTACCAGCCTGAGGTTCGCCTTTGACTCGGGGCTATTCGAGGCGCAGTCTCCTGGCGGCGCGCTGCCGACCGAGTCCCTCGGGGGCAAACTCAGCCCTGGTGACCGGGCCGCGCGATAGCCGTTGAATGGAGCCTGGCCGGCGCGAGGTCGGCAGCGGACACGGCCGGCGCCGCCACGCAGACTCGTCTCAGCGGATTTCAGCGGTCCAGCTCAGCGGCGACGCAGTCGGTTCGGAACGTATCGGGCGAGATCAAAGTATCGCAGGCTTCCCAGGTTTTGCTGGGTTTCCGTGGCCTTCTGTGAGTGTTCATGCACTGACAGTGATTGCCGTTCTATTGACGGGGGCTAAAGCAGGCAGGCGAGTTTCTGAATGCCATTAGAAGATAATAAAAAGCTATATAGAAGGTGTATTGACATCATCTGGAAGGAAACACCTGCGATTTTCAATTTCGGAAGATGGGTGTTCTCGCCATCACGACTTATTTAATGTAACGTAAAATTGAAATGTCACGATGGAGGAATCAGTTTAAACTGAAAGTCTGTGGTCGCTGGTAGGTGATTTGGGCTCTTCTGGAGGGAAACATATGTTGTCTTTAATGGACTTTAAGAGAAATCCTATTTTCCCAAACAAGTCAGCGATCAAGTTACAATCGCTGCATGACACTGCCAGATAGGACGTATGGTCCGAGTATGTGCAGCAGACTATACTTAGATTAGTCTGTAATAAAAAACATTACCGGAGCAGATTGTTACAACTGGCGGCATATATTGAATCAAAATATGAAAAAATGGGAGATAAGTCAGTACTTTGCCAACAGAATCACGGAAAAGAACCCGATGGGCAGTGGAAATTGTCAAAAATATCTTCACCTCATTCTTATACGGCGGATTTCGCTCGAAATCCATGCAGCATGACTCTTCCCCCTTCCCGAGATCTGCCGATATAACGCACCAATTTCGATGGAAGAGTTTGTTAAACTAAAGCTTGTTATAGTAACCAACTCTTCATATGCGAAAAAACATGAAGAGAAACGCTGGAGGCTCTTTCAAAAGAGCAAAAAAGGAAAACTGCCACCATTGGGTTGCAATTAATGGCGCAAAGCAAAGATTCGCACTGACAGGTGCGAATCAAAGTCTGGATATTCTTATTTCAGCACCCGACGACGCTCTTTTAATCGTTAAAAATATCTTCGCCCCATTTATATACGGCGGATTTCGCTTGAAACCCATGCATTGTGACCCTCCCCCCTTCCCGAGATCCGCCGATATACTGCACCAATTTCGCTGAAACAGGTCTCCAACTGAGGCCCTTGATAATAGCTAACTCTTCACCCATGTGTAATGACTAAATGTGACCCACGTAAAGAAGTGTTACGTCACAATGTGTCAAAATGATCAACTGACAGGTGCTGGAAATCTGGTGGTCTTATTGTTTACGGTTCGGACGCAATCGACGGAAAACGGGGGCGGGGTTACTTTTAACCCCCAGGAGGTCTTGGGTTAATGTAGCTTCGGCCGCTTTTTCCCACCAACAGCACATGTATTAACGCGCCAACGAAAAGTCAAGATTATCTCGGATTTGTGAACATACAAGCCAACAAGTCTGACCGAATCCATTGTCTGGCTGCGTGTGGGCCGCGCATTTAGAGCGCGCTGCTGGACCAAAGACTGTCGCAACAGAGGGCTGAGGGCCATTTTGGCCTGGGAAATAAACGAGATGGGCTAACCTTCTGGTGGACAGGGGCGGTCAGAAATATGGCCTTGTGCCGGCCGACAGGGCCGGTCGGGGCCCCGCACCGATCCAGGCCCTGTTGATAAGCGTTACCGGGCAGACGGCCGGTTTATTCGCTGTCGACGGCGAGAAATGTCGCACCAGAAATATGTCGGCCTTTCGATCGGGGCCACTGTGGTCTCAGGGCAAACATCCCGTCCGCTGGGAGGGCGCGAGGTGGCCAGACTAGTGTCGGAGCAGCCCCGACTCGGTCCGCAGCAGCTTCCGTGCAGCCCGTCCAACCGCCAGAGACAAACGAGCACTGCCGGCACAGTGGGGCAGTCGCGACGCTGAAGCTCGATAACATTGGTCGAGGCCTTCATTGGTTGATTCATTGCCTGATGTGTTGAAATGGGCAGACGTGGTCACAGGAGATTTTTTACAGCAGCGTGAGACTAACAGGTGTGTTCGGATATTTCGACCAGTGTCGCCGTAACGCAACAGGAGCGAAACGTTCAGCCCTTCAATCAGCCAAAGACACGAGTAAAATGGAGTAAAATGGAGTTAAATTTGGATGCAAAATAACTTCGAGCCTAGTCCAGCGGTTGGCAGATGCACCACTAGGACATATGTAGTTTGCGCGGCAGGTTGAACACTTCTAATGTACTTGAATGCTGACGGATACATCATGTGAGGTTGAAACAAAACCTATGGTATGTTTATCTTTTACTTCCTACAGAATTATTTATTGCAGGTAGAGCATCTGCTCACTGTTAGCACGGCCCTTTGCAAATATGCGTACCTTTTTGATCTGGCCTTATAGATTATATCTTGGTATGTATATATATGTATATATATATATATATATATATATATATATATATATATATATATCCCCTTTCAGTCCATAATGGGAGTCAGTGTTTTTCAACCAGCTGTCAAGAAACGTTTCAGGTCGGCGGTAATCAAGAGAGGGTAGTTAATGCTTTCCATGAGTCTGAGTCACCGGCCGACGTCATCTCCCAGGTGGGATTAACCGGGGAATCATGGGCTTGCAGCCTATGCTTTAGTGTTAATTGGATGCTCTTTTTTCTTCCTGCGTTCGAGAGAAAATATTTCGTAAGACAGAGCAAAGATGACATCAGCAGATGAAATAAGAAATCGTTAACAACAATGTCTTGTCAAAGCAGTGAGATGCGCATCAAAACAACATGTAAACGACGAATGTCCAGTGTATTTCCAGATTACTGTCTGCGATAATATACAGATCTTTTCCGATTATTTTTTTAACACAAAAATAGGTATTCGTGTATCGGTTTGGCACAATGACTACGCGCCATGACTGTATCACAGCTTTAACATTGATACTGTTTTGAGGAGTGTTGTGCTTGAAGAACATGGGATTTTTAGTCATGTTCTTATGCGAACATGATGTCTCGTGAGAACATGAGAACATAAAAACGCATGAAAACATGAATCTCTGATGCTGTTGTTGTTGTTTGAGGGAAAAAAGCATGGAAATGGGCCCGAGGAAGGCCCGTGGCCAAAATATGACATAATTTAAGTTGTTTTCTTTTTCTGCTGTTATGAGCAACCATATTCAGTGCCCCTGACCGGTACGTACGATTTTGTGCTGGGGGAGGCGCAGATTCTACCCCTGCGATTTCGAAAGCAGTTGGTCCGATTCCCGAGCGGAAAACGGCATCCGGTATCCTGTACTGAGATCTACTATACGAGCTTTCCGATCCCATATTATGACCAATTTTGTTCTACTTTATGTCATTCCATCGAAAAGTAATAGGTCTATTACATCTGCCTGGAAGAGACCGATTTTCAAAATTCCTAGGCGTATCCAGGACACACAAAAGATGAATACGCTTTGGGAAATGTTAATTCATTCTACAACCCTTTTTTTGTCGGGCGAGTTTATTTGTGTTCGGAAAACATTGCCACTTGTGTCACACGCCATGTCATAAACGTATGACAAACGCTCATAGGAGGATCCCGTTGTCAGAAAAAAGTGGGGTAGCTTTCTACAAGGTGAACTATTTGTAATTGGCTATCATTCAAACATATTGAGAATTCTACTTTGTTCTGAGCTTGAAGCTCGCATTTTAAGACGACAAGCGCATCATATTTGAAATAATAAAATTATTGGCGTAACTAGGGGACGTAAAAGTGGCAATTTCTTAGAAAATGTGAACTTTTTATCATATATTCTGAATATTCCAAGGTTACGTTTGCCAAGAAAACATTTACGTAAGAGCATTTCTATGCCATATTATCATGGGCCCCACAACAAGGGGGGGAGGAGACGGAAGGATGCGACCCCTCCAACCATCTGATTGGGTGGATTGTACCCCCAATAATTGTCCAATGTAGGCTCCAATATTTATACCCGAAAAGTCTATGCTGCAATTGCTGAGTATTGTAAGGAAAGGCATGTACTTTATTTGGCGTTTCTCCTTCTTTCTGTTGAATCTGTCAGTAAATGGTAGCTCTACTGATATTCAAAAATGATGCAATCCGAGGCAGGCTATGCATGGACACCTGCATACTAGCGCTTGTGCAACGGCTTCAGGATCAGGATGGGTATAAGATTAAGAAAAGGGATGAAGGACATACAAGCACGATGTATTCAAGCCGTGGCTTCAAGTGTGCTGTAGTGCTGAACTAAGCATTGCTTTTACCTAATTGCAATGCACAGTTCAGCATTACAGTGCACTGAAAATTATGATTTTAATGACATCGTGCTTGTACGTCCTTCATCCTTTTCATTCCTCATTCCTCTTGTTACCAGATGCTAATCCATTCAGACGGTCATTCAGGGAATCAGAGGGTCACCCATTGTTGGCTCTCAGAGCAATGCATTTTTTATTACAAATTAGGGCGTGCATGACATGAAGCAGACACGTTGAGCAAGATGTCGATGCTTCCATGATGTGTGATCGATCATTTAGCTTGGATCAGTAAACTTCTTGTAACCGAGGTGTGTTTTAAGATATTAGTGCTTATCCTTTACTGCGTAGCGAGCTTCTCGTAACAGAGGCATGCTTTATTGCACAAATCACTTAAGCTTTAGCGCGAATTTATTTCGCCTACAGTCAGCGGGTCTCTTTCAGCTTAGCCACCTGGTGAGAGATTATCACACGAAATATGCTGACCGCTAAAGCATGTGTTTCAGTTAGTTAGTTAAAATGACAGGAGAGAGGCTACATTTAGTCCCCAGAACAATATTACAATTACTACTAGCTGCAAATTACAAATTATTTGCATGAAAAATATCCACATTTTGCACTCTGTACAAAGGAAGCTGCGTCAGTTATGTTCTCACTAGTTTAGCTTTTGTACCCTTTCAAATTTATCAAATTCCCTCATAAGTGCATTCGTTGCTATTTTTAAATATTTTACTTGTGAAAACGAAAGCTACGCGCTGAGAGGCTTTGACATATTTACCTCTGTACCAATACCGTTGATCAAGGAAGCGCAATTTAAGAAGTTATCCATGAATTACATTCAAGCAAGCAAGTTCTCTGGTTTTCATCAATTGCATGGTTGTGTTCACTGGCTTTGCTCGCCCTCTCATTCTCAGTAACACCCTTCGAGGCTGTTAAATTCCCGCAGCAATGCACTTTTATCTGCTATAAACGATGCTACGGGTTCAAAAACAGACGGCACATAACCACTGAGTAGTTCTGGGGTATTTCCCTGGGTACTAAGATTGTTGACCAAGGAAAAATAATTCAGGAGATATTTGCGGACTACATTCAAACAAGCAGGCAAGCAATCAACACTATGGTTTTCATTTGCGCTCGCTCACTACGTCCGATTAATATTTTATTCTTCCGTCCGCACCGTTTCGCGAGGGACGTAATGACTGAACGGGGAGAGAAACGAAAGTGCGCATCAACGCATGCTATTATTTTTATGTGACTGAAGTGAAACTACTTGCAGAGGCTGTTCAGAAATGGCAGCATGTAGGGAAACCCAGATACACAAGGAAAAACCTTACGTCTCGGAAGTTAGCTGGCGTTGAGCAGGAACTCAGCAAAGATTCAGCAGCGCTGATGGATGAAGACTTCGTGACAACATGGGCCCTACTTGAGGGCGAATGATTTTATGGTCGGCACCCACGTGCAATCCACGTGGTGATCCACAAGTACGTGTTTCAATCTGGACTCGGGACATCTGAGTGCCACAAGCAGTGACCCATCGGCGGCTGACATTCTGTGGGTAAGTAGACCAACACTAGGGCTATCCATGAGCACCCCATATGATGAACAATGTGCAATGGGTCACGTGCAGCGTGCGTGCTCCTCTTTTACACCTTTGTGCTTCTAATGGGCCAATTTACGGGACGCAAACGACACAGTTTGGTGCGATGATGGCTTCGAAAGGCGGACTGGCAGCCGGGAGATCAACTGTGATGGATTCAGACCGCAACAGAGATACAGATTGCACGCGAGGCGCGAGGTGTCGAAGATTAACACCCCTCCTTCACTGCTGCAAAACTACCGCTGGCATGCCGAAAATGTGCGGGAAGGATCACGTGATACGTGGCAGTCGATATAAATATATGGCCGTTTTGCATGTCATTAGTTTCCCTCCACCCTGCTGTGTGCGGGACGCACGTGCTGAGTTGTGCTCCTTTGTTATTCTGCCCTTTGGTCTGGCATTGGTTGATGTTGGAGGTGGCAAATTTTGTGGTGCGCCGCAAAGTTGCAAACGTTGTGCATGAAAAGCACGATTTATCATCTTTATATAAATGTATATATATATATATAGATGGATATATGCGTATACACCAAGGCATACGAGGCAAATGTCACCCATATGAGGGTGCAACTTGTTTGACTCGGGATCCTCCGATTGCAGGAAAGTGCACGATCCATTTTTACCTGCATCACGAGGAAGTGGTCATGGAGGACGAGAATCAGTTTTTGTCCCTGTTGTCTCAGCGATGTAACAAATAACAGAGAAAAGGAAAATATGAAGCTTTGATTCTGACCGCAAATCAACCGTGTGACGCGTTGGTTTGGCTCTAGAAGTAATATGAAATCTACGGCTAGTAAAGGTAGGGATGCACCGGATATCCGGTCCGGCCGGATATCCGGCCGAATATTTGAGATTATCCGGCATCCGGTATCCGGCCGGGTATTTCTGTGATCCGGCCGGATATTACCGAATATTTGGCCTTCGAGTGTCCAATCGAGACGTTCTTATGTCTACCTACAAAACTATTTCAGGAGCAACGTGCCTCGTTATATAAGATTGTCGATGTAATTGACAGTTCCAAGCAGGGGCGGGGTGATTAGAGGGGGCAGGGGGCAGCTGTCCCATCTTCGGTCGAAATTTAAAATTAACCTTATGGCGTTGCACAGAAAAAATTAGAGTTAAATCGGCTTGTCGCCCCATTTCTGGAGAAGCTCAGTGGCCACTTGGTTCAAGGTCTGTCTGGAGCACTACTTTTTCTTCGTAGTTCGGAAAGGTTGAGACATAGTTTGCAAGGGTGGGACTCAAGCTCAAAGCACTGCAGCAACAGTCAGCATTTTGTGGTTCAACAAAACTCAGCAGCCCATTTTGTGGTACATCAACTTTCTGTTTTCCAAACATTTTTATCTGTCTCAAATACTCTTGTGCAAATGCATTAACCCGGCACCGTGTTGTGTGTTTTTATACCCGCGACCGCCTTGAGATGGCAAAAAGGGCACCCTCTGCTATCTCGGGATCTAACCGTTGAATCTGAGCCGGTCTACCACCAATCGACAGCCCTGAGTCTGAGTCTTGCGATTCAGAAAATACTATGTCCGCTCTGGTCACGTGACTGATGCTACGCCACAAGTCACATAAACGCATAACACGACGTCGGAAAAACTGGCATCGGTTTGTACATCATATCATCAGTAATAGTGGTCTTAGAGCTTTCAACTGGGTATCGAACGAAAGGTCATGACTTTGCGCATCAGAGGCATGCCAAAGTGTTAAAAAATGTCGGGTCAAGGTCAGCCTAGGTCAGGTGAAATAATGGTTTTACTTCACATGCGAAAGATCGACACCTACTCGCAGCCGTGCTGATCCACGTAATGAAAAAGACGGAAGTGAAGTCTTCTGATGGCCAGTTTTGCATTACCTGACTTCCACCCGGTCAAGGTCAATCTAGGTCAGGCCAGAAAATTTTGCATTACTCTTCCTGCCAAAGAGCAATAATTACTCGCTGGGATTACTGACTGTGTCAAACACAGAACTGAGATGACATCTCGTGATGATCAAATCTGCTCTGTCTGCTCTTGATCGGGTCAAGGTCAAACCAGGCCAGGACAGATCGTCATTTTTCTTCTAACCAGCAACAATAATTGCTCTATGCTGCTACTGAACAATCTTCATTTGTTTTTTCATTTGCTACTGAACGACTTTCGTTTGTTTCAGTTGAATGTTGCATTTCATTTCTTTTTGACGTCTACCTATGGCGTGACCCGACATGACCTCACGTTGCATTTTGTGGACCTTGCCAAGAGGCGCATGCAGATTTGCTTGTCTGGCTTGAATGATGGGGAAGGTCAGCGACAGCCACTTCAATCATCAACAATACAAATCAGTCCAATTGTCATCATGCATATGACCTAGCATGACCCCTAATGTTGACGTGTGACAGTCGTATATCCTTTTGTGGATTGTGTCGTATGTAAATCCAAATAATTCATGCATTATATTCGCGAATATTATCCAAAAAACGAAGCATGTTCGCGTCACCGCCCAAAAAGGTGGAAATATACATGCAAGAACTCACTTGTAATATCATACCTCTATGACTTGACAAGCATGAAAATGATTTAATGTCAAAATATACAAAATTAATTGATGAACAGGCACCAAAAATTTGGTCGAATGAACTCTGACTTTTCAGAAGTTATTCGAGAAAAACCGAGGGGTGCCCTATTTGACACCTCCCAGATGGTGCCGGGTTAAAGGACAATGCACTTCAATGGACATACCTTAGTATTTGCACGGAATGCTTATCAAGCCAGGTATTCTAGGTCTACCAGGGTATTATAATGACATTCTGCGTATTCTGCAGTCTTTGCCCTTTGCCTATAGTAAGAGATGGTGAGCTCTTCTATGATCGCTGTGTTCTTTATTCCTTTTTTACCGTGAAACACGTGGAAACCTCACAGTAAGTGTAAACGCTCCGAGGAATGATTCGCAAACTATCAGTATTTGATATTTGACATTTTTCAGTTTTTGAGATCATACTTTTTCAGCCCAGTGCTTTCCGTTTCATTTTTTTCAGCAACAAATAGTAAATAACAATAGGCAAACATAATATCCGGTATCCGGCCGGAGACCCGGCCGGGCATCCGACACCCCGATCCGGCATATCCAGTATACGTCCGAATCACAAAAATCCCGATCCGGTGCATCCCTAAGTAAACGATCATTTCCATCCGTAAGAAATAATAGATGTCATTCCGGTCCCAAAACAGTCAAGACGTTGAAAGGCATATCAAACAAAAGCTCTCTAAAGCTCAAAGCAATGGTGCTTTCAAATTGAGTGTGGTGCTCATTGGTTTATTGACAAATAAAAATTTTGGGTCTATGTGGCGACCCCAACAGTTTTCTTTAAATTTTATCAAAAGATGCCGACTAACGAAACGGAAAATTCGCATTAGGAAACTCCAGTGGTAATTGACAGAACAGGTCAACAAAGAGGTCCTGAAATTTACCTGACCAAGTCACGGGGTCAAGGTCACCCAAATTCACGTCGAAACCCCAATCAAAGGACAACTCTTCGAAACATTAACACACTGGTGCTTTAAGATTTAGTGCGAAGCTTACAGCTTGTGATCTATTGATAAATAAAAATTTTGGGTCAGTGAATCCTATGATTTTCTTTAAATTCTGTCAAAGGATGGTAACGGCCGGAAAAGAAAATCTGTGTAAAGAAACCCCGCTGGGCATTGAAAAACAGGGTCAACAAAAGGATCCTTAAGTTGACCTGACTATGGTGCTCTTTTGGCTGAATTTCACACTCAGTCGGTGGACAGGGCACAACAGAGACGGGCGCAGCAAGAGAACACAAACAAACGAGATGAAGCGGAGAGTGCCCGGCAGAGGTGGGTGCAACACGAGGAGGAAAAGAAGCAGTCAGAGGTGGACATGTGATACTGACCTCGAGAGCGAGGTGTAGGAAAATAACCATAATTGTTGACACGGAGAGTTAACGATGTTATTTTCGGCATCCAGGACGTGGTCATCGGTGACGTTGGGCAAATATTTTGGAGCTTATTATGGTTCATAAACACGTTATTTTCAGTAATGCGAGTGGAAAGAAAACCAACGTTGTTTTTAAATGACTGCTGTATATCTGAATTAATTTCAAAGAATTGTGCAATATGTTGGTTTTGTTGCACTTCGTTTTCATTGAACGTAAAATAATGCACATGATTTGTCGACTTTTCTTACGTTCCGAAAAACAAAACAAGTGAAACTAGTACCAAAAACGTCATCTGTCAACGCTGGAAAACTCACGGTTAATTGTTTGTACTTGACAGCGTTCGTAGCTCGGCATCCACTAGTTCGTTCTTCTGGCGCCGATCCTGAGGTGGCTCGGGAAAGTGTGCGTCACCTTTTCCGGTTCTTCTCGTGACAAAATTTCTCACCCAAAAAAATCCCGGCTTAGGAGGAATTTCGGTTTCAATAGGCTCTATGGTCCCATCCATCATTTCCCGAATCCTGAATCTGCGCATGCAATTTGGCGTCAGATTGACGGCGATGTTTGGCAGAAGAAGACAAGGAAAAAATGCATCGAGTTCCGTTTGTGTCCACTGTGGTTAGAGGCGAAGAAAACTGGGCTGCTGTCACCAGTGACCGTGCACGTAGTCAATATTCACAGCTAGGCCGGGCCACTGCTGGTTTCATGGGCACCTGGACACCCGTCCCCTCATGCGGCCTGAGGCGGACTGACCTTTCTCAAGGTCGGAGAGCGTCCGTTTGGCGCGATGAGATGGACATTACAGTAGCGGGCCGCCTTTTCCGGTCCATTCCACTGGATGGGAAACATTTACATAGCGGGAGTAGGCAAGCACTCTCAATTTCCGGCCATTTTTCTCAGGCCCTTTCAGGAAGATTAGGTGAGAGGCTCGGAACAACAATGCCAAAAGCATTGAAGACGTTTAATCAATTGCGGTTGAGCATCACTTGATCGATTCAGTCGCTCGCCCTATCAGTTATAAAGGATCGCGCAGGGCGAAGAAAGGACTTAACTCTCTCTCGGACAGAGGGTGATGCAATCCCCCCCGCAAGGTTTTTCAAGGATAACTTCCGAGCGGTCTGTTTGAGCCATCTGAAAGTTGACGTACGTTCTGGGACATCTTTTCCGCATTTTATGGTGAAAAAATTTATTCTACGTTGTCATGGTAACGAGCTGTGACGTCATACCGGAAATCATGGTAGCCGTTTTCGCACGCCGATGCGGCCGGTTTACAACGGTCTGAGTTTTGTCCCAGACACCAGCTGTAATACGGTTGGTGCGTACAAATACAATAATATATACACATACACACACACACACACACACCTATATATATATATATATATATATATATATATATATATATATATATATATATATGTGCGTGTGTGTGTATGTGTGTGTCTGTGTGTGTATCAATCGATTCCAACGTGTATATTTTACAAGACTATACATAGATTTAATAGGCTTATGCTTACTGCCGGAATTATCAAGGGTGTAAATTGAAGACGTGAGCTACGGCGAGAAATACGTTTTTTTTTATCTTTGGAAATGCAACAGGAAATAGTTATCGCAAAAGAACCTTTATGTTAGGATTGCTTGAGGTGTGATAAATCAAGTGATATAAAACTGATGAAACTTATCTTTTTTCCTCGAAACAAGGCGCAATGCAGCGAACGCCTGACTTCTGTTTCGACTGGCGGAGAGGTGTCGACCGTAGAGTAATCGTAGAGACCGTAGACGTAGAGTAATCGCGGAGTGATTACAATACCACGGCATGCTTACAATTAGATTATGTGGTTCTGGATTCATCTGTGTTGGTTTTTTGGATTCAATGGATTAGATTTGTGTTGGATATCAACTGGGAAAACGCTTTTAAGGCATCTTAGTTGCGATTTTTGGCTAATCCGAGGTCATTCTAGGTTAGTGGCCTCATATGACCTTGGATGACCTAAGATGACCTTGAATGACATCAGATAACCTTTGCATGTTATTCGACAATAGTGATTGTTAACTGAGATGTTACATTTGACTTCAACGTCAATCATTATCTACAAAAATGCTTTTGCAACTTTGAGAACCCATTTAAGCCAACGAAATCGCTTGACAAGGATTGACCTAGTACGACCTGGGTCGGACTCCATGGCTAAAATACAATCATGTGGGGCACAGCTATACTCATAACTGACTGACAAAGGCTATGATATCGGTTTCGTTTCATCATCATTTATTTTTTGGCGTTCTTTTGCGCTAGAACTCGAAAAAGTACCACTTTCTGACAATTTTTGACTTCTGACCCCACTTAAAAGGCCATTCGTTGGAATGAGAGCTTAAAAAGGATCCCAGTCACGAGATCTCGTCACGCGCAAGGACGCCGTTTTTTCCGTGACACCCTAGGACGCACGGTATGGAAGTGGCGGGGGTCGTGCCAACTCCTCCCTATACGTAAGCGTTACGCAGAAGGCCCTATACGGGCGAGAGTTAATGATGACTAATTGACAGTCCAATGAAACGATGGTTACTACTAACCAATATTAGTAAGGACATGCATGGCATGAACCAGACGTGAGCAAGTTGCCGATGGTCGACGATGTATGAATGGTCCGCCCAGAGCTGTGCTTGATTCATCTGAAGTATGTACATTACGGTGATATGTAATCTATAACATGCATGTCATCACATATCGCATCCGGTGACCTCATAGAACGCCATTTTTTACTTCGCTATCTCTGTGAAGTTTCTGAACGTCGCTGGCAAGTTGTTGTGCATGTATGTTTGCAAAACGCTAGAAATGATTTGTACGAACATTGTTCAAACACCGACAGACGAGAACGCTAATGACCGGACATGTCCTGACCTGACCTTGTGACATAACCAGACATTCAGCCATTTTCGTTGTTTTTTCATGTTTAATCGAGGATCAATAACATGGCAAACAAAAGGGCAAGGAGCACATCTGGAATGAAACTCCTTGGGTTTCACAACCGTGATCAATAGGGTGTTATATAAGGCAGAGCATATGACCTGAACTGACCTAGGATTATGACCTGATTTCAAGCGCGCTTTGGTTTAGTCTTTTTTTGACTAGACCTGTCATTGGATCTTGAGAGATAAAGCTGGACATCTCGATATGAACTTGGCTTCTACCACGGTGGCCTCGTATGACCTCAGATGGCCTAAGGTCATTTTACCGCACGGAAGCGTGCTGGTGCAATTTTGGACTGCAAAATCGACTTCAGTGCCTATTTTTAACCCCGGGGATCACCAAAACGGGGTTTGAGACTCTTTTTGCTACTTTATCCCAAATGTTACTTGACCCAACATCGTGACTCTTTATGTGGATCAACACTGTTTGTCGTGTTTAGTGGCTTCCTTGGCCCAATAATGCATTTCAGGCACAGGAATACATTTCATCTTCTACCATAGGGACCTCTCATGACCTCAGGTGACCTAGGGTCATTTTACAGCTTGGAAGCATCTTGAAGAAATTTTGAACTGCAAAATTTCTTCTTGCTTAGACTTCAGTGCTTGCCTTTACTTTAGAGATAATGAAAACAGGGCTTTAGACTCCTTTTTGCTAGTTCACCCCAATATGGCCTGACCTAACTTCATGACGCCTCATGTGGGTCAGCACTATTTGTTGTGTTTAGCGACTTGGCCCAGGAAGTCATTTCATGCACCCACAAGATGAAGGAACGGTTCAAAACTGTTAGGAATGGGGACATCGGTCGGATATTGAGCTGACCACAGGCCACTGACAAATTCGAGATAGCGCAGTTTTTAGGAACGTCCTCAGCTTCTGTCTCTGAAAGTTTTAGGTTGATCGATCACACACTATGCTTTGTAGAAAATATTAAAAAAAATCGGAGCCTGACCTCCTTTAAGCGACCTGACCAGTGACCTGACACGACCGGAAGTTAGAAATTCTACAGAACATGCGCAATGGATTTACGAAAAGATGGTGAAATTCCAGCGCGCTGCGCGCGCTGTTTTTCTCTATCACCAAAGTCCTTAGCAATTGGCACTGAAACGTCCCCCCGCCCCCCGGCTGGGCGAGGGGTAAGAAAATATGAAAAATTAGGAATATGATATACGTAATTTTTGAGTATATAACGTGCGAGTATACATATGCATATAATGTATATATATATATATATATATATATATATATATATATATATAACACGAACCTATGAATGCCAGCATCGCCGTGTTGTTGGCCTGTTGGACATTTTGGTCTATCTTTCACACATACGTATATATAGACTGACCAAAATTTCCAGCAGGCCGACAGCACGGCGATGCAGGTTTCCATAGACTCGCGTCTTGTTATGTCCTTAGAAACGTCTTACAAGCTGACCGTCGGTTTCAAAACAACCGCGTGTTTCTGGCTTCGTAGGAAATATTTGCATAGGTAGCGGCAAGTAATCGGTCATTGGATGACGTAATGACAACTTTGTCTCCTCCGAAGATAAAGACTAAAGAAATCGTCTCAGGAGATTGAAGAGCACAGTCATTCTACCGACGAAACACAGATTTCCAATGAATTCGTCGACCGGGATCTTATCTTGGACAAACAATTACTCGAAGGATCTCAGAAAGTCAATTTGCCTGAACAGGAACGCTGAACCGGTTACTAGAAATTGAGCCCCCTGATTGAGGACTGGGCTTCACTCCGACTGCACAAATGTCAAGGTGGAGTCACTCGTCAATAACTGGAACGGCGCTATCAACGCGCACTGCTTGGCGTCCACTGTGGGACCGCGCTGGCCAGACCGTCCGTGGCCGCGCGGGTACACCGAGACCCCGGCAGCCACGACCTAGCGCGACGAGGCTCGACAGGCGTGACGGCGGCACTGAACCGCTGGAACTCACCGCTTATGCCAGCGGCACCGCAGCCGAGTCAACAGCCAGGATTGTTGACACATTTCTTTTGAAACGCCAATGTACTTTCTGTAATATGTGGGTGTTTTTGTAACATCGAAACTTTTATTGGCATGGAAAGCGGCAGCCCAAACCATCGGAAGACACTGAAGAAATTGGTGAAAGCCGAAAAAGCCGTCTCGCTTAATGGAACACCATATATATATATATATATATATATATATATATATATATATATATATATATATATATATATATAGATATTGGAGAAGATGCGGAAAGGATGTAAGGTCATCTTTCACAGATATCATGCTCTTGATGCGAGTGCATCGAACAGAAAAAGTTTCGAAGACAGGAAATTTGGAACAGACTTTCTCGAGCATTCTCATGTGTGACATTGGGGATTTCGAAGGCCTAAGAGGCAGGGGCGTAGGAACGGGGGTCGGAGGGGGCGGGGAAGCAGGCGTCGGTTTGGCCTCTGCAGAGAGTTGCACTCTACATTAGCTGCAGAGGAGGTCTTTTCGTTGCTGGTCGGGTTGTTCTTTTTTTGCAGCGTCTTAGCAAATAATCTCTCGCCCGAGAGTACTTCATTATTCCCTTGATCAATCCATGCATCACGAAGATCATGGATCATGGGGACCGCCTCTGAAGTTCTCGCGAAATGCGGCTCTCTGCAAAGGCAAAACCGATGCCTGTGTGGTCTCTGCACGCTCTCGAGGGTCTCTCCTGTCTTTCAGTGCATCCAGATAAACTAAAAAAATCACAGTGGTATGTACAGGGTATTTATCAGCATGTATCCTTCCGAAAAGGAAGAATATACTTTAAAATACGTCGCACGAAAATATGCATATTCAGAATAACACAAACAATGCTGCGTCGTGTTCTAAAAATCGAGGAGATTTTTCATTGCCAAATTTATCTATTTCTATCCACTGTGCACCTCACAGCAACTGAAAGAACCAAAATAATCAAATTTCATTTGCAAACAAATTCGGTAACTGCTGCTGCACGCCTCCACCACTACACGCCTGCACGCTAGGGCCAGGTTTTCAGGACGAAACCAAGGATAGTGCTGGACCTAAAGGCGACTGTGGAAGAGGTCGTAGCATCCGTGTCCAAGGAGCCCTGCCGACATGTTACTGAAGAGTTTACCAACAGGATCAAGACATACCTGCAATACTGTGGAGCGCATTTCGAGGGAAAATGATGGCCGTGTTTGTTCTGGTCACTCATAACTGACATCTTTCGTCCGCTGTTGCTTGGATGAGAATGTACTGATGTCCATGTACAACTTCCACATTTTCTGGTTCCAGCGCTGCGTCCTACATTCGTCTGTGCTGAATAAAAGCCGATCTGTGCGACTTTAAGGGTTCCCTTCCTTCCGGAACACCTGATGTTTCTACTCCTTGCACTAAAACGCGCAATCATGTAGCAAGCTAAAGTTCAAGGGCACGGGGCCCCATCCGCGACCAGCCGCGCCTTCTCCGGCGCAGCAGGCTGGCTGTTCTGGCGCGACATGTCGGCCTCCGGCTCCAACGACATACATGGGTTGGAAGTCATTGCGTGCACACAGTCATAAGCCGCGGCATCGCCTCCGTCACAACACGACCGGGCGGCCGCCTCCACACCGCGGCCGACTGTCCACAGAGGGCCGTCATTCACGACCGTCCAGTCTCAAGGCCATTGTCCAGCACGACCTGGGCAGGACTCCGCAGCCCCGCACCTAGGGGACGAAATGTTGCAGGAACACGGTGGCCGGGTGGCGTTCACCCCGGCCGACTGGTTGCGCGACGACCATGTGAGTCACCCCCACAGGAGGAGAGCCGCCGCTACGTTTGAAGCCTGCGCCACCATCAACCGCTCGACCACCGCGGCGAAGGTGTCCTCTGGCCTTGCAACGATCCGCGATTGCCGGCAGGTGCTTTCGACAACCAACGTGCTGTCGATGCCCAGCGCGGAGAAAAAGGTGTCGACAGCAACCACATCTGGGAAAAAGTCAAAGAGAAAGTTTACGCAGAAAAAAATTACACCCATTTGGGTTTTCCAAGATAAACATGCATATTTTGGGGTGCAATATCGCTAATTGGGATGCAATATCGCTATTTTGGGATGCGATATTGCTAATTCGGGCTGCTTCAGGCCTTCCATTTTTTGTTAGGGGCAGCCTAATTTGAGGCTGCCCCTAAATTCCCTCTCATTTTCCATTTGCGTGACGGACGTCCTGCATTTGCCTTCGATAACAGCTCGGCACAGATCAAGCGTTCCGCTGAGTTTCGTTAGCACGCTCCGTTCCGAGCAGTGGGAACGCGGGCTTTCTTCCTCACCCTCATCATTTTGTGGACGGTCTGTGTCCCGACCTCCCTTTGGTTGAGCTTATCCGCACGATGAGCTTAACATTAGCTTATATCGCTAATGCACTTCTCCCCGAGAAGGCAGCTTGTTTCCTGACACTGATTCGACCGAAGCAACGGACAACCAAATCCCGACTTTTTCCCGCGGCTCACGCCATGGTGGCACAGACTTCTGCTGTAAGACGTGCTTTCTGTATTGACGTTAGTTGCCGCGGGCGGTCGCTAAACATCCTGGTGTCTAAGAACGAGCGGGAAATTACCAGACCGGCACCGTGGGTTATCGTGGGTTAGACATGGTTAGGCTTGATGCTTCAAAATTGTGATATCTATGCCACAGTCTGCGGACGATGGCCAGGATGTTCAAGAGATGTTGGGGGCAGCTTCGATTCTTCCCCAGATGGGGGAGCAGGTTGCTTGTTCGGGATGGTTTCTGTCGATCTGATCTATCCTTAAAACACAGTTTCCCATCAAATTTGACTTAATTTTTTTTGCAACCCTACACAAATATGTAAAACTGCCTTAACACAAAGTAAACTGCTCCATGTTTAGAATATCGGCCGCAGAAAGCTTCTTAAACTCGCGATGATTATCGTGATTTCTTTGAGGTCCCGATCATCCTCTTTGGCGAAGAGCCTCCAAGGGAAATCAAGCTTCTCCGACCAAGTTTTCTCGACCGCGCCAGATGGATGGGACGCATAATCTACGGGATCAAGATGTTCTTGCTTCGCGATCAGCTCTGTGACTGTCAGTGAATTGGGAGCACTCAAGCGCTTCGTCTCTTTCATCGTTGTTCTGTACGTCAGTGCATGGTTCTGCGCTCATCGGCGGTCAAAACTCCAATGCGCGATCTAGCCTTCCTGCAGAACTTGATATGAATGGCAGGAGGCCGGTGACACCGACATCTCAGACATCTTCCAGACACACAGACACTCCAAGAAGCTTGCAAATCATCTATGGTACATCAACGAGGCACTGGTTGTTCTGTCGTTCTTCGACGAGGACGTGCTGTGTGAGGTGAAGAGGAGGATGGTCGCAGCACAGGAACAGGAATCAGAGAGCCCGCCCAGCTAGCGGAGATGGATCTCGCGGCAGCGGAGGTTCTTGCCAGACAGATCATCGCGGACTTCGTTACGACAAAGTCGCTGGGAATCCTGAAGGCTTACGACATCAACAGGGACTTCCTTGCCGCTAGTCGCGCTGATTGGGAGACAGCACCTGGCTTCAGAGACGCCGAGGAAGTCCTGCGCGGGATCACGATGGTGAACGACTTCACCGAGCGAGATGTGGCTCTTATCCAAGCGTACAACGAGGTACTGACTAAGAATGAAAGTTAAAAGCAGTAATTGCTGCAAGTCATCGAATGGCACCGTCGCCAGTATTCCGAGGCCACAAAGATGGTTGCAATGTCATTCCTGCCTAAGCCACACTGCTGCCTACAGAGTCAATGACCTATGATCTGATACGGGCCATGAGAAGTGTTTTTCGATCCAATGTGTCAGAGGAGTACTATGATATGCATATTGCCTGCAAGGTTTAACCCGACACCGCCTGCCGTGTTTTCGTACCCGCGACCGCCTGGGGGCTGCCCAAGGGGCACTCCCTGTCATCTCGGGATCTAACCGTCGAATCTGAACCAGTCTGCCACCAGTCGAAAGCCCTCAGTCTCGCAATTTAGAAAATACCATACTATCCCTGATCACGTGGATGGTGATGTCACAGGTCACGTAAAAAGCATGACATGACGCTGGAAAAACTGCCACCGGTTCGTGCAACATATCATCAGCAATGCTGGTCTTACGGCCTTCAACTGGGTATCAAACGAAAGGCCATGATCTCCTGCATCAGAAGCATGTCCTTATGTTAAATAATGTCGGGTTACGGTCAACCTGGGTCAGGTGAAATTTCGCCCTTACTTTATCCCCCAGAGATCGATACTTACTCGCGGCCGTTTTCATTGTCTCGCCTAATTGTCATCAGGCATGAGGTCTAGCACCACCTTTAATGCTGACGTGTCACCGTTGAATATCCTTCTGGGGGCCGTGCGGTATGTAAATCCAAATAAATATTCGCGAATATCATCAAAAAAGAGTCATGTTCGTGCCATCGCCCGAAGAGGCGGAAACCTGCCTGAAAGGGTTCGCTTATGACATCATATCTCCATGACCTGACCTGGCATGGTAATGGCTTTAATGTCAGAGTATGTAAAATAGATTGGTTGACAAGTACTGAAACTTTGGTTGGGCTGGCTCGAACAGCTCAGAAGTAAGTAACTAAGAACCGAATAGACTGCCCCATTTGGCACCCTCAGGCTGTGCTCGGTTAAAAAACTGAAGCACAAACCATGTTTGGACCATGTAGATACATCTCACCTTAACCAAATCTCCCAGGGACGACAAGTCCATGGAGAACGAATTTTTGTTGTGGATAGATGGAATAATGTTCGGAATTCGTCCATAATATTGGGGGCCACCCTAATGAATACAGATATGCAAACACACGTAAACATATATATATATGTCTATATATATATATATATACACAAAAATTTAAGAGGGTGCAAAATGAAATAAGTACAGTTCGACAAGGAGAACGCAAATGACGAGGGGAGGGGGTAATCTCGACCTATGCCCCTTGTTCGCGGAACTGCCCCGCAGTCATTTTTCGTTAAAATAGGTCCTGCGCATATAACCAGATGATCGAGGAATCAGCGTACAGCGTACATTACAGCGGAATCAGCGGTCAGCCCACATTCATGGCGATGTACGCCGATTGCACGGAAGCAACGCCCAATGACAAACCGCCCGTTGGAGGATCCAGAGGAAGCAGGAATCTCAGTGCAAATGAGGCCCATCATATTTTGAGGTAAATATCACCAATAATCACATCCACTCACCACAGAGTCGTGTCTTGCTGGCGTCCACCACCAGCCATCACGAGCAACAACCACCACGCCGCAGAACGGCGGAAACGGAAACGGAAGCGGAAGCAAATACGCAAAAAATAGCTCCGTTTCCCCCACGGTTATCCATCATTATAGTCAGACAACATTGACTTCCAAGTATCATACTCATTTATTATTTAACAACGAAAATATATCAAAAATGCTCAAAACCCATCATTCACTTCACATCCAAATACCAAAAGACGGCAAAGCATTTTTGTTGATTCTGTTAAAGGAAGGGAAGGGGACGCCGCTTAAAAACTTGTATTGAAAAGTCCGCAGCGCGAAATAAATATTCTTATAACGACAGAAATATCTTACGATCCTTTTAATAAACAACCCGACTAAATTCGCAGTATTATTCTTAGATTCATCTCGAACATGCTATTCCGTGGCTCGATTATATCGCCACCTTTCAACAACAACGTAGTTAAAATGAGGAAGCATTTCTCTTAGGTGTCACTGCTGGAGATAAATTCATGAAAAGTGGAGGCATTCTCAATAGCCACGGTTATAGCAAAAAGACGGCTGTCACTGATGCATGAATGAATCTGTCATGAATTCATATGCATTACATATGAGCTCTGAACGACCTCAAAAAGATTTCAGAGGAGACCAGATGAGAAAAGGTGTCATCGTGGAGACCGCGCACCATTGTTCCAGAACTGTCTGCGGTAGTTCTCAAAAATAGTTTTCATTGCATACGCTGGCTTTTTATGGTTTAAATGCTAACCTTCTGCAATCAGAGGTATGCCATTTTCTAGTCTCAGCCAACCGGAAACCAAAACGGAAAATCTGGTGTTCATTTGCGCGAGTTACCTTCGCAACTTTCCACGAAATGCATGAGATAAAGCGGCACCCTCATCACGTTGATGAGTTTCCTCTCCCAGCATAGGTTTACAAAAACGCGGAATTACCGTAGCGGCGGCCAGACCAGGTCAACTTTCCAATCCCGGGAGGCCTCGGGCTCATTCTCATCAGCGCTGGCCGCCGCCCGGCTCCGCCCACGCGTTCCCTCAGCCGCCGCCGCCGCCCCCGCCGCTACCGCGGCCGGCAAATCAGCAGTCCGAGCACGGCAGGGGCTGATGAGGGCCGGATCGGTGCGGCCGCCGGCAAACAGCGCCAGCACGTGGTGGCCGCGGCTCGCTCGGTCGGTAGGTACGGCCGCCGGGTTCGTGTAATGAGTCGCCGTCCCCGGCGGCGGGTCGCACGCGCTGCGGCCGACACCGACGGCACTCTCCACCGACACAGCTCAGCCGGGCTCACACACCCCTGGAGAGCACGGAGAGCGGGGCCACGGTGCACTGCACACTGGGGTCACGGCGCAGAGGACCGCCTGGGACGACCGACTGCGACACACCAAAAATGCTGTTTGTGAGGTTTCTGGGAAGCGGATGCACTTGACCGCCAATGGCGTACGGCGTGCCCTGGAAACACGTTGAGATGTTGCCGTGCGATGGCTATATGACTTATGGGATGGACCGTATATATATATATATATATATATATATATATATATATATATATATATGTATATGTGGTCTGGCTATCGCCGCAAAAATTGTAAGCTCATGCCGCTACACGTCAGGACACCACAAATTAAATCACAGCGTTTTTTAGACTGTCGTGCCAGAGATCGCAGATAAGCTTCTGTGCATTGGAGCAACGCGCAGTCATCAAGTTTCTCTCTGCGAAAGGAAAGCCTGCGTGTGAGATTTATAAGGATTTCCTGGCGGTCTGTGGTAACTCTGAACTTAGTGAAGGCCGAATTCGAAAATGGGTGCGGGCGTTTAAAGAAGGGAGGAACCCAATGACCTGTCACGTGCCGGGCGGCCTCGATCATCAGTGACCGCAGAGAACGCTTCCCGAGTGGAGAGCTTCATCAAAAAAGGCCGAAGAGTCATTGTTGATGAGATGGCTGAGCATCTGGTTTTCTTCCAGGGGACTGTTCATCGCATTATCACCGACGACCTTGCGATGACAAAAGTCAGTGCAAGATTGGTGCCGCATCAGCTGGACGACGAAAAGAAGGAGGCGCGAACTGATGCATGCCGGTCAATTTTGGAACGTCATCTGGCTGACCCACACAACTTTTTGGGCCCTGTCATAATGGACGAGTCGTGGATCCTTCTGTACAGTCCAGAGAAGATGCATTCGAAACAATGAAAACACGTGGATTCGCCCCCCAACGAAGAAGTTCCGACAGTGCGAGTCTGCAGAGAAGGTCCTCTACGCCTTTTTCTGTGAGCAGGGGGGCGTCATCCTGGCCCATCCAGTTCCGAACGACTCCACGATCATTGGGCAATACTGCAAGAATCTCATCCAGAAGAAGCTGCTGCCTGCGATACAGCAGAAGTGGCCCAGGCTAGCCAACAGCAGCTTCCTGCCGCACCAGGACAACGTTCCACCCCGTCAGGCACGTGTCGTGATGGATTTCCTGCTCGAGAAGCATATCGAAATCATCCCGCACCCACCCTACTCTTCAGATCTGGCCCTGTCAGACTTCTGGCTGTTGGGAAATATGAAAGACTGCCTCCATGGACGTCGCCACACGTTCAGGACAGCGCTCGGAACCGCCATTTTCCAGTGGGAGAAACATACCCCCGAGGAAGAGTCCCTACAGAGCTATCGGAGATGGGTGAAGCGGCGAGAACGGTATCTGGAGAAGGAGGAAGACTATGCTGAGAAGTGAAGAGAGTTTCAGACCTCCGCATTAACAGATATCTTTTTGAGCGCAAAACGACTGTTAATTTTCGATTGCACCTCATATATATATACATATATATATATATATATATATATATATATATATATATATATATATACGCACACACACACGCATATATATATATATATATATATATATATATATATATGTAGACCGTTAGACGATATTGGGAAGCGTGGGGGCGACTCTCGCAAATGACGGTCCGTGGTAGAAATCCAGAGCACGGAGTCCCGGACGCCCTGTGATCATCTACACCGAGGTATAAAACGATGGAACGTTTCATCGAAACAAACACCGTTAAACCCCGGCGGACTTCCTACTATTTTTGAAAGGCTAGTGAGAAGTGAACCCGATGTTGATGTGACCGATAAGACTAGTCATTTTTATATTGCTGCTTGCCTGAACCGTAATAAACGAACAGGAAGTGATGATGAACGAGAATTTGCTAATGATATGCTGAGTATGACAGTAATGCCTGGTCAGTAGACTCGTCGTTGGAATATAACGCAACGCGATGGGTTACTTTTTGTGTTTATATGGTGACACATTCAGTTTCACGTCATTTAAACCATAACTACGAAATGCAGGATGAACAATGTAAATAATTCGAACTAGCCCGTATAACCATTAACCAAATGGGCTTTTTCGATGTGCTCGCATGTGATTCGACATGTGTTTCACGCTTATTTATCCCTTTTGATGCCAGGAGGTACCTGCTAAATGTTGCGGTATGTACCAGTTTGGTTCTCAACTATGGAACCGTTTCACAAAAATGGTTCCGTATTTTATGCGTGTGCTTTACAGGCGTCACGAATAAATATCTCAGTTACAAGGTAAGCTTTTAGAGTATGTTTGTGATGGAGGAGACGTCTCCACATCGCGTCAGGACTGCGTGTACGTCAAGCGAGCGCTGTCGGTCGCAGGCTGCTCGCCGCAGACGATTGACCCGCCTACTAGAGCTAATGGATCTCCGAGCTGGCCCTTGCACGGACGGGACAACGCCGTCAGTGCACTGGCGATGCGATTCCCGTTGCAAAGGAGCTACGGCTGTTCCGAAAGTAGCAGGCCTTCGTTGCAGTCCTGTGTATGATTGATTAATTATAAGCAAAACTGGTAGGCGCTATGTCTTCGTGTACCTGCACCAGTTGTGGGTAGGGGGTGCAAATGGAAAACATATATTCGTAAATGTGGTATGCTCCTCATCTGAGCACACCGGATATAATGTAAGAATGGGAGGATCGCATTGCATTAAACCGTTTCAGTCACGACGAGAGTCGTAAAAGTTAAAAAGCGATTCTGGACAAGGCAATTATCGGTAACCACCAGTGACTAATTTAGATGAAGCAAAGTGTAAATGTATAAAATACATGAAAAACGCTAGTGAAAAATGTAGCAAAACTAAAGCATTGAAACATTTCGTCTGCGTATCTCAATGCCTGCTGCCAACCAGTCGTTGCTGGAATTGTCTGAATGCTGCAGTTTCTCAACGTTAGAAATCACAAAAGTTGTTCGCAACGTACGACACAACACCTGGAAAATAATCCATTTGATCAAGTAAGTTAGCACAAGCAAGTGAACCAAGTCCGCCTTAGCTAGCTTAGCTAGTGCAGCTCACTTAACATTTGTCGCTAAGGTGTCACCACTGACCGTCTGCTCAGCCGGGACTCTCACGTGTATAAACTTCGTGCATGACCTGGCACATATGCGCATACACACATACGCACACATACGCACATATGCCTTTAAGGTGCGGTGGCCGCCCACCTCACCGGACTTTTCTCGTCACATGGCTCCTATGTACTATTTGGTGAGGTGTGTCTGTTGTACTGTCTTTTGCCCTTATGTCCGTGTGTCCTTCCATCATTTCCGTGGTACTGTCCACGGATAGGTTGATGGATTGTCATGTCCTTAGCACTGTTTAAAAGGTCATGCATCCTTGAATTTTTGTCGCTCTAGGGCCCATCGTTGGTACGTTCTATGCCGTTCAAGGGCAGTAAAAGTGTAAAACATGTAAAACGAGAAGAAGAAAAGGAGCCTCATTTCGGCTGAGGCAGTTTTTCGGCAGCTGCGTTGGTTAGATCAGTTCGAAACGCGTCAACGTAGAACGAGAACTAAACGGGCAGTCGGATGGCGCCTGTTTTATTGTCCGCGGCGGATGCCACGTTTATGCGGCAGCGATATGAAAGGGTTTTTCCCAATGTTTTCAAGGACTGATTGGTGATGCTGACGATCCGGAGACCGCAGCGCCTTGGAAAAGGCACCACGATGTGGCTCAATATACCGCCTCTCATTTGTGCGAATAGTTAGCCTTTGACCACGGTTTAGGAGCCACGACGTTTGGAAGAGGATTTCGCACTCGTTCTCAGAACCCTTAGCGATTCCGCTTCAGTATCGTGAGGAGGCCATACGCTTTTTGAAATGCAAATTACACCGACGTGTACCCGTTCTTTTGTGCCCGATATTAACCCAAACATGATGATGCTTTTCTGTGGCTCGGTCGTAATGCGTTATTCGACGGTGTCTCGCATGTCTTATTCTTTTTCGAAAAAAAAATAGCTTGTCGGTCTCAGTCTCTTGGTAAATTTAATTTACTACACAAAAGTTGTCCGTGTGTGTACGTGTCCGGTCGGGATAGTTATTACGCGCCCAGGCCAAACAAGACTTAGTTGGAGACCAAATTTTCACACGACCTAGGCATGGGCCCAAGGACATGCACTGTCACGTGACGACTCAGTGAGTGCATTATGAGCACGTTTTGCGTCAGGAAAATGTGTAAAACCCCATAACATGGACTGTCGCACATTGCCAGATCTTGAAAAACTCAAGGTAACTCAAATACTTACAACAATAGCTCGAACAACGATGAATTTGGGATCCTCAGTTTCAGGAGATTTACGCCAATAACTCGGATGAAGCCATTTAATCAGAATCAGCCCGTAATCATCCCTATCAAACTAACGTATTGGGGTGTCTCCAGTGACGTCACGCTCCTCGACCAATGGGAGGCCGGCGTGGGTCGGCCGTCAGCTGGCTAGTCGGTTATGCAGGCTATGTTTGTTTACGACGCGCGTTGACATGGCGGGCTTCGGACATCATCTGCTTGCTTTTCGTATCTGATC
Source organism: Capitulum mitella (assembly GCA_030062745.1). NCBI lineage: Eukaryota > Metazoa > Arthropoda > Thecostraca > Pollicipedomorpha > Pollicipedidae > Capitulum > Capitulum mitella. The sequence continues at coordinate 11,424,284 of CP099840.1, forward strand.
AATCCTTTTACGATTACTAAGGCGTGGGATTAAAAATTAAAGGGGGCATTGGGGACTGGGACAGTTGCAGGAGTGGGAGACCTTGACAGACAATCGAGCCTTGGCAGCATGGGTTAGGGAGTAGACCGAAAGTGATTACTAGTTTAAGACTAGGCTAATTTTTCATGCCATTGGCTTTTCTTGCATTATCATGGCTAGTGTCGAAATAACGTAGAAATGTTTTGACTTGCGCTGCCTGCTTGTTGGGTGAACGGGCTGGGGCTGCGGACCCAGAGATCACTGCCTCCAATTATGGCCCAGTAGGGGCGGAAAATAGCGCATCGTTGCGTGCAAGGGTTCCGTGAAATCCTCGTGGTCTGACGGTAGCCGTACGAGGTCGTAGATGCCTGCATTTGAACAGACACTGTCTTACATATTTGCTTATATTCCTTTGACGTTAGGCGTTATCTTAGTTCTTGTATGGGTGTGTACTAGAAACTAGGTAACTTTAGGATTAACTGCAATTATTAACAGAATGCTTGCGTGAAATGCCACATGCCCATGACCTGGAAGACATTTTCTTGCACTGGAGTTCTTAATTGTTGAACTACCTATCCATATGTGCGTTGGTGCTCAGGCACATAAGTGTGTGAAACCTGGCATGATGGCCTGGATACTGTTAAATCCAGAAACATTTCATGCTGCTGTTTATGTCTTCAAACTGTATCTTTTAATATTTTTGCTGATTTGCCTCCACAGGCAAAAAACATGCCAGACTCAGATGAAGACTTAACAAGCAGGCCTGATTACATTTCTGTGCTTGCACACATTGCAAGTTCTGTCAGTATGCTGTGCATGATGTTACTTCAAAAAATGTCTATGTTTTTGACCAAGCTGAATTTTAGCTGGTCAGATTGTGCTGTGACAAATGTCATTATCTCCAACACCTTCTCTACTATAGCATTTTTCACAGTAGCAGTGGAACCTCTGTGGCGGTGAGGGGAGTGACAGACATCATTTTCACTTTTTCCGTGCACTGCCACAGGGTTTATGCCAAATGCTGCTTGGAGTGGGGGAATTTCTTGTCCCTGACTTGCAAGTTTTGTTGGCTTCCTTCAGACATTCCCTTATATCTATCGAAACTAATTAAAATCCGCCTGATCACATGCTGATCAAGACAAGACGGGGTAGACTGGACTGGTTTGGTCCGGCCTGGTCTCTTCTGGTACGTTCTCGTTTGCCTGATCCTGTTACACCCCATCCTGTCCCATCCTAGCTGCCTTTGTCTCCCATCCAGTCTGCTCAATGGTATGGTGTGTGCTGGTCTGGTCCAGTGTGGTCCAGTCTGGCCTGGTTCAGTCTGGTCCATGCCTGTCATGCCATGTATCAGTCCTTTCCAGTACTGTTAAGTGCCGACAGCGGTGCCTCTATGCCCGATGCTGGCGATGTGACTCCTCCCCGTGCAGTGATTCAGACACTGGCCGGTGGCGCCTCAGCTTGCAGCGCTGGCGGCAGCTCCTCCACGTCCGGTGCCGCTGTCGCTACAACGGCGGAAGAGCTGGCTGGCACGAACCATGCGTCAAAATATGATGACTGGACCATGCGTCCAGTCCAGATGACATAATCGTCACGACGTTGGCACACCTGCCAACGAGCGGAACTGCCGACCTAACGTACACCACAAGCTCACAGCGCTGGCTGAGAAGGCCGAATCTAGTGCGGTGGCCCATCTACCCAGAGATGCGCAGCTCATGCTGATCACTAAAGTATGAGAGATGGAGGAAATCACGACCAGGGGCGGATCCAGCGACTCGGCTTGGGGGAGGCAAACAAGAATTCGCTGGGTGTGGTGTGGTCAGCGACCGGGGGGAGGTCGAAGACACCGGCCTTAGGTTCGGAGTATCGAGCGACTTCAAACTCTGGCTTCGCAGTAATAGCCATGTGATTTTTTGGGGGGGAATGCCTGCTTGCCCCCTAATTGCGGTTGGAAGGGGGTATGGCGAAGATCTCCCCCCCCCCCCTCCCCGGGTTCCCTCAGAACCTTCACTTCCAGAAACCCAAAAGTTGTAGCTTCCTCGGAAAGCCTAAATCCAACCGCGGCCACCATCTAAATCTAAGTGTCGCAAGCGTTCTCGGGAAACAGTAGCGCTTCAGAGGACGAGAACTTCGGACGACCGTCGGGCTCAAGCTACTCTGAGCAAGAGACGTCGAGCATGAAGAAGTACTTACGGTCCAAAGAGACCAAACGTACTAGCGCAGTTCTCCCGTCTGCCAGCCTTGTGTCCCATGTGTCAGGATGTGTGTGGTGTAGGTGCCAGCAGTGATAATCTGTTCACCGTAAATAAAACCTGATGTAACTCGCTGTCTACGTCTGTGACATACTCGTTGCATTTGAAGTCCCATGACTTGTAAAGGAAAGCCATGTTGTGTGATATTCAAGATACATGTGGATCAGCAATAAGTGTCGATCAACAATAATCATCATTCAGACCAACTTCCAGGTGATCGTCCACATTCTGCTCCGCTGGCACTCGCAGCTCGAGCCAATACGGCCAAGACGTGTCAGTGGCAATTGCGCCAGCGTCGCATGCTTTTGGAATTTGTGATCGTCGAGTGGCCGACTCGACATTGGCTCAGGTGCTGCCCATGAAAGGTGCCTCGACCGCAGTGAGTACTAGCTCATTGCATTGGCCCTAATGAGCTCGGGGTCCATGTAAATCACTCGGCTGTTTCAAAACCATTGGTATTTCAGATTCTCCACTGTTAATATCGCAACGTGCTTGGGCGCCTTTACCGTCTCTGTTATGGGATTTATCCCGGGCACTAGACGACCGAACATGGCAGGCACCGTGGCGCAGTGCCTTCAGTCAAATGGTTTCAGACGACTCCCACGCCTCAGGGGGTGGTGACTGGTGTCCAGATCGCGGCTTTCAAGTCGCTCATGTCAATACAGAATATTCAAAAACATAAGCAAATGTCTTTTTCTAAATGATGGGAATTGCAATCCAGACCCTGCAGTCCTGTAATCCAATGCTACCCGTGTCTACTAATAGGATGCTCATGTTATGCAGCTTATACTTCAGTCAGTTTTCAACCAAGCTACACTTTGTCACAATTTGAATGAAATTCAAACGCTCATTCAGAACTGTGGCAGTTTTAGTAAACGTGGCAGTATTATAAATAGTTTCTATTTAATCACACCATGCAACAAATGCAATGTTTACAGCAAAAAACTCTTGGGCCTCCGGCCTGAAAAAAACATGCTCTAAATTTTAGTCTTAAACCGACGATATCCTTGAACCTTCATCATAAAAGGAATATAACAATCTAAAAATTCAATACAGTTGTAGTTTTAGGCAACGTGCAGCACTTCAGATCGGGGTAGTCATCTTATCACGCCAAGTAAGGAAAGTGATTTCGGGGTCTGCAGCCCCAGCCGGGTGAACGGTGGGATGTCACCTGTGACGTTATGCCAGACGCTTTTTTGGCCAAATAGTTTCACCTGGGTTTTCAGGGCCATGAATCGGAACAATATCAGGGGTAGGACTCAGATGCATTCAGTATTGTAACAGGCCATAGGGAAACCAATTGCTGCCAAATGTTGCCAATCTGACGTCAGCGGTCGACAGGCCTCGATCGCCATCGGAACGCCGACTCACGTGGGCAGAAAGACATTGTATCGTTGCGGGTTGCGTCCGTCGCGTAAGTCGCTGGCGGCGTGTGTTGTATATAATATATGGTGTGTTGTTTGGCGTGGAATATTTGGCATTAATGTCGAGGAGAGGAGCAAATGTTTAGAATACAAGTGCAGCTTATCACACCCAATAACCGAACCTGGAAACTGTAAGCAGGCGCAGGAGGAGTGGGGAATGTTCTCGTGTGATATGCGCGGGCCGTGACCGTTATACGTGTTTGAGTACGACTGTTCCAGTAGAAAGTAATGATGCTACTCTCGCCGTGGTAGCGGCGACGGCCGTTTTCCAAAAAAAGTTAGTTTGATTAAGGTTTAGCTCTATAAATGCGCGTCAGACCAGGTACTGCTGGTGGCCTGCGTAGGAGTTGTGCTACAGATTCCGTGTTCTGCAAGATGCTTGTTTAGGACTGGTATATTTCGCGGCCCGGCTTGGCCCGCAGGGTGGTCTTGATTATCGATCAGTGGGCATACTGTACGTGTACGTGGACGCACATAATCCGTTTTTATTGCACAGGCGGGAAGTGGTGAGATCATTGCAACACACTGTCTTGACGCAAGCACTATGAAGTCTCCACAAAAGCTTTGCCGACGCCTGGAAGCGTGGAGTTTTCCAGTTAATAGCGGTACGATTAGTGTATAATCCATACTCCAGTCCCCAATCCGGGTTTGTCCTTTGTCGCAATCCTTAACCCGTCCCCAACTGGGGGGGGCAGTTGACTGCCCCCCTGAGTTTTTTTCTGGGATTGCAAGAGAACCAACAAACACAAAGTCACGAAATTTTCTGTACCTTTTGTTTTATCAATTTTACATCTCGTGTCAAAATTTTGACCTCAGGTCAGGTCAGGTGCCTGACCTAAGTCAGGTTAAACAGACCCATGTCAAAAAAAGTTTAGCGCCCTCTAACTTTTTCGCAAAACAAGATATCTCAATAATACTTTCAGGGATTAGTGATCGTGATAGATGCAGTAAATCTGCCATCTCAGATTTTTCGGAATTTTCCGGGTCACTGACCTAAGGTCAAGCCCATTTTTAAGACATATCGCCGTTTTTTCAGAAATTGACGGAATATTCCATAATATTTTCTAGTGTGAAGTGAAGCAGACATCTAGTTACCGTCATTCGGCAAAGTATCAGTGACTTCCAGCCATTGACCTGAGGTCAGGTCACGAATAACTGTAGTGAGCCAAAATGTACCACCGTCAAAATCGACGATGAATTACTGAGAATGGGTAGAAAATGGCAGAACTAGCTTGCACAGACGTAATTAATACCAGGAACCTCAAAAAGTTTGAAAAAGCGTATTTTGGAAATAAACAGGCTCTCGCGAATAAAGATCCGCCAACTTTGTAGATTGGTAACTAATGAATTTTTCCAAAATTTAAGCATGAGAAACCATCACAAGAACCACAAAGATCAATAAAATTGACATAGATCGTCTTTTTTCGCGAAAATAAAGAAGCCCCAAAATTAGCTCCCGTCAATTTGTTAACGCATACGGCAGCGGCGCACCGTGACAGCTGGCGGGAGAATTACCGTGTCTTTAACCCTATTCCCGGAGGGCTAGACGGTATGGCCGATTCCCGGCAGGGGGGGCGGATTCGGCCCCCCCCCTGAGATCTCGAGAACTACTTATCCGATTTCATTGCAACAAACGGCAATCGATTTGCCGTGACGTGAACTACATTTTTATAAAAAGAAATTTTCAAAATTTTGAAATTTGTGGATACAGGGGGGCAAAAATGGCAAAATGGGGGGTACTTTTTGACTTCTTATAACTCCGTTGTTTATGGACCGATTTCGATGAAACTGGCATGAATCGAGAGATTATGAATAGGGCTTTTACCATGGGTATGCAAATTTGAAATTTTGAGAAAATTCATGGGCGTTCACAGGGTTTCAAAAATAGGGGGATTGGTTTTCTAATAACGGAATGAACAAAAGAGGCCAAAACACTTTTTTGGCTTCTGCTAGTCATGTTATGCGAAAGAAGTACAAATCGCATTACAATATTTGTATAATGTTAGCATAGGCGGTGCCAGGGACATAAAAAAAGGGGGACTGTCATGGTCACACGTTCTTCAGATCAACTTGTGACCTTTGACCTTAAATGACCTCCAGTGACCTTGGGGTCACCTGGAATGATGTCGTGTGCATTCAGTATTATCTGTAAACGTTTTTAATCGATTGAATTCACTCTATTCCAAAAAATTCATTTTTTGGCTTTTGCGATATAGGGTACGCGCACTGACATTTTAGGTCATAGCTCCGTGACCCGACCTGATATCAAGCTGAAACTTGATACACAAGTAGAGAACACCTTTCTACGTCATATATATTCCGGGTTTGGCATTTGAAAAAACGGCGCCGAAATTATTGCGAAAAAACAAATTTTGACTTGACCTTGACCTGACCTTGTAAAGTGACCTCAGATAAACAAAATTACATATGCACATTGCCCAACTATTTAGCTATACATCCATATAAAGTTTTAAGTTCTATCTAAAAAACTCTGTTTTTGGCAGACATTTTCCTTTTACCCTCAACATGGCCAAAAATGACCTGAGGTGCCTCCCAAAAACGTTGCCTGGCTCCGCCCCTGAGCAAAATAGAATTTCGAAATTTTGTCACGGCGCGTAAAAGGAATGGATAGGAAAAGTCACCAAGTTTCGTGAAGCTGCGTTAAAAAGCCTGGAATTGGCAAGCAAAAAACCCGAGGGGGGCGGATTCCGCCCCCCCCCCTGCCGGGAATAGGGTTAACCCGACGTTTCGGCGTATATATTGAACGAATCTGGGGAAATTAGACGTGTATAGGCATCCGCGGACCTTTACTTGTGCGCTGGTGCCTTTACCTATGCGTTATTAGTCACAGCCCTTGAGATTCAGGCCATTTCTCGGTCTCATGCAGTCGGCTATGACAAAACATATATAGGGCGTAAGTTGGCTTACATATTATTTAAAACTAAAAATGAGACCAGTTTCGAGCTCTACTCGTCACAGGCTTTCCAACGGTATGCTTATTTTTATCGTGCGACCAACCGTTCGCGAGTTAGAGGGGGGCAGTCAACTGCCCCCCCAGGCGCCGATGTTCGAGACGGACCGACGGTCGTGCGCGGGTTAACCTTCGGCCAGCTGGCCGCCGCTTTGACTGTTAATGCCGGGTTGCCGCGTGGAAACATGGGCACGTGGGGCGGGGTAACCACCGATGTGAGCGTGCCGCCGCCGTGGACGAAATCACCCACCAGTCCGGGGAAGCGCCGGCGGTGCGTTACGTTTGAAACGTTTTCAGTAAAACCTGTACGACCATTCTTAATAGTAAATGGTAAATGTAATTCTTTTTATGAGTGATCGCTGCTTTTCAAGAGGTAACCAATTTGATACGTAACACGTACATAATTGCAAATTTCTAGTCAATTCGTCAGTTATCGCGGCTTTGAGAATCCTGGACAGCGCTGAGTCCGACCGGACCAATCCGGGCGGAGGCGACCGGTGACGTCATCGGCGACGTTGTGTAGACTTAAACAAATGGCGTGTTGGCTTTACCTCCTACATACGGCCTTGGTAGAACTTACGATGAAACGAAGTCTTACTGACGTATAAATGTAAATTAGAGATGCAAACTGCCATCCCGCCCATCCACACATTTAACTGGGACTGACCAGCGAGCTCTTTCGTGCCCTTTATGTATATTGAATGCAAGCAGTTTTTACAGGCAAACCCTTTTTTGCCCAAAGCACCTAAATTGCAAGTATGTTTGCGGCGTCCAGACCAAAATGGTGAAATGCCAGGATTTGATGGAATGGATCATAGCTGAACCAGGGAAGGATGGGTTGCGCATTGGATTGTTTAGAGTGTTGAATCTGGCATGGAAATTCTACTTGAATTCTAATAACGAGAAATGGTGCCACCGGCGCCAGGGCAACGGCCTCTACGCGCAAGTAAGTAAGTGGGAACCGCTTGTCTAATATACTAAACAAAAGCTGGCCGTAAGTGTGTCCGGTCGGGACAATTACGTTCCCAGGCCAAACTAGAGCGAGTTGGAGGCTGAAGTTTTCACCCGGACCTCGTCATGTGCCTGAGGACTTGCAACGTCACGTGACGGCTCGTTACGGCGCATCATGAGCACGTCGCACGTGAGACAAATTCGCAAATTTCCGATACCTTCGATTGTCGCTCCAGTCGCTGTACTCAAACGGCGAAATAAAATGCAGCGTTGCACGTGAATTGCCGGCTGGCGGTCGGCTGAATTCAAAAGCCATTCAACCCACGACTAATTAAAAACCCGATTTTTTCCGAAAGGAGATGCTGCAGGCATTACTTCGTGAAAGCAGAGCTAATGCTGTTTTTGTACTCCAGTTATTACATTTGTTCTTCCTTTCGTGGCACACACAAGCAATGCGAACAGACAGAGGCGGGGAGTCCGTGGTAGGAGCGGAAGAATATGAGACCAGTGTCACCGGTAACGTGCAGCATTTCAGCTTGTACAATGCCAGTGCGCAGAGGAGCAAACGCGCAAGCGCTAGTTTACAGGTCAAGATTAAAAGTGAAAATCTGGTTCCATGGTAATCATTTCGGCGCTCTCTTTCCAAACGTCACAGCCGGGATGCATATGACGTAGAAGGATGCCCTCTACTTTTGTTTCAAGTTTCAGATTCATGTCAGGCCGGGTCACGGAGCTACGACCAAAAATGCCAATGCGAGAATCCTGTATCACGACAGCAGTAAAATGTCACTTTAGAAATAAATCCAAATGACTGAAAACGTTTTCAAGCAATATAAAATGCATTCAAAATCATTCCACTAGATTCTAGGTGATCTAGGTGATAGTGAGTCTAGGGTAAATGGAGGTCATTTAAGGCCAAAGGTCGTATGGTGATGACTTAATAAACATATGACCATGACAATTCCCTTTTCTCATCACCCTGGCACCGCCTTTGCTAACATTATACGAGCAATATAACGCAATTTTTACTCTTTCTGCATAGCATGATTAGTAAAAACCCCAAAAAACGCCTTGAATTCTTTTTGTTAATCCAGTTTTTGAAAAAAACTAATAGTCCCATTTTTAAAACCGTATGAATTGCTATGAGTTTTTCCAAAATCTCAAATGTATGGACCAATTGTAAAAGTTGCATCCATAAGCTCTCGATTCATGCCAATTTCATCAACTAATTAATCCATAAACAGAGGAGTTATAACAAGTCCAAACATGTCCACCAATTTTGATTTTCTGTCCCCTTCGTATCCACCCCTTTCAAGATTTTCAAAATGTCTTTTTAGAAGTATGCAGTTGGCGTTTTGGCAAATCGACTGCCGGTTTGTTGCGATGAAATCGAATGTGTAGTTCTCTAGATTTCGGAGGGCCGAATCCGTCCCCCTTCCGCCGGGAATCGGCTATACCGTCTAGTCCTCCGGGAATAAGGTTAAGCTCTCCACAGTATTGGTCATCGTATGTGTCTAGAATGAGAACTGAGGCTGAAAGTTGTGTTATCGACCACCCAGTCTTTTAAACGTTCTAAATGAGAAGAGTTTTTCGTCGTATTCTTACTTGTTTGTGCGTAAATGGTTTAAGCCGTTTGACTTGCGTTACCTGTCCCGCATTTTATCTATTGTCTGACAGATTGGATGGAAGATCCTCGTCAGTGGTGAGTCATGCAACGATATATTAAAAACAATGCAGCGTAAAATATGCATGTCCTAACTTATTTCAGCACATCAGCTAAGTAGCAGGAACACTCATTAAGTGAACATTTCGTGAAGGAATGGAGTTAGCTGAGCTGTGAACAAACTAGAAATGAAACAAAATGGTAAGTGCTTTTTAAGTTCAATAGTCTGCATTATAACAAGGTGGGAATGCATCTGGAACAGCTGCCACCCTACCCCCCCCCCCCCCCCCCTCCAGGACGCAATTCTGTGAACTATGGCGTGAAATGGAAAAAAGATATTTAACCCTTGCCGGACAAGGAGGATGGATGCCACCCTTTCCTCCCAGCAGTGTTTCCGGAACTAGGGCAAAACGACGTTCGACAGCGCCGTAAAATTTGGCATAGCTGGCGATGCATTTATTGCGCATATTTTGAAAAAGATTGACTGTTGAGGAGAAGCGCAAAAGGTGTTCCTGTATGGAGCACGTCATTTATATCACAAAAATACGTAAGGATGAGAGAGATTAAAAAAGAAACGTCGTAAACCAGCTCCCGACTGAGGGGTGGTTTCATCAAGACCGACCCCAAGATTTTTCCGAAATTGCGAGAAAATGGACGAACGCAGCGCCACGAAACTTTGTGTAGCTTTTGCTTGATCATTTTTACACCATATACGCAATTATTGACCTCAGGTCAAGTAAGGTGTGCAACCTAGGTCAGGCCAAGTGGCCCTATGTCCACAAAAGTTTAGCGCCCTGTAACTTTTTCGCAAAACGAGATATCACAATAACACTTTCAAGGGTCAGAGATTTTGATAAATGCAACAACTCTATTATCTTGGATTTTTCGGAAACGTCCGGGTCATTGACCTTAGGCCAAGCCCGTTTTTAACACATGTCGTTTTTTCGAAAATTGTCGGATTTTTTACAACAATTTGAGTGTGGGAAGATCCAGACATCCAGTTCTCGTCAATGGGCAAAGTTCCAATGACCTCCGACCACTGACCTGAGGACAGGTCACAAATACCTGCTACGATTCCAAATGCACTGACATTAAAATCGACGATGAATGACTCAGATCGGTTAGAAAATGGCAGAACTGGCTCGCACAGCTGTAAATGATACCTAGTTCAAAAAAGTTCAAAAAGTTGTAAGAGTTGGAAATAAACATGCTCTCCGAATAAAGGTACACCAGTCGTGTAGCTTTAAAAGTCAGCAGTTATCAATATTGATAACTGCTGACTTTTTTCAACATTTAAGCACGAGAAACCCTCGCAAAAGCATTAGGGTCAAGAAACATCACTTTGAGTGGCATATTTCGCGAAAACAAAAGGACGCTTAAATTAGTTCCCGCTAATTTCATATTGCGTTTACGTATGGCGACCGCCGTGCAGCGGTGCGAAAAGCGCGGTGTCTTAAACTCAATGTTTCCGTATATATATTAAACAAATCGGGGAAATTAAGCGTGGATCGACATTTACGGACTTCTGCCTGTCCGCTGGTACCTTTATCTATGCCTTATTAGTCACAGCCCTTGAGGTCCTGGTCGTTTCTCGGTCTCATGCAGGCGACTATGAGAAAATATGTAGAGGGCGTAAAAGGCTTACATATTATCTAAAACTAGCGAGCTTTGCAACGGTATGCTTATTTTTTTATCGTGCGACTCACGAACGATTGTTTGTGAGTGAAAGGGGGACGGTCTGTTCCCCAGTCAGGCGCTGACCGACATTCGGGCACGGGTTAAAATTAGCATTATGCAGCAGTATTAGATTAGCAGTATTAACTTTAAGCGGTAATGATAAGATAAATTCAAACGTAATAAAAAGATGCGTTAAATATCCGGCCTCGTATTAATATAAAAAAAATAACGCTAGCATGAAGGAAAGTTGAGTGACAGTCACCTCAGGTCATCTCAGGGCACCGAGCTATGGCATCATTACGGAAGGCCTGCAGAGCAATTTTTTCGTCTAATGTCGGTTTTTTACTGCCTTTAGGCAATAGGTATGCGTAAACGGTAGATGACGGGCATGGAATCCGTTCAGAAGGGCAGTCCACATGTGGACAGCTCGTTTCAGATATGTCAATGACCTTTCCAAGGTCAAACGGGGTTTATGACCTAAGACGACGCTTGTTGGGCATAGAACGCTTCTTTAATAACTATTTAATAATCTGACACTGGATAAGATAATGGAGACAACTTTAGACCTATTTCACCTCAAACGTGTCGTGTTTAACTCCAGAAAATCGATTTTTAGTTTTCAAGGATAAAGTTTGACCTGACCTAGGAGGTTAATGGTTATCCTTACGGGGTCGAACCGAGTACCGTCGGATTTCTTGGGCACACAGCTATCGAAATGCTGTTTATCACGAGGCGCTCGCTCAGTTAGTGGCCAAATGACGAGAATGTGCCTACCACTTCTCTCCTCGTCTTTGGTGCGAGTGAAAATCGCTTCCGTCTGGCAAGGGTGAAAAGTGGCACCTTCCGGAAATGTTTCATCTTTACTGCAATGGGGAGATAATAAACATCCGCAATTACGGGAAAACGTAAGACACACAGGTTCTTTATGACAAGACGAGAAAGAGTTGAACAGCAATAATCATTACGTAAGGTTGCAGTCATTACAGATTCTTCAACGTTCCTGGGATGAGGATGCCTTTATTCATGTTGTCCACCATACGCTCATTTGATTTACATATCATCTGCAGTTTCATTTTATAAATGGGCCTCACTGCTCTCTCTCTCTCTCTCTCTCTCTCTCTCTCTCTCTCTCACGCAACTACGTACGCACTCACGCACGCACGCATGCACGCACGCGCACACACACACACGCACATACACACACCTCTCCAAAAACACAGAAATACGAGTCGCACAAATTTATGCCAAAACTGTGATCGAAATACATGCATTTTCATGCATGCCTTAGCTCATTCTTGACATGTGTAGGGGAAGGTGGGATAAAGTGGACCACTTAAGGAATGACGTCTTATTGTAGCATAAGCTGATCGGTTCCCCTAGTTCAGCGGTGGTAATCTCGTACATGTAACATTTCTCTCTCTTTTCTATATACGTGCTGCCCATCTGACCATGAAAATGAGTGTGACATTTCCAGGTTTTGGCCAGCATGTTACGACCCTCGTTTCCGAAAATCGTGGGTTAAAGTGAACTTGCGCCGGCCCACTTTAACCCATAAAGACAAAGATCTTAATCTAAAGATCTTTACCCCATAAAGATAAAGATACCTTTAATTCCTTATCGTTTTTTCTACTTGGAATTAGAAAACACCTTAGCAATAAATTAAACGTTTATTCTGGGATTGTATAAAAGGTGTTCTACCGCTGTGACATGGTTGCGACTTAGACGACACACAATCTAGTTGGTTTAAAAAATAAGCTCGTTTACATCGTGAGTTTTACTGAGGTGCTGGCTCACATCAAAAGCACTGGTCTGACTTGAATAAGGCACGTGAGAGCAGCGTCTCCCTACACACACAGATCGCACGTAAAGTCACTGTCGTCCTCCCCAACCCCAGCGCACATCTTGTGCGCCCACTTCTTGCACTTGCAACAGCAAACCCAACTTTCTTTAGCTGCAGGGCGACTGAAGATGTCTGTCCAACACAGACATGATGCGTCATCGTCACTCAGCTCCACCTGCAGCGTCTTGCGAGCGTGCTTCTTGCTCTTCTTTCTACTTCTTACTCCTCTTTCTACCGTTACCTCTTTCTACTTTCCACTTTTATTCCTCTTTCTACTTTTTCTTTCGTAACGTCTGACGTTGGCGGCCTGCACCGGAATGATGCCACGAGGTAAAACTACAAATACTTCGCTGCTCGGGCCGGGCCCGGCGCTGCCAACCCGGTCTGATTCGCTTCCAGATTGAAGTGATGGCGTCCTTGTGGCACACTCCCCCCCCCCGGCTGGTCACAGTCAGCAGACTCAGGCGGTGATGGGGCTGAGATGGAGGCAGCTGCTGACTCCGAATCTCCACGGACTGCTTTCCTCTCCCTCTGCTCTCCTCCAGTACTGTCCTCCGGTTCTGCTCGGGCGCTCTCCGTCAGCCCTCCGTGGATGCTTTCCTCTGGCTGCCCGGTGACCTGGGCCGCCTCAAAGTCTTGTGACCTGGGTCGCCAAAGGTACGGTGATCACATGGGTAAATGCCAGTTCTTCGGAAAGCACTGACTGCCGATACTGGAATCGAGGCCCGAAGATAGTCCTCACCATACAGTTTGGCCACTTGATACGCAGTCGCAACCCGCCCGAGGTTGTTTCTGAGCCACTTCTCAGCTGCCTGTCCGTGGAACGTGTTCAGTGAGCACATGAACCCAACATCCAGAGGCTGCAGCCTATGAGTGCAGTGATGCGGCAGCACGAAAATGGTGACGTGGTTTTCTCTTGCCATGTCAACAACATCCAGGTTTTTCGTGTGGGACATGTGCCCATCCAGAATCAGAAGTGCTGGATCGTCTGTGGTAGGCTTGGCGTGGTAGAGAAAATGTCTGAGCCATTTCGTAAAGATGTCCAGCTGCACTCAGCCTTAAAAATGGCATGGACTCTCAGTCTCGGGCGGCGTGCCATTCAGATATTTAGCCTTCGTCCGAACCCGTGGGAAAATTAGGAACGGAGGCATGAAGTTGCCGCCGGCGGCAATGCGGATGGTGGAGGCTGTCGTCAGCACTCCACGTTCAGCTGAAGTCAGGCTGCCCACTTTCGACCTACCTCCCCTTCAGAGCAAACACTTTTGATAACTTTGTTTGGACAGTGGACACCCCAGTCTCATTACAGTTGATGATTCGGTGGGCCGGGAAGTGCTGGGTGCTCATCACGGCCTCTAAAAGACCAAAAAACTGGCCAGCAATCACACGATTAAATGCCCTGGTACGTGTCACACGATTAAATGCCTTGGTACGTGCGGCTGATGTGGCCTCAGGTAAACGAGGAGCCAAATTTCGGTGTCTTCTCTGAAACCCGATTAACCAAACCTTTCCTACGAGTCCGCTGGGTCTATTGAAGTTGTGAGGGATCTTATTTTAGTCTGTTTTCTGCAATGCTAAAAACCGGACATCGTTGGCAGTAAGTTTATACAGTTTTCTTTCCATGAAAAGGATGTGCTCCACAATCTCCTTTTCCTGAGTTTCACTGAATACATGCCTGCGTCTTCCTAACATTTTCTTGGACTCTTTTTGCGCCTCTATTTCGTTTCTTTTTTTTAATTTTTGCTTGAGGGTTGTCTTGGGGACCCCGGAACGCTGTCACACTGTTAGATACCCTATCCTTTTCTCCCTTACTGCGTCGAGCACATATTGTCACTTCATATTGTCGGGGTCCCACTTTCCATGCTTCGATTTCGGCTTGCATAATTGCGTGGAATTTGTGGAAACACATTAGAAACATTATGCACTGTTGTCATCACAGAATGGAAATGGGGCATTCGGTGGGCAGGGAAGGGAAGAGGGATTTTGCGTCAAGTATTCTCATGCAATATGGACAGGCCATATTAAGTGATAGGAAAAATGGGGATGCGGACATTCCATTTCGTCCTGGTCGTTATGCCCATGCTTCAGTAGCGGAAATGGTCATCCGTTAATTATGTTAAGCAAGGAGGTTGGTTATGGCCTAGCGTTATGTGTCCACAATGTTCGAAGACAAATACACCTGTAAGAAGGGAGGTATTAGTATTATTATTTTTCCAGTCACCGTAACAATTTAAACGTAATGAATGAGCGAGCCCAAAGTTTGCATTGCTTTCTTAAAACCAGTGCTGTGAACTCGACAAAGTGAAGGCATAATACCCATTGACGGGGGTGATCGATACACAGAGGAGAAACAATGAAGAGGTAGAAAACCATTTGAAACAGGGCGACACCAGCGGAAAACAAAGAGCTACAGCCTCCCTTGGCGATCTGTCCAAACTCCTGGCAAGCTCAGGACCAGAAGGGGATTGGAACTGGAACTGGAACGACGCATCCCTTAGAAGCATCCCTTACTGAAACGAAACAGCCCATCCCTTAGAAGTGGCTCCAGCAATCCTGAATCAGAACCCTGGAGAGGTAAAAGCTTCCTGGCGATAAATTTGGGCTGATTTTTCCTGAAAATTTTTTCCTCTGATTTGAAGGAAAGAGGTCCCCATCTTTCCCCTTAAAACACCTGAAGGCACGGTAACGATTTCGCACAAACAAATGGAGCAAAATGCACCCGTAAAGGGACAAAGTGGACCACAGGTGGCCCACTTTGCCTCCAACGACTGCCATCTCGAAAGACGAGTTGTGCGCAATATTTTTAGGAAAGCCCATAATTGAATAATACCCAAAGACCCGCATACAAACCAGTTAAGAATAAACAACAACCAAGCTGTTGTAACTAATACCAGCAGGGTGTTATTGGCGAATTTTAGCATGTCTTACCTTGGATCCGCTGACAAAAAAAGGAGATATTTTGTCGTCGCGCACAAACGCCGCGCGGTCTCACTATCAAATTTCGTGGGCGACTGCTGCAAACATGGCGGATGTTAGTTGCGCCGTTTTGCAGGAGGTAGCAGCACCTACCGCTGCTGAAGGGCCGTTGGTCCACTTTACTTCGATGGGCCGCTTTACCCCGCCTTCCCCTCGATAAGTAATTTTAGATGATTTTACACTTAAAGATCATAATACGACAGTAAGGGTAATATCATTTTCCTGGGCTAATAGAGTGACCTGTTGATTTTAGACGAATAAGGAAGTATTCCGACTCTTTGACTCGCAGCGTCATCTGCATTACGTTTTGCACTATTTTTCCACTGTTTCCTTCTGAGCGAGCTAAGCAAGGTGCAACAACTTCTTCCTCTCATGGTGTGTTTTCCAAATAGAAACAGAAGCACACGGCGAAAAAGTTAGAGAGATTCGTCTGCAGATTTCGTGCACTGTTTTCACGAAAACTGTTCTGTGGTGAAAACGATCATCAGAAATCTTGTCATCGCAGCAGGCAAAAACGTTTATGTAGTCTCCCCTTGACCTTATTTTGTGCTGAGGGGGGCACATTCTTCCCTCCCCCTCCGGTTTTTGCTCGCCATTCCTGGGCTTTTGGGGGCTACTTCACGAAACATGGTGGCTTTTCCTAAGCATTTTTTCACATGTTTTGACAAAATTTCAAAAATCTGTCTCCTTTATAGGTGATTCCAGAGGACACGTTTTTAGGTGGCATGCTTGAGGAACATCGCGCCTTCTGGAGACCGCGCATTTTGACGTCGTCATGTTACATGTCCTGTGTGATGTCACGGACAATGGAAATGGTCGAAATATTTGCAACCTGCACACTTTGCAACATTTTTAGAAAAATGCGGGCCATTGGCAGCCTCAGGAGCATGTAAAAGTGGGTTGCTTATATTTTCTTATTCATTAGAATTCATGATTCATTGTGGAAATGGAACAGAGCTAACGTGCGATATAGACATCGTGCATATTTCGTGCAATAACATATTCAATAGACTATCAGATATCCGTATTTGTGTGATTGGTTTTTGTTTGTGTGATTGTGTGATTGATTTTGTTAGCCCTACATATATTGAGATCAAATGCCGTATATTTCAAGGAAAAGAAAAATCCGAGACGACTCCAGGGTCATGAAAAGGGGCATTTTATTTCTTTTCATTCTAGAGAGTTTATGACTAGATTTACGGAATAAAACACGCTTATCACCATGTAGCTATTGACACCTCTTTTTCTTATATCTCGGTCTGGCCATGGGTTATTGCAATGTGGGCATAATATGACATGTGACACATATGGAAATGATTTCAGGACACACATAGATTCACCAGATCCAGAATATATGGCAAAAAACTTGACGACATTAAAGGAAAAAGTATCCATGTTATGTGCCCTGGTTAACCCTATGCTTCTGTTATTTCAAAATGTAACTCGCTAATTATTTCAAAATACGAACTTTCATCACAATAGAAAAAAGGTATTCATAACATGTTTGAACATGACAGCCAGTTACCAATAGTTTACATCTAGAGTAACCCACGTTTTCTGATAACTGGATCCGCATGTGGGCATTTGTCATATATGTATAACATGGCATGTGACACACATGGAAATGTTTTCCGAACGTAAATAAGCTCGTCGGACTCAAAATTTGTCTCAGAATGAATTAACTTTTCCTAAAATCATGTGCCGCTTTTTATGTGCCATGGATACGCCTACAAATGTTCGAAATGGACCTCTTCCGAACATATAAGATAGAACTATAAATTTGCGGTAGAAAGATATGAAGTAGAAAGAAATCGGTCGTAAAATGTTGTCAGAACGCTCTTATAATTACTTATAATATATACGTCTGTTTATACCTTTAGCTGGACTCCCTATCCCCTTGGTCAAAGTTTTCGGAATTTCTTTTTTTTTAAGAAATGCATATCCCTTTACAGGCTATCGAACACCATTTTTCTACTAGGAAATCGGACCGACAGTTTTTAAGATCGCAAAGGGGTTGTGGGCAGAATCTGCCTCCCCTCCCCCAACACAGAGTCTTACATAGCGGGCAGAAGCACGGAATAGGGTTAAAAGTGGCCCGTGCAGGAAACATATAGACTAGAAGAGACGGACAAACACATTCACAGTCGTGCTATCGCGGTAGAAGTTTTTTTTTTCAAATGAGGGCCCAGGCATGTTACCAAACACTTAAGATATCTGCCTCATGCGCGTTACTGAACTGGTGAGTTACTTGTCTGATTGCTTGCCGTGATTTTTTATGGGCAGTCAGATGTTGAATAGCTACTATATACTATAAATGTGGCTTTTTCTTAGTCGTATTTCCAGAAATTCCACCATGGAGCAATCATTTTCCCAAAATACGCCCCCCCCCCTTACGCACACAAAATAAGTTCAAGCCACGAACCAGCTTCTTGCAAATCAGATTTTCACAAAATAACGTTCGATCATTGTCTGGACTTACCCGTATTAACATTGATCAGTTCAGAAAAGTGAATAGTCAGATCATCGTAATCGTACAGTCAAGAACTTAGTACAGTTAAATTAAACAGAAGCTCATGAAATGCATTTTTCAGATGGGATAGAATGGTGATCGACTGCGCGCCAATTCAGCTGTCGCCTTGAGCGGTACAATGTTAACTGGCAGCCGTCTGATCGCCCGGCGGCGAGCTTCCAGCCAGACACTCGAGGACCGGGGCCTTCCACAGGAACACCAGAGCCCACATGAGGACGCCGGCCACCGTTGCGTGGGAGCCACACGGAAGTTGGCGGCATGGCCCGTGCAGGAGAAACCTAAGGCGCGTTGTACAAATTTCCTGCGGCGCTGTAAGCTAACCGCATTACGGGTCACCGGCACATGTAAGCGGCCGTTCCACGGCGGCACGTGAGCGAGCGGCGTTTGTCGCACGGCGTCCTGGCGGCTCTTTGGGCTTAGCGGCGGTCCCTGTGCGGATAAACTGTGGCCGTTGGCCAGCTCCCCGTAAAGGTCACACCACACGCTTCAAGTATCGTTCAGTCGAGTCCAGCAGTCGCAAATAGTCGGGAAAACCTGCCCTCGTAAGCAATGGACTTTAGTGCGGAGCGTGCTGAGTACACCGAGCAAAATGCGGCGTGGTATTTCGTATACTGACGCAGAGGATTTGCCGGGGACAGGAAAAACGTTACTATGTTTGTAATTCCAGCTAGAAAGACTGAAAATGCAGACAAATATTGGTTTCTAAATTTTGTTTTTCGGCCGGATTTTGTTATCTAAATAATGATTGATAAAGTTGGTAAAACAATTTATACGGGCTGGAAAAAATTGCTTGAAATTATCAGTGATTAACATCTGAATATGCTTAAAAACAAGAAAACTTATGAACGACTGACACGGGTCGAGAGAAAAATTGCGTTGCATCGCCTGTGATGGTATTACAGTACGTGAATTTATGCTACAAATATAAATATGCTATAACACTACATTCATTGGGGTCATTTTGGCTTGGAAAGACACTGATAATACCAAGAAAAACTATGCGTTAGGTGTGTTCCAGCTGACGGAGAAGATCTACATCTGGAGACAAAAGAAGTTAGTTTTCAAGTGTCCTCTCTTCGTGTGCCTGCAGAAGGATTAGTCTGGGTGCGCCGGCTATTCCACGTAAGCTCTTCTGGCATCGCACAGACCTGTATCGCGGGCTTACAGAGCCGAGTGCAGCACCCTCCCCTTCAGTAACTTTGTCTCCTTTCTGCCGCGATATCAGTGCAACCAGGACACGGCTAGGACGTCGACGACATCATCTGTTGAGCAAAGCCGTCTGGGGCATCATCTCCGACTGGGCAACGTCACCGACACCGTATGAGGTGACGTCGCCGAGACTGTGAGTGTGCTGACAGCAGGGCGACGGCAATAACCTGGACTGAATGACGCCACCGGCACTGGACGGGTGACGTCAACAGACTGGACTGAGTGACGTCGACTAGGCTGGTCGGAATGGCATCACTCAGCACCGAGCGACGTCAACAAGACTGGTCAGAAGGCCATGTGACGCCACAGACTGAACGGCGTGACGTCACGGCGGCTGGAGCCCGTGGCGCCGGCTGAGGCCGGCCGGTAGGCGGCGGCATTCCGCCCGGGGTGAGGGGGTGACCGCGGCGTTATTGCGCGGGCCTCAGGCGTCACCCGTCGCCTGAGGCGGTCCGCCGCCGCCGCCGCCGCCGCCGCCGCCGCCGCCGCCGCCGGCCGGCCCCGCGACCTTTCGGGATCGCCCGCCACCCGGCGAATCAGACCGCCCGAGGTGCTAACTTATCAGATTGGTGTCGGCGGCGCTAGGAAGGGATTGACGGCGCTCTTCTCCGGCTACACTTATCACCAGCTTAAACGCCCGCAGCCGGAGAATGGGCCCTCGTCTGAAGTTGCAGGGTAGTTCCCCAGAACCTAGCATCTCGGTCTCGGATTTAACAATTTAAAGGAATTACACTGACCTGGATCAATAACTCTTCAGTCTGATGTAAAAGAAGGGACTTGTGCAAACGCCACCACTCAGTGCTCACGTACATTCACGTCCACACATAAAGCCATAACTGGTGTGCATCTGAAGATTAAGCAAACAGCGACGTTGTAGTGATCTGACGGTTTCGACCTGACCTCGAGCGGACGGGCCGAGCTGGTAATCTGAGCTATTCGGCAGAATGGTGACGAATGGGGTGGCCGAGCAGCTGGCGCTACCGTCCTCCTTAACGCTGATGCAATTAGCCAGCACTCGTCGCCGAATATATGGCTGGCAGAGCGGGATAACGAGAGGGAGAGAGATGGAAAGAAACAAGGAGGAGGAGGAGGAGGACGAGAGAGCAAAATAAGAAGAAATATGTCCAAAGCTGGACAAGTGGGAGATAGAGAGGGAGACAGTGAGGGGGAAAAGAAAGAGGCAGAGATAGGGAGAAAGATGGAGGAAGAAAGCAAGAGAGAAAGACGGAGAGGAGGGGGCGAGGGAAAACGACAGAAGGGGAGAAATAGAAACAGGGGCACACACAGTCGGAAAGAGAAGCAAAGAGACAGAGTAAGAATGGAATAGGAACGAAGTATGTGTGAAGCGGATACGTAAGTACATGTGAAATACAGAAATGTCACGAACAGACAGAACAAAACAATAGAGAAGAAGACGGCAGCAAGTATGGACACGAGAACGGAGACGTATGAGAGGAGAAAAAGATAAAGATAGAAACGCCGAGACAAGAGAAAAAGTATGATGGAAAAAAGACAGGAATCGAGGGACATGCGGAGAAAGGAGAAGGAAGAAATAGGAAGATCAAGGCGTAGAACGCAAACGGTATAAGACAAATAAGTATTAACTTACACGACATTGAAGTAGAAATGGACATGTTTTTTGTTGCCCCATCCCTGTCCTCACCATGATTATTGCCAAAAGAAAATAGTGACGAAGGAAGAATCAGATTTGCATGATGTCCAGTGGCAACTTAAACCCAGCATCAATCAAAAAGACAGGACCTACGCTCAAGTATACGTTCAAAGTTCTGCCGTTCTGTGGGATAGGGATTATTTACTTGCTTGGCCTGATGCCATCGGACGAGGAAGCGCATCAGCAGATCGTCGATTCATTTTGTCCTCTTGTTTCCTTTTGTTTCATCACATGTTTACATTATTTGTTGTTTAATGCTAGTGTTGGAGGGACGTGGGCAAATTATATCCGGTGGCGGAGTAAGAACGCTCATCCCAGTGTACTCAGCCCCCGCCCCCCCCCCAAAAAAAAAAACGCCTACTGCAGATCATTAACTGATGGGACTTTTAGTCACGCTGCTTAACCATACTGATATGCGACAAGAGAAATTTCCTTTTGTGGTCTTATTTCAAGAGTAAGGTGAGGATGTATCATTGTACGGCAATCGCTTCAACAACTCCCAGTTTTTCTTGACCCGTGTAGTTCATGTCCTACACCGAAACCAGTTATTCACTCAGATAGCGAAAGCTGCGCTGCTGTCAAGGCAGTTGAAGAGCAGTACGTGCAGAAAATACGCTTACTCCGCACATGGTTGGCGCTGCCCGCAGCTGGCAGCACCGCCCGTCGACGGGAGTATTTACGAACTGCAGGCCTTGTTCCGTTTTCAGGAGTTTACATTGGTGGTTTACGACTGGTTATCACTGTAAGTGTTGCACATGACGATATATCTTGGGTCTTCAGGCTTAAGGAACCGAACTTTTGTTGTCGTTCGGTGCATATGTTATATTACCCAATAATAAAAATGGGCTTTTTAATAATGACAGTCAATACATGACTCGGATGAAAGCTATTTGGTTTGAACAGAAAATTTTAATCATAAAATATCGAGAAGTCCTTTTACTTTTGGAAAATGTGCTATTTCACGGGTTACCAGCAATAGCCTGCAAACAAAAGCAAGATGTCTGTGATGGTGCCATTGCACCGCCTTACCATGTATCAATGTCAGCAGTGAAGAAGACTTAATAAGCTCGATGTCTTGTAAATGGACAGCTCAGATGGGATCCGCGAATCATTTGACTGCACACAGCCAAGGAACGTACGTGGCGTTAGAGACGGAGTAAATCCTCGACAGAAGACCGCCGTCTGTCACGCTCCCTATTTCGGCCTGGTGATCGAGCCGTCAGCCGCAGCCGACGGCGCCTCCCGAGTCAGCAACGTCTCGGGATCTCCTCGGCCTGCCAGCTCCGGTCCGGCTGGTCTGTCTGCGGTCCGAGATCACCTCCGGGCCTTCCCCGAACCGGCCGCTCGCCATTAATTACCCTCGTCGCTCTGCATACAGTGCGACTTGTCTCCTCTGTGGACTAATATTGTTTTCCCCACCCACGGCCGACGGCCGGGGTGGGCGCCGCCCATTAGGAAATGCGCATTCCCGGGAAAACGGCGTTTGGCGGCGCCTCTAATCAGGAAAGATCGCCGTGCCCTTTGGTTTAACCCTATTCCCGGAGGGCTAGACGGTATGGCCGATTCCCGGCAGGGGGGGGGGGGCAGATTCGGCCCCCCCTGAGATCTCGAGAACTACTTATCCGATTTCATTGCAACAAACGGCAATCGATTTGCCGTGACGTGAACTACATTTTTATAGAAAGAAATTTTCAAAATTTTGAAATTTGTGGATACAGGGGGGCAAAAATGGCAAAATGGGGGGTACTTTTTGACTTCTTATAACTCCGTTGTTTATGGACCGATTTCGATGAAACTGGCATCAAACGAGAGATTATGGATAGGGCTTTTACCATGGGTATGCAAATTTGAAATTTTGAGAAAATTCATGGGCGTTCACAGGGTTTCAAAAATAGGGGGATTGGTTTTCTAATAACGGAATGAACAAAAGAGGCCAAAACACTTTTTTGGCTTCTGCTAGTCATGTTATGCTAAAGAAGTACAAATCGCATTACAATGTTTGTATAATGTTAGCATAGGCGGTGCCAGGGACATAAAAAAGGGGGAACTGTCATGGTCACACGTTCTTCAGATCAACTTGTGACCTTTGACCTTAAATGACCTCCAGTGACCTTGGGGTCACCTGGAATGATGTCGTGTGCATTCAATATTATCTGTAAACGTTTTTAATCGATTGAATTCACTCTATTCCAAAAAAATCATTTTTTGGCTTTTGCGATATAGGGTACGCGCACTGACATTTTAGGTCATAGTTCCGTGACCCGACCTGATATCAAGCTGAAACTTGGTACACAAGTAGAGGGCACCTTTCTACGTCATATATATTCCGGGTTTGGCATTTAAAAAAACGGCGCCGAAATTATTGCGAAAAAACAAATTTTGACTTTTGACCTTGACCTGACCTTGTAAAGTGACCTCAGATAAACAAAATTACATATGCACATTGCACAACTATTTAGCTATACATTCATATAAAGTTTTAAGTTTTATTTTAAAAACTCTGTTTTTGGTAGACATTTTCCTTTTACCCTCAACATGGCCAAAAATGACCTGAGGTGCCTCCCAAAAACGTTGCCTGGCTCCGCCCCTGAGCAAAATAGAATTTCGAAATTTTGTCACGGCGCGTAGCAGGAATAGCTAGGAAAAGTCACCAAGTTTCGTGAAGCTGCGTTAAAAAGCCTGGAATTGGCAAGCAAAAAACCCGAGGGGGGGGCGGATTCCGCCCCCCCTGCCGGGAATAGGGTTAATGGCGACACGCGACCGCGCCGGGCCGGCCCGCCAATGAGATGGCGGCGTCCCCCGAGATGCAATTGGCAGGCTGTCGGCTAACGCGTCAGGTGCGCGGCGCCGTCCGTCGCGCCCTGTTGACAGCGCCAGCCGATCGATTCACGGCCGAGCGGCGCGGTCCGCCCGACGGCCGGCGCCGCTCGCGCGGAGCGAGGGAGCGAAGCGTGTGGCCGACCGGCGCGCTCTGACGGAGAAGCAGCAGGTACGACAGCAGGTCATGGAACATTCCTGCCGGACTGTGACCGGAATCTGGAGTGGCAGAACTCGGTGTATTTGTGGCGATGGAAGGGAGAACCAATGAATGCTGGAGACCAGACGAGGGTAATCGGAATCCGCAATACTCAGCCGTAATGTCAGCAAATTAAATAAAAAAGATAATACTCTGCCCAAAACGCAAACGAGGTCGCCTATCGCGTTGGCTGACATAGTCTTTGAGAATATCACATTACAGCACATTTTAACAACAGAATGCGGTACATTCTTGCCGAGTGACCTGGGCTTCGAATACCTAAAACTGATAATTATGCACGTGTTTTGGAAATGCATGTACACTACTTTTCTTGCTGAAGTTTACATTTTGCACAAGCTTTCCTCGGTGACAAATGCCGTTCTGTCTTGACCAAAGCGGTTCTTTATCAGTGGTACGTATTGTAAAATCCGCCCAAGTTTACGTGCATTTCGGCTCGTGTACGCCTAGCAATATAACCCACTGTAACAAGTCAAAAATGCCGCTTACACTGTTGTGATGTGAATACACAATAGACAATGATCGATGGAATCCGCAGCGATATACAAGAAACCGCTTCCCTTAGGAAAGAAAAAACACTACATAATATCGCTGTCAGGCCTCTCTCCTAGGGAATAATGCATATGAGCCCGGCTGAGTTCGACCGAGGCGACAGACAAGATGACCCTGTTGCCGGCCTCCAGACCGGAAAATCAGCTGTGCGTCGCGGCCGCGATGGACACCTCCCTCGGCGCCAGACGGGGATGGCCGCCGGCGACCGGACGCCGGGGGAGGACAACGCAGGGGCGGGGCGGCGATGTTGGCGCGATGGACTTTGGCATGCCGGCTGTGATGGATCGCCCCGACACATGCAAACTTGCCAGGCGCTCCATTTGTCTCGTCGGACGGAGGCGGACGGCCGCGAAGCAAGAGGGCCAAAGGTATCCGGTCTGCCGAGTGGCGGATATCGGATAACGGACAAAGGGATGTAGGACAACCGAGCACCTGACGCCAAGACGCCGGACACCTGGATAGACGGACACCGGATAACGAGGCAACGTACATTCCGCGTAACACATAGTTGAATACAAGGCACCAGAATACTGGGCATCCGGATACTTCACATTCAAACAGCAAATACCAGACAGCCGACAACTGCACAACACCCGGACACTGGAAACGAGCCGGACATCGAACACGCCCAGATACTGGAAACTTAACCCGGTGTGTTTTTACAACCGCTTCCGCCTGGGGTGTCAGACAGAGCACCCCCTGCTATCTCAGGATCTAACCGTCGAGTCTAAACCAGTCTACCACCAATCGATAGCCTTGAGTATTGCAATTCAGAAAATGCTATGTGGGCCCTGGTTACTCGAGTGATGATCTCACAGACTACGCAAATCGCATAACACGACGTCGGAGAACTAACATGGGTTCATACATCATATCACCGGCAACAGTGGTCTTAGAACATTCAATTGGGTAGCAAACGAAAGATTCCGATCTTCTGTATTAAATGCATGCCAAAATGTTAAGCAATGTCAGGCCAAGGTCAACCCAGGTGATATAGAATATTGGTCTTACTTTGCAAACCAAAGATCGATACTTACTCGCAGTCGTTTTGATGTACGTGACAAAAAGCATGGAAGTGAAACTTTCGTATGAGCACTTTTGCATTATCAGCGTTTCATCCAGTCCAGATCAGTCTAGGTCAGGTCAAATAAGGCTGCATTACTCTTCCTGACAAAGAGCGATAATTACGCCATGTGACTCTTAACTGAGTTAAGCGCAGAGCTGAAACAATTTCTCGTAATAATTGAATCTGCTTTGTCTGCTCTTGGTTGGGCCAAGGTCAAGCCAAGTCACGACAGGTAGTCATTTTCCACTTTCTGACTGGGAACAGTAATTGCTCTCTGCTGCTACTAAACGATCTACTACAGCCAATATTGTATTTCATTCGTTTTGACATCTACCTATGACGTGACCTGACGTGACTTCACGTTGCATTTGGAGAACATTGCTAAGAGGCGGATATAGATTTGCATGTCTGGATCGAATGATAGGGTAGGTCAGCGGCAACCACTTCTTTTCCGTCCGTCAATCGAGCCCTAAACTGGGAGTCAGGATAGGGACTGACAAACTGGCGGCTGAGCAGTGTGTTAGCAAGAACAACAAACTGGGAAGATGTACCTGAAAACAATAACACCTGCAATCAGTTTTAAAACCAAATCCTACAAACATAACAAAAGTAGAGGAATAATGCTTTCCAGAATGCAGACCAATCCAATTGTCATCATGCATGTGACCTAGCATGACCTCTAATGTTGACGTGTCTTGGTTGTATATCCTTTTGGGGACCGCATCGTATGTGAATCCAAATAGTTCGTCCATTACATTCGCCAATGTTATAAAAAAAACAAAGCGTGTTCGCTCTTCCGCTCGAAGAGGCAAGTATGCAAGAAAGCAAGCAAGAAAGCAAGTATGCAAGGGTTCACTTCATGTCAAAATATGTATCATTGTTGAACAGGTACTGAAAATTTGGTCGGGCTGAGTCTAACGGTTCTGAAGTTATTTAAGAAGTGCTGATGGGGTGCCCTATTCGACACCCCCCAGGCGCTGCCGGGTTAACATACGGACCACGAACACGCGGGGAATCGTGAGCGATCGCAGCACGGCGCGAGAGATATTAACTTGTCCGCACAGGTTGGCGAGGACTAGACGGGTCCGGACCGACACGGAGGACTAAATGTGTCGGGTCGGCGCTGTAAACGGAAGAGGACAATGCTGCAAAGGGCTAAAGGGAAAATGTGTTTACGTGAAGGCGATGCAAAAAGCTCTACGAATGTGAGGAAAACGTTGCGCAGCACTTGCAGGCAATGCCGCAGATGCCGGAAGACGAAGGCATTGGCTGGAGAGAGCCAGGCTGTAAGGCATGCGAGGACAAAGCTATGCGGGAGGACGAAGCTGTTAGCGTGGGAGGACGGAGCTGCAGGGCGTGGGAGACGCCACCAGACGGACGCCGGGAGCCTGCCATGGCCAGACGAACTTTTCTCAGAAACCCAGCAGTCTGTATGCATTTCTGGCTCGCCTGACGTCGATGATGATGCACTGGTGGGCGGATCATTCATCTTAAAACTGTCATGGCAGTGGCATTAAAAAAAAGATGGTTGTTTTAGGGCTACGTGTTAAGTAGAAAAGTTTATTAACGACTTACACATCACCAAATAAATATATCGGAATCGTTTTGATATTTTTTTAACTGCAGCTCGAAAAGCTTAAGTTAAGTTAAGCTTAAGTTGTCTACCATGAGACAATTATACAGCACGTGGCGTAAAGGGGAAATGTGTGTGTGTGCTTGCATGTACGAGGATATAGATATATATGTATACACATATATATATATATATATATATATATCTATATATCCCATGTCCATTTTTATAACCTATCTTGCCATATTGTTTTGTGTATGCCGGTTACGTTCGTTTTTTCACGCGTTTGTCTTACATGTTTTATTACAAATAAAACAGCACGGTGAGTTATTAAACGTTGATGCAATGGGTCTTTGCAATCTCCTTTAAAGCTCGTGGCGAAAAAACGCGGTCTCGTGACGTGGAGGTTTAACTGTTATAGATCTAATTAAGGAGCTTTTAGCCACACATTTGATCCGGGATCAGTTAACGGCAGCTAGCGTCAGGGGAGCATTTTTCCTGCGAAATTATGCACATATGTTATAAAAAAAGGTAGCAAAGGGATCAGAAAACACGTTCAGAGGAATCTGTTGAGCGTGGTCGCACTTCCAAAGTGCTACCAGACCTGGAGTGCCAGACGGCGGACAATCTTTAAGGTGTCGCGCGATTGCTCCACGTGGCTACCGATACCAAGTCAAGTCAAACAGCGGGGCCCATTCTAGGACTCAGACTGCATACCACGGTGTTCATCGCTGCGATGCTTCATTGTTTTTTATTTGGCTAGGCACTGGGCTGGACTCCATCATCCAGTGACACCGAATCCACATTTCCTTCCAGGTGGTATTTCGTAATCGAGTGATCTTCGACACCGCCAACGCCCACGAATTCTGCACTGGCATTGTTTTCACCCCTTCGCTTCCATCCTCAGCGGCTTCCAAATATCTGTTTAGTCCATCATGAATCACCGCTTGTGCGACTGGGCTATTTTTCACGATTTGTACGATCTGAATACAATTACCACTTGGTTTTCCACGTCACCGTTCTTAAATGCCAACGGGCGCCTCCGCTTCGTGTCGTCCGTCCGCCCGCGCTCGTCATTCCTCTCTCTCTCTCCCTCTCTATCTCTCCCTTTCTTCCCCTCTCTCCCCTCTCCCCCACCTCTCTCTCTGGCTCGCTCGCTCGCTCGCTCGCTGTTGCTCTGTTGAATCCCTCCCTCTTGCTCGCCGTTCATCCTGCAATCCCTCCCTTTCTCGCGTGATTCATCTCAGCGGCGCGGTCTGCTGCCCATCTCCCTCCGCTGGCGGCCCCGGAGATGGTGGCTGACGTCACCGGGCCGGGCCAGGCGGGGGAGGCCGTCTGCGGTGTCCGGTAACAAGTGTGTAAGCGGCAGCGGTGGTCGGTATCGACTGCCGGGCGGCGCGCGCGCGCCGAGCCCGGCCGGCGTGGGTGGCGGCCGGCAGCCTCTCGGCCGGCGCCGCGCCGCAGCCGGCCGCAGTCGGCGCTCGCCCTCGGTCCTGCCATGAGGCCTCGAGGCGCGGCCCGCGCCAGCCAGTGACCGCACGCGCGCCCCCCGTCCGTCGTCGGCCATGTCTACTCGCCGCGCCACGGCCGCGCTCTGCCTCCTGGCGCTGTGCTGGCTGGCAGCGGTGTCCGGCCTGCCGAGCCGCGGGAGCGCGCTGCAGCAGCTGCTGTCGGCGCGCCGCGAGGGACTGGTGAAGCGCGCCCTGGAGCGCCGTCTCGGCAACCAGCGGGCGGCCGAGCGCCTGGGCCGCTGGCGGCCGCGCGCCGCGGCCCCCGCCGCCGCCGTCGCGGCACCCCTTGACCAGCGGCCGTTCCAGCGGAGAGGCCGCGGCGACTTCGGCGTAGCGCTAATAGGTGAGCCGCTGCCGCCCGCCGCCGCCGTGCCCGCCGAGTCAGAGCCAACGATGCTGTGTCTGATTGGCACAAAAACATGACAGCTGCGACGGTGGGTGACCGTATGGAAATCTGAAACCCCGCCATGCTGAAAGTCTGGTCATATCCGATCGTAGAATCTACCTTGCTTTACACTAACAGTATAGCACCGGTTCATTAAACTGCTAGAAAACATTTGTATAAAGCAAACATGTTAAGTAATGGAATGTCGTTTAGCGCACTGAAATTGCAAAGGTATGAATTCGCTAGTCCATCGCTACAATGGCCTGTAAGTCTGTGAGAAGGCGGAACCGCAGTGTAAGATAAAGAGATGTGATTTCGCAGAGGTGTGATTCTGCAGTACACAAGGCCCTGCTTATGAATGACGCCTGGCAGGCGAGATGCAGATGCAGTGCATGTAATACACGAAACGGATATCTCGGCTCCTTACGCCGCAGGGCATAACATGACTATACGATAGTCAAAAACTGAATACTGAATACTCCATGGCATCTGACATATCTTCACAAGAAGTCAAGAGTATGTGGCCATTTGCTCAGTTAGAAAGGGCTCTAAATTTGCGTTGTGATAATTTGCGGAATGAATGGAATCTTAATCGATCTCTTTTCCACCTGCTGAGATGCAATAAAGTCCAACATATACTACGAACATGTGGGGAGTATGATAACGTTAGGTTTGTTTTGATCCTCAAAACATATTTTACCGTACAATAGTCTAAGCCTGAAAGACATGAATGTCAGTTGCTATGTTTAAGAAACGTTTGTTTCGCGTACTGTGTTGTGAATATGCCGATGATGAGCTATTGTCTCATAACTTTTAATTAAATGAATGGTTCATGGTTACGAATGGCGCACATTACATAACCCAAAGACTTCACAAGCCTGACGATAGGATATTGACTTCGACGTATGGAAATGAGACCGTGAGACGACAGGCGTATGGCGTCTGCAAGCGGTCTGCAGACGTAATGGTCTGTAACGGTCTGCCAGCTTATTAAAATTTGAAGGAATTATAATGGGACTGAGAAGACTGGAAGTCATTTGGCCATGTCTGCTATGGCACCGCCCTTCCGTGGTGGGAATGCGCATAGATGATGAGAAGAGTCACTGTTCAAGAAGCCTGGCTGGCATGTGTCCTGGACAGGGACCGTCAGAATCCTTTTAAAAAGAATTGAAATCCAATCCCAAATTCCTAGCATCAAAGAAACGCATTGCACTCCAAAATCTCCCAAAACCGAAAGGATTAAAATCCAATCCTCAAACCATTTTGCAATTCCATTTGAATGGCTAATTTTCGCTGGAATAGCTCAGCAGTGCGCACCGCGGTGCTTTTGTTTATGATCATGGTTGAGCGTCAGCCGCCGTGTCTCAGACTTTGACCCTTTTATGAACTTGCTCTTGGAGAGAGGTCATAAAGTAACAAACATTGAGAAGGAAATCCTCTCATACCCCTCTTTCCTCGTATTAAGGCGGTTTGTTTCCGTTAGGAAAAACATGATCTCGTTTTTCATGCAATTCCTTCTGAAGCGGCCACCTATTACCTCCTTGAATACATGGGATCCGGAGCAGGAGGTAGGGGCAGAGGCGACACGTCCCGCCAACTTCTGATGAGGGGGGAGGTGCAGTCCTTCCAGCTGTTTGGCAGTGCCTGCCAGCACGGCCAGCTCCGAGAGAAGTTTCTGTGCTCTGAGGCGCCTGAAAATCTCGTTACGCAGCACCACTGGCCAATGCCGACTGAACTTGCTGGCTGTGGTTCGTGACGTAGCCTGGGTTCGATCTAGGAGAAAGAGAACTCAGATTTAGCCTCCTCCCAATCAACCCCAAATACGGAAGATGTTCCAAAGTTTTGTCGACTTGATTTTCATGGACTCCTAAATAATGTACGAAAATAACAAATAAATGGCATTTTGCATATTGTTTCTCCGGTGCTACATTAACGGTCGCACGTGACAAAGTGAAGGAATGGAAAGACTCTGGCTAGTTCTGCGAATAGACCGGGTTCGATTCTCGTTGCGTCGGGTTTTGCTACGATTTCTGTGTGCTCTTTTACTTCCGCCGTTTTTCTCTCTTTCATTGTCAGGCCGACCTTTCGCTTAGCAGGATGACCCGGAAATGACCTCAGTAGCGGTTCGTCCGTGTCCAGTGAGGGTTACTCTTTGACGCGCAGGGGATGATAAACTCTGCCCACTATCAAGGCCACAACTACTGCGCAGGAGCAAATGGACGACAGCGCACGAGCAACGATAGACAAAAGTCATCTTGACCTTGAAACCGAGCAGTTGGGTCCTTCACATGTGTAAAGTCATGAAAACAATGTCTTACATTAAAGTACGTAGTACATAAATGAATAGAGATTGCAAAAATGACTGCAGAAAAACTGCAATCCAACGTGCTGCTCATTCCGCCCGCAATCCTTAAAAAAGGATTGCAATCAAGGATTAAAAAATCTTGTGATCCAAATCCTGATGATCGCTCGTCCTGGATTATTGCATGGGCCTGGGAGCAGGCCTCTGTCACGAATTTATCGTTATGTGTCGATTCTGGCTCTAGGGTGTTTGAGGTTTCAGAAGTGCATTCAGACTGGCCACAGAAATGTCTACAAACTGTTTACAGTGAACCTTATTTTCCTCCTGTCAGGCACCGACGGTGAACAGGCAAAACACAGTGCTCCTCACAATACTTGGTCAGCGTCGCTAGAGAAGGTCCGAATCCAGAATGGTCGAAGGTGGCATCGTCCTCCCCCACCCCCGCGAAGTTCCGGTGGGCTGCGATGGGTCTGAAAACAGGACAAAAGTACACACAGTCTGCCATTCAAAAGGAACAAGTAGCGAAAACAAAAGGTGACCAACCTTCGAAGCGTTCTGAAATAATCCATGCTATCTTGGTGCACACACACACACACACACACAGACGGATATATACGTTTATATATACATGTATACACATATATATTGGTTTGCTCATGCACCACAGAATCCTTAGCCCGTCCACGGTACTTTACGTACGGAATCAAGCCTGGCCATACAAAATTCAGTGAGATAAAGGTGACAGGATAGCGACTGTAAATTGATGACGGCATCATGCCAGTAAACTACATTACTCCTCATCGAGTAATGGACGATTTTCCGACGAAATTATTCTGCAGCAGAAACGACCGGAAACAATTACTTTAAGTGGTCTTTGAGCCTGTCTATTTTAGCTGTAACCGGTGGCATAGGTCATGCATGCTTGAGTTGTTGGCCGGACCTTTGCAGACATCATGTAGAGTTGACTTGATAGCGTCGTACCCAGTCTGCATGTAGGCTTTTCTTATCTTTTGTTCTAGTCACAAATTTTCATACCATATATCATGGTACTGCATTAAACCGACGTACCAAAATGTTCAGATGACTATTTCGACGCGACCGTTTTGAAATACGTCCGTACGATATGCTATGTAGTTAGAAATTTACAGACAATGCGGGCAAACACGCGGAAATACTTTGCTTGTTCTGATCATAAGCCAATAACCCTCGTTACTAGTTGTGACATGTATCTTCAGCACACTTCGCACGAAAGATAAGACGTGGTATTTTGTAACCTGTTAGGTGTGGGCGATTAACCCGCCCAGTGGAAGGGGGTTTGGGGCTGATGCGCAGCTGAAGGGGGGGGGGGGCACAAAAGTGCCACCCTTCCGATTTCGGAAACGGAAAGAGCTAGAGACATTGCATGAATTGGACAGGCTGGTACCATGACGATTTACATTGTGTGCCATTTTCATGACCCTAGGTCAATATCTTTAAGGTTAAATGGTGTCGAAAAGGTCAACTTTGGACACTTTCTCGGCCCGTACAGGTCATTCCGCACGACTTTTCGAAGGAAACGGGAAAATGGTGTTTGTTTGGTCGTTAAAACGTGCAATACGACAATTTTCGTTCATTTGACGCCTTGACTGAGGATTTCTGGCCGATGTCAGGTCAGGTTGACCGATGGCGTCATTTTTTCATCTTTTGCAGATCAGATTTCGAGCAACACGGGATAACTTGAGTGTAAATAAGGGCACCCCACCCATCTTTTGGCGTGTTTTCAGTGAAGGTAACCAACATCGGTACTTTTGGTCACTTCCAGCGTTTATATTTGTGTATGTATATATATGTATATATGTATATGCATGTGAGTATCAATGTGCCAAACGTGTTTTTATTGCGGTTTTTGATAGCGTTTGTGATACGAATCGACATATTGCAAAGCAAATCTGGACCAGGCCACAAAATAGTTACCCTTGACATCTGATGGCCTTGACTTCAAATCACCCTGATATATATATAAGCGTGTCTATGTGAGCACACGTGTTTTTATTCGGATATTTGAATGCATATTTCATGCAAATCAACGTAACCGACGATGTCGCAAAACAAATCTGGGCCAGGCACAAGATATTTGACCTTCAACTTTGATGACCTTGGCCTTGACTAACCCTGGTATATGTAAGCGTATCAGTGTGCTCATACGTGTTTTTATTAGGGTCTTTGATGCATATTTCATACAAACTGACATGTTACAAGGCAAATCTGGATCAGGTCACAAGCTGGTTGACCTTGACTTTTGACAACGTTGACCCTTCTTGACCCTGGCTTTGGTTTTGGGTATATTTATCACCTATGCCCGAATGGCGTCGCCTGATTGTGTTAAAGCGGTAATCTTAGGAAGAACGCTGGTCATTTCACAAAGTTCCCATTTGTCAGCGACGGCCGTTATATTCGTTATGTTTGCTTGCCTTCAAATGCTTTAAACTACAAAAATTTCCGGCCGATTTTGGGCTTTCTGCGTCTATGGACGAGTTATTTAATTGCCATGAATGTCACAAAGTAGCAGCAACCAGCTCCTATCCGTTCTTTAGATATTCAAGAAAAACAGTTGGGGGGAGACAGAAAAGGCCCCCTTCCAATGCTCGTGTTAAAGGTGCTATTCTCAATGTTTTTATGACGCTTGAGTTTGGAACACGTCTTTTTGCTGAAATCCAGGAAATTTAGCATTTGCTTTGACTTTTTCAAACTTGCACTTCCATTCCTTTGCCATGTGGAAGAAATTTAGAATGACCATAGTCCAAAACCCAGGTATGTCAGAGTAAAGTTTATGAGACAATCCGTGCTGAGTCATAGTTTGATATGCTTAATTCGTCGCACACCGTGGCATTAGGCATAACGCCATAAACTGGAGGGGGGAAGAGTGACGGGTTTGAGTGATCTAAGGACCAAAGGGCATCGCCGTATTGTGTGCCTTCAAGACGCAAGAGAAATTACGTTTTGAGCAAGAATGAGGCCACTAGTCAAGGCCAGGTTCAAAAATAATGTTTTTTTTAATGAGGTCGCTGGGACAAGTTAATATACCATCAGATGCCTACCAGGCTTGGAAGCGATTCACGGAATTAATAATCAATCTGATTCTGATTCGCAATCCAAGAGGATAATCCTGGTTTCGACTTTGGTGCACATTAGAAAACGGAGTATCGGTTCCATTCCTGATACAGGATTCACGATTCGATTCATAGTTTAATTCTATCCAGAATAAAAAAAACAGTGCTTGTGTTTTTCCATAACTGCAACAGCTAAGCCTTGGGTCTTGTGTTACCCCAAGGTCTGCTCTAGATCATCGGATAGTGTTAGGGACAGTGATAAAGTGTATCATGTACTGCAAGACATTTTTTAGACATAGGCATACATCACTGTGTCCAAATCAGTTTGCATTGAGTATCAAGACGTAGAAAATTCCAGTATATAAATACGTTGGTGTCTATGGTCAAGAGTGAGAATAAAAGAAATCATCGACAATCACCCACAGATAAAGCCTGTCATATTTACGAGTATTTCAAGCAAGGAGGAACACTTCATGATGTATAGGATAGGATACGTGCAGAAAATTGTACAGAGAAAGAAGCATTGGGAGGGGATTAGGATTACACATACAAATTATATGCATATATATACATATGTATATGTATGTATATCTTGTTTTTTGTGCCAGAAGTTCCTTTCCTTTTCCCTTCCGGTTGTTCGTCATATGAGGTCAATGTGCTATGGTATATTATCTCAGAAACTACTCGACCGATTTGATCAAACTGAGTGTTAATCAATATCCGTACGTTATCCAATCCTAAAGAAATATGAGATCATGGGCAGTATATAATGACCTCTTTCAGCATAATAAATGACACCGAACCATACGATGAAAAACCCGTGAACACATATTCATCCATTTGACACGATTTTGAAATGAACGTGAAAGGGCTTATTGAAGATTTGTGTACCAATATGTGCATAGTTGGTATAAGAAAAGGTGTTGAAAGTCTCAGATAGAGGCGTTTGTTTGTGTTTTTTTAGATATCTCGAAAGCTGCCAACGATAAAGGTATCTGCTACCTCTCATTTCATGTCAGATCATTGTCATACGTACCCTTAACCCTATAACCGGAAAGCTAGACGGTATCGCCGATTCCCGGCAGGGGGACGGATTCGTCCCTCCTGAGATCTCGAGAACTACACACCCGATTTCATCCAAACAAACGGCAATCGATTTGTCATAACGTATACCACATTTTCATAAAAAGAAGTTTCCAAAATTTTGAAAAGGGTGGATTTGGGGGCGCAAAAAGTCAAAATGGGGAACACTTTTGGACTTGTTATAGCTCTGTTGTTTATGGACCGATTTTGATGAAACTGACATAAATCGAGAGATTATGGAAGGGTCTTTTACCATTGGTCCATAGATTTCCAATTTTGGGAAAATTCATAGACGTTCACAGGGTTACAAAAATAAGAGGATCAATTTGTCAAAAATGAATTAACACAAAAACTTAAAAACACTTTTTAAGCTTGTACTATTTACATTATACTGAAAAAGTACAAATCGCGCTACAATGTTTGTAAAAGTTTTTAAAATGTTAGCAAAGGCGGTACCAGGGACATGAAAAAGGGGAGCTGTCATGTCACATGTTCTTCAGAACAACTTACGACATTTGACCTTAAATGGCCTCCAGTGACCTTAGAGCCACTAGGAATGATGTTGTGTGCATTTCATATTATTTGGAAACGTTTCCGATCATTTGAATTTACCCTATATCTGAAATTCCACTTTACGGTTGTTTTGATATAGGGTGCGCTCACTGACATTTTTGGTCATAGCTCCGTGACCCAAGCTGAAACCTGGTGCACAAATGGAGGACTTCTTTCTACGTCATATATATTCCGGGTTTGGCATCCGAAAAAATAGCGCCAAAATAAAGAAAACCAAATTTTGTCTTTTGACATTGACTTGGCCCTGTGAAGTGACTTCAGACGAACAAAATTGTATTTGTATGTTGTCCAACTTTTTATCTATGCACCCATACAGAGTTTTAAGTTCTATCTTAAAAACTCTAGTGTTTAAGATAGAACCAAAAATAGCTTTGCGCGTCTCCCAAAAACGTCGTCTGGCTCCGCCCCTGAGCAAAATGGGATTACGAAATTTCGCTAAAGTACGTAGAAAGAATAGCTATGAAAAGTACCAAATTCCGTGAAGTTGCGCCAAAAAGCCTGGAATTGGCAAGCGAAAAAAACCCGAGTTTTTTTTTAAACCTACTACCACTGCCAGTAGCAGGGTTAATGCCTTGTGGCAATCGTTGTTCTGTATCATCCAGTACCGGCGGAACGTGTTCCGGCAGGGAGGGGAAGGGGGCACTGGCTACTTTTCGAGCCATTTCGCCCGACACAACACCATAGGGTTAATGCTAAATTTCGCCGTTTAAGAGGGGGCGGCACAGTGCGCCCTGGCTGCCTCCGTCCCGCCGCCTGCGGTACCATCCGCTGTCATAACATAATTTCAGACCAGTTGCAAGCTGTCACAGCAAAGATGGTCACCAGCGTTGTGTTTGAAAAACAAATCCTTTTCGATATTGCAAAACATCTTATTACGAGCAAGATCGAAGGCCTAGTGAGTCACCCAAGAGTAAGTTTTACGTCAGCTAGCAGAAAGAAATAAATTGAGCGTCCCGACGCCGTCCGGCCATTCCAGTTTGTGGAGACCAATTACGTCACAGTTACTGGGCACCGAATCATGAAGTTTTTGCAGAAAAAGATAGCCCAGTTTTTTGCATTTTGTGTGCTTGCATTCTCAGTTCGCTAAGGTACATCCTATTTCTTATATATGGCTATTGCGTGAGCCATGTTTTCGCTCTGAAACACAATAGGCGTGCATGATGTTTAAGCTTGCCATTTTTCGGATGCAGAATACTGAAGCAGATATCTAAACTACTCTCTGAAAATAAACGTTCCTCAATGATCCTTGTGCTCGGCTTTCTACTCAGCCACCGACCGACCTCACCGGTCCGCAGCCCCGCTCCTGATCCCCGCGACCCCGTGACCCGACTGCTCGCCGCCTCCACCCAGCCGTGCCCTCCGGCGGCGACCGGGCGCCCCCTGAAATTCAGACGCTCCGTCTACTTCAGATAAATAAATATCTTTTTTGATTACAAAATGCATGAAACGAAAGAAGTTGTCCAGACTACGGAGCAGACGTCGCTCGCCTTGCATCCCACAAGGCGTCGTACTGTTATCTTCATACGTCAGGCACAGCATAGATATATTATTGACGACTGGAGAGCACGTACCTGCAGGTTCGTTACCATGGATCTGCTTGTACTAGGTCAACGTGACTGGTTCTGTTGGTCCATTAATGTCAGCC
Organism: Capitulum mitella; assembly: GCA_030062745.1. NCBI lineage: Eukaryota > Metazoa > Arthropoda > Thecostraca > Pollicipedomorpha > Pollicipedidae > Capitulum > Capitulum mitella. Next base: position 11,462,274 of record CP099840.1, read on the forward strand.
TCGTTTATTTGGTGCCAATATTGCTGAATTCCCAGCTTTGAAAAGTATTGTTGGATTATGGGCGAAAACACCAATATATTCGACTGTACTTATTTTGAAAATTGGCGTCAAAAATGTTTACACAAACCAAATTCTGATTTCTGACTTTGACCTTACTTTGTGAAGTGGTCTAAGGTTAACAAAAACATTTCTGTATGTCGTCCCAGTTACTCACGTCTACTCTCATATAATGTTTTAATTTCCGTCTTGAAATGCTATTTTTGACGGCCATTTTTTTCTTTTGCCTTTAAGTGTCAAAAATGGCCTCAGATGCCTCACAAAAACTTGGTCTGGCTACGTTCCTGGGCAAAATAAAATTATGAAAGTTCGACATGTTACGAAGAACTAATAGGTAGAAAAGTTGTATACATTTCGTGCAGCTGTTTTAAAATTCGTGGGAATAGGAGCAAAAAAATGAAAACAAAGAATAGCCTCTGAAGTTGCCTTTCTCGATGGGAATAGGGTCAAGGTCGGGCCACTGTCTCTCTGCATACCCTATTGTGGGCGTTCTCACATGCTTTGTTAACTTGAGACTGTCCCCAACATATGAGCGGAACCGAGTCTCAACACAAACATGAAACGCTTCAGTGACAAATAATGATGAATCGCTAAGACGCCTTACGATGCACATGACGAATGCAACCTGTCGTATTTCTCCTCAAATTTTGAGGCATAATTTCAAATGCTGTTTGGCATACTTAATGTCACTAGATGCATTCTATAATACGAAACGTATATTCCTCGATTTATTTCAGTGTTTTGCACTCAGTTGTCTACAGATTTGAAAGCCAAATTCGTCCATGATATTGTTGGCCGTCATTGTTGACCGGCTCAAAAACACTTGTAGAAAAATGTTTTAAAGCAAAAACATCGCTCTCTAAATAGTTACGTGGACGACCAAGATTGCGAACTAACGCACTGTGCATGAAAGGGTAAAACTCAGGTAAAACTTTATCGTCTGGTAAAAAACTTCATGCTACGGTATCCAGCGAAGCCATCAGCTTTTGAAGAGCGTCGTGACAGAGCCGGGCCGAGCCGTTCGTTTCGTTTTTGTTCTGTGCCTAATCGAAGTAGGACTGAAAGCCCGTTCACACCTGACTGTTCACCGTCGTTTTTTGCTGACCAATTCGATAGCTTTTTAGGTGGCCGACAGAGGCTTTGTACTTCAAGGTCAGGTATGGCGTTTCGGTTCGAATTAATAACGTCACCCAAGATCGGAGTTTATGCCTTTTGTATGGGGAAAACGGCTTGTGTTTGGGCCTTGGATAAATTTAAAGCACATGTATACATGAACTGTGTACCCGCTGTCAGTCAGAATGTTACATCTCGATTAGTAGTTCTGCCTCACTTGTTCATGTACGTGGTTCCGATCCCTTTGCAGCATATTTTCTTCCTCCGGGAAGACAATGTGCTTCCTGTGAAAACCATTCATTCTGTTGTTGGCGTTCTGGCAGTTAGGACCTTTAGGCAGTCCGCTGACGTTTAACGGGAATAGGTGATTACGCTGGTTTTGAACTCGTTTCTTTGTGAAGTTCAAAGCTCTTTCGACCTTTTGATCGCTCAGCAACATGAGACTCAGTCACTACACTACGGGCCAAGCGCAAAACAGGGTAGTCCCTAGGTGCATTATTGAGGCAGCGTAGTTTGTTGTGGTAGAAGAAAATTTTTGGGCGTTTACTGGCAGATGGCCCGCTCGCTTTTTTCAAAGCCTCTTACACATAACGCTAACCATCGTGCTAACTGATACCCATTCATATGAATGAATAGCGCATGTCTGCTCCTTGCAAGGAAAAGTGCCTACAAAAATTTCAGTTACTTAACACCAGCGAGCGCACTCAAAATTCGTGGTACATCGGTTAACTACCCCGTAATTTTCCGGTGAAATACTCCAACCCGGCCGCAGCAGTGGTACTTGGCCAGGTAATGTAGTGCATCTTCCAATACATGGTCTCTCTTATGCCGTTGTGAAGATGCGAGCGTCGAGCCGCGCTCAAGTCGTCTGAGACGGCAGGCTCACGGGCAGTGTCGGCACCCTTCTGGAGCGGCCGGCGCCCCTTTGGAACGCCGGTACCCCTCTGAAGCGTCGGCATCCCCCTGGAGCGGCAGCGCCGCTCTGAAGCTGACGGCCGCTGATCTGTGCTGCGGTCGGAGCCGCCGCCCGCTCCACACAGTCACCCATCGATGGCGTGCGTCGGGTCGGCGGATATCGGGTTTTGAACAGCACCTGTGAGTTTATGGGCCGCCGCACGGTAAATACGTGCTCGGCCGCCGTACAAAGTGTACGTTGCATGCTGATGTGCACCATCACATGGCCCAGGGCCTATTAAACATCGCCAGCCTTGTTCGCGGCTTCCACATTTGTCATCCGGTGCCGGGACCTTGCGTGTTCTAATTTGCCGGCAAAGTGGACGTGATGACGTCAAATGGCTCCGGTATTTGCGTCACACGGGGCGGGCTGCCGGCGGCGGCGGAGCGTGGTGTGCCCCACGGAACACCCGCTTGGCGGCCGCGCCAGGCGCAGCTGGTTTGGCGCCGCAGGCCATCGGTTCGCCCAGCTGAACGTGGCCAGTCGTCCTGGTGCGCGAAAAACAACGCATCTACCGTCACCGCCGATGCCCTCCGGTATCGCCGGGCTTGCGCCGAAGGGATGCGCATCGTGGAGAATTCACGTAATGGCGAATTCTAGGCTAACACCTGTGAGATATAAAGAGAGAATTTATATTCGATGTCTTGACTTCAAAGTTTAGTTTTCTTCCATTCCCAAGGTCTCGTGTCTCGCAATTTGAGTGGCAATGCATGTGAATTCTTACTAAATGTTCCGAAGACTGCCTTCTTTCATCTTAATGGATACGGATTAAGCTTGGCACGCAAGTACCGCCATCCACTCACATTTCGTAATGCGACAATCGACAATTATGGAGACAAGTTACGACATCAAGTGGAATTCGTGGAAAATGTCTTTGGGACGAGTGGCAGTTTGAAATATGCTGTAAATTATGCAAATAACGTTTTTTTTAAATGACTGCGAACGCGTCGGTCATGGTTTCAAGACGAAAAGGAATGCAGTCAGAGGTGATTTTGCACTTCTCAACGAGTGCTTCGTTGGGACCCCAGGGTGATATTTTGTTGATAATAGTCTTCTCCCGTCACAGTTCGGGGAGATACCCATCACAAGAACTTTTAATGCATTGCCTATGCATTGCGTTTATGTTTCCAAATGCGTCGTACAATGTCGTTCCGATGAAACATAATCGTCCCGTAACTCATTCACACCGCTGTTGCTGGACCCAGAAAGCCACCCTGTTTTGGAAGATAAAAACTTCCTATGTGCATTAAATGTGTCACCGGTCATTTCGTTTGATCCCATTTAATCACGCCTTGCTGAACAACCCATCACAGCTCATGAACTCACCTAAGGTCTTCATAAACGGCCAAAGTTGTATGACTACGATTTTTCGAATGCATTAGGAATTTACGTCATAAGACAAATTGTGACGGCCATTTGAATGCTTCCTGTGCTAATCTGAGCATTCAGAGAAATTCGGCGGAATGTTGAGGTGTTAATGGACGTTTTCGCGCCATGTTAGGCATGCGTAACAACAGCGTATAATAACTTAGTGTTGCCACCTGCCCTAAGTGGACTTCTACCACATTGTTCTCAGATAGGCGCATATTGGCATCCTGTGCATAATTTTTGCTTATTTCGGCCTTGAGATGTCTGTAATGTGTATTTAACTTGAAGGTGACATGTGACCTACGGTATAACCTTAACCCGGCACCGCCTGGCATGTTTTTGTACCCGCGACCGCCTGGGGGTGTCAAAACGGGCACCCCATGCTATCTCAGGATCTAACCGTCGGATCTGACCCGGTCTACCACCAATCGATAGCCCTGAGTCTTGCGATTCAGAAAATACTATGTTAGCTCTGGTCACATGACTGATGACGTCACAAGTCACGTAAAACGCATAACACGACATCGGAAAGATTGACATCGGTTTGTACCTCATATCATCGGTAATAGTGGTCTTAGATCCTGTAACTGAGTATCAAACGAAAAACCATGATCTTCTGCATCAAATGCATGCCAAAATGTTAAAAAGTGCCGGTTCAAGGTCAGCCTCGGTCAGGCGAAATATTGGTCTTACTTTACACGCCAAAGATCGATACTTACTCGCAGTTGTTTTGACCTACGTGACAAAAAGAGTGAAAGTGAAGCCTTCTTATAATCAGTTTTGCAATCTCTGCTTTTCATGCAGTCAAGGTCAGTCTAAGTCAGGTCAGATAAGGCTGCATTACTCTTCCTGGCAAAGCACAAAATTACTCGCTGCGACGCTTAAGTGCGTCAAGTACAGAACTGAAATGACATCTCGTGATAATTACATTTGCTCTGTCTGCTACTTAACGAATCAGGGTCAAGCCGGGTTAGGACAGTCATTTTTCTTTTCCTGACTAGGAACAATAGTTGCTGTCTGCTGCCACTGAACGATCTTCCACAGACAACGTTGTATTTCATTTCGTTTTGACATCTACCTATGACGTGACCTGACCTCACATGACCCCACGTTGCATTTGGCGAACAATGCTAAGAAGCGCATATAGATTGGCTTGTCTAACTTGAAAGATGGCGAAAGTCAGCGGCGGCAACAACTTCTATCGGCCGCAATGCAGATCAGTCCAATTGCCATCATGGATGTGACGTAGCATGGCCTCTTATGTGTCACAACTGTATATCCTTTTGGGGACCGTTTCCTATGCAAATCCAAATAATCCGTGCATTATACTTACAAATATTATAAAAAACGCAGCATGTTCGCGCCACCTCCTGAACAGGCAAAAACAAGCATGCAAGGGCTTACTTATCACGTCATATCTTCATGACCTGACCTAGCATGGAACTGGTTTTGATGCCAATATGCATAACTGATCGTTGAAGAGGTAATGAAAATTTGGTTGGGCTGACTCTAACGGTTCAGAAGCTATTCAAGAAAAACCGAGGGGGCGCCTTATTTAACACCCGCAGGCGGTGGCGGTTTAAGACAACACGAAAAGCGGCATATCGAGGATTACAAAATCGTAGGCAATCGATTGCCGTTGGAATCGGGCGAATCAGTCTATTGGTTACGGAGCTATTGAATCTGGGCCTCTGATGGTTCCCCTTCCCCCTCCCGACAGCAAGTACCGGGTGGCGAAATACCTCAGCGTCTGCCGCGTTAAGTTCTATCTCGTCGTAAAAAATAGCTTCACTTTCAGGAAGCTTCAGTTGCCCAAAACTGGCATGCAGACAAGTTGCAGACATTTCTCCTCGAGCCTGGGGAGGCGGAGGACCCCCCGAGCGCCAGACCCTCCTGGGCAGAACCTGTTGACCTCGTGGCTGACCAACGACACCACTCGATGACGTCATTGGTCCGTTGCGGCGATAGCGAACATGAAATAGTCCATGTAACGGCCGCGGAGCCCTAAAACAATAATGACTGTTGCTCGGTCACGCCATCAGTTGTGGTGTTGCCCGGAGCGGAGCGCGCCACCGCCACTCACGCCATCGGCCCGTTTAAGCCAGCCACCCGACCGCCGCCGCCCGCGGGCGTTCGGCTTTGCTCGCCTAGCGCCGCACATGCGTCCCTCCGCGAGAGTCCGCGGAGTCCGCTCCTTACGCGCGCCCGTACGAGTCCGCGGCAGCGTGCACCGCACGCGCGTCCGCGCTAATGCGCGCCGCAGCTGCGGTCGACCCGCAGCGCCGCCCGAAATCTGCGTGCATTAGCAGCTGGTCTTCATGACAGATCCGCAAACGAAATCCGGACGTGATCAATCTGGCTCTGCGCCGGCCGGCCGGCGCCCCGGAATAGAGCACCATCGCTCACCGCCGGCGGCCGGCATTCGCCGCCGGAACAAACGAGTCGAGCGGCCCCTGCCCGGCCGCGGCCGCCGCTGCTGGGCCCGCCGACCGTGTTGCTGCCGTCGGCGGCGGCGGCGGGAGCGAGGAGCGACGCGGCGACGGCCGGGCCGGCTCGTCGCGTCGGCTGTCTGGCGGCCGACGAGGCGCCGCCGGCCGGCCGCCCATTCATGATTTCGGCGCGCTCGAGAGAGCGGCCGCGCCGACGGCGGCGGCGTCGTACCGCCGACAGAGCAGGGGCTAGGCCTGGGGGCCGCGGGACGCGCAGGCAGGATAGAGCAGGGGCAGGATCCGAAGATTGTGAAGCGTGGAGGGAAGGCAGAGCAGAGCGGAGTATGGGGGTCGCGGGGCGCGGAGGGAGGGCGTCTGGGGCAGAGTCTGGGGGCTGTGAGGCGTGGAGGGAAGGCAGAGCAGGCGCTAGGCCTGGGGGCCGCGGGGCGCAGAGGGAGGGTAGAGCAGGGGCAGGGTCTGAGGACTGTGAGGCGTATAGGGAAGGCAGAGCAGGGGCGGAGTATGGGTGTCGCGGGGCGCCGAAGGGAGGGCGTCTGGGGCGGCAGGAGAGCCGCTTCTCCGCCGCCACAGGCTCATGTCCGGCCATGGTGTGAACATGTCGTATGGCGAACGCAAAGAGCAGCTTCACCCTTCCTATGGCGGACGCCACGAGTTGTGCCACATTTTGTATGGCGGACGTAAAACGTTACATCATATTGCGTGAAAACCCGGCTTAAAAGTCATTGCCACTGTCATCATTCTTCTTCTGACCTCTGGGTAAATGTGTTTCCTAGTTCAACCGAGGGTATCTTTGAACTGATTTAAGGACGCCGAGGCAGTAATATGTGGTTTTCCACCAGTGCACGCAGGGTGGCAAACCCAAAACCGCACCAACCCAGTTTCGTGTTTCTAGAACCATTTTCAACAGCAACAAGAGTAGATAACACCACCGCTCAGCTCAGAGAGCAGAGCAGGCCGCACACCGCGACACCAGCCACATCGTCTTCCTGAAGAGCGACCGTCCTGATCAATCCCTGGGATAGCTTTAGCTTCCAGACCCGGATCGTACAAATGATCCAATTTGGAAATTTCAGAACTGGGCGACAATAATGGCCCTGTATGGGCCTGGAGCGATGCCAATTACAACGCCATCAGAACAAAGCTCTGATCCGTCCATCCATTTGTGGTTGGTTTAATTTCATTTGTTGGTTTCGCTCGCAACAGGTGAGGTCGAGCTCCCGGGGTTGCTATATATGCGCTTCGGCGCGTTATCAATGCGTGCAGCTTGAACGACTGTGTCTTGAGAAGTCAGTAACCGTGACGGCCACCATTCAAGTTTTCTGCCGATGCGACACAACACAGTGGCTGTCGTTCGCATGAAACGTTAGCAACCGTAGTTCATTAGCTGTTGTTTGCAGTTACATTGTCGATGCTCAGATGCTTAGATATGTTGATGCTGATAGGCCTTTGTTATATTATTACAGTTATATATACACACACACACACACACATATATATATATATATATATATATATATATATATATATATATATATATATATATATGATCATCATCATTTTAGCCTTAATGATCCAGAATCTCAGGGATAGACTTTTTTCGGAAATACTGTGATGATCAACCTTCACAGGCTCATAAGACATGTGACCAGAGAGATCATCGGAACGTGCTTTTGCTAAAGTTCTGAGAGCACCGGTACGTAGAAACCATCTCATACGTCAAGCTGGACAGACCAATGATACGATCGAGCTAGATACCCTCTCCCGATGTCAGATAATTCACTGTCACGATCTAGAGCTTCCTGATAAACTGCACCAGTTTATTCGTTTGCCATCTAAAGCTCCCCTCAGTTTATGTCTGGTCAGTGAATAATTAGCCAGCCTCTCATTTGGTTGGTTTCATACGGCAGTCTATACATGCCGTAAATTTATTCGCATGCGATAAATAACACATGCCTCATGTTTAGTTGGTTTCCAAACGTTAAACTGCGCGTATACAATCCTTCTTTATTGTCATTACAAAATCAGCGTAGATAAGTGCGACTGTGTTCAGTGTGGCAAGTTTTCCATAGAAATCCACCCCTGCTATTCGAGAAAATAAAACACGAATGGCTTCAACTGCATTCGGTACTCGTGAAGTTATCACAGCTAATGGAACGTGGTGGTTGCTGGGGTATTTCGCGACGCTCCAATTTCCAGAATGGGGGCGTCGCGCATCCTCACTCAATAACTCCGCAACCAATGAAGTGATTTAGCTTATTCGAATAGCCATCCATTTCTCCGGATGAAACAACCCCAGGCATGCCATATTTTATGGACTCAGTATTATATTTCAGGTCACAGGCCACGCGAAAGGTCAATATTTTACTGATTTGGTCACGTGGTTTTTGTGTAGGAATCGAAGATTATTGGCGAATTTCTAGTATGTAGTATATCGTTAAAGATCAATGAAACTCGTAAAATCGGCCACAAAGTAAAATATCGTCATCGACGTCATGTGGGAGTGACCCTGGATGATCTCATGACAAAATCTTCAAAATGTGCGCAATTTATGCATAAGGAAAAACCGAAACTTTGACGACATTTTCTCGTCTGCTTACGGGATTACGTGATAGCAAAAAAATAGGAGCTTCTGACACTTCTCCCGTTCATTGATAACCGTCTTACATTTTGGTCATCTTTACTAAATAACGCCATTTTTGTGGATTCGATGACGTTTATTCCTAGCGAATGACTCCAGCGCACAATGAAGGCATTCCCCAAAATGCAACGGCACAAGAGTGCCATCTTCTATGCTGTCCCCAGTTCCCGTCTCAGTGGTCGTACAAAAGGCTGGGGCATCTGACGAAAGCTCAAAGACGGTTACATCGATGACTGCTAGTCCGTTTAAGCCTTTCAATGGCCGGGGCCATTAGCGTCTGACTGTGAATGTCTTCTGGTCAGTCCGGACCAGATACATTAGAACTTTTGCCTGCCTCCGCCTCGACTTTTTTGCCTCTGTAGCACAACTTTGACCATTTGCCGTCTCTCCAAGATGTAGAAAGATTATCAGTGCTGTTGTCACAAGAAAGTACTTTGAAAAAGCCTTCAGTGAAAATCCCAACGACACTTTTAGTTTCGAAGACAGAAAGGTGGCCCTTACCGCCAGATGTCATCGAACAGGCCCGTAGTACACCCGTCATGCGGCGCAGTCTATCCATCCAGGCTGCATTTGTAAATTCCGTAGAACAAACGTGTTCTCGAGCCAGATGATCTGAGAACATGGGTGGAGAATGCGATGGCCGGATGATGCCTCTAGCACACCAACTTCAAAAAACTGGTGTGGCATGCCACATCAGCTTTTTAACCGTGAGTGTGTTCAAAACTGGGTGTGGCATGGAACCATTCACAGCAAAAGTTTACTTTCTTAGCAAAATTATTGAGTTCACGATGAAAAATAAAATTACACAGCGCAAGCATACAGATTGCGTAACAATGCCGTTATAGAGCATTCCAGTCCAATGGGTATGCAGTGCGTACCGTGTTTTCACGGTGCTGCGGTACAAACCTGCACAGGGGCGGATTCAGCGGCTACGTTTGGGAGGGCGGCAATCCAGAGTTTCCTGGGTCTAGATGGTACGTCAACGGAGTCGTTGACGGGAGGGGGAGATAGAAGACTCTGACCGTGGGTTTGGAGTGTACTTTATCGACTAAGTAGGACATCGACCGGACGGGAGGGGGAATGAACTGCAAACGCGACCACTGATGGCCCACTTGCGTTTCACAGACCTGACCACGGATGAAACACTTGCACAACATAAACGTTGACCATCCAGCGATGGTTAATGGAGCACTGGTGTGGCCGCAGAGCTCTTAAAAACGGGACACCGCAGTCCCCAGTTTAATAATAAAAAAAAAACGGAAGTCGAACTAGATGACATGATTAGACATCATAGTGTGCAACTGTTATTCAACCAAACATTAGGTAGCCCGATGCCCTGGAAATCAGGTACCGTAATACTGACTGATGCTGCTGGCGGCTAAAGGCAGAACCGCGGGAGTCATTCAGGTGAGTAACGGCCACCGGCTGGCCCTGAGACCGTCGCTCGGTCGTCGGCTGCGAACCGGATTCGGCGCCATTTCAGCCGGCGATCTGAGGCTCGCGCTCAGCGGACCGCGCGCGCCCTCCGTCAGAGCGACGCGCTCAGCAGGACAAGTTGGGTCGTGGCGCGGCCGGCACCACGGAAACAGGGCGTAACCTCCGGCCCTTCTCTGTTTCAGAGTGCCCGAAGGCCGAGGACGGCATGGAGCGATTCCCGTGCCCGACGCCCAACAGCGACAACCGCTTGTTTTGTATAGACGACCACGAGCTGTGCGACGGCTACAAGGCCTGTCCGAGAGGAGAAGACGAAGATCGTCAGAACTGTATGTTCTACAAAACGGTCAGTGTGCCGGCCCGGCTCCAACAGCTGGAAGCAGGGAATGTTTGAAGTGCGGTTGTTTCCTGGCCGGCGGCGTCCGTTCGGACTCTTAAGAGGAATCGGACCCAATACTGCATGCTGTGTATGGCAACATCACAACTGCCGACACACACAAACATGCGCACGTATATCCACACGGACAATTGACGAGCGGATGCTGAAGGGAAGAGGGTGCGAGAGAGGAGTGGATCAGAGAAAGATTATCATGCTCAGAAAAGTCGCGTGAGCGAAAAGACAAGTCGGCGTATGAAGGAAAAACAGACGAAATTTCAGTATAAAGCAGAATACAGAAAGTAGAATTTTAAAATTTGTGGAAGATGCATCATTGTAAATCATCCATTTGCTGTGCTCATCTTTACATCTTCTAAAGATAACTACTCTATTTTAAAACTTTTTCCAAGAGAAGGCATTACTGGCTCATAAGGCACGATTGTTTTTGCCGGAACCTTTTCGGAATTCTGGGCGACGGCTCTCCGTAAAGTAACTGGATATTGGGCCTTCCTTGGACCTAACAAGACCGGACGGGTTTGACCTTCTCGTTGTCCAGAGAGCTTTGTACGTCCCATTCTTTTGTTAATCTGGCGGGCGGCCCCCCTGGGAGCACCTGTCTGCAGCGGTGAACACGTGCCTCGAAATGGAGACTCAGGAGAGGCTCAGTGGATCCCCGGCCTCCTCGAAATCAGGTCCTCTGAACCCGTACAATTTCCGGAACTGTCAGCATTCTATGCGGAAGAGCTTGAGAACAATGACCCCAAGATTTCTCTCGGGGATGCTTTTGAAGTTAAGTTATTTGGTTGCCGAGTATTGCAATAAGTTCTGGTTCACGTGACGACCCCGCTGCTGAGGGTGACGGTGGGAGTCCTCCGGTTGAGAAGTGGGCCGACCCCCGACCAGAGGCCTCATCCTTGCCGTCAGCTGTCGTGGAGCTGAACCAATGGAATCCATAACGTTTGTGACTCACTTGGGGCACTGGGACAGCATCGTAGTGAATGAAAATAAATTAAGTGATATAAACCCAGTAAGGACTCATATACAAATCGTAGATTAGATTTATCCCCGAGTATATTTGGCTTAAAAGACACTGGATTGTTCTGGTGGTGTCTCACGAAACCTACCAAAAGTATCCCTAGCCGGGCCGGTCCCGGATCCACCTTTGCCGGACCGGTTTGTTCATGAGAACCCCTCCGACGATCTCGAGAACAGTCTGCTTCACAGAAAAAGTAGAAACACCGTTGGAAAGCCCTTGGCGCAGCTAGAAGAAAGCGCCTAGATTTTCCAAATAAAATCAGCATTAAGGTCGCCAGAGGACATCTTAGGTCGAATTACCTTGTTGACATTTTCGACAGAAAACGTTTTGTTACGAAAGTTTCTACGCGGCTTCAAAAAACTTCAACAGTAAAAAGAAGGCCTGATTTATCGATGTTGGGTAAAATAAAGGCCTCATAGTTCAAGGAAAGCGGAAAATGAAAGTAGAAATCGTCTTTTTAAGAACAGGACTCTGTTTTTTCTGAATGTATATGCATTCGTCTTGGTTGGAATACGCCGCAAATATGTCTGACACGCATATGAAGTCTGGGACAACCACATTAAAATCAAACAAGGTTAACCTATGTCAAGGTATTGTGGTATATAAGTCGGACGTTTCTGGTGCGTGTCGCATCAGCTGATACATAACCATGGATCGGATACAGTACAGCATAACATTTTGTAACATTGCATCATGTAACATCTCTTTTAGGTCATGAAATCCGTGCCCCAAAGTATTTTCATATAAGGCACTCAGATGCCGGGCGGCGTGCACGGCCACGATTCAAAAGCATGATGTTTAGCGGGAAGTTGTTTTCGCGACATCAAGGCTTTTATTTTGGCGAGGAAAGAAAAAGAGAATTAGGGCAGTACAAACTGTATAGAGGGAAGATCTTAGCGTAGTTCTTATCAGGTGAGGTCATACAAAGGGTGTTTGCATCGCAAACAAGCAGAATATTTAAAAAGGTCAAATCAGGTCACCCTGAACCAAATGGGATTGGGTCACCCATGACAAGCAAGTTGTTATCGTCCATTAGTACTTCCGAAGAACATACAACGACCAATAAACATTCTAAGACTGTAAATGAAAGAAATGTGTTCGGATGCGGGTCTGAAAATTCAGTATGAAACGTGCCCAGTTATGCGTGCAAATTATGTGAGAAGTACCAGGATGCATATTGAAGCTTTGAAACCGCACAACCAGTCCCACAATGTCAAAGCAAACGTAAAAAGGCTGAAAGTCAGCTGAACAAAAAGTCAATGACCTGCGCATGTCCGAAGAAATGCGAGATGTAAAATTGTTCCATTTATTATGTTCTATCAATATGGCGAGTTTTATGTCAATCGATGCATTCCCTAAAATGTTACGTCATTTTCATTTTTATAGATGTTTTATTTTCATGGTCCCATTTAACCTGTCCTGGGTCAGTGACGTCAGGTAGCCATGGTCTTAAAAATTGATGTAAAAATAATTCATAAAAAGATGCCTCAAGTTCCGTATCTCTGAGTCTTTTCGTTTTTCCGCTAACCTCACACAACCGGACGTAGGGTTCTCATGAACCTCTCCCCGGCCCAACAAAAGCTAATGGGGCTACAGAGACAGCAGTAACACGAAGCTTCGCATCGTCAAATTGGTCGCTACACATCTTACGTTGCCTAAAATCCTTCAATCGATGTCAAGCAATGCTAGGTCATGTCAGGTAATTTCAGAAGAAGGGCAAATGGATTAAACTAAGGAATGCAAGCAAAACCAAACGCAGGAAACCGATGTTAAAGTAATGTGATTTCCATGACCCGTCATGCACGTTTGATTAACGTTACATGAAATATCTGACCCTTCGCGAAAGCGTATAACCTGTCCCCCAAAAGACGTTGGAGTTTTTGCTCCTCGTTAGGTGCTCGAAGGTATCCCATTACAATTAATTTTGGCTGAATGGAGAAGACATCAACTCAGTCTTCGCACAACCATCTACCATTTTTGGACGCAATCGCAGACATATTGTTGGAGATTTCACCATTTAATGGCGTCACATATTTAGTTATCTTTTTCATGTGACTTTTGTAGGCCTTAGGTATTCATAGTCATTCACAGTCATGAGGCGTTCATAGTCCATGTCTTCCTTGGACAGCAAATAGGTCAGTTACCAGACTTGGACTGATTTATATGTTTTGAAAAACCTGTAAAACGACGTTTCCGAGCTATGCTAAAAAAATACGATTCCCAAAGCTCTGTGCCGACCCGCATCGGATGATTTCCGTGCATGGCTGCAGAATATATTTTTTAATTCATTACATCTTCTGAATCTTCCAAATATATACCAAAAAAGAAGACCTGTAAGGGTTGTCAGTGACATGTTCATGCCAAACAAGTCTGTTCATGAAAAGTCAACAAGGCGGAATATATCCTTTAACCCTATTCCCGGCAGGGGGGCTAAATCCGCTCCGCTCGGGTTTTTTGCTTGTCAATTCCAGACTTTTTGACACAGCTTCACGAAACTAGGTCACTTTTTCGAGGTATTCTTTCTTCGTACTGCGATAGAATTCTGAAGTTCCGTTTTGCTCAGGGGCGGAGCCAGGCAACGTTTTTGGGAGGAACCTCAAGACATTTTTGGCCTGTTGAGAGTAAAAGGAAAATGACTGCCAAAACTAGCGTTTTTAAGACAGAGCTTAAAAACTGATATGGATGTATAGCAAAATAGTTGGGCAACGTGCAAACACAATTTTGTTTATCTGAGGTCACTTTCCATGGTCAGGTCAAGGTCAAAAGTCAAAATTTGGCTTTATAATAATAATTTCGGCGCTATTATTTGCAATGCCAAACTAGGAGTATACATGACGTAGGAGGATACCCTCTACCTCCGTATCAAGTTTCAGCTTGATTTCAGGTCGGGTCACGGAGCTATGACCTGAAATGTCAGTGCACGTATCCTAGATCATAAAAGTCGTAAAATGGAATTTTTAAATGCAGCGAGATCATTTCAAGTGACGCCAAGGTCACTGTGGGCCATTTAAGGTCAAAGGTCAAAAGCTGATCTGAAGAACATGTGAGCATGACAGTTCCCCTTTTTCATGTCCCTGGCACCGCCTGTGCTAACATTATACAAACATTGTAATACGATTTGTATTTCTTTCGCATAACATGGCTAGCAGAAGTCAAAAAAGTGTTCTTACGTTTTTTGTTCATTCAGTTGTTGAAAAACTAATCCTCTTCTTTTTGAAATCCTGTGAACGCCTATGAATTTTCTCAAAATTTCAAATGTGCGTACCAATGATAAACGCCCCATCCGAAAACTTTCGATTCATGCCAATTTCATCAAAATCAGTCAATAAAAAAACGGAGATCGGACGAGTAGTTCTCGAGATCTCAGGGGGTCGAACTGCCCCCCCCCCCCGGAATCGGCCATACCGAACGCCTCCGGGAATAGGGTGAAGCACATAATCGACCGTGATAGCCACCAGTGCTGGTGTTCTGTGACAACGACCGCCACCAGTATGCATTACTCCGCGGTTTCGCTCTCTCCAAAAGTGCGCCGCGACGGCCACAAACGCCTCGAAACACTGAGAAGTTGGAAATACTCGCGCATGTCAGACCCGAAGTGTTCAAAACATCTCGGCAGAATGGGTCTGGCTGATGTCAGGGCAGCCGTTCTGAAGTGGCCGCTTTAAATTGCGCCAGGAGACGAATATTGCCAGCTTGCATAGGTACAGATGTGGTCCAGCGTAGTTGGGGAATTGCAGTCGTACTGTTAATTTATCTTGCGCTTTTTCGAGTTTTTTTTTGCTGTCACTGGTCCATGCTTTCTAATGTTTTTGCACCACTGTTTAAAAGGGGCAGATGACTTGCAGATTTCCTGCGGCTATCTAAACACGGCTGTTGGAGTACACAAGACTTTCCGGTTCCGGAATATCACATCAGACATGCAACAATGAATGCAACCCATATGGGTCATTCCATACTAACTCCAGTGAAATATACATCATCATCTCAGATTTTGATGAAATGATGTGCGCGAGGTTGTCTCATGCCCTGATCACGATTCTGATGTTTATGGACTTCTGCGATCAGCCATTTGTCGTTGACAGTGACGTCAAAATATGACGTCACATTATGCAGCGCACTTTAGAATGCGCTTTATATCTCAGGAACCAGTCTCAATTTTACAGATTTTAAAACGACGCCATCTGGGCAAAACATCGTGTTTTAAGCTACCTGTAAGACGACAAATTCCAAAAATAATTCAGCTCTGTTTTGCGTAATGAAAATGAACAATTGAGAATTGTGAACACATTGTATCAATTGGTATTCTTCAAATCTCGATATTCGTAATCTACGTGCAATTTCACCCCGAAAACAGTTATAAATATGGTGGAACATTGGTAGTAAGGTGGTGTTAAATGGCCCTGAAGCCGGCTGTCTCGAGTTTTGCGGGCGATGGCCTGCGCCGTCGGCGCTCTGTGGCCGAGCTGATTACTTATCGCGTCCACCAGATGGCTGCCCTGTGGACAGGGTCAGACAGCAATGACGAACACAGTTACAGTTCATTTGTATTGCAAGTATTTGAGAAAATGGACCATGCCGTATTTCTAAAATACAGACAACAGGTACGCACTTCGTCATCGGTCTCCGTTGCACATCCGACTCAGCATGTTTTAAATTGTACAGAACTTTGACGAGCGAGACATCAGCGTGCTTTCTTCTGGAGAAAAGATGTGAACTTACGGGGTCAAGATAGTAAAAATCGTCGTCATGGAACATGGTTGATGCTGTGCAATCTCAGAGAAGCATACCAGCAATAAAAAATAAAACAACGGCGCCCTTAGGATTTTCAACATTTGCTAGTTTGAGGCCTCCCTGGTGTGAACTGGATAGTGCTGGCGACACACACCCCGTGCGCCTGTAAATTTACCATCAAAATCCAAAGTTCATGATAAAAACAATTGGTAACCATCTAGCAGCAGTAACAGCATAGTAAAAAAGCAGCATGCACTGCAAACATCTAACATTTCATGCTAGGAAAATGAGTATATTCCCGGCGGATTTTTTCTGATATGGAACAGCTGTCTGAAGTAGGTGAGGTAGAATCCATGCTCTGGGTGAGTACGGACAAGACAACTTTAGTATCGATGCGTCAATAAGTGGAGGAATTCATCAACGCTCTAACGAACGTTAACTTATTTAATGTTGTTAAACTACATCGCCACCATCACATTGCCCCTGTGCAAAACAACTCACCAAAAGGCTTAATAACAAATTTTCCTCCAGATGCAGCAATGGTGATGGGAGAATTTTCGGAGAATTACTCATCTGTAGTGCCAGACGAAGTTCAGGGTTATCACTAGTAAATACCCACGCGACCGTTCACTTGTTTGCTGTACATACGACCACTGCTGGTGAGTGTAAAACTGAATTTGTTCATATATTTATATTTATATTATATGATTTATAGCTTATATTATAGCTTATCACACAATACATAAGTCATAAGCTACGGCACTCAACACAATGCTGGATCTGTTCATGCATTCCAGGCAGAGGTAACTAATTGTTTGATATTCAAAAATCAATGGAGGAAAATTCGCTGTGTAACTGGCGGTTGCGCTGCGCAGCACAGACGCAAACATAAGACTAGAAACATGTATTTACGCAAGAAATATTTCGGCCTAAACTGTGAGTGGCATTTCCTTGTGCCACTTGTCACGGAAAAGATCCGTATGACGGAATCGACGAAACCGTCAAACGTCTGACAGCGCGTGCCAGCCTACAGCGACCAGAGACCGAAAAAATGTGCACGTCTCAGGCCATGTTCGGTTTCTGGAAAGCCGTCATTCACCGTGATTATATGCCGATAACTGTCCTGATATTAAAATATTTTCACTACTGTGTTTCCAAACCATTTATTGTCCTTTCAATATATTTTTACCTGAAAACTGTATCTGCCAGCTGTCAAGATGTGCGTGCAGCAAGATATTTTATATAGGGAGTATCAGTACATCGAACCATTTGACTCTCAATATTTTCCATTAATTTTTCAGTCCCCAAAGGGTGTGGAATTACGTTGCCTTTATTTTGATGCAAACCAAATAGTTCATTTGCCCGCTAAATAATGGAAAAAACACGCGTCGTGTCATTATGTGCACAGGAATCGAGCTCATTTGCATGTCACAGGTAGACACCAGAGAGACGGCAAGCAGGGTCAAATGTTTTCGGTAGCCAAGCCCATCAAGGGCACCAGGGGGTTTTAAGCATTCAGACCGAGAGACTCAACCAGAGTGGCCGGGTATGAGACATCATCAACTGGAATACTCAAAACGTTTAAAGCGTGCTGAGTCGGATGTACCAATGACGGCCGGTGACGAAGCGCGCACCAGTGGCATGGATCTGTGAAATGTGGTGTAATCAAATATTTTCTGAAATACATACAACACAAATGAACAACACAAATGAACTGTAACAGTGCTCGCTATTGTTGTCTAGCCCTATTCACAGAGCAGCCATCTTGTGGACGCGATAAGTAATCAGCCCGGCCGCAGAGCGGGCGCCGACGACGCAGGCCATCGCCCGCAAAGCTCGACACGGCCGGCTTCAGGGCTATTTAACGTCACCTTACTTCCAATGTTCCACTATATTCATTAATGATTCCGGGGCAGAACTCCACGTAGATTACGAATTTAAGGTTTGAAGGAAGCCAAATAGCAACAGTTTTTATAAATCGCAATTTTTCGTTCTAATTATACAAAACAGCTGAATTATTTTTGGAGTTTTTGTCTTACAGGTAGCTTATATCACGATGTTTTTTTCTAATTCTTTTTCGATGTCGTTTTCAAATCTGTAAAATTTGCATTGGGTCCTGAGACATAGCACATTTTAATGTGCGCGGCATGCTGCGACGTCATATTTTGACGCCATTGTCAACGGTGAATGGTTGGTCGGAGAAGTCTATAAGCATAAGAATGTGATCAGAGCATGAGACAACCCCATACACGTCATTTCATAAAAATCTGAGATGGTGTGTACTATGCACCTTTCACCGGTGAAGTTGGCGACGTATTTCACAGATGCGTATTTCACATGAAACAATGCTGCGTTTTGGGTGCCTGTGCATGTGTGCGTGTGCGCTTGCCCATTTGCGCGATGTTCTCCGACAAGCAACGTATCTTGGGAGATCCCTCCAATGCACATGTCCCGCTTTGACCCTGATTTGATCTATCGTTTCGCAGACTGCGACGCACCTAAACGTGCTGGCGGACGCTTTGCTGCAATGGATCCGACGCCGTTAGTGATTTCATCAGCTGACCGGCCGACGACCGCCGCCAGCGGAGCGGCTCGACCCGTCTCTTCGACCGGACCGACGCTGCCGCCGGCCGCCTGCCCGGGCGCCGGCGTCTCGGAGGCGAACACCGGGCAGAGGCCGTATCTGCCGGCGACAGGGCTCGCCGTCCACCTCTCGGCCTGTCGCCGCTGCCGCCCCGCTCGCTGCGCCTTCCGCCTACTTTGGTTGCCCGCACTCTCGCCACCTCGTGTACAGCACCGCCTTGCGCTGGGTCCCTGGAACGGCGCTGTTTCGGGGAGGATCCCAGCTGTCGCCTGAGAGCGCGCCTCTCGCTGCATTCCACTTACGACTGCTCTGTTCAGGGTTCTGTTTGTGTTACCCAGGATCTAAGCCAGTCTCTGTGTTTCAACTGCTCGCTGTACTTCCGCCCCTTATCTCATGGTTTGTTGATCTGTTAGACGTGCCAAGTATTGCAAGTCACGTGGTCTTTTCGTGGTTGGCACAACCTGCATCAATAGGGCTTACTGATTCAGCACGGGACAGAAACTTTCTCAAAGGGCTTTGACGTAATTTGATGAGGGCGCAAGTCCCCGCCTCCTCCACTGGACTTTTGAATCAGAACTTAAATTTGGCAAAGTTGCTTGTTTTATACTACACAATACTAAGTGGTTTCTCCTTTCCTGGGAATTACCTTATGCCAGCTGCTTCAAACATTGCTGAAGTTAAGTTTACTCATTTTTTCGTCATTTACAAGTACCGTTACAATGAATTCAAGTTCACAGTGCATTTGTTGGCCTTATTTCTAATCTGTTAAATCAATGATCGTGCTTTTCTAAAGTTGCGATAAATTTTAAAACTAATATTTATGTTAAGAGTTCGCTATTCTGCACTCATCTGCCTTTGCCTTTGTTTAGTATTGGTGTGAAGATGTACAAAATTAAGATCTAAAGTAATAAATGTTACCTTCAACACAAAACCTGCAATATTTTGTCAGTTTTAGCCTGGTGATTGTTCATGGACATATTCTTTCCCACAAGTGACAGTCGTGACCAATACAAAAGGAAATGAGCTTTCTTTTCTGCGTAAAAGATGTTAGACAACAAAAAGCAAACAGGCTGATACTAGTACGTGATGTATTTCCACACTAGGTGAAATATTCTTCAAAGTAATTTGTTAATAAAAGCCTTATTAGCCAAAAACGCCCGTATATTGCTGAAGGCACAGAAACATTGTACACTTCCGCCACCTGCTAGTAATCTGGACGCGCGTGTCAATGTAGATCACGTTGTCGTCATTGTTGGTTCACCACAGTGGGGTTATATACGCTTGTATTGCTGATCTAAAACACCACGTGCTCTGTTGTCTTATAAGCTTCTTTCGGGACAGCAATTCTGCGCCTCCTGAAATTCTGTCGGTGGCTGGAGATTCCAGATTTGCGAACTCAGGTTCCTGTACCGTCGGAATCTGTCGGCTCCTTGGTGATGTCTCAATGCCTCGCGCCCTGGTGTGAGTGTTGTGAAATAGCGAGATTGTGGTATGATTCGAGCTGGGCGCTCTGTCAGCTTCCAGCGTAGTAAAAGCGTTGCGCATGTTATTACGAATACAAGTACAGAGATCACATGAAGGGTGCAGCCTGAATGAATGTTGATGCGATGGGAAAATGTGTCTTGCTCATTTCTCTCGAAATATAGCATGTTTGATATTTTCAAGCAAATAAATTGCCTTGAGTATGGTGGAAAAGAATGATCCTGAAGGTTGTGTAGCGATGTTGATGCATCAGGTAACACGGAAATACCCCTTGCAATAACGAGTCGAACGTGGCACTAGGGCTACATCTTGTAACTTGCATAAATAGCATGTGGTATGGAGAATGGTGAATAAAGTAAACTGATGTGGGAAAAACACATGACCAGGTTTTGTGTTGAGAACTATTTTCATGGCGCCATGGAGACATATAAATCTGTGAGAATGAGTGTAATTTAACGGTAAATCCGGATTAACTCTTTATTGGATCATGAAAGAAAATGTAATGCTCTGAAAAGAAATAGAAAGATTTTGGTTACGCCTAAGTGTTTTTATCAGACGTGCTTTTCCGTACCAAATGTACTTGTTCGCTTTCTGCAAGCCGTGCAAGGATCTGTCCCTGTGATTACGAATGTGGTTGTCGCGATCGAATGTTTCTACGCCTGTTTCTTTCACTGTGAAAATGCGTTGAATTCAGGTCACTTGTTGATATTCGCCGTAGCGACCACGTTATTGCAGTGCCCAAATAGTGGCGGGATCTGTATTCAACATCTGTGACTCCTAAAACTTTAAGAAACTTCTGTCGCACATTTACTTGACGCACGTTGCTGGAAAGAAGTGATAGCTTTATCACTGCGGTAATGTCCTATGACATGCGAGCTGTGTAGCTGTAAGCTTCGAAGCTTTCTTTCCTCGTTCTGGTTCGTTCCCGTCCTCCTTCCATGTTTGTTCTGTCCTCGTTGGACGCAGCGTTCGACTGCTGACGACAGAGCCTCCTCCTCCGGGGCCGTCGTCGGCCGAGCGACGAGTCGAGCTGCCGTCCGGCGTGATCGCCGTCGGTAGCTCACAGCAGAACAGCTCAGTGGGGCTGCTGCGAGCTATCGCCTCTCCGTCGGCGGCCGGCCGTGCTCGGCGCTCGGTGAGCCGGCCGGCTCTGCTCGACACTGCGTTTGGCTCAGAGAGCTGAGCTCCCCTCTGCCGCGCCGCGGGAGTCAGCCCTCGACGACTGTGCCCCGTCCCCGGCGGCTCCCGCGGCGTCGCCGTCAGCTGCGCCGAGTTCGCCGCCGCCGTCGCGCCACTGCCGCCTCGGGCGGCCGCGGCCGCGGCACCCGTGTCCGAGCGTCGCCCTCCAGGTGGAGGTTCCGCGTCCGATCCATCTGCTCTTGCGAACTGCCAGCTGCAGTTTTCGTGCCTCCTTTTCCGCATTCCATTCACCGAAGATCCGATGTGCCCCAGTGATCTCCGTTTGCTGCCTGTGGCATTTTTTGCGGATGTGCATTTGTGAGGGTCGTGTGATGCGAAATGTAAGATCTTGTAATTGTTCTAAACCGAACAGCCGCTTCGTCCGCGAAAGTTAGTGGTTACTATGGTGACATGTCGTGGGAATTAAATCGCGCTGCCGAAGAAACAGTGCGGAGAAGGTTCGCGTCGGCTTTCGGACCTATTAAGCAACTCTAAGAGACGTATTCGCACGTTTATCCAGTAGTATTCAATGAAAGGCGTTATTATTCCGCTTGACCGTTGTGTATTGAAAGCACAAGCCACAAGCCACTTCCTGCAAATCGTCACTGCAGCTCGAGATATGCCGGATAACATCCGCTGGACGAGCGTGTCAAACGCGGCGTGGCATGAAACAGTAACACATGAATAAAAATATATTTTTCTTTCCAGACTGTATTGTGTAATGAGTTGCTACGTAATGAGAAGGAGTAATAAAAAAAAACAGCAAGTGGTAGTTTAAGCTACGAATCAACGAAACGATGAACACTCAACCTGCAGTTTGCAGCATCCTGGCAGACATGCTGTCTGAAATCTTTCCCGGTCTTCACTACGGCGAGACTTTCTTCCGAGTGCCCTCTGCGTCTCCCAGAGGACTCTCCGTTTGCACAGACCGACCAGAGCGCAGTTGCTGGCGTCCACACCGGCGTAATTCACCCGTGTCAGAGGGCAAATCCGCTCCGAAGCCGAAATCACATCTCGATGTCCGGCGCCCTTAGATGGCATCATGGGGGCTCAAATAGCATGCATTTTTCATTCGTACGAGTTTATGAACGGACAATGGCCAACGACATAATACAGAAAAGGACGCAAAAGGGAAGGAGTGATGAAAAACCATGAAGCAGTGAAACGCCATGCATAAATCAGAGCTATGAGCCGAGGGTAAGGGTGACTCCAGACGAGGCAGCGGGTTGATGGTAAGCCCACCAGTCAGCCACCCCGGGGGTGCCACCCCCACCACACCTCAGGAGGGTAAGGGTGACTCCCGACGAGGCAGCGAGTTGATGGTAAGCCCACCAGTCAGCCATCCCGGGGGTGCCACCTCCACCACACCTCAGGACACAAACGAAAGGAAACAGAATAAGAGAAACGCGCAGGCGCAAAAGTCATTATCAGAATCAAAGACAGCGAACCAAATAAAAAAAAACAGTGAAGTTAGCAGGCACCACAACAGGCACAAAGGAGCTGCAGCCGCAGATCAGTTCTAGCAGCTCTGAAGCCGGCCAGATTTTCGGAGCCCTCCTGACGTACACGGACCAACCTCAACGCTGGCCAGCGACCTGAGGCCAGCGCCTTCCCACGGGGGCTGGGCTGTCGAGAGAGACAGAGAGAGAGAGAGAGAGAGAGAGGGGGGAGAGGAGGGAGAGAGAGAGCGTCAAACGCTAAGAATATTGCTAGTTATCTGTCTGTTTGAACTAGGACCTTGTATAAATGTTTGGGAGTGATTTCCTTTTTATCACCAAGTAAAGTCGTTTACCCGTCCACAGCACCAGGGAATCAGTCGTCTAACCCTGTTTCAGCACCAGCACTCAGCGGCCCCTCAAAAGAGGTTTTATGAACTAATAATTAGCCGCTAGTTGGATCCTGCATTTTTACACCTGAAAACAGCCACTTCGACTTCATTCCATCCACGAGTAACAGTTACCATGGTATTGCCAAGATTATGACAATGTCCTAGATTTCAGCAATGTCCACTTCCTAGCCACCACTTTGGGCGACGTAGTCGTCTGCAGCATTAACGATGCATAGCAGCAACGTCCTGTGGGCGGTGTTACGCATAGTGAACGCACTGCCAAGGATTCTGACCTGGACGTTTAGCTGGGACGGGATCTCTAGGTCCCATTCCATGTATCCTAACCGACAACCGCCTAACCTAACCCTAATGAAGATTTCAAGTTGCGATCGACGATTTTGAACGAATTTGGGCTTAATGAAAAAGGACATGACTGACATAATCTCAAGCGGACTTTCCATCACCCAGAGGACGATCCCCGCAAAGAAGACGCCAAGAGAGATTAGGGGAACACCCTTGACCTCGTCTTCCCAGACACGAAGATAACAATCCCGTAGTGCCGACAGCGTGCGCAAATGATCGCTATTCTTGCGACACCGGGGACAGGTGTTTGCCGGTTGCGCCTACAGAACTTTCCGTCTCTCTGGCCGGTCAGAACCCGAGGTGTAAGGCAGCGAGGTCTCGGGAGGGGGACCGGGACTGCCGTCTTATTATCTGGACGTCACGGAGCGTCGTCGCAGGGCCGGGTAATTGAGTCCGCTGCCTGTGCGCGGCCGACCGCCCGCAGTTCAGGCCTATATATCAGTTATGCACCGATTCCGTTGGCCGCCCAGCCCACGCACGCTAACAAGCAGCACGCCGGCGGCGGCGCGGCGGCGGCAGGACGAAGCCCCGACCCACGTGTTGCTAGGATGGGCAGCGTGGAGGCGTCGGTATCCCCTTGCGTCATCCCAGGCAAGTTAGGTCTTTTGGCAGACGGTACACCGACGAGTTACAACTTCAGTGGAGTTCGTGCGTCATTCCTCTGACCTGGACTCGTTCGTACCGTCCACATTTTTTCCCGCAAAGCTATCATTTTAAACTACGAACAGAAATTCAATGTAAGTGCAGGATACAAGAGCATCCCAGCTTCGTGAATATAACAGCATTGCAGATATGGCATGGTCTGAAGAGAATGGCTTCATAAATGTGGCCTGTTTTTGCATTTCCAACAATTTTCGGAGCATTCTGCCCGGGATTTTAACAGCCACGTTATGAAAATAAGGTGAGTAAACCTATAAGAAACCTGTAAGAGACCAAAAAATAAAAAGTGAACCTGTAATGAAACCTATAAGAGTCAGGTCCACTCAGCGATAACTGACATAGGAGAAATCTTGCAATTTGATATCAGAATTTATCGAGGCCGAACGGTAACTGCAGGAATTCTAAAAGCAAAACTTTGTGTTAAATAAATTTCAGATTCAAATCTTTGTAGGTAATCATGACAGCAATTAACACCTGTGATAACAATTTTTTTGTGTTTTATATTCCACTCAGATACCCTATAGTCCATTTATTTTGTGTCTCGAGGGAGAAAAATTCAGCATGCTCGGTGTTTTAGGACCGCCTTTTTATGCTCGTCCTGGAGACGTTCATCGGGCTAGGTGAGCAGGCTGACGCCTCGCTGCCGCCTTAGCTTATATACATCTGACCATCGTGGTATGATCATCAAGGTATGGTAATAGGCGTAAGGTAAGGCAAGGTAAGTAAAGTAAGGTACGTCATGGACGTAATGAAAGTATTTCTAACAAGATCAACATTTTGCCACGTTTTTAACTGAACAACAACTACCAAAAATGGCATACGTCTATCAGAACCCGACCGTCGGTGTGCATCTAACAAAAAACCAAAGCGAGCCTAGCAGATTTCTTGACTACGGCTCATTATTATCTTTGGAAAAATACGAAATACTTGATTGGCAATTTATAGCCGTAAACCGTTAAGGGCGTTTTGATAAAGTTCGAGTTTTTTTACTTTTGTTTGTTTGATATATGTTTTAGATGTGTAGCGTATATTATACCTTTGATATATGTTTGTGTAATATACGCTTGTTTGATGCTGTGAAACATCTCTCTCAAGATATTTCAACAGTTGTACTACTAACGACGCATTATTAGGATAACATTGTTCACAGTATGTCGCAGCTGCTCGTTTTCATGTCGCCGTCACCTGGAACAGCTCCGGAGTGATACATGAACGAAACTGCGCGTCAGATCCTCGCGGGTCAGTAGAGCTCGCAGTAGTGCTCCAACTGGGCCTCCACGCACCAACAACTGCAGCGCTGTAAGCGGATTCTCATTAACAATGGCTACACCATTACCGAAGAAGACTTTCAAGTCAAAAACCAGATCTGTCAACACCTCTAACGAAGACAAGAGCAACACCACAACATACCTCTCTGTTACGAAAATCAAATGTCACCATCCTACAGAGTCGACGAGAGTAATACGCCAGATCATCAGTACCAATGTCCACTGCACCGAGTCCAACGCCAAGCTTAGCCTGAACATTTATTACCAAAATTCCAAGGTGGGCGGTCACATCACGAAAAACAACATCTCTCAAGACTCGAACCCCTGAAGAGTACCAGTATAGTTTATCAGTTCCAATGCCCATACGAAGACTGCCAGCTTCGTCGCACTGGAGACGACATTGGTATGGCAATCACGACCCTGTCACGTCGCCCCACGATGCATCAACGACAACTGACCCGCGAGGATCTAACGCAGAACACCAAGAACCTGAAACGAGTCAATGACAAAAGAAGACTTCCTACCATCGAAGCCCTCTTCATACGTGAGAAGCAGCCTACTCTAAACAAGCAACTTCTTCCATGTATCACTCTGGAACTGTAAACACTGGAACTGGAACTGGAACTGGCGACATAAACACGCGCAGCTGTGACTTACTGTGAACAATGTCACCCAAGTAATGTGTCCCGTTAGTACTGTAACTGTTGAAATATCTTCTGAGTGTTTAATTGTGACCGCATGCGGTATTTTTGTATTTGTATTTCAATTGAGACAGAGACATGACAAAAAATGGTACTCTTGAAAATGGATCAGGTAGATCCGAAGCGTTAAGGAAATAAAAATGTAACATTGTGAATATTGGAGAATTAATATTCTCTTTGCCAGAGACAGAAGAAACATAATATGGAGCATAATGTAACATTGTGAATATTGGAGAATTAATGTTCTTTTTACCAGAGACAGAAGAAACATAATATGGAGTATATATATATATATATATATATATATATATATAAACATATATATATAAACATATATACATATATATATATATATATATATATAGATATGCATACATATAGGTTGGTTATTGGGCTATTTAACGACGCTCTCGACTGCCAGGGTCATATTGCGTCGCGACCTCTCACGCCGGTTGTCGCGAGAGACGGCGAAATGTCGCTATTACACGGACTCATACCGGGAATCTTTCGGCCACATGGCAAGCATCGTAACCATTACACCACACCGCCCCCATATACATACATACATACATACATATATATATATATATATATATATATATATATGTATCGTCTCTCGCGACAACCGGCATGAGAGGTTGAGACGCGAAATGACCCCGGCAGTCGAGAGCGTAATTAAAAACCCCAATAACCAACCTATATATAGATACACACAGGTTGGTTACTACATATATATTCAGTATTATGTTTTATATACTAGTGTGTACTCCACAACAATCCCCAGGTCAGCCGACGACACGTAGGATAAATTTCGCCCGCTGTTTGGTAAGGTGCACTTTCAATGATATTTCAAACTTCAAAAGTCTTGTTCGCTTTCTTATTTGTATCTGACATCGAAACGCAGGTTTTGTCCGTTTAAGAAATGTAGTGAAAAGTATTCCTCGAAAAGCAATAGGAGAAATCTATCAGGGGAGTTGATGCCTTAGCGTGGGAGTTATCTACAGACCGGAATGCCTCGGGACAGGCAAAGCTTTGGCATTGCGGTCCCAGCGTTAATATTTAGCTTTGTGTATAATCCAAGGCTATCCCAGGCCTTTTGAACCGATCTCTAAACAGTACCAGGTAGCCAAGGCGGTGTTGTAGCCGGGCGAACGTAAAATCTATGCCGACGTAGATTTGACCAGAGCTGACTGAACTCATACCACAAGAAAAACGTTGCATAGCATCTGTTTTTCTCTCCTTTGGCTACGAAGCCTGCCAAAGTCACCGCTACACATTTGAATCTCTGCGATGCTGTCGCGAGCCTATCTTATCAAATCTGCTTCAGCTTCAGTGAAAATAATACTGCAGCTACAGAGCTTGGTCAGTTTCTTAATTTTCCGCGATGGAAAATGCCAAAACAGAACTGAAATGGGCAAGCATAACAACGTCGCGTCACGACAGCCTGTTTCTCGATCTGTGCCATTTCGTGTGTGCACAAGAAGGTCAGCATGCCCGTTATTTCTGAGTCGAGAATTTGCCAACAAGAAAAGCAGTCGATCGCATGCATTATTACCTCGTTTGTGTAATGTTTGGTGCCAATTTGTTATAACCAGCGCCGACGCCAAGCGATTTATACCGGAAAGAGGAGAAAGATTTATCGTGCTACAAGCACCGCGGCTTAACGCCTCGTCGAGTGTGGAGCCCCCACCATTCATTCCCCCCGCATCGGCGCGCTATTTGGGCGCACGGCCCCGCGTGACCAGACCCATAACCGATTGCCCTTTGCGGGCCGGCAGCGATGTGTGAAAAAGCGGCCGGCAGGTCGGGCCGCCGGCTGCGCTGCGGGCGGAGCGCGGCGACGGTGGCAACGAACTGCGCATGGCGTCGCGTCGGCAGACCGCCCGCCTCATTTGGTCGAATCGGCCAACTTCTGACGCGGCGACTGATGGCGACCCGCGGACGGGCCGAGAGTGGCGACCGGGGGCCATCGGCGCTCGGACGGCTGTCCCGGCCGTCCGACGGCAGCGCGTCACGCCGACCGTCACAGAGGCGCCCTGTCAGTCGTAACGACGAGAAGCTCCTGCCGTCTGTCGCCCAACTCCGGCAAAGTCTCCCGCCGCGGTCCGTTAGGCCTCGCATCACACAAGTTTGTGGATACTTGGAGGCGTCGTGGCGACAACGTATGTGTCGTTCGATTGGACGATGGGAGCCGGGAAAATTGAGAGCATTGGCCAAGGGGTAGCACCAGATAACAGGACTCCAGGAATACAGTTGGGGCGTTCCGCTCTCGCTATGGATTATGGTTTTCTTTGAATCCCGTGGGACGTAGCCTAAGAGGCATCGTTTAGGAGATTCAGAATAACTTCTGACGATGAATAGAGACTGACAATTTTGTTACTATGCAAATCATCATTTCCGACTGCGCCGTGTCTCCTGTAAGGCCAACAAAAGGTCGAAAAGAGTTTATGTCTTACATTCATGACTCTGACCTCAGATAACCTCCACCCAAGCAAGGACCCAAGTGCAAAGGTCAGGGACACTATGGATGATGCGCATGCAGAAGAATCAGGAACAATGAGTGTCGTAAAACACTTAAAACGTTTGCTATACGGCGACCACCGTCTCGACATCGTGATTTCTTCATGATATTCCCTCGGAAGAGAAAGAGATCATTGATCCATGACCTGCGAAGGTGGTAATCTAAACTTTTCAGAGGTTACGTTAAAGGTTTTTCATTTATATGTGCATATGCACATTTCTGGAGCGATCGAAGCAGTAAATTTATGGCAACATGCAAAAAACTCAATAGGGAGTTGCACCAGGTGATGTCACCAGTCGTACTGTACTCGCGAGGATGAACTAGTGGCGCGACGGCAGACGTACGTACTTGCGGAACTCTAAACAGGCAATGAAAAACTGAAAGAGCTGTTTCATATCTGCTAACCTGTCTTCCTGTTAAACGTATCTGTGATGTTATACTGATGCTTAAGGATTTGGCGTAAACATAAAAAATGGGGCATAGCTAAGGCCCTAAGAAACGTATTTTAAGAAATCGTCGATCTCCATCAGAGTTTTATGTCGGCGGACTAGAAAACGGAAATAACAGCTGAAATTAGTAAGGATAATGCGCATTTCATGAGCTCAGGTAACCTGCTTTACCACAGTTCATCGTCTTATGACTGCAAATGTCCCAAATAGACGGAAAACTCCAAGTAAGATTAGTCCGTAGATAAAATGCATATAATACACTGTATTTCAATCCAGAAAATGAAGCAATTTGGTCTTATTTACAGCCAGTTGTTAATCAGCGACACGTTTGTGCGGAAGAACTGCCTTTTTCCATGAACAGCTTATTTAAATTTGGTCGGTGTTGTTCATTTTCTTGCGACTGCAGATGTACATGTTGCATTATTTCAGGCTGTCATGCAATGTGAGGGGCGTACGTACTTCCGGTCTATAGGTCTGTTTGTAGGTACGAATGGTCTGTAGGTACGAAACGTGAACTGTATATGCTTAGTTTTTCGGGAATAACTTCCCGATGAATAGGCTCAGAAAAAAACATTATTTTTCAGAGGGCAGATCTTTTATTTAATAATATTTATGGTGCCCACTAGGGGCTCTTCTTGTTAGCTGCATGAAATCATGGTTACATACACGCACACACTACGTACACGACGGAGGTTTCATTTTTCGGTATCCCTGCGGGAGGATCTTGACCACACGCTTGCTGTGAGACTCGCCCGTTACTCGTGCGAACACATGGGTAGTCTCGATTGTTCGGGCCCAGTGAATCAGAGGACTGCTCCGGCGACATGAAACGAGTCCATGCCCGCGGGAAACGCCACCAGATCGAAGGACCTATTTTAAGGCGGATCACAACCGTATACTTATTGCCGCGGGCGCTGGACGGTGTAGCGTTCACCCCGTGACAAGGCGAACATTTCCCGGCTGCTGCCATCTCCTGAGTAGGAGCTGGTCAAGGAAAAGCCTGCTTCGTTTCAGGTCTGATCCGCAGACCTCCGACGCGACGGTGACGCACATTTGCCGTCTGAGCCACCAGGATGTCTGCAGTGCACAGACCAACAGTGTTTACGTCACATGCCACTGGAAGCCAACGCCGACACAGATAGGCTTCAGATGATTTAAATGAGCATTGCTTTCCTGAAACGATTTAGCGGCACTCCGTCTGAGAATCTCATCATCTGACCATTTCACCATTCGTTTCGTTACTTCGTTAATCATTGTGTGCTGCGAGGTTGTATCTGATCATGACACCTTTCAATACTCACTTCTGGTTCATGATATCAATTCTGCTGTTCTCATTTGCTTGCATTACCATGTCTCCTATTGCCATGAACTTCAATGGTGTTGATGCCCTAAATGCTTCCCAGAGTCTGTCCGTCTCGGTGCTTTTCCGATAGAAATAACGGTGTCCGAGAACTTACCAGAAAATTGGCCCGATTCCTGCAAAATCTTATTACCTCCCACGTTCCGATCGCAAGATTCCGACAGCATTCAAATTCCTGTTTTAATCTCTAAAATAAGTATTACAAATTAATGGGATTGCTAGATGGTGATTGGTGTCAGAACACATATTACGTAGAGATTTCAAATGAGGCGCATTAGCCAAATATATTGGCAGACATACGCTCCCTGTTAATCGATCACCAAAACGGACTCACAATAACCCAAACGACCATTTGCCACTAAACTGGGTGAATAACAACCAAAATGAACGTTTTATCAGCGAGTGAATTATTGCCACCGGTATGGCCGTTCTTAGCACCAATTTAAAAGAAATCCTCAACCATAATATCCACTTCAGTATCTTAAAAACGACGAAGAAAATATCCAGGAGGGACACCACCAGACAGGGACACCACCAGATTGGCTGGGTTATAATCGAATAGGTAAACCAAATTACCAAAACATAGTAGGAAATAGAGAATTGTACCAGGATCCAGGATATTCAGTCTGTCAGCGAAATGAACCATATTTTGGACTAAACTGGCATCAGCTTGTTAAAGTTTAGGTTGCCGGGCACCGCCAATGACCTTGGAGTGCGTTTCGTACAGGGTACGGGCGTCGTTTTCTATAGGCCTGGTAGGGCCTGAGCCCTCCCTGTGTTGATTTGGGCCCCACGAATGTTGCTCTGAGTCCTAACAACTTTTTTTTCAAAATGCCTTAAGTCGTAAGTTTTTGGCTTAAAAGCCAGATAATATATATATATATATATATATATATATATATATATATATATATATATATATATATCGGGGAGTTTTGGGTACCATTGGACACTTTTTTAAAATCAGTGATAATTGATCGCTTATCTCTGCAAAGACACATCTTAGCCAAAAGACACAGTACTAAGAAGCCACCATTTAATCTGCAACGCTTCATCTTGTACTGCTGCTCTCAACGCTGGTTTGTCCGCAAGAATTTCAAAAGATAATTTATGGATCTGGATGATTTTGGACACCGTTCAGTCATTTCGGACAGCCAGCCAATATTACCGCCAGCAGCCCGCCACTGTTCCTGCCGTCGACTTGCCGCGTCACAATGGCTGCCGGTGCCGTCAGTCGCCGGTGTTCGGCACGCCGCACCTGGTGTTATTTAATGTACCTACTTAACGTTTGCGGTGAGAGTCCTTATCAGTATGCTTTTTTATGAAGCGCCTAGCCCTATGGTTAGTTACGCATCAAATATGAAGCACCAGTTAGGTGTAAATACCTTAACCTACAGCAATTTACTCATGGTAGGTAGGGATGTTTTCTAGTGATACTGTAAAGTCAATTTCTCTTTGGTAATTTTATCACAGTTATTGCTTTGATAATAGCCTTACAGTTGGTTTTAAGGATCCTGTTAGCCTGTCAGTTCTTTCCTGTTTCCATGCTCTCTAGCTATAACATAATAGATCCTGTAAAAGCATGGACAGGTCCAAGAGTAGGGGGGGGGGCCTGGAGATAGCAGGGGGCCTGTTAGATGTTAGTGGCTTGACTTTGGGGCCGATCTGACTTTTGGGACCTCCTGTGGCACTGCAGGGGCCTACAGTGACGCTTAGGGGGAGGGGTCCTCCTTTTGTGCTCAGCCAGCATCCCGTGGTGTTCAGGAAAACTTCCTGGAGCATATGATGGACCACTATCGGGGTTCAGGGGCCTCTAGTGACTCACAGAAGGGCCTCCTGTGACATTCTGGAGGGGAGGAGGGGGATCCTGAGGCCACGGAGAGTCTCTGTGGCGCTAAGACGGCCTCTTGTTCCGTTACAGGTCCTCTAGCGGCGCTTAGACGGCACCGTGCCTTGTTGCGGGGACTCCTGGGGTGTTGAGAGAAACATCATAGAGCATGCGACGGTGACCTCCAGCAGGGCTCAGGGACCTCCTGTGGCGTACGAGGGTCCTCCTAACGCCATTGTGGGCCTCCCAGACCGTTCAGGGGAAGGTGGTTTCCCCTGAGCCCTCCACCGTGAGTACGCTACTGTCAATGATGAGGAGGGGACTCCTGGCCTCCTGTCTCCCTGCGAAAAGCCTCCTGAGGCAGTGAGGGGCCTCCTTTGGCGATGGAATTGCCTCTTCTTCGTGATAAGAGTCTCTCTGTGACAAAGAAGAGCCTGCTGTATTGATAACTCCTGTACCTGCGGCGACACATTGGTCTCCTGTGAGAGGAAGAGACCTCTTCTGTCGATAACTGGCGGTCTCTCGTGGCTATGAAAGAGATTTCTTTGGTGGTAAGGAGCCTCCTGCAGAGTTATGGAGGCCTCCTCGGGACAGAGTGCCTCCTGTGGATGTGAATTGTCCTCCTGTGGCGATATGGGACCTCTTGGAAAGGTGAGGGGTCTCCTGTCATAGGGAGCGGCACCTCTGGGGTCTGGCGGCGAGCAGGCCTCCCGGCACGGTAAGAGGTCTTCTCTTGTTAAACAAAGACCCTGGCAATATCAGGCATTAAGGTATGAAATCTATAAAAGTCAGTCTGTTAATACCGAACACTGTTCTGTATTGCCAGAAATGCGGTAATTTCAAACATGCGACAACTGACGAGGGGGAAGCGCAGTATGCATTTAAAATCACCTTTAACCCTATTCCCGGAGGGCTAGACGGTATGGCCGATTCCCGGCAGGGGGGGCGGATTCGGCCCCCCCTGAGATCTCGAGAACTACTCATCCGATTTCATCGCAACAAACGGCAATCGATTTGCCGTGACGTGAACTACATTTTGATAAAAAGAAATTTTCAAAATTTTGAAATTTGTGGATACAGGGGGGCAAAAATGTCAAAATGGGGGGTACTTTTTGACTTCTTATAGCTCCGTTGTTTACGGACCGATTTCGATGAAACTGGCATCAATCGAGAGATTATGGATAGGGCTTTTACCATGGGTATGCAAATTTGAAATTTTGAGAAAATTCATGGGCGTTCACAGGGTTTCAAAAATAGGGGGATTAGTTTTCCAATAACGGAATGAACAAAAGAGGCCAAAACACTTTTTTAGCTTCTGTTAGTCATGTTATGCTAAAGAAGTACAAATCGCATTACAATGTTTGTATAGTGTTAGCATAGGCGGTGCCAGGGACATAAAAAAGGGGGAACTGTCATGGTCACACGTTTCTCAGATCAACTTGTGACCTTTGACCTTAAATGACCTCCAGTGACCTTGGGGTCATCTGGAATGATGTCGTGTGCATTCAATATTATCTGTAAACGTTTTTAATCGACTAAATTCACTCTATTCCAAAAAATTCATTTTTTGGCTTTTGCGATATAGGGCACGTGCACTGACATTTTAGGTCATAGCTCCGTGACCTGACCTGATATCAAGCTGAAACTTGGTACACAAGTAGAGGGCATCTTTCTACGTCATATATATTCCGGGTTTGGCATTTGAAAAAACGGCGCCGAAATTATTGCGAAAAAACAAATTTTGACTTTTGACCTTGACCTGACCTTGTAAAGTGATCTCAGATAAACAAAATTACATATGCGCATTGCCCAACTATTTAGCTATATATTCATATAAAGTTTTAAGTTCTATCTTAAAAACTCTGTTTTTGGCAGACATTTTCCTTTTACCCTCAACATGGCCAAAAATGACCTGAGGTGCCTCCCAAAAACGTTGCCTGGCTCCGCCCCTGAGCAAAATAGAATTTCGGAATTTTGTCACGGCGCGTAGAAGGAATAGCGAGGAAAAGTCACCAAGTTTCGTGAAGCTGCGTCAAAAAGCCTGGAATTGGCAAGCAAAAAACCCGAGGGGGGGGCGGATTCCGCCCCCCCCCTGCCGGGAATAGGGTTAAAATGCATGAAACATGTTAACAGAGTTTAAAAAGACAATACCAGTTACTCCTACTTATGGATCATTCAGTGGAATGTGGCTGAATATGACAACTTTTAAGAATGGAAAAAATGGATATGACGAAAAAGCATTTCAAACATACACTTAGCCCTCCGTGACGATAGTACACGACAAAAGTTAATACACCGTTGCCGATTCCGAACAAAAATATGGTTTTCAACAGCTTATTGCCGAGATACAATGGCCTCCAAAATTACCCCCTTCTGATTTTACTCAAATATCCCATTATTATATAAACTTTCCATATAAGTACTGTATAAGTAAGTTTACAGTATATATAAGTACTCTACACACACACACACACACACACACATATATATATATATATATATATATATATATATATATATATATATATCTGGTTTGATATATCTCAAGATTCGCCAAAAATTTTGAAATCTGTCCTCGGTCAAAATGAAGAGGGCTAAATCCGTTGAGAAACCTCTGGAGGGAGGCGAGACTGTCCGGCCCTCGGCTAGGCCTCACGAATCATTTATACAAAACGACACCCCTGGTACAGGGCACCGGGGTACGGGGACCTGGTCAAGGATTAGGACTGGGTGGCTGCCAGACTTGTTGCTCTCAAGCCATATTGGACATGGAGTAGCTAGAGGGGGTGATCGGATCAGGGGGCCTTCGTTATCAATGGGGGCCTTCGTAACCAATGGTGGCCCATGTGGTTAAAGGCATATCATGGTGTAAAGCGACGGTTGGTGACGAAAAACGACGCCGGTTCCAAGGGACACCCCTCAAGTCGGCAAGAACGTCTTTGCAGTCAAGCAGGGACCACTTTACAGTCCAGCGGGAACTCTTTGCAATCCATCGGGAGTCCCTCTACTGGCCAGCAGGGGTCTTCTTACAGATCGAAAGGATGTCTCTCCAGAGGCCGACGGGGGTCCATTATGGGCCGGCATGGGGCTATCTCCAGACAAGCAGAGAACCCCTGCAAGCTAGCAGGGGCCACTGTAAACGCTCATTCAGACCATATGGGCCTCTCTTCAAAGCACACATAGTCCCTTTGTATATTCGGGATACCTTCTCTCTAAGTTCGTAGGCCTGCTTTCCTTTAATTCCCGAAATGTTCTTAGTTCGCTTTAATCGTCTGTTTCAGACGATGTAAGGCGCCCTGCGGGCGCTTCAAATTATCAAAGTCTGGGTCTGGGTCCGTTGGGACCCCAGCCGGCCAAACGGACCCTCCCATTCGCTACGCCAAGGGGCCCGCCCTCCCCTTGGCTGCGTCACTGTCGAGTTCCTATACGTGATTTTGACTGGCATCAATGGTGGCATATTAGCCTTTTTAGTAATGAATGAGCCATGTCTACTTTCTGATTCAGCTGGTGATCGGAATGTGCATTTTGGTGATCGAAGTGCCCATTCTGGTTGTTCGATTAATGTTGTTCCCAAACACACACATACTCATAAGTACTACGTGTATGTGTGTGGAGGCGTGCATGTTTTATTCCTTCGCTTGTGGCTCGGGGACCAATAGCCACTGAAGCAATGAAAAACTTCAGGGCGTCAGCACATATATACATACATAGGATGGACTACGGATACCTTCTTGACTATGATACGACTGGTATCCGCCGAAAATACCCATTTCTCATTCATCTTTTCGGCAATTTTTGCGTGCGCTATGTGCTTAAACATCACGAGTTGGACAAAATTATTTGTTACTATGTGTAAGACGTAAAATGTAAAATTGCATCAGAATGGATATCATCAAAAAATGATGCTTCTATTGTTTCTTCTCTGTTAAACCCGCGACCACCTGGGGCAGGGTTAAAAGCAAAGCCCGCTCCGTTTCTGCCGATTGTATTCGAATCGTAAACGATAAGAACACCAAACATTCAGTATCTGTCAAGTGATCAATCTGACACTTCGCGATATAATTTTTTACAAGGCTTGCCTTTTTCGAAAATTAGGAATAACATTGTGCCATGATATTGGGCGATTTACGGCCGCCCTGGACGGCAGGCGTGATGAGCTTGTATTCGGCAATGTAAGCCTCCATGTAACACACTGCATGCAGTACAAAGCATGCGCGCAATATGCAGTGCAATGCAACGCAATGCAATGGGAACGTCCGTAATCCATGCAATGCAATGTATGCTTATGCCTAAGCCTTAAATGAAAGCAGCATTGTTGCATAGGGAGCTAAACAGGCAACAGAACAGTATTAAACTTTGCCTTTTTTATGCTTTAGGCTTTGTAATGCCAGGCAATGAGATGGTGTTCCAAAATGTTACGAAATCTGAAAGTTTTCTCACAACTGAGATCCAGTGGTTCCACAGCCCTTCATTATTTTTCGAACATAACTGGTTAATCCGCGCGCTCCCGGGTGCCCGAATGGCCCTTCCCGTGGTGAGGGATCCTCGAGAACCCCTCCCCCCGTGATCTCGAGAACTAAGAGATCTACGGAGATGAGAGTAACACCAATCGAAAGGCCGGCAAAGTGTATGAAGATTGAACGCATATGTTTTGACTCCGAGTTGGTATTTTAGAGTCAAGAGGTCAAACAAGGTCACGTCAAGGCGCCAAAATATGTATGTAATCAAAGCAGATAAGACAGTCCTATAAACTTATCTTGGGTACTGAAAAGCTTAAAAAGTGCCAGAAGTGTTTTTCTCGTTGTCAAAAAGCAATTTGATTTTCCTCAGGCCATGTCATCTAGGTCATCAGCCACTGGAATACAAAAGTGATTTGTGTCGGAAATGGCACTAAAGTAAAATATTTCAAGCATGCGTTTTGGAGTCACCAGTGCAAATGTTTGATCAGAAATGGCAACTTTTGTCGGAAAAAGATTAATATATGTCACGTAAAGCCATATCAGGTCAATTCTAGTCAGATCTTACAACATCCGTATTTCATGACTGGGTAAAGGCGCCAATGTCAGACAAACGCCATTTGATCACCATAATCATGTTAATGTTAATGTGCTACTTTTACTGCACTTATTGCGCCACACTAGACAATCGAAACTGTGAGTTTTCGTTCGATGTCAGTATTGAAGTTATCACTTAACTGATACCCCTGCTAGATCTTGTCAAAACCATAGCACATTTTTCCGCCGTAAATTCGGACACTGCCACGACCTGTGACGTCACGGGTCAACACAAGAGGTGATATTTCACCCCCTGAGATGAGAGAAACACTTCCTATCGATTGCCTTTAGAATCATGTAGATTGAACTCTTAGTTCCTCAGATACAAAGGGGGTCGGTTTTATCCCCCCTAACCTGCCACGGTTGGCGGAAGGTCCCAGGCGGTGCCGCATTAAATTAGCTGTTCTCGATGAGCCTCTTTTGACCGTGTTGATCTCAAAAGAATATGCCAATGATTTGTTCCAGCAGCTGATCGCCCTTGTCCAGCATTGTCTTTCACTTGCCCCAACTTCCGTGCAATAACCGTGTATTTTGCAGAGAAATGGAATATTAACTTTAGGTTTGAAACTAGACAATTGACTATAAATGTCAAGACTGAATAGAAATTCAAGACATCTTTTTCATATTCATGGTATTTTTAGGCTTTGGCACGCAAAATCATCTGGTGGCTGGAATTTTGCTTGAACGCCCCATTGTTTGCTGACAACTCTTGAACACGTGTCTTGGTATTTGTGTCATCCAAATGTCCAAAATGCTTCTAGCCTTGCTGCAACTACAAAGACCCTCATGCGTTTGTTGGCACATATGAACACTGTCGGATCTAGACCCTGTACCAAGGAGAACCATGTTCTGCGTGGAACATGGACGAAGACATCCACGTGGAGATTGCAAGAAACGGAAGAAAAATTAATATTTGGAGGTAGGCTAGGTATACCCTGGCATTGTTCTTAATGTTAACCTCTCCCGGCTTTTCTGCCACCCTGCTTCGCCATGTTTAAACAGCTTTTAAGATAATATTCAATAAATCAATTTGTTAATTTATCATTCATTAAAACTCAATTACACTTATAAATTTTAACATCGAAAAAAATCATCTCTGTCTCTGTCAGAAAACGGGAGTAAAAGACATGCTGGTCTCCAAATTTTTAACGAAAGCGGGGAGGGGGGGGGGACGCGGCTCCGATGGCTCCTCTCGCAATCCGCCAGTGCTGTGTATTGGATGCTTGAGGGCAGATTGCGGGTGCAGTGCATGCTTATATAGTTTGGTCAGGTTCGACCTGTCCCTGCAAATCATTTTAGCGCTATGGAATTCGCGAGTTCAGGAAATTGGTTGGAGTGGCAATTAATTTATGCCAGATTGACGTCCATGGGAATGAGAACGAACGAAACAGGGGCGAGAGGTTGAGTGATGCTCCCAAAGCCGTTTGATGGTGACACTGTCGGGTGGACCGGCATAGCAACCAACAGTGTGGAATTTTGCCGCTAGGTGGTGCTGCATGGCCACATTGGTTGCACGATCGAAAGACAGAACATTGTGCGTGTACATTTTACAGCTCAGACTCAAACTAAGGCAGATTTGGGTGAGATCTCAGTGGGACATTGGCACGGGCAACGCCATGGATTTTTGACTGCGGGGTACTGCAAGAGTGGAGCCCAGACGATTAGCTCTTGAAAGATCTTTTTTTTTGCCATATAAAGTAACCGAAAAAAATTCAAACGTTTCACCTCATTTAAGAACATTTTGCATTTTCCCCTGCAAAGTGGCTGAAATATGACAACAAAGGCGGGATTTTAGGCGTCTGCATCCCTAGCTCTAACTGGAATGTCGTGTTTATGTCTGGTACATGAGCCTCTCTGCCCCCTCGTAGTTCCTGGAGACTTTTTTGCTAGTTTTACGGTGGCCTCGAGCCGTCTGTCGTGTCAGGGCTCTCTGATGGTTTCATGTTGCTTTTACAGTTTTACTTGTCGCTCGGGACGTCTCAGGCGCTCCTTTGGAAGTTTCAGGGACACCTCGAGCAGTGTCATGGACCCATCTGGTGGCTTCAGGGACACTTAAGCCATCTCGGCGCCGCTGTCGTTCCTAGAGAGTATTTGCCGTCTAAGAAGCCCCGCAGGCAATAAGAAGGTCCCTCTATAAGTCTCTCTCTCTCTCTCTCTCCCTCTCTCTCTCTCTCTCTCTCTCTCTCTGCCGTGACAGAGGCGCCTCTGGCAATGCTCCCGGTTATTTGGCCGTTTCGGGAGCTGTCTGGACCTCTCAAGACTTAGTAGTAGAGACCCCTCTGGTCGTCTCAGTGGACCTCATGTTGTCTAAGGTACCCCTCTTGTCGTTCCTGGTGGAGTTTTTGCCGTCTCTGGGGCCCTCCGGTAGTTATCAAAAACCTTATGGCGATTTCATGGCCCCTGTGCAGTGCCATGGGCCCTATGAACGTCTCCGTTAGTCTCTATGACTGTCTCAGGCGTCTTCCTACGTTACATGGGGTAGATCTGGCAGTCAGTCAGATAAGGCTCTCTAATCGAATCAGGAACCTCTGTTGGCGCTTCAGGGGCCTCACTGGCAGTCTTAGGTGCAGGGGCCTTTTCTGTGCCAGAAGCCCGCATAACACACTCGGGGCAGGGCGCAGCCAACCAAAAACCTCGAGGGGTTCCTCACCCAGCGGTGGGCCCCCTCACGTCATGTGGACCACTGGGAGAAAATAATAATATCACATGTTACAAGAGGCTCACAGAGGAGTACACCCAGCCCAGACTTCCGGTGGGTGCGTGGCCAATGGTGAGCCCGTGTCCTATGAACGGGCACCCTGAATAAAAACGGCCATTGAAAATTTTACGACACTGGACGTTTGCCGTTCCCAAACGTCGTTAGTTGCGACCAGCTGGCTCTTATCTGATTGTCGATGGTTGCACCAAAAACAATTTTGCAGTGGGAGCCTTCACAGCTGTCAAGAAGCCCCTTTGCAGGCCTTCAGGGAGGCTCTCCCTAGACGTCAGGGTCTCTCAACAAGTCGCAAGCGAGCCCCTCCACAGGTCGGCATGTGGCTCACAGTCGGCAAGGCCTCTGCATGTCAGCAGGGGCCCCTTCACGCCGACAGGGGGCCAGCTGCAGGCAATTCCTTAATTCCTTTTCCTTTTCCTCCAATCCTTCCTTCCTTTTCCAAAACAGCAAAGGGCCCCTCCATAGGCCAGCAGAGGCCCTCCGAAGGTTGGCAGAGGCCCATGGACCGGTCGGGAGCCCTACAGACAGGCAGGTGGTCTCCTTCACGCCGGTAGGAGCCCAAAAGGACGGCAGGGGCCTCTACAGGCCGGCAGGGGGCCCTTACAGGCTGACAGGTGGCCCACGCAGGCTGGTAGGAGGCCTCTTACAGAAGGGGACACTTGCATGTTGATAAGGGTCCCTCTATGGGCTTGGATCTCTGTATTCCACCTTTTGTCTTTTCCTGTCTGCCGTGCTTAAAACATTTTGGCTTCTGTTCAACATCGGTTTTTGTAACAGTAATTTTCTAACCCCGGTGGACCCCCTCAAACATTTCGGGAAGGGGCCCTGAGACCCCTAAGACCCTCCCCTGGCTGCGACACTGCTTAGGGGCCCTCAGGCCGTCCGGTGCTACCACATCGTCTAAGAAGGCTTCTTATCGTCTGCCTTCGCAGGGCCCTCCGATCTTTTTGGCGGTCTCAGGGGCCATCTGCCGCATAGAAACCCACTTTGGCGTTTCAGGACCCACTTGACCTACCCGGGATCTCTGATTACATCAAGAACCCCTCAAGTTTTCAAAAAGACCAGTGTAGCCCATTTGAAGTCCCTCTCGAGGTTGAGGTCACTAATGAATCCCTTCTCAGGGACCCTTCTGGGTCCCTGAGTCCTTATGGCCAGAGTCTCCTTATGGCATGATAGACACCCTCTTTAGTTCTTGCCGTCTCAGTGGCCTCTCCGGCCCTTTTAAGCGGCCCCATAGACCCTTTGCCGTGTTAGGGCCCTCTTTCGGTCCCCGAGACCGTTGGAGAATTTCAGGGGCCCTTCTACCCATCTAAGGGGCCATCCTGCCGTGTCTGGGTCTCATTAATTTTCCCAAAGGCCCTGTGGCTTCGTCAAGGACCTTCAGCTTTTCACACAGGTCCATGAAACCCATTTGGGTCCCCTATGATATGCCATGAGCCCTCATGTCTTACCAGGGTCTCTATCGTCATCTTGGCCGTCTCAGGGGCCCTGTAACCCTTCTGGTGGTCTTAGGAGCAATCTTCATGATGGGGCTCTGTTGTGGCCTCAGGGGTCCTTTAGGAGCTTAAGAGGCCCTTTTTTACGTCCCAGGAATCATCTAACTCTCCCAGAGGCCCCCTGACTGTATTAAGAACCGGTCACGTTTTAACAGAGACCCTGTGAAGCTCATGCGAGGACCCTTCAGGGCCTCTTTTGACTGAGGGGGCCCCATTCTCAGGCCTCAAGGGGGAAGCGATCGCCCCCATCGCCCCCTTAGATCCACGCTTGCCCCCCCCCCCCCTCTAAAGTGGGTGTCTGCCTGAATTTCGGCCACTTCATTTTACAATTTACGGATCTTTACAGTACAAAACATGTCGTGCATCTAGACTAAATAACGGTAAAACTGGCAATAACCTTACAGAAAATTCTGCGTTTTACATAACAAAACAAACCACTTTTATTTTCCACTTCATGTTCTAGCAAATTTTAGATTTTTCCTCCTCCTCCTCCTCCTCCAACAGCCAAATTTCCAGGATGCCGTTAATAGATGCAGACTTTGTTACAACATATCGAAAGTTATATTTTACAGGCAAAATGGCGTCATAAAATTTTGCTATAAGATGCAACGAATTTAAGAGCCCTTTCGAACTCAGTCTGATAATCATCTGGCACCAGCCAGTTTTGTTAAAATGACTAAGCATCCAAACGCTTCCATATGCAGAAACAAAACTTAACAGCTTCTGTCCTGCCCGATAAATCTAAGAACCAGTCGTATCCTTCACCACAATAATTCACCTCACGAATTGCTATTATTGTGGGGTACTGGGTATTGGACGTACCCCGGAATCAAATGATTATACGGTAATTTATTAATCATTAATCATTGATATTAAAACAAATTTTGACCTTCGACCTTGGCTTGTGGAGTGAGTTTATCTATACACCCAGATACCTTTGTAAGTTCTGTCTTAAACACGGTATGTTTGGTAGCCATTTTCCTTTTACTCACAACAGTGCCAAAAATGGCCTGAGGTATCTCCCAAACACGTTGCCTGGCTCCGCCCCTGAGCAAAATAGAATTACGAAACTTGATTACAATAGGTAGAAAGAATAGCTGAGACAAGTGACGAAGCTTCACAAAAGTTCGTCAAAAATCCTGGAATTGGTAAGCGAAAAAGTTTAGGTAAGCAGGGGGGGCCGATTCAGTCGCCCTGCCGGGAATAAGGTTAACCCACAGGAATACATATAATGTTTACTTTTGCAACATAAGTATGATCACTTTTCCGTATTCCTGCAAAATCGCTATATATCTGGTGCAGATTGCTTGGCCCAGGGGGCAGGGGGGCATGATCCCACCTGTCCACGGTGGCTACGTCCCTGATCCCACCTACTCCACGGTGGCACCGCCCATGGACAAAGATCGAAAAAGGTCAGTAGTTTGACGCGGACGTTCAGTACTTGGGGACAGTTTTTTGGAATTTCGTGATGAAATAAGACTGTGCGATGTTCTGTCATTTCCGTTGTACAGATGACGCACGACGAATGTTTGCATGACATTAGCAAACTTGTTTAATCCGCAAATCCCAATACGAATAGGGGAGGACAACGTATCTGTGTAGACTCAAGATTCAATAAGCCTGTGGTGTCTGATTCAGGGAGGGGCTGGCTAACCCTCATGGAGAACAATCCACCGCCGTGGCCAGGTGGATAAGGAGCCGGACAACAGATCCGGTGCGTGGCAGCTACGGAGTTCCAGTCCCAAGACGGGCACCTGTATTGTGGCCAGAGGCCGAAAGGGTCAGCCAAACACGGAAGGCCGTGTCATGGAGTTCCACGGCACGACAAAGATACTCCAGCGCCTTCTGGTTAGGTGCTGGGCAAAATCGCTTCATATCTGGTAACAATTGGGTAACGGGGTCTGGATTCAGCAATAAGCTCGGCTTGCCATGGACTTGGACCCCACATATATGTGTATATATATATATAGAAACGGCTGTAATGTTAGCTCTGACTAGCTCTTTAATCGGCTCTTCTTTAATGGACGATCTGCCGTCTTAAGGTCGCTCGCTAATCGTGAAATCTCCAGAATTCGTCTCCAGAAAGCAAATGGAAGCGCGACGCTACAATTTACGTGTAAACAGTTACATACAACTACGACAATACAGCAGTTACAATTACATACAAGGCGTACAATTACAACGATTACATCAGTTACAGTTGTTCAGACGCAAAGTCAAGCGTCGCGATAAATGTCGATTTGTATTTTGAAGGTGGAAAGTTATGATATTTTCGAAACATCAGTAAATGGGTGTCTTTGTGGTCCTGATTTCACGATTAACAAACTATCTGAACCCACGCAGTGGAAGAGGGTTTCGCGCTAACGCGCACTTGAAGGTGGGCACAAAAGTGCCTCCCTCTGATTTCGGAAACGGAAAGAGCTAGAAACATGAAATTTTGTGGACAGAGTGGAGTCACAACGATGTACATTATGTGCAAATTTCATGACCCTAGGTCAGTATCTCCAAGGTCAAATGGGGTCGAAAAGGTCAACTTTGGACACTTTCTCGGCCCGTGCAGGCCATTCCGTACGACTTTTTGGACGGAACGGGAAAGGTTAAAATATTTTGTAAAATATTGTTTGGCGGTTAAGACATACAATACGGCAATTATCGTTTATTTAGCGTCATAACTGGGGATTTCGGGTCGAGGACATATTAGGTCATTCACATATGGCGTCATTTTTTCATATTTTGCAAATTAGATTTCGAGCAACACAGGATAGTTTGAGTGTAAATCAAGGCACTACAAGCAGATTTTGATTTTCAGTGAAGGTAGCCAACATCGGTACATTTGGTCACTTCCATCGTATATATTTATGTATGTATGTATGTATAAGTATATAAGTACATACATGTGAGTATCAATGTGCCAAATGTGTTTTTAGTAGGGTTTTCAAATGCATATTTCATACAGATCGACGTATTGCAAAGCAAATCTGGACCAGGTCACAAAATATTTGCCCTTGACTTTCGACCTGAAATGACCTGGTATATATAAGCGCATCCATGTGCGCACATGTGTTTTTATTTGGGTCTTTGAATGCATATTTCATGCAAATCAACATGTCGCAAAGCAAATCTAGACCAGGCCACAACACATTTGGCCTTGACCTTTGATGACCTTGACCTTTACTGACCGTGGTATATGTAAGCGTATCAGTGTGCGCACATGTGTTTTTATTATGGTCTTTGAATGCATATTTCATACAAAC
This sequence comes from Capitulum mitella, assembly GCA_030062745.1. Lineage (NCBI taxonomy): Eukaryota > Metazoa > Arthropoda > Thecostraca > Pollicipedomorpha > Pollicipedidae > Capitulum > Capitulum mitella. Next base: position 11,507,172 of record CP099840.1, read on the forward strand.
CGACATCTTGCAAAGCAAATCTGGATCAGGTCACAAGCTGGTTGCCCTTAACCTTTGATAACCTTCACCCTTATTGACCCTGACTTTGGTCTTGCAGATATAATATATATTGATTTTGTGTATATATCAAAGTCATATATATATATATATATATATTTGGCTTTTTTCATACGATCACTCTGTAATGATGCCTTGTGAAATCTACGAACTGGGCTTCCTCAGTAACGTTGGAAGCGACTTCCAGGTGTTGCGGATGGTGTACCAGACATTGGGTTTTAGCCAAACTACGTACGTTTTTAGTAGATGGACTGAACTTTAAAGATGAGCATCCTCTTATTACAGAACGACGGCATAGCTTTGCGATGCGGAAGGATGGCGCAGATAAAACCTGACAATTTTCTGTCCGACGACGGCTGCCGAACTTTCAGTGATTACATGCACAGCTCGCTGCGAGACTGATCGAATGAGAGTCTGAGCTTGGGACGCAGCCGCCTCTGTTGGAAAGCGTCTCCAGCGAGGACGTCGTGGGCATCCTTCACTCTCCGATGCAGTCGCAGAACTGTCCGGTGCACACGCAGGCAGTGGAGCGAGCCGTGCGTGTGGTCTCTGAAGCCTCAGCAGGCGTCGTCGGGCATAAAATCGTCATGGCCTCGTCTGCGCCTACTCTCACCATTGCAAAGCTATGCCGTCATTCTGCAGCAAGAAAGATTTTCGTCTGAAGATCACTCCATCTCTTAGAAATGTACGTGAGTGATCGTCAGAGTGATCGTCTCAAAAATTTCGGGTTACAGCTACATGACCGTTCTCGATTTCCAGATTTTCTACTCATTTACCTAACGCCGGAGTTTCGGATGTTTGTGACGCCGTAGGTTTTGATGAAATCAGACGAACCCCCTGAAAACTGCATACCTTCAACCTACATTCAAGACTTCCCTGGCCGCGTTTAGAATGACTGAATAAAACGCCCACAAGTACAACTTGCCGATGCACGGCTGCCTCCGCCCGGCCGCCGGTCGCAGCCTGATGTTAACTCGCCGGGCCACCGCCCAGTGGCACCTGGAGACTGCAGCGCCGAGAGGTACGGTCGGGAAAGCCTTCCGTGGCCCGGCAGCGCCAGAAAACGCAGTTTTTTTTACCGATTTTTTCGATATTTCACCGGTTGTGCAAATTGGCACAGTAGGCTGGTCTCTTTCACAGGCGACTTATCCCAGGAGAGGTTGTTTTTCATCACCCAGAGCAGACACCTTGGAGCTTCTGTAAAAGATGGTCAGTTGAATTTTGTATGCTGAATGGACGGGTGAGCAGTTTTTGGTGATGATGTTGCGAATGGCCTTCTCATCTTTCTTATACAATGGTGACATCTGGTTTTCGTAGTAAAGACTGAAGGCTTGGCCGTTGAGGTTCTGTTCGTCATTAGTGATATTCTATGCTGAGTTGGTTCAACTTGAGTTTGATTTCGTTGTCGACATATGTGAGGGCGTAGTTGTTATTCATCAGTATTTCCCGGACTCTCTGCAGTTCTTGGTGAACGAGTTGCCAACAAGAGCAATGTTTGAAAACGCGATGAACATAAACTCAGATAACACTTCTCTTGTAGCGGTCAGGGCACTCGCTGCGTCCATTCAAACACTGCCCGCTGTTGGCGGCTTTTCTCTAGACCTTGGTTGTGGATAGTCCTTTAGAGGCGTCGATATCTATGTCCAGGCATGGGAGCCTGTTGTTGCTGCTGATTTCGACGGTGAAAGTAAGACAGAACATTTGTTCTAGTTTCATTTCCAATGTATGAAGCGTTTCTTTACCTTTCTTGTCGGCAAAGATATCAGCTATGTTGCGGCAATAGGTGAAGGGTTTAGTTTTGATGGCATTTAAAGCCCTCTGCTCAACATCGCTCATGTAGCTTTCTGGAGACAGTACGTCACGTGGTGAGCCCATCGTAACGCCATCAATACGATAATAAGGATTGCTTTCGGGGCATCGGAAGGTGGCCTTCTTGGTGCAAGTCCTGAACATGTCGGCAAGCAGTCTTCTTGAAACTTTGGGTCGAGGTAGGATCGGATGTTGATAGACATAATCCAGGATGATATCAGTCGTCTGGTTGAAGGGAACGTTTGTGAAAAGGCTCTGGACGTCCAAGGATGCTACCAGTCCACACCTCTCGTTCACTTTTAAAATCTGAATGAACTCATCCGGCGATGTCAGTGAATACGTTTTCGGGATGTAAGGCGCATTCAGTATGTTTAGATACTTAGCCAAGGCGTATGATGTTGTCGGTATCTGGGATATAATAGGTGTTATTGGATTTCGGGCCTTGTGCATTTTGATGTTACCATAGAAGTAACCTGGGTTGAAGTCACCCGTGAGTCGTGGAAATCTTAACCCTGGGCGTTGGCTGAATCAACAAGCAAGTTAGGGTGCTTTTTCTGGTCTTCTATTGGATTTCTACGGATTCTCTCAAACCTAGAAGTGTCCTGAAGCATGTTTATTACCGAACAAAAAATAGTTATATTAACTTGTCGAATTGTTCTTTAACATCTGACCTGAAAGAGCTACTAAGCTGAGGTTTAAGTGGTCATTTTCAACCGAAATGCTCGCAGCAAAAGAAAAAGGCAGACAGAGAAATGATATACTAGCAGATATGCAGGCTTCATAGTAGGGATAAGATTATCGAGAACCCTGATGTTCAAGAATTTCTGAAAACAGGGAGCACAAGATGTCGATCTGGTGTTAAGAAGTAGTCTCATGACGCCAAAACTGCGAAAGCGACCCGACAACTGAGAGACAAAAAGAGATATGTAGTCTTCTTTGTTAACCCTATTCCCGGAGGGCTAGACGGTATGACCGATTCCCGGCAGGGGGGCGGATTCGGCCCCCCCTGAGATCTCGAGAACTACTTGTCCGATTTCATCGCAACAAACGGTAATCGATTTGCCGTGACATGAACTACATTTTTATAAAACGAAATTTTCAAAATTTTGAAATTTGTGGATACACCGGGGCAAAAATTTCAAAATAGGGGGTACTTTTGGACTTCTTATAACTCCGTTGTTTATCGACCGATTTCGATGAAACTGGCATAAATAGAGAGATTATGGATAGGGCTTTTACCATGGGTCCACAAATCTGAAATTTTGAGAAAATTCATGGGCGCTCACAGGGTTTCAAAAATAGGAGGATTAGTTTTCTAACAACTGGATGAACAAAAGAGGCAAACACCCTCTTCTGGCTTCTGCTAGTCATGTTATACTAAAGAAGTACAAATCGCATTACAATGTGTGTATAATGTTAGCATAGGCGGTGCCAGGGACATGAAAAAGGGGGAACTGTCATGGTCACACGTTTCTCAGATCAAGTTGTGATCTTTGACCTTAAATGACCTCCAGTGACCTTGGGGTCAGTTGGAATGATCTCGTGTGCATGTAATATTATCTTTAAACGTTTTCAATCGTTTGAATTCACTTTATTTCAAAAATTTCATATTATGTCTATTGCGATATAGGGTACGCGCACTGACGTTTTAGGTCATAGCTCCGTGACCCGACCTGATATCAAGCTGAAACTTGGTACACAAGTAGAAGGCACCCTTCTACGTCATATGTATTCCAGGTTTGGCATTTAAAAAAACGACGCCGAAATTATTGCGAAAAAACAAATTTTGACTTTTGACCTTGACCTGACCTTGTAAAATGGCCTCAGGTGAACAAAATTACATCTGCACATGGCTCAACTATTCAGCTATACATCCATATAAAGTTTTAAGTTATATCTTAAAAACTCTGTTTTTGGCAGACATTTTCCTTTTACCCTTAACATGGCCAAAAATGGCATGAGGTGCCTCCCAAAAGCGTTGCCTGACTCCGCCCCTGAGCAAAGTAGAATTTTGAAATTTTGTCACGGCACGTAGAAAGAATAGCTAAGAAAAGTTACTAGGTTTCGTGAAGCTGCGTTAAAAAGCCTGGAATTGGCAAGCAAAAAAACCCGAGGGGGGGCGGATTCCGCCCCCCCTGCCGGGAATAGGGTTAAGGATTGCGAAGATGGACAACTTATCAACGCGACGGATCGCCATGTCTTTTTTGTCTCTCAGTTGTCGGGTCGCTTTCGCAGTTTTGGCGTCATGAGGCTACTTCTTAACACCAGATCGACATCTTGTGCTCCCTGTTTTCAGAAATTCTTGAACATCAGGGTTCTCGATAATCTTATCCCTACTATGAAGCCTGCATATCTGCTAGTATATCATTTCTCTGTCTGCCTTTTTCTTTTGCTGCGAGCATTTCGGTTGAAAATGACCACTTAAACCTCAGCTTAGTAGCTCTTTCAGGTCAGATGTTAAAGAACAATTCAACAAGTTAATATAACTATTTTTTGTTCGGGAATTTCAGCAGCGCCACCATAAGGTCGAGAGAGTTTTCCCAAAAACTTCGCGCGAACAGTCTTCTCGAGAATCTGCTTCCAAAGTATACAAATATATATATATATATATATATCCAGGTTCTTCCTATTGCCTTTTGCAAGGGTTGTTCACGTAGGTGCGGCACAGCATGTTTTGAGCAACTTTCGCCTTGCCACAAATCACTTAAAATTCTGATATGCAAAGCTTCTGCCGGCACTGCGTTTTCGCGCGCGCTAGCAACGTTGTGTTCTGATTGGCTGTTGCGTGTAGACGTTATGTTTGGCTGTCAAGAGGTCGCCGTTGTGACTCACGCAGTCAGCACTAGACCTTTCACTAGGAGAAAACCGGTATTAGCGCAGTTCTCAGCTGTAGACCGCGCGGAACGGTGCCGTAGATTATCACCGCAGGTGTATCAACAGGGATCATACTAGGGTTGGGAATGAACAAGGGTTTTGTTCTCTGTTGGGAGACGATATGATTTTGCCTTCTGTATCAATTGTCGATAAATTTATCGACAAAGCGAAGGTTTGACATAGTATTTGTATAGCAATATATGTACACTGTAATATATGTATTGTAATATTGCATATCACATAATATACAATAACGTACATCCTCGGATATCAAGGCTATTAACCCTGTTTCCTGCAGGAGGTTGAATCCGCCCCCCTTCGGGTTTTTTGCTTGCCAGTTTGAGGGTTTTTGACGCAGTTTTACTAAACATGTGAATTCTTTTAGTTATTCTTTCTACGTACTGCAACGAAATTTTGTAATTCTTTTTCGCTCAGGGGCGGAGCCAGGCAACGTTTTTGGGAAACAGCTCAGGCCATTTTTCGCCCTGTTGAGAGGAAATGGAAGACGGTTGCCGAAAATAGCGTTTTTAAGGTAGAACTTTAAACTTGATATGGTATCAGTAAGGAGTTGGCTGACATACGAATACAGTTTTATTTATCTGAGGTCACTTTAACAGGGTCAGGTCAAGGCCAAAAATTCAAAACTTGGCTTCATAGTAATGATTTTGATACCATTTCTTCAGATGCCAAACCCAGAATACACATGACGCAGAAGGGTGCTATCTACTTGTGTACCAAGTTTCAGCTTGATACTTGGTCGGGTGACGGAGTTTTGGCCTAAAATGAAAATGTGCGGTCCCTACATTACAACAGACGTAAAATGCAGTTTTAGAAATTGGGTGGATTCTAGTGATTGAAAACGTTTTCAAATAATACCAAATGCACACAAGATCATTCCAAGCGACGCTAAGGTCAATGGAGATCATTTTAGGTCAAAGGTCGTAACTTGATCTGAAGAGCATGTGGCCATGACAGTCCCCCTTTTTTATGTCCCTGGCGCCGCCTATGCTAACATTATACAAACACTGTAATACGATTTGTGCTTTTTCAGCATAACATGGCTAGCAGAAGCTAAAAGAGTTTTTTTAGCTTCTTGTTAATCCAGTTTTCAAAAAACTAATCCTTCTATTTTTGAAATCCTGTGAACGCTTATAAATTTTCTCAAAAATTGAAATGTATGGGCCTATGGTAAAGGTCCCATTTATAATCTCTCGATTCATGCCAGTTTCACTAAAATCGGTCAATAAACAGTAGAGTTATAACAAATCCAAAAATATCTCCCCTTTAACTTTTTTGCCCCCTATATTCACCCCTTTCAAAATTTAGAAAACCTGTTTTTAATGCAGTTCACATCATGGCAAATCTAATGCCGTTTGTTGCGATGAAATCAGATGTGTAGTTCTCGAGATCTCAGGGGGAACCGAGTCCCTCCCAGCCGGGAATCGGCCATACCATCTGGCCTCTCGGGAATAGGGTTAACGTACTCATCGCAGGGACATGGTAAGACTGGGAGAATGACACGAATATGACAGGAAGGATGGAACATGATGTAAAGACTGTTGGACAGACAGGAGGTCGACTTGCGATCGGTCAGGAAGCAGGACGAGCCATCTGGGCCGCTGGAGCCACTAGGCGCTGCGCTCGACACGTCGGCAAACTAAGAAGGAAAGGAAGGTTAGGATGATGTGAAATTAATGGCAGTGAATTGTATGGCAAAATGGATGACTGCCGTCCTTCAAACACTTCAGCTCGTCATGATCATCATCACCGTGATCAAGTGAGACCATACCTAATGGGTGCGGGTGGGAGGGGAGCAAGAGTGAGGGCACATGGAAAAGGTCTCATAAACGCCAAAAATACTGGCATCATTTCAATCACAAACTGTGTGGTTCCATCACTCATTTAAAGTTACTCAAAGTCCATTGTTGGTTTTGTTTGCGAATATAAATGTTCACTGACGTCTGTTACTCCGACTAGTGTGCTCATCATTGGACATGAAAAACTGCTTACCGGTCTTCAGTTTCTCTCTTAGCTTCCTACAGAGCCTAAACACGCGCACTACAGGGCGGATCTTTTTGTGCCCCCCACCTGTTTTTCTTAAAAATCTCGAGAACGGATCAGAGCTGGTTGCTGCTACTTTGTGACATTTATGTCAATTGAATAACTCGTCCATTGACGGAGAAAAATCTAAAATCGTCTGGAAATTGTTGAAATTTCAAGCATTTGAATTCAAGCAGACATATCGAAAATAATGGTTCTGACTGACAAATGGGAACTTTGTGAAAGGACTAGCGTTCTGCCTAAGATTACCGCTTGAACACAATCAGGCGACGTCATTCAGGCATAAGTGATGGATGTACCAAGATCAAAGCCAGGGCCAGTAAGACTCAAGGTCACCAAAGCTCAAGGCCATCCAGCTTGTGGCCTGATCCAGATTTGCTTTATAACATGTCGGTTTGTATGAAATATGCATTCAAAGACCCTAACAAAAACACATGTGCGCACGCTAATACGCTTACTTATCTTCATCTGACCTTCACTGTCCAGGATCACTAGAGGTCAAGGTCATGAAAGGTCAAGGTTAAATATCTTGTGATCCGGTCCAGATTTGCTTTGCAACATGCCAATTTGTATGAAATATGCATTTAAAGACCTTAATATAAACATGTGTGCGCACATAGATACGCTTGTATATACCAGGGTCATTTCAGGTTAAGGTCATCAAAGGCCAAGGGTAGCTATTCTGTGACCTGGTCCAAATTTGCTTTGCAATATGTTGATTTGTATGAAATATGCATTTAAAGACAAAACTAAAAACACATTTGGCACATTGATACTCATATGTATATACATATATACATATACATACATACATAAATATAAACGCTGGAAGTGATCAGATGCACCAATGTTGACTACCTTCACTAAAAATACGCCAAAAGATGCGTGTTTCGCCCTTATTTACACTCAAGCTATCCCGTGTTGCTCGAAATCTGATCTGCAAAAGATGAAAAAATGGCGGCATAGGTTAATGACCTGACATGGCCTCGGCCCGAAATCCTCCGCGAAGACGTCAGATGAATGGAAATTATCGTATTCTATGTTTTAACGTTCAAACAAACGCCCTTTTCTCGTTTCGTTTGAAAAGCTATACGGAATGGCCTTTACGGGCAGATAAAGTGTCCAAAGTTGACCTTTTCAACCCTATTTGAGCCTCAAGATATTAAACCTAGGGTCATGAAAATTGTACACAATGCCATCGTTATAGCCCTGCCCTGCCCACAAAATTTTATGTCTCCAGCTCTTTCCGTTTCCGAGATCGGAGGGAGGTCCTTTCGGACCATCTATTACAGTGCGCGTTAGCGCGAAACCGCCTTCAACTGCGCGGGTTAAGAGTTAATCACTGGGGACAGTGGGGTTTCGAGCAGTCGAATTGTGAATAACAGGAATACAAAATCTGGATATTTCGTCGACCTTGTTTTGTCTGACCCCGTCGGAGGCAAGGTTAGACGGGTTGGTATGGCGAGACTAACGGTCGTAAGTGGCTGAAACTTGGCCGTCTCAAGGAATGGTGGCACAATGCATTATATTAGATTTTCGGGTTTCGGGGCACCGGGCTTGCGAAATCCAACACATTTTCGAGAAAGATGTACGCACGCCGCTTCCGGGCGCTCAATCTCTGAGACAACGGGTCGCACCAACACAAAACAGGATGCGTTCGATAGAGAATCGATTGGAGAATTTCATCACAAGGAAGAGGCGGAGCGGGGACCGGTACGTGATAGGTGCTGGCCTCGGGAACACGAAAATGCCCGTTTTGCGGGTTTCCAAAATGGGGTCATGATCTCGGAAGCCGTTGAAGATACGGACCGAGGACACGATGACCAATCACAACAAGTACTGGCAGGACATGATTTAGCGGAATCGACTTTTTCCGCTAGACAGAGTAGCCGCGGCGCGCACTCAAAGTGGTTTTTAATGTGAATTCGAATGCAAAGGCGTCAATGACTGACACGAAATTGGAGCCAACGGAAAGCCCGTCCTGTTGCGTTCCGATGATGCACTAATCAGATGTGCCGCTACCGCTCCGGTCACGCGACGCCACGCGAACCGATGCAAGGGGCGATTTCGCGCATTTTCAGGTAAGCTCAAGACCATTGCCAACTGCCGACACGACGTCCTGCCCGGCGCCTGATCGCCAACCATGGTTCGCACTGAGACCAAACATCGACTGGAGAACAGCATCATGTGCAATACCGCGCGGGGGCCAGCACGTGATGCGTGCTAGCCACGGAAACACTAAAAAGGCCGTTTTGCAAACTTGACAAAACATGATACGGCTTTCTTTTATTTTCAGTTAGAACAACTCGGCGACCATGTAGCCCCACGTCTCAAGGTACGGGCAACTATCATTCCATAGGGTCGACCTCGCCCGCCATTGTAGCCACGGCACACGCTCAAAGTGGGGACGTTTTCGGCTTTCGGGTCCTTTTTGTTTACAATGTGATTGTGATGGTACAGAAGGTGAGATTCTTGGCAAAATTGGCACCAATGGAAAGAACTGATTTTCGTCGTTTTGACGCTCCCATAAAATAATCATAATTCATCTAACTTTCACTGCTATGACGCATCAGGTAAACTGGAGCAAGTGGTGATTTGGCAAAAAAAATCAACACCTTTCGAAATGTTTGTGTTCGACGGAAGATTGTAGCGAGGACATTGGGAGCGTACCGTTAGCAATACTACCACTCTGTTCCTCAGTCAACTGTGTACACGCCAGTATAAGCCATCTGATGTGTTTCGTTGTGGGCTCAAAAAAGGTGTGTATGTCGCGTTTCGCATGTTTTTTGCCGATCTCGATCGGAAATAAACCTCTCTTGCTTTTAACTAGAATTTGTATAATTCCATCTTACTCGGTTTGACCTTGACGCTACCTCCAATCCCGGGATTTCAAAAACGCTACAGGACTAAAAAATGTCGTTATAATAGGCATATAGGTCCGATTATATACCGATGCAAACAGACAAACACAAACATAGCTATGGAGAGACGGACAGATATTGGAAGACAGAGACGGATATAGGGAATGAGACAAGACGGAAAGAAGAGACACAGACAGAAACGAGTGTCTCTGAGAAACAGAGGAAGGCTGAGGAATGTTCAGGAGATCAAAAAACACTGAGGAGACTGGCGGACAATGACAGAGATCGTCGGACCGTCGGAGATCGACGGAGACCGGCGGAGAGCGTTGGAGACCGGTAAAGACCGAAAGCGACTGACGGAGACCGGTTGAGACCGACAGAGACCGATGGACCTCAAACGAGATTTAGAGAGGGCGAAAGACTGGTGGGCTGATCGAGAGCAAAGGAGACCAACAGAGACCACTGGAGATCGAGCTACATCGAAGGATACCAGTTGGAACGGATGGAGATCTTGGGGCACCGAGGTAGACTTGCTGACACCGACGGGGGCAGACAGAGTGCAAGAGATCTTCACATAGACCGGGGCTACGAAAACTGACGAAGATAGTATATACAAAAAAAAAATTAAACCTGTCCAACACGAGAAAGTGAAAAGAGAGCAGGGATGTGGCAGTGGATGCTTCATACCCCAGCGCGCTGCATGAAGGGAAATTTATTGATAATATCTGTAGAAAAAGATTATGATCAAAGCGCACTGTACTCTTTTACATGGCATTTGAAATAGACAGCGTGGTGTACCGTGTTCAAAGCCAACGTGCGACCGAGCGCAAAGTGCAAGGATAGACGGGCAGGCCAAAAGGCCGAAGGCAGTCTGTTTCCATGGAAGTTTCCAAGCAGCGCGATTGTAAAACAGCATTGTAAGCAGCTTGATCAGCCGTTCAACAAAAACCAGACTGAAGTGCGCAGCACGATTGTCTAACGATGCTGGGGTGCTGGCGTAGGAATTTTGCGGAGAGCTGACTGCCAACATCTGGTTCAACGAACACAACCCGTTTGTTGGCAATGACGTGTGCAATTGGGGAGGTCCTGGGGTCAGTTTGATCTGCTTTTGGCTCGAAAATTGATTCGAATAAAAAATATGTATGCGCAAAGGTCTTTAGATGCGCGGCGTGGCAAACGGCCAAAAAGCCGTCGGTGGGTCCTAGAAACGCTTGAGCGCCTTGTGGTGTGCATGGGGACCTAGAGGTGTCGCGTGGTGGGGGATTACGTCGGTGGGGGCAAGCGGGTCAAAGGCCTCTCTCGTCGGCTGCCGCCTCTATCTGTTGTACCTCGCTTTCGATCGTAGAAGCTCATGAAAATGAACCAATCAACACGGATTCCAGCAGAATCGTCGCAAGCACAAAGAGCCCTTCGTGGTTATCTTATATGTCATGTCCTATATATATATATATATATATATATATATATATATATATATATATACATATTCAGTTACATATATACATATATGACCATTTTTTATATATATAAAGATATATAAATATATACATATTTGGTTATGTATATATATATATATATATATATATATACATATATGACTTTTTAATCTTTGCACTTATCTGTGCCATTCAGTTTTCAGTTGACGGAACTTGAAATCTGTCTGATGTTTTTCCAAAAAACAGCTGTGCGATTATATTCCGTTTTCATCTTTTTATTCATGAATAACTGCCTCAACATACATATGTGCTCAGGGACACGGGAACGCATCTTCAGTTGGAGGAGAGGCATTTTGGGTGAATGCGTTCCAGTCAATGCCCAAAGGGTCAATTCTAAATTTAATAAAGTGGGGGGCTAATATGTATATGCTTCTTACAGTCTTTGCCTGAAGCGTGACAAAGACCTGGTCGGGCGGGAGCTACTGGCAAAACAACGTTTCCACCAGGGGGATTTCGATGTGTACTGAGTGGCGGTCATTGGCGGGGATTTTCCCCTCCAATTAACATGTTAAAATAGGCTCTGGCTTCCTAATAACATCTTCCTTCACTTTAGCATCACATTTCAGCACAAGCTGGTTCACAGTTCTATGATACTAAACATTGGTCTTCTACGGCAGACCAATGCTTAAATGATACGTGATAACCGATAAGTGATAAGTGATAACTGAAGAATCTAACATCTGCACACAACAGCCAATCAGAGCATGGCGTTCAAGCGCGTGCACGCGCGAAAACGTGACACCGGCTGGAACTATAAACTGAAACGGAACTTTGATTGATTTGCGGCAATTAGGAAGTTGCCCCAAATATGTTGTACTGCACCAATTTGGAAAGCTCTTTCAAAGGGCAACGGGAAAACCCCGACTCCTGTTGTACTGGAGCAACTTCCTGCACTTCGGACCACCTAATGTATGTATGTAAAACTCATATATATGAAATTCCTACCCTCGCCCGTAATGTGCATTTTAAAGCAAAATGGAAGTTACACTACAACTTTATCGAAATATAAGCGGTGCATTTTATCCATGCAATGCTGTAATAAAACGGCATGGTTCTTACCTGTAGCATAATCTGATGAGTTTTAGCTGAAATTCTGCGCTTTTCTAGTTTGTTGGACGGGCTTCCGGGGCAACCTTTGCTATCCCCTTAATCAAAATGGCGTGGGGGAGCCTCTGCGCGGAAGGACGATACCTCAGATCGTCGTTCTAAGAAAGCAATGCTTCATTATCGTGCAGCCGTCATTTCAGCATATGCAGAATGTGCGAACAGGATGGCATTCCTCAGACCAAGGGGCCCCGCATATTCTCCCCCCTCTCCCATTCCAAAATAAGATACGCCACATCTGGGTTAGCTCCTGATCTGAGTGAGCAAAACTGACTGCGGTCAAAACATGAATCTGTAAATAATGATCACCCAGCGTTTAATGAACTTCGCTTACTGGGATCCAAAAAGCTTTAGCGTTGGTTAATTTGGATTTCGGTGTGAGTATTCCAGGAAGAGTCTAGTCTTATCTCTGAACCGAAGCATTCCTTATCTTTGAAGCCTATAATGACAGGTTCCATCGAAAGAAAACAGATTTCTAACACAAGTAATGCGTTCTATTGCAGCAAGTGCAAGTTTTCGTCGCATTTTCCGACGCCACCAAACAAACAACACATAGCGTTCAGGTATTGGCGAACAGCAGAAGGTGTTGCTATCCCATTAGCTGTATTTCTACAGCATCATTTTGTCAGACCTAAATCAGCTGGAAGGGCTTATGGTAACATTCATGCTGCAATCCGGTGGTAAAAATCCAGGCAAAATTTTTTTTTTCAAATCCCATGTGCTGTTTTGAATTTTAACCTGACGCCTTCGCGCTCGGTCAATAAAAGTGATACGATACTTCGTTTTGAAAGGATTATTTAAACCTGGCTAGTACAGTATTTTGTAGTCGGAGCCTCGGTTTCTGAAGACAACCGAGCCTGGGTTCCACGACACGTAAGAAAATGTCAGCAAAGGAGAAACTGTCCAGCAGTTCCAACCTGTAGCGTTTAGTAATCTTGGTCCAGCCATGCATCCCAATACATTTCTCCCCGAACGCTCAGAAATCTGAAGAGGAAGCAAACTGAAACAAAGTCAAAGTAGCTGAGGATTTTTGGGGATAAAGAAAGGCCGCGAAATTTGGCTGAATTTAAACTTTCCGATACGACCAGCGTGCCAAACCCACAAGCGACTACAGAAGTTCTCACTAAGCGCCCGAATGTCCCTGATACCGACAATTCTGTTACACGTACCCCGTTTCCAAACAGAACAGGACGCGGTTTATTTACATTATCCGTCTCGAAATGCATGAGAAACATTGTCTCATGAACTGGTGGCCGCGAAAAGTAAAATGTAATGGTCCAGAGGTAGAAGTGGAAAAGAAAAGCGTTTCCTCCGTCCCTCCGGTGGCGCGGCAGCAGGGAGTTTGTTATTTTTCCACTACCCTTTTCGTTCAGAATACAATTCGTCGATGTCATATCAGACATATCAGCTCTTCAGCCCTATCAGCCCCAACCGTCAAGAGTCGCTCCAAGACTCCAAGGTTCCTGCCCATCAGGAAAAAGAAGGGAAGTTCCTCCCTCGCGAGAAACGGCAAAGACCATAAAATGATCACTATCGTCTGGTAATCCTCATATTCACAGATTATTCTGACTTGTATTATTGAAATTCCAGATACCTTAACTCGCGGAGTATGAATTCGGAGCTATGATTCGGCCGAGAGGCGTGGCCTGCGCCGTCCGCTCGCGGCCGCACCGCCCAACAGCTGTGTATGCGGCACAGCCTACACAGTCAGACCTGACCACGGCGGCACTTCTTAACACGCGCAGTGGAAAGCTGGTCGCTGCTACTTTGTAGCAGCGACCAGTTCCCGTCCGTTCTTGAGATTTGCAGGAAAAACAGGTGGGAGATACAAAAACGCCCCCTTCCACTGCGCGTGTTAAACGAGATAACAAGACATGAACCATAAATTGCGTTATTGGCTTCTCGCTTAATGTAAAAAAAGAAAACAATGCTGCCTTTATCTCATGATCTTAATCATAAAGTTGTTTCCAATATAACTACAAAAACTACTCAAGTTGTAACTCAATGCCACCAGATTATCTTTGTAGCTCGTAGCTTCTAAGTTCTTCTAAGACATGCTTGAGCATGACTTTGTATGTTGCTCACAGTAGTTAATGGTGAACAGAGAACCCACTTTTTTCAGAATCAGTCGGCAAAGCGAGACATTAGCTGCTGAATATAAACAACTTTCAGGCCGGGGCCCAAACAGGCGGCACACACTGAATGCCTCTGCCGTCCGTACCCATCTCGCCACCGACCGGTGCTGTGTGCGGTGGATCAGTCTGGTCCGGCCGTCGGTCTGCCGCCGGCGGTGCCGGTCTCGCCTCTCCGGGAGGACGCATCCGGGCGGTCGAGCAGCGCCGATCTCGGCCGCCTCGCCGCCCATCGATTCGCCAAATCGACCCCGGTGACGTCACGGCTCGGCGCCGGCGGCGGCTGCGTCGGCGGCGGCGGGCCGGCCGCCGGCCGAGCGGAGCGCGCGGCCGCTCGGCTGGCCGAGACCCGGCACACGGCCCCCGCCGCCGGCGCCGACAGTCAGCGCTGCTCCCAGCCGCGGCACGCGGGCCCCGCCGCCGCCGGTGCTGGTAGAGTCCGGCTCTCGGCCGCGCCACACGGCCCGACTCACGGTGAGTTCCATCGTGGCTGGCGCTCTGCCTCCTCCTCTCTCTCTCTCTCTCTCTCTCTCTCTCTCGGACCTTTGAGGAGCATTTGACCAGACACCCTTGCTCCTCAGGTGCAGCTGTGGTGTCTGTGCCGGGGAAAGACAGCCCAGAATTGACACTGCGGTGCGGTTTGTTGGGTGCGGTGGGTGTTCCGGGTGTTTCAGTCGTGGTCAGTCGTTGCTGGCTTAAATCCTGATGGTTCGAAGGGTGAAGTTGCCCTTGCTGGTCGCATAGTAAGGTGGCGCTGTGGCACAAATGTTGTGATATAGCAGTAAACGGTCGACCATTCGTAATGCACGCACACGGCGTGAGCAGTTTGTTATATGGAATCGGTGTTTGTCACGGCAAGGTTTTTGCAATGTCTGTCATGGGTCTGCCCGACTCAGGGTGAGTCGCGCCGTGGTTGGATCTTTCTTCCCCCCCCCTCTCGCAGGCCAATAAGGCAGGAAGTGTGGGCAGCCCGGGGGAGGGTGCCACGAGGTTTGAAGGTTTGTGGCATAATCCTTATGGAATTACAGCATAATCCCTATGAAATTGTACCATAATCCCCATGGAAAGAAACTGTCTCAGCATTACTCAACATTACTTTTACCGGCTCCGAAACGTTCATATACCCGCGATAACTGGTGTAATCTATTTATTAAATGATTGTACATTTTAGGTGTTTTCGCACCACCTTTTGTCCGATAGTAAGGCAGGAAATAGTACTTAATCCGTCAGTTCAGTGTTTTGTCGGAGAATGCCTCAGAATACTTTTTTTTCAGTGTGAGGTCAGAAGTTCTCCTGTTTATATGACAGTTACACAGGTCAGTTTTTCAAAGCTCAGCGAGATGACCTTTCCTCCATGTTACGAGTCGATTTGCTCAGAACACGAGCAAGAAATACCATTGGCATCTAGTATGGCAGCGACAGAGAGACGCGGTTGCCACATGGTGAAACAGGGAACAGTGCCAAAGCGAAGGTAGGCACTTGGCAATGGGCAATGTTTAGATGAAGAAGCATTTTGGACCTTGGAACGGCGCCCTTGCAATAGTGAGTTTGGTGTTCGGTGTTTAGTGTTGTGTGCTCAGTAGTGCCTTTGGTGATGCAGCCACCATGAGAACTTAGATTATGGCATCGAAGAGAACGTGTAGTACGCAGGACACATGACGTCGACCCCGGTTATGCTCTAACGAAACTGGAAACGAACTTTTTTCAAATCTGAATCACGTAACGGGCTTGTGCCGGATGAGTGTGAATGCCAGGCATGGATTAATCGTAAAAGCAGCCACTTAGATCGTCTATGTATGGAGAGATTTGGCAATGAATCATGTTCACCCATCTTACTTTTTCGTGTGGCTAAATATTCAGTTAAAACATTTATTCACACATTTATCGGAAAGAATGTTTGACACACATTTATGTAGTATTGATGAGACAGCCAAGAGTTTAAGATACGTTGAACCTCATGCTCACAAAAATACTCCAAAACTAACTGCCTCATGACCATTAGCAAAACTGACATCGTTAAATAACGAGATTTCGTATTATTGCCTTACCTGACTGTTGAAATTTCAAACTATATTTGCGTAATATTGATAAACCAACCAATAACTTAATGGTACGTTGAACCCCATGCTCGCCAAAATACGCCAAAGCTAAATGCCTCGCAACCAGTGGCAAAAGTTGTATCGTTAACCCTATTCCCGGCAGGGGGGGCGGAATCCGCCCCCCCCCCTCGGGTTTTTTGCTTGCCAATTCCAGGATTTTTAACGCAGCTTCACGAAACTTGGTGACTTTTCCTAGCTATTCCTTCTACGCGCCGTGACAAAATTTCGAAATTCTATTTTGCTCAGGGGCGGAGCCAGGCAACGTTTTTGGGAGGCACCTCAGGTCATTTTTGGCCATGTTGAGGGTAAAAGGAAAATGTCTGCCAAAAACAGCGTTTTTAAGATAGAACTTAAAACTTCATATGAATATATAGCAAAATAGTTGGGCAATGTGCAGATGTAATTTTGTTTATCTGAGGTCACTTTAAAAGGTCAGGTCAAGGTCAAAAGTCAAAATTTGTTTTTTCGCAATAATTTCGGCGCCGTTTTTTTCAAATGCCAAACCCGGAATATATAAGACGTAGAAGGGTGCCCTCTACTTGTGTACCAAGTTTCAGCTTGATATCAGGTTGGGTCACGGAGCTATGACCTAAAATGTCAGTGCACGTACCCTATATCGCAAAAGCCAAAAAATGATTTTTTTGGAATAGAGTGAATTTAATCGATTAAAAACGTCTACAGATAATATTGAATGCACACGACATCATTCCAGGTGACCCCAAGGTCACTGGAGGTCATTTAAGGTCAAAGGTCACAAGTTGATCTGAGAAACGTGTGACCATGACAGTTCCCCCTTTTTCATGTCCCTGGCACCGCCTATGCTAACATTATGCAAACATTGTAATGCGATTTGTACTTCTTTAGCATAACATGACTAGCAGAAGCTAAAAAAGTGTTTTGGCCTCTTTTGTTCATTCCGTTATTAGAAAACTAATCCCCCTATTTTTGAAACCCTGTGAACGCCCATGAATTTTCTCAAAATTTCAGATTTGCATACCCATGGTAAAAGGCCTATCCATAATCTCTCGATTGATGCCAGTTTCATCGAAATCGGTCCATAAACAACGGAGTTATAAGAAGTCAAAAAGTACCCTCCATTTTGACATTTTTGCCCCCCTGTATCCACAAATTTCAAAATTTGGAAAATTTCTTTTTATCAAAATGTAGTTCACGTCACGGCAAATCGATTACCGTTTGTTGCGATGAAATCGGATAAGTAGTTCTTGAGATCTCAGGGGGGGGCCGAATCCGCCCCCCCTGCCGGGAATCGGCCATACCGTCTAGCCCTCCGGGAATAGGGTTAAATATGAGATTGTCTTAATTCTTGTATTGGTTTCCTTGCTTGACACCCGAAATCCAGAACTTTGCTTTTAGATATAGCAAATTATGCCGATTTATTCCGCCATGTTTGGCGTGCTGCACTAGATTTTTTTAGTAACTTCCATCGTAACCGAACAAGTATCCACGGCTGCTAACGTTTTATAACTTTTATGCCGCCGAAACGCTGCCGGATTTACTAACGTCTTTCTGAACAAATACTCTACAACAAGTGATAACAGAGGTCATTTTTTGCCCCTTAATCGTGTCGCGCTGGCCGCCTCCGTTCATCACGGCCTCTCATTTTCCGGTAATTTTGCCATAGATTGTGGGCGCTCGTCAATCGTCGCGGACAACTGGTACCAGAGACGCTGGCGCCCACTGGAGCTTGATTGTGAGGTGGCTTTGTGTAATTGGCACCCATTGGCCCGCGCACCGAGCAGCCGCCTGTGCGATCACGCCCAGCCCTCTCGATAATGCAGCTGTTGCGTGAACACGCACGATTACACGATCACCGGTAGTGTTTTATGCCGTATTTCCAGCTGAATTTTCTGTCCGCTAGCGCAAACAAAAGTACATGCCACACGCTCCATGCATAAAAACTTCAAGTCGTAACCGGGGGTGTGTAGCAGCAACGAAACAGGGCACCCAAGATGCTGTCACCGCAAGTGGGAGGAAAGTTATCTGACATGAATATACAAAAGTGAAATACGCAAGTCGTAAATCCAATAATCCAGATGAATTTGGCGCCCCTGTAGCGCAGTGTGTGTTATGTCTAGTGACAATGATAATTCTGTCATTCAAGTATCTGATATGCAAGACTATCTCGCCACAAATAACAAGTGTTACGAGATGAACACTTATAACTGAGTATTGACAGTCATGATGGAAGCACTCCGTGACCTGTGCAGTTTTGGTTGTCAAAGCTCTCCACTCTTGAGGACAAACCCGAGGAGCCATTCTCCGTCTCCGTCGTGAGTCAGTCATGACTCAGCTCTGACGGACGCTCTGCTCTGATTCGAACTGGTTTTCGTTAGGTATTCTGATGGTAAATGCACTAGAAAACAAACAGCCAAACGTGCAGCGTGGACCACGTCTTTGGTGCCGCCCGACAGGGCACCTATTTATTATGAAAAAACTGTGTTTGACCAAGCCAGAAGACTAACTTTAGTGCCATGAGGGAGCTCCAAAGATCTCTGAGTTCGTTGATTATGGTAGGAAAAGACAGAAATGCCACATTTCTGTCATTCGTTCCATTGCAGAACATTAAAGCTTTTTTCTGCTGACCCAACAACATCTGCACTAAAATGCCGATGTTGCACGAGTTCAATAAAAAAATGCAAAAGTGAGCAGAAGGATAAACAAAAGAATCCAAAGAAAAAATCAAATTGTGACTTTTAACAGATACGCAACGTTGGTCGGAACTGCGTAATTTATGAACCGCAGGAAAGTCATGTATTCCGGAAAGTCATGTATTTTAATGATTTTTGGTCGCGTCAGACACCAAGTCTGTTTGCGTAATGAATGCCAAAAGCCAGTAAATAGAATGTTTGTTTGTTTCTTTCTTTCTTTCACTTGTTTCTTTCAAAACAGACCAGACGCTCAGGAACTGGAAAGAGGCTAAGAACGACTGGGTGAACAAAAAATGCGAAATAGTAAACGGGAGACGGCAAAGGGAAATGGTGAGACGGGTTTAGTGGAGACATTGAAATAAAGAACAAACATGGAATGGGAGGGAGGACAAGAGAAAAACGGAAGGGAGAAGGAGGGAGGGACAGAGAAAGGGAGGGGAGACAGAGTAATAGAGAAAGTAGAAAAAACAGAGACGAGCGTTTCCTTGGAAAAACGCCATAGTTCCTTTTTGGGAGGAAATTCATATTGATTTCCTATTCCATCATCAATATGCTTCTTCCTGCCCACATATGCCTATGAAATCCTATCCGAGTATTTTCAACGGTTATGGATGGCTAAAACCATCGTTAAAAGATGGCGCCCATGAATGGCTACTTACCATTAACAATAAAACTGGTTGCCAGCCACACCACCAAATATTTAAATCCACTTACTGGTCATCATCGATTGTTCTGGACTGCATGCATGAGATATCGGCTTCGAATAAGGCAGGATGATTAATTTCACAGCGGAAAACCGGCGGGTGGTTTAGACTGATTACGGAAGACCTAATGAAAAGCACCACTCACGCACTTTTGTTCGTGTTTGTAGAGCCGAAATATGAAAGCTTATCACGAGCTGTTCCAGCATGCAATGACGTTTCCCCTTTAATGAGTAGCTAATGGTCTCGGTCGCTTTGCTCAAAATGCCCATGTTGCTCGGTGCGCAGTCAACGAGGTGTTTATCATAGTGCAATAATGTCTACCAAACACCCGTCACCAATTAAAGCAAGCTTTCTTTGGGTGCTTGGTGAATAACCCTGTATGAAGGTGGAGGCTGATAGTCTAGTTATTACAGATCCCTCAGCTCATTATCAAGATCATGCGTCGCTGTTTGGTGTGCTGATTCTCCTGCCGATCCCCACAGACTCTTTTCTCAGGGTGAGGTGGCTACGCTGATCGTCACGGTAATTAATTCGCACATTTCCTTCCGTTTTTCTGTTTACTGAAATGGTGGAAAGGGAAGATCGGCGGCATATTGATGATTCCGGGCCTTTTTTGCCGAAGTGAAAATGCTGCGAAAAACGACTGAACCCCGGATTTAGTCGGGCGACATGAGTAACTACCCATTTAGGAAACAGAAGGGGCACGAGGCCTCCTTCACTCGAAAATCGTAACACGGGGCGAGCGCTTCAGCCTCACAGCACTCTGCTCCAATTTGGGAGAAAAGAACCGGAATTTCCAGCAGAAATTTCTGTATATCATGTATAATGATGCGGAGAGATGCAATGCGAGCATAATATCACGCATGTCCACACACTGGCAAAATCAGTTGTTTGAGGTTCTCTTTTAAGCTTCCCAGAGAGCACACCGGCTTGCTGGCGGTCATTTTGGCCGCCGCCGGACGGCCTGACCTTCGCCGCGGCACCTGCGACGTCCTAAACACGCCGCACGTGCTCGGCAGCGCCGGGGGACGGACTCCTCCCGACTACGGGCCGTCCGGCCGGCCGTGCCGCCGATCCCGGCTCCTGACGACCGTCCGCCGGTCTCCGACCGTAACTCGGCCGTCAGCCCGGCGGAAACGGCCCGCCGTCCACGTCACCGCCATTGCCTCGTGCCGCTATCGATGGTCCGCACCGGAGCAGTCACCGCCCGAAAATGGGACTGCACCGGACGAGGAGACGGCCCAGACCGCTCACGCGCCGGACGAAGCTGACGCGAAAACCATGGCGTGGTCGGGCCAGTTTACGCTCTTCTGGATGGTGGCTGGGTGGGCACTGATGCGAACAACAAAGCCATCGTTTCCTCGTTCTGGGGATTAGTAGAGGCGCAACGTAGTCATGCCAGCGAGACAGATGTCGCCTTCGATTCCCTTCTTTTCATGCATCCCCTCAGGAATATTGTTCAGTTCTTCTTAGCCACGGAGAAGATTGCTCTGGCTGCCTGCTACCCTCTCCCCAACCCTGTGGCGTCGCCACTGCCGTAGACGAAGCTGAAACCGGGACATATGTGCATTCTGGGCATTTCGCCTTGTTTAATTTAAGTGCAAAATTCAGATAAAATTTGAAATTATATCGCATCGGGAAGAAAGTCGTAAATTCTGACACGGGAAGAAAAATAACGGCAGATAATCTAAAACGATTGCAAATCCTACGTATCTGCTGATTCTACCAGTGATGAACGCGTTAAAGTGGATAAATGATATCGCATGAATTGGACATTAAGAATGACATGCAAGCGTGACACATCCACCATATTAGCAGGTGTTTTCCCTTCCTCAGAATGGAATTCGTGATTTTTTTACTTGAGTTATCTCGACAGAACTCCTCTTCCCGCACTTCTTTTGTAACACCTTTTGAATTACGAATAGGATTTGAACTGCTCCGAAAGTCGTGTTCCGCAGGTATGCTTTTACAACCGGGACAAACCCATTGTCCTGTTTTAAAGCCTCGAAAGCAGCTGACTTTTTTCCTGAACCACGGACCAGCCATACTATGCAGTAAAATTGGCCCTGAGCGCGCTAGCCAAACACGTTTACCGAGGCCGCCCTGTCGACAGGCAGTTTCGCCGACACGGGCGGGCTCCCGCCGTCTCCGGCTCGGACCGCAGCCGCCGCCGCCGTCGCGGCCATGTCGTCGACGGACGAGTCGGCGCCGCTGGAGCGGCACGAGCGCCGCTCCATCTCGTCCCTGTTCAGCTCGCGCCGCGTCTCGTCCGGCAAGCTGGCGCCGACGCTCATCGTCAACGACGAGCTGCACCTGGAGCAGGCGGCCGACGGCCGCAGCCTGCACTCGCTCGGCTGCCCGGCGAGTCGCAACGGCAGCGTGCTGGGCAGCCCGACCCTGCTGCAGCGTGCCGACACGCGACTCAGTCGACTCGCCAGCAGAGGTCAGCGCCGAACGCCGGTCACGGGTCAGTCCCGCCTGAGGCCAGTGTTGCCTGAGGGTCGGTGTCAGGCGCGGGTCTGGTGGTGTTGGGTGTCAGATATCAGCAGAGGCTGCGTCAGACGAGCCAGTCTCAGCTCAGGCTTAGTGTCAGGTGAGCCGGGGCCGGGGGCGCGCGGTGCGGCCGACACGCCCGCAGCAGTGTGGTCGGGAGGACGGGGTCGCAGCAGCCGTTCTGCCGGACGGAACGGCTGCCGGGCCCGGCTTTCAGCCGTAACACGGCCGCAGCGCGACCAAACGACGCTCGTTGCTGGCACGGATGCTCGGACCCGAATGGGCACTAAAAGGTCACGCGGCTGTGTAATACCGTCTGGCGGAATTCAGACGACTGGTGCAGGAAGAATGCCGCGTCACCTGCAGCCCACTCCACATCAAAGGCATGCCGGAACACGGCAGCAAAAATCCTCTGTGTGGAGTATGTCAGTTCTGCGTAGCGCTGTCTTGGTACGGTTTTCTTAAGCGACGCATGAAATTAGCCACTTTGATCCATGGGTTTCAGGCACAATAGTAAATCTGAGCTCTCTTAAGGCTCCAATGTTGTCATATCGATTTATCTCACATCCTTGTTCGTGGGGTTCCCTGTAACGTACGACAAGGTAAGATATAAAACCAGGTAATGTGTAAAATTTTATTGCAGATAACAGCAAGGATCAGACAAGTCAAAGCTGTTTCTTGCGGCTCAGGAAAGCAATATTTTCAAAAGCCACAGGAAAGGTGCGTATGTTGAAACATATTCAAGCGGTATTGTGGACAAAATACGTATGCTTGAAAAAAAATATTACGCAACCTTTGTGTTTGTTTTTGTTGCAAAAGCAGTGCACGTTTGTCAAGTTTCATTTGCATCCACGGTATTGCCTTTCCTTCTGACAATGATCTTCATTCAGAACTAGACTTTCGGGCCATTAAGGATTAGAGTAGTGCAGTTTTTCTTCAGCTATTTGTAGCGGTCCAGAACGATCGCTGGAGCGAAACAACCCCGTGTCTCTCTTCATTCCGCCGCACGGTATCCGCCTGACGCCACCGCTCGCTTCGACCACGCTCCAATCTCGGCCAGCTGCTCTGCGGGCTGATGGTGGTCTCGTTTATCACCGTCTCCTGGGTCGGAGCGACGCACTTCGTCAAGATGACCTACTACGGCACGAGTGTTCCCCAGCTCCCCAACAGCACCAACGACATCTTCCGAGTGCTGCACCAGGTGAGGCACCAGCATGGCCCCCAAGCGCACGGGTCTGCTATCAATCTGACTCTTGTGTCGGTGTCCCAGAGCTGGTTTCTGCTGCGCACGATACAAGGCATGGGAGGAAACTGACGTCATACGCTATTGTTGCAATGGAACCTTACCGACACCAATTATGTCAATAACATGTCCGCAGCCCAGTGGTAAGAAAAGTTTCTTTGAAAGAGAATGTTCCACCTTGGTCGATTTTTGATAAATGAACTTGGATAGGTAGCAAACAAAATGTCGCCGATAAAGTTTTTATGTTTTTTCTGCAGAAATATGATTAGATTTAAGGACTATGTTATGTAGTCACTCACTTCTCATGACGTCAAGCAATGGCTGCATAAATAGGGCACGCCGAATAGGACACACGGGAAATCGTAAGAAAAAGCATTTAATTTCCCAAAGTGTAGTTTTTAGGCACATTGTGTATTACATACTAGCTGATAAGATTGCAAGCTGCAGCTAAACTATCTCATTTCGAAACGCAAATTAAGGTGGGCAGTTCTTTTGGATCGACTGGCACGTGTATTGTTTGGAACGCGGAATCACCGCTTGAAATTTATGACAGATTTTGTAGCTTCGTGATGGAGCTGTACGGTACCATCCATAGGTTCATGGCGAAGTGTCTCACAAAGTGCTAGATGGATGTGATCAGCGTAGGTGGAAATGTCGGCGACCTACATACGTACGTACGTTGCGGCTGTTCGCAATTTGCGCAGTGTGATCCGACTGTATCGCAAAGATTTGGTGTGCTTCACACCCAGATTGAATTTGTGTATCGCTGTCTCGCTTTCTCCGTCAGACATATTTAGTCAGGATCTAAAACGGCAAAGCCAGCCCCATGAGCAGGCGTGGTCGGATCACCGCATTCCGGACGGCAGAAAGTGTTCCCCGAACTGTTTGCGTCGGCCGCTCGTTTGGAGTCACAGCTGACTCCATCCCCGCTCGAATCGTTCCGCGAAACTGCCGGCTGGGAGGTGGTGGCAGAGGCTGCCGCTGTAGCCCATAGTCCGTCCGTGGGATCGTTGCAGCAACTTTTCACTCTCTCCGTGGTGCAGCCGCAGCAGCGGCCACTTTATTAAGCAGTTCCACCGCAATACGACTGCCGCTATATGCTGCAGTATCTCTGTAGCGAGACTGCAGCTCTGTCCTGCAGTACCTCTGTAGTACGGTTGTCAGTTAATCCTGCAGTGCCCCCGTAATGTGCTCTGTCCTGTAGTCCCTCTGTAATACTGTTGCCAGTTCATCATGCAGTTCCTCTGTATCATGAGTGCCGGTGTATCCCACAGTTTTCCGGGGTGTAGCTGCAGCGGCTGCCGCTCTGTCCTGCAATAACTCTGCAGCAATGTTGCCAATTTATCCTGCAGCCCCACTAGTACGCCTGCCGGTGTGTCCGGAGTCCTTCCGTAGTGTAGCTGCAGCGGCTGCCGCTCGATCCTGCAGTAACTCTGTAGTAGTGCTGCCAGTTTATCCTGCAGTAACTCTGCAGTATTTTAGCCAGATTACCTTGCAGTTCCTCTGTAGTACGCCTGCCGGTGTATTCTACAGTCCCTCCGTGGTGAAGCAGCAGCGGCTGCCGCTCTACTGCGGTACCTCTGTAGTAATTTTGCCAGGTTCCTGCAGTACCTCTGCAGTACGCCTGCCGGTGCATCCCACAGCCCTCGGTGGCGCAGCAGCAGCGGCTGCGGATTTAT
The DNA here is from genome assembly GCA_030062745.1 of Capitulum mitella. NCBI lineage: Eukaryota > Metazoa > Arthropoda > Thecostraca > Pollicipedomorpha > Pollicipedidae > Capitulum > Capitulum mitella. The sequence goes on from CP099840.1 coordinate 11,532,453, forward strand.
GCCGCAGTTCCTCTGTTGACCGGGTCTATGGCGACTGGCGGCGGCAGCGTCGGGTCGGCAGGCCCCAAACAAACCGTTCCGGTGGCGCCGGGCCGCCGTTCCGCGGCCCGGTTTATTTATCTGGTCGCCGGGGCCGGTTCCAGGATCAGTGGCCTCAGGTCGCTCACGGAGGTCGGGGGACGCACAGACCTACTGGCAGCAGGGGTGTCGTTTTGACTGGTAGGGCCAAGCCGATTGCCCGGCAGCCTTACCTCCCCCGAAATATGAGTTCCTTAATGGATTCAGCCCACTTAATTTTGACACACGCTAATTTTTTATCCTTGCCATTTTTTGTTTTGTTTCAAATGACAAACTTTGGAAATCCCGCCATATATATATTATATACGTATACTTATTTGTTTATATGTATTTATGTCTGATTGGAGAGGACAGCTGATTCTGCATCAACAAGTTTTTTAATACATCGCTGGAGGTTTCCAGTGTCGGCTAGAAACCTCGAGCGACGTATTAAAAAAACTTGCTGTTTAATGGTGGGTAGGGGACAACTCCCCTCAGAAGCGACCAGGCCGGGGCAAGGCTATGTTTCTGCCCCCCCCCCCCCCATTTATGGGCTTCGGGGCCTTGTAAGAAACCGAACAAAAAGAAAACGGGGGCAAGAGCGATGAACACGCTAAAAACAAAACGGAACAAGGAAAACGTTACCATGCAGGCAAGGACGTAGACATATAGCGTGCGTGTTCTTTCAGATGTTACTAGTTACGAGCCTCAGCTTTTCTGCGGCAGAGGCCTCGAGCAGGCTGCTCCCAAAAGTTGCCACATACCGCGAACTTGCAATTTTCAAGAAACCCCGCAGAATGGATCCGGCTTGACACGGAGTTCGGACCCTTCTAGGGGGCCCGGCTTCCATCCAATTGGGAGCCTCGTGTCGACTGCTCTCAAAGGTGCTCCAGCGACCAAAGTCTCACAATGTTCACGGAGCTTCACGGAGCGGGATAACCTGCGCTCAACCGGGTTCGAACTCTGCTAGGGGGGTCTTAGGTCCGAGAAAAGGCCTCGTACCTCGTACCGATTACACCCAAAAGGGGCATTGCACGGTTGACCTGCGCTGAACCGGAGTCAACCCCTCCTTGCCAGAGGGCCCCGGCTTCGGTTCGTGAGAGAACCTCGCACCGTTTAGATCTAAAAGCAGCCTAGAGACCGGGAATGTAACATTTTTTAGAGGTCTTGCAGAATGTACCCGGGTGGCCTGCGTCCATTCTGTCACTGGGTGGTGGTCCCCACTCTGCCTCGGGGCCTCGGCTTCCGTCCGGAACAGGCTCTGGCTGGTTATTGGGTTAGCTAACGACGTTTTGAACCAAACGTGGAGATTTGTATCTCCTGCGGGGGCCGTAGTCTCCCTCTTCCCCATGGTTTTGAGATTTAGCATAAGCCTTTGGGTAGCATAAGCCTGACATTTAGCATCAGCCCTATGTGAACTTAGCGGTTGAGTGCCAGAGTGCGCACAACGCACGACTGTGGATCGTCTGTTTACCCCATCCAGTCGGCCGACATACGACTCGCATTAGCCAGCGCACTCCTGGGTGTCCGAATCCTCCCTCGCTTACCGGGGGGGGGGGCTCTCGAGAAGTCCTTGCCTATGATCTCGAGAAGTAAGAGAGCTACGGAGATGAAAATGACACCAATCGAAAGCTCGTCAAATCTAATGAAGAATGAATGCAGATTTATTGACTCCGAGTTAGTAAACAAGGACAAGTCATGACGTCCAAAATCTGTCGGAAATGAAAGCAAATATGACAGTCTTATAAACTGATGTTGAGTACTGAACAGTCCAAAATGGCCAGAAACGGGTTTTCATTGCCGCAGAGCAATTTTCTTTGACAGCACGAAATGAAGGCGCATAGAAAAAAAGACCGACGGTGGATGTCTGAATGCAAGAAGTAAGTGTCCTGAGCGGTACAAGACGAGAATGATCAGAGCCTAACTGAGAACGGCACGGAATATTTACGCCATCTGGAACTCAAGGAAATACAGCACATGAAGGCAAAGCTGAAAAACCACAGCTGTCCTTCAACAGGCACTGATAAATAAAAACAGAACATCCTTGACACATTCATGAGACAAAACCACCAAAACACTAAAGCAGATGGCAGCAACACCACCCACAAACTGTTCCATAGAAACCAAATGAATCCTGCCTAAGTAGGCGAACACGCACTGAAAGAAATCATCAAGAGAAAGGTAAGCCCGTGCGATGATAATGATAAAAATAATTTATCCTTTTCACAACTGCAACGAATCAGCTAGTCTCGTCATGAAGAAAAGTAAGAACCATTCTTGAAAGCGACAGATGATTACATAAGTTCACATGCCCCTATAAAGACTGTAAACTTCAAGCAAACCAAGTATCCTACATCAGTCACACAACAACCACTCTGTCAAGAAGACTGACGTGCCATCTCCAGTCCGGTACACCACAAGTGCACCACACAAAAACAGCGCATGCAACACTCCTCAAGAGACAAGACCTGGTCAGCGACACTGTAACCGTGACTCATAGCCGCGCAGAAAACAATGCCTGATTCGTCAGGAACGCCCGGCCCTAAACACGCAGCAAGACTGCCGGAGAATAGTTATCCTGTGCGATGCGTTCCCAGGACCAAAGTGTTGGCCTTTTCATTTCGTATTAGTGAGACATCGTAATTTCTACGAAGAACCTCTAACCGTAGCACATATTTTGATACGCAAATGTTATTTTAAAAAACTGTGTTGACTGACCTTGCTGCAAATGAACATTGTTTGGAAATATCTGAAGGTGGACGAAACGCCAGAATATGAACATGTTTAAGTGATCATCATTGGTCGTCTAATACGCACCCTAAACGAGCCTATCAAACAAAACATCCGAAGTGAAGAGAGAAGCCAGAAAATGTTATTAATGCTAAATATGTGGTCATCTTTAACAAGAAATATATTAGCTTGCTGTTCAGACCCTGAATTACCCACGCGTCCACGTCTTTCCACATGGACCGTTTTGCCCGAGGCATCGAATCAAATGGTGCTCGATAGTTTTGTGGTGCTCTAAGACCCCATGACGCGGCCGCCTGTGACCGATTATCCCTTTCGGGCTCCGGACGATTACAGGCGCCTTTCTTGAGACTCGAACCAAGCGCCGGCCACACCACGGACTCTTTTGACCGGCTCCTCATCCATTTGACATTAATGCTTATGTACTATCATCCTGTCGTATGAGTATTCTTAGTTCTGTTTTTGTTCCATTTGCCTTTTATGCCATACATTATAATTTAAGGTATTGAAAAATATTGGTGGAGATCAGAGAAACATTGGTAGGGCTCAAACCAATATTGGTGGGGCTTGGGTCCTACCAGGCCCACAGAAAACAACACCCGCGACTGGAAGGGTCACAAAGCTCGCATGGCCAAGTCAGGGCTAGGTGAGGTCACCGAGCGCCGCGAAACCCACCACGGATTTGGCCTCAAATTGAGTGAGTTTTGTCACCACGCCCACCGAGCTACGATACAAGGTCAGTCAATGGCTCTAGATATCGGAGCTTAGTCGTGAAATATTTTACTCCCAGAACTGCGTACTTTGGACGAAGAATTGTATTTTCCAACCCAAAACATCGACAGGTATGTGATGCAAACGAACGCACTTTGAACAATTTTTGAAAAAAATAAGAAAAATAAAAACTGATTGCAAACTAGAGGAACCTCAGAACCTCAAAACCTTTAATTCATGCCTCTTTTATCGCTCGCTGTTTAGCTTGCTGTGTTTTTTGAAGAAGAGTAGGACTGCAGCTTCTTATCTGATCCATTATGCATTGTTTTGCTAACTAGCCTAATTAAAGTCAAATGTCATATGTTTACATCTTTTCACGAAGCCGGTCGATGGTATTGTCCGTAAAACGTTCGTACCACGCTACCTCTGATGCAAATCAATGTCGCGGAAGTCAAGTAGAACGAAATGACGTCGATCTAATGAATTTATTTAAGAAAATGAAATGCGTAGTATGGATGAACATACGCCGAGCCGTACTTCACGACTCCGGATCTGAAATATTTAAACCACCATGGACTGTTGAACAGAACCTGGTGCTGTTATCAGGCGAAATTAATGCAATGACACGTAAGTGAAATGGTGAGTACATGACGACACGACCCTTCAAATGCAATATTAAGTCTTCTTATTTCGTTACATAGCTTGCTCCTTATTTAGAGCATTTTGTTATTAATGAATGCTGCTGAAAAACTGGTATTCTGAGGCTGAGGGACAGCGTGAAATGTTTGACTTCTAGACGTACCGTCTTCCAGTGACATTCAGCAAAAGGCCAAGTTAGGAATCATAGGACGACGTACATTTATAGGGTATTCAGCCTCAGATCCAAATAAATTAAGCCTCGGGAACCACGAAAGCGCAGTACAGAATCCAGTAATTACACAATAATCGAAGGCACATGTGCATTGAAGCTTCATGGCGTAGAAGGCACCGTTTCGGTTGCCGTACGTATGAATTCGCAATGCAGGTGGCGATTTCTTTTCCGGCGAAGCTCAAAATAGTTGAGAAAATGGCGCTCGCTGAATTACGAACGATTTGCTTCTGAATGCTGAATTACGACCGATTTGTTTCTGAACGCTAAAACGACATTGGAACAGAGGCGGTGACACACTGTTTTGGTTGTGGGGGACGGCAAATGGATCGGCTATGGTCAAACGCCTCTTGCAGTAAAACGAACCGGACTTCGACCATTTAGTTTTTTGTCTGAAGGCACTTTTGTTCCGTTACCCACGAGAGCAGATGGCTTATTAGCTCACTATTTTTTGTCAACTACAACGACCATTTTTTAAGCCGTCGGTAGGCCAGATGTGGTGTTTTCTCTCTTTCCCTTCGTGTGAAGAGACTGGTGTGACGTCTGAAGCGTGCCGGGCTGCTCGTCTCGTGACAGTGTACCGACGTTTCGATGAATGCACAGCTGACCCAATCTTAGAGGGGTAAACCAAGTTACCTGGAAACAACGGGAGCTGGTTTCGCAGCATTACCTCGGTCGCTTATGAACAGAGCTCTGACGGTGGTCCTGTCGGCATGGGCTCGGCTCACCGGGCCGGAGAAGCTAGTGTTGACCCGATACAGACGGTTCTTATGAACCTTAAAAATTTTGCGCTATGAAGCAGGTTGTCGGAATAGGTCATCACCACATTTTTTTGAAGAACATCCTATTATACATGCTGTCACCTGTGTATACCCTACGCAGGCTGGCACACCTACAGCCTGCTCGTATACGGAATGTCGAGAACCATGAGAAAGACGGAAAGCAACGGACGGGGCGAACGCACGTGCTATTCGTCGGCTCTTGTTACAGGTGCTTCCATTTATGACGATAAGCGCAGTGCAGAAAACAGCGGGAACCGTCGTCTGTGCGATATGTGTGCCTGCCGCGCCAGGCACTGTGGCATGGTAAAACGTGAAGCGAATCAATTCCTCGATACATTCACCTTTTCTTCGTTTCGCTAATAATGGATATTTATAGCCGATTTCAAGCGTTTGCCTTCCTCGCCAGAATTCACGTTTGTGCTAAAACATAAGCTCCGTCCAAGGTTCGGGGGGAGAGCCCCACACTCTGAATGTTGTGGGGGATGCGTCCCCCACGGTGTCGCCACCCCTCCATGGGAAGCGTTTATCTCCAGTAAGTTGTTGGATGAATTTTGCGCCATGGCTCGGTTTGTTGCAATTCTGGAACAGGAAGAGGTGGTAACATCATTTTGTCGTTAGTCCAGTTTGAAGAGACCCAACTACCTACTATTACCAAAAAGTTGACAACAGTTTGACAGCCTGTAACAAGTAAGGTCATTATGATGCCGCAGTTCCAAACATAGACGGGAATTAAACATGATCTGTGAATCCCTCATTTTATTTGTTCGTATACAGATGGAGGCGAACTGCAATAATACGGATACATATTCACGTGGGGCTTGGAGATAAAATAGTGTTGATTAAGCTTAATGCGACGTTATACCGGACGCATGAATCACGATGATTTTGTTTTGACACGAAGTTGACGGAATGTGGGCCCTGATCCGGTTTTCTGAAAAATCGTATGAGATACATATGACATATGAGATATGAGATATGAGAAAGATCACAAACAAGGATATTTATGATATTGTGAGGTGTTTCCCTCACGGATAAGAGTAACTGATCTGGGTATGGCCCTTAGCTGTGACTCACGTGGCACTGTGTCATAATAATATCACCGAGCGAACAGTTTGGTTAGCTTGCTGGAGGCCGTCAGTGGTAACAGCCCAATGTAGCCCAGTGATACCAGCTGAAATCGCCGGACGTGTTCAAATGTTGTGCCTGACCGGCAGCACTTGGCAATAGCCGGGCAGCCGTGCTCAGACCGCACCCTGCCGCCAGGGTGGACACTACGACGCGCCGTTCTTCACCACGTGGTTCTGCATGGCCTGGACAACGCTGTTCTTCCCTATGTTCTCCGTGGTGCAATGTCTGAACTGTCGCAGGAAAGAAGAACCGACCACAAGTGAACTGGTAGACGCCATTCGGTACTTTCGTGACCGAGGATACACTCTAGGTGAGAGTTTTGATATGCTGAGGGGAAAATGTAAATACATGCCCAGCAAAAAATGCATTTATCTTTGATCACCATGAAGAGGTAAAAGGGCTTGCCTGTTACCAACTCTCTACGAAGATTAATGAACATCGGCACGTCAAGCTGAATGCAACTCTTCGCGATTATCTGTGGAACAAATAGCCAAGTTTTACCGCGCGCTATTTATCGCGTGCTATCGTATTTCGCTGACTTTGCTCCTCCGAACGGTCCCAGTCTAACCTGCTGCGGACGCCGTTCGCGTGTTTCAGGCCAGTTTGTGCTGCGGACGTTCATGTTCTGCCTGTTGTGGGTCGTCACCAACTACCTGAACGCGCTGGCGCTGCGCGTGCTCACCTGTACGGACGTGATCGCGCTCTTCTCCACCAGTGTCGGCTTCGTCTACTTGCTCTCCTGGGTGGTGCTGCACGAACAGTTTGTCGGCGTCAGGGTGAGTGCCTAGGCGGCGCTTGGCTTCTGCGTGATGTACGTAACTGGACGGAATGTGTTTCAAGCTCCTAAAATGATGGTTCCTGACTCCTGCACGCCTTGGTGCACAAAAGGTGCGAAGCGATACGACGCGAACATATTTCCCTTTTTCCATACCTTTTCTATTCCAAGTTTCCATACTTCCTGAAAGGCAACAAGGACGACTGTTGCGACAATGCACCCTGAAGCGCTTATCTTAGATACATAGCTATACTGCGTAAGACACGAAGCAGCAGTCTTGCAGCTTCAGCTGCATCCGTTTTTCTTCTTTAATAGATTTGATCGGAATGGTTGCAAGATGACGTGAAGCAGTGGATTCTGAGCTAAACATAGATTGTTGCATAAACTTCTACCTTCTGCACCAGATCTAGCAATTCCAGATAACGGCTGATTTTGTGGCGAAAGTTCTACGTGCCTCCAAGGGTGCGACACGTCTGTGTGGAAGTCAGAACAATCCACCGTATGCTGGCCCGTTGCCAACCGATCGCGGGCCAAATATCTATCGCCGGAGCTACATGAACTCGTCTTGCCAGGCAGGGAAAACCGACGCATTACCATACGTCAGTCGTCTGTTTTCCTTCGTTCATGGGGCTGAACCAGAGCGCGTTTCCGATGGCCTCTGTGACGGTACCTCCCACGGCCGGACGTCCCCAGATCGTGGCCGTCATCATGTGCAACACGGGCGTGGCTCTGCTGGCCTACATGGACGGCGTGGCCAAGACGCCGACGCTGGGCAGCGTGGTGATGGCGGCGACAGGGGCCGCCGGCTCGGCCGCCTACAAGGTGAGGCGCTCCGGGGGGCCGGCGCCGCAATGGCGTCCCGGGGGTCTCCCCGCCAGGATTCCGAGCGGTCTGGATACACGTTCAGTGTCTGTTTAACAGGGGCACGACATAGTTATTGCTGCAGCGATAAACGTGGCTTGCTTGCATGTTGGCGGAACCTATTACTGGACGACTAGGAGTTGAATTCAGGGTATGATAACTTTGATTGCCTGTCATACGTGGCTGCCACGGGAATGTTATTATTGATAAGTATGTCTTATCCCCACGCCGATAACTACTTTGGTAGTTCACCAATTAGAAATTGGACCAGTCAGCTGAGAACGGTTAATATAACCATTTGCACGGTTATCCGTTGTTTTTCGCTGTGCCGCGTCTCCGTAAGTTCCACGAAATGCCCGCTTGTGAGTCGGGTCGGGTCTGGTTTCTGTTCCTGAGTCCCAGGCCAGCGTCCGTCGTGGGAGCTACACGGGGCGACGCGCCGCGCCCGTGGACCGGTCCCCGGCCCCTGACCCTCGGCCCGTCTCTGCGGGCAGGTGTTCTTCCGGAAGGTGATGTCGGACTGCGGCGCCGGCCCGGTCAGCCTGTTCCTGAGCCTGATCGCGCTGATCAGCACGCTGCTGCTGTGGCCCGTGTGCCTGGGCCTGACGCTGGCCGGCCTCGAGACCGTCTCCTGGGCGGAGCTGCCCTGGCTGGAGCTCTGCGGCGCCGCCGGCCTCACGCTCGGTCAGTGCTGTGCTCTGGCTCGCGCGGTCGCGTGCATCCATCGATCGGTTCGGAAAGGCATCTACGAGAGCAAGCGCAGCGTCCGGCGTCGATTTGTGTCAGGCTTTCTTCAAAACGAACACGTGCAATATTGTTTCCACGGCCACTTCGCCGTGTATCCACAGCATCTGAGACGTAATGTCAAGAGCCACGGGTCTTTCCGTTTGTGACCTGGGCCCAGAGGTTTTATTCTCCGTTGCGTTATAGAGATGGTACATTACTTGTGAACGAGGTGTCATCAATGTTTTCGGTAAAGCGAAGGAGATAATATCTGGTCGCCGAGGACTAGTCCGTATTTTGGCGACTGAACTTGTTGTAATGGATAAAATACGCCGGCCGACCCCCACCTGGATTGGATTTTGTCTGTATGTGACACCCGGAACTAGACAAGCCTTTCCTTCCTTCTCTCTTCCCAGCGCTCTGTCCTGAGTTTGACGTAAACATCGCACAGGGCCTGATTAACCGAATTACTGGTTGGCCGAGCTCCTCTCCCGGGAAATGAAGGCACAGCATGGCGTACACGCAACGGAGGCGGTGCGCTGAGCATACGGCTGAAGGATGACGGACCGAACGGGTCTCAAATCCAGCTCTCTCTCTCTCTCTCGTGCGACTACGCGGTAGAGAATAGGAGCAAAATTAAGCAATGGTGTCAGCATTAAATCTATGACTGTGAAAATCATGTAAGCAAAGCTAACTCGCCTGCTGAGTGCCGATGAGATATGTGCAATTTGCCCGTTCGCACTTTGGTCGGATCTCCCCATGCTAAATAAACGGGTGGAAGTAAACGTCTGCTCAGAAACGTTACGTGGTCAAAGTCGCAGCCGAAATCCCGATGACAGGACAATCCAGCTGACAGCAATGGACAACCAAACTTTAGGAGAGTCACATGGCTAAAATGCCGATTAACAACGCGTCGACAGCGTTATCCCGAGAATGACCTGGCAAGAATACGAGAATTGACCATGTTGTCAGTACGCGACACTTTTACTCTGCATATACCCCTTTATGTCAGGGAAAGAATGCCGCATGACCAAAGTTGTGCTGTTAGAATTGGTTTGCAATTGACCCTCGTCAGAGTCACTTTGTTAAGTGACTTACGTCAGCATCCTCAGCAAACAGCTCAGTAGCATCTTATTAAGTTGTTTTCAATAAAGCAGAACGGTCCCGCAACATTTTACCGAGTCGAAAACGCTTTGATGTTCGGTTGCGTGTTTTCCTGTCTTCCTCATTTGCATGAGTGAGCTCCCGTGTTCAGGCAACTATAACGCAGTCGCGTTTGTTAATAGTTTGTGCTTAGGTTGGAAGGCTTCAAACAGCGTGCAATCACAGTAGCATTGTTATGATTACTGGTTTTAAACTCTGTTATGTTGCGTCTTTTGTGTGCTATGAAAGTATATTTTCGCGGTTCTTCAGAAACAGGCGAATGGAAAATTAAGGAAGACGTCAGTCGAAATATGCATAAACGTCTGTGAATTGGCGTGTTTAGCTCAAAGCTTGTAAATCTTCCCACGAACATGGCTGAAAATGGCTATATATTTGTTTGTTTACCACACGCTGGGTTTTGTTGAACTTCATGGGTTCTTGTGCACTGTTTCATATGCGGACTTTGTGAATAAATTTGGGATTTCGTTCTCGGTAGTCATGCATGAGTCGACGTCCTTTAATACCTATCCATTACAACGGTCTCGTCAGTTTCCTTTGACTGACGGCAAGACGAATTGTCAAGCTGTTTTCAGTAGCCATTTTCATAACAGTGGATTTGTACACGTTATCTAGCATGCAACCCGAAATGACCATTTAAATTTGGAAGTTGAAATGCGAGCGAATGTTAAATTTCCTTGAAGTATGAAACGCAACAACTTTTCCAAATACATGGCAGTACTATGATATTTCGGAACATTCTCCTCTTTCGTAAAAGGTCAGAGTACTGGGCTGCATTTAAAGCTTCCCGCCGTGAAAACGGCCAACACCAACCGCGTCACCGGTGCGTAATCTTGTACAGCTTTGCTGCTCTGCTTTCCAGTATGCAACTTGCTCAGCACCTTCGGAGGACTCGTCACGTATGAGTTTTTCGTGACCCTGGGCCTGATTTTGGCGGTGCCTCTCAGCGCTGGTAAGCCCGTGGTGACGGCGGCTCGGCTTCAGGCTGAACCACGCGACTGCCGCCCCAGAAAGCCACTCTCAGTTCAGTGCTGGGAGCGAGTGCAGAAGGGGAAAACAAGTGCCCTGTGAGCCGCACTTGTGTTGAGAATGCGAGCGTATTCAGCATTAAGGGCTGCCGACCTTTGTGAGCTGCAGGCTTTGTCAGCCTGGGTATGAAGTGTTTTGTTTTCATGCTTCAGCGCCATAGCCTGCATGGTGTAGGCTGATCTTGCACGTAGCAGTCAGTTTGGGTTGTGCACATGGTGCATTCGCCGAGTGTTGCGGTTTGTCACGTACGGCCCCTGTGCACGTTCGGTTGAATATGAGCGTTGCTTGTGTCGTAGCCGGTCGAGCTATTTCTTCAAGACATACGAGCAGGAGCTGGAAGGAACAAGACTGCAGACAAAGGACGTTTGCTGATTGGCATTTCATTTGGCTTGGTGGCTCCTCAGTGTTCAGTACAATAACATCATGATTAGTCTGTCGTCCGTAGACACTCCCTCATTTTTGCATCAGCCTGGTAGAAAACAATGACGTTTTGAATTATCGCGAAAAGAATATGCTAAGGAATTTCGCGCTATTTTATTGTTGTCGAGCCATCTCAGGGGTAAAGTAGGCCACAGTTTTGATGTCCAGAGCAGCAGGAAACCATTTTTGAAGATTTGTCGTGCCACAAACAAGAGAGAATTATAGCTTTAGGTGATTACATCGTAAGTTTTTTCCGATCCCTTAACCACTCGGGCGAGAAACATTCCAGACTTCAACCATCCCTTAACGACTCGCGTCATATTTCTCGGAGCAAACAAGGGACTTCGACGCCGTTGTATACTACCGGTCAGCTATTCCATCACGGGATCCGCACTGTGCCTCTGCTCATATGTCTTACGTGGAACTCGATACAGCCCAATGTGTCCGCGGATGTCTGCCCGCCACGCGGAGCAGCGGCAGGTAAACCCCGAGCCCTGCTGACGCCGGCAGATGTCGCCAGTATTTACGCATCAGAGACCTGGCTGCAGTGCCACTCTGCGCACGGTACGGCGCCAGTGGCCGCGATGTGACGAACCACGCGGGCTCGCCACCGATGTCACGGTGTTACTGTCATTCTCCGCGGTGACAGCCGTAGCCAGTGAGAGAAGGAACCGCCTCTGACGTCGTACATAAATCTAGGTCTTCGTGTAGTGCGGGTGCGGTAGATCGCTTTGTGAGAGCGCCTGGCACGTTCTTGTGCTTTCGACAATGGCCTGTCTCGCACGGGCTTATTTTTCGTGTCAGTTCGAAATGCGGATACGTAACGACTGTTCGGAAAGGTTTAGGATGCTCGCACCTTTGTGCTGCTCTTTATAAGCCTTTCACAGCTCGGCTGCAACGGTCCAAAGGCGGATCCAGACGTCCGGGGTTTCTCGGGCCAGCACTTTACTGCGTCGTATTTTCCGGAGATCACCGTGGCCGAACGACTCGGACGCCTCGGCTATGGCGGCGCTATAGGGCACGCTCTGTCCGTCACGAGAGGGCGATGAGAGGTGCCAGCGACAGCGTGACGTCGTGCCAGTGCTGGCCTCACAGCAGCGTGACGCTCTGTCAGTACCGGCTCCACGCCAGCGTGACGCCGCGTCAGTGCCGGCTCCACGCCATCGTGACGCTGTGTCCACCGTGCCCACCGTGTCGAGCATGACGCTGCGTCAGTGCCGGCCCGGCATAGGTGCTCCGCACGCCATTACCTCCGCCGTGAGGAGCGCGACAGCGACCGCCGCGGTCCGCGCGGCGTCAATCGCATCGATCCAGGCCCATCCAGACCGCTCTCTCGGGAATACGTCACGTTCGTCGGCGCTCTCTTGCCGGCGACGCGCAGTCCGCCGTCCGCGACGCTCCTATTCTGAGCCGGGAAACGCTGACGTCACGATTCGTCCAAAGGCGTCGCGCAGCGCAGTCTGGAGCGCCCTACGGCGTTCAAGATGGCAAGACAAACCCGCAGAAAGCATACATATGATAGATAAAGATAACGTCCATGAAATTTGGCAAAGACGGAAAAGGAGTGAAATGTTCTATGCAGAGATTTAGCCATAGTAGAGGTGATGCAAAAGTGCTCGGCTGTTACAAAGCCATCACGCGAAATTCGTACACCTTTTTTGCTTGTGCCTCCTAATTTAAACGTGCTTCCGAGGAATTTTCAGAGACTTTAACGCTGACATTTCGTGACTCATGCCATCATCCGTGACGTGCAAACCACGGGCTCCGCCGAGGGAGGGGGGAGAGCACATGGTTTATCTTCTCTCTCCTCTCCGGAGGGAGAGGGATGGTGCTCGAGGCGTTGCATGGGTACGTCATTGCAACTGAGACGTTCCTGCCATTCCGGACCCATCCCACAATCTGTAAACAAATATCTTTTGAAGGGTTCCATGCGGCGAGACGGGAAAACCATCTGCACTCGTTGCCAGCCCACCATCGGTCCGTTTCCCATGAATTGGCTGGATGAGAGATAGTCGCGATGACATGCAGTAAACAAAAAATGTAACACTTCCGCAAACAAAATAGAGCCAAAAATCATTATCTTTCGCGCCATACGCTGCTCCATCACGACCTCAGGAATGTGTAAACGGGCCTACGTTGCCGTTTCTATCCCGTACGCCGCAGCCACAGGCCCGGGAAACTGCCTTGTCCCTGACTGATCGGCCTGCGTCCATGCCCCCTCTCCCGGGTCGCCGTGCTCAGGGCAGCTGGGCCGGGTGGACGGTGCCGTTACGCCCCGGTTCCTCCACGACCGGCAGCAGCAGCATCGCCTTCGTGATGGCCTGCATGGCGGCCGGCGAGTCCTTGGCCTCCAGCGCCACGTACGCCCGCTGCAGGTACTGGCGCGCCAGCCGGACCTGGCCGGGTCGCAGGCCGCCGTCCGGCAGTACGCCCGGGGTCCGCAGCTCCACGCAGTCGGCCTCGTCAACGCCGTCGGCGCAGTCGTCGATGCCGTTGCAGCGCGCGGCGCCGGCCAGGCAGCGGCCGTCGGTGCAGACGACGTGGCCGTCGCCGCAGGTGCCGGCGGCGCCGCAGTGCTGCTCGTCGGTGCCGTCGCGGCAGTCGGTGACGTTGTCGCAGACCCAGGCGGGCCGCACGCAGCGGCCGCCGTCGCAGCTGAAGCGCGCGCCGCAGCTCTCCGGGCCGCCGCAGTCGACCTCGTCGGCGCCGTCGGCGCAGTCGGCCTCGCCGTCACAAACCCAGAGGCGCAGCAAGCAGCTGCGGCCGCAGGCGAACCGGTCCGGCGGGCACTGAGGCCCCGCGGCGCACGCGGCCGCCGTCTCGTCCGAGCCGTCGCCGCAGTCATCGTCGCCGTCGCACAGCCAGCGCCGGCTGACGCAGGCGCCGTTGCCGCAGCGGTGGTGGCCGGCCGGGCAGTCGCAGCCGACCTCGTCGGAGCCGTCGTCGCAGTCCTTTTCGCCGTCGCAGCGCCGGTTGGCGTCGACGCAGCCGCCGCCGGCACAGGCCAGCCGGCCGGCTGCGCAGTCCGACTCCACGACGCACTGCAGCCGCGCGTCGATGCACCGGTCGCCGCAGCGGAACTGCCCGGCCAAGCAGCCCCCGCAGTCGGCCTCGTCGCCGGCGTCGGAACAGTCGTCGTTGCCGTCGCAGCGGTACGTGTACATCACGCAGCGGCCGTCGGCGCACGGGATCCGCTCTGGCGAACAGGCGGCCACGGTGCAGTTCAGCTCGTCGCGACCGTCGGAGCAGTCCGCGCGGCCGTCGCACCGCTGCGTGATGAGCACGCAGCCGTCCCCGCAGTGGAACTGGTCGTGGGTGCACGCGTCCGAGCCGCAACCGAGCTCGTCCACGCCGTCGGGGCAGTCGTTCTCTCCGTCGCAGCGCCACCTGGAGGGGATGCAGTTACCCGTGTCGCTGCAGCGGAACTCCCGCGGACCGCAGCTGGTCGCCGGGCAGTCGGCCTCGTCACTGCCGTCGCCGCAGTCGTCGACGCCGTTGCACGCGACCTTCGCCGACACGCAGCCGCCGTCCTGACAGGCGAAGCTGTCGGCCGAGCAGGCGACGGCCTGGCACCCGGCCTCGTCCGAGCCGTCGGCGCAGTCCTTGTCGCCGTCGCAGCGCCAGCCGGGGTCGAGGCAGGCGCCGTTGCCGCAGCGGAACAGGCCCGGCGCGCACGTGGCCGGGTCGCAGTCGCGCTCGTCGGCGCCGTCGCCGCAGTCGTCGTCGCCGTCACAGCGCCACAAAGGCCGCAGGCACTTGCCGTTGGGACAGCTGAAGCGGTCGCCGACGCAGTCGGTCTGGCCGCAGCCGGCCTCGTCCGAGCCGTCCTCGCAGTCCGAGTGGCCGTCGCAGAGCGCCGACTTGGCCAGGCAGCGGCCGCTGTGCGGACACACATGCTCAGTGGCGGCGCACAGCTTCGCCTTGGACGGGAGCGCGGCGGCGGCGGCGGCCGCCAGCGCCAGCGCCAGCAGCGGCGCCACGGCCGGGGTGCGCCAGCTGCGTGCCATGGCCGCCGCAGGGGGACTGACGCTGGCCGGCCGGCCGGCAGCGTTCCTTAGCCGCCCCCACGGCGTGCCGGCGGGCGACGACGTTGCGAGGTAGAGATGAAACTCACCGCCGGCCACGAGCCCACGACTCGGACTGCGGCGCCGGCGCGACGGCGACGCAAAAGACGGTCACCTCGAACAACGGGGCCGAGATAACGGGGCGCGTTTTCAAGTTCCGAGGGTGCTCCGCTGTCCGCCCCATTCCCGCGTCTCGAAGGTCGTGCCAGGGTCGCCACCTCCATGGTGACGCTCCGTTCTCGTGGTCGTGAATACGTCTTCCCGGCTGTGAGTAATCACTGGAAGCCTTGAGTAATCAGTGCCGAACGTCGACCGCCGACCTTTGGTCGCGTCTTCTCACAACGGCCGCCCGGCGCCGGCGCCCGTCACTCGGACCACCGGCCGCCGGTGCTAGGTCCCGTCCGACACAGCGCGTCCGGTGTTCCCCGAGATCTGACCGCTTGAGGGCGCGGGCGCGCACACTGTTAGTGGCGAAATGACGTGGACGTCACCGACGAAATATGTCACAGTGCAGAGACGGAAAGCGCAGGCGCTACGAAAAACGCTTATAATCCAGTGTGTTGTTTCATTCAACGACAATGATAATAAATAGTAATTTATAGCTAAATAAGGGATTCGCTTTGCTCGAGCACAGCGCATGCCTTTGTACTTGCGTTTCGTAACATTGTCGCATGTGGCTGTGATCATTGGGACGTGTGTGTGTGTGTTTGACTGTGAAACATAGAAACGTGTTAGATGCACCTATTGTAAGGCGATGAATGAAATCTTTTGCATTTTGTACATATTGGTGTTTATATTGTCTGAGCTGTTTGAGTTGAGTACAGGCCTCAGTGCAATATATATTGCAACCTTTGCGGAAGCCCCCCGTGAAAGTGTCATACGACGGGAGCATCCTGCCATTGATAAACAATGTCACTAACCACCGTATAATGTTTTTTTTTCAGCCGTCGATATGCAGTGGTACAATGTTGTGTTTGAGAATATGCGTCTTGCTGGGATCGTCCTCATCGTCTGCGGATTCTTCCTGGTCCTGTTTCCAAGCAACTGGCCCAATTACATACGCACTCTCATAAGGTGAGGTCATGGGCCAAGGTTTTTTCTATATATTTGTGATTGCCTGAGCACCTTCAAAGCTCATGATTTAAGCATCAAGAAATCATGCTCATTATCCACGATCATGTGGAGTTTCGATTTGATATAATGAAGTTCTTGAAGATTGTCGGAGAACAGCAACATACTGACACTGCTTCCACAGTTGCATTGTGGATTCTCAGTACGAAAGCGCAACGGCCCACTTTGGCCACACACATTCACTTTTTAAAAGCTTTGAAATTATTGGAAAAGAACAGCACAGCGCAAAACTAGGACTGATCATTGCCTCGCCGAAGACTGCCTCGTCACCGGTGGACCCCAGAGCACTCTTAAGTTCCCCGTTTTATGCGCGTCCCTGCAGGCTGAGCAGAGTAGCCTGTCTGACGAGCGACCCGCATACCGCCAGGTGGGGTCGGCGGCACCACAGCGGCAGCGGCCAGAGCCCGCCGGAGCCGGTCGACTACCGCACCGGCATCATCTCGCGCTCCCATCTCCGCTCGCCCTCCGGACACGTGCGGTAGGCCGCGCGGCCCGGCCACGTCAGCGCCGGACCCGCTCACGTGCCGGGCGGCTCGTGTGTCAGACGCGTCCGGCTCGGTATAGGGCATGTCGGCCGCGACCGCCTCGGAACTGTGCCGTGGCGTCCGACACGAGGCCGCCACGTGCCGTGCCGGGCTCTGGTCCACGCGTCAGACCCGCCTCTGCGAACTCCGCGCTCGAGGGCTTTCGTTTGTAGACCTCGAACCTGTCGCAGCGCGTTGGTGTCGGAGCCTCGTTTGTCGGGCAGCGCGTGTCGAAAGCGCTTGTGTAGGGTGATGCGTATCTGAGCTTTCTGAGCCGTGTGCGTCGGACGGTGTGCACCGAGGCTGTGTGTTTCGGACGGTGTATACGGGAGCCGCGAGCGTCGAACGGTGTGTACCGAGGCTGTGTGTTTCGGACGGTGTATACGGGAGCCGCGAGCGTCGGACGGTGTGTACGGAGGCTGTGTGTTTCGGACGGTGTATACGGGAGCCGCGAGCGTCGGACGGTGTGTACCGAGGCTGTGTGTTTCGGACGGTGTATACGGGAGCCGCGAGCGTCGGACGGTGTGTACCGAGGCTGTGTGTTTGGGACGGTGTATACGGGAGCCGCGAGCGTCGGACGGTGTGTACGGAGGCTGTGTGTTTCGGACGGTGTATACGGGAGCCGCAAGCGTCGGACGGTGTGTACCGAGGCTGTGTGTTTCGGACGGTGTATACGGGAGCCGCGAGCGTCGGACGGTGTGTACGGAGGCTGTGTGTTTCGGACGGTGTATACGGGAGCCGCAAGCGTCGGACGGTGTGTACCGAGGCTGTGTGTTTCGGACGGTGTATACGGGAGCCGTGTGTGCCGTTCCGTGCGTAATGGAGGCGTTTGTTCCCGGGGCGTCCAAACACTGACGCTGCGTGGCGCGAGGCCGGGCCGACTGTGATGGAATCGGGAAGATCTCCGCACAAAAGGCATGCGGGTCATCAAGTACGCAAGTGATATTATCAGCAGAAGCATGCACTTTTTAGATCATAAGCGTTTCTGAAGACGTCCTTGAGAAATCTCCGTTTCCTGTAAAAGTGGGATATTTTACGACTGTGTACAGTGCAGTAGGTATGCAATGCCGTATGAAATTACATGGCGTCTTACTATTGCGTAGGTATGTAGAAATGTTGGATCAGGGTGTGTTTTGTAAAGATTTTGGACTAGAGAGCGATTCTTGCACTCATCCTTAGCTTACTGTGAACTCGGCTCTAGCGTATGATCATATGTCTTGAATAACAAGCATCTTTCCTAAGTACAGGCGTAGGTGGGAACAGTTCCTGTTGAGGAAAGATGTTTAGTTCAAGCTCTTGCGTTGCAACGTTTAGCTATTGCCCTCCAGTGATTCAGATATAAAAAAAGAACGGAATATAACTCAGTTAATATTGCATTGTATGTTGACTATGCTGCACGTTTCATTGTTGTTGTCAGCCAATGTTCAAACAGTCCGTTTCGTTTTCGCCATTTGAATTTCGGAGGGAATAGCGTGATATGGTCCTTTGGAAGCATATTTGTGATTTCAAATGACGGCGTTGGGTTGCAACATGGTAAGTTTTTTTCGCCTGTACCATTGTGACACGGTATCTTGTTTTTTAATAAGGCCAAGATGAGCGTTGTATTGACCTCGGATCAGTAGAATAGATGTTACTCCTGTTTCCCATGCCAGTGTTGAATATGGTGATCGTAACGTGAGACACCGTATAATTGTGTGATTAAACAATCACTCGACTCTATGGTCTTTTTAAAAACAACGATAAGTGCTGTTCTTATTGGAAAGTGCAAAAGAGGACGTGGACAAAAGGTATTTGGTGTCTACCAAAGCGTTTTGCGCACATAATGGGTCCAACTGAAGCAATTTGGAATAGCCAAGATCGGAAAATTGCAAAAAAATAACAAGTATGAAAACGCATCGCCGTGAAATGTGGTGCGAATCGTGTTACTGTTTTCACTTATCGGACAAATTAAAGCGAACCATTTTCAAAGGATTATGGCAGCATATACAAACCTGGCCATGTAAGTAATGCAAAGACTCAGAATGCAATTTATTTATGCCAGCAATATCTTTGGTGTCGATGGCGGGCTACCAAAGAGGTGCGTACGCAGCAAGCGGTATCACAAGATGGCGGATGTCACCAGAACATTGCCTGAAGCTTAGCTCGTCGTTCTCATGTACGATTTTGATAACCGTGCTGCACAAAGGTCACAGAAGTACTCGCTCCGACATAAAACTACATGAAGATAAAGCATTCTATTGGACAAACTCTGGGCCAAATGTAAAATAATGAAAAGCCTTATATAATGACGTCAGTACTCCGGATTGTTTGACGAAGAGAAGGACCACTGCAATGGTAAGAAGGCAAGAATCCATGCAGGCCACGTCTCCTCTTCGTTGGTCCTCAAGAAAGGGTTGGATTTTGGGTAGAGCTTGCCAGATCAGTACTGATCATTGCGGAGCTTTGGGATAAAGGCATTGGGTTACAGTGGCACCGAGGTGTGCCTGATAGAATGGGTTTTGAGGATAAGAGCCGGAAATAACGAAGATGAGAGTGTGGATCAGTCCTTAGGAGGTTTGGCCAAACAAGCCGAAATACTGATCTCATTACGCGATCATGTGTACAGTCAGGTCAAGAGTTTACCCGAAAAAGAACTCAACAGCGACTTACAATGTCCGAGAAGAAAATAGTCATTTACATGCCATATATAGCTATGCATAAGGAAAAAACTAACTTCAGCAAACCTTGGGACTCAATATACCAAAAATAATCATACCTACAAAACATGCATGAAGTACGCAGTTTCAAGGCGTCCTTGCCCCATTTCGAAAAGAAATCGATGCATTGGCAAGATGATGTTTTTACTGCATGCGTGACTTCTAAGTATCCAGTACATCATTGCCATGAGTACGGCCTTTAATACAACGTTAATTGTGGTGGAGAAATGTTAATTGCCTTTGACCGCACAAGGAAGAAGAAAAGTGGATAGTTCGCATTAAAAACAACAATATCCATGTAGAACAGGAATTCTTAGATAAACCAATCGATAACTTGGCTGTGCGATCGGCGCCTTCTAGCGTCTAAAACAGGCCACGCTGCTTCAGAGACCGTCAACGTGATCTGGGTCCTCGGCATCACAAATCGTCAGTCGATTCGGTGCTTTCGGACCCTCCGGAGCACTATCTCACCTGTTCTGGAGCCGCGCGGCTGCGGGCGTCCTCCTGTGACAGGCAGCGTGCCTCGGACGAGAGATGGGTCTAATCTCGACCGGTCCCGGAGATGGAGAGGCTGAGGAGCGAGCCGGTCCAGGCCCAGTCACGCGATCGTGTCGCGTGCTGAGCGGCCGCTGGCGCTGCCCGGGCGCCTCGTCACACTGCCGAGCACAGATTTACTCAAGGAACAAAAGACAGCTGGCATGAATGACATGTGTCTCAGCAGTTCCCAGGCATTCGAACTCTGTAACGGGAAGAACGAGAATTTTTTTTCATTTAACTTATTCCGGTTCGCACCATCGAGATGATTTTAAATAGCTGCGGGACAATAGGCATGGGTAGAGGCACCGTTTTCCGCGACAGTTTCCGCAGAACAGGATCCAGCTGAAGTCCAAGAGTTCAAATAATCCTAGAGTTACCGTTTTTGCCAGCATCTTCAGCAGAAATAGCATTCACAGGGCTGAGACAGGCCGTCTCTCCCGTTCCAATGGGCTTGTGGATCAGAGACGGAAACACTTTCGGACCCTTTATTAACCCTAGCCGGGCCGGCCTTCGGATCCACCTTTCCTGGGCCGGGAGTGGATGGTCCCCCCAACCCAAGATCTCGAGAACTATAAGTCCTACAGCATCATGAAAAACACCGTTAACCTGTCTGCCCTTGGCAAAAAATAGAACAAATCACCTGCATTTTTCCAACATACAGTTAACATTGAGGTTAGCAGAGGTCGTCGTAGGCCAAATTACCCTGTTCGCATTTTTGGCAGACACCTTTAATAGCCAGGCTTCTGCATGGCTCCAAAGGGGCTGACCAGTAAAAAAAAGGCCTGATTTGCCTATGATGGAAGGAAAAGGGGAAATGAGGTCAGATCTAACTATTTCAAGGAAAGCGGAAAATACAGGCAAAATATGGTCTTTTTGTGTCTTGTTTTCTTCTTAATGTATTAGTATTTGCGTTGAATGGAATGCATCGTAAATATGTCCAACATGCATATGAAACCTGTAACCATCCTATTAAAGTCAAAAAAGGTCAAGGTAGGTCGAGGTCTTGACGCCAAGACGTCGGGCGTTCCTGGAGTCTGTCGCATCATCTGCCATATTACCGATGATCAGACACCATACAGCATTAAATTTTGTAACACAGGGTCATGTAATAACCCTTCTGCATCCTGAAGCCTGTGCCAATCTTAGTCTAAGTCACTGAGATACCGGGCGGCGGGCACAGCCGCAATGCAAAAGCCTAATGTTTAGTGGAAAGCAATTTTCGCGACGTCAATGGTTTTTGTTTTGGCGACCAAAAATAACAGGATTGCCAGAGAGCAAACTGTGTAGAATCGAGCGATGGTTGTTGACTTATCATTTCTGGTCAAACAAAGTGTTTGCATTGAAAACAGGTGTATTATTTCTAAAGGTCAAAGCAGATCAGTCCGGGTCAAACTGAACTACGTCACCGTTGAAAAGCAAGCTTTTATCATGTATTAGCACTTTCGAAGCATACATGACTACCAACAAAAATATTCCCCAACTGTAAACCAAAAAATTGTTCTCGGTAGCAGGTCTGGAAATTCGGTATGAAACGTGACCTGACCCTAGGTCACCGGTCAAGGGAAATATTTACACATGCAAATGACGTGAGAAGTATCAGTGTGTATATCCGAGCTTTACATACCCCGAAATAGTCCCACAATCTGAACAACAAACGTAATAAGGCCGAAGGTTTAGTTGACCTCAGGTCAATGGCCTCGGCATTTCCGGAAAATCTGAGATAGCAGAATTGTTTCATTTATCATTTTCTGTCAAAGTGGCGACTTTCATGTCAGTCGGTGAATTTCACAAAATTTTGGACCAGTTTCATTTTCTGGGACATAGTGTTACTTGATCTGTCCTACGTCAACGACCTGAAATGGCCCTGAGTTTAAAACTATGTTCAAGGTGTAAGAGGGATGCGTAAAAATTACTGCGAGTTTCGTATGTCTATGCCTTTTTAGTTACCCTTAAAAACCTAAAGGGGTGCTCATCCACCACCATCCCCTCTGGGGAAGGTTAATGTAAGTCCAAATGATATAAAGGTACATCATTTTTTGTTACATACGTACATACAGATTTTGTTCTTAACCCTATTGCCATACCCAAAGCGCTAGGGCGCATTTCCATATGGGAAGGAGGATCTTATTCGGCCCCACTGAGACTTCGAGAACTATCCGTCCGATTTCATCGCAGCAAACGACAAACGATTCACTATGGCAAACTACATTTGTTTAAAATGAAATTCTAAGAATTTTGGTATGGGTGGATACAACGGGCAGAAAAGCCAGAAAGTTTGACATTTTTTGCCTGTTATAACTTCGTTGTTTAAGGACCAGTTTTTATTCAGTTGGCCTGCACCGAAATTTAATGCATAGGACTTTTCCCGTAATAGCCCATATGTTTGGAATTTGGAAGAAATTCATAGGCGTTCACAGGCTTTGGAAAAGGCAAGAATATTTCTTTTCACTGCACAAAAAAGCTAAAAATGTACCTTTTTCCATTTTACTTATCATGCTATACCTAAGAAATGCAGATCGTAATCCAGTGCTCGTATAATGGCCGAGCCAGGGACATGGTGCCGCCTATGGCGCCGCCATAGGCAGCGTAAGTAGTTAAGAAATGATATAAAATTTCGTGAGGCTCCTTCAAAACCCCTGGAAATAGCGAGCAAAAAAACGGAGGGGTCTCTGAGGCCACCCCCGCTCTTAAACGGGGACAGGGTGAAACACATCAATTAGCTCGCAACGCATCTGACATCCCACTTTTTCTGCTGCGTAGCTTGTAACCAAATGGTGTAGCGCTGGTGAATTTTCAGTGCCCTCGGTACACCAACTGTGCACATTTTGCTGACACATATTTAATCGGAGTCGAAGAAACCCATGTGAACAAGCGTCATAAAGACAATGATGCTTTGCAGTTCTGCCGACTCTTTTCCGAGTTTGCTTAACCTTTATCTATGCACCTGCTGGCCGCACGAGACGACCGGTAGTGTGCAGTATTTCTTATAATGTCATGAGAGGCTAGCGTAGACCATCAGCCATCTAACGCAAGGTCACCATATGCAACCTATGTCTAGCTTTTCCCTAGATATACGTCTCTTGGTATTCTTTGCGTACCTTTTCACGCATTTAGGACTTATGGGCCATGAGATGTCTGCAGTTTTTGATTGGTAGGCAAAAAATGGCACGTCGCAAATCAATCAGATATTGTCCTGTGGCCCGACCTGTGGCCTGCAGTATAATTCTGGGACCCAAACTCAGGACCTAATTATCTTGACATAATCGGCGTCGTATTATCGAAGGCAATTCATGGCCGTTTGAACCGGCCAAATCGGTCCATCGGTGGCGGAGTTATTGAGTAGGAGCTTCTGACGCCGCGTCCCAGCAAGTGGACGGGAGTGAAATACTGGGTAGCAACTGTCGGGCCAGTGAGTTAAACTCATAAACTACGCTTAGCAAAACATTAGCAATCAGATCAACCCTATGGGACAGGAACTCCTTCAACATCAAGGACCAACCTGAGTGCGCCCCTTATCTGAAGCTCTGTGGGCATATGGAAATAGGGCATCATGAGACGTCTTTTTTACCTTTAGTGAGGATCTGGAAACATTTCAGCGCTACCATATCCATTTGCAAAGGTTCTCAGCGCAGATGTGACATTTGTTTGTGTTCAGTAAACAAACAACGGAGAACGTATTGTTTTTATCAGACGACTGACTGACGCCCGACGAGAAGCAAGACTTGACCGATGACTGGACACCTGAGCCCAGGGGACTTTGTGTCCTAACTCACAAACAAAGAAACAAACATAATGTTTTTATCGACATCATCGTCTTGAAACGGAGAGACTGAAGTCGTGTGGAATTGTAGTGTGATCTCCATTCCCTCGCTGAGGATTTTCGCTGAATATTAGCATCATCAGGAAGGAAAAAGGACACTTGCAGGTATTGGTAAGGTGAGTAGGAACAATTCTTGTGAAGTGTTGCTTATGTTTTTGTCCTTGGGCATAACTAGTGGGGATTAAATGGTGATTCAAACCTCCCTGGGGAGTTATCCAGCTGCTTGAGACATTTTTTAGTGAAAATTTGGGTCATAGTCACCACTGTGTCTTTCCCTTTCCTATTCATGCATCTTGGAATGCCACAGACTTCACCATTGCAAAGCTTTGAATGGCTTTGTCCCCTCCTGGCAAAGATGTCATTACATATATTCCAAAGGGAGTGAAATGAGGTAATCCTTTAGAAGCATGCGCCATAAACCAAGCACACTGGATGACACATATACGGCGCGCGTGGCAAAAGGAGACATCAGCTGTTGTGAGAAACAACAACATTATGCACTGGAGCTCCAGGGTCGTGGATCACCTACTATTCGCTAACTTAACCTAACCTAACCTTACCTAACCTAACCTAACCTAACCTAACCTAACCTACTGTGTAAAACAAGAGCGAATAGTAGGTGATCTACGACCTGGAGCTCCAGTGCATAATGTTGTTTCTTGCAACAGCTGACGTCTCCTTTTGCCACGCACGCCGTATATGTGTCATCCAGTGTGCTTGGTTTATGGCGTGCGCTTCTAAAGGATTGCCGTGAAATGACTAGGAAATGGGTTTTGCGGAATGTCATGAAGTTTGTGCTCTGATGTGACAAGAAATGACACATACATATTTGCAAGTATTATGCATAAAATTTGTCTTTCAAAGTGGGAAGGAATAGCTCACACATATATCATATATCATAAACATATATCATATGCTTATGATATATGTTGGAGAAACATATATCATATGTTTTTCCAACTTTGGAGAGAAATTCCTGCTTACTTGATTAAAGTCTGCCATACAATATGTAATAAATCATGGTTTGGCTCTACAAGTTTTGGAACTTCAGATGTCAGATGTAGGCTTAAAATGTTGTTAATGGTGAAAAACACAAAAAAAATCTACAATTTAATGACATTTCTAGTCTTTGTAGTGTATTACCTGTCCATGCATTCTGTCACAGGATTTTCATGTGGTTATAATTTATGAATTTGTGCAGATGTGTTCACCAGTCAATTAAAATTCTGATAACAGCATGCAGACTAGGAGAGATATGAAGCATTGCTTTCATCTGATGCCAATGGATCCATGACCCTTACTTGGCCTATATCTCTCTGCTTTCAGGGCAGTAAACAACAATGGCATTTGCATACATTTTAGTTATGTTTATTTTATTAAAGTGTAGTTCCCATGGAAGTGTTCAGCTTTTTGTCAGTGAGGCCAAGATTCACATAACAAGCTCATCCTAGACAACATTAGAAACTCATGGTCTGCATGGTGGAACTCAGGAGAAGTCACTTATTTTTGACACATCCTGCACATCTTCACACAAACAGAAAGAACTGTTTGTGTGGAATCCTCCAAATTCCAAATATGTATGCTTTTGAGTTACTTTATCTTAGTAGGATTCCATATTTCACTTCATTGGGCTAAAAACATGTTTTGGAAATGAGGTTTTGGAGCTCTTTTTACATTGCTAAAATGATGTATTTGAATATTTAAGATGTGGCATATGTGATTTTACTGGCACCCTCAGAAGTCATTATGTACTGTGTTTGTGTACAGCATTGGTAGGTTTGCTTGTACTGGATAAATACTACCAAAATTTATACTTAAATGCCCAGTGCCTCTTCAGATTGTCTTTGATCACTGCTTTTTGTTACCAGGGTCTTTCATTACTGGGTGTCTCATAGTGCTGATTGTTTATTGTTATTTATATTTCATTAATAAACTGAATTTTGATTTATCAGAAATGAAATGAAGTGAAATAAAGTAAAACAAGATGATGCTTTGCTCATTGACTCCCGGAATGTCCATGAAGCTTCCATGGCCATTCATTGAATCATTATTACCTTGCTTGTGACATGATCTGCTATATGTTCTCATCCCATTTGCTGACCTGGCTGCCCTGGTCTGCAGCCCATATTTTCCAGGTGGGACTCACTGCTGTGCTGCCGACTCGGCCAGCGATGGCGGCGCCGCCGGCGGCCCCGCCCCCGTCCCTGGACGGCTACCACCTGCTGGAGCGGGTCGGCTCGGGCACGTTCGCCGACGTGTACCGGGCCGTGCGACGTACCGACCGGCGCGAGGTGGCGCTCAAGTGCGTACATCGGGCGCGACTGAACCGGCGCGCCACCGACAACATCGTCTCCGAGATTGGCCTGCTCAAGCGGCTGGAGCACCCCAACGTCGTCCGGCTGTACGACTTTGGCTGCGACAAACAGTGAGGCCAGACGACGGTGGGAAGGCCGGCTAGCATGTAGTCATGCTCAGATCAGTGGCTGTTGTAGATCTCTTGTTATAGCTGCCGCCCCCCCCCCCGCTCCCCCGGAGGCTTTTTGCAAGGTGACCACCTACATCTGCTTCAGTAATCCCTAAATCTTCCACATATGAAAAATCAGAACTAAGTTTTGGCATATTCCATGAAATATGAAGTCAGTACCTCGACAAGTTACTGACCAATGAATTCTCGCGAGGGCATGCTCAGGAGAAATTGCGGTACGGTGATGGTCGTCGTCGTGTAGAAAACGTAAACATTTGGCGATGCAACATTTGGTGTCTTATTCACTCTTACACCTGTATGCTACCCCAGGTTACAGTGACCTCCAGTGTTAGGAACCTGTTTTTTTTCCTGTTGTTGGAGTACAAATTCTCTTTTGGAATATAAATTTGTGCGTTTATGTGAGAAACATGGACTAACTAGGTGTTCTGCAAGCATATGTGGCTAGCAGGGGCAGATCCAGTGGCTCTGTTTAGGGGGGGGGGGCAGACCAGTTCCCTGGGTCTACATGGTAGGTCAGCAGAGTCGTTGACAAGGGGGCTAGGGGGGGGGGGTGGAAGCAGCTGGCCATGAGTTCAGAGCATACTTCAGCGGCCGAGTATGAATGGCAAACCATCAACCGTGGGGGGGGCAACTTCAAACTCTGGTTGAGAAGGAATACCAATGACTTGTGAGGAGGGAGCAAATGACCATTTTGGAGTACAAAATTCTTCTTGGAGTATAAATTCTCTGGTGCTCCTTCACGCCAGAATATGACAGTTTTTCCAACACTGGTGGCCTCCGAACTTGAATGCTAATTTGAGCTAGGTCATTGGAGGTCAAAATCATGAATCGAGCATGATGACTCTTGTACCTTTTCTTGACCTAGTAGGGTCATTAGATGTTCGGAAGCAGTGATTCGCGCAACAGCAGTATCTCCGGTCCTTACGCATCGTTAGAAATGGCCTAGGGCACCTCAGAGACCTCTTGTGGATTACGTCCCACGGGATCCAGTGAAGCCAGAATCTGTTGTTAGCCTTTGAAACCGTTTGATGTCTGGGAGAAAAGCTCATAAATACCCCTGGTTTTTAGACATTGTATACATGCAATTAATAAACGACCTTCAGTATACCAAGAGACACCGTGTTGTTGTATAGATCAGTAACAGGTCAAAAATATTTAAGACTCATCGTTTTGGCCAGGGCCCATCGTCAGGAGTCAGGCCATCGTCAGAGCGCACTCCTAACGATGACCCTGCAGAGGGCACTTCTGACAAATATGCTTCCCTTGCAGAGTGCAATCCTGACGATTGCCCTGGCCGAAACGTTGAGTCTAATATATTTTTCATCTGTTTCTGGTTCATACAGCAGTACAGTGTCGCCTGGTGTACTGAAGGTCGTTTGTTAATTGCATGTGTACAATAGATACTCCTTGAGCTCGCCTGTAATGTTGTCATGTGACTTAAAGGGTCAAACCTGAAATCATCATGTAGTCAAAGGACCAAGCTCCACACTCGTTTTTGCTTTATGGCTCTATTACGCCCGGTTTGGAAATAGCTGGGATAGTGTTACGCCTCCCGTGCACTGTCGAAGTTGACCAAATGGCGGTTACTGGCGAAGGGTAAGTATGGCACATTTTATCTGGCTTTCATGCCATACAGTGCACGCTACTTTATGTTTTGAGCACCGTGGGTCGGATGGTTTGTGCTGTGGTGACATCTGCCTTTGATTCAGATGTGTGGTAGCATGCTTTAAACATGTTAATTTGGTTTGCTGTTCTTGCAGCGTATATAGATGTCTTAAAAATTGCTTAGGTATATCTCCTTATGCTCGGTCGTCATTCAGTTCCATTTCCATATTGCAGATGCCAAGTTTGAAGCAACGTTCGTGTACGTTTTGTATCAAATACGCTTCCCTTGCAAAATACTGTTAACATTGCTAGCCGTATAAAAAAGATAGACAGAAAATGTACTGTGACTTGACGCCGCAGACATGCATCAGCGAAATGGTTGCCTCATCCCTGTCGAGCGCTGTTGATAACGTAAAATATGTCTTTTCCGTAGAGTTAACATCCAGTTTGACTTGCCTGACATGCCCGGAACAGCCGTCATAAGAACGTTAGTTTTCAGTCTTTCATGACGTGCTGGCCAATTTGGGGGAAGGGGGGCTTTACAAAAGAAACCGGCGCTGTTTGTAAATTTCATCATCATTCATCATCACATCACATAGATCATATCATGTATTCATTTTGAATCCTGATTATAAAGCGCACTTTTATATTCATGTCGTGCGTCATACTAGATAATATAGACCTGTGCGGTCGTCTCCACCGTGTCGAACGCAGACACAGCGGACGTAGAAGCACGAGCTGCTGATTGTACCACGTGCATTGATTTGCTAAGGCTCGTCGCCTCCCGTGCACGCGTGTGTTCGATTACCAATCGATTCGAATTGACTCTGAATCGTTTCAGGAATTCGGCGTTTTACCGTGAACCGTAATCTGAATCGGTACAGTGAAAATCGCAATGAACCAGAATCAAAACTGGAAACTGGAATGCTTGCCGTTCCAAAGAATCACCTGTGAACCGATTGACGAAGAAACTCACAAAGGATAACAACATATTAGATACCCAAGCCCCTCTGTTACTAAAATGCGCAGGGAAAATTCAGATCTTTCAGCTGTCTGATTTTACAAATATGTCATTGTATTATTTATATTTCACTACGAATTTTAGTAGTGTGCCGAATGTGTAAATGAATTTGGACATTGTTCCGAAACGAATCGAAATTGAATTGATTTACGTGTGATTAGATCAGAATGTAATCGATAAGTGTAAGAAACGTACGGGAAATCTGGTTCACAATAGGCTCCTGGATCTGGCAATCGAACATTGAATCAATTCAGTTCAGGTGTATCGAGTCTGCTGGTCAGTGTGGTGCGCGCCGTCTTCCAGCTACGTCTACATCGTGATGGAGCTGTGTTCGGGCGGCGACCTGTCGCGCATGATCCGCTGCCACCACCGGCTGCCGGAGACCGTGTGCCGCATGTTCCTGCGCCAGCTGTCGCTGGCGATGCAGTACCTGCACAGCAGCAACATCTCGCACATGGACCTGAAGCCGCAGAACCTGCTGCTGACCGCAGACACGCCGCCCACCCTCAAAGTGGCCGGTCAGTGACGGAGGTGGCTGCCGTCGGCCGGGCGCCGGTCGTCAGACGGTAAACGGTGTCGAAAAAGGAGTCAGTCTGCCTGTGGGAAGGGCTGGAGCTTAGATTAAGCTGTCTGCCGGTTTGTGTCTGGTGCTTGAAGATTGCAGCCTGCTGATATTCCTGTCATCGTCACAGTTTAAAGGAACTGTTCCGCACTGGTCGATTTCTCAGCGTCGGCTCGCTGTGTCCCCCCCCCCCTCCCGCACGTTTTCAGCAGTCCTTTTCGGACATAAGTAGCAGTAAAACAATCGTAATAAATCAGAAACGTCATTCTGAAGTCGTCCGCTGACATGGAGCAACATGAGCCTCATCTGTCAAGCCTACCAGCCTATCTATCCAAGGGAAACCCTTGGCGTCTCACCTGGGCGTCTGCGGGCAGATTTCGGTTTTGCCGAGTACCTGACTCCGGACGACGAGACAGAGGGTCTGCGCGGCAGCCCGCTGTACATGGCGCCGGAGATCCTGACCCGAGGTCACTACAGCGCCAGCGCCGACCTCTGGTCGATCGGTGAGGACAGCCCACAGCCGGCAGGCGCGCTTTTTGTCTCGCGCTGGACCGGAGGCCATTGTACATGGAGCGGTGCTGTACTTGTGTACCGAAAACCTCTGCGGGACCTATGTCTTAAACCCTTACTGGCATGAATATTGAACTTGTGCGGTGTAGCTGCGTCGTGCTATGCTAATCCGTTTGATGTCGTGACTTAGCCTGATAATGTCTGTTTGTGCCTGATAATGCCCCGAAATATAGGTTTTTCATAAGCCTTTGCTTAATTCCTTTGTAATTGTCTATATTTTTCTTACGTTTTCTGAACGATTAATTCCGCGAAGAATGGCCCTTAACCCTATTCCCGGCAAGGGGGGCTGAGTCCGCCGCCCCTCGGGTTTTTTGCTTGCCAATTTCAGGCTTTTTAACGCAGCTTCACGAAACGTGATGACTTTTCCTAGCTATTCTTTCTACGCGCCGTGACAAAATTTCAAAGTTCTATTTTGCTCAGGGGCGGAGCCAGGCAATGTTTTTGGGAGGCACCTCAGGCCATTTTTGGCCATGTTGAGGATAAAAGGAAAATGTTTGCCAAAAACAGAATTTTTGAGATAGAACTTAAGACTTTATATGGATGTATAGCTAAATAGTTGGGCAATGTGCAGATGTAATTTTGTGTATCTGAGGTCACTTTACAATGTCAGGTCAAGGTCAAAAGTCAAAATTTGGTTTTATTGTAATAGTTTTGGCGTTTTTTTTTCGAATGCCAAACCCGGAATGTATGTGACGTAGTCAGGTGCCCTCTACTTGTGTATCAAGTTTCAGGTTGATATCAGGTTGGGTCACGGAGCTATGACCTAAAATGTCAGTGCGCGTACCCTATATCAGAATAGCCGTAAAATGAAATTTTTGGAATAGAGTGAATTCAAATGATTGAAAACGTTTACAGATAATATTAAATGCACAAAAGATCATTCCAAGTGACCCTAAGGTCGCTGGAGGTCATTTAAGGTCAAAGGTCACAAGCTGATCTGAAGAACGTGTGACCATGACAGTTCCCCCTTTTTCATGTCCCTGGCACCGCCTATGCTAACATTATACAAACATTGTAATGCGATTTGTAGTTCTTTAGCATAACATGACTAGCAGAAGCCAAAAAAGTGTTTTTGCCTCTTTTGTCACTTCAGTCGTTAGACAACTAATCCTCCTATTTTTGAAACCCTGTGAGCGCTCATTAATTTTCTCAAAATTTTAGATTTGTGTACCCATGGTAAAAGCCCCATCCGTAATCTCTCGATTCATGCCAGTTTCATTGAAATCGGTCCATAAAGAACGGAGTTATAAGAAGTCCAAAAGTACCCCTCATTTTGACATTTTTGCCCCCCTGTATCCACACATTTCAAGTTTTTTGAAAGTTCTGTTTATAAAAATGTAGTTTACGTCACGGCAAATCGATTGCCGTTTGTTGCGATGAAATCGGACTAGTAGTTCTCGAGATCTCAGGGCGGGCCGAATCCGCCCCCCTGCTGGGAATCGACCATACCGTGTAGCCCTCCGGGAAGAGGGTTAAATACTCCTGGCTTTTAGACTTTGTATACATTTAATAAATAGACGATCTCCAATATACCAAGAGACACTGTATTGCTGTATAAATGGGCTCCAATAAAAAAGCATTAGACTCATTGTTGCAGTCGGGGGCCATCGCCAGGAGGCCGTTGTTTTGTATGTATTGGAGGTCGCTTGTTTATTGAGTGTAAAATTTTCCAAACGACTGTTTTTTTCAGAAGATGTGTAAACATCATGCATGTACTAGAAAGTAAGGGATATGTTTCGTTCCAGGCGTTATATTATACGAATGTTTGTTTGGAAGAGCCCCGTACTCCTCATCCAGTATAAAGGAGCTGATAAGCAAGATCAAGGTGGACAAACCTATACAGGTAAAGGAGCGCATATGGTAGTGTTTACTGATTTTGATGACAAGTTGTGTTTAGGTTGGCTGCTCCAGTTTGCGAACGTTTCGCGATTTCAAGCGTCGGAAAATATCGATGTTAACCGTTTTCATCAAGCACTAGCTCCAGACAATCTGCCACTGGGTTTTAATAATTGTCGGGATCTAAACCGTCTTCTTCCTTATGCCGTCCTAACTGTGCTGTTCCTTCTGACCTTGTGCCATCAGACTCGATCGTATTTGATATTTTCCGTAGAATGGTAGTCATTTCTGCGGCTCGTTGGTATTGATTGACTGTTGAAGTCACGGCTGCAGCGGGTTGGTCATTACGGGAGTTTTTTGTTGGTGGCATTTAAATTTGTTTTTTATTGGAAATATTTGAAATGGTGTCATCTGAAGCGCCTGTGCCCCACTCCGCCGATGGCAGGAGAGACCCTGAATGTCCTCCCAAAACCACTCTGATCCGTTTCTGATGTCCGTGGGTCGTCACCTCATTCCTCTATGGCATCCGCCGACCGTCTCAGGCCCCCTCAGGCCGGCCCGGCCACGTGCTGCCGGCCGTCACGTGACGTAACGCCTCGTGGCGTATCTTGACGTCCGTGGCGACCTGCGCTTTGATGTTGTGTGACTCACTTCACGTACCGTGATGGTTTGTGACGTGTCTGGACGCTCTGTAACGCCCCGTGATGCACTGTGGTGTTCCAAGACTTATCTTGTCGCGCTGTGGCGTACCGTGACGCTCGTGCCGCGTTATATGATGCCGTGGCGCTGTGGGCCCCTGCTGTTGCAGCTGCCGCCGGGCGCTTCGCTGTCGCCGCAGTGTCGTGACCTGCTGACCCGGCTTCTGAAGCGGGACCCGCAGGAGCGCATCACGTTCGAGGAGTATTTCCGGCACCCGTTCGTCGACCTGGAGCACGCTCCCAGCGCCGAGTCGCTTCCCAAAGGTGATACACACCGCTGCGGGTCTGAATCGCCTCCTAAGGGGTGCATACGTGTTCTGCCACCTTCTGCACGTGAGCCAGCTCACGGGCCGTCTGAGCTGAGCCTCTACGAGCCCTCTGCTGGCGGAGCAGACCTTACCGTGTCAGCTGTGACTGTGGCTCGTGCGCTTTAGGACTGGTCTAGGCAGCTGCAGCTGGTGGTGTATCTCCGGCGATGATCGGACGGTGCCGGGCCGCCGCAGGTTCCCGGCTTATCGAGCGGGCCGTGGAGAAGGACGCCGCCGGAGAGCTGGAGGCTGCCATCGCGCTCTACAAGGACGGCCTCGACCACGTGCTGGCGGCCGTGCAGTGTAGGTGCCGGGCCGGGCCGGCGAGCTCCGCGGACGTACTGTACGGACGAGATACCGGCCAGGTGTCCCGCACCAGCCCACGGTTTCGGTAGTCGCGGTCCGGTCCTTACGACGCAAGGTAGATAAATGCTGGTATGCACGCTCGTTCAGACGCTGTTTCGTCACATAATTTGGTCTTAGCTGTTCTTTGCTGCTAGCGCAGCTGTGCCTGCCGCCCTGTAGCTCACGGCCTCGGGTCAGCTGCGTGCCTCCGTGATTCACCATGCTGAGCGTGTGTGCCTGCCTGCCGTCGACCCGTGACCGGCCCCTGCCGGGTAGCAGGGCCCGCTGACGGCCGTGTTCCGCAGACGAGCGGAGTGAGGAGCGGCGCGCGGCGCTGCGCCGCCGCCTGGACGAGTACGTGCGCCGGGCCGAACAGCTGCGGACCCGGCAGCGGGCGGCGGCGGCGGCGGCGGCGCCGGCCGGCCAGCCGACCTCCGAGCCGACCGGCGACCCGGACTCGGCCGCCCTCGGTACGGCAGCCGTCACTGGGCCGACTGGGGCCGGGACGGAGCCAGGGGAGGATCGACTGGGGCCGGGACGGAGCCAGGGGAGGATCGACTGGGGCCGGGACGGAGCCAGGGGTGGATCGACTGGAGCCGGGACGGAGCCAGGGGTGGATCGACTGGGGCCGGGACGGAGCCAGGGGTGGATCGACTGGAGCCGGGACGGAGCCAGAGGAGGATCGACTGGGGCCGGGACCCAGGCAGGGAAGAGTTGCTGGGGTGGCGGACTGCTCTTATTGGTGACCTTCGTTTATGTTTTTGCAATCCATTTCTTTGTGTATGATATCCCGAGCCAGCACGTTGTGTACATTCGGCTGTCATATTAACCAGGGTATCGGGCGTTACCGTGTAGTACATGCGAACGGAACTGCGTTGTCTGCCGTTAATCCAGAGGTGTGAATTTTCCTGTTGCATTTGTTTGTCAGTTCATGAGGGGAGAAGAGCCATTGCACATTACCTACTGACTAGCTGCTGGTGCTCGGTCGTGTCGTTGACCGGCTGGCCGTGACGCAGTTTTCCCGTGCGTCCGCCAGAGGCGCTGGCGTCGCGGCGCGAGCTGGTCCGGTCGGCGCTGGATCTGGCGCGCACGGCCGGCTGGTACGAGCAGGAGTCGCGCTGGGAGACGGCGCTGGAGACGTACCAGCTGGCCATCCAGCAGCTGATGCCGCTGGCCAAGCAGGCGGAGCCGCACGAGCAGCGCGTGTTAAAGATGGCGGTACGCCGCCGATGGCGCAGGAGCCACGCTGGCGCGGCGGGGCCGCTGGTTGTCGGGGATCGCGTGGGGCGGGACGGGCTGCTGGTCATTGCTTCCGTGCTGCCCGCGGTCCGTTTCAGCGGGAGTTTTTGTAAATTTCGTGTGAAAAGCTGTCTTTGATGAGTGAAAGAAAATCGAAATTTTCCGGGATAGGTAGCTCAGTGGGTTAGAGCGTTGGCCTCGCCGTCCTGGAAAGACGGGTTCGAGTCGCCTCGGCGATCGATATGTGGTCCATGGAGCAACTGGCACAACTGGCCAAAACAGGGTGAAGCTGACGGCCACACGGTCGTGTCACACCTTTGGTGACACGTTTAACTTTCGCCTCAAAATCAGCCGTTACCTGGAATTGCTCGATTGGGTCGGATGCAAGGGTCGGAGTTGGTGCAACAAGCCATACTTAGCATAGGCTTTGATCCCAGACATTGCCCCAGCAACCATTCGGAACATATTTATAGAAAAAAATATTGTATAGGGCAGATGGTGCGCAGGATTGCTCCATTTCGTGCATCATTTCAGATTTCATGGCATTTAAAACTTTCCGCCGAAAATTTGCTAGACTTTTATTAAAATATTCGGCCAGAATCATTTCCTTGATAGCCTTTGTGTACGCCGCGTGGATGTCCGATTGCACGTGCACCGACTAAGACGGGTGGCCTTGCGGTCTCTGTGTGGGTGACGGTCATCCCGTTTAATTGCCGGATGTTGTGTTGTTCTACAGTTGCGGTAGCCGGCTATGATACCCGAGTCTTCAGACGCCTCGGGTGGCTGTCCCTTGTCCTCAGGAG
This sequence comes from Capitulum mitella, assembly GCA_030062745.1. Lineage (NCBI taxonomy): Eukaryota > Metazoa > Arthropoda > Thecostraca > Pollicipedomorpha > Pollicipedidae > Capitulum > Capitulum mitella. Next base: position 11,567,960 of record CP099840.1, read on the forward strand.
CGGCGTTTTAACGCTCCTTCCGAGATTGCCGTGTTCGAGTCCGGTCGCCTGCGCGTGCGGCCGGCAGCGGCGCCGTCCTGCCGAGAAGCGGTGGCGCAGTCACTGTCGGCGATTCGTACCGGCAACAGCCGCGGGCGTGACTGCCGGCGCTGCTCCTTCCAGGTGGAGCGCTGGCTGGACCGGGCCGAGGCGATCCAGTCTTTCCGGGACCTGCAGAGAGAGATGGCCTCCGACGGCGGCAGCCGCAGGCACAGTACGTTCGGCCGGGACACCCGCCAGTCCCTGATCTAGCCGCGCCGCTGCCCGGCGCCCGGTCCGCGGGCTTCCGTTATCTCGCACCGGCCACTTGAAAGACATGCTCTGGCGTCTGCTCCGCGCTCTTCCCGGGGCGTGGTCGGGGAGCGTCAGCCGTCTCGTGCTGTAAGTGGCGTTTGTGTTGCAAGTTGTGCCGCTCCGCGGACCCGTTCGCGCGGCCGACCGATGACTGCCAGCTCCGTGAATGAGGCGACGACCAGCGTTCTTTTGTGGACCACTGCCATTGTTGGGACATTGGGGCAATGCTGCCACGGCGGCGGCGGCGGGTGTTTTCCCATTGAATGGCTCCTTTGACCGAGTAAGTGGACCTGCTGAATGTGTGCCGCCGAGGCGCTGTGTTCCGGTGTATTCGTGATGAATGTCGCGTCTCAGCCAGCGTGACGCCCGTTAGGGATCGTATACGTGCTCTTCCATTGGCCGGCACGTGGCCATCGATTAGCAGTCCTGCGGCGAAGATGCGTTCTGACGATTTCTCAAATATTGTGTTCAGGAATGAAGGAGTTATTGTATTTATGCCGTTCACTTTGCGCTTGGCCAAAAACAAAACTTGGTTTGGTTTCCTGACACTTTCATGCGGCAGCTCGCCGTAAACAGGTCTGTTGTCTGTTGTCTGTCTGTTGTCTGTTGTCTTCTAAGCGGGCAATGAAGAGACCGTTGCTCATTATGAACTTACACTTAACGAAATAATATCATTTGCGATGCTGAGAAAACGATGGATGCGCGGCCGTGAAAGCTTTTCATCAGTGACTATATTCCTAGTGAGTAAATTCGTTGCACGATGACTGGGAGGTGTTGAGATTAATACTGGTGGCACATAAAAGCCCTAATTTTGTTTTAGGTGGTTTGGTCGCGTATTGAGATCAAGATTACAATTAGTTTTGAGCGGTGCTGAGCTTCGGCTACGACTGCCCTCGCAAACGCATAGCTGATTGCGACTTCGATTGATTTCCGCCTTCTGCTTGCGGAACGACTAGCCCGGTTTTTTTATCTGCCTGCTGTGACAGGAATAAGGGCCGCACATTTTGGTCCGTCTCCCGCACTTGACCCAGATTCAGTCCCGCTGTCTTACCCTAAGAGTACGTGCTCCTCCCGCCTGTGACAGTGTGTGGGACGGTACCGCGGTTACGGCCTTGTCTTGGTGCGACCTTGAGCCGGACGAAAGGTCAGACGAATACAGGGAAATGCCACACGATATCATTGACTGAGGCCATCGAACGGAACCTACTGCGTTGAAGGGGCGACGGTTTAGCCGGTACAAATGTCAGGCTTATTTGCATGAGAGCACCCACTATGACTGCTTGGGGTCTTTGCAGTTGTTTTTTTTTTGCCGTTGCGTGCAGATTGATTACTCCGTTTTTGTGTGAATTTCAGTGATTTTGTGTCGCAGAAAGTCTACAACTTAATAGACGCGTAGATGTGTGTGTGTCTGGCTTGGCAAGACACCTCAGTCTGACAGTCTGTGGGCACGGGACAATTTCCGAATCCATTACTGAAGTCAAAATCGTTCGGTGAATGTCGTCCTTGTTGCGCCATGCGGTTCCGCTGTCCAGGAAAGTGCCCAGTGTGGCCGCGTGGCGGCGCTGCGGTGCGCTGTCAGCTGACGAGGGTCGCACCGCCGCCTCGCATTACGGCTCCTGGGGTTCGGCGGACAGGTGTTCACGGGGGGGGGGGGGCGAATGGTTTCCACCAGGTCTCAGGTCTCCACGGACACTGGCGATTGTCGCGATACAACCCACCGTGAGCGGTGAGGCGTGTCGAGTGCACGTGCTCTGGCCTCGGTTACAGCAGATCGCTGGGAGTTCCTGACGAGAGCTGTGCGTCACTGGGGAGATATCCCAATATCGGTGCTGGTTGGGGATGCATGGCTAGTGAAAGCAGCGTCATTTGATCCGAGCGACTGCCCTTCATTTTGTGGGAACCATGCTCGATTCTGTGGAGGGCTTCTTACTATTGTTCGGCTTTGATCGCTTGGAGCTCTTGAGGGATTACCTACGAAAAACGGCAGCTTGGACTGCAACAACTAGGTGGCAGATCGATGCATCCTGCTCGGATGACTGCAGCAATGGCATTGGCTTTGTCTTGAAATGTGCCGATTTGAGCTCGTTGAAAGGGGTTGTGGCATCGTATCTTAAGGAACTGATTCATGTAAGTATTGAACAGTACGCCGCACTCCTGCTGCAGATCGGCTCTCTTTGCCGCGGTTGAGCACCGGAAACCTATGTTATATTTTTCTTCACCGCGCCCACGTTAGTTTACGTCTCGTCCTTTTGTTACAGAAAACTGCTCTGTCCAGTGATTCGCCTGAAATGCCGGGGCGGAATGTCGTCGTGCTCGTGGTGTGAAGCAGTCTGAAGTGATACCATCATGACGTCGTGGCAGAGCAGGATGTTTTTGTCGATGAGAACGGTTATGCGGTCACCGTTACGGCCGATGTTGTTGACGGTTGGAGGGACACAATCTGACTGCTCCACGGCTTTAATCGTTATGAATTTACTGTCAGAAGCGGTCAGGCAGTGATGCACCGACTTATCATTATTTGTTGTTCCAGATGCCGCTATTTTTGTGCGAACTTTACAATCCATGCTTAATGAAGCTTGTGTACCACACCACCGGAAATGAATAATGCGTGCGAGAAATCATGAGAAACTCTGAAACGCTGGTGATTCCCACGCTGACAGTAATCGCGTTTTGTCTTGAACTGAATTGTTTCTGCGAACATGCTTGTCTGACTGCCGTGATCCCGAAATACATCTCCGTCAATGCGTGCCGCGACCGGCCCTTCTGCGGATCGAAATAAAAGGCTGGGCGCGTCGCCCTTTTCTGATCTCGGGGGCGCAGTAATGCACATATCGCGTCCTTGTGAAAAAAGCAGACCTGCTTATTCAAATTGGGATTGATACCCTCAAGATGCAATGAATCGTTTTTTCTATGTGGGACCAGTGACACCGCCATGTTAAGACGTGGTCATGCTCGTTTGTTCGAATGTCCCACTGACGTGCGACTGAGCTTGCGCCAGTTCATCGGCACACTGAGGCCAACCTAAAGAGGTAGGCCCTTGTCACCATCCTAACGAACCTCTTGAATTTGAGCCGTGTGTGCACCATGGTGTAGACTGTGGTGTGTTCTGTACGATGTGCGTAACATGAAGCAAAATAAATGGCGCCCACCGATTCCCTTTTCACTTTTTTTGTATATTGCGATGGTAAGTGGACATTTCCTTGAAACGAACATGGGATGTTCACAGGTATGTTGCATCGAAACGAAGTAGGATCTTGCAGCAAGACCCAGCCACGAAGTCAGAGTGTATCAAACGAATGGTATCTGTTTTCATTGGCACGTGATGTTGATTGGCGTCCCTAATGATTCATACATATGACTGGAACGGATGCTCAGGCTGGCCTCACTGGGACTGATTCAATCGAGTTTCGACGAGTAGAGCTACAGATGGCGGTACTCATTAACAGCGCATTTTGCATCTCAGAATGTATCTTCACAGCGCCAGGCCTTATTGGTTTTTCAACTCGCCTCCGACTGGGGGGCAGTTGACCGCCCCCCCCCTGAGGTTTTTCTGGGATTGCGAGAGAATGAGCAAACACAGAGTCACGAAACTTTGCGTACCTTTTGCTTCATGATTTCTACACATTGTGTCAAAGTTTTGACCTCAGGTCAAGTCAGATGTCTGACCTAGGTCAGGTCAAACAGACCTATGTCCAAAAAAGTTTAGCGCCCTGCAACTTTTTCGCAAAACAAGACATCACAATAATACTTTCAGGGATTAGTGATGTTAATGCGACAAATCTGCTATCTCAGATTTTCCGGGTCATTCACCTAAGGCCAAGCCCATTTTTAAGACATGTCGTTTTTTCGGAAATTGACAGGATATTTCATAATATTTGTAGTGTGAAGTGAAGCAGACATCTAGTTACCGTCATTGGGCAAAGCATCAATGACTTCCAGCCATTGACCTGAGGTCAGGTCACGAATAACTGTAGTGAGCCAAAATGTACCACCGTCAAAATCGACGATGAATTACTCAGAATGGGTAGAAAATGGCAGAACTGGCTTGCACAGACGTAAGTAATACTAGGAACCTCGAAAAGTTTGAAAAAATAACATATTTCGGAAATAAGCAGGCTTTCGCGGATAAACCTCCGCCAGTTGTGTAGATTGGTAACTAATGGATTTTTCCAGAAATTTTAGCATGAAAAACCATCACAGGAACCACAAAGATCAATAAAATTTACATGGATAGGTTTTTTCGCGAAAATAAAGGAACGCTAAAATTAGTTCCCGTGGCAGTTGGGGCGGCCAACTGCCCCCCCCCCCGGTCGGTACTTCATCTGAAGCCCGAGTATCCACAAGGACAATTTTTAAGTAATCGAGTCTTCTCTGGTAAAGAAGATCTTAAGTCTAACCTCAGGAGACAAAGTTTTCTCGTATCAGAAGTCAGGGCTGTGGTTTTGTGAAGAAGATTTGGGGGGGCGAGCCTAGAGCCCGACAAACCTACCTCCCCAAATATGGGTTTATCAACGATTTGGCCCACTTCATTTTGACCATCGAAAATTTACAAATTTCTTGCTACTTTTTATAAAATAGATATCACATATTTTTATTTATTTATTTTACGTCGTGGGTCCATCCCCGATGCATGGCCAAAGCTAACAGGGATATTCCTGGCCCGGAAGTCAAACAATGGGAACACGGACAATGGGCAAGACATTATATATATATATATATATATATATGTGTGTGTGTGTGTGTGTATATATATGTATATATAACATGGGAGGCGGGCCCTCTTAAAAGAATACAAACCGACACCTCTGTTAAAAACTGTAAACAGTAAATAGTAGATAGCAATTCTATTATTCACCAGATTGCCAGATGGGTGTCTTGTCATCCGCCAAGGTAACTTTACTAAAAAGCTAAACCGTGATGTTTTTAAAGCATCGTGGCAAGATACTCCACAAAGAAAAACTATTTCCAGCATATAAAAACCGAGTGAAATCTAAGTACTTTCGAAATCGTTCTACCCACACAGTGTACCCATAAAGATAGACAAAAAAACGGACAGGAGCAAATGAGAGGGGAGAAGGAGACCGAAAAAAGAGGGAAGAATGTACAGAGAGAGAGGGGGGATGATTTTATCACTGAGGGACCATTTAATCACTGTAAACGATTTGTGTCTAGTTAAGGTGTCGTGGTGTCGATTTTTTGTTCTGGCCCGGTCGAGAAACACATATTGGCAAAAGTGATAGTGGCTGAGGTTAAAGGATGCACCATCATCACGGTTATATGTCATTCGCAGTCTGGATGGACTTTCCATCCACTGTTGTCATTGACACTGCCGTTCATATTTTGCGCTGCGGCAGAAAATGTGGCAGGGGCGGCTGAAACGTTCCAGCCCAGTGCTCCCGCGTCTCCCAGCTTTCTTTGTGGCCTCCCAAGGCTGAAGCTGTAGCTGTTTTTGGGTCGTCGGCTCATCAGCGACCTTGTCAGTGGCCTCATTAAAATCATCCCGGCATTGAAGCTGCACTCTTCCGGTCCGGCGGCCGGCAGTGGCACGGGCAGCGTCCGGTGCGACTGATGAATTTCAACTGCCTCTGCTGGACGATGAAGGATGATAGACTTGGGCTTTTATCCCCGATTGTGGTAGATGTTTTTGACTGACCACTGGGCAAAAAGGTAACGGGTCCACAGGTCCATTATCCATTGCTCAGCGTGAGTAACTAACCGAGACAAAACTATTCAAGAGTTGGGCACGTAGGGCCTTGTCTAGCTAGTGCTAAGCTTTTGAAATAGTTTTGGAATATCCCGTAGGTGTTCTAATGAGTACGTAGCAATGTATATATATATATATATATATATATATATATATATATACATATATATATATATATATATGTATGTATGTATATATGTATTTATATATATGCATTGCTAGGTGCTCATTGGAACGCCTATGACATATATATATACGATAGACGATATACATATATATAGACGTGATGTCGGGCAGAGCTTCTGCCTTTAACGTAATTTATTTATTTAATTCTTTGGCTTGCGTATTAAGTTGGAAACCATGACACTTGCTATAACCTTTTTTTAATACATACCGGAACATCTGAACTGAAATCACTTTCATTTGGGGGAGCGCGGACAAGTGAGCTCGTGATCCTGCCGCCGTAGTTAACATCTCACTGGAACTAGCTGCTGTCAATAAAGCGCACGTGCGCGGACTGCCGACCGTCTGCCCGTACTTCCGTCCGGCCCGCGGCGGCGACGCGCCGTCCCCAGCGCTGCCGGCGGCGGCGGCGGCGGGGGCCTGCTGGACCTGCCGATCCGTCCTGCTCCGCCACCGGCAGGCCGCGTCCCCCTGACGCCGGCGGCGGCGGCGCGCTTCCTGAGCAGTCGGAACAGGGCCGCCTTGAACTGGGCGGCAGGACGGCGGCTGCGGGGCGGGCGCGACCGCCGTCCTCGGCGGGCCTGGACGGGACCGGACCGGACCGGCCCGGCCCGCCGGCCGCCCCCTACATAAGGCCGGCCCGCCGCCGCAGTCGGCACACGTGCTGGCTGACTGGCGGCGGGAGCATCCACAGCGACAACATGTTCAGAGCTCTGGTGAGTGCGGCGCCCGGCCTCTCCGACGGCGGTCTGACCAACTGCGCGATAGCAACAGGAATTCCGCGTAAAGCAGTGTCCTGTTAAACCTGGAAATATTTTTCTGACGAAAAAACAATGGTGTTTCAGCAGCATGTCATGAACGATGATGACCGAGAAAACGCCCATAAAAATCAAAATCATTAGCGTAGTGAAGATTTTCTTTACGGTAGTCCATACTACAATAAAGGGGCTTCATACTGCTCTTACGATTTGGTCACCTACACGAGGAAGTTGATCCAGTTAAATATCACATCTAGAAAAAGTGCAGTGTTTTTTTTTTACTCTAAAACCGTGTTGTCTTTTAAACTAATCGTTTGTAATAAAAGGTCAGTTTTTTGGAAATCTCTGCCCATAAGTGGGTCAGTTGGCCCCTTTGGCCCCTCCCTCTGGCTACGTTACTGATCAAGACCAGACAACTATTAATGGATTGGGTCTCCGTCTGCACACCATTTTTCTTTCATTTCTAAGGCTTTCGCGGTTAATCGAACTAATGTCGTAACACACCATGTTAACTCGTCTGCGGTAAGGCATAAAATTAAATCCTGAATGAATCGCTTTCAGTTATTTTTTGTTCCTTCTTCCAAACATTTCGCGACGAGAAATCAGGAACGCACCCTTTCGCTGCTGCCCCTCGGTCTTTCCCGGACGGCATCGGTGCCGTTCTGTGTACGGAAGTCTATCAACGCCCCGTCCGCTGACCGAGTCCGCTATCCGTGTCGACCAGTTGTGTGCGGCTGCCTGAGTAGCCCCTCGTCGGGTGACCGCGTCCCCTCTCCGTGTCGACAGGTTGTGTGCGACTGTCTGTTTAGCCCCTGGTCAGGTGACCGAGTCCTCTGTCCGTGTCGACAGATTGTGTGCGGCTGTCTGGCGGCCTGCCTGGCGTCGCCGCAGAGGCTGAACGGCGGCCAGTTCCTGCCGCGGCCGACCACCACACCCGTGCCGATCCTGCGCCAGATAAGCAACTCCAACGAGGACGGCTCCTACACCTATGGCTACGAGGCGGCCGACGGCTCCTTCAAGCTCGAGACGCGCAAGCCCAACGGCGAGGTGTTCGGCAAGTACGGCTACGTCGACGCCAACGGCGAGGTGCGGACGATCGAGTACGGCGCCAACAAGCTTGGCTTCCAGCCGTCCGGCAAGGGCATCACTGTGGCGCCGCCCACGCTCGTCGACAACTCGGCCAACGTCGATTACGACTACGAGGACCTGACGCCGGCGGAGCCGGCGCCGGCGCCGGTGCGCGCCGCCGCGCCGGTCCAATCGGCGCCCCGGCCGGCGCCGCAGCCCATCCAGGAGGCCGAGTTCCGCAGCCGCTTCGCCGACTTCGACGCGCGGATCGCCCGTCTCTTCAACCGCGCCTAGACGGTGACGCCCTGATCGCCCGTCTCTTCAACCGGGCCTGGGCGGTCACGGCCGGTCTTCTCACCTGTACAACAGCGCCTGGATGGCAGCCTCGTGATGGGCAGCTGCTGCTGTAGCCAGCTCCAACTGATGACGGCCAGTTCGGCTGCCTCTTAAAAACCCGCCTGCCCTGCCGACAGGGCGACCGACCGTTTAAACCGATAATCGTAAAGTTCGCTGGTGGCTCCGATACATCGAGCTCCCCGGAAAACCTTATAATTAGGGCTCGTAAAGTTCTTGACCGCAGCTGCAACCACGTGATAACTGTGATTTATCAAAGCAATCGAGTTGAAGATCACGGCATTTGCAGACTGACATGTCGCCACCAAGTAGTAACTTGTGTGCAAGTTTCGGCCTTAATCAGGATCTATCAACATTGTGCAAGTCTTACGACACTTTGTTCATTGGCTCATTGTGTACCTTGTTGTTTTCTGAATGGTGCAGGGGATAAATTGTCAATGACCCTGTCAGGAAGCACCAGTCTGTAAATGATGCATCGTCTCCATCCGCGTTATCTTCGTCTACAAAGACGCATATTTAAGGAACGAAATACATACTTTTGTTGTGTTCTACAAAACGTGCATCATTTTTCGTGCGAACGCAGGCCTGCCAAAACGGGTTAAAAAGGCCGCAGGGACGTTAGGTGGTGAACTGGATAATCGCCTGCTTAAAGCCGCAAAAAGTCGTGAAGGAGTGTGTGAAGCGACGCCGCTACGTCCGGCACCGACGCCGATTTAACATCATGTATCCTGTAAACATTCCAGCCGAGCTTGAGTAGACGGCCGACCCTCCAAAATGAGACGTAACAAAAATGTCAAAAATACGTTTGGACTTAGGCGTTTCGCACCCATATATGAAAAAAACAGTCCCTTTCCCCACCACAACAGGCTCTGATATTTGAGAGGGGGAGGGCATTGGTAAGATATCGGCTTGTCGTTTTCTGCAGGTGCTTGCGTAAAGCTCGCGGGCTTCGCCACAGACCAGAGTCAACTCATCAGAATTTTATGACGTTTCTTTCCATGCACGCTTCACGGAGTTCGTTCATTCCGCGGAAATTATGGCACATGTACCCGCCCTTGGTCTGGTGGAGCCCGCGGTATCACCAACTTCCAGTCTAGTACTGGAGTGACCCGGAAGTAGGTGGCGTTTCTAAGAAGCACGCCGCACGACCACCTGTCGAACTCGGCCGTCCCTGGACTAATAGGCGTGCCATCTGATCTCCGGGACGTGTTGTGGCACAGCGGCGTCTCCGTGCCGGCACCGTTACGGTCTGCCGGCGGCTGCGGGTGGGCCGGGCCGAGAGCGGGCGTGGTTCGGCCGTGCCGCTGCTGGCCACGCCTGCTCCGGTCTGCCCAGCCCCTCTGACGCCCCCTCCGGCCCAGTTCCTCTGATGCCGGGCCGTCCCGCCCCTCCTGACTCCTCACGGGACCCGGATGCACGAAGGGCGGATGCAGCCAATAACGAGTCTGACCAACAGGACCTCTTTAAACTGTGCTTATGGAAATCTCGGGTCCTATACTCGGCAGCTGGTGAGATCTGGTAGTTCTACACGACAGCTGGCATGGTACAAGTTTGGTAATGCAGTGTCACGGGAACACGGGCGGATCGAACAAAAAAAAATATCCAGCTTAATCAGGAGCGACGTGAAGTTGGAAAAAGAATACATTCGCTTCTTAGTGCGTGTTGCAAGAGCTGTTTCAATACATGAGCTCAGATAAACTGATTGCGTCGCGTGTAGATGTTGGGTTCCAAGGGACGGCTAAAATATTGTTTCATTCAGCTGAATTACCATGCAACACTATGACTGAAACAGCGCGATGCGTTAAAAAACCAGTCATGTCCAGTTGATAACAATGGTTTTTGATGTCCGTAATGATTGCATCTTTGAAAGCGACGTGCATTCATGTGGTTTTAAACAGCGAACTGCACGTTATGGCATTTCTAATAACGATGTAACTACATAACCTGTTACACATACAAATACTACAAGAAGTTTTATGTCCTTGCTTACATACTCCACTTAAAAATTATTTTTTTACAGGGACGTTTCAGCAAAGGTCGGTATGCACCCGTCAACACGCGCATGGAAGGGGGGGAGTCTTTTTGGGCCCCCACCTGTTTTTTCTTGAATATCTCGAAAATGGTTTGAAGCTGGTTGCCTCTGCTTTGTGACGTTTATGGCAATTGAATAACTCGTCGATTGACGCCGAAAAATCGAAAATAGGCCGGAAATTTTTACAAGTTTCATGCATTTGAAGCCAAGCAAACATAACGAAAACGACGGTTGTCACTGACAAATGGGACCAGCGTTCTACCTAAGGTTACCGTTTGAACACAACCACGCGACGTCATTCGGGCATAAGTGATGGATGTACCAAGACCAAAGCCAGGGCCAGTAAGAGTCAAGGCCATCAAAGGCCAAGGTCAAACAGCTTGCGACCTGATCCAGATTTGCTTTCCAACATGTTGGTTTGTGTGAAATATGCATTCAAAGACCCTAGTAAAAACACGTCTGCGCACATTGATACGCTTACATATGCCAGGGTTAGTAAAGGTCAAGGGCATCAAAGGTCAAGGTGAAATATCTTGTGCCTGGCCCAGATTTGCTTTGCGAAATGTCGATTTGCATGAAATATGCATTCAAAGACCCGAATGAAAATACGTGTGCGCACATGAATACGCTTATATACGCGGGTCATTTTAGGTCAAGGTCATCAAAGGTCAAGGACAATTATTATTTGACCTGGTTCAGATTGGCTTTGCAATATGTCGATTTGTATGAAGCATGCGTTCAAAAACCAAACTAAAAACACGTTTGGCACATTGACACTTACATGTATATACATACATACATATACATACATACATAAATATAAACGCTAGAAGTGACCAAATGTACCGATGTTGGCTGACTTCACTGGAAATACGCCAAAGGATGCGTGTAGGGTCTTTCTTTACACTCAAGCTATCCCGTGCTGCTCGAAATCTGATTTGTAAAAGATGAAAAAATGACGGCATAGGTCAATGACCTGACATGACCACGACCCGAAATCCTCGGCCAAGACGCCAAATGAGTGGAAATTGTCGTATTCCACGTTTTAACGCCCAAACAAACACCCTTTTCCCGTTCCGTTCGAAAAGTCGTAACGAATGGCCTGTACGGATCGAGAAAGTGCCGAAGTTAACATTTTCGACCCCATTTGACCTTGAAGATATTGATCTACAGTTACGAAAATTGCACACAATGTAAATCATTATGGCCTCACCCTATCCATGAAATTCTATGTTTCTAGCTCTTTTCATTTCCGAGATCGGAGGGGTCAATTTTGTGCCCCCCCCCCCCCTTCCAGTGCGCGTTAGCGCGAAATCCCCTTCCACTGCGCGGGGTAAAAGCTGAATGAGTGCAATCATTCAAACCATGTGGAATTTGGATGTCTCGAAGGATATTGCACAAAAAAAAACACATGAGGCAGGCAAAATGATTGAATTACATCGCTATGCATAACGCGTTATGCACGACGGATCACTGCAGTCTTTGAAACAAGCCAAAAGCTATCGCGAGCACGCTGAGGCCAAACCTTCCACGGGCGAGTGGCGGTTGGTTTACGATGCACAAACAGGGTCATAAAACAACGTTAACGTACCAATCAAAAGTTCGTGGAGCAGGTGGACTATTCCACGTTCCGCTAAACACATCAGTCATCAATGGGCGGTGCGGACGTCTCAGTTGGGAGCGTTCGTTTCTCGCCAGGCGTCGTTTTCCTCTTCCTGTAGTGCGTTCCACGAGGGCATTGCGTGACCACTGGCATCACAACAAATGAGCGCTTGGTCATAATAAGCCATGTAACAAATGCGTAACGCTCCACAATACAAATGGCCTTTAACATGATGGTTTTATCTACGGGCGTTGCAGAATCGCTTTGGTGCAGCAATGTCGCAAGCCGTCGCAGTTTCGTTGCGTCCATGACCGCACACTGTGTCACAACCCCAACCATTTCATCGTTAGTTAGGTCACGTTAAAGAGCTACGTGCTTAATTCACTCTTATCAGTCGGGCCAGCACGCCCAGGCTGGCCGGCGCAACCCGTTCGGACGGTACTGTCTTCCCGCGCACGCCCCGCGGCGGTATGGACGAATTCCTGTACTGGTCACGAGATGACGGACCGACGGCCGACGAGGCGCCAGCCGACTCTGGGCCGCTGCCGGCTGGCGGCGCCGCTCCGGACCGGAAACGGTCCCGCCCTGGCCGCCGGGCGCCGCCAAGGTCACCGGCCAGGGCGGCGCGGTCACCAGGGCCGTCAGCAAGGGCAGCCGGGAGGCGCCGCAGAGGCCCGCGCCGCCGCCACTGTGTCAGCCGGCGCGGCGGTTCTGCCAGGGGCGAGGCCGTCCCAGCCGGTCCGGCCCAGCGCCGACGACGAACCAGTCAGCAGCGCGCGGGGCGACGGTTTAATGTCATGGCGGGGAGATGTCTTTGGGTGCAGTTTGATGAAATGTTGCTGGGATGTGCAAATGACATTTCAAAACATCAAAATGAAGACGATCTAAAGTAACAGGATGGATAAACAATTGGCCTCATTCCTTTGCATCTTTGTGGGAATGTATATGTAACATATATAGAGCACATAAATGCTACTATGGCTTCAGTATCACCGCCCGTGTTGTGGCCAGCGTTGATTTGTTTTAGGGAAACAAAATTTCATGGTACCGGCACGCAAAACAGGATCCAACAGAGTGTCTCCCAGCAACGTTCTGTGGCGTCCCTGCTTGAACGGGTGTAAATCAGGTATTTGAACTGATCGGAGTGAAGGAGCCTCCTCCGGAGTATTTGTGCCGACCGCCGGAAAACGATTCTCATTTTTCTTTGATAAAATAATGGGTTGCAGAAAGAGTTATAAAAGAAATGAGAATCAATAGGGAGAAAGTGAAGAATGAAACAAAGAGAGAGAGAGAGAGAGAGAGGGAGAGAGAGGCCGCACAGTTGAACGAGGCGTCTGGCGTTGCCGGCGGTTGTCTGCGCGCATGCACAATGGAGCAACAATGCGCGTCGGTCGACTGGTCCGTTTCAAGTCGTTACGCCATGGGAACGCGGCCAGATGACCACTCGCCGCTGCCGCCGCAGCGGGCGGCCCGGCAGGACGACGTCGGCCGTCGCAGTGCGGGCCGGAGCCGCCCGGGACGCCGGCGGCGGCGACCGGACGCGAGCGGATGAAACACCCGCCGAAGGCCGAGCTGTACTACGGTCACCTGGCCGACCTGGGCCTGCTGCGGTCGCCCTCGGCCCGGCATGGGCGCGGCCTGATGCCGCTGACGGACCTGAGCCGGCAGCGGTCGGCCAGCGTCGGGTCAGGCCGCCGCTCGGCCGCCGCCGCCGCCGCCGCCGTCGGCTGTGTCGGCGTGCCGCTGAAGCCCTGCGAGGAGCCGTCCGCCGCCGATCGGCGCGCCGCCACCGTCTACAAGTGGTGGCGCCGCCAGAGAGCCGTCATCGTGGTCGTGTTCGCCGCCCTCTTTGTCGCGCAGGTAACTCGCCAGCTGAGTCAGTCCTCTTCATCATGCAGGCAGTTGTTCCTCTGGAAGCCGCCCTCTTCGTGGCGGTCTATCCCAGTGTAATTCTCCGAGCAAATCGGCCCTCTTTATGCCGCAGATAATAAAGAGGTGGAATGTAACTTCTCTCACCGAATCGGTCCTCTTCATCGCTCTAACTCTCCGCCCGAGGGTGCTCTCTGATCGGATCGGCTCTTTTCGTCGCAAAGGAGATAAATAAGCATTATTTTCATCATGCGGCCACATCGAGTCGAGCGTTCTTCCTCAGACAGCGAAATATTGTTTAAAAGATTAAAAGTGGCCTTTAAGAGCAAACAGTGCTGTAAACTGCCCGGCAAAGTGATTGATGTTAAATGTTACTGAGTGTTACGATGCTAAAGCATTAAGTGTAGTTGAAAGCTGCGGTGTGGAAGCCGAACAGTGATCGATCGAAACTTTGCTTCAAGCTGCTCGAGATATTTTCCTAAAGTGATAACACGAGATATTTGAGCTCTGCTCCGTCCTGGGCACAATTCGTGTCTTTTAACTGCTCGACCATTCGTAACCGACCTTCAGTCATCGAACACCTACCTGTCATGCACATGTAGGGACGAAATTCTGAACAGGAGGTTCCGTCCGTAAACAATCACGCTGCTCTATCGCCTCAGTCAGAAAATAATCAACGGCCATTCTGCAGACATGCGTGCTGTTCCAGGTGTACATCAGCATGAGGAAGCTGTTATACAACAGCACCATATCGACCGTGAAGTGGAAACCCTTTGATGACGGTTTTCCGCTGCCGGCAGTGACCGTGTGCTCCTACAGCAGCATCTTCTCGTGCGTATATAGCGAAGGCGTTTTATCGCGCGATCGTGGCAAAAAGCTTTTTACGCCGATTGCAGCGAGACAGTCATCGTGTATACGCGTGCCATGTCCGAGAAAAAAACATCCTAATTATTGCGCTGAATATTTTGAGATACGGAAACACGTTCGATCACCACACCACGAATGCATGACATTCTTTATTTTGGCTCCAGGACAAATGTGCGTAAAATTATTTTACTCAAGACAAATAAGGCAAATAATCACAATAGCAATGATCTCAGATATTCAACATCATTCTCCAAACCACAAGAAGATGTCCATTAAATCGTTTGGCAAATGACAGATTAATAACAGCACAATTATATGGCTTGAAAATCACCACGAAAACCCAGTGAAATGCACTGTTTGGCCTCTCAAGTCTTTTTATTTACTTTACGCAGTGTTGTAGAGACTCTTTTGGTATACAAAGAATGCAAGGAAAAATATGACAATTTAATTGCTTCAGCAAATAACAAACTTCGTGGCGTTTTAATTTCAAGGGTTCTTGTGTATTTTGCGTGACCTGGCCGATGCACACCACGCTTTCGCTGCAGGTGTGTGGCTGGATCAAGAGAACCTCGTTGTCTTCTGCCCACTGTTATGCATACATATCTACGCATATGCTCATGATATTTTTCATCCTCTCCACTCTGTAACAGTTCGGGATAAGTCGGAGAAAACTACAATGTTCTGCACCAACAGGAACCTTACGCTGGACGACTTCGTTAAAGAATGTCAGGTGATAGACGACCCCTGTCACAAGGCGATGGGCAAATATCTAGAGGTGACCACCGTCTTTTTGTCGGAAAGGCGCTGCTTCACGTTCAAAACCAGTAAGTTGAATTCAGTAGATGAAAATACATTTTCACATGCATCTGTGTGTTGATGTGTCTCAGAGTCTTTAAACTTCCTCCCCATTTAGCTTTCGTGCTTACGCTATTCTGATGATGAGCGGTGATAACAACGCCAGTTACATCGACCAGACTACTTCGGTGGAGGGCACTGTGCTAGTTTCAGGCAGACTCCATTGGTAGCAAGTCCGTCTCCCATCCCGAATAATTGTGTTGCAGGCAAAAATGCACCTCTCAACGAGAAGAAAAACGGAATAGAAATGAAGGTGGCATTTCAGCCAAAGGACCTGAAAAAGGATAAGATTGAGATATATCTCCATGGAAAAAGTCAGGTGAAACAACGGCGAATCGTTACGCAAAACTTTTATTTTTTTGTGGTTTAAACCGCTCACTTTGTGCTAAATTCAGGCCTGGCATATTGCCCTTTGATTCACATAGCACACTGTGAAGTGCATGGACGAAAGCTGACGTACAAATTGTTTAAACGCAATGGCGGGATTTTATGGAGTTTATTTTGATGGTATTGTAACATGATAAAATTCATTTCTGGGCCGAGATGTTTTTGGATAACCACAAACATGGCTTCTCAAGCACGAGAGACACAGAGTTCAATGTTAGCTAGACGTAGAACTCCTATGCTTCCATTCCCGTTCCGTCTAACAGCCCCCGCCCACCGGGTGACGTGGCAGGCCTACAACCCCTTCTACGTGCTGGGTCTGGAACGCAACATCGAGCTGCCGCTCGGCAAGGTGATCAAGGTAGAGCTGATGGTGGAGATGTCCAAGTACCTGAACGGCTACGGACACAGTTGCCAGGACGACCCGGACTATTCGTACGTGGACTGCGTCCGGTTCTGCTTCGAGCAGCGTCTGATCGAAACGGGACCGCAGTGCAGGTGGGCCTCGTCTTCGCGCGGCAGAACTAATGGGGTCTTGGGCAGAAATAGCAACGGACGCGACGTAATTCTTGAAGGTTTCATACAGACTCTGCACGTGGATACGACCTTTCAGTCCTGTGAATCAGGTCTCTCTGGCCCATTATCATCGTTCTCAGATCGTTAGATACATTGCACGTAAGCACGTGCCACATCAATGTGCGTGTGTTCTTTCCTTGTTCGATAGACACTCAGTTATCGACAAGCATAAGTAATCCTGGCCGTGGAATGGCCTCGTTCCAGGCTGGAGTGGATGATTCCTCGGGACTCAGCGCCTCTGTGCACGGATGAGGAAAAAGCGAGGAACCTGAGCCAGATGGCTAGCGACAAGGTAAAAAACCCAGCCATGTGATACGCACAGTCAAATGTGTGGGTTTCTCTCACTGTCTTGTGTAAGGTTTTACGCGGTGTAAATATGTCGTTGCTGCGTAAGTTCAAAACCGACATATGTGCAAAATGACAGAAAAAGAAGAGCGAATCAAAATCGGAAATTTCGTTCGTTTTCGAGACGTCCTCAAGGTAAAGACAGTTGCGATTTCTGTGTTTTGGATCTAAACAAGGTGACTTCGTACCGTTTATCAGTTGTGGGCGACCACCTAAATGAAAACACCTGGCGTTGTCAGCAACATTAAGAGCAGAGCACAGCGTAAGCAAACCCTCCGCAAGCACATCGTTTCCTGGTCCATCTAACATATCCCAGACCAAGGCCACGATGTCTCCACTGCTGCGTGTGGTTCCTTCCGCAGGAGAACACTATCTCGCGAGACTTCCCGGAGTGCGAGCAGACATGCAAACAGGCATGCCAGGTGTACAACTATCGGGGCGTGGAGTACTCCTCCCTCATCAACCAGGACCTGGTCAAGAAGCAGCAGGCCGAGTTCAAGTTTAAGTTCAGGGACACCTGTTACACGGCCATTGAAGAGGTGGTGAACTATGATTTTTGGAGGTGAGCGCTAAGAAATGATGCAATGGACAGCAAGTCCGCAGTGTCAGCATCTCAGATAAATTACATGCTCCGTGAGGTATCGATAGCAATAATCCGTCAATTCCGTGTTTTGGTTTGCGTTTTAAAAAGATATCAATAAACGCAGAGCCCAAGATGAAAATCGGCGAGCCAGCGTTCTTTAATCAGCGCACTTTAGCCAGCGCACTTTAATCATAATGTAAATACAATGGGGTTTTTTGGAGAAAAAAAAAATTATGAGTTTGGCTCAAGTCTCACTGCACCAACGGGCACCGCGACGACTGTAACGTTATTATTCCTGCCTAGAGCGACTGCACGCATGGTTCAATAGCTTTTCTCGCAGTCTAAGACCAGCGAAGGCCGCCAAATGCGTCGCGCGGCGCGGTCTCACGCTGGCCGTGTGGTCGCCGCCTCCATACAGCACGACGCCCGCCGGACGTTCAGCCGCCGAATTTTCCGCAGCATGATCGGCGAGGTGGGCGGTACTCTCGGCTTCCTGCTGGGTCTCTCGCTCCTCTCCATCCTGGACCTGATCGCCGACACCGTCAAGTCGCTCAACTCGTGGAGGATCCGCCGTAAAAGGCGGGCCGCTGGGCGCATGATCATCCGCGCCAAGTACTGACGGCCGCAGCCCGGCTGCGTCCCGTCATCACTGGATCGGGCCGTCCCGCTGCCAACGGCAGCCACAGTCGGCCGATTTTCAGCTGCGAAACTCGCACCTGGAGGCCCATCCAGACTTGTGCTCGATTCTGTTGGAATCAGAATCAACTCCGGAATCGATTTCATTCCGGTCTGAATCAGAATCGGAATCGTTTCCACTGATACGTGTCATAGTCGGAGTCGGGATTGTATCACACAGTTGTCCACGGAATCAGGGTTGGGATTGATTCCAACGGTAAGGTCTAACTCCAAAACTGCAGTCTACTGAGCCTGGAAACGACCATGAAAATCAACTTAATTAGGCCCCATTTTATGTCCTGTGACATTTTCACTTTTTTCTCATCTTTCTGCTTATTGCTGATGGCGTCATAGGAAATCATATCCATATACTTCCTGCACGTGAAATATTCCTATACATTTTTGCAGAAATATACTGTTTACATCTAGATCGACATTTTAGTTCTCGATAAAATAAGTTATCATTGCATTTTGTAGCATATTTTCTGTGCATGCTCATAACGTTTTTGAAAATAATCGCAGTGGAATTGATTTTCGGAATTTACACAGTTCATTTTGAATCATAATCGGAGCAGATTCAGTTCTGGAACACCCGTGTCGATTCAGAATCAGAATCGATTTGGCAAGCCACAGTCGGACTCGGAATCGATTTCTCCGAAGTGGAATTAAGCACAAGTCTGGGTCCACCGAACTCCTGGAGTTTCGCAGCGCTCCGTCAGTGGGTGTCTGACGTGTTGGTGACCGGGCGGAGTACTGCTCTCGTTCTCGCTGTTAACAGGCCTCGCTCGCTGCGCCCTCTCGCCGGGAGGAACAGGTGGCGCCACTGCATTCACCTTCAACTATGGGGTGGGGCCTACACTAGCGAACCTCGCTGGTGGCACCCTCTTATTCACGGATATCGATGAAGTCACCGCACTCAGCCATGTACTTATTTTGTTTCACGGTGTTTCATAGTTTGTCTGCTTTGTTCTGTGTCACAATGTGATATTCTTCGATGGAACAGCGTAAAAAGAGCAATTGTATGATATCGAGGCATGCAAAAAACCCAATAAACTGATAAAACAAAACCTTACACATCACAGCACAGCAGTTGTAGAGTTCAAGTGTACACTTTGATTCGAGAAACTACCAGCTACAGTCGCGTTCTCTGAATGCTGCTGCGGTGATTACGACCAATTCAAGGCTTATGTCCATCACGGAACGCATAGCAAAATAACTAGCATCAAGTCATGACGAAAGCGCGCTCCTCTGCTCAGGCACCTAGCCAGGATTTTCCTCCTTTGTCATATGCCACTGGCATTTTGTCATATGCCACTGGAATATGAAAAAATGTGTAAAAAGCGGCAATTAAATGTCACTTACCTCATATTTAAAGGACAGAAAAACATATGTTTGCTTTTGCAACATTCATATGATCCCTATTCCGTATTCGCGCGAAATCGCCATATATCTAGTGAAGACCGCCAGGCTCGGAGGGGGGCCATGGCCCCCTTGGCTGATGCCCTGCTTTTGCTCAGGGGTCACTCATCTCGAACCATTACATCCCACGCAATATCATATTACTAAATAAATTATTCCCACGCCAGTTGCTTGGCAAACTGTACCCTTCTTCGTTAACATTTCACTGTTTCCGCCGCCGCCCTTGGCTGCCGGGAAAAGATGCTCCTTGGTCCCAGTCTTCGTTAAAAGTTTCTTCTACAGCTAAGTTCATGAAAGGGGAGCATCCCTGTACTACGCCAACGCCAATGCTCCTTTGCTATTTAAACTGTCTATGTGCAAAAAAAAGGTAGCATACATTCACGAAGAGCAGCAGACGCAAGGAACTATGGTTTTTCAATCTTTAGGCGTTTTACTAGCATGGTTATTTCTCAAGTGCTATTATCGATAAGAGTCATAAAGGCCATTACTCTAACGAAGAGGGAGTCGATGCGTACACTATTGGTACAGAACAGATGGCAGTATATCAGTGTTTCTTACCCGCCATCGAAGTGGTTTTTACATTTATATTTATGCACTATGCATAAAACTGAACTATGCAACCAGCACTTGTTGCGTGTGTTTCCTGGGTTAGCTTCCGGCCGATAACCAAGCCGATAACCAGTCACGTTCGTCACCGAACTGTATTCATGAACGGGAACACTGGCGAGACGCCAGACGATGATACACAACACAAAACGACTAACCCGGAGCCCAGGCGCCTGCGGGGGCGGCGCTGGCGACGTGAAAAACGCGATGAGCGATGAATAATCCCGAGACTCCGCGAGAACCGTCAGTAACGAGCCCCCAGCTCAAATCAAATGGACTTCTTCCGCGGCCAGCCACGGCACGGCCGGCAATGAGACACGCAAGACGCACACGCACTTGCTCGGCTTCTCTCAGGGCACAGACTTCAGTTGATCGGGGCGCTGTCCATCGTGCGTCGATCGGACGTCCACTGCCCTGCTTTGCTCTGGCTACTCTGCTGCTCTGGTCTGAGGCGCTCCAACCTGGGGCGAAACTCCATCGCGACCAGCCGCGACTCTTCAGATCAGCTCAGGATCAAAGACATTTAAAAGACTCTGAGGAGCCGCACTAACAACACTCGGTCCAGAGAACGCACGAACGCGCCGACAGTCACCGGCGTCTCTTCGGAGCCTGTTGACCGGTGCTGCGTGCACGACTCGGACAGACTACGAACTCTGCCGCGGCACACCGCTCTGTCCGTCCGCTACTTCGTCTGTCCGGCACCGAGGCCGAGGATCTTACTGCTCCGACAGCGGCGGCTGCCCGCCGTACGACGCAGACTGCTGTTGGCCGTACGAATCACACTGGTACTGACCGTACGACTCTGAATGTTGCTGGCCGTACGAATTCGAATGTTGCTGGCCGAAGGGCGCGGCCTGCTGCTGGCTCAGAGGGGCGGCGGGGTGCGGGGGCGGCGGTCGGCCGTACGGCAGCGCGCTGCGCGCCTGTCCGCGGCCGCGGAACACGGGTCCACCGGGGCCGGCCGGCGGCGCCGAGCGGCCCCGGCCCGGGCCGCCGCGGCCGGCCCAGGCCGCCGCCGCGCCGCCCGGCGAGCCCAGCGGACCGCCGCGCGGGCCGAACTGGCCGCCGCGCGGGCTGAACTGACCGCCGCGCGGGCCGAACTGGCCGCCGCGCGGTCCGAACTGGCCGCGGCCGCGGGCGAACCCCTGCCCGAAGCCGCGACTGCGTCCGACTGTCACTCCCGCCACACGGTCGGCGTGCTTCTTGGAGTTCATGTGCTGCAACGATGAACATCGAACACGGTAACAAGAGTGACGCGTAAATGGCGTGGCGGCCGGCGCACGTTGCATTTAACACGTTATTTACCACATATGTATGCTGGTGGCCTGAAACAGCAGGTACTCCGGCTGCGGTCCTCCACACAGTGCACAGCTTTACATCGTGGTAAAAACCTACGGATAGCTAATCTGAAGACGTCTAATCGTCGCACGTCGGTTAGTTCAAAGATGCCACTACACACCTGCAGTCATCTCACAGAAACTGTTGTCAAACGAAAAAGATAGGGCTAAGAAACCACCCTGAAACCAGCTACCGAAAAGCATCCGGAAAGCGTGGCACATTCAAGCTATATTAAATTAAAACCAACTGCATGCAAACTCTTACGCAAAGAAGCACGGAAACGGACACTGCCGTTCAGGACAAACGTTACGAAAATTATTCGTCGTATCACGCGTTGTTCAAAAACAATGCTTTACAAATTACTTGAAAACGAGTTATTTGCATGAGTACGTATGCATAAACAAACCATCAGAATGTATACCAGGGAGCGATTTCTATGTACGGCTACTCATCAGTCTCGATACGCCGCCCTGCGGAGACTCACCTGGTCTCGCTGGACGGGCGAGTTGAGGGTCACTTGACACGTCTGGCACTGATAAATGGTCGCCTTGCCCTCGGCGGTTTTTTGTGGCGCCGACGGCACCGACGGCGCGGAGCCTGTCGAGTCGCCTGAAAACCAGGGCATCGTACGTAATCGTATCGTAACGGCTTGTCAGGAACGCAGCGAACCCAAACCTATGGGTGTGGAAAAGAGAGCGAACCGTCTTGTCCTATCACTGGGCGCCATACTGCCACAACATACGGCACACTGTACAGTAAACTGATGGCCCCCCTCACTGCGGCAGCACACCATCGCAGCCCAGGAAGTCAGCAAACTGCGACACAAACAGTGCCGTTCTCCCGATAGGCTAATTCTTCCGTCGCTGCCGTATCAACCAGCTCGCCGACGGAGGAGCTGGGGGGGGGGGAGAGCGGGGGCGGGAGAGGCAAGACATCCCTGGGTGGACGGCTGACTGCCAGCAGCGGCTCACCGTTGGCGGCGGCCGGCGGCGGCGGCGCCGCCGTGGCCGGCGTAAACGCTGACGCAGGCGCCGCCACTATCGCTCCTTTGCCCTGTTTGGTGCGCTCCTTCGACTTGTGTTTGCTCCCTGAAAACAAACACCAAGCGGGTTATAGTGGATTACAATGTATTTATGTTGACCGCACGAAAAATAAATGTCGCTCATGGTATTGGCAACAAAACATCATAACGCTGGATGATTTCAACCCCGGATACGGCCTATGGATGGATTACAGCAAGCCATATCACACGATACCGCTTTCGAAAGGGCAAGTCACAGTCTTCAGTCGGAACGAGTAGTGCCTAACTGTTTTCGACAAGCAAGACAAAATCGGGTGCCTGATGCATTCAAAAATAGCCACAGGAGCTAACTGAAAAGAAACGGAAGAAATAATGCACAAAAGAACGGAGTTCCATTTTGCGTTATTTTCCAAAGCATTTTGCTGGGTTTCTTACCAAACGCAACATTAAGCAATCTCCCATTGGTTTTAACCCGTCCCCGACTGGGGGGGGCAGTTGACTGCCCCCCCCCTGAGGTTTTTCTGGGATTGCAAGAGAACCAACAAACACAGAGTCACGAAACTTTGTGTACCTTTTGCTCCATCAATTTCACATCTTGTGTCAAAATTTTGACCTCAGGTCAGGTCCGGTGCCTGACCTAAGTCAGGTCAAACGGACCTACGTCCAAAAAAGTGTAGCGCCCTCTAACTTTTTCGCAAAACAAGATATCTCAATAAAACTTTCAGGGATTAGTGATCGTGATAGATGCAACAAATCTGCTATCTCAGATTTTTTTGGAATTTTCCGGGTCATTGACCTAAGGTCAAACCTATATTTAAGACATGTCGCCGTTTTTTCGGAAACTGGCGGAATATTTCATAACACTTTTAGTGTGGAGTGAAGCAGACATCTAGTTACCGTCATTGGGCAAAGTATCAATGACTTCCAGCTACTGACCTGGGTCAGGTCACGAATAACTGTAGTAAGCCAAAATGTACCACCGTCAAAATCGACGATGAATTACTCAGAATGGGTAGAAAATGGCAGAACTAGCTTGCACAGACGTAAGTAATACCAGGAACCTCAAAAACTTTGAAAAAGTAGCATATTTTGGAAATACACAGGCTCCCGCGAATAAAGCTCCGTCAATTTTGTAAATTGGTAACTAATCAGTTTTTCCAAAATTTAAGCATGAGAAACCATCACAACAATCACAAAGATCAATAAAATATACATAGATCGTCTTTTTTCGCGAAAATACAGGAACGCTAAAATTAGTCCCGTCAATCTGGTACCGCATACGGCAGCGGCGCACACCGACAGCTGGCGGGAGAATTGTCGTGACTTTAACTCAACGTTTCGGCGTATATATTGAACAAATCTGGGGAAATTAGACGTGTATCGGCATCCGCGGACCTTTACTTGTGCGCTGGTGCCTTTACCTATGCGTTATTAGTCACAGCCCTTGAGATTCAGGCCGTTTCTCGGTCTCATGCAGTTGGCTATGAAAAAACATATAGGGCGTAAATTGGCTTACATCTTATCTGAAACTAAAAATGAGACCAGTTTCGAGCTCTACTCGCCACAAGCTTTCCAACAGTGTGCTCATTTTTGTCGTGCGACCAACCGTTCGTGAGTTACAGGGGGGCAGCCAACTGCCCCCCCCCCCCAGTCAGCGATGTTCGAAACGGACCGACGGTCGTGCGCGGGTTAATACATGACGAAAACTCGAATTGTAGGATTAGACAGCAAATGTCAATACTGCAACCCAGCCCACCATTCAGATGTGTTGACAGCTGTTGGGAGGAGTTCACAATGATGTCACATGTCGTGCAGCGAAACATTTTGCTGTGGCCAGGTGCTTTCGCTATTTCTTGCCCCTGTTCTTTGAGATCTTGTAAAACCTGCTGTGATTTTACCTGAAACACATTTCCAGTTACTACGAGACATGAGCAATGTTACCTAAATGTCAATCAAACAGCAGATCCGCATCCTGCCATCCGAAGCCATCCATTTGTGGTGTATTTACCTTTGTGCAAGTGACCATTACGGTGACAACTGAGAACACCAAGGCCGAGGGAGACGACAACAAGGTTCACTGTTGCAATAACGTTTTTTGTTTTAGAACACGAGCTTTATCGATACCAACACCCACGTGTGCGCAACATGACGTCGCCACTCCAGCTTTAATCTAACGTGGACAAGCCTTTGCTGGATACACACCACACAGCGTAAACAAGCAGTTTGTGAACTACTAAGTTTCTGGAACATACCACTCGTGCGTGCTTCGAGCCCTTCATATGGGCTTCGATTGCCCCCTCTCCGCTGAAGCTCATGTTGCAGACATCGCAGTAGGGACGAGCCTAGTGGTCAAGCAAAGTCAATCAGTGAGGATAAAAAAACGGCTTCCGACCAGATTCGCTGCTCAACACAAAGTAAATCAAGAAACAACCAACTGGACGCAAACACGGCACACTCTCCGCATCTAGAGCCAGTGGAATTAGACAGAGAAAAGCCAGAACTTCGGAAAAGCCACAGAGGAAATCAAACGTATTGTCAGCTGCGGAAATTCGGAGTCTGCAACATGCTATGTGGTGGACATCACGGTTGCAGTTTTCTATCTCTGTGTGGGTACTAAATCATAGAATAAATAAATAGATAAATCCAGTACACGCTAGTTACGAGGTATGTGTCGTGTTATTAATGTTTTTCTGGCTGCTGTCCTCGACAGGCGGGTTAACTGTTACACCAGTTTTCAGCCAGTGGGATCTCCAGAGTCGTCAGGTGATGAAATCAATGGTGCTGAGGAGGACCTGTTTCGGCGGGTAATGGGCATATGCGTCACAGATTGACAAACAGCGGAGAGATACCGAAACCCACAGTCTTCCGATCCGGAGCCCGATACTGCAACACTGAGTTAACACTGCAACACTACACGACAACCTACTGGTAACCCATGGGATAACATATGAGACGTTTCAACTTCCTACTGTTTGTCTCCCCTGAGTTAAATTTCAAGATGGTGATGCTGAGTGCAGAGACGCCAGCTAGATTGGAGAGGCGTGTACGTTTCGCTTGCTGCTGGGTTCTTCAGTAGCCAGCGCCCTGTGAACGCCTTCCCTGATTTTCTGTAGCTTCCAAAGAATATCCGGGTCAATTATCCTTACCCGAAGAGCCAGAGAGAAACAGCCAAAACGCAAATGAGCTACCGTGCCCCTACCATGCAGCAGAGGCCTATTAGGAAAACCTGACAGAAGTGCGTGCAGTATGCCAGAACCGCCTTCGAAAGCAATACAATTCTAAGCAGGTCGCCAAACAAAGTCCCATCACCGACCTCAATGCATCAAACCAAGAACTGCTTCTACGACATCCCTTTCAGTTGTGGTAGCTCCTCCAAGGAAAAGGTCGGCCGCACTCTGTCGATACGAACAAAAGACTATACAAAAAGCTAACGTCCGAGATGAAACCAACGGGTTCGTAGAGGCAGGGCACGTGTGGTCAGATGCAGATCATAGACCAACATGGGACAAGGTATGGAAAATTGACACCAAACCTCACTGGAAGCTACCAAAAACCGCAGAAGTCGTCTGCAGAACGCTGGCCACCAAATAACCTTTATCAAGCCGAGTGTACACGTCACTTCAATATAGCTGGCATTCCTGCACTCAAAATGACATCTGGAACATCCAACTCAGGAGAAACCAGATGAACAAAAATTGATCAAACAAGATGGCATGCCAACATGCCATATGCTGTCGCCCTTAATAGCTCAGTGGTAGAAAGTCGGGCTCCTGATCGCAACGTTATGGGTTCAAATCTCGACTCCGAATAATGGCTACCTGTTCATCGTAAAACCGTTCACACAGCTTCACTTCATGAAACAATGAAATCATGTCCTGATAGGCATAAGTATCAAGTTCCAAAATATTTCTGCTGGAGCAAATAAAATACCTTCGGCTTCTTTGCAGGCCACTGATTCGCCGTGTTGTTCCCCGCTGGTTGAATCCCTTGTGGTGGAAGTGGTTGTGGTACGTTCATTTCGACATCAACCAGCGGTGCAGTATCCATACTGCCTGGAAAAACATAATCTTTGTAAATGGGCTTTCGAATGGCATTTAAAAATTACCACCAAATCAATAAAATTGGGTATCTCAGGTTCATCTACCCATGAAACCAAAAAAATGTAAACTTTTGCAAACAACAACTAAACTGCAATAAAACAACGGCCACGAGTGTTGCCATGAGCACATTTCCAGACATTCACACCTACTCATGCTTTCAATGGATATAACCGTTCAGTTATGCACGTTAAGAGGCCTTGTACGGTGAAGGGCTGGTTGAACACAAACCCCGCCTTTGCTCCAGGGAAAATTTCCCAAGGAATGCTCCGAGACCACGGAAGGCCCGACAAAAGGATTACAAAACGACCGCAAGGGCCTTTTGATAAAAGACGCCGTTAATGCGGAAACATTGTCTTGTACATTTCCAGCATCCTGGTTTTACTGATAATGACTGGGGTATTTCGTCACCTTCCAAATGTAGGGTACAGAGTCTTGTCCCTATGTATCTCAAGAACCAATACTCCGATTTCGATGATTCAGCCAGCAATGGCCTGCCCGTCACCTGAGGGCTCCATATGTAACCACGAGTACGTCTTAAAGTCACGAATGACGTCACAGGTTAGGTCAAAGCCCTGTATTTGATGGTTATTTGCCGACTGCTTGAGATGCAAATAAACAGTGCAAGACTGGTCGGAACTGGCAATCCGTAGTATCAAATGAACCTATTTCACACCACGATTCTTGTTCATCAAAAAGTGCACAAAGTCAGCCTAAGACATGAGGTCAGATTAGGTGCTGGCCTAATTTGTCATCTTTTGTCGGTTTCCAGAGAAAAAAAACTTGAGTGAAGCGGGCGCCATATGAACCACAACTTGAACCGCCCTTAATTCCAAACCATAAATAAATGGATAAACAAAGCATCAAATCAAAAACATGCTTTTTTGTTGAATGTGTAACAGTTTGGCTGTTAGAGCTAGATTTATGTCTGAAAAAAGCTGACTCGGCACTGCACGAAGTGAACAAGTAACCGTCGCTGCCGTCGCTTGAGTTCACCATAATCAACATGATCTAACACTTGGACTTAATATCATTCCTGATAAGCTTCTTGCAGGCCATGTGCCGAGAAAAAGACTGATGTACGAGCCCTCGCAATATGGTTACAGAAAAAGAACAGCCCTAGTTAGAGGCTGAGTTTTACACGCAAAAAAATACACCTTTACAGTGATGGATTCGGCATTTTGGCACTACGCCAGCTCCAGTAGGAGCCACTCTTGAATCTAGCACAATGCCGAAACATCGAGCCCAAAATTAATATATATTTTATACACCAAACCCAGCCTCTCCTGACATAAAGAAGGCTGCTATTTCTCCACAATCGTGCAGCAATTCAAGTGCCAATAAAGACCAATTTTAAGTCCTTGCAGTATCACAAAATTCGTCTACCACTGGGCCCATGACATCATACGACCTGGCCTATGCTGAGACAATACAACATTTTCAAGGACATATTTAGGTATGGGTCGTGAAAATTTGGGACAGAAAAGTTTTGTTGTTTGAAGGTTACAATGGAAAAACCAAAGACAAGCAAACATACACACATATTAAGATATGGTTGAAGACGTTTTGAAGTCCTGTCAGAGACTCCTGTTACGTTTCAGCATGCTGTGCAATTTCTAATCCAATGCGCTTCTTTTTTGCCCCAATATTCTTCTCTGAGTGCATATAATGCTTCAGGCAGTTTTGAAAGGTCATTTCTAAACTCCATGGTTTCATTTTATCTGATTCATTAGCAAACAAACCCTAACAGTCTTTGTCTGTTTGTCCATGTTCCCAGTTTCCTGAACATATCAGACAAACTCCATGTATGAAAACCCTCTTAGTCAATGAAAACTTTAATTGATGCTTAACAAGACACTTCTGCACACATTTACACACATTTCGAAAACCAACTTCCCCTGGGGCGAACGTATGGTGATGGGGACCACCATGGCATCCCAGTGAATGCCATCCTGGGTGAGCAGTCCTTCTGCTCTTGCTCAAATTGGATATGTCTTTGGGGGTGGTGCCTAGTGGACAGACAAATGTAGCATATGATGGTGAGCAGAATCTACTTTCTGCTCACGGTTCAGCAGAAAAAATGGACACCATGAGGACTAAGCTAATCCCTCCTATTTAGGACACCTCCCTTGCCAGACCTATGAATTTTCACGTACAGCCTGTATGAGTGGGGTGGTTGCCACCCGCATCCCATTTCTCTCCTAATCAAGATAAAACAATGAAACAAAAACAGCAAACATCACACTTCTTTCTGATTCAAATGGTATCACATCTCATCCTTCCCATTCACCTGGTGACCTCTCCAGCCATAAGACAGAAGAGCACCTCATCATTTCCGATTTCTATTGTCACCATAGTAATTGGATAGCATTTCAGCCAGCACACTAACTATTTGAACTGACCTGATTTTAACATTGGTCATTCAATGTCATCAGTGATTCAGTGAATGATGTCAGTCAGTGATCAGGTCCAGGCCAGGTCAAGCTCACATGGAAAATGTTATTACTGATGATTAATGTCTCTTCATTACATTGCTACTGCTAGCACCAACAGTTGTGTATTAATCTCACAGAGTGGAGTTGAAGAGTCAGAGCTGGATGACAAGATACACAATGAAATAGAACAGGCTAAAATGCCAAATAAAAACATGAAGCAATCATGGGTCATTGATCCCTAATGTTGGCTTTAAACTTAGTTTAACAAACAAACAAACAAACACATGCAAAACAGAAACAAAAACAAGAGATGCCTTTACAAAGGCCTGAAACTTGCATCAGAATTATTATCATCAGTCATCATCATCACCACCATTCTCATGACCATATGATGAAAAATACATTATTTTGCATATCACTGGCATTTTATTTTTCTCACTAAATATGTCTGGATGGTTAAAAAGCAAACATTGCCATCAAAGCCTCTTTAGTCTGTATTAAATACAGCCATGGTTTCTACACAGTGAAACAGTTTATTTCCAATGGTACCCTCACACCCAAACTCAGACATCATTCAGCATGTGCATGTTGTTATGTGCAAAGAGAGCAGCCAAGAAGATACATCCTCACTTTTTCCAAATTTGTTACATTACACCTGCAAAACTGCACATTAGGGATTGCCTCCATCTCCAGTGGGCTCATCATTTGACAGAGTTTGCACAACTCCAGGGTAGGTTCTTCTTCCTGACATTTTTGTAAAATCATGAAGAGGGCACACTTAAACAGGTTTGGGCCAGACTGCAAACCATGGCAGGTTTTGACAAGTTTTATTGGTGTGCATCAAACAGTTCATGCCGGCTCGGGCATGCACTTCGCTATTCCCAGGCAAGCAATGAGTGGTTCTGTTATGCATTCAGATGTTCAGGCATGCAAAAATTGAGCCATCACTAAAAAAACTGCTTTGGAATAATAAAACAGCAAATTCTCTGAAAGAGAAAAAGCAATCCATGGTGCCAAATGGAAACTGTGAAGAAAAGCAATATGTGCCAAAATTGTTGCATTCACTAGTTTCAAAATTTTCACCAATTTGAACATTTTTTGTGGAAAGCCACATTAACTTATGTGTTACTAAAAATGATGTTGATTTTGCAATCTTAAGATGTCTTCTGGCATGAACAAATGAAGTTTTCAGTTTGTAATTCTTTCCTGTGATGGATCCTAATACATAAATATGTACTATAAATTACGAGACTCATTTCAGAAGGACTTCACTTAAAGATGGCAAGCAATAGGAAATGACACATCTGTGTACCTAATATGAGATGTTTCTAGGTTTTATGAGCACATTTTACAACCCCATAGGCCTTAGATCGCTGTGAAATTGCAGTGTCCTTTTTTAATAAACTGAACATTTGGGCAGCATTTATTTTTTGAACAATGAGCTCTGATTAGTCACAAGCAGCCTTTACTGCCACTAAAACAGAGTCAATGAAGTAAAACTAACATTAGTTTGGGTTGTATTACAGCAAGCAGACCAAGACAACACAATTTTCCAGCCAAGCAATGCTCTAGTTGCATGTGCACATGCTGTGCAATAAACTGATCCAGACCCACACAATGCATGCATTTTCAATAACCATGGCACATCCTGGGCATGCAAGTGCTACAATGCGGTCTGGAATTTGCGAGCTTGTTTCCACACCCAAGGGTTACCATTTTGCTGAATTGTTGGTCTGACTAGGAATATTTTTGTACTGCAATAGGTTACTTTACTGCCTTACCCTGAGTTTGATTATATACTAGTATTTACATGACATTTCACTTATTTAAACCTCTTAATCCTCTTAATTTTCAAGCATTTACAGCCCAAACTTTCTGGATGCCAAATATACACAATAACAATCTAAAAACAAAAAAATGGTGGCCTTGCCACGATATTAGCTTAAATATTAAGACGTCTAAGAAATAAAGAAAAAAACATTTAATGATCGCCAAGCACTATAAATTTCTGAAATACCCACCTGATTATTGGGCCACTACTCCGCCAAAAATTTAAAATGCCGCTGGATATACCCTGCTTGCCTCGGCACTTTTTTGGGAGGGAAGGTGACAATGCTTTGACGATTGCAATGACAACCTTCGGAAAGGTCAGAAATCGGGTAACTTAATGGTAGTCTTGTTATTCGCGCTCTCGCGATATCCGAGGGTCTCGCCGAGTGTATCGGCATGTTAAGCCGCGCCAATTATAGCACCGCTAAACCAAAAAGTGGACAATCTGGAAGCAAGAGTTCAAGGGCCAAAATAATAGTTCTTCGTTAAATCTGGGTTTCCTGCTACTTGGAAATTGAATGCTGTGTTAGCTTAAGGTAAAGTTATTACGTGTATGTTATTTCATAAAATTAAAAGCAAAAATTTAGTTTGAATCCCATTAATGCGATAAAAATATGATGAAAATGTTTGTCGTCTCAGGGACAAATATTTTCCATGATGAAGTTTTTCCCTTCTGAATGAATGTTTTGATTTGGCAGAGAGAGGCCAAATAGTGAAAATGGACGGGGGAGAAGGGGGTGGCGTGGGTTATGGAGGGCCTTTGACGGACGCGTTAAGTTTCTTCGGTTCCTTCTCAGAGGAAAATGTACCCACGAGTGAACTGCTACTCTTTCTTCTCAGGAACAATGTAAGTAGCGCTGGTCTGAAGTGCTCTCATTAAAATTGTCTTAACGCGCAGGGATTGTCTATTTCGGGTGACTTGGTGTTCTGAGGGTGTGTAGGGGCCTGGCCATCTTCTGGTATTATTTTAGTTGTTCCATTGTCACGTTTAAGAAAGGTGGAGCAAGCAATTAAGATCATTATTTTGCTCTATTTTACTGCAGGTGTGACAGTCGTGTACAGAAAACAATGTATAAAAATTGTATTTATGATTTTATGATGCTGATTAAACATGTGGAAGTATTCTACTAATGATCTTCTGAAAGCACATTATTAACCCTTTATTAGGCAGTTGTTTTATTTTGGCTGCACCGACCGCATTTTCTAAAGTTGCCTTCTTTGTAGCGTGAGTTTTTGATGTTATGCATTAGGTCTATTGAATTTTATGTAATGGATTATGTATAAATGTAAGGCTATTATAAATAAGTTACCTTGTTCTTAGCATTCAGCCTAGGAATAAAAGAGCATAGAATTACATATCAAAGCAATGCTTTACTTTTCCACCTTTTCACAGCTTGCTTTTGCTATGCATAGAATACAGCTAAGCTCATAAGCTTTCCTATGAAAGCAAGAAATGGTGACACTACCAGCATGGCTTCTGAAAGAAATGGAATTACATTTCACCTTAAGCAAATGCATCTGGAATGGGCTACACCATCTTGTTTAGACTGCCTTTGCTCCAAGGATGCCCTATTTACTGTGTAACATTTTGACAGTGTCATAAGTAAATGGTACTAGAGGCCCCAGTCTGATAAACAGGTGTTCACGGGTTGTAATGTTGTGGCAAAGGCATAACCCCTCACCAGAGGTGCAGTATAGGATACTAGAAGTCATAGGCTGATAAAGGATGTGATCAGACTTGGCCCTGTTGAACAGAGGTTAGGTTAGTTTAGGTTGTGTGATGAAGTAGGTGGGGCTAGATTAGGCTAAGTTAGTTTGGGTTGGGTTAGGATAAGTTTAATTAGGTTAGATTAGGTTAGGTTTAGGGGTAGGGTTAGGGTTAGGTTAGTTTCTTGTTTATTGTTCATGAAGTTAGGTTATACTAATGATGTCATTGGGCCCAAAATGCCTTCACCTTGGGAATTGCCCATTTTGACTTTGCTACCATAGAATTGCAGCAGAAGCAAAACAGACAAGTGGTGCAGTGGTCAGCATTGAATGGAGTGGCTGTATTATGTGTTTTTTTCAGTTTCTTCATCTTGGAATGATATTATGCAACAACCTAATGACAAGTGTTTGCCTTAGAGCTGTCAGTTATATGATTTTTATGCCATTTGTGCTGTTTCTTCACTGTGTGATGAAAATGTCATGTATGGGTCATATCAGAATAAAATGAGAAAAGACAAGAAGATGGATGAAATAAGAAAAGACAAAATAAGAAAAAGCAAAAGTATGCAGTCACTAAAAATAGGGCATGAATTAAACAATGGAATAAATTTAAAGTAAAAATAGTATGCAACAAATAAATCAACAAATCAAAAGGAAAGGACATTAAAAAGCTATTATGTAGAGAAACCAAGAAAATGAATAAAAAATAAAGTAACTGAAAATAACTACAGGAAAAAAGGCTTGGCAACATAAGCTGCACCCTGGACTTCATCTTTCTTGGTGAAGAGGGTGTGATCCAGAACTTGACTTGCACCAGGACTGGGTACCAGTGGCCTCATCATTCTGCAGTTTGTCTGGACATGTTATATTCCTTTGCATAACTTGGTGAAAACCCACCTGAATTTAATTGGAGCTGACTTTAGCCATCTCATCAGCCTTGTTGCAGCAGCTGACTGGGAAATTGAGGATGCCATTGGTATGCAGGAGCACTGCAGCCTGTTTCGGCAGAACCTCAACAACCTGATTTAAGACTGCATACCAAGGACAAAGCCCAAGATGGCTACAAAAAATATATACATAAGTTGTGATGAACTCAAGTGCAAAAAGAAGAAAAGGTCTCTCTGGCAAGCATTTACACACTCCAGAAACCCAATAGCATATCCCTACAATGTTTGTTGCAGGAGCAACCTCTGGTGACTGACTCAAAACCTTCATTTGCAGTTTGAATAGTTTGGTCAGGATCGTGAAGACAAACCTGAAAGCATTCTGATCTTATGAAACACAAGATTGAAGGCAAAATCAGGAATTGAAGACCTCCATTTTGACAATAGCTCAGTGACTGGCTGCATTGCAGACAAAACCAAGGCAATAAACAAGTAGTTAAACTGTGTCTTGCATTTGAAGACACCAGCATCTCCCTTACTCCATCTAATACCTATGCTAAGCATCTCCTCAGGACTTCAGATACACGTTCGCCAGAGGTTGAACGAAAACTTAGTAACTTGAAGCCTTTCGGCTCACCGGAACCCGACGGATTCCACCTGCGAATCCTTCACGGAACAGCGTCGTCGCTATCTGGCCCACTCACTGCTCTGTTTCAGAAGTCTATGGATTAGGGAATCCCTCCCACAGAATGGAAGATGGGTGAAGTTACACCATCTTTGAGAAGGAAAACAAGCAGACCCTGCGAACTTCTTTGAGCTTGACGGCGATCTCCTGTAAAATTCTGGAGTCAGTCGTCCGTGAGCAGCTGGTGGGGCACTTGCTTTCTCCTTACCAACCGCACATTGCCCATCATGACTTCAGGTCCAAACGTTTGTGTGCCACACAACTGACAACCATTAAAGACTGAAGCAAGATGATTGAAGCTGGAGAAATTGTCCAGCCCGTGCACCTCGATTTCAGTGAAGACTCGATGCATTGCCCCATTAGCGGCTTCTGAACAAGATCGAGTAATATGGGGTCAGAGGCCAACTTCTATGGTGGATCTAGGCTTTCCTAGCCAGCAGGCAACCGAGGGTGGCAGTCAGTGGTCGCAAGTCCAGCTGGACGCCAGTCACCAGCGGTATGCCACAGGGTTCGGTGTTGAACCCCCTGCTGTTCGTCCGGTTTGTTAGCGATCTGCTTGAAGTTGTACAGCGCTCCATCCAGTCTGTTGCGGACGACACTAAACGTTACCGCCCAGCAGCGCCTCCGAAGGACTGATTGCTGCTACGGCACGACCTTGACGCCGCGGTAACCTGGTCCTACGCATGGCTGCTGCGATTCAGCGAGGGAAAGTGCAAGACCCTGCACTTCGGCCAGGCGAACCGGAGGCTAGGCTACGCCATGAGAGGCATCCAGCTGGAGCATGTTTCAGAGAAACGAGATCTGGGGTGTACGGGGACGCAGACCTGAAGTTCCGCAAGCATGCGGCTGTTGCAGTGTCCAAGGCTTCCCAAGTCCTGGCTGTCATTCGACGGTCGTTCACACATCTCGATGAGACGACCCTGCCTCTCGTGCTTAAAACTTAGTGCGTCCTCACCTTGAGTATGGTGATATCATTTGGCGGCTGCTCAACCGTGCCTACCAGAAGCCAGTGGAACGTGTTCAGAGGCGAGCGGGCAAACAGGTGCGAAACATCAGGACCTTGAGAGGGTCCGTACCCTTGGTCTGCCATCCCTATACCATCGCAGGCGCCGGGGTGACATGATCGCCCTCTACCAGATCGTGCTCTCAGGGACTGACCTCGACCCAGCAGAACACTTTTCGCCAGCTGTGACGAATTCTAAGAGGAGCCACCCGTGGAAGCAAAACAGGCCTCAAGCGATGACGCGGATCAGAAGGAACGCGTTCATTGTGAAGATAGTGGACGACTGGATAGAGCTGTCGCCTCCGAAAAACTGCACCAATCCAAGTTTAGGCCAGACTCACACAGGACACATCTCATATGCGCCATTCCAGACCAGGACTGACGTAGTTTTAATGAGTCAGGAGCTCGATAGGAGCGGGTCCTACAGGCCAAGTGGCCTTCCTAATTCTGTACTCAGTAGGGTAAGGTAAAGTACGGTAAGATATGTAAAGAAAAAGGAAATCAGTAAAAACACAGGAAACTAAAGGCATAGCAATGCCATTTTTATACAAATGGTAAGTAACACCAATGCACCTGCCCTAACGAAACCTGGTTGTACCTGATGTAATGGTATGTCACTCTTGGCATGCTTTTCCATGTATCTGAGGATAATTTCCCACAAAGCGTATTTTAATAAGGTGTTGCTTGACGGCTCTGGCATACACTTGGGTACTGTTACACTCACTGTAGCCCAGCACAAGTATTAGCAGATGTTGTGATGAATCTCCACCTCAAAGTTATCAATATGCTAGAGGAAAAGTTTCTTGTCTGATGTGGATGAATGCTGTGCTGTACTGCATGACAGCTGCATGACAGCATGGCAGCAGGCTGATTGGAATATACTTGGTCCAGAGAAATTTGCCCCTTAGGCCTAGGGTTGGTCGTCTGTGCATCCAGTCATAGCGTAATGTGTATGTGAACAAAGATGAACCTAAGCGCACACAGATATAAATGACAAGAAAAAATTGGATTTAATTATTCTGCAAGAACTTTTTCAGGGTTCTTGCTTTAAAAGGAATAGTTCACGTTGATGGGAAACGGGTAAACAATATGAAATGATTAAACAGAGCATGCAGATAACCATTCCGTTATTTGTGTTTGTCATGAAACCCGGGAAATGTACGAATTTTGATGAAGAAAGTATTCAACACCATGGCATCATTTTTAGGAATGATGTCAGACACACAATGATGTGACGTCATGCTTCCAGGAGTTACGGTGATCCAGGTGTAGGCCAACGATGTGCTGCAATGGCCAATCGTGCAGCATCACATTAACGGCTGCATCTGCACTGCAATGACATCTGCAGCATCACATTGGGTACCACGCACACAGCGTTCCAGCCACATGACTCGGCACTCAGGCTGCCGTTACTCCCACGGATGGCAAACGGTGGCAACCGCAACGAATTGTTTGTTTCTTTTCTGGTTTCTTTTCGACGCATCAGTCAGGCCTGACCATTACCGCCGTAGTCGGAGCCGACTAGTCTTGTGTCGTGTCAAGTCGTGTGTCTCGTCATGCGTCAGTCGGTCGTCAGCTGACGCACCAATTTGAATCCTTACGAAGTCAACGCTCTTGACCGAGGTCAGCCAGGGTCGGCCGGCGTTATGAATAGAACTTGGCCATTACGATTATGACGTCATCGTGCATCGGGCACTCCCCGAAATTTGGCACTCTCCTGTCAAAATCGACCACATAATCTGTTCTAGCACCATAAAGGAAAAGTTTTGGGGCAAACGGACTTTGGATCATAAGGTTTCTACATCCAAGCTGCAATCCTGCTATCTCAGTTGGGAACCCCACGCAATGGTGAAGAGTTTCGTTTAAACTTTGCTTTTGGCTTTCTTTTGAATGATTGCATTTCCATTGGTCTGGTCTAGTTTTGTCATCCGGGACAATCAAATTACTAGAAGTGGATTTTTTCTTGTTCCATTTTTTCTGAGTAAAGCTGCTTTTTTCACAAGGACTAATTTTTTTTATTGCATCCAGAAAACCCATACACTGCAATGCTAGAAAACATGGAATGAGTGTTGGAGTACCATGTCATGTAGATGTGTTGAGCAGTACAAGAAATACCAAATCATTCTTCTTATTTTGCACGCACAAACTGTATCGTGTTAACGCGCAGCATTTTGTGGGCAGTGCGTCCCATTCTTTTACCACACGTTACAATGTTGCACTCTGGGTAAGGTGCTGTTTCCTGTCACAGATGTAACACATGGCACGCGTAGTTGTGCTCAGTGGCTATGATGTCCGTCGTATTGTGGACACGGTAGCAGCGATGCGGCTTCAGCCCTTTAACTCGAGTTTTGCTCGTGTCCGGGCATATGATGTTGCCTATGACCTCGAGGCTGCCGAGGATGGCTGACGGTCTCTGCAGTCGGCATCGGCGCACTGCGGCACTCGCACTTTTACTTGCTGTGAAACAAATGGAGGCAGAGGCAGGGAGCACGAGTCTGAAGACTGGGGTCAGGCATTCACAGGCTCTTGACAAGAAAAGTTTTGCAAATAATCTCATATCTTTCCAGGTTTTTCCCCTACAGTGGTCGATGTTGCCGTCTCAGACTAAAGCAAAATTTAATTATATGTCTTGCATCTGCCCTTGTTAAGTTCTCAGCTTACCATTGGTGTCAGTACATTTCCCGTATTCTCCAGTACAAGTCCCCACATGATCAGGTCAGCTGATGCTCTGAAGTCTCTGCTCTGTATCTCTCGGTCCCTTCATGCAGACCCGAAATCAACAGAAAGTTTTTTCCAAGGTTTAAAGCATCAATCAAGACGATATTTCCAGGGCAGGTAATACACCAGATTGTTGGAACGGTCGTGAAGCCGCATTTCTCCGAAACAAAGGAAGCGTTCATCCGTCTTCAGAAAGTGTCTGAGAGCAATAATGTGTGTAATGTCTTCGAAAGTAGGATCTGCAATGCATGGCCCGCAAATGTGGTATAAGATACATTATATATACATTTACATATATATATAAGTTACCTTATGCATGGTATAAAATAACTTATTGTCAGAAGTGATACAATCGTACTCAGGCATGTCCCTTTCACGGGGACAGTCACCGGTTCATCTCTGAACCAGCTGTGAAGTGACCAGGCCGTGTTTCGCCAAAACTGAGAGTCAAACACCATGGCGCACCTGGGCTAGCTGTCGGTAAGGAGACGTTCGTGATGCTGTTTTGTCGCCATTTCATATACATGTTTTGTTCTCAGGTGGTGTTTGCCAGCATCGCCCTGTTTCTGCTGTTGTTCAGCGTTGTGTTTTATTGCATCAGAAGTGGATCTCCCAGTGAGATCAAAAAGAATCTGCAGACAAAGGGTTAGTGCGCTTGTTTTTCGTAGTCTAACGCTCTCAAACAGTGTGCTGAGCTCTAAATCTCATTATCTGTGTTGCACTCAAGCCCGCGGTTAAGACCTCATAAATGCATGTTTACGTGTGCGTTCAGTAGAATGATGATTGATATGGCTTTCCAAGTACAATTTGTTGGCAGACCTTGTGTAGTGTCGTTACGAGAACAGGTTTAATTCTTACCTCTTCCACAGTGGAAGACATGAAGGATTTTGTCGGTGTTGGAACCCGGCCACGCTTTAGAAAACGAGACAAAATCGTGTTTTATGGACGTAAAATGCTCAGAAAGGTATGGCACGATGGTTTTGTTCATTCTTATTGTTATTGTTCATAATAATAAGATGTTACTCACGTATTAGTATAATGGTGCTTGTGGATGATTTGCAGTGTCTTAGTCGCGAAACAGCAGTTTACTTGGACGCTGCTGTTTGCCAGCCACACATACGTAGCTACACATTCATAGTAGGAACATACTTTGATTTAGTTGTGGAATATCATTTGCTTCATGTCTTGATCTGACAGAGGCTTTGCATGATGCGGTTCCTGATAGGGGTTACCTAAGCCTTTTCCTTCGTGTTTACTGTAGGTGAAATCGGTGGGACAGTACGTCAAGTCGGGAAAGAACGTCAAAAAACGACAGCTGGTGATGAAGTTTGCCAGAAACTTGCTACAGATGCGCAAGGACGAGCAGGCGGTGTTGTCGGTGAGCATTGGGGCATTGCGCAAGATCAACACGATCCGGAGACTTGGTGTGCAGTGGACCTGGCCGGACCATTGGTACAGTGTCACGCCCTTTTTCTGTTGCCCTGATAGACAGTCGTGGATAGATGACCACGACAGATAGTCGTTATTCTGATAGATAGCCGTGATAGATGGTCATCATTATGTTAGGCGTCTTTGTCGTCTTCAAGTGTCATGCTTTGTTCTGGGTCTTGTGGGCATTATTTTTCCTTTTATGAGTTTTTCAAAGTACAATAGAGACCAGCCTATCATTAATCCCTCCAAATTGTTTTTTATTTCAAGAAAGCCTCTCACTATGCCTTAGTACGCAGCAGAGATCGAAATAGGGCAGATCAGCTCTGAACGGAGATACGGTACACGCCTCATATGTGTGGCTGCAGGTGCTGGAGCCGCCCAGAGAGTACCTGCAGGAGGACCTGAGGGACGACAGTGATGCCTCGCTGCCGCGCGAGGTCATGTACATGCTGCGCAGCGTCAAGTAAGCACCGTTCGGCGGCGGCGAACCCGCGCCACAGTCGCCTCGTTTCGCTCTTGAAAACGGTGTTTCATTTAGGCCCAGGACTGCCCGGATGTCTTCTAGCTTTTTTTGTTTGTTTTTCTGTTTTTCTGTTTGCAGATTTTGCAGATTTTTCAGTTTTACTGTTTTCTTAATCAGTTGAACTGGATTTTGGGGCGTTTTAAAATTGTGTCTGCGGGAAAATATGGCATTGTTTTCTTGAAAATTTAATCCCACCCTCTTTGGATACTTTCTGCCTGGCCTGTTGGATTCGGCAGGCAAAGTCGCACGTCCTCATCTTCATCTTATCTATCCGTGAGGCTACACGTCAAACCCTTCGGCATTGTATACATGCAAGGTACCAAGTGTAGAACTTGTTGAACGACGACTTTGGCCTTTCACTCCTGAAATGGAGCGCAGTCCCTGACTGCTAGGTTTGCAATAGAGTATGGATGTAAACAAAGAATGGCGTCTGACGTGGAAATGTTAACTATAGAATGTATATAGCGTTTTGTGTCATTTTGACTGGTGTTGATGACGCCTCCACTAACTTTTTCAGGGTGTTTGGTGACTTTGAAAAGCCTATTTTCCTGGAGCTTTGTAAACAGTGTGAAACTATCCGGCTGAAAGCTGGTCAGTTCCTGTTTAAAATAGGTGAGTCCGTCACATGACTGCAGGTCTTGTTTGTTACTGTACAGTTGCAAGCCATGAAAGCGGTGTGTCGCTCGGATACTCGATGCCGATATTGAAGCAATGGTTTTCAAGTTCTTAAATTTCCATAAATCCCTGGGGAGGCTTCACCATTGCGTTCAGACACCGCGGCTGGCTCGTGAGCTCTGCTTCGCTCCGGACTCCCTCTCCGGGCGCGGCCGGTACAGACGCGCTGTTCTGGATCCGGCCCGTGCGGACCGCTTCCTCTGACCTGGCCGCTGGCCGCTGCCGTTCGCCGCAGGCGACAACGACGAGAACGTGTTCGTGGTGCAGTCGGGCCTGCTGGACGTGTTCATCACAGAGACGGACGGCAGCAGCAGCACGCTGAAGTACGTCGGCGCCGGCGACTCGGTCACCTCGCTGCTCAGCTTCTGCGACGTCCTCACGGTGGGTGGCGGCATCGGGGGGGATGACGTCATGGTAGGCGGGTGGGTGGTCGGGTGGTGTCGCGTGTGGTCTTCTGTGGAGACAGCGTGTCGACTGTGTGAAGTAATCCAGTGGCGTGTTTCAGTTCTTTCGGGAAGCCTGCAGGCTACTTTCGTCGTTTACCTACCTTCGGCACGTGATTATGGGATAGTCAAGCGGCTTTTTTGTTTGCAGGGCCATCCCCAGCCTTACAAGACGGTTTCAGCTAGAGCCGAGGTCGACACCATTGTCATCAAACTGCCGTTCATGGCCTTCCTGGTACGGGTGTGTTTTCCGTTAGCGTGTCGGACGCATGGAGCGTCGTTTGGGTTCGTAGGAACGACACTGACACGATGTAGGCGAACAGCGGCGCCAGTCACTGTTATGCTGTACGTTTGCTGTATTTAGTGTGATCTTCGCGCTTAGCATTAGCTTTTTCTTCGATCTCCCCGGGAGAATAAATTTGCTGTAAAAGCGGTGTGCACCTTGAGAGGACTTGAGCCACGTTTGGTCACCTTTACCAGATGCGTCTTCCACGTTTTTCGACCCGCTAATCCGCCAGCTGGTCGGCCGGTTCGCCGCTGGGAGGCGCTCGTGACGCCGCAGTCCGGCTCCGTTCGCAGAAGCTGACCGACAGTTACCCGGAGACGGTGGTGCGGATGGTGCAGATCATCATGATCCGGCTGATGCGTGTCACCTTCACGGCGCTGCATCACTACCTCGGCCTCAGCTCGGAGCTCATGGCACAGGTATCGCAACCTCTGATAGTAACCGGACAAGTGAAACCCCCTGCGGGAATAAACCGAACATAATACGTCTGTGCGTTTAACTCTGGACGATAGCGCTGGACGGAGAAACGGCTTATACCGTGATTCGAGAGTTTCAAATTAGCATTCATTTTGTGTGATCCTTGGGACTCGCCCGCTGCCGTCGTGCCATTCTTTTTCTGATGAAACTGGAACTAAGGACGTTTTGTAGCAGCTAGTACATACATACTGACGGCTCGTAATGTGTCACTGTAGCCATTTTTCAGACACATGGGACTGATGACATCTATGCTCTCTTGATACCATTCATCCTTTCGTTCAGTTATGAGTTGTTTTGTGTCCGCCGTTCGGTCAACCGTGGGCCCACCTCCGTCCTCTGTCCGTCTGTGTGACGCGGCCGCCGGGCCGTCTGGTGGTAACCGCTCTGTCGGCCGTGGGTCCTCCTCCGTCCTCTGTCCGTCTGTTTGTGGCACTGTCTCCGGGCCGTCTGACGTTATCCGCTCTGTCGGCCGTGGGTCCTCCTCCGTGCTCTGTCCGTCTGTGTGTGACGCTGCCTCCGGGCCGTCTGACGGTAACCGTTCGGTCGACCGTGGGTCACCCTCTGTCCTCTGTGTGTGACGCGGCCGCCGTGCCGTCTGACGGGAGCCGCTCGGTCCACAGCAGAGCCGGCAGCGCGGCGAGACCTCCCTCAAGAACCCGCAGACGTCACCGCGCAAGCAGCGCCGGCCGGCTGCGTCCGACTCGTCCGGCGCCGAGCCGCCCTCCTCCCGAGACCGGAGCCAGTCGCAGGGCGAGCCGGCCGCCGCCGCCGGCGACGCCGACTCAGAGGAAGTCACCGTCGGATCGGCGCCGACCTCGCTCAAGGTCAGTGACCCGGCTCAGTCGGCGTACTGCTCTTTTGGTTGGTGGCAGTGCGATAGCCGGCCGGGTGGGGTTTGGAACTGAGCCCGTGACTATTCGATGTTTGGACTGGGCTGGAGTTTGGAAAATAGATGATGTTTGGACAGTTTCAGTGTTGTAGTAATTCCTTGGTCGAGATTGAGTGCAGGCTTGGTTGTTTTAATTCATATGGTTGGGTTCCCTGGAGTGCTGAGGTCGGCTGTCGTGGTGCCGTGTCCCGTGACGGCCGTCCGTCGGTGGCGTTTGGTCCATATATGTGAGCTGGCCGGTTTCGTTTCGGTCAGATAGCTGGGTTTCTGACCCAGCTATCTGACGTTTCGGTGAGTGTTGAGGTGGTCTGTCGTGATGCCGTGTCCCGTGATAGTGACGCTGACGGGCTGACGGGCTGACGGGTGATCCGACGATGCTGACCGGGCCAGTCCGGCCGCCCGCAGTCGGACCGGCGCCGCACGCTGGAGACGGACGAGGCGGCGCTCGCCGAGGAGGCGCTGGAGCGGTTCCGCGTCATCCTGCAGCTGCCCGACCTCCGCCTGCTGGAGGGCCACGTCCTGCTGCGACAGCTGGCGGCCGGCCAGGTCATCATGACCGAGGGCTCGCACGAGGTCAGTTCAACGGCCGAACGGGCCGCCACCACGGCGTGGAGAAGAGAACTTCATTTTCGTCGCCAGGGAGAGAGAGAGAGAGAGAGAGAGAGAGAGAGAGAGAGAGAGAGAGAGAGAGAGAGAGAGAGAGAGAGAGAGAGAGAGGTGTGGGATACATGTTTCTCCCAGCCGAGCATTGAATCCGTTCCGTGCTGCCTTTGCATTACGACGGTCTGTCACTATTGGCTTGTCTGTCTGGAGGTGCGCTTGACGCAGTCGATGTGTCCGGTGTCGTAGAAGAGTAGTGTGTTGCTGCTGATGTGTCTGACACTGATGACGTGTGTGGTCCGGTGGCGTGCCGTCCCCAGTATGACGGTCCGGCTCTGTCCTGCAGGACGGCGGTCTGGTGCTGGTCATGTCCGGCACGCTGCAGGTCTGCCAGCGCCGACCGGACAAACCGTCCGAGGAGGTGCTCATGTACCTG
The DNA here is from genome assembly GCA_030062745.1 of Capitulum mitella. Lineage (NCBI taxonomy): Eukaryota > Metazoa > Arthropoda > Thecostraca > Pollicipedomorpha > Pollicipedidae > Capitulum > Capitulum mitella. The sequence continues at coordinate 11,611,652 of CP099840.1, forward strand.
GCGCACAGCGGCCAGCTGGTGGGCGCGCTGGCCACCCTCTCCGGCGAGGCCAGCTTCTTCAGCGTCCGCGCCAAGTCGTCGGCATTGGTGGCCTTCATCAGCCAGCAGGACTTCTACAACATCATGCTGGAGGTGCCACAGGTGGTGCTGCACGTGGCCAACACTGTGATCCGCCGGCTGTCGCCGTTCGTTCGACAGATCGACTTCTCTCTCGACTGGACCTATATCGAGGCCGGCAAGGCCATCTATCGGTGAGAAATGTAAAGACGTTGGAACGCTTGGAATTGGTTGCAAATATTGACTCAGAGGGTCCGAACGAATTGCAAGGAAATGACTTCCTTTCGCAAACCATTTGACAACAGTCAAAGTCCGTTGCCCTGTGAGCTGTGGATAAATACTCTTCGAGGTCGGTATTTTGCCCTCCGGTTTGTGACTGCTGGTCCACAGTCGACCTCTGAGTAACCCGGCTCTCGTGGTGTGCCGCAGACAGGGGGAGGCCAGCGACAGTACGTACATCATGCTGAGCGGCCGTCTGAGGTCGGTCATCACGCACCGCGACGGCCGCAAGGAGCTGGTCGGAGAGTATGCCCGCGGCGATCTGGTCGGCATCGTGAGTTCTCCGGTCTCACTCTTCTCTGCGGGAATGACGAGAACCAGGTGTATGTATTCGTGATCGCTTTTGAGGCGTAGTGATTTTGTTTGCGAAGTTCAGGTAATCGGTGATTTGTGATTGCGACAGGCAGCGTCAGCAGTGGATGCCGATTTAACAGCGTTTCCTCTGCCGTCACTCCGCTCCCGTCGCGATGGCGGGCCCTGCGAGCGGCCTCTCCCCATACCCTCCTCCCTCTGCCGTCCAGGTGGAGACGCTCACCCAGACGGAGCGGAGCACCACAGTCATGGCCATCCGCGACACTGAGGTGGCCAAGCTGTCCGACGGCCTGCTCAACTTCATCAAGCTCAAGTACCCGATCGTGGTGACGCGGCTGATCGAGCTGCTCGGCCACCGGATCCTGGGCTCGTGGAAGCGGGCGCCGTCGCCGCTGGGCGGGTCCGGCGCGCTGGGCCGCGTGGTCGAGCAGCGGCCCAGCCAGACGAACTTCAACACGGTGGCGCTGCTCTCCGTCTCTGAGGACGTGCCGCTCGTGTCGTTCTCCTTCGAGCTGCTGCACAGCCTGCTGGCCATCGGTGGGTGCGCGCACTGGGCGCTGGGGGTAGGGGGTGGAATCAGGGAGGTTTGTACGTTGGTGGTTGGTGCTGGGTCTTGGTGGCCGCCGATGGGCGTTGAACGGATGCCCGTATCAGGTGGCCATCGTCCGTTGTGAGGCGAGTGAGATCCGCGTGGATGACGAGTGAGTGAAGCATCCGCAGACATTGCTGGTGTGTGAGGGTAGATCTGTCTTTATCTTGGTGTGACGATATTTTCAGCTTTTAGTATGGTGTTCGGTTTTCCACCCTGCTAATTCGGAGAAAGTCCGGTCGCCGTTCCGGTGTTGTGAGCGCACCGCTGACCGCGTCTGACGACCGTTCCTGTCCGCCCCGCCAGGCCGAGCCACTCTGCTGACCTCGGAGCTGATCCGGAAAACGCTCGGCCCGGGCATCCTGGAGCCGAGCAACGACCACCGGCTGATCGCCTGGCTGGCCCAGCAGGAGGACCAGCACCAGGTGAGGTCGCCAGGAGGAGCAGCACCATTAACCCTATTCCCGGAGGGCTAGACGGTATGGCCGATTCCCGGCAGGGGGGGGCGGATTCGGCCCCCCCTGAGATCTCGAGAACTACTTATCCGATTTCATCGCAACAAACGACAATCGATTTGCCGTGACGTGAACTACATTTTTATAAAAAGAAACTTTCAAAATTTTGAAATTTGTGGATACAGGGGGGCAAAAATGTCAAAATGGGGGGTACTTTTTGACTTCTTATAACTCCGTTGTTTATGGACCGATTTCGATGAAACTGGCATCAATCGAGAGGTCATGGATAGGGCTTTTACCATGGGTATGCAAATTTGAAATTTTGAGAAAATTCATGGGCGTTCACAGGGTTTCAAAAATAGGGGGATTAGTTTTCCAATAACGGCATGAACAAAAGACGCCAAAACACTTTTTTAGCTTCTGCTAGTCATGTTATGCTAAAGAAGTACAAATCGCATTACAATGTTTGTATAATGTTAGCATAGGCGGTGCCAGGGACATAAAACAGGGGGAACTGTCATGGTCACACGTTCTTCAGACCAACTTGTGACCTTTGACCTTAAATGACCTCCAGTGACCTTGGGGTCACCTGGAATGATGTCGTGTGCATTCAATATTATCTGTAAACGTTTTTAATCGATTAAATTTACTCTATTCCAGAAAATTCATTTTTTGGCTTTTGCGATATAGGGTACGTGCACTGACATTTTAGGTCATAGCTCCGTGACCCGACCTGATATCAAGCTGAAACTTGGTACACAAGTAGAGGGCATCTTTCTACGTCATATATATTCCGGGTTTGGCATTTGAAAAAACCGCGTTAAAATTATGGCGAAAAAACAAATTTTGACTTTTGACCTTGACCTGACCTTGCAAAGTGACCTCAGATAAACAAAATTACATATGCACATTGCCCAACTATTTAGCTATATATTCATATAAAGTTTTAAGTTCTATCTTAAAAACTCTGTTTTTGGCAGACATTTTCCTTTTACCCTCAACATGGCCAAAAATGACCTGAGGTGCCTCCCAAAAACGTTGCCTGGCTCCGCCCCTGAGCAAAATAGAATTTCGAAATTTTGTCACAGCGCGTAGAAGGAATAGCTAGGAAAAGTCACCAAGTTTCGTGAAGCTGCGTTAAAAAGCCTGGAATTGGCAAGCAAAAAACCCGAGGGGGGGCGGATTCCGCCCCCCCTGCCGGGAATAGGGTTAAAGGACATGACGACCAGCACAGGTGAATATGGCGGGAGGGTCTCACTAGGTAAGGATGGCAGAAGGATCAGAACCAGTAGAGGATAGCAGGACCAGGGCGAGGTGAGGACGCCTGGACCAGCACCAGGTGAGAACAGTGGGGCAATCAGCACTAGGTGGGCCAGCACCAGTCGGTGTGGATTGAAGTGACACTTGCACTAGAACAGTATTTTGCCATATTATTTGGGACGCGTCTTACAATGATGAGATTGGTCACAGTAAAATGCATTGCGCTTTTTCGACGCATAAGGCTCGTCGCTGCGACCGTGAGAAGCGTTTGCGTCGGTTCTGCGTCAGCTGACGTGTGCCGGTGTTCGCTGTGGCCCCAGGTGACGCTGTACCTCTGCGATAACGAGCTGACGCCGTGGACGCAGCGTTGCATCCGTCAGGCCGACTGTATCCTGATCGTGGCGCTGGCCGAGCGGGGACCCTCCGTCGGAAAGGTGCGTACCGCTCCGCGCCGTCCGCTGGCCGGAACCACGTGACGGCGTCACGCGTCAGATCGGAACGCCAGACGGTGATCGCTCGTGTGCTCCTGCCCGAAGCCGGCTGACTGTCTCGGTCTGCGGCGCAGATCGAGAAGCAGCTGGAGACGCTGGCGGTGCGCACGCAGAAGGAGCTGATCCTGCTCCACCGGGAGGGTGCGCCGCTGCCGCGCCACACGGTCCGCTGGCTCAACATGCGCACCTGGTGCTCCTTGCACCACCACATCCAGGCGCCCAAGCGGCTTTTCGCCAAGAAGAGTCTCAGCAAGATCGTGAGTGGCGTTGGCTGGACGTATCGGCGGTCGGTGGTTGGCCGTGGTACGTGCTGTCTGCTGGCATACATGCCCCCGTATTTTGTGGTCAAGCACAGGTCGGGCTGCTGGTGGTCTGGTTTTACGTGCCGTCGTATGACTTCGAGCTATTTTCCATCAGTTTGATGTCATGATACGTTTCGCCTGAAATCCTTGTATGAGACATTTGATTTTCTGCGAAGACTGTGTGTATTCAGGTTGATATTTCGTGGTCCACTATCTGGCAGCGAAGTGGTTCACAGACCAGGCTGACGTCCCGTGCCCGGTGTGTTTTAGCGCGAGTCATACCGCAAGATTCTGGAGACGGAGCCGAACCGGCATTCGGACGTGTCTCGGCTGGCCCGGCTGTTGACCGGCACCTCGGTCGGCCTGGTGCTTGGCGGCGGCGGCGCACGGGGAGCCGCCCACATCGGCATGATCAAGGCCATACAGGTCCGCCGCCGCCCGCGGGCTGGTGGCCCCCCTCGCGCTCGGTGTAAAGATCGGTGACAGGGTGTCTGCGGGACTGGAGAGACGGGCGGTGTTTGGGCGTGGCATTGTCTTGCCGAGATACTGTTGTCATTTGGTGGTGCAGTTTGTTTACGATCGTGTGGACGACGTTTGTCGATTTATCATGCGTTGACTGGTGCGCGTCTAATGTATTTGACGCCTGACCCTGCTCTTCGCAGGAGGCCGGCATCCCGGTGGACATCGTGGGCGGCGTCAGCATCGGCGCGTTCATGGGCGCGCTCTACTGCAAGGAGAAGGACCTGGTCATCTGCACGCAGAAGGCCCGCAGCTGGAGCATGGTGAGAGAGCCTCCGTTCGACTCGCGCTCGGCTCTGCCGGTGCTGACGCCGCTGCTGACGCTGCGGACTCTGGTGCGGGTGCTGCGACTGCCGCCGGGGCTGACGTGGAGGTCCGGCGCGCCCTCGGCGGGACGTTGGAGATGTGATGGGAGGTGGTCCCCGCGGAGGCTTGCCTTCGGGCCTCGCTAGTCCGGTGTTGTCATTGTTCGGTCTGTTTTGTTGCGCGATGCGTAGTTTAGGTACCGGCCTCCCCATTTGAATATGATGGGGTTGTGATGCCCGGTGCTCACTTCTGTCTGTCCTGACTTCCGCGTTGCCTAATACATCGGTTCCAGGGCGTCGTCTTCTGTGTGTCCGGCAGAATATGATGCAGCTGTGACGTCAGATCTGGGACCTGACGTACCCGGTCACCTCGTGTTTCTCTCCTCTGTGTGTCCGGCAGAAAATGACGCAGCTGTGGCGTCAGATCTGGGACCTGACGTACCCGGTCACCTCGTGGTTTTCGGGTCGCGGCTTCAATGCCTTGATCCAGGAGACGCTGGGCGAGTGTCAGATCGAGGACCTCTGGCTGCCCTACTTCACGCTCACCACCGACATCACCGACAGCTCGATGCGGGTGCACACGCACGGTGAGGGCCCGGCGTCCCCTGTGTGGCTGAGGGGACCCGTACGCGCCCTAGAAATGCCGCGCTGTGCGGCGTTGCGCTGTCAGCTTGGACGTAGCCCTTAGGTTAGCTTATGCTGGGTAGTCTTTGTAAGTCATTGAAGTCCTGAATTATGGCTTGGTGTGGCTCCAGAGCGGTTGCGTCGATCACCGTAGAGAAAACTCATCTGTTATACTTTTCTTCTTGAAGACTTTCTGGCGACCTTTCTTTTATGTTTTGCTGTATTGAAGTTCAAGTTGTGTTTAATTACTTGTCTAGGCTCAAATTCTGTTGCTGACTTTCAGTGTCTGTGAAAGCTCACATTGCTTGGTTTTTCGTGACTACTTAATCTTCACTATTTTTGTCTTGTCAGGGCTCTTTGTCTATTTCTGATGTCTCCTAAACTGTTCTTTGCTTGTCTGCCAACCGTGTTTGCAGTTTTCTGCTGCCACTTGAATCGTTCTGTCTGAAATTGTGCTTATTTCTTATACTTGTTTTCTGTTCAAACGTAAGGGGATGATTGCACTTTCATTGCCTCTGTTTTGAAGGATGTAAGACATGCGACGGAAACGGGATGTGATATTCCGTCCTTTTCGCTCATTGCACAACCAGTGTATGCATTTTAATGTGATGTTGTTTGTGATGTTGTCAAAATCGTTAGAGCACGTCCGTGTGCCTGCCTCGGCGACATCTCTGCCCGCCGTTCGTCGGTTGGCTTGGCTGTGCGGCGCAGTGCTGTGGCGGCCGCCCCAGCGCCGGCCTCCCGTTCGTCCTCGCCCGTTCCCGCTGTATTCCCGGGCACGGTCTGGCCGCTCCTCTCCCGTCCCGCCACTCTCCTCTCCCCCGCTCTCCCTCTCTCTCTCGCTCTCGCTCTCGCTATCGCTGCAGTTGCGGTGCATGTTGCCGGCCGGGCGTCCGCGTGCCGGCCGCTGGCGCTGTCCCGGCCCGGGCTTTGGGTGCCGGTGACGCTTCTGCCGCGTGCCTGGTGGCTTCCGCTCCCATAACAGCTTCGCAGTGCGTAGGGGAGGGCTGTTGTAGTGCCGTGGTGCAGTGTCTGGGAGGCAGTCCGTGGCCGACCATCTGGTGGGCCGGCTGACCTGAGCGCTGTCGGGAGGCCAAGCCACGTGCCGGAGGTTCTGGCCGTTCAGAGACCAACTGCGGATGAACAGATAATGTTGGGTAATCTCTAATTCGATAGCTTTGTGGTGGATAGCGTCATAACGCTTCGGATGTGGGCTTTGACTCTGTCGTCGCTTTGACACCTACCGCTCCACGTAGCTGCCCTCTCCATCCGAGTGATGTGGATGGTTTAGAAGGACCTGAATCGAGTTTTGTAGTCTGCCTTGCCTCTTTGAAATCCAGGGTGTTTAACGTTTGCGTCTCTACCCCCATAGGTATGGGTTTTGTATGTATGTTTTGTGACAAAAGTCTGCGAAGAAGTTAGTGACTCAGCTATGAAATAGCAGGCTGAGATAAACTGGGATTATTGGGTTTAACGTGGTAGTACATTTAATTTTGCCCCACTCGGACTGTTGTATTTGATTCTTAAGTTATTGAACAGGCTACCTGAACGTCGAAGTCGGTCACCTTAAGTGAAAGATCACCAGCCGCAGTATGTTTGTCCAGTAAGTCACGAGGTGATTAATCGTATATCGGTATATCGCAGTTGGTCTGTAAATGTCTCTCTTATAAGTGATAGGTTTTATATCCGTGTACCGCGATGGGTCTGAAAATATTTGCGCAAAAAGTTGGTTTTTTATGTTTTTATTCGTTTCCCTTCGTTTGCAAAATGTTGCATGCGTCTGAAAACTAATGCTGTAATGCAACTGGCATTAAACACGAGCCTTTTTTCTTCATTTCGTATACATGTATTGTGGGCCCCCATGCTGCAGTTCGCCGTTTGCCAAGTCGTTAGGTGCTAAGCGGCTTTGTTGACGTGAAAGACAAAACCCTGTTGTCCATTCAGCGCATGGGCCACGCTCAGTTAAGTTGTTTTTGTTTTTTTTTGTTTTTTTTTGTTTTTTTTTTGCTCTCAAAAAGTCGTCATTGGTTCTACGGTCGTTTTCATTGTTTTTATGACTCGGCGAGCGTCAGTTTCGTGCTGAGAATGTGACGTGGCTTTCTCCCCTACGCGCTCTTATTTTACCATTTGTTTTCGCTCTAGCTCGCCCTCCAGCCGTAGCGCGTAACACCTTGCCGTGTTTCGTCGCTCGTCGAGAGCGTGGAATTGTCTCCAGACCGGTTTCCACCGCCGGCCGGTGAGCGGGCGCCGCCGGGCCGTGTCTGGGGGCCGCCTGGCACCGTTGTGTCGTGCGGGGCCACTGGCACTGAGCGTGTTTGCGGGGGACCGCAGGCTCGCTGTGGCGGTACGTGCGCGCCTCCATGTCGCTGTCCGGCTTCATGCCGCCTCTGTGCGACCCGCGCGACGGACACCTGCTCCTCGACGGTGGATATGTCAACAATCTGCCAGGTAACGCCACCGACCGCCGCCGCCGCCGCCGCTGCCGCCGTCGCGGCGCGTGCGCGCGGCCGCCAGGAACGAGCAAAGACCGCGCAAGACACGGCGAACACGGCCGGTCTCAGGGACGGGCCCGCAGAGCGGGGTGGTCCACCAGATGGTGCACGGTAGTGGGGCGTTGGGCTGGATGCAGGCTGCGTTGAGAGAGGGAGGAAGGAGCGTTGTGTGTGCATGGCCGTAGCTCGACTCAGGGGCGTGGTGGTGGTGAGGATGGTTGGCAGTGATATGCTTGGGTGAACGACAGGTGCAAACTGGTGGCTCTGCTGAAGAATTGTTACCTTACGTCTGATTTGAAACAGATCGTCATGAAAACTTTGGCTGAGGCAGCGACGGCTCCTTATATTCAGTAGAATGAAGGGACTGACAACTTAACCAAGCTCAAATCCTGCTGGCGACAACACTAAAACTGCACCAAATCCTACGCAACGATGTCAGGAGTTATCTTCCTCGTAAACAGTGATATGTTTGAAGAAAAATGCTTAGGAATGTATAAAGATGCTGACCAAAGGACGGTTGAGACCTAACCATCGCCAGTATTCTCTGTATGGACACCTTCGACAGTACAAGGTGGGTTGGTACCCCCTCCCCCATCCATTTCCAAACCTTGACGTCATAAAGCAATAAAATCAAAAAGAGCTTGTGGTTACGTCTTTTGGCCACACTATGACGTTCGGTCAGAACCACTGTGTCCGGTAACTGCTGTTTTTAGTGCCTCACTAATTTGTTGTTCCTCGCGTTCCTAGTGGAAAGCACCGGGAAATTGCGTTCTCCTTTTGTCAAGCTGACGTGTTTACGCAAGGTTCTTTGTGTCGCTGGGGCTGATGGAGAGCACTTAGAGGAGTTCTCTTAGTCTGTTAATAATGGACGGCGGACGGAAAAAGAATACACACTGGTCCTTATGAATGAGACTAGCACAGAGATCGTGTCAGGGGATTCTGTTTTGCATTAGGCTATGAGACGTAACCTAGAACGGCGCCGTTGAGGAGCCCACTACAACTTCCTACGATGGAGAAGGACAGAAACTGCTGATACTATGCAAATCAACGCCTCCGATTACTTTATGACCCCTCAGAGGTCACCAAAAGATCAAAAAATCAGCGACTTAAATTCATGATTTTAACCCCAGATGACTTTGACCGAAGTAAGCGCCCTAATGCGAAGGTCATACATGCCATCCATGGCGTCATGGATGGCATCCATGGATAAGATCGAGTAAGGGAGAACACCTAAAACGCTTCAGACGTTTCCTGTGCGATGACGACCATTGCCGTATACCGATTTCTCCATGACAAGCCCTCGAGAAGGAAGCCGTAGGTCGTTGACCTGTCAGTGTAGCAGAGTCGTACTTGATTCCACTTTAGGAGGATCGCCTCTGAATCCGGTTCATAGCTTGTTGAATCGCTTCTGATTCTGAGTCAGCGCGGTTTTCCGAAGGTGAATCGAGTTCGATTTCGATTTAAAATGAAATGGATCGATTTCAGAATCGATTTCTCTTAGATCCATTGGATTGGATTAAGCCATTGAAATCAATTACAATGCTTAAAACTTAGGCAGCTGTGTGACTCAACTTTAACACTGATTCCGGGAGATATCAAGGAAATCGATTCCAATTTTGACGCTGGCCGGAACGGAATCAATGCCGGAATCGATTTTGATTCTGACGGACTCGAGGACAGGTCTCCAACGTGGACAAACTAAGTCTTGATATCATTGCATCATTTCTGACCATTATTCATTTCTTAATGCCCCTATCGTTCAATGAGTGAGTAGAAGTTTCCCTTCGTGCCCATGTGATCCAGTTACACTTAATGCTCTGAACTTAAACGTACGCTCAAAACACATCATGTCTGATTACATCGCTCCCGGCTGTCGTCTCCATTAATGCATAAATAATGCATGCGATCTATGATTTAAATGCACGACCTTCATTCCCGTTAACCTTCTCTGTTAATATTTTTCTTACGTATTTGCTCTTTTAACAGTAAGATATGCTGCACGCTTTGTACGTCTAGTTCCATTGCTACTCTTCATATCCGATCGAAAAATTCGCCAAAATTCCTAAATGTTGAGAAATATCTTGAAGTAATGTACATCTTGTGTGCAGGCTTTGCGTATTAAGCTGAGCTCTGCTTGAAAATGGAGAGAAGAAAATTTCTTCGTCTGGAGCTTCCTGCTAATATACCTTTATATGTGGTAATCGGGTTGTCGTCGGGGCTGAACAGAATCTCGATGCCAACGCATTCACGAAGTTTTACAAAAATCGGTAAAATTCCAACTGCTTGCATTTTAAGTTATACGTCACGGTCTCGGGAACTGAACACGTGGTACTCTCCCCTTGTTTACATGTGATTCTATCTGTATGTAAGTCCAAAGCTGTCAAATCCATACCGGATCAAATTGAGCGAAGATCATCATATATATTCATATAAATACTGAATCACTACTCAGATTAGTCACACCACGCAAAATTGCTTACGTCTTAGGGTATATTCGCGGTTTTGTTTCCGTTCCAGTGGGCAAATTCCACTGTCGCCGGTGGGTGCTCGGATGGCGTGGGGGCACGTGGGCTGCGGTCCGTGTGACTGTCTGTCCGGCCGGAGTAGCAGCAGCGCTCGGCCAGCATGGTCGCCGTCTGTGTCTGGGCCGCAGTGGCGCCAACTCCGCCTACCTCCTCCGTCCGTCTGTGTACCCCGTCACTGTCGCCCGCCGACCGCCGCCAGTCGTCCAGGTCCGACGTCCAGTCCCGGCGTCACTTCGCCTCAGCCGACCCCGGTCATAGCCCGGTCTCCGGCCCGGCCCCCACCCGGCTAGAGCCCGGTCTTCGTCCCGCCGCTACCCGGCCAGAGCCCGGTCTCCGGCCCGGCCCCCACCCGGCCAGAGCCTGGTCTTCGTGCCGCCGCTACCCGGCCAGAGCCCGGTCTTCGTCCCGCCGCTACCCGGCCAGAGCCCGGTCTTCGTCCCGCCGCTACCCGGCCAGAGCCCAGTCTCCGGCCCGGCCTCCACCCGGTCACAGCCCGATCTCCGTCCCGACGCCACCCGGTCACAGCCCGATCTCCGTCCCGACGCCACCCGGTCAGAGCGCGATCTCCATCCCGACGCCACCCGGTCATAGCCCGGTCTCCGGCCGGGCCCCTACCCGGCCAGAGCCCGGTCTTCGTGCCGCCGCTACCCGGCCAGAGCCCGGTCTCCGTCCCGTCGGCAGCCGATCAGAGCCCGGTCTCCGTCCCGCCGGCAGCCGGTCAGAGCCCGGTCTCCGTCCCGCCGGCGTCCGGTCATAGCCCAGTCTCCGTCCCGTCGGCAGCCGGTCAGAGCCCGGTCTCCGTCCCGCCGGCGCCCGATCTCGACCCAGCGATGTGCCTCTGCTCTGTCGTCCTCGTCCTCTCCGGCCGCTGCCGTGTCCGGGCCGACTGGGCTCGCTCTTTAGTCGGCGATCTCGACGAAAGCCGTGGCCAGGGTGGCGCTGCCTCCTCCTTTCCGGCCGGCCGGCGGCCGCAGCGGGCTGCCGCCTCCGCCGCGGCGTCCGGGCCGCCGACCCAGTGGCCGCCGCCCGGCCGTAACGCCGCCCGGCTTCCGTAGGCACGCTGTGGCGGTACGTGCGCGCCAGTATGAGCATAGCCGGCGTGCTGCCGCCCGTCTGCGACCCGGCCGACAACCACCTGCTGGTGGACGGCTGCTATGTGAATAACGTGCCAGGTAGGCGGGGGACCGCGTGGCCGCAGCGGCGCCACAGCTGGCGACGCGGCCGAACCGCTGACGATAGCCTGCGCCGGGCCGCCGGCGGCAGCATGGGCCTGAGGTGCAGCGGAGAACGAGACTGGGCTAGCCAGCCGGCCCGCGTTGGCGTCGCCGCCTCCGTGTTATCGTCCGGCTCGCTGTCGTCACACTGGAGGGGAAGGGGATCGTCGGGCCGTTCTGGGGATGGAATGCTCGGGGATTGGGCTATCCGCTGGTTGGGATCAGAGGACTGCTTGATGTGGCACCACCGAGCACGCCTGCCGTCATCGTTGGAGCCACGACAAGCGCCCTTGTGCCTGCTTCAGACCTGTGAGGTTGCACAGCGTACGCAGCGGAGTGAAAGGAGATATCATACAGCATGGGCGGGACAGGTTGAACGTGCTGTATAAATGAGGGCTCGACAGGTGGGTCTGGGGACGAGATTGGGCCATGTCACGTTCCGCTTTGTGAATAAGCAAGAAAAACGGACAGTCCGTCTCGCCGGTCTTTGCTCCTCCTGTCAAGGATATGCTCTCACTTCACGCATGGCCGTATGTTTTTGAAGTCCGTGGAAGGAGAAGGATGTCAGACTTTGCTCTTGTGTCTGCAGCGCCTTCTGCGTTTACCGCGCGTAGCATCAGACACACTTAAACTGACAGCCCTGGCAGTCTGTTTAAACAGTCGTTTCTAGCCGTCCTTGCTCTTAAACGCCGGCGTAAGTGACCGTATCGCCTGCTTGGTCTTGTCTGCCGGTGGCGCGTCGTCGGTCGTCTCGCTCCGTTCTTCGTTTCCGTCGCCGACCTGACGGTGCGTCCGGACGGACAGCGGACGTGATGCGCTCCCAGATGGGCGCCCACATGGTGCTGGCCGTGGACGTGGGCTCCCAGGACGACGCCAGCCTCACCAACTACGGCGACCACCTGTCCGGCTGGTGGCTGCTCTGGAAGCGCTGGAACCCGTTCGCCGAGGCGGTCAAGGTGCCCAGCCTGCCGGACATTCAGTCCAGGTGCGCCGATGCCGGGCTGCCTCTGAGTCTGAAGGCACTGCCCGCCGAAAAGTTCGGCTCACGCCACGTGCCAGTCTGTCCCGGGCGTGGATTTTTGAAACGTCCGCGGCTTGTGGCACGTTATAAGCGATACTGCTGTTGACTTGTGTATACATGGCGTTATTGCGTGCCTGCTGAAAATTGCGGCGAATCCGATTTGACCTCGATGCGGATCTCACTGCGGGCACGGTGAATTCGACTTGCTGCTGTGCAGCCCGCGCCGTGGCGTGAAACTCCGCCCCTTGTGAGCGGGACGAACTGATCGGTGGATGTTTGGACGCAGGCTGGCGTATGTCTCCTGCGTTAGGCAGCTGGAGGAGGTGAAGGCCAGCGACTACTGCGAGTACATCCGACCGCCCATCGACCGCTATCGCACGCTCCAGTTCGGCAGCTTCGACGAGATCAAGGCACGTGCAGCGTCTGCCGGGAACGTGCTGGACGTCTCCGGGAGGGGATGTAGCGTTCTCCGTGAACGCACGCCGATATCGCTTCAAGTGGTTCGATACCTGCTTCTATGTTCTCGGTTCTCGCAGCCATGTTTACCCTCCAGGCCAATTGTTTTCCTCCCAAATGGTCCTGCAGACACCGGCCTGTGATGTTGTCGATTGCACTTGATCAATTTTAGGTGGTTCGAGCAACTGCAATATAACTTATTGCCGATCTCGAGGCTTTCACCAGCTTATTGTCGAGACGTGTAACGTAGGCCGTGACGGCCATGCTCGAGTTCCAGCTGCGTATCGCTCGGCGTGGAAGACGATACCAGTGGGATTCGTTTAAGCCCTCCCTTCTCAGCGTGCCGGTGACGTCTTTTGTCGTTACGCAGGACGTGGGCTACTTCCACGGCAGCACGTACTTCGCCGGCCTGAGGAAGGCCGGGACCCTGCAGGCGCTGTACGACCCCAAGAGCTCGCAGGCGGCCAAGGAGGCGACGCCCGGGCCGCGGAGGCCCTCCCAGGAGACCGGACAGACGCCCAAGTTCACCGACCTCGCCCAGATGGTATGGCCGCCGGCCGGTCGCGCGCCGGGGCCGGTGTCGGTCTGCTACCTTCAGCTGGAAGAGCCCTCACGTTGCTAGATTTACTGGTGTCCAGTGTCGGTCTGTCTGTGTTGGCGAAGTGATCGGGGTGTTTTGCCGGCGTGAGGTATCCGTCTGTGTTTGATAGGCGTGCTAGGTGGTTCACTGCTATACGGCATCCGTCTGTGTTTGTCAGATGTGCCGGATGTTTCGCCATTGCACAGTATCCGTTTGCGTTGGGCAGGTGTGCCGGGTGCGCGTGCCGCGGACCTCGATGTACGACAGTCTGGACTCGGACGAGGAGGGCGAGTCGGACCAGGGCGAGCGAGCCGCCGCCACGGAGCACGGCTACCACTCCGAGCCGCCCGTGTTCCGCGGCCGACCCCAGGTCAGTATTGACTCCCTCCGTTCACCGGAAACTGGGGGACAGGGCAGGGATCTGCCGATCAGATGGCCGAATCGTGCTGCCGACTGCGCGCCACTGTGGCCGCTATGGTCGCCGTCATGACGCCACTGCATTGAGATGCCCGTGTGCCGCGCTGGCTGGATTGTGGGGCGTTTTTACCGGGTTCTGTCCGTCGCACTCCCGTCCGCCCTGTCTGGTCGCCCCTGTGGTATCCAGTAACCACACGGTAACCAGTGCGCGCCCTCGACAGGTGGACGGCGGGAAGCGCTACTTCTCGGAGGTGTCGGACATCGACGTGTCGGAGGGGCCCGACACGGCCGACCTATCGGACGAGATGACCTCCTAGTGGCCGACCGGCCGCTGACAGCCGTATCAATGCAAGACCAGCAGCCACGTGCACGCGCGCGCGTGCGCTCTGGCGCCGACCGGAGCCAGCACGGGTGTAGTGGGGCGCTGGACCGCAGTCCTATCTAACAGGGAAAGTTATGTTCGATTATTTAGCTGCGGTGTGCTCAGCCGGGCTTATGCGGTGCTAGCGCTTGGCGGAATTGTATGGGATTGTGATGATGCACTTTGGAATGTCGTGACGTGGCAGGTGATGCGTAGGTTCGCGATGATTTGAGTGCCTTAAATGTGCTGTTTTGTCGCATTCACGACTGCCGCGCGGAAGGGTCGTGCAAACCGATATTAATCAGGTGTCCAATAGAAGCTTTGCGTAGATCTCATGGCCGGGCCGGAGCAGGGCTTCACCAGACTTGTGTAGCAGCCGTGGCTTTCAACTAGATGGGATATGGGGCCGTGGGCCCCCAGTTGTGACGCGTCGTTGCAGCAGGTGTCTCTTTGTCCCGTTCGCGGCGTGGAATTGTGTGATCCCAATCGTCGTAACGGGCTGTTTGTCTTTCCATGTAGCTTGTATGATGCGTGCCAGTAACGGCGGTCCCTGGATGTGTGCCACGTGAGTGTTGCCCAGATTAGCGGGCTGCATTTGCAGGGCAGAAATATCCGTCACGTCCAAATACACATGTACGTGTGTTTCGTAGTAACTTGGTGCCGCTGAAACGGGAACACATGTTCCGAAGCACATGTGGGATTGAGACAAGGGACATATAACAGCAGTCTTCAATGGTCTCTGGTCAGTCGGTGCTGCGAAGGCGTCGTACATGGCTACGTACATTACCAAGGAATCGATTGAAGTATCGATGATCAAAGAAACCAGAGTCTGATTACTGTGTATGCCGTACCAGCACGATCGGGGCATGGTTCATACACTAAGACATGCCTCGACATGATGGTTCATGTACGCCGCAAAGACAGCCAAGACATCAGCGATGCCGCGAACGTCGTGACGCATACGTCTGCTGTCAACTGTCATCGGTTTTGTGGTGCAATTACGCCTGTGCATACCCGTGCGTCGATATTTTCGATTTCATCGGGGTGTTTGGTCTAAAACGTTGAAAAGGGAAGTTGCTTGGATCATGACTGCAGACTATCCGGGACCTACATATCTTCAAAATTGTCTTAGAACACCGGTGCTGCCTTAAAGCTGTATTGTGATAAATATGTCCGAGTTTAGAACCGTAGCGCCGACTGGTCTCGTTATTTCCAATGGCCTCAGTATTTTAGTCACGGTGATCGGGGGCCAATGTCTCCTTTTCGTATATAGCTTCGCTTAACTTCAAACAGGGACGTAGCCAAGGGGGCCATGCCCCCCGAGTCAAGCGGTGTACATTAGATACATAGCGATTTACAGGAATACGGAATAGTGGTCATATATATATATATATATATATATATATATATATATATATATATATATATATATATATAGATACATAGATTGATAGATAGATAGATAGCTAAATAGATAAATAAACAGATGTGTTGCAAAAACAAATGTTTTGTTTTCCTGTACGTTAAATTTGGGGTAATTAAATTACATAAAATTACTTCTTTTTCCTATAGATTCGTTATAATGCTAGTGGGAGATGAAAAAATAGCATTTGCACCCTCCCCTCCTCTGAGGAAAATCCTGGCTATGTGCGTGACCTCAGATGTTGATTTTCCGTCGGATTCCGATCACTGTTCATATGCTTCTTTTCACCTTCATCAACCTAAAATAAAGAAAACTGGGAAGCACAGAATTAAAGAAACTGGCATCCAATATTGAAGGGAGCCGTCCTACACTAATAAAAAACCGGTGCCGTTTGTGGTGACGCGTCCGTTCTGTCCTCCCATCGTGGTGGGGTCGGCTCTGGTTTTAACGATTTTTCTATAGTTACAATATCCACGTTGAATAGAGAATCAGATTTTTCAGAGCCTTGGAAAAATAGCTGAGTTATGCTTGATATTCAGCGTGAAGGGAACGATTTGTTTCTCCCATTGCAGGGATGCTTTTCCTCAGTAGTTTTTGAAACGGCAGTAAATTAGATACCATGTACATCATTTCCCTATAAACGATTCTTTGTTAAAATTCAAAAGTATTATCATATATAATTGGCTTATTCGCAATTTAACTGAGTTTTGTTCCTAAAATGTTGCAAAATGTGGGTCTGAAATTTTAAATCAAGATGTGAGCTCGATGAAAATTGGTTTCATTTTGGGTTTAGGGCTATTTTCACTTTGCAGCTACTAGAGGTGGTCATTATTATGCTCATACTACCTGCTGATAAGAGAAGCATCCTGCTTTTTCGACATTTTCCTCCATTAAGCTACAAAACTTAGGAAACTTAGGTTATTCCGAAGATCTAATGCCTTTTTATCATCACATGTCCAATTATTTGCTAATTTTTTCGTATCTAGATTTTCATAAGAGATACTTGTCTTGTACTTGACGTTGAAAGATATGGTACTTGCTCACGCGATCCCTCGTAGCACACTCTCTTCACCAGGAGGCGGCCGGTGGGGACATGATGGCGCTCTGCTCTTCAAGAATTGTTGCGGCTGCCGCTAGGCACATTCCCCGGACAGCCACAAAGGTTTGAAGGCTTATGCTGTGTAGGTCCTCAATTGTGAATTAATTGGTGGAGTTTTGCCAATAAATGCTCAAGGGCGGCATAAATGGCGCATCTTCTCATAGACGAAGTACATTTGTTTTCATTTAAATATGCTTGTGCCGGTGTCAATGGTGTTTTTAGTCTAAGTATAATAAGCTGTTGTAGCATGGCATATAGCTAGCCTTACTAAATGTCATTAGTTATATTTCCTGTGTAGTGACTTGCTTGAAGTTATTGCTTTAAGTTATCTGACCTAAGTTTAAGACCTAAGACTAAGTTTAAGTTATGGGATTGTGTGGAATTTTGTGCAGGAGGCAGGGCCTTGTATTGGCTGTAATGCAGTTTTTTTTAAGTATCACTTGCCATGTGCATGTTAATGAGGACTTTGTGTGATTAGCCTTCATCAGGGATAGTAGTGTTTATTGGGATTCCTAACTTTAAAAAATCAGACCAGTTTCTATTGGTGTTCAAACTGGGAAAGTAAACTAACAAGGATCTGTGGTTGCAGCTGTGTTGTACATGATATATTAGGGTTTGCTTCCATGTTTGTCTGGGAAACATTATGAATTTAACTGGTACATGGGTGGTACATATCCACTGATGGCCTGTTTTGAGGTCCCATTTTGTGCATTCTCATTGTTCAGTTCATCTTTCTCAGTTTTGGGATTTCATTGAGTTTTGTACATTTTCAGTATTTAGTACAAGGTAAGGGCCAAATTGGAGTTAGGCTGGATCTAGCATTAAATAGTACTTTAAGTTTCAGCTGGTCTAACATGGAGTTGTGACATTTTCTACTTTTCTGTCCCATTTGTTATCAGATACTGTTTTTGACATATACATAGTAATTTTAGCACAGAGTATGGTGATGATTAAGACTGACCAGGATTTTCAGTGGAGTCAGGCATTTTACTGTAAATAGGATTTGGTGTAAAGGAATGATCTTGATGTTTTCTGTTTTTACATCAGTGGTAGATGCCAGATTTGTGTTGTATTGTGAGGATTTATTAATCAGTAATAGCTTATCACTGTTGGGTAAAGAATTGAACTTCCTGTATTATGGTATTTTTAATTGGATGTATTTTTTGACAACTGATAGTTTATTCTTGAAAATGCATATATATATATATATATATATATATATATATATATATATATATATATATATATATATATATATATATATCATAATTTCTGATAGCTAAATAGTCAGAGCATATCTATAATTACAATTTTGAAATATGAACTTGTCATGATACAGTAGCACATGCTGCTTAAATTTTTGCACTTGTATGGTTGAAAAGGAAAGCAATTACATGTAAAATGCAGAGTGGTCCTTGTTTAGATTACCTTGGGAGAATAGTCTTGAAATGTGGCACTGAGCAGGATTTATGAATCCTTTCCATACAGGGTACCATTGTGGCAATTTTGGGTGGAAAATGACACCCAACAACAAAAATAGAAACCTTCCAGTTGTGGAAATAATTATACATGAGAATCATTCTTGGCAGCAAATTGCATGTTCCCAGATCCTGGTATTGCATCTTTACAGTGTGGGATTTCCTCATAATACATCCCTCCCAGGATTTTGACATCCTTTGGTGATTTTTACATCTGTACAGATAACCAAAACTATATTTTTTAGCATTGTGGTTTGCAACCTTTATTTTTGCCATGTCAGCTACAGTATTTACATCTTTTGATTTTGGTACATCTTGACACCCAGTGCAAAAGGAATTTGACCACTCTAAGGTGTCACTATTATTATCATTGTGTAGTGGTATGTGAGGGATTGCACAGACAATGGAAAAGGGCTGCAGGAGCAAAAAGTATTTATTCAGTATCAGAAATGGGGTCTTAAGCTTTTGTGGCATGTTTAATGGGTTGATCATGTTTTGACTAAGCCAAAACTACTTGCCAAAAATTTTGATCAAGTGATCATGATATTGTCACCAAATATGGCTGTCAGACTTTTTATGCATATCAGAAAGGCTGGTAAGGTGGGTTTTGCTCTATTACAAAACATTGTTGGGAAGCTTGTTTCAAACCTTTGCGGAACCAGCTTAATCCTTGGCACAAGCTACATTGCCACTCTTGTGTAATCATTGTTATTGTAATGTTCCACTGGGCCCAGCCCAACACCTTGCTTATTATGTTCCTGTGGATTAAATGTCTGAAAATCATTGCAGTGACAGCAGATGCAACAAGATTTTCTTGTCATCAGGGGGCAGAACTACACATTGCCTTGCCTCTGGGCCAGAGGGACAGTGTGCAGTTGCCTGCACCTTGCTGACATATTGTACTCACGATGTCAACAATGCCCTGCCTGGCCAGCTTGTGTCTGTTTGGCAGCACCCAGAATGAGATGCACTAATGCGTTCCTTTTCTGGCAGTGAGGGCGCGGTGCTAACGGTCCGCCGGCCGTGTCTCCAGGTCACGAAGACCTCGCTGCCGATCGTGCAGGTGGCCAGCCGCAAGTTCAGCGTCTCGTCCCAGCAGCATGCCGCCGGCTCGGCCGAGATCTCCTCCATCCTGGAGGAGCGCATCCTTGGTACGTGACGCCGCCGGCCTGACGGCGGCTGGCCGAGCCGGGCGGCGACCGAGGCCGAGGCCGTGTCCGTTTACTGAAGCATCTCCCTGATGAACCGTGAGTGGCACGGCTATCAGCTGCAGGGCCGTCCAGACTAATGCTACTGCAAACATCTCGCGATACAGCCGCCAACCTGGCAACGGCGACTGACGCTCCCCTTGGGCCGACAGGCGCCTCCTCCAAGGCCGACCTGGAGGAGACTGGCCGCGTCCTGAGCATCGGTGACGGTATCGCCCGCGTCTACGGCCTGAAGAACATCCAGGCTGAGGAGATGGTGGAGTTCTCCTCGGGCCTCAAGGTTAGTGGTGGCTCTCACGCTCTCATCGGAGGCAGGAAAGGCGAACAAAACGATGTTCTTTGTGCACGTTTTTTCACGGCATGGCAGTGGCAGAAGTTTTGTTTTCCTTTGCGTTTTCACGATCTTCTGACCTTCCAGGACCATGATTTGAAACATGTCTGCCATTTTGTTCGTCAGTGCCAGCATCACGTCACACGTCTGTCCCACAGGGCATGGCCCTCAACCTGGAGGCAGACAACGTGGGCGTGGTGGTCTTCGGTAATGACAAGCTGATCCGCGAGGGCGACATCGTGAAGCGGACCGGCGCCATCGTGGACGTGCCGGTCGGCGAGGGCCTACTCGGACGCGTCGTTGACGCTCTGGGCAACGTCATCGACGGCAAGGGCCCGATCAAGGACGCCAAGAGGTGGGGGCGCCGACGCGTAGCAGGGTGCACAGAGTTCACTGGATTCAGCCGAACTTTGTTCGTCGCTGAATGTGTCAGTTTGAGGATCTTGCATAGAAAATGCGCGGTTTTGACGTTCACGGTTGCATGCACCTACTTTTAAGTAGTGTTATTGTGTGGATTGCAAAGTTAACCATCACTTCTCTCATGAGATTTCACAGGGTTTTGGACTCAGCTTGTGGAGGGGATTGAGACGCTCACGTGTAACACGCCGAGCGACCGCACGCTCTCTGACGCGGCTGTGCTCGTGTGTGCGACAGGGCCCGTGTGGGCGTGAAGGCGCCGGGTATCATCCCGCGCCAGTCCGTCCGCGAGCCGATGCAGTCCGGCATCAAGGCTGTAGACTCGCTGGTGCCGATCGGCCGCGGCCAGCGCGAGCTGATCATCGGCGACCGGCAGACCGGCAAGACCGCCGTCGCCATCGACACCATCATCAACCAGAAGCGCTTCAACGACGGCCAGGACGAGAAGAAGAAGCTGTACTGCATCTACGTGGCCATCGGCCAGAAGCGCTCGACCGTGGCGCAGATCATGAAGCGGCTGACCGACATGGACGCGATGAAGTACACCATCATCGTGTCGGCGACGGCCTCTGATGCGGCGCCGCTGCAGTACCTGGCGCCCTACTCCGGCTGCGCCATGGGCGAGTTCTTCCGCGACAACGGCAAGCACGCGCTCATCATCTACGACGATCTGTCGAAGCAGGCCGTGGCCTACCGTCAGATGTCGCTGCTGCTGCGCCGGCCGCCCGGCCGTGAGGCCTACCCCGGCGACGTGTTCTACCTGCACTCTCGCCTGCTGGAGCGTGCCGCCAAGATGAGCGACAAGAACGGTGGCGGCTCGCTGACTGCGCTACCCATCATCGAGACCCAGGCCGGCGACGTGTCCGCCTACATCCCGACCAACGTCATCTCCATCACCGACGGCCAGATCTTCCTGGAGACTGAGCTCTTCTACAAGGGCATCCAGCCGGCCATCAACGTCGGTCTGTCCGTGTCCCGTGTCGGCTCGGCCGCCCAGGTCAAGGCCATGAAGCAGGTGAGACTCGTCACATCCGACGGTGGGGTCTCTTTCCCTGTGTAAGGACGGCGTTTCGCCTGTCGCGCCGTTCTAAGGAGGGAAAGTACATCAACTGACGGCTTACCAACCTGGTTCATGTGTCCAATTGGACTGGGGTGGAGCTCAGACTACATTACTCTCATTTCTGCTGGTCGTGACCGAAATTCTCAAATAAAGACCACAGGTGCATGCATTTGCCGATGCTTACGTTATTTTGATTGTATTGAGCGAATTGTTACGTTTTCCATTCATTCCGTGGAAAAAACAACAACAGAGGAATGATTTTATGTTCTAACCTTCGTAATCAGATGGTGTGTAACATTGCCACTTTGCATCTGTTGGGCTCGTTGGGGGACGATCTCCCCCCCCCCTCCTTCCCGTCCCGGCTGTCGGTGATGATATGCCGGTGCTGCCCTCAGGTGGCCGGCTCGATGAAGCTGGAGTTGGCGCAGTACCGTGAGGTTGCGGCGTTCGCCCAGTTCGGCTCCGACTTGGACGCCTCGACCCAGCAGCAGCTGAACCGTGGAGTGCGTCTGACGGAGCTGCTGAAGCAGGGACAGTACGGTACGTACGCTCGGACCCGTCCCTCCCCTGTGAGATGGCTAATCAAAGATATACTTGTGTGAGACATCGTGATCGTGTCATGGAATCACAGATTTGGTTACTGTGGTGTGCAGTCCAGATGTTTGTTTCCAATGATAAGGTTTTTGAGATTTAAGAAAAGAGAAGAAATAGGTTCACGAGGATCTTGCTCTGTTTGGAGTTTTGCATTTTGCCCCAGGTAGCCTTGCATCCATTCTTCCTCTGTGTAAGGACATATATCTTATGCGAACTTGTCCTAATGAGAGAAACTACATCAACTGATGGCTTACCAACCTGGTCCATGTTTCCTTTTGGATTGTGGTGGACCACGCGTTAGACCACATGTTACTCAGTGAAAGGATGCCGTTTTTTATGGTGATGCTAGACACCAACATAAAAAACCTAATTCATCATGTGGACTTATGTGGCATCCTTGAGTGGCCTTGTCTCATGGCACTCCCAGACAAGTGTGACTGGTGTCTGCCCTGCCCTGCATTACGGTGTGTGCTTCGTCTGTCTCTGACGTGTGCCGGGTGTCCCGGTTTCCCGAAGTGGCCGTGTTTCGTCCGTCGCTGACGTGTAATCTGTGTCCGTGCCGCAGTGCCGATGGCCGTGGAGGAGCAGGTGGCCGTCATCTACTGCGGTGTGCGCGGCCACCTGGACAAGGTGGACCCGACCAAGATCACCCAGTTCGAGAAGGACTTCCTGGCGCACATCCGCGCCACCGAGAAGGACCTGCTGGCGCACATCGCCAAGGAGGGCTCCATCTCGCCCGAGACGGACGCCGCCCTCAAGAAGATCGTGCTCGACTTCATGTCCAGCTGGTCGGCCTAGGCGTGCGCGCGCGCTCGCCGGTGACTGGGGGTGTGAAGGGCCGATTTTGTATGTAGTAGTGTCATCTGCCACACATACGGGATCGTGGTGTGCATGTCACGTGCGCGAGAGAGGGTGCGGTGGACTATAGTGGGCGCGGCGGACGCGCTGTGTTATTATATTGGTTCGCCCGAATAGACCACGACCGACGATGGAAGTGTTTGCTTTAGTGAATTGGAGGGCTGCGTTCCAGAGAAGGACCGCCACGAGGCGTAGAAGATGAGTTGTATGCGGAAGTTACCGAAGATGTGCAAATCGTATGGTCCGCTGTTCAGGCGTCCACACGCGAAACTGTCACCTCTCATTCCAGTTTAAAACCAAATAATGGACGAGTTCCAGGCACTGAGGCTTTCTATGAATTGGAAAATATAGAGTTCCGTGCGCGACATTTTCCCGTTACACTCATGACACCCTCAGGACAGTCAAAATTCACTGATGGAATTTCTCTGGTTCCCTTTTCTGTACCGGAGCTGTATGGAACCAGAAAAACGAATTGCCCGTAGGAGTTTTGAGCGACTACCATTTCTTTACATAGTTAATTTTAGTAGTCATAACTTCAGAAGCTTTAGTTCAATTCCTGTATTTGTGGAACAGATCTAACGCATTCCACACTGAATGCTGCTGTGTATTGAAATGGTAGGGTGGAATTCGTCTCGTTATGTCCGATATCAGAGGAGTTGGGTCAGAGTGCCAGCCGCCAGGATCAAGAATGCTCGGTTCACGTATTTTCAGGTAATCTGTTTTCCAGTGGAGACTATTCACCGCTGTCATGAAGGATTTTTTTCCGACTACGGGGAATCCCAGAACTTCCATATCTATTACATAAGTGGTGCCCATGAGACAATGTCATCGCAGTGTTCTCAGCATTCGTAAACACAAGGCAGAACTCTGGGCCCGGTGTAGTGCAGTTGTTCAGGTAAGCACCTATAAACATTTAGATTTTGACGGGGAGCTGGTTTCGAACAGCTGTTGTTGCAATAAGTGTGATGACATCTTGCCGATGACAAGGTTTTTGGGATGAGAAAACTGCTACATAAAACCGTTGCTACGTCCGAAGCGGACGATAGCTTGATGATGCAATTCTCAGCAAATACGGAATATCGTCTCATTCCACAAATTTTGATGTTCTGGTGCAAACAACTTTGTGTTATGCATATTTAATGCCTGCAGTATCCATCTGCTTACTTCCCTGTTGGCCATTGCACTTGCTAGTAATGGGAAGGGAAACATGTGGAGTTGCAGGTTTTCATGGATGATGAAAGTCAGTTTAACATTGTTCCTCAGAATTAAACCTGCTTGTAGTAATATATAGATTGTCACTAAATTTAAAACAATTTGGCCAATAGAGATAGTGATGAACTTTTCATGCATGATGTAGCAGCATGGGATATTAAAGCCAGGAGGGTCAGTACCAATGTAGGGGTAAATGGTATTTTTTTTTTCCTTACATAACCAGCTTGCCATTCTGCTCCTACTCTTATTCCCCCTGTCCAGCATCATCACTGGATGCCTGTCCATGCAGGGATGTTTTCAAAATATGAAACATGTGCAGAGTAGAAACTGTGAATAGTGCTGTGTGGATGATTAAGAAATCAACATTATATCTGGAGAGCATTGCATGGGGTTGGGGAAAGCAAAAAAAGTGGAGAATACTCAGTAGAAGGTTTATGGAAGACTCTGTAATGTGTTGTTCCAAGTGTGGAATACTTTCCTGTATCATAACTTAAACATATATATATATATTATATAACATATATATATATATATATATATATATATATATATATATATAACATATATATATATTATACATACATATATATATACATACATATATATATATATAATATATATACACATATATATATATATATATATATATATATATATATCTTGAAAGGAACTTTACCCCATGTTTTGGTGTTGAAAGACGTAAAATACATTTGGCATTGTAAGAAGTATTTGAAAGATGATTTTTGACTTAATTTAAGGTTTTTTGTTTACTTGATATACACCAATTTATGCATGTATTATTGATGTTGCCAGTAGGATTATGTCAGAGAAGTTTCTGCCCAGATTCCAAGAATGCAAAAGCAGAGTGGTTTTAAATACCTTATGGTCCATGTAATGGTGGTGCCTTTGGTCTGGCTTGTTTGAGATATTTTCACTAATGATGACTGTACCCCTGTCTGTACCTAATCAAGAGAAAATATCATTTTACAGGAAATAATTCAAGAACTAATTGGCCATTTTTTTGTGCAAAATGTGGTTCAGGGTGCCACAGCCCCAAAGGCTTGCTTATGTCCAGAAGGTGCTGAAGAATTTCTTTTCAAGTGAAGGGAAGATTCCAAAACCACAGTTGAACTTCCCTGCTGGGTCAGACAAAATTGGACCATATGGATACTTCATGCTGGTGAGCTGATGCTTTATTTCATTCACTGAGAAGATTGTGTTGTAATAGAATAGGCCACTTCATTGTTTATCCAAGCAGTGAAGCCATGAAAAATGCAGTGCTTCATTTTACTAGGTCTGTTATCAGTTGTACAGCTTGAAGGCTAAATCATGATATGAACTATTGTGGTATCTTGTATTTATTTCTGACAGTACAGAAGCATGTAAGTGTTCATGTGGATCCATTAACATGAGCTATGCTTTTCAGACAATACCAGTTGCAACATTTGGTCTTGGCACATGGCAGATACACAGGTGGCAGTGGAAGCTAGACCTCATCAAAGATTTGCTGGATAAAACCAAGGCAGACCCAATAGAGCTTCCACAAGAGTGAGTCAGTCTCTGGATGCACTGCAGCCAGCATGTATTTGCCATATGTATGTTCCTTGCTGTATTTTGACTGACAGTCTTCTTTTTAGAGCACTCACATTGCTTGTAACCTTTGCACATTTTGGCCCATAATTTCCTGTAATTTTTGCCACCTTTGCCCACCATCATGTTCCTGACCATTTAAAGGTTTTTAGATGTACTCCAACATTGAATTTGTGTATGTAAGACCTGGATCTTATTTTGCTCCTCCGCCAGGTAATTATTCGTAATGCTCCATTTGCTCCATCCATTCCTGTTTGGCCAATAGTGTCTGACTCTTTTCTTTGCCCTTTTTTATCCTGTCTTTGATGTCTGTTGCCTCCTCTATCCACTGCAAGTCTTTGGACATCTGTCAGCTGCCATTTTGTGATGTCTGACTCCACCTCTTTGTCTGCCATCAGCATGATGTCTGACTCCAGATCTTTGTGTGTCAGTAGCCTGATGTATGACCTTACCTCAGTGTCTGCCTTTAGTATGTGATGTTTGACATCACCTCTATGTCTGTCATCAGTCCGGATGCCTGACATCACCTCTGTGTCTACTGTCAGCCTGTCGGAGCTGTCGACACTGGAGTATCGGCCGGTGCGCGTGCGCGGCAGCTACGACCACAGCCGGGAGATGTTCATCGGTCCCCGGTCCCAGATCGTGCAGGGCGGGGACGAGGAGCTGGGTCGCAGCGGTCTGCTGTCGTCCGGCCGCAGCGGTCTGCAGGTCGTCACGCCCTTCAAGGTCGCCGACTCAGAGTGAGTGACTATGGGAAGAGACTGAAGGGGTTCGCATTGCACTTGAGGTTGTGAGATGCTGTCGTGTTTTACTTATGTGTTTTGGGATTATTATGGTTATTTGAATTACTAGTCTGCAATTATCCTGTGTCCGACCCATGATCGTGAATATTGCCTGCGCACGGCAGTACGGAGATTCTGGTGAATCGCGGCTGGGTGCCCATCAAGAAGATGGATCCTTCGACCCGCGCGGAGGGTCAGATCGAGGGTGAGCACGAGATTGTGGGCGTGGTGCGGCACACGGAGAGACGGACACGGTTTGTGCCAGCCACCTCCAACAAAAAGAACACGTTCCTCTACAGGTGAGCTTACCCCAGAGATATAGAGCTGTTCTTTCCAATGAAGGGACGTATCACATTGTGTGCCGTCGTTGAAATGGAGTTTTGTCCGGGATGTTGTCTTATTGTGCATCTAGTCCTGCCACTTCCGTTATGTGGTCTCCTTCGAGTCGCAGCAAACTGACCCGTTTCCTTCTGTTAGTGTGTCTGCGTGCCAGGCTACCTGCCTGACAGTACCTTGGCATCTTTAGCTTACCGCGAATTCCACTTGCGTGCATCCTTCCCACTCATCATAGACATATCCACAAGTCTGACCCTAGAACGTTCCTGCTCTTTTGGCAACCTACCATGATCCGCCGACCTTCCTGTTCCCAGTCCGGCACGGCTGTTGCATTCGCCGCTGTCGTTACAACCCCGCTAACCCTCCCTCCCCGGTCGGCAGGGACATCGACACACTGTCGGAGACGGCGGGCACGGTGCCCGTGTTCCTGGACCTGACCTCGCTCACTTTCCCTCCCCGGTCGGCAGGGACCTCGACACACTGTCGGAGACGGCGGGCACGGCGCCCGTGTTCCTGGACCTGACCGTGGAGAGTGCGCCGCCCGGCTCGCCGATGGCCGGCCAGACGCGCGTCACGCTCCGCAACGAGCACCTCTCCTACATCGCCACCTGGTACTGCCTGAGCGCGTTCACGGCCGTCATGTGGTATCGCCGCTTCGTGGCGCTGCCGCGGATACGGGCAGAGGCCATCAGTCGGTTCCGGTAGGGCCGACGCTGGCTGAGAGGAGGCGTCCTGAAGCCTCCAGTCGGCTCCGGTAGGGCCGACGCTGGCTGAGAGGAGTCGGCCCGAGGCTCCCAGTCGGCTCCGGTAGGGCCGACGCTGGCTGAGAGGAGTCGGCGCGAGGTTCCCAGTCGGCTCCGGTAGGGCCGACGCTGGCTGAGAGGAGTCGACAGTGGTGAACGGCGGGCTCCGCTGGCTGCTGTTTCGGTGGCTTTTGTGCGTCGTTAGGTGTCGCGACAGAGTTTGGGTGTCCGTAACGAAGTAATACACGGAGGAGTCGAACATTTGGTATTGGTGGAAGGACTGAGAGTTAAATGGGTCTGTCCGAATGGCTGCTGTGTTGACTTCTGAATTAAAGGATATCCATTGTGGCGGTCCTCAGCCAGCTTGCTGTCGATGACAGTGTTGTGATGAGGATCTGCGGGATGCATGAGCTCAATTTAACACTGATAGCAAGTCGGCCGAGGTCCACTCATGATGCAAACACACTGTGCCATGTTGCGAGATCGAGGCTGGTTCGGTCCGCGTGCGGTCGCGGCGAACGACCCCAACAACAGTCCAACGATTGTTCTTAGAATGCACCGATTATCTGGTTTGAACTAACCTGGTTCAATGCCCACACGTGAAACGGTGCTGATGCACTGCGAACACTAGGATATCCTTGCGACAACACCTCACGGGTGCTGTTGATTTCCCGCCTCATCTTCGGACCTGTGCACTGCAGTTTTGGCTGTGTTTCTGGTCTCCGATCCCCTGTGCGACTCCAGCTTCTGCGCCGTGCTGCGCCCATCAGCCTGTGGCCTCTCCACGCCGTCCTGCCACCGCATCCCTGGCCACTGTCCCGGCAATGACCCTTCCCGTCCGCGGCTGATCATCGGCCCACCGCCGACCGGCGAGCAGGATTCACGGGTGAGGCCCGTTCGGATTCGCGCGCGGCGGTACACCGTCTTACGCTGCGTTTGTAATTTCCATACCTGGCGCTCTGCAGGCCGTTTGTATGGGCGGCTGCAGGTTGTAACGGGCTGGCTCAGCTGACTCGGCTGCGGTGGGTGCAGGCCGGAGTCGGGGATGGAATCCCGGTGACCTCAGCGGCGGACTGGGAGGCGCGGTGTGGTCATCGCTGCGCCGGAGGTCCGTCCGTGAACTCGTCAGAAATCGACCAGCAGATCGTGTCAGCCAGACTGTCACTTTTCACCTTGCAATGGTTGCATAAGCTTACTTTACGAAGGAGGATGGTTGAAATGACGTAGGAGAAATCAGTCGCATTAAATGTCTTGCACATATCGAGCCATCTCAGGAACTTGTTCATCCTGACCCGCGCTTAAAACAAGTGGCTTTTATCCGTATCGTTGATCAAACACAGCGCTAAGTGCATCGAACTGAAAATTCCCTCGGATATTCAGACAATGGTAAATACCACCGACCGGCAGGCCGTCATACTAAATTCCGCCCGATACTGGAATGTCGTTCGGAGAGCCATGATTGCTTCATCGATGAACCGCTGTGATTCACGTATACAGGGCCGCGTGCAGCATTGGGCTTCTCTGCCATAGCCGTCGTGCTATCTCGGAACGACAGTATTTACGACACCAATACTCGCTGCTATTTACGCGGGGCGCAGCTGGATCCGGGTCGACGGCCTCTGAGGACACGGCACAGGTACAGAAGCCGTCCAGTTGTGGAGTATCCTTTACGTCTCAAATTGTGTGCGTGAGGCTCCGACTGCTCCTTTTGTTATATGTGCTGTGTCCAGCTGAATTAGCTCTCCGGGGTCCTTACTGACAGATGGGAAATGGTAGTTATCCCGGATCCTCGGAAAGTTCCATAGTCGATTTTGTTTTCTGAAGTTCTCATCGTCGCACTGAGCTGGTGTGCTGTGCGAACGCCGCACCAACGTCATTTTTCGTTCTGTTTTTATCGGTTTCACGTACGCCGTATGAAGTGCATGAGCCGGACGTGTCCCACTGATAACCGATGTTAATGATAAGGCAGATCACAGAAGCCGTCGTTCGCCAGCGGGCGCCCGCCCGCGCCGCCAGCTCGTTCCGTGGCGGAAAGGCCCCTGTTTTTGCGAACCAGGAAACAGTGGCGTTCCCGCTTCCACGACAGACGCAGCGTACGGTGCTGCCGCGCGGCAGCGTGTGTTTCCCGTCTCCGGACGTCCTCCTGTCTCCGGCGGCGGCGGCTGGGGGGGATCGCCACCAGGCGACAGGATACGGCGTCGACTGAGGCAGAGCCGGACTGCGCTGTCGTTCTATGCTGCGCGAACGCGCGCTGCCCCATTCGTGCGACTAAGGCTCGTGCGAATCTTACTTGACTGATACTCAGCGGATTCGTGGACATCACAATGGTGCACTTTTCATGAAGAAAAACTTCGAGGAATAAATGGCCATCGACTACCGGTCTCCGTAATGGCAGCGTCACCCCTGCTGCCAGCTAGCCACTGGATCCTTCCTCCGCGGCGGTGCGCTGACATCCACTGTTGACCGCGCGTGACACGTGAATTGTTTGCAGGGACTCAAGTACTAAGGCCACCTGGATGTATGCTGTGTAAATGGTCGTCGGCTCCAAGTATGGAATCCGGTACATTTATGATGGTACAGATATGACGCATATATGAATGGCGTGCTTTCCGTTGCAGCGATGATATTTCGTCACATTCTCTATGCACAGCTGTGACTGATGTTCCCATTCATGTCAGTTGTCCACAAAAGACCAGCTTATGACTGCTCAAGGCTCACTGTCTTGCCACTACTCGGGACCTGATGCAGTAAATCTGTCGTGACAACGGCAACAAGCTTTGGCAATTAGTTTAGGCTGCCCCCGGCCTGCGGTCCCGCAGGAGACCGGTGCAGCGCTCGAGATCAGGTCATCGCCGAAGATTGACGCGTCACGTCAGGCTGGTCGACTGCACGGCCTGCGCCAATGACCGGCTATGGGACGCGGGTGCCACGTGCCAGCAGCTGTGGACGGGCGGCCGTGGTCGGCTGACCGGCTCCGGCGTCCGCGCTGGTCGCAGATAAACACATCCTGCTGGAGCAGTACTTCCGCCGTCTGCGGTCGACGACGGTGGCGGTCGCAGCCGAGGGGCCGCCACAGGACCGGAGGGCAGTCGAGGGGGCCGTCACAGGACTGAAGGACCGTCGCAGGGCCGGAGAGCGGCGGAGGGGACCGCCGTAGGACCGGGGGGCTCTGGGAGACGTGACTCTGTTGGCGGACTGGACTGAGCCGGGCTCCTGCCGACCGTTGCGGTTGTTACGGGGATGTGGTGCCCGGACAGCCTCTGCAGCCGCCGAGTGAAATATACGGTCCTCAGACGGGACCGCTCTCCGAACGATTACTTAATCAAAGGGCAGACCTTTCCCGCGGATCTGAATCTGATTAACGCTCTTCAGGGTTTCTGCGGTTCGAGCCGTTGATTCAGCAATGGTCCGTGATTTCTGTGTATGTCGGTATCTTTCGCACCTCGGTTTGTTGCAGTCTGTTCCTCGCCAAATTCCCGTTCGAGCAAACTTCAGTCCGACCAGGGACGGCGGATTGCATTTTCGGCTGGGGGGCAAGCTCTGTCGGATCAACAGCCGACTTCATCTAGGTTACCTTCTTCCCCCATCCCGAAAAAATGGCTGAATTTCGTTCTTTTTGCTATCGCCCAGTTTACCTTTAAATGAGCAAACCTTTTTCCCAGGTTTTGGTGCTAGTGCACACTTGTGTTCTCCAGAATGCGTGGATTTCTTCTATTCAGGTCTGAACCCATTGCCATTTTTCAGGTCTTTGCCCTTGGGCATCCATCTACATAATGCCGAATGATGCAAACTTCTGCTTGTTATTCTGCTTGTTATTAAAATACATTTGCAAACGGTCGAAAGGTAGTTTCCTCCCACAACCTTAAATTATAACTTGACGCTTAGTAGCATAGCTCTTACAGACTATCGCACGAGAACGAAATCATTATCTCAAACACTTGCCAAAGCAGCTTTGCCTGTCCCCCACACACACATAATGTAACAATGCCAGCAGCAAATCTCTGACATAATGGACCAGGGGCGTAGCCAGGCGGATCAAGGGAAACCTCGAAAACAATGGGAGCCCTCGCCAAGGGTGGATCCAGGATTTCGCTAAAGCGGGGGAGGGGGTGGAGGCAAATGGTCAGCGCGGGGCCCCCTTTTTGCCCTTCAGGTATGGAAAATGGTGTAATTTTGGTTTTTACGATATAAAATAGCCAAAAAATTCAAACCCGTCATCTTATTTCCGAAAATTCTGCGTTTTGTTTCCGAACAAAGTGCCCGAAATATGACAAAAACGGCAAGATTTTAGGCAGCTCCGTCCCTCCCTTCATTTAAAATGTCATGTCTGTATCTGGTCCAGGAGCCCGTCTCCCCCCCCCCATCCCGTAGCTTCCGGATTTTTTTTTTTAGCTTAGGTTAGTTTAGTTTAGGACAGCTTAGTCTAGGTTCCCTCTTGTAGTTTCAGGAGCACTTTTGGTGGTCTCGGGCCGTCTGCCGTGCCAGGATCCTCTAGTGGTCTCAGGTTCCTTTTACAGTTTCACGTGTTCCGCGGGACGTCTCAGGCGCTCCTTTGGCAGTTTCAGGAGCACCTCGGACAGTCTCAGGGACCCATCTCGCAGTTTCAGAGACGCTTAAACCATCTTGGATTCCTTCCTGTCGTCCCTAGGACGTTTTTTGCCGTCTAAGGAGCCCCTCAGGCACTAAAAAGGGCCCTGTGTAAGTCTCTCTCTGGTGTGACAGGGGCGCCTCTTGCAATCGTCTAAGTTCTTTGGCCATTTCACGAGCAGTCTGGACGTCTGAAGGTCTAGTAGTTTCAGGGGCCCCTCTGGTCGTCTCAGTGGCCCCTATTGATAGAGACTTCTAGTTAGCAGTCTCAAAGGTCCCTCTCTAGCAGTCTCAGTGGACCCCTGCGGTCCTGGATACCCCTCTTATCGTCTCGAGGAAACATTTGTACCATCTCAGGACCCCCTGACATTTACAAAAGACCTTTTGGCAATTCCAGGGCCCCTGTGCAGTATCATACACTCTCTGAACGTCCCCGGTGGTCCCCATGGCTGTATCAGGGGCCTTCCGCTGTTACATGAGGTATATCTGGCAGTTTTTTAGGGCCCCTCTAGCCGTAACAACTCTAGCCGTTTTGTTGACGCTTCATGGGCCTCGTTGGCAGTCTCAGGGGGATCTTGCCCGTGCCAGGAGCCCGCTTATTACACTCGGGGACCCTCTGGCCGCCCAGCGCCCCCATAAAGCCCAAATACCGTCTCAGAGGCACTCTTATCGTCATTGTCTCGCAGGAGCCCTGCGACTTTTTTGGCGGTCTTAGGGGTCATCTGCCATCTTGCCGGCCCAGAAACCACCTGACCTTCTCGGGGGCCC
This sequence comes from Capitulum mitella, assembly GCA_030062745.1. Lineage (NCBI taxonomy): Eukaryota > Metazoa > Arthropoda > Thecostraca > Pollicipedomorpha > Pollicipedidae > Capitulum > Capitulum mitella. The sequence continues at coordinate 11,644,397 of CP099840.1, forward strand.
CTGACAGCATCAAGAACCCCCAAGGTTTCAAAAATGCCCATGTAGCCCATTTGTGGCTCCTCTCGAGACTGAGTAGGTTACCGACGAATCCCTGTTCAGGGGCCCTTCTGGCTGACCAGGGTCTCCTTGTGCCGTGCCAGGCGCCCTCTTAAGTTCTTTCCGTCTCAGGTGCCTCTCTGGCAATGTTAGCGGTCTCATGGACCCTTTGCCGCGTTGGGGCCCCTTGCGGTCCCAGGGGCCCTCGAAGAGTTTCAAGGATTCTTCTTTCTATCTTAGGCCATCTTACCGTGTCAGGGTCTCATTAACCCTTCCGGAGACCCTTTGACTACATCAAGAACCTTCGGCTTTTCACTCACAGGGGTCCCCTAGGGACTCAGTCCTCATCTTGGCCGTCTCAGGGGCCCTATGAGCCATCTGGCGGTCTCGGGAACTCTCTGACGTGTTGGGACCCTGTTGTGTTTTCAGAGGCCCTTTGAGAGCTTCAGGGGCCCTCTATGCGTCTCAGAGGTCATCTAGCCCTCCAGGAGGCCTCTCTGGCTGCATTAAGAGCCCGTCACGTTCTTATAGAGACCCCGTGGAACTCATACGGGGAAGTCTGACAGGAGCCCCTTCTCAGACCTAAGTGGGGAGGAGGCGATCATCCCAATTACTCCCCTTTGGATCCGCGCCTGGCCCTCGTAACCAGTGGGGCCCCATGTGGTTAAAATTACTGTCGGTTTGTAAAAATGCCTCGCTGAAGTGTAAAGGGAGCCCATACTCGCATGTAAAGACGTTCCTGCCGACCTGGCGGGTGCCTCTTACAGGTCGGCAATGGCATCTGTACAGGAAAGCAGGGACTCCTGAATGATCATTTAGTGGCCCCTGTTGGCCAGGGAGGGGGGAGGGGTCACTGCCTGTCTGTAGAGGGCACCCTATCTGTCTGTAAAGGCCCCTGTCTTCCTCTGGGGGCAGGGGCAGGTGCCTTCTCCCAGACCGAAAGAAGGTCCCTTCAGAGGCTGGCAGGGGCCCTTTATGGGTCGACAGGAGGCCCTCCCCAGATAAGCAGTGAACTCCCCTACAAGTTAGCAAGGGCCCCTAAACGTTCATTCAGACCACGGTTCTCTCTTTGCAGCATAAAACATTCTAGTATATTCGGAGTACGTTTTCTTTCAGTTCGTAAGTCTTGCTTAATGCTTAGAATATTCTTATTTTGCTTTGATTGTCTCTTTCGGACTGTGTAAGACGCTCAGCGTGTGCCTCACGCTTCACCTCACACCTCACGCCTGACACAAAGAACTGGGGCCTTCGGCTCCAGGGGGCCCGCTAGGCCGCCAGCGGGGGGAGGACATGGCTCCTTTGCCCTCTTGGCTACGCCACTGTAATGGACGGAACCATCTTGTTGCCAGCGTTCCCAAAGGATTGAAAATCAGTTTCATGTCCAACACTACTACATATCAGGGCCTATTTCAAGGAAAAATGACTGCGGGGACAGTTCTGCGAACGAGAGGCATTGGCCGGGCCCCCCCCCCCCGGGCATTTGCGTTCTCCTTATTGAATTTTGTCCACTTCATCTATCTATCTATCTATCTATCTATCTATCTATCTATCTATCTATATATATATATATATATATATATATATATATATATATATATATATATATATATATTCCTAAGGAAAGTACACATATATGTATATATAAATGCTTTCCTAATGAAGGCATATATAGACATATATAAGGGCGAATTACGATGAACACTTTTGCAGCGCGTTTCCTCATTAACTGATTTGTCTTTTGGAGGAAATCATGTGTGCAAAACATGGCCTTGGTCCAACACTCTTAAGCACTTTCACACGAAGACTGTATGTCGTTTGTGCTGGATTTTATTTTATTTCGATGAAATTCGCGCTAGCTTTTGTGCATTCCGAGCCCATTAAAGTCAAAGAACACCATTCCATTTATCCCCAGCAAGAACTCATTCTCTATGGACTTGTGATCCCTGGGAGATTCGTTCAGGGAGAGGTGTGTCTGAAATGCCCCCAAACGTGTTTTGTGCTTCAGTTTTTTAAACCAAGCGCACGATATGCATAAAATGCACATCATAGTACTCCTTTTGACACACTGGATCGAAAGACACCTCACATTCTGTCTCAGGTCATAGGTCACTGGCCCTGTCGGCAGCAATGTGGCTTAGGTGGGAATGATACTTCTGTCCTCTTTGTGGTCTCGGGGTTCTGGCGACGATGCTACCCGACGACTTGCAGCAGGTACTGTTTTTGCCCTTCATGTTTCGTCAGTACTTTGTTGTATACTTGGATAAGACCCACAGCTCGTTCGGCGAAGTCGCTAACTACCGCGATCCCGTACAGGACTTCCTTAGCGTTCGTGAAGCCAGGTGCTGTCTCCCAATCAGCGGGATCGGCGGCAAGGAAGTCCATGTTGATGCCGTAGGCTTTCAGGTTGCCCACCGACTTTGCGGTAATGAAGCTGACGATAATCTTCGTGGCGAGAACCTCCTTTGCTGCGAGATCCACCTGCGCTCACTGGGAGGACTCTCCGATCCCTGTTCCTGGAGTGCCGCGATCATCCTTGTCTTCATCTCACACGGCACGCCCTCGTCGAAGAACGACACACTAGCCAGTTCTTCGCTCGGGCACCATAATAGGTGATTGTCATTATAAATCATATGTCGTAAATAATGTCATAGTAGATAATAGGTGATTGGCAGACACCTTGGAGATCCTCTTTGAGATTTCAGCATTCAAATCAGGCTTTGCAGAAAGGCCGGATCGTGCACGGGAGCGTTGACCGCCGATGAAGAGCAGAACCATGTACTGACGTACAAAACAACCATGAAAGAGACGAAACGCTTGAGTGCTCCCAATTCACTGAGAGTCACGGAGAACTGATGGCAAAGCAAGAAGATCTTGATCCCGCAGATTATGCGCCCCATCCATCTGGCACGATGGAACCATCTATCTGGCACGTTACAGAGCATTTGGCTGGGGAGCTTGATTCCCCGTAGAGGCTTTTGACCAAAGGGGATGATGGAGACCTCAAAGAACCCACGATAATCATCGCTAGGCTGGATTTCGGCGAGCTTCTCACGGCAGAAGGCGAGGATACAATCTTTGGAAGGGAAAACCGTCTCGGCCACTGCTGGCTCCAGGTCTTCATACACCATGGGTTCAAACTTGTTACAATCAATGAGCCTCCATTTCTTCTTGAAGCTCTTGAACAACGAGATCCCGGTCCCGAGGACGGACCGAAGCGCGTGGGGAAAGCCGCCTCTGCCACCAGTTCGACGATATGATGGCGACAAGCAAAGTGAATAGGCCGTCACTCCAGCTTGTGCTGAAGAAGCGTTTTCCTCCCACAACTTATCCAGTATTGCTGGAGGTGGTGTCGCTCATGCTGACGACCTTGTCCGAAACCTCCCACTCTTCCAGACAATGCGCGACAACGTCGGCTGGCGTTGCTCCGGCTCTACTTGCAAACTTCGAAACACCGGAGAACTTGGCGGCACTTCTTGGGCCGGTTACAATGACGGAGGCGATCCACCTTTTCCTTTCCATCGTCAGTTAACAGTCTGCCGTCCCAGTGGACCACCAGGTTGGGTTGCGCGGAGAAAGAATGCTAGATTTCGTCCGCAATGGCTTTCCTCTGCGATCTACGTGAGCGCCTGCCCGAGCTTCTGTGATCGCCAGTTCAGAGGTGTCGTGGCCGAGGACCGAAGCCGTCGCCGATAGGAAGTGAATTGCATAGCGATCATTGAGCTTGGTCCGATCGAAGGCTGCTGCCTGACCAGGAGTGGCGATGTTCTTGGCTCTCCTGCAGGGCCGCTTCGAAGGCATGGCCAAGGGCTGCGGGTCATCCTGATCTGTCAGTTGTGTTTTGTCGGTAGGCGAGTATTCCAACTGGGCAGTTGCCTCCTGCTCGGTCTGCTGTTTAGTCTAACGGCGGGCCCTCTAAAGCTTCGGCCTACTGTTGTCGTTGAAAAGCTCGCTCCTCCTTCTCAGAAGGGAACTTATCGAATACCACCATGACGCCTCGGCGACCTGGCTCCCTTTGGGCCTAGAGAATGTTTTTATCCTCTTGGTTTTGATGATCTTAATGGTGCCGACAAGGGCAAGGTCAAAAAATGTTTTTAAGGTTGTCCCTAAATCCATTCTTCTTGTCGATTTCCCAGTTGGACCTCCAGCATTTGCCTTTGATGACAGCTCGGTACTGGTCAAGCTTCCTGTTAAGCTTCTTTATCACGTTCCGCTCCGGTGCAGTGAGAGTACGGGCTTTGTTCCATACCTTCATTTTGTTCCATACCTTCACAAACCCATGCACAAGGAGCAGCAAGAGTGACGGTTTTAATATATGACTGATTAATTTTCCGTTTTCCTCGCGTAAAACTCGGGTTTAACCGCCTAGTTCAATGAATTTCTACCAATTTGGTACTGGGATTTTAGCAGGGTTTTCGGATCAGGATAACTGATGATGACTACAGCACTGATGGACTGTTACCGCATTCATATAAACATTATCTCACCATAGCGAAACCGCCCTGCCCACCAGCTCGCCCTTCAGTTTTCTTGCGCTTGAACACATCAAGGATGGTCATCATCATGTTTAACGTGCTTACGATGCAATGAAACGCCTTGGCCCCCCACCAGGCAATCGCGGCATCGGGTGCCGGCGTACTAATTACGAAACATGTTCGCCAGCGGTCACTAGATGTGCCTGCAATACGTATTATAAAGTGATGCTTCTAAGTGTGCTCCCACATTACTCAGTGATTCAACACATCATTCGTTGATAAGATGCTGCTTCGCGAGACTCCCGTGCGCAGCGCTTTATGGAATACTCTCCTGGGTAAGCTAGTACACCTGGCTGTTTTTTTTCTTGTCATGGGCAAAGGATCTTGACTGGGGGGGCAAAGTGTCCGACTGGGGGGGGGGGCATTTGCCCCCCAGTTAACATGTTAAAACAGGCCCTGCTACTCATGGTATACAAAAAAGAACCTCAACATACGTCAAGCTGAATGGCGCTAAAATCACACAAGGGTAGCATATAATAAATATGATATAATTTTCTCCATAGGGTTAATGTTAAATTTCCAAAAAGTGGGGGCCATGGCCCCGCCCTCCACCCTTCCCCTGTTCCTATGCACATGTATTAATGTCTACAAAAACGGTTATATCTTTCCCTATTGACGTCACATTTGGTACAAAAGGCTACCGCGTACACTTGTCCTGATTACTCTTGAAATCATCGCCAGAATCGTCGCGTCTTATAATGGGCGCCTGGTGCCATCAAATCTAATGCCTACCATATCCGAAAAAAACTTCGGTTTTGTACTCAATTTCGCGAAGATTGTTATCGTCTGTCGCCGATGTTCCCATAATGCCTTTTTTCTTTTCTTCATAGTGTAAGACTGATTTTTTACGATTCTGCTTGGTGCATTGGCCGAAATTTCTGGGGGGGGGGGCAAAACCATAGTTTTGCCCCCCAGCTTGACGGCTGGGGCGACCGCCCCTCCTACCCCCCTTTTCCTCCGTCGCTGAGTCCGACGCATTCACCGCCCATCGGTAGCAGCTCCCTGTGACACGTAACCAGGGACGCAGCCAGGATTTTCTTAACGGGGGTGGGGCGGAGCTCAGGATGAACTGATATCATAAGAAAACCGCCTGCCGGGAAGACGATGTTCAATGCTTTTCGCAAAAACTGAGGGCCTAAGGGGGCCGCCCTCCCCGCCCTCCTTTACTGCGCCTCTGCTCGTAGCACAGGCCTTTCTAGATAAAAATTATGCTAGCCGTAGAGGTACGAGTATCATCTGTGTGACTGGCCTCCAAGGAGTTTAAGGCGTTTTGGATTGTCATATTTAAAACGTCATTTTCAAATGCTCGCAGGTTCTCATGAAAGTAAAAAGCGATCATGTGTAACTGGAACCTAGTTCCTAGGTTTCCGTATGTTGTATCAAAATGTTTGCACGCGTTTCGTTTATAACACTTATTCTCCACACCAGTTTCGTTTCTGTTTCCAAGGCACTGTCACCATTTTGGCAATTTAGATATAATTAACAGCATAATAATTAACTTTTACTGGTATCAGCGCACACGAGGTTTACTGTGCCAACTTTACATGGTGTGCAACAGTTGCACTGTCTTCTCTTCAGTCTTCTCTTAAGTTTGTCGCATGTGTCCACCTGCACACTCTTCATCCGCTCACATCCTTGTGGCGCTATGGATATATTTAGAGAGATAAATTAGGGCAAAATGACTTACGGTGGAACTCTGTCGGTGAGTATTTTGCGCTTCGATTACATCCCATATATTTATGGCGTTGGATCGGTGTTATTTAGGAAAACCATCCGTTTTTATCACAGTCGGCGTCAGATAAGGACTGACGTGTCCTTTAGCAGTGGGCGGACGGACGCCGGATCAGTCGAATCACTCCGGCGTCGACTTAAACTGACGCCAAACGTGTTCCTCGCCGAGCGGGATCCGTTCTCCGCGCGCGCTAATGGATTCCGGCCCTATATGGATCGGGCGGCCGCTGAGCACGGCTAACGACGAGAAATCTCCGAAGGACGGCGCGCGGTCGGTGCCGTGCCGTGCGGTTCGATTCACGCGCCGTGTTCTGGTCGCGCGAGGCAACGCGAACGCGTCCTTGCCTTGCACGCCCGCGGTACGGGAGGAGGCACGTAGCCAGGATTTTCCTCAGGGGCGGCCAAATGTCAATTTTTGTCATATGCCAGAGACATATGACGAAATTTGCAAGAAAAGGCAGTAATTTTAGGCAATTTATCTTATATTTAATGCACAGGGAAACCTATAATGTTTGATTTTCCAACATATATATGATCACTACTACGTATTCATGCGAAATCGTCATGTATCTAGTGTAGATCGCTTGACTCAGGGGGCGCGGCATGACCCCCATGCCCCCCTTGGCTACGTCCCTGTAAGAGAGAGTGGAGACATTCTTATAAGGAAACACGTCCGTGTTAAACAGCACGTCATTGACTTTATCACTTTATCTTAAATGTAGACGATTCTAGATACGCAAAACAAACCAGTGATTATTCAGGACTGTATGAGACGGGAACGCGACAGTCTTGAACTGTTCCAGGTGTTTCAGATTCGCCACATGCTGACGGCGGCTGGCTCCAGTTTGCACAGGGCCGGCGCTCCGGGACCGTGTAACCCACCCTTCCCCGCATATTTGGAAGTTTTCTGTGCCGAGAACCGTCAGCGGACCCCTCGCCGTCGCCGGCGGCGGCGGCCCGCATGAAAGCGGCGCCGACTCGTGGGTGGCCGGCGAATCGCGCGCCGGCGGCCCGCCGGCCAATCAGCGCCGCCGGCGGGCGTGACGTCAGGGTGGCGATCGGGCCACGGAGGCGGGCACCGGTCGCCCTTAGTCCGCGCCTGGCGAGGGCAGGAGTGGGTCCGCGACGCCCAGCCGCCCCGCCCCGCCGGTCACCCGTGGCCGACCGCGGCAGCGCGCCCTCCCGCCCCCTCTCCGGACACCATGTGGCCCCGCCGTGCCCGCCTGCTGGTGGCGCTCGCGCTGTGCGTCGCGGCGCGCGCGCAGCGCATTCCCGAGGTGGAGAACGACAACATGCCGAGGCCCTGCTACGACGCCCGGGGCGTCAGCCAGGTCAGTGCGGCCCCGCGGGACTGCGGTGTCCTCGCCGGCCGCCGCCGGCCCGGCCGGATATCCGTCGGCCCGTGCAGCGGCTTTCGCACCTCCAGCAGGCAGTCGGCGGCCGTCCCCGGCCGACCGCTGTCCCGCCGGCCGCCGCCGCCTGCCCTGCCGCCGCCGGTTCCAGTTTCATTCATTCCGGGTGTCAGTTTTCTAATTGCACGGCACGCGCCGGCCGCTGCGGCCGGCTGCGGGCGGCCGCAGCGGCCGGCCGCTGTCGGACAAGATCACGTGCCGCCCGACCCGGCCGGCCGGCGCTGCGGTCCATGTCGCGGCTGTGGCAGGCGTCGGGTGCCGGCGACAGGCCGCGCCCGACCGGCGCTGGCCGCCGCCGCCGCGCCATCGACATCAGATAACACCGCCCATGTGGCCCGTCTGGAAACCCGCCGGGCATTTTTCCGTGCGGTCGCCGAATGCGCCCTTCTTTTGTTCGTCTCGTCGGAACCTGCCGGGCCGCTTTGCGGTCAGGGCTGCACGAGGGGCCTGCACTGATGGACGCCGACTCCGCCGTTGTGGCGGCAGTGCTGGTATTTTCGCTCCGGTCTGGAATTGGTTCGCGATTTGCTCTGCGGGCGCCGGGTGATCATTCACGTTTTCCCACGGTCGCGGCTCGGACCTTGAATTAGGGCGTCACTCGCGGGGAGCATTTGACCACCGATCAGGGTAATGGTGGTACTCGTGGTGCGATAGAACCAAAGGACGTGAACGCACTTGATCAGGAATGTCCCGAATGCTGGTTCAAGGAATGGGATTGTCTTGCTTACATCGACCGAGTCTCCCACTACTGCGTCTTCTTTGTTTTCCTGTTTTCATTTGCATTGTTAGTTTGCATATGACATGTGTCTTCTTATACCTTCTTCTTATATATTATATTCTTATATATTCTTATATATTCTTATATGTCGTCTTATATAGGAAATCTCACAGCTAACTTAATTTGACGTCCCGCGCCGTGCATTGTTCGGCTTATAGGCCACCCAGTGTGCGTTTTGAGGTTCCCATTTGCCGTGCGGCAGCACATTGCGGGAGTTTTTGTTGTGAATGGTGCAAATATCGCCAAATTACTTTATGCGATTTCTTTATTTTAGTTTCACTTTACAACGCTGCATAACTATTCTAGGTTCATCATCGGCGCGGTATGCACGAATCTCTGCTCTTGTGACATTTTTCAGTCTTTCTCTGTCGAATGTTGAATGGAGGGAGTATTCAGCGGATGAACGTTACTCAGTTCGAGACGCCCGGCCTCGTCCCGGAAGTTGAGGCTTCGCCATGCTGTTCGTGCCGCCGTCGGCCGTTGGTTATGACGTCTGGGAACGCGTATGACACGTCCCAGAGCTCGTCTCGCTCGCCTGCGCTGGCGGCCTCTCGTCGCGACCACATCGGCTTGTTCCTTGACACGTGGCCGTCATGGCCCCGTTTTCCTCGTTTCCCAGGCTTCTTTCTGTCAATTTGCAGCCGTTATTGGCTTCCACTTTTAAGCAACGTGTTGACACTGGAAAAAATAATGAAATCCACATGCTCGTGCGCCTCTGACCCTAACGAGTTTAGTGGCAGAAAATGTCTCAGAATGCGGTCGTTTGATTTCGCTGCGTCATTTCCTCTGCACCGGCACCTGCGCGGTTGCTCCCCTCTGGCAGTGTGCCGGTCATGTTTACATGTCATCCCTCCGCTGTTCCGTGCCGAGCGTCGTGGGCTCGTGGTCAGCGCGTCTCTGTCTGAGGAAGGATCTCGAAGTCCGTCCGAGTCGGAGCACGCCTTCTGCAGGAGCCGCCCACGAGCGAGGTATCGAGATTTGCCGCGGAGCCGTTTCTGGTGCCCTTCCTGCGCCTGTCCTCCTGTCCGTCACTGGTGACAGACCCTGACCCCTTGGCTGCCTGGTCTCTGCCTCGGGTCTGCGTCGAAGAGAGCCTCGGAGCCTTCCCCAGGGCAGGCCTGTCTGAAACATGCCTTAAGGCACTCCGTGGATCGTGGTTGCCGACGCGCACCGGATCATACCTCAGAGCCCGGCTCGGGGCTCGTCCGGGTCTGTCGCCTCCGGGCACGGTTGGGGGTCTCGCGCCGGACGACGTCACGCGGGCGGAAGCGGCCACAGCTGGCTCCTGTGTCACTGGGCAAACACGCTGCGAGAGCCTTGTTTCATTGGACTGCGTCACGCAGGAATCGAAAAGAGAGCTCCGGAATCCCGCTGTTGCAAGAATGACAGATGCGTGCAGAATTCTGGGTCCGAATGGTTTCTCGTAAGAGGTAAGATGTTATCGGAGCACATTGCGGTCAGTGTAATTAGCTGAATGGTCTGGTCAAACTTTTTCAGGACCATTTTGACGTTACTCGTAAATCCATCATCGTACGCCCCTCTCCCGCGTATTTTTGACACAAGAGGAATGTTGATATCCAAGACAAGCTCCTTGTCTCTGACGGTTTGGTAACTGGAACGCTTCCTGTAGGGAGTGAGCTTCTGCAATGAACAAGAAGCGTGTTTCTTCAGGAAAAAGCAATGCCACGCCACCAAAATTTCCTGGGTGACAAACTGAACAAGGAGTCAGTTGTTTTGTGAGATCGGCTCACCTACGTCACATTGCCCGAGGACGGGCTGCGTTAGCGATGCCTTTACTAGTGCGTTCTGCCTCGGTGCCCGTTTCATCGATTGTGTTCAGCTAATAATAGAGTTCATGGATTGCTGTCCGTTCTTTGCAATCATGACAACCGCTGGACCTACTCCAAGCGTTTGTCGTGTGCCTAAGCAGTAGCATACTGACCGTCCCGGTGCGTGGTGACGCGGTCGGTGAACACTTATCAGCCCTGCAGGTCAGCTGACAGGCGGCCGCCGATGGAGCCGAGCTTGGAGCGTTTCGGCGGCGCTGCGGGGTCGGCTCGCCCGGTTGTTTACGTTTTGAGCCATTGTTCGCCCGGGAGCCGGACGCCGAGTATGGCTGAGGCGGCGGCGGCTCGGTGCGGTCTCCTCTCGCGGCGGCACCATTTGCAAACAATACGCCGCCCACGCTGGTGTTTGTTAATCACCGGCCCCGCTGCCGTCCGTTCCGTTCGATTACGAGGGCGCTGGGGTGAACAGACCGTAGAGGATCTCATTAATGAAGTGTTTGGCAGTAAGAATTAAGAACGCTTTCATCGGGTTCAGTTCAGTTCACATATTTCAACGTCAAAGCTATTGGAGAAGTCTGCGATTGTTAACATCGGATGCCTGTGGGACGCCGGGGTCTATACCTCCCATTCGTTGCTTAGTAGCAGCTCGAGTTTATCAGCTGCACGTTGTGTAGTCGCACTTCTGGCATTTGGTACAAATTCCAAGTTGTCGAACTGGTGGCAGTAGTAAAGAACGGAAGTAATACGCTGATGTCATCAACTTTCCCTTTCCCCCATGTTTAGGATCATCAGTAAGGGCTTTTTAGAAAGCGCTGTCGTGCGGTACAACGTAGCGCTGACCACAGATCAAACCAGTTGACATATACTGAGTTGAACGCTTGTATCGCGCCGTGAAATAGTGGTTGTGTCACGGTTCAAGCATTAGGCTTGGTGTTTAGTTTCCTGTTTCAGGCAATTCAGCCCGAAATTGGGTTACTCACCCGCACGAAAACATTTCACAGAATACCTAAAAGTCATCAAATCCCTGCCTGGAGCGATCAACGTTTCAGCTTCTTCATCATCAACAGTCAAATCCCTAGAGCGATCAACAACAACTACAACTTCCTCTGTAATTCGTCGGCTGTGGGAGACAAGGTTTTCTGTGCTTCAGCTGTTCTCTCGAGACGGACCTTTCCTCTGGCCGGACTAGCACCATCCGTAGCCGGCTGACGGTCCAGGCAGAGCCGGCCGTGTCCGATGCGTTCACCACGCCGGATCAGCCGTGCCTGAGCTGCGGCAGAGGCGGCGCGGCCAGGGGCGCCGCCTCGCGCCCGTCTCTCAGCCCGGCGGCGGGGTCTGACCGGCCGCTCCCCTCGGCCCCCGACCGGCGCCGGCGGCCCCCCGCGCCGGACCGAGCCCATAACTCGTCCGATCTGGCGGGCCGGGACTGGGCCGGCTCCGGCTCTGACTGTTGTCGCACGCAGTGCGTCTGTCCGGCCTGGACTCGGCCGGCGGCCGTCGAGAGCTCCGCTCCGGTCCGGGCGGGGAGCACGATCGGTCGCCCGGGACTGCTGTACGTCCGGCACTGCTCCGCCGCCGGCCGCTGACGGGCCACACGCTGCCCCGCTCCTCCGCAGACTGGCGGCGTCTGGCAGCGACGCGAGTCGGCCTGCGTGACGCCGCGCGGGTCTGGCGATGTCACGCGCTGTAGCCGCGTGGCGGGAGATCTCATCAGCGCTCGTCAGACCCCCGGCAGGGAGCTGCGATCAGGGAAACGCCGCCGAGCGGAGGCCGCTGCCAGGTTTCTCGGCGCCGCGGTTTTTCTGAGGCCTTTCCACCGGGGTCACCGATACCTGCTGACCTAGCCGCTGGACGCGGCGGCCCGGCTGGCTTTGCGTCGGCGCGAGGTTAGCTGTCTGTTCACACGATCTCGACACGGACCGCCGACGGTGCTGGGCTCACGAGACCGGTCAAAGTCCATTGACGCCGGCGCAACACAGCCGCCGCAAAAAAATGCCGACACTGCTACCTGTGTACCCAAGAGCTATGCATCTGACGATCACCGCGTGACCGCAAAAACTGCATCGCGTTCGGCGGTCGGAGCGGCGGCTCGCCGGCGATGACTCTGCAATGTGTCACCATTCAGACCGGCCTCGGAGGACGGAGCGGTGCCGGCTGTTTGTGCCCGCTGCAGCGGCGGCGTGGACAGACCGGTCCCCCGGGCCCGCCTGCAGAGCCCTGCTCCCGGCGCGGCCGCGGCCCCGCCACGGCCCCGCCTTCCCCGCCGCCGCGCCAGCACGCGCCGAGCCTTCTCGGGGCGCGCGCCGCCGGCCGGCTGATGGGGTTTATGGATATGAGCGGGCGTGAATGGCTGATGAACCACGGTCTCGTGCGTGGCGGACCGTCGCGCCCCCGGCAGCTGCCGGTGGTCCCGGCGCGCGCACTTCTGCCCGGCGGGCGGCGCGGGGCCGGCCGGCGGCGCAGCGACGCGCCCGCGCGGCCGGCGGCACCGGCGCGGCGCGGCCGGCGCGGCGGCTCTGTAACGTGAGAGGCCGCCCGGAGAGGGGAGCGGCCCCTTCCTCTCCGCCCGTCGGCAGCTGGCCGGCCGCCCCCCCCCCGCCCCCGCCCCCGCCTCGAACGGGCCCGAACGGAACGGGCGCGAGAGTCGCGAACGGGGCTCGGTGTCTGGGGAGCCGGCGTGGCCGCCGGTGGCTGCGGATGTGGGAGGTCCAGATGTTGGGGGGGAATGAGAGTGGGGGAGCAGGCAGAGGGTGTGGGGCTCCGTGTGCTCCCGTGCTCGGCTGGTACTTGGAGTGATGGCGGAGGAGAACGGTGTCCGGCATCTGCTGTCGGAAATGGGTGGGTTTTACGGCGTGTGGGGATGTGATTAGAGCGAAGGAAACGCTGTAACAGTATGACCGGCACAGGCATCTAATAATAGGAATTTCTGAAAATATTTGTTCATCGGCTGATTGAACATTGAAACTGGCAAATGGCCTACCAGATACCACCTTCGTGGCCCCTTCGCGCCCCAGTCCGTGACCTCTGCCCTCAGCCGGGCCGGTCTGTTTCGGCCGCACCGTGCGGGTGCATGCGCCGGCGGTGCGCGGCCGCCGCCGCTGCGGCTGGGTCATGTTGCAGGGCGCGCTGACTGCGTGACGGCGCCGGCCGCCGCGCACAGGTGTCGCCAGACGAACGGTTGGCCGACCGGCCGGCGGCGGATCGCTGTACTGCTCGGTCTCTCTCGCGCGTGCAGTCGGTACCGGGGCTGAGGTGGTACGGTGACGCTGGGACCAGCACTGCGAGCTGTGAGGTCGGATCGGGACGGGGTTCACATTGCACAGTGGTCGTGGTGAACACTTCCTTTTCGCGATCATCACTGTCATGGATGTTCGCTAAGCTCAAGTTTCCGGTAAATACCCCCTGTTCAGTCATCTGGAACTTCGCGGTCTGATTCAATCATCGGCCCGAACCACATGTACAAATGGCGTGACTTCATGGTGATGAGTCATGTTACGTTGCCTATGTCTGCGGTTATCGCCAAAACCGGTGGCTTTCCGGGATTTAGCCAGTTTTATTTTGCGTACCTGGCTGTCCTGACTGGCCTTTCGCGCACTCGTTTCTGTTCACCTCAGTTCCGTTCCGCCTCTTGTCCGCCTGACATACCTATGTTCAGGCCCTGTTCAGTTCAACAGCTTCTGCTCACCTCCGTCGCGTCCTGCCTCGTGTCCACCTGACATGTCTTCGGCCCCCTGTCCATTTCCGCAGTTTTTGTTCACGTCAGTTCCGTCCCGCATGCTGTCCACCTGACCTGTGTTCAGACCCTGTTTATTTCCTCAGGTTCTGTTCACCTTAGTTCCGTTCCGCATGTTGTGCACCTGACGTGTGTTCAGCCCCTGTCCATTTCCGCAGTTTCTGTTCACCTCAGTTCCGTCCCGCAAGTCGCCCACCTGACGTGTGTTCAGCCCCGTGTTTACCGAGTCCTGTTCGGCCCGCAGCGATGCCAACCAGTTTTCATTAACGCCGCGTTCGGACGGCGCGTGCACGCGACGAACACGTGCGGCCAGGGGCGGCCGACCAACTTCTGCGGCCTCGTCGACAGGGTCTGCGACGTCTGCATAGACGGCGACCCCTACAGGTGAGAGGCCAGCGGCCGGCCGGCTGACAGGCCGACCTGGTCCGCCAGCCCGCACACCGCATCAGTCAGCTCTTTTTGCGTCGCCGGCCTGCAGGACACGACCACGTGCGGGGGCGCTTGCGTGCGTGGCTGATCGCGGGGACGCGTCGGCACGCGCATGGGGTGTTCTTTTGAGTCATGGCATTGTCTGCCCGCTCATGTGGACTGCGCTAGAATTGGCAGTCCATTGGGGGAAGAGGATTCCTTCTTTTCGAAGGTAACGTTCCTGCTTTCTGTCCTTTCTTGTGAGACATTTACCTGTTTATCACCTTTGCAAGTCCACAAGAATCGGTAAACGCTTGTCTGAGGGTGAGTGGTTTGGTGGGATCAGCATTCATAGAAAGGAGACATCATTTGCTGTCATAAAAACGGAGCACCTGTGAAGCCGAATTCCCATTCATTAGAAACTAAGATCGTCTTTTTATACTGTTTTCCACTGTTCCAATGTTCTCTGAAGCTGCCCATCACGTCCAGGGCGCATATCTTTGAACATGATCGGCTTTTCCGACTGTGCGTGCAATGGCGTGCTCCAGGTAATATATCTTTGATGTACCTCCACATAACAGACCTTTCTGTTTGTGATTTTTTGGGTTTTTGTCCGAATGCTCGACAGGATAATGTAATACGTTTCACTGACTGAAGTTTACCGCGTAATCTCCATGTCTTTAGCCGTGAATGCCAATTGTTTTGTTCGTCTCTTTCTTCTAACGTGGCTTAAGTTCGGAAGAAGTTTTATCCACATCGTGGAGACGACTGGTTTGGATGCCTTTTTACGGAAATGCTACAAACGGATGTCCTGAGAAATATGCCTGATCACTCCTCGCACGTGATGACATCGCTCATTACCGTTGGAGTCTGCGGTCTCCCGCCGGTTCCGCTGTCGTACCAATTAGTCCTGCGACCGGCCGATAAAGCCGACTGCTCCCTCTCCCCTGCAGGCAACACCCGCCCTCGTACCTGACCGACTACAACAACCTGGACAACGAGACGTGGTGGCAGTCGGACACGATGATGGAAGACATCCAGTACCCGAACCAGGTCAACCTGACCCTGAACCTCGGTGAGTGTTGGCCGCCACGGTGATCGTCACCGCTGCTGGGCCCGATCTCTATTGTCCTGCCTCTGTGCGGACGCCGGCGGTCGATTACATTCCGGTCTCTCTGGGTGGTATTTTCGGCGGCGGCCGGCGTGCCTGGGCGGCGGCGCCCGGCGGCCGCGCTAATCAGTTCCGGCAGCGGCCGCTGAGAGCCGCCCGCCCGCCGGACCTCCCACCTGTCCGCCGTCTGGGCCGGACCGTACAGCACTGACGGCGGCACCACGGGCCGGACAGTATCGTCCTGACCGCGGCACCGCCGGCCGCCGAGACAGGACGGCGCCGCCTCGGTCAGGTCAGCGGCCTCTGATTGCTCTTGACAGCTGACGGCGTCTGAGCCGGGCCCCGGCTGCAGCGGGACTGGGCTGCGCTCGCCGCTGTCCCGAGGAGTGACGTCCAGGACGGGGCTGAAGCTGCGCCGTCCGTCCGCTACTGTCCGCCCCGTCCGCCCCTGAGAACCTCTGCGGACCTTTGTGGACCTCCGTTGATCTCGGTAGACCTCTGTGGACCTCTGCGGACCTCGGTGGGCCTCGGCGGACCTCGGCGGACCTATGCAGACGGCTGTGGACCTCTGTAGGCCTTTACGGACCTCTGTGGACCTCTGTTCGGCCTCTGGACCTCTGCAAACCTCTGCGGGCCTTTGTGGACCTCTGCGGATCTCGGCGCGGCCGGGGGACGTCCCGGCGATCGGCGCCTGGCCGCCGTCGCCGCGCCCGCCTGTCGCGCTCCCGCACGGCCGTGCCGGCACGCCGGGCGTCACGTCACGTGACGCGGTTGTGTACGCGGCGCTGACCGGACCGGCGGACAATGCGCCAGATCTGTGTCACCGCGCCGGCTCGTGCCGGCATTGTCCTCCACGAGCGGTCCTGCCGGCCGTGCGGCCGCTCCGCCGGGAGACGGATGCGCGCGCGCCTCCAAGTTGTCAGCGGCAGCGGCCGGCGCGGGAGGTCCCCGTGCAGCCGAGCCGGCCGCTCGCCGGGCGGTGACCGCTGACCGCCGCGGCGTTCCATCTTGCCGGTCGTGACCGCGACTGCGCCGTCTGCGCGCTGCGCGGCCTGACAGCCGCTCCATCGGGGCCGTCCGCCGTCGCCGCCGCTCCGTCGGCCCGGCCGGCCGTCCGCGTGTCTCTGTCGGAAGCTGGCGGCCGCTGCGGCCGAAGTCCGGCCGAGGAGCGCCGGCCGGCTCCGACCGCCTGCTCCCACGGCCGTTATCAGGCGGGCGGCCGGCGCCGTCGCCGCGGACGGCTTTACCGCGTTTTTATCGCGCCATTCTTTACGCGGACGGCGGCTGGTTAGCGCCGCTCGCGTGTCGTCGGCGGCCGTCAGACAGAGCGCGTGCGCTGACGGGAGGCGGCGGCCGCCCGCGCAGGAGGGGGGGGGGCAGGACGCAATTCACATCTCGGAGCGGGGGGAGTCCAAGCCGTGACGACGACCGGCAAGTCCGCCCCTCCGCCGTCGCGGCGGAGGCGGTCCTCATTAGCTATTCCTCGGCCAGATAACGCCGGTATCGGCGTATCAGCCGCCGTATTTTACTCAGTTGCCGCGTGTGTTTGAAGAGGCGCGGCAATTGCCGAGTGTCGGCCGTTTTTGTGAGGGCGGCTCCCGCTGGGCGGCTCCGGTCGGCCGGCGAGCGCGCGTCGGGCCGCCGCCGCCGGCCCGGGATTCGCCGCCGAGAGTGGACGATATTTCGCCGGGACTCCGTGGACAGGACGGCGGGCGGCGCGCGATTACGGCCGCTTTGTTCCGCCGGCCGTTCATCAGTCGGAGCTGCTGCGGCGTCCTTCGGCCGGCGACGGGCGCGGCGCGAGACAATCTCTCGTTACCGGGCCGCCCTTTGGGTGCCGCCGCCGCCGCCGCCGGGTCGGCGGCCGGCCGCGCGGGCCGCCGCCGCCCGGCCGCTGGCTTCCGTCAGCTCGGCGTCTGGTGCGGCCGGGCAGCCGGCTGGCCAGCTGCGTCCGCTGCCTGTTTATGTTCCGGAGCCGTCTGGTTCGTTTTGTGTCGGACGTGTCCGGCGCGGCGGCGGCCCCTGGTCCGCCGGGGTTTCGTCAGCGGCGCGCTCAGCCCTACGTCCCGTGCGGCGTCCCGTCCCGTCAGTTACTCGCTCCATTACCATGGCTTTTAATTTCGGCTCGCTGCCGACATAACGGCACGGTTAATCGGCTGGGAGACGTTCGCCTGTGGGACCAGGATTAAGCCCTCTTGGCGTGCAGAGAGTCCAGTCGTTCCTTGTTCCTCTCGGAGCTCACCTCTGCTCGAAACGGCCGACCAGAAACTCGCCATTGCTGTGGAAATCGACTGGGCCCCGCCCCTGCTTCTAGAAATGGCGTGGTCCTTGCCAGAGCTCTTGAGGCATTCACCGTTTGAATGGGTTCCGGCCCCCACCTCTAGTCGAGGGTGACTTGGTGTATGTTCTGCACGTTTGCGGCTCAGGGTATCGGTTACTATTCCTGAGACGGGCACCGGTAGCCGGCCTCTTATTACTTCGTCTGCAAGACACACCGCAAAGGGAGCTGCACGCCATTTCTCCATCGTTGCGACTACCAGGGAATGACTTCTCGCCATTCTTGTTCTTGTTGCTGCGTACGTAAGACCATCACAAAAAGCTGCACGTGATTTCCGTAACCTCGCCGCTATCGGAGAATGACTCGCTCTTGATTCGCATTCCGTTGGCGGACAGCGGCCGTCAGTGTGGTTCCGCCGCCGCCTGGCCAGGATGACTGGCCGCTTATTACCTCCGGCCTGCCGTCCTCCGCCGTGGGAGTGGGCCGGGCCGCGCTCGGCGCCGCCGAGTGATGACTGGCCGGCCGGCCGGCCGCCGGTTTGCAGTGCTCGCCGCTCGGCAGACATCGTAATGGGGACGCAAAAACGGCCGAGCGCCGGTCGAACAGTCCCTGAATACCCGGCCGGTCAGTCGGCGCCGAATCCAGGCGGACGGAGCTGGCAGGACGGCCGCTGAATACCCGGCCGGTCAGTCGGCGCCGAATCCAGGCGTACGGAGCCGGCAGGACGGCCGCTGAATATCCGGCCGGTCAGCCGGCGCCGGATCCAATCCGCCGGCCGAACGGCCCCTGAATACCCGGCCGGCCAGTGGGCGCCGGATCCAGGTGTACGGAGCCGGCCGGCCGCTGAATACCCGGCCGGTCAGTCGGCGCCGAATCCAGGCGGACGGAGCCGACAGGACGACCGTCCGCGGCCGGCCAGTCGGCGCCGAATCCAGGCGGACGGAGCCGACAGGACGACCGTCCGCGGGCCGGCCAGTCGGCGTCGGATCCAGGCGGACGGAGCCGGCAGGACAGCCCCTGAATACCCGGCCGGCCAGTCGGCGTCGGATCCAGGCGGACGGAGCCGGTAGGACGGCCGTCCGCCGGCCAGGTCCGCCCGACGACTTGCCGGCCGCCGCGCCGTCGCCGTGTGCGCGCCGCCGCCACGTCAGGTGTCGCCGTGATCGTGTCGCCGTGACCGTGCGGTCGCGTGTGCGCCGCCGTTCCTGTGTTGTCTCGATGTCGCAGGTCGCAGGCCATTGTGTTCGTCTCCGTGCGTCTGTGCCGCCGTCTCTAAGTTGTGTTCGTGTCGCAGTCCTGTGGCTGGTGCGCCCGTCTTGCGCCCGTGCGGTTGTTTCCGCGTTGTTTCCGGAGTGCAGTGTTCCGTTTGTTTTTCTGTTTCTGTTGACTGCTGCTGACGTAGTGCGGTTCCTCTAGAGCCTGTTTTGATGCGTCCGTCCTGGTGTGGTTTCGCTTAGGTCATGCTTCTGCCTTCGGCCTCACGTCTTACCGCTGTGGTTTTCTACCAGTAATTCGTGCAGACGCGTCCAGTATGTTTTGTTGTCTTGCAGCTTCTGTGTCTTTAGTTTTGTTGTTGCTTCAGTGCACGGTCCGTTTTCGTTTTATGTTGTCTATGATACGTTGTGTAGCTGTAGTTTTCATTACTTTTCCTGTGTGCCGCCGTCCGTGCCGTGGTTTCCACTAATCTGTCCAGATAACGCTGTCAGTTCTGTCTCAGTTCGTGCTGCCGTGTCCGGGCCGCTGCTCGCGTTGACTCGTCCACACGATGTCGGTGACACGGAGGCTCCCGCTGACACCGCGTCCGGCAGCCTCTCACTGACCGACCCCGGTTCTGACTGACCGGCCCCGGTAGTCTCTCACTGACTAGCCCTGGCAGCCTCTCACCGACCGGCCCCGGTAGGCCCTCACCGACCGGCCCCGGCACCCTCTCACTGCCCGGCCCCGGCACCCTCTCACTGACTGACCCCGGCAGCCTCTCACTGACTGACCCCGGCACCCTCTCACTGCCCGGCCCCGGCACCCTCTCACTGCCCGGCCCCGGCACCCTCTCACTGACCGGCCCCGGCGCTCTCTCACTGACTGACCCCGGCACCCTCTCACTGACCGGCCCCGGCGCCCTCTCACTGACTGACCCCGGCACCCTCTCACTGACCGGCCCCGGCACCCTCTCACTGACCGGCCCCGGCGCTCTCTCACTGACTGACCCCGGCACCCTCTCACTGACCGGCCCCGGCGCCCTCTCACTGACTGACCCCGGCAGCCTCTCACTGACCGGCCCCGGCTGTCAGTGACCGGCCCCAGCTCCTTCTCACTGACCGGCCTCGGCAGCGTTTCACTGACCGGCCCCGGCCGTCTCTCACACTGAACGTCCCTGGCTCTCACTAGCCGGACCCGGCGGTCTCTCACTGACTAGCCCCGGCGCCCTCTCACTGACCGGCTTCGGCAGTCTCCCACTGACAAGCCTCAGCAGTCTCTCACCGACCGGCCCCGGCACCTTCTCACTGCCCGGCCCCGGCATCCTCTCACTGATCGGGCCCGGTAGCCTCTCACTGACCGGCCCCGGATCGTGCCGGATTAGCAGCGCCTCTCGCCGGTCACACCCAGCCCGTCACGGCGCACCTCTGGTCCGGCCCGGACCGGAAACGTGCTCCCGGCGTGGCGCCGTCCCCGCAGCGTTAACACGGTCGTAAAACCATCCTGAGCTCCGGCGAAGAAGGTGCAAAGATATGCCTGCAGTTAGCGACTTACGGGCCCGCGAAAAGTCGTCTCTGAATTCCTCCTGGCGGGGAATAACGGCATTCATGTTCTGCAGCGCGATGGGCTGATCAGATCGGAACATTGCAGGATGGTTTCCACATTGTGAATTTTAAGTCGGGCTGTCTGCTCCAGGCGTTGTTTTCTGCCGTCTTCGGCCTTCTTCGGCGACGTCGGAGAGGCGTTCCACGCCCGCGCTGTGTCGCGCGCCGATCAGTGCTCTGCGGGGTCACTCGACTTCAAAACGGATGGGCGTCATTAGTTTTTGTCGCGTCGGGACGAGAGATTCAATGTGCAATCAGCTTTGAAATGAAGCACTGCATGGTGGGCTGAAATGCGACATGTTTGCTTTTTGTCAATCACGTCGGATTTGTTGCAACCTCAGTGCAGTGAATCTTAACGGGGGATATGGACGCTAAAGATATTCATGAGGTCGTGTCACACATTGTGTATGGCCTGACTACATTCCCTCAAAAAGCAGTCTGGCATTATTGCGACGAATGCGGACTGCTCGTAAATGGTGAACTCATTCACGTGTCGGATGACCGGAACCCTGTGGCGGCCGCCCTCTCGTCGTATGATGTCAGTCTGGGAGTCACTTCCTGCGCGCTCGCCACACATGGAGTCAGAGATGTTTTGAGACCCTGTGTGCGGTCGGAGGAAGACATCTGTGCTCGGGTCCGGGGACGGGGTCCGTATGAGGTAGTTCTTCTTGCGGTCTCCGCGGGCGGAGAGAGTGCGTCTGCCGGGGTGACTGGGTATCCGCTCAGACCCGGTGCGGGAAGCATTTCTGACTCTGACTTATGATCACGGCACGGGCGCCAGTGCCAAATCAGGAGTCCCTCTCCCCGCGGCATGCTGCGATTATAATCCGCTGCTCGGTCGGACCTACTTGGCCGGGTTTCCGGCTCGCCGAACCCGGTGTGTTTTGCATGCGAAGATCTCGGGTCCTGTTTGGCCAGTTTTCACCTGTGAAGCTCCTGAGCCGTAGACTGAGCGATCGGCTTTGGGCTTTGAGATTTTAGGCGGTTCCTTCTCGGTCAGTCTTGCGTCTGGAGACGTTGGGGATCATTCTGCTCGGCTGCCTTTACGTCTGAAGATGTTGCGAGGGTCCGGCTCGGTCAACGTTGCTTCCAAAGGCGCTGATGCGTGTGCTGGTGGGTCGTCTGTCTGTCTGTGGGTGCTGCGATAATCCGTTCTCTGTTAATCATCCGATCGAAATTAATAAAGTGGTTCATGTTCAGTTCGCTGTATGCCTCCGTGTGTTGAGGTCAGTTTTTCCAGGTCAACCTTGCCTTTTAGGATGCTAGACTAGGTACGTTCTACGTCAGAAGGCGTCGAGGTGCTCCCCGCCCTCTGAGTTCCGTCTGAGGGTGCTGAGACGGGTCGCGGCAGGTCGTTTCCGGTCACGGTACCGTCGCCTGAGCGCTGCTCCGAGCGGCGGCCGGTCGCCGTGACGTCAGGAGCGGCTGGCCCGGGCGGACCCGGGAGACGCTCCGAGCGCCGGCCGGCCGCTCTGACGTCACGAGCGGCCGTCCGTCACGGCCCGCGTGGCCGGAGCGGAGCCGGACATGAGCCGCCCAGTGTCGCGGCGATCATCCCCAGTTAACGACCCCGGCCGGCGGGCGGCCGCTCCGGCCCAGACGGCGCTCGCCGGCCGCCGGGCCGGCCCGGCCGGCCAGCTGTGCAACGCTCTGAGCCGCCTGCCATTCATACGCGATGTTTCCCGGGAGAGGCGCTACGCTCGGTAGTTAGTTGATCATCCCTTAGACTTTTGGGGCGTGTGCAGAATATCGGCATCGGCCCCTGCTGCCGGGGGAAACGGGGAGGCCTCCTCTCCCAGCCCAGCCGCCGAGGAGAAGCCGTCGATGTCTCCTGTCCCGGGCTGCCGCAGAACAGCAGTCGATGCCTCCAGCCGGGGGCCGGGCCGCCGCAGAGAAGAGCGGCCTGTCTGAGCCGCCCCGGGCCGGGCGGCGGTCACGAGCGGCGCCGCTCCAGCTGCGGCCGCCAGTCGGCCGGCCGCCGCGGCAAACTGCATCGGCCGAGATGCTATCGGCCGGCTCGTGAGCGGGCCGGCGGCGGCGGCGGCAGCCGCTGCTGCCGGCCGGAACTGGCGGCGACGCGCCGGAACCGGCGGCGCCGCCGCTATCGCCGCCCGGCGCCGGACATCTGCGGCCGCCGGACGTGGCCGCCGGCCGCGGGGGCCGCTCCGGCCGAAGGTCCAGCTAGCGGGACCGGCGCTGCCGCCACGGACGTCTGTGCGGGCCGGTGAGGCGGCAGGCGCGCCGATCCACCGGTGCCCGGGGTGATGTATTGCCGTGCTGACGGCGTACCGAACGGCCGTTCCGCCGAGCAGGCGGACCGGCCGGCTGCTGAAGTGACGGATTGACGGACCGACGGGTTGAGGGAATGGCAGGCTGACAGGCTGACGGATAGATCGACGCGCTGGCGGAAATGCGGACTCGACTGCTGTTCCGGTTTGGACGGAGGGGATGAGGCAGCTCCGTATTTGACGTGCACGGATGGGATTCACGACTTAACCAAACTGTCGGAATCCATGAATTGCTATTTTAAAGGACTTGTCGATGCTGCTCACGGAGCCGAGGACTCGAGTGCTCGCGACCTGACGCGAATGACAATCACGGCCGACTGTTCGGTTCGACCCCTCACGTCGAGGCCGTTGGCAGCCAATTACGGCGTTGAGGGACGGGCGGTACGAGTGACATGTCAGCTGGCGTCTTCCGCGCTGCCGCCGCCGGTGCGGTCGGAAGCGAAGTGAAGTGAAGGTGACGCGAGCTGACGGGAGGCCGGGTTCTGGCGGGCCGCGGCCCGGCGGGCGGCGTCTGAAGCGGGATCGCACGGCGCGTGTTTCGTGGTAGAATGGAATGCGAACCCTCCCACGATCAGAGGGATATGCGTGTTCAAGTGCGGCCAGGGCACTCTAACTGAACGTTCCCTCTTGATCGGAGGAATGTGGTCGTGCGTGTTGTTTATCTGGATTTAAAGGAAATGCGGTTTCACAAGTACTTCAAGGATTGTGGCGCGATGCTTACGGGTTTAGTTAAACATGTATTGCATTCTTTTCTACGACTTCTAAAGCCGACGTGGCATTTTTTGTAACCTTCAGTTTCATTTTCTGCTGGATTTTCCCGTGTGTCTATCTAAGGAGAACGCGGTGCTTGTGCTGACACAACCACGCTAATGCTGTGCGGAACACATAACCTGGAGGCAATTTAATCGTGAATTTTTCGGCCTTTACAGGGAAGTCTTTTGACATCACGTACATCCGGCTAAAGTTCAAGTCGCCGAGACCCGAAAGTTTCGCCATTTACAAGAAAACGTCAGCGGATTCAGAATGGGTTCCCTATCAGTACTACAGGTACAACGAAGATCATCAGTAGCGGTAGTGAGGAAAGCGCTGTCAGTGCCACGTCTTACCCTTTCCCGCTGCTGCTCCCTCTTTTATCTAACCAATCGCTCCCGTTGTGTAGTGCGTTTATGCACATTCGCCCGCGAACCACCGCCGAGAATGATATTGTCTGCAGCTGGCGGTTGCATAACTGCCACCCTCTGCGTAGGATGTGGGCTCGAGTAATACCTAACGACCACAAGCCGTGATTATCCTGGACTGATACGATCGTACAATGCGTTTCGTGCCGCGCCGTGGCTCGTTTTGCCGTCCCAGAGCTGATGGCGGGCACCAAATTTGACTGAATCATGGTCTGCCCACTCCGCCCCTTACGCTCAGTGCACGGCCTTTGCCAAATGTGTCTGACCACACGTGTGCTGGTTTGGCTTCCTGGTTGCCTGGCTGAGGCTCTTCAGATTTGCCGAGTGCAGTGCTCCTCCGGTCTGATCCATGACACAGAGCGTATGGCAGCCACCTGTCTTTGCCAAAATCACAGTCATTTCTCGCGCGACCGCGTCTACTCAGTCATGATGAAACTTTTCAAACTGTGCTGGCGGGACAAACTTAATTTTAAGCTTTGTCTTGTCATATAGTACCGTAGTGCTAATGTTAAGTTTTCCTCCATGCTGGGAAAGCTTCGTCGCTGTTCCTACCCCGCTCCGACCGGCACCACTATTGATAGCGAATTTTCCGTACAGTTACGCTTCGTACCGCTGAAGCTGTACCCCTGCGTGACCTCCCGCCCGTCTCGTCGGCCACGTTCCGCCGCCTCGGCTCTCACCAGACGCCGCCGTCGCTGACCGGCGCCCGTCCCGGCAGCGCCTCCTGTCGCGACACGTACGGCCTGCCCGACCTGATCTACCTTCCCGAAGACAACGAGGACAGGGCCGTGTGCACCAGCGAGTTCTCCGACATCTCGCCCCTGACGGGCGGCTTCGTGGCGTTCGCCACCCTGGAGGGCCGGCCGGGCGCGCTCCAGTTCGACTACAACCGCCAGCTGCAGGACTGGGTCACGGCCACCGCCATCCGCATCACGCTCAACCGGCTCAACACGTTCGGAGACGAGGTGTTCCGCGACCCGCAGGTGCTCCAGTCCTACTACTACGCGATCACCGACTTCGCCATCGGAGGTTAGTCAGCGGCCGGCGGCGGCGGCGGAACGCGGTGGCGGCAGGGGCGTGAGCGGCGTGAAAAGTGCAGTGTTCTGGGAAGACGTCGTGTATGTGGCGGAGCTTATAGGGCTTACTTGTATTGCCTGCCTTGTAGATCCGTTTTTGTTGGTCGGTGTCGAGGGACAGAAGCTTGTAGAGTTGTAATCCTGTCCAAATTTGGAAATGAATTGTCCATTCGATTAGAAACGTCAGTTATCTTGATTTTCTGCAAACAGTCGCTTAGAACAGCATGTATGATCACCCGTGTTATCCGACGCGCCCTGCCTAAACGAAGCTGCCCCGCGCCCCCGTCAGCTACGTGCAAATGTAACGGCCACGCGTCGCTCTGCGTGCCGAGCACGAGCGAGTCTGGCGAGGAGCGGCTGGTGTGCCAGTGCCAGCACAACACGGCCGGGCCGGACTGCGAGCGCTGCCTGCCCTTCTACAACGACGTGCCGTGGCGACGCGCCACGCCCGACGACGCCAGCGAGTGCAAGGGTGAGCCGACGGCCGGCCGCGAGCTGCGGCCGAGCGGCGGCGACGCCGGGCCGGCCTGGCTGGCTGGTGCGCGGCGCCAGTCGGAGGTGTTGGGTCTGTCCTCTTTGTAGAGGGAGGGGTTGTTTTTTAGAATGTGGGGTTGATTGGTGTGAACACGGGCTCATCCCGCAGGACACAAACCCGACTCGTGTATGTTTTTTTAGGGGGGGAGGAAGTTCTGCTATGCTCTGGAGCCGATAACGAAGATGGTGCGTGCGTGATAAGCCCGATGTTAATTGTATAAATGCTTAAAATTGGGTCCGATTGCTCCGGTGATTAGTTTGTTGGTGTGGTATGCGGGCTCAGTTGGATCAAAGGCAGTCACGAATGCTAGCCATAAATTAATTGATTTCTTTATGCATCGGACTGCAACATCGTAGAACACTGCCTCTATGTCTCGGCACTGTGCTCTGCCCTTTCGTCCTCGTCTGAGTTCGTTACGTTTGGTAACAATTTTAGTCGGCACAACAGACCACTCCGTTATTGCTTGCCGACCGTGAAGTGAAAGTAACTGACAAGGCGTGATCATGTCTCCGTTCTTTACTTTTGGCGAAATCCCCTTCCCTAAATGGACTTTAATCCGAAGCAAACTGTTTGCACCTTGCTCAAAGCTGGCACCTCGTGCCTTGATCCCATTCAGATACGTATTAGCCATCTTAAATCATTTGTCTCTTGGCAGCCTGCAACTGCAACGGTTATTCGAACCGCTGTTTCTTCGACAAGGAACTTTTTGACAGAACGGGCCACGGCGGCCACTGCACAGACTGCATCGCCAACAGGTGAGGGGACAAGCGCCGAACAAACAAAACAGAACGTACCTCAGAAGCCATCAGCTGCGGGAATCCCCAATATGCTTTGATTGGCCAGATGACATGGACGTGATCGGAACAGGGAATATAGCCAAAATTCCTGGAACATGTGATGGCAACAGACATTACTGTCGGCAGACAGTAATGTCTGCCGACCACGTATCGCGATTTGTACGCCCTATTGCAACTGTGTACAGGTGGCACCTTCGCGCGGGCTTTGCCGGCGCTTCGGATAACCAGGAAACTGCATTTAGAACGGAAAAATGTGATCACGGCTTTCAAATCACTACGTTTTTGCTTTGCTGAGAACTTGGCGGCCCGCTTAACTGGACGTGACAGTCCGCGATAAACCGCGCCATCTGTGTAGTTTTTGTTTTGCATCCGTCTAATGGCGCTCTCCTTTTTTGGAGGGCACTGAAATAGCACCGGCATAATCGCTTCCTCAAAAGCAGCGGTCAGCCGACCCGGCTGGCGCCGTGCCTCGTCTCCGTTGGTGCCGGCGGGGCTCGTTGTACACAAAAGGCGGTGATTACTCGACCGCGAGATCGGATTGCGGTTGTCGCTTCAGAGACGGCGTCAACTGCGAGCGGTGTCAGGAGAACCACTACGAGAGGGAGGACGGCTACTGCATCCCCTGCGACTGCAATCCTGAGGGTGAGAGCGCCGCGAGAACTCACACTCTATCATCGCCGGCGGGCAGGCGGGATCATTCGAGGCTTTTTGAGTTTGGCGTCACCAGGTGTGGAACGCGGTGCTTGTCGCTGTTCGTGGCCATACTTTGCTGCGGCCAAAATATAGTGTTCAGGTTGAAAAGATATCGCACTGAGGTCCGAGAGTTGCCACTAATTTGCGGCGACGCGAATTTGTAGCTGATTCTGTGGATCAGCCTAACATTTGCCTGTCGCCAATTGTCGTATACATATGCATCGCACTGATCGGTGGGTCAGCATTTAATGCAACATATGAGATCACTGCCATAAATAGTTCTTAATGCCATCGCGCCTTCAGGTTCCCGCAGTCTGCAATGCAACATCAACGGCAAATGCTCGTGCAAGCCGGGAGTTGGCGGTGACAAATGCGACCGCTGCGAGAGGAACTTCTACGACTTCTCGTCTCAGGTGGGCGGCCCGATCTCTGCGGGCGCCGACGGCTGCGGCCCGTCTTGGGCCCGCGGCCGAACGCTCTGCTCCGGCTGCTGGCCGTGCCGGCGTCCGAACACGTGAACTGTCCCATTCGTAACCGCCCAAACGGGTGGGGTGACTAACCTGTGCCCTATTGCGGAACCAGTGAACAGGTGTTAAGAGTCTTGGGCACGATAATCCATTGTTGTGACATTTTTTGTCGTCTTGGGTTGCGCCAGGCGTTACTGCCGCGAGAGACATCTGTGTCGAAACGCTTTTGGTAATAGATGGCGCTACTCGCTCAGAAGGGCGTCCCCGAAGCCTAAAACTGCCCGTGGTTCACACGTGTGTTCACACAAACTTTGCTAACTCCTGTTTATTTATATCCCAGTGTCAGAGCTGCTCAATATGTCTCGACATTCGTCCGTTCCTCATTCCACCTGCCTGTGACGTCCAGCGATGTTTTCATCCGTAACGCGCACGTCCCTGGTCGCAGGGGTGCCGGGAGTGTAACTGTCACCAGCCGGGCTCGCTGAACAACGAGCCGTCCTGCGACCCGAACACAGGCGTCTGCAGCTGCAAGGAGAACGTGGAGGGCCAGATGTGCGACCGCTGCAAGCCGGGCTTCTTCTCCATCAGCGAGGAGAACGAGTTCGGCTGCACGCCGTGCTTCTGCTACGGCCACAGTTCCATCTGCGACACAGCCACCGGCTATTCGGAAGGTGTGTTGCCGACCCTAGCCCTCCGTGCGTTTGTCTGAGGGCCGGCACTAATGGCAATCGGCAACGGACGGGCAACGGCGCGTTTCGAGGAACGCTCTTTTGGTTTCAAACGTTAAATGCTAACGTTTATGGTTGTCGCTCTGTTTGACTCCAGTCTTCCATTTATCTCCTGAAAGCTATTTATGGGCAGCTATTTAAAGTGCGTGCAGCCTCAACAGCTTCTGTTTTCCTATACAATGTGAAAAAGTTGAGGCCTGCCATCCAGCGACAGACATTGAAGCCTCTCCCAGCCTGTAAGCTGTTCTTGTTATTCTATCTGAAAGAACATGAAAGCATCCGAAATATTGCCTTCTGCTGTTTAGATGAACTTCCATCCCCTGGCTATCTCAGCGCGGTGTTTTCCGCGTGCGGTCGCGACATCTGCCCGTGGCCAGCTGACCGCTCCCGAGCGTGACGTTGCCCCTCGCGCCGCCAGTGGTGCCGAGGTCTGAGTTCGTGCGCAGCGACGAGGGCTGGACGGCAGACACGTACTACGGCGACCCGGTGCCGCACGCCTACAAGCCGCTGGTCCAGGTGGTGGCAGTCAGTGCGCCCGGCCGCGAGGCCGTCTATTTCAACGCCCCCGGTGAGAGACGCTGACGCGCGCTGGTGGCGCGAGCTCCCAGGAGCCCCGCGGGAGACGGTCTCCTTCAGAGGAGGCTGCGTTGGGCGTTATCAGCAACGCCCACCCGTATGTAGGGGATGTTTCTTCTCACAGGCCTTTTTGGGTGATGTAGGTGTGCATGATGTTGTTGCTGGTGGCTCTAGTGTACTTTGAACATTGCGTGAGGCATTAGTTCTTTCGATGTGTCATGCATCCAGCCTTGGTGTGTTGGAGCCCGGGCGGGGAAGAAGGTTGGAACTCAGCGTAAGAATCATTTGCTTTGTAGTCGATTACGGAAAACCCATTTGTTCTGTCTTGTTTTACTGCGTGTTTTGCTGAGCCCAGCTTTGGGTGTATATGTAGAGGCTGATCTGCCTCTGAGCTCGGCAGCACAGTGCGCGCTACCTGGTCCAACACCATCGTGATCCGTCTGCTTCCTGCACTTGACATTCGCCTCCTCCGCCCGACACAGACCGCTTCCTGGGCGACCAGCGCTCCAGCTACAACCAGGACATGATGTTCACGCTGCGGATCGGCGAGTACGGTCCGGAAGCTTCCGTCCGTGACGTAGTGCTGCAGGGTGCCGGCATGGAAATATCGCAGCCCATTTTCGGCCAGAATAATCCGCTGCCCGACCAGCAGGTGGGCTGCTGGGCCCGGGCCGTGCCGACGTGGAGATGGCGAAGCTGGTGTTGTGGGGTGTTCTTATTCAGGTCTACCTCCGTAGTAGTTGTTTCATCGTGATGGAAGCTCCGTAAACAAGTTGGTCATTTTCGTTATAACGAAACATTTTCACTTCTTTTTTTTGCGTGAGACGCATCTTAAGACAATTATTCTGATAATTTACTAGACACATTGCCAAAATGACGCTGAACATGAGAACAACCAGGATATTACAGAGAGATGTTGTTCTGTTTGTTTCTGTCTTGACGTGCCGAGTATTTTGTGCGCACGGACTTAGTAGTCTTTATCTGAACGAGATGAACTGCGCCCTGTTGAAATATGTGTAAAAGGTGGTTATTTTTCATTCGTCTCCGTTCGGTCCACAGAAGCAGGAGTACACGTTCCGACTGCACGAGATGTACGGCTGGAGTCCCCGGCTGCGAGCTCGTGACTTCATCTCGCTGCTGAGCAACATCACGGCCATCAAGATCCGGGCCACCTACACACCAGAAGGTGGGTAGAGCCCGGCCGGCCAGCTGTCCTGAGACAGCCGGCTCAGCAGCTTTTGACAACGGTCCGTCCGAAATGGACAATTCATAGTCTGTGACTATTGGCTTCATGTAACAGGGCTGACCCTCCATCAGAGCTGTCTTGACAGAATACGCAAAGGCAGTTTGCGGCAGAGTGCTGCTAAATTTTTGGCAGGCGCGTTTTGGACGCCAGTTTGCCGATGCCCCTGGTGGGCTTTTCGGCGCCGTTTTTGACCGAGGGCAGCCGGCCGCCGGCGGGGTCCGCCCGGCCCAGCTCGGCCACCTTCATGACCAGCTCGCGCCGGCGGCGCTGCCTCTCTCCGTCCGCCGTCTGGCGGTCACCCTCGGGCGGCCGCTCGTCCGTCTGCGCGGCCCACTGGCGCACGTCCGTCTCGCGCTCCGGCCGCAGCACGAACGGCACGTCGCCCTTCATCAGGCCGACGAACGCGCGCACCACGTGCTCGGCCGCCAGCTGGATGTCGCTCTTGAAGCCGCGCACGGCAGCCGACAGCTCAGCGAGCCGCGCCTGGCCGCGCTCGTGCTCGCCGCTGTAGAAGAGGTGGCGCAGCGAGAGCATGTGGTCGGTGGCGCCGACGCCGGCGCGCACCAGACGCACCACCTGCAGCCGCTCCGCCAGTTCGGAGCGGATGGCCAGCTGCGGCAGCAGCCGGCCGCCCGTCTTCAGGCGCGCCGCCAGCCAGCGCTGCACGCACGAGCCGTACTCGGCGCGCAGTTCCGCGTTGCGGCGCACGCCGCTCTCGTACTCGAGACGGAGCGCCGCCGTCTTCTGGTGTGCCTGGCGCAGGTACAGCTGCTGGCGGGTGTAGAGGTCGCACTTGAGCCGCTCATAGTCGTCACTGAGCGCGATTAGGTCGCGCAGCCGGTCGGCCTGCTGGTCGCGGATGTCGCGCTGGCAGCGCAGCTCGCTGTCCAGGCAGGCGAGCTCCTCCTCCAGCTGGCGGTGCTGCGGCAGCAGGCGGCGCAGCTCCGCCACGTGGCCAGCCTCCTGGCGGCGGGACTGGTCCAGCTGGCGCGCCAGCTGCTCCAGCTGCCGCTCGGCCGCGAACATGGCCATCTCCTGGTGCTGCACGGCGAACGCGGCTGCCGCCTTCTGCGTCATCAGCGACGCGCCGAACTCGTCGATGAAGGTCTCGTTTGCGCTGCGCTGGCTCGCCACCTCCGCCAGCCGCCGCAGCGCGAGCGCGTTCTCGGCGTTCTGGCGCTCGAGCAGCGGCCGCTCGGTGGCGAGCTGCTCGGCGAACGTCTCCTCGAGCATGTTGCGCTCGGCCAGCGTCAGCTCGTAGCGCTCCAGTTCGAGCTTGAGTTGGTTCTGCGCCTCGATCAGCCGCTTCTCGAGCTCGTGCCGCGCCAGGCCCTGCGACTCGCTGGCCATCTTGATCTGCTCGATCCGCTGCCGCTCGGCCTCCTCCTCGTCCTGGTAGACCCGGCGCAGGTGATCGAGCCGCTGGACGATGGGCGTCGCCTCCTGTCGCGTCGCCGTCAGCTGCACCTTCGCGTCGCGGACGTCGTGGTGAAGCGCGAAGATCTCCGGCTGGATGGCGTCTGCCATCTTCTGCGCCGTCTGTGCCTTTGTGATGCTTTCCTGGATCTGGCGGCGGGCGGTGACGCAACGCCTCGAGATGATGTTGGTGTTGTGGCGCAGCTGCTTGACGCTGCAGATGCGGGAGATCCTGACACCGGCGATCTCGACCTCCAGCTGCTGTCGCTGCTGCTCCAGGCCGACCTCGGCCCGGTGCAGTTTGCCGATCTGCACGGCCGCGTCGCGACAGGCGATCTCCGCCTGGACCACCTGGCTGCGGGTCTTGGCCAGTCGGCGCTGCATCTGCGTGGCCGCGTCGGTCATCATCACGTACACGGCGTCCGGGTCCGAGGCGGCGCCCGGCTCCAGCGGCGGCAGCGCCTGGCCGCTGGCTGACGCCGCCCGCGAGAGGCTGGCCAGCGACGCCGTCACCTGCGTCGCGGCGTCCTCGGCGTCGGCGGTCGCCTCGGCGAGCCGTTCCTCGGCCACGCTTTGCTGGCTGGTGGCCACGCCGACGTCGCGGCGGACGATCTGCAGCTCCTCCTGTAGTTGTTTCCGCCGCACGCTGCGCTGCAGACAGCGTAGCTGCGACTCCGACTCCGCGCGCTCGTGGATCTCGCGCACGCGGCCGGCGCGGCGCGCCGCCTGCCGCCGGTCGCGTACCGTCTCGTGCAGCCGCCGCTTCAGCTCGTGCAGCTCGTGGAAGACGGCACGAGCCTCCTCCCCGATGGCGACGCCCTCGTTGCGCATGTTTTGCACGCACTCGTCGATTGTGCCGACCCGCCGCTGCAGCGCCTCCACG
Source organism: Capitulum mitella (assembly GCA_030062745.1). Classification (NCBI taxonomy): domain Eukaryota; kingdom Metazoa; phylum Arthropoda; class Thecostraca; order Pollicipedomorpha; family Pollicipedidae; genus Capitulum; species Capitulum mitella. Next base: position 11,676,884 of record CP099840.1, read on the forward strand.
GAGGCCGTCATCTGGTCGCTCTGCTGCCGTGCCTCCTGCAGCTCGCGCTGCAGCTGGCCGTGCTCGAGGTGCCAGTTGTCCCACAGCTGGCCGACGTGGCTCTCCAGCCGGTTCAGGCAGCCGCTGCTGGTGCGCCGCATGTCGCGTCGTACGCGCGCCGTGGCCGCCTCCAGCTGTTGCGTGCGCGCCCAGGTCTTGTTGATGTCGCCCTCCAGCCGGCGAACCAGCGTGCCGAGGTTCTCCAGCAGGCCGTGCACGTCCTGCGCGAGCCGCCCGGACGGCGGCCGGCCGTCCACCATGAGGGCGCCGGTCCGCGCCAGCCGCTCCGGCCAGACGGAGTCGCCGCCGCCGCCGCCGCCGTCCGCCTCGGAGCGGCGGCGCGCGGCGCACGAGGCTCGGTAGCTGCGCTTCACGGTGTCGGCGAGCCGTTGCTGGCGCAGGATCTGGTCCAGTCGCGCCAGGTTGTCGGCAGCCTTGGCCACGCAGGCGCTGAGGATGAAGTTGTCCAGGCAGGAGTGGCGCCGGCACAGATCGATGGGCGGTACATCCGGGAACCTGACGTCCTCGTGTCCGTCGCGCCTCGGCTGGCACCCATCCTCGTTCATGGCGGTGCTGTATGGGGCTGCTGCTTCAGATGTCTGGCTGGTTTCAGCTGCTTCGGACGTGTAAGTGCAGAGCAGACTGCCGAAGGAACTTCCGCCAGGAAATGGAAAATTTACTGGCTTGTTAAAAGAAACGACGACAGAAGAAATAAATATTTCCCTGTATCTTGCTTACCTGTTTTATCTGTGGTATTTCTGGGCTAATGACATGGGCGTGCTTGACTGGATTATATTTTCCGACTGCGTGATCACATTCCGAAGGATTTTCAAACCAGTTTTGAGCGCAGTTCCTGGTTTGCACTGAAGGACCGCTATTCGGGAGAAAGTGAATCAGGACAATATATTTTCCTTTATTCGCAGCATTGTCATCATGTTTGGAATATTTGCGTTTTGCCAAAACCGGTAAGGTTTGTTTAAGAACATAAAACGCGATTAAACTGTGCTTTTGGCCACTGATTGAACACAAGTAATTTCCATTTTTGGTGACCCAGGCCGATTTCCCAAGTTCTCATGAAAATGGTCTGGGTAGCCGGCTGCTCTGGTCATCGCTGCCATTGTTATCCGTCACTGTGATGATTACCGCGGCTGTGTGGTGTGTCGCCCAGGTGTCGGCTTCCTGCAGGACTTCTCGATGGTGTCGGCCCGCCGTGGCGTTCAGGGGAAGGAAGCCACCTGGGTGGAGACGTGCACCTGTCCGCCGGGGTGAGTCACGGGACTCTCCGCTGAGACATGCCCCGTCGCAGACGGCCTCACAACGGTGGGTCTCACAGTCGAGTCAGAGTTGACGTCGTCTGGGGTGTTCCGTTTGCATGTATTGCTGAAGAGGTAGGATTAGGCCTCGCTGTTTTCACAGGTGTTTGTGATTGGATTTCGGTGCTATTACTCTCGTCGTAAAGGTAGAAAGTAGCAATAAGCACGTAAGTGTTTGTTGATCCCGACCGATAACGGTCAATAAAGGCGCCTCTTTACTGTCTGATACCAGCAGCCCGACTGCAGTGTTTGCTGTTTCGGGCAACTAAACGTGGAGTGGCTTGCATACTGAAGTACTGAGCATTGCTGCAGCTTGCTTGTTGTGTTATGTGTTACGGTGTTTCTTGTCGGTATGGAATATGTGGAACCGACTCCAGCTAGACGTTGTGGCTCCGGGAGCGAAACGTGCCCCGGCCCGCCGCCGGAGCTGCTCTGCGGACGATAATGGCCGTCCGCCTGTCACGGCAGTTACGTGGGCCAGTTCTGCGAGTCGTGTGAGCCGGGCTTCAGGCACGAGCCGGCCAACGGTGGCGCGTTCTCTCGCTGCGTGCCCTGCGACTGCAACGGTCACGCCGACATCTGCGACGCAGAGAGCGGTAAGACCTGGCGCCGCCCGGCTGTCGGTCTCGGGGGTTCTGGTACACACGAACCCGTGGGATTTTTAGCACATGGGTACAAGTTACGGTTCAGTCAAGAGCGGGGACATGTTTAACTGCACAAAGATATACGCACGGTAGTTAGTGCGCGTCTCGCAGTTTACTTGCCAGCGAGTTGGAGGACTGATTTATCTTTTCGTGGTTACGCCTCCTCCCATGGTGATTTTCTGTCCACGGAGACTAGAAATAACGTGGAAGTAGTGGAAATTGACCACGTTTCTTAGCACTATATCTGGGGGCAAATGTCCCCCTCATTTCTCCACTTTGCCCATCCCCCAGCCTTTGCCCATGCAAGGAAAAAAAACAGCCAGAAGCAGAGCAGCAGCTGCGGTGATTGCTTTCTCGAGTTACCAGGAAAGTATACCACAAGACGCTGCGCACCAAGAGCTCTCGCGGAGTAACATCCTTTCAACTAACGACTTTATGAATCATGGAGTAATTTGTGAGCACACTTGGGAGCATCACTTTATGACAAGTATTTCAGACAAATCGAGTGACTGGTGGCGAGTGAGTTTGGTACCTGGTACGCCGGCATCCGATGCCGCAACTGTTTTGTGGGTGGCCAAGGCGTTTCATTGCATTGCAAGCGCATTAAAGATGAAAAGGCAAGCGACTTTGTGCAACATGTTGAAACGCAAGAAAACTGAAGGGTGATTCGGTGGTCAGTGCGATCTCGCCATAGTCAGACAATGTCAATATGAATGCGGTAACAGTCCAGCAGTGCTGTAGTCGTCACCCTGGTCTGAAAATCCTGCTAGAATTCCAATACCGAACTGGTAGAAATTCAGTGAACTAGGTACTCAAACCCGAGTTTAAAGCGAGGAAAACAGCAAATTGTCCATTCATAGAATAATACCATCACTCTTGCTGTTCCCTGTGCATGGTTTTGTGCGTCCCATGCGCATGATCCTTCTGCTTACCAACATGACGTAGCCCGGTCTGCAGATCATGACAAGTGTTAACATCTCAGTGGGGCGGAACTACACTGAAAACATTTTCACCTGCGTAGGACGAGTTAACGTTGCGTACAAAGGTTTTGTGTCAATTTTACGAAGCAGAGTGTTTCCAGTGAACACCTGAATTTACCCGACAGCGATAAGAAAAATACCGGCCTCGAGTGTTGTTGTCCCTGCCGTGCCGACTTAGAACCCACGCGTTACGATTGACGCGTTTGGCACGTAGAATGAGAGTAAGTTACCCACAAGCATGTCCGCTTGCCAGTTATCAGCGGGTGAATGACCCGATGTATTCGGGCGGTTTTTGGCGCGCACAGTTCTGCAAGGGCACCGTGTTTTGGAGTGATGAAATGCGAAACGGCGATCGATTTGCCATGATGCAAACTACATTTGAAAAAAAATCTTCAAAATTTTGAAAGGGGTGGATACAGGGGGGCAAGAATATCGAAATGGGGGTTGCTTTTTGACTTCTTATGACTCTGTTGTTTATGGACCGATTTCAATGAAATTGACATGAATCGAGAGATTATGGATAGGACTTTTGCCATTGATACACACATTTGAAATGTTGAGAAAGTTCATAGCCCTTCACAAGGTTTTCAAAATAGGAGGATTAATTTCCCAAGAACTGACTGGAGAAAAAAGGCAAAAGCACTTTTTTGGCTTCTGCTCATCATGTCATGCTAAGCAAGTACAAATCGTATTACAATGTTTGCATAATGTTAGCATAGGCGGTGCCAGGGACATGACAAAGGGGGATATGCTGTTCAGGTCAGCTTGTGACCTGTGACCTTAAATGACATCCAGTGACCTTGGACTCACTTGGAATGATCTCTATGCATTTAATAATATCTGTAAACGTTTTCAATCATTTTAATTCACTCTATTTCAGAAATTTCATTATATGGCTATTGTGATATAGGGCACTCGCACTGATGTTTTAGGTCATAGCTCCGTGACCCTACCGGATATCAAGCTCAAACTTGATACACAAGTAGAGGGCACCCTTCTACGTCAGATGTATTCCGGGTTTGTCATTTCAAAAAATACCACCGAAGTTATTACTATAAAACCAAATTTTGACTTTTGACCTTGACCTGGCCTTGCAAAGTGACTTCAGATGAACAAAATTGTATTTGCACGTTGCCCAACTATTTAGCTATACATCCATATAACGTTTTAAGTTCTATCTTAAAAACACTTTTTTGGCAGTCATTTTCCTTTTATCCTCAACAGGGCGAAAACGGGCCTGAGGTGCCTCCCAAAAACGTCGCCTGGCTCCGCCCCTGAGCAGAACAGAATTCCGAAACGTTGTCACAGTACATAGAAAGAATAGCTAGGAAAAGTCACCAAGTTCCGTCAAGCTGCGTTAAAAACCCTGGAATTGGGCAAGCAAAAAACCCGAGGGGGGCGGATTCAGCCCCCTGCCGGGAATAGGGTTAAAGTGGTCCCCAAAACACGGGTAAAGGCTTTTGTTTTACTCGATACCACCGGGTATAAGTCCAGCCTTGACTACGTTGTAACGTGTGACGACAACGAGTAGCACGGAAATGCGGAGGAAGCGAAAAGATTAGCACGAGTTCCTGTAGTAAAGGCAGCGGGTAAACACGCCCACGGCGGGACGTGAATCCGCCGATGACTGGTGAAGAACCCTTATGCGACAGGCATATTTGCGACTCCCCTGAGTGTCAAAACGTCTTTGTGTTGACCAGCCTTCAATTTTTGGGTTTACTGGTTATCATCAGGTAAAAATGTTTTCAGTGTGAGGCAGATATTTCAATTTAAGGAGAGTTTGCTTTGGGGGCCGATATTCTGGACATGGAGCAGTTTCTCTTGGGTTGGGGTAGTTCTTAAATTGTTGTATAGAGATGCATAAGAGGTTGGCTAAAATTTGATGAGAAGCTGCATTTTGGGGATAGATTAGACCAGCAGAAAATATCCCAAACAAGCAACCTGCTGCCCCGTTTGGGGAAGAATCGAAGGTGCCTTCAGCATGTCGTGAACATCTTGGCCATCATTTACACACTGTGGCATAGGTTTTACAATTTTGAAACATCAAGCCTGACCATGTCTAATCCATGGTAACCCACGGTGCCGGTCTGGTAATTTCCCGCCCGTTCTTAGACACCAGAATGTTTAGGGACCGCCCGCGACGATTAGTGTCAATGCAGAAAACACACTTTATAGCCGAAGTATGTGCCATTATGGCGTGCGCCGCGGAAAAAGTCAAGATTTGGTTTGCCGGTGCTTCGGTCAAATGATTGTCAGGAAACAAGTTGTCTAAGCGGGGAGAAGTGCCGCAGCGATATTTGCAGCCTCTCCGTATGGATAAGCTTAACCGGAGGAAGATCAAAACACAGACCGTCCGCAAAGTGATGAGGACGAGGAACAAAGCCCACATTCTCACTGCGCCGGAAAGGAACCTGATAACGAAGCTCAACAGGGCGTCTGACGAGTACCGAGCTGTCATCAAAGGTAAATGCAGGCGGTCCACCCGGCAGATGGAGGAGGAAGAGGAATTTAGGGCAGCCTCAAACACCTTTGAAATTGCCCATATCGGTACCATTATGGTCATCAAAATCAAAGATGACAAAGACTTCCTTCAGGCCCGACGGGGCCAGGCCGCCGAGGCTTCATGGTATAAGTCGATAAGTTTCTTTCTGGGAATGAGGAGCGAGCTCATCAACGACAACAGCAGGCCGCAGAAACGGCCCGCTGTTTGGCTGAAGAACAGACCGAGCAGAATGCAGCTGCCCGTTTGGAGCACTCGTCTACCAAAAACACACAGTTAATGGATGAGGATGACCCACAGCTCTTCGCCGTGCCTTCTTTTTCAAGGCGGCCCTGCAGGAGATCCAAGAATATCGTCACTCCTGGTCTGACAACAGCCCTCGATCGGGCCATGCTCAGTGATCGCTTTGCGGTCCACTTCCTATCGGCGACGGTCTCGGCCCTCGTCCACTGCTCCTCTGAACTGGCGATCAACAGAAGCTCGATCAAGTGGTCCCCCAGATCGCAGAGGAGGGCCATTGTGGAGGAAATCCGACAGTCTTTCTCCACGCCACCCAGCCTGACGGTCCACTGGGATAACTGTTACCCGACGATAGAAGGTGAAGGCGGATCGACTCCACGTCATTGTAACTGGTCCAGGAAGTGTCGCCAGGCTCCTCGGTGTTCCAAAGCTCGCAAACGGAACTAGCGCAGCGGCAGCCGCCGTTGTCGCGCATTGTCTGGAAGACTGGGAGGTCTCTGATAAGGTCGTCAGCATGAGCTTTGACACCACCTCCAGCAATACTGGACAGGTGTTAGGAGCAAGCACGCTCTTCAGCAGAGGCTTAGGCGACAGCTCCTTCACCTCGCTTGTCATCATATCTTCGAACTGGTGGCAGAGGCGGTTTTTTCCACGTGCTTCGGAACGTCTTCGGGACCGGGGATCTTTTTATTCAAACGCTCCTTATTCAAGAAGGTACTACGGGAGGCATGAAGGAATGCAAAACCTCCTCATTGATTTGCCAGGATTCTATTGGTCTTGTCCTCAATTTGTTCTATAGTTCTAATGATAGGGCTGGACACACGGGTGAACCTGGTGAGGTCGTTGAGGATAAACAACAACTTATCAATATATGAAGCTCTGTCAAATATGACTACACCCTTCCCTTTATTGAGCTTAGAGTCACCAATGGTCTTGTCAGAGGAAAATGACTGAAGTACAGACAGGTCACATGGGGAAACAGCGGGGGAGAACACTGCATACTTTGAAGCTACTGTAATATTTCGGACTAACAGAGGGCAGTTGCCGTTTAACCTCGTCAAAAGTAAATCTCTCTCGGGCAGATGCAGATCAGAGATACAATGAGCTAGTCTTTCAGAATGGAGGAATAAAGAAAAGAAGTCAAGTTTCCGGAAGCTTAAATTCCAGGCCGAACGCCAAAATGGTTTTTACACGTGCAGGTATTGGCCTACTGGAGAAGTTGAAAATGACACGTTCAGGGACAGCAGGCTGGAGTTGGTTGAAAATACCAATGTGATGTAGCTTCTTCTCATGGGGCATCGTTGTATTGTCAGTGAATGAATGTAAAACGTTATAACCATGTTTCTGGGACCAGTGGAACTCGAGAAAAGATAAAGATAAACGCAAACGATCCAAACCTTTTACCAGTAGAGAGTTTAGTTTCACGGAAGGCCAAGCCTTAAGCCTTATTCTTTCTGGAGAAATTCACTTTGCCAAATCTTGTATCGCTTTGACTGATATAACGACCTCGGGTACAACTTGAATCGCAGAAATCTTGGGAAGATATCATAGGTCCTACATGTTTTGAGAATGTTGATGTCAAACTCACATTTTACCGTTTTCTTATGCAGGTCAACAGCCTGACGAAATTGAGGAAGTATAGAGGGGCCATGATTTCTGTCCAGCGGTTTTCTTCCAAACTTCAGTGTCAAGATAAACCTGATAATGAAGACAGCAACCGGAAAATGCATGAGAGTGGCGTATTAGGTTATGGGTGCAATATATATCTGGTCAAGGACGTGCAAAACACGGTTACGGTATGAGACCAGCGAAGGGTGGTAAGAAAGCCTTGATAACCATGCCGAACGATCTGTCATGGGCTCTGCCCAGGGGGACGAGGGGATGCGTCCCCTCCAACCATCTGATGGAATCATTGCCGGATGTAGGCTCCAATATTTATACCCGAAAAGTCTGCACCTGCATGTGCTGGATAACGCGAGAAAAGCGAATAGTTTGTTTCGCGTTTTTCCTTCCTGCTGTTGAATCTGGCAGTAAATGGTAACCACATTTATTGATATACAAAAATGATGCAGTCCGAGGCAGGATTATGCATGGGCACATCCATACTAACGTTTGTGCAACGGCTTTAGGATTATGACGGACATAAGAGATGTCTCCAGTAAGAACGTTTTCGTACCTTATGTGTTATCGAATACTAATAAATTAAGGGCTGGAAAATACAGGAAGTTGTGTTCTCATTCTTACATCGTGTGCTAAAGATGGAACAGGAAGACACTGACGGAGTCAAGGCGTAGGTAGTCTGCGAGTTGGCATCACTTCACCATTTAAGGTCGTTATCCGTGACAGTGGCACAGGGACGTAGCCGGGGTTGGAGGGGGGACGGGGCCATGACCCTCCGGAACCAAGCGGTCTGAATCAGATATATAGCTGTTCTACAGGAATACGGAATAGTGTTCATATAAATGTTGAAAAACGAACATTTTATACTGTCCTGTGAGCTAAATATGAGGCAAATTACATGACATTGCAGCTTTTCCCTATAAATTTCGTCATATGTCAGAGGTATAGGAAAAAATCCGACATTTTGCCCCTCCCCTTTAGGAAAATCCTGGCTACGTGCTTGCAGTAGCACCACAAGTAGCGACGGTGCAACCAGTGTTGCACAGAACTATAGTAAACACGTCTTGGCGGTCAAACCTTCGCCATTTTTCAAAACCAAAGCTTAGCCGCCGGAAAACTTCAGCGTAAGGAGTAGGAGTAGGTGTATTAGTAGGTGTAGGAGAAGTTAGGTTGGTCAGGTAAGGTATTATTAGGTTTCAATATGCATTTAAAGGCTGCCAACAAACAAAGGTTGTACGTTATCTGGTTAGCGAGTGGTGGCTTGCTCAGCTGTCGTTGATAGCGTCACCGTCAGGTGACGTTTTCCTTTTGTGAGGTGAAGCCAGCATGTGCAATTCTGGCTTTGGTGATCTTGTCTCCAAAGAGTTCAAGAATTTTAACATCAACCCTGTATGACATGACATAGTGAATCATGAGTTGAAAATAAGCGTTTGCCTCCCACGACTCCAGCTATTGCAGATTTGGGTGAGATCTAGCTGGGACAGTGGTAGAGAGGGTCTACGGTTTGGAGCGGACTTTCAAGATCTGGGGACAGTTCTTGACATTCTGTGATGAAATAGACTTGTGCGATGTTCTTTCGTTTCCGTTTTACAGATGATGCAAGTCCAATACATGCATGACATTGGCAAACTCAATCCATATTTTCGAAAATGGAATAGGGGAGCGCATTACGTGTCGGTGTAAGTTCCGAATGCAGTTATACTTTGGTGTCGGGTCAGGTCAAACGCCGAGGTAGCCTGATGGATGAGAAGCCGGACAACAGATCCGATGCATGGCAGGAACATTGTTCGAAACCCAGAAAGGGCACCTGTATGTGGCCCGAGACTCAAAGGGTCAGCCAAGCACGGGCCGGCCGTGTCGTGGAGTTGCACGGCACGATAAAGATCCTCCAGTGTCATCTGTTGCTGCGCCAGGTTCCCCCACCCCCCACCTGCCCCATGACTCCCGCGCCTATATATAGATATATATATATATACATATATATATACACATATACATTCAGAACATTTTTCGGAAGGCACAAAATGAAGTGGGTGAAATTTAACAAAGGGAGCGCAAATGGCGGCAGTGGTCTTGGACTACGCTCCTTGTTTTCGGGATTACGCTCGCAGTCATTTTTCCTTAATATTGGCCCTGTGGTCTGAGCGGCAGTTATCTTCAGCTTCAGCGATGTTTGGTGGTCAGTTTTCAAGGGCGATGGCATGGGACTGAATTGTAGCCAGGGACATAGCCAAGGGGGATCATGGGGGGCCATGGCCTTCCCCCCGAGCCAAGCGGCCCTCACTAGATGTATGGCGATCCCGCACGAATGCGGAATAGTGATCATATATCTGTTGCAAAAGCATGCATGATATGTTTTCCTGTGCGTCAGATATGAGGCAAATTGCATAAAATTACTACTTTTCCTATTAATTTCTGTTGCCAGGCCAGTGACATATGACAGAATTTGACATTTGCCCTCTCCCCGGAGGAAAATTCTGGCTTACGTGCCTGATTGCAGCTTAACCTTGCCGGCACATTTCACAAATGGAACACCATCATACTCCTTCATTCACTAAATAATGCTGAATCGTTTTTGCCGGCGGATCTGAAAGCAGCGCCCCGATATGTCCGTTCCCCGTAAGGAAACACGTTTGGCAGCTGTCTGTCAGCAGCATGTTTGACGAAACCGCCGCCCTTCGTTTTAATCCGCCGCCCACCCCTGTTGTCGGACGGCCGGAATGGGGTCACGTGCTGCACGCTGGCGTGCATGGCAGCGCCGCCGGCTGGCGGCTCCCTTTCGTTCGCCGATCCCATGCACGTGCACGCCTGCACCGGTGCGCGGCGGCGCCTCTGCGCTCGACCCCACGGCCCGCCGCGGTGTGCAGCCGCCCGCACTCGGAGCCCGTAGGTGCCGGATTAATAACGCGGGGCGGCCAGACGCGGTGTTAAGGCGGCGATTAGAGCGCGGCATCAGTGCCGGCGTTACTGCCGCGCCGTTCATTCCGCGCCGGTAACTGCCGCGGCGCCGGCTAAGTGCGCCGTTTTGCCGCCGGCGCGGCTGTCGGGCGGCGGGGGCGCGGAGGAGGTCCGCCGGAGCCGTCGGCTGCGGTCCGGCTGTCCTGCCGGCCGCAGTGGCGGACGGCACCTCGGCGGCCGACACGGCGCACCGCCGGCTGTCGGCGGAATGCGCGGGCGGCGGGCAGCCGCCCTGTGAGCGTCCTGTGAGCGGTGTCGTCATTCTCAGTGGCGGACGGTCGCTCGGGTTTCAGCCGGGTGGCCGGCCGCCCGGTATGGCCTGCTGGGCGCCACCGGTGCCGCCTACCGATATGATTCGGGGACCGTTCGCTGCCGAAACCACTGCAGTTAGTCGAGGACATATTGTGTAGTTCTAATAATGTGAGAGGGAATATCATGCTTCGTAGAACAAATCAAAATGATTGTCTAAAAGTACGCCTAAGAGCTGTAGGTTTGTTATACCATGGCGGCCGGGCGCCGTTCACTTCAACGGAACGCCAGCACCCTTGCTGAGCCTTCTTTAACAAAAGAAATTGCTAACATTTTCATTGCAAACCCCTCCCCGGGAAAAGACATTGACGACAACGTTGTCAATCTTGAAAGCGCGTCATCCTGCGTGAGCGGAGGACGTTGACACACTGTCCGGTACGCGGCAGGCAAGTGTATCTGCCGGGACAACACAGCGGGCGACAACTGCGAGCTGTGCGCGCGCGGATTCTACGGAAACGCGCTCTCCGGCTCGGCCGACGACTGCAAGCCGTGCCCCTGCCCCGGCCAGGGCGCCTGCATCGAGCTGTACGAGGACACGGTCGCCTGCCTCGAGTGTCCCACCGGATACGCTGGTGAGTGTGACGATGTGGGTTGCCATTGGGCAGAAATCGTCATCGATTTTGGTTTGCGTGACATTGCAACAGTTCGGCGTCGCTTGTCTCTTTTTTGGTGCTTCCGACTAGAATGTTCGACGTGAACTATGGCACGAGTGGATTGAGAATCATCATCATTTGGTTTCTACATTTGGGCGACCGTTTTTAGCAGTTATGTGTTAGAGTTTTTTTCTTATTTTTGGGAATTTTTGTTGCATTTTAGCAATTTTATCTATGTGTGCCAAATAATTTTGATGCCAATTCGGCCTGGAGCACTCATCGTCATATTCTAATAATACGTCGCCTGTTGGGTGTGAACTGTGTGTTCTCACGCCCAGGTCACAAGTGCGACATCTGCATTGACGGCTGGTTTGGAGAGCCCGACAACGAAAAGCCGTGCCGGGAGTGCGACTGCAACGGCAACGTCGACCCCAACGCCGTCGGCAACTGCAACCGGACGACGGGCGAGTGCCTCAAGTGCATTCACGACACAGACGGTTTCAGCTGCGACCGCTGCCTGCCAGGTGAGGCGGCCGTCGGTGTGCCGGTGCGGATGAGACTGCAGGGTAAATCGTCGACGGGCAGTGTCGTGAGACGGGATGGATCGTCAGAGTGAAACTACCATTGGAAGTGTGGGAAGGGACTGGACGTTAGAACAGATCTAGGCCGCAGGAGGACTAAGGCTTGACTGCTGCCGCTGCCGGTCCTTCAGCGTTGCAGGGCCTTCAGTCGTCTACAGCGCGCAGTGCCACTGTCGCCGATCTCGTCCGACGGCCGACCGTTGCTGAGAGGGCCTCGGGCGGCGCGGACCGCTGCAGATGTCGTTTTATGCTGGTCGGGCGTGATTCGGTGGCCGGGCTGACGCGGCGCCGGCCGGTAGCAGGGCCGGGCCCTCAGATCCGCTATCTGGCGGCGGGACGGGCGGGCGGCGCCGCCAGCCGCCACCTGACGACACCCGAGCCGTGCCACTCGGCGGCGCGAGTGGCGAGCGCCGCCCACCGCCGGCCGCCGCTGGCGCGACACGGCCCGGCCCGGCCCGCCGCAGCCGGTGGCGCCTGACCACTCAGCCACGGCCGGTTCACAGTAGCTCTCTTGCCGTTACGGGCCACTCTGTTAACGCCGGCTTACGGCTCAATAGCGAACGGCCCACGACAACGGTGATTGGACTATTCAACCGCTGCTTCCCTCTCACCTCGTCGTGGACAGCTTTGACGGGATCTTCCCATCAGCGAGGACCTGGTGTGCTAGCTTCGCCGGTGGTACGGTCAGGACCACTGGATCCCCCCTCCCCCGGCGCCCCCCCCCCCCGACGACACGCGCGTGGTATTCGCGTGGCCTCGCGCGGCGTACTCCAGCGCCAAATACGGGCCGCTGGTGCCGAGCGGCGGTAATAGTCGGCGCGGGGAGGCGCCGTCCCGTGCATACGGCCTGCGGCCGGCGCGGCCCGGCACGGCCGCCCGATCGTTTCCGCTTCCGTCTCAGGGTCAGCGGCAGGCAGCTAAATCACGGCCGCCACTCCCAGGCTCTGGCGGCGGCAGGGGTTTATTGCGGGCCGCGCGGGCGGGGCCGCCTTCTCTGACGCTCTGATCCCTTCCGGAGAAGGCAGCTCATTGGCGATTTGTGCGCCGAAATTTACTGCTGACGTCACACATGCTGAAAAAAATTCGTGCGTGAATGCTCGAAAATTAAATGTATGTTCACTGAACAGACTGCTGTTGTTGTGGTATGTGGGAAGCACCCACATTTGTGTTGTGCGACAGACGGGCGCATTTGTTACGGCTGCTGGAAATACCTCTCTTATCTGCTTAATCTTTGGTATCCTGAAATTTTGACCGATAACTCACGCTATTGACCCTCGCGAATTGCATCTCAATACGGTCATCGATCTTTTATTGGCTGCCGGGATCGAGATACTTAGCCGTGGCACGTGCCTCTCGTCCCCGTTTTGAGATTGAGATAAGGTTCAGGAATCCCGCTGATTGGCCTTGTAGTGGTGGCGATTGGCCTGTATTCACCATCAGTTAAAACTGCTTCGTTTTCACGGAAACATGTCACCCAGCATTTATCTTTTGCTTCAGCCCCGTTGAATTTAATGTTTCCTAAGAAACCTAAACATAGGGCCTCCCTGCAGTGCACACGTAGCGCCTCATCTCTCACGTGGCCAGGGCCCTGTTTCATCGCGTCGGTCGACCTCCTGTCCCGGGCGTCACCGGTTTTCGTCCATGAATCCCCCCGACACGCCGTAACCTTTTCGGCTCGCGTCGCGCCACGCGCCACTGATCGACGTGCCCTCAGGCTACTTCGGGGACGCGCTGGCGCTGCCCAAGGGGCGACTGCCGCAGCTGCGGCTGTAACCCGGTGGGCACCATGCAGCTGGAGGGGGCGCCGGAGGGGCCGTACCTCTGCGACCAGCTCTCCGGACAGTGCCAGTGCAAGCCGTTCGTCACCGGGGAGAAGTGCGAACGCTGCGTCAACGGCTTCTGGAACATCCTCAGCGGCGAGGTGGGTTCGGGCGCCGGCCCTGTGCTCACGTCGCTCGCTGGTAGAATTGTCCGCCCGGTGCCTCGGCGTCGTTGTTTACTGCGGCCTTAGTTCTTCGAGAACACTGTTGCATTGTCTCGCTCGGGGTTAGAATTCTGTCTTCAAGAATTTTGCGTGACAGGGACAGGAGGAGTGTATCTGGAGTGTAGTTAATTTCGGCGTATTGACCCGACTCAGCCGGTAGATGTATGAGGAGTGTGGGTGATACCCGATTTGTTCAGGCTTTGCTCCTGACCTGACCTGACCTGCAGGGCTGTGAAGAGTGCGGCTGCGACCCGGTCGGCTCGCACAATGCCAGCTGCGACATCTCGAGCGGCCAGTGTTTCTGCCGAGAGGGCGTGATCGGACAGAAGTGCGACCAGTGTGACGTCAACATGTTCGGCTTCTCCAGGGAGGGCTGCCAGCCCTGCAGTTGCGACCCGATTGGCTCTCTGGAGCTGCAGTGTGGCCCCGACGGACAGTGCCCGGTACGGCTGGTGGAGGGCGGGAAGGGGGGGGCTGGCAGTGGGAGGAGGGAGGGCGACAGGGAGCAGGATGGAGATTTCGTGCTCTTAGTGCCACTTAAGAACTCAGTATATAAGCCTGTGTCCGTACTGCCCGCTCCCACCGCTCTGGTTGTATAGGCCGGCTTTCAGCGGAACGGAAAACGATAAGCTGAAAGGCTGCCTGGGCTGTCAGACGTGCTATTTACCGTCGGATTTTGTGGGCGTTGTCGGCACGATGCCGTTAGTCACCAGAAAATGCCGTGTTGACACGTGATTGGTGAAGGACATGTCGGTCGACCAACGTCGTGGGTCACTCTGCAAACACCAGCGATCCCCGACACGGCACTCGAAGCTGGCTGAGGCACAGATTTAGCCCACGCGTGGGTGGTTAATAGGCTGTGCCTGACTACCGCTAGATTCACTTCTCACTGGCGGGCGTCTTCAGGTGCCCGCGCCCTTTAATAACGACCTCAGTTCCTGTTTACGATCGGTTTGGATTGCCAGCGACGATACATTTATCACAGAGACGGCGCCGGCCGCTCACACGGTGGCGTCTCAGGCGACTGGCGCGGCCGCCAGCCGGTTACACTGGATCCGGATAGGGACTGGTTCCTGCCGTTCCGCGGGACTCGGCATCTGGTCACCGGCAACTGTGCCCGGCCGCTCATGCATAATCTTGTTTGCACCTGAGAGTGATAAGTTGCCCGTCACTGCGGTGCCATTGTGGGGATGTGCACCGCCCTGCAGCCTGCACTGGACGCAGCGGTTTAACTAGTCTTGCGGTTGTCGCCCCCGATACCTGGTTATTTTTCGCACGATGGTAACATTGCTCTCACAGAACCGGGATGGAAGCATTGCAGGGGTATTTTGCCGAAGTGGTAGTTCCCTGGAATTTATTTCGGAAGCTGCGCCCTCTCTGTGGCACGGAGCGTCAGATCTATTCTCAGGAGTGCACGTGCTGGGGCTGCGTGGAGTTTTCAGTTATCCGGGCGCGTTCTCGGTACTTATCCAATCGCGTGGCTCGTTTTCAGTGCCGAGAAAACGTCGAGGGTATGCGCTGCGACCGCTGCAAGGAGAACAAGTACGACCGTCAGGCCGGCTGTCGAGGTGAGCCCCGCCGCTGCGGCGGATCTACTGCCTGCTGCGCCTTCCGACTGCCTCGCGAGGGGAAACCTCGCGATTAGAGCCGCCGCACTGGCTCTAGAGAAACCCTGTCCGCCGGAGCCGCTGGACTGGCTCGAGAGGAAGCGTCTCACGCGGAGTCGCGGTATTTTCCAAATGAGTTTGGTACCTGCGCCCGCATGGTGGCTCGTTAAGAGGCGACGCTCAGCGCCGCCCCTTGAAATCGGCCTAGGACCACGTAAGAGCTCTGGCAAGCACTTTTTTTTCAACGAGTTTGCCGTGAGCACTACACAGGCAAACCCTAAATTATCCCCCTGTGAATATGAAGAAGGATCTGTTGCACCGACGACAGCCATGAGGTTCTCTTCAAATCAGGATACCACAATTAGTTCTCACCGCGTTCAAATCCATTTGCAGGGTAGCAGTGTTATCGCAGTAAAGCATATTTTTTAGAGCTTATCAAGCAAAGGGTGAACATCCAAGTCAATATCTCGTCTAGTAACGGCGCTTCGCCCCCCTTTGGCGGCGCTGTTTAAAAAGGCGCCGCCGTGCCGTCACGCGCCGGTGAGCGGCACCCTTCAGAAGACGAATGCCGTGTGCCGTATCAGATGGCGGCGCGTCCCGGCGCCCCTCCCGGCCGCCGACGCTCAATGCATGGCGCCGCCGGGTCAGCAGTTTGTCAGGCTCGCTTATTGAAAGGCTATCGGCTAATCGGCCAACAATGACGCCTCTCCGGCGGCCGGGCGACAGCTGCCAGCCGGGCGGCACGCACGGCGCGGCCGGGCACCGGAACAGGGGACCGAGACGGGGTTTGATGTAGAGCAGTCCGCGGCCGAGGCAGGGTTTCGGGACGGGGCACGACACAGAACAGTCCGGGGCCGGGGGGGGAAGGAGCAGGGAACAGAGACGGGGCCTGAAACAGAGCCGTCCACGGCCGGGCCAGGGGACCGAGACGGGGCCTGGTACAGAGCAGTCTGCAGCCGGGGGTCCGACACTGTTGAGAACTCCATAATGCCGCTGAATAGACAGCATGTACAGCAGGAGGTGTGACGTAGTTGGAGTGGCTGATGCGAGTTTGCACCCTAGTCTGACACACGTGCTTACTCACAGCATATTTGACCATTGTTTGGAGGCATTCTGTCCGTGCGCTGAAGGTACAGCAACACTCCTGGCATGCTTCTCTCAAAAACGTAGTATTCAGGCCTTATCCTGTTGCGTGGAAACTCCTAGCTGTTGCCTGACGCCTTCATTTCATTTGATGCTCGGACGGCAGCCATTAAGAGGCCTGAAATGTAGCTGTGTTCCGGGCGGCAGCCCGTGAAGTTCAGGTGGCGTCTCCGCGGCGCCGCGGGTCCGCTCGTCGGTGGGCCGCTCCGGGCCGGTAGACCCGTGTCGGCGGGACGGGCCGGCGCGACCCGCCGCCGCCGCCACCAGCTCCAGTATCGGTGGATATCGGCCCGGCTGAGGCCGCCGTCGGCTCCAGTATCGGTGGATATCGGCCCGGCTGAGGCCACTGCCGGCTCTAGTATCGGTGGGTATCGGCCCGGTTGAGTCACGCCAGCCAGAATAAAAAGGCGGCCGCTGGTCGGCGCCGGGACGTGACCGGCGCGAAAGCCGAGCGGCCGGCTCCGGTGTCGGTCGCCGCCGCCGCCGCCGACGCCGCAGATCCGTGCCGGGGGCAGGCGCCCGGAGACATGACCCCGGCCGGGCCGGGACGCGCGGCTGAGTGTCCGCGCGGCATGCCACACAAATTGCGCGGCTCGACCGAATCCGTCAACGATCGGCAAGGTTTGGCGTCAGCGCCCGGCACCTCCTAGGACCGTCCTGGCCCGTTCCGGCTACCTCTCTGACTCACTGTCCGGTCCGGTCTGCGGCCGCCTCGCGTTCGACCGGGCGGCCGGTCGGCGGAGGCTGCCGTCGAGGGCCTCTCCGGCGAAGATGGAGCGCCGGGCCGTGGCCGAGCAGTGAATGCCGCCGCTCGGGGCCGCTCAAGGTGAGCGGTGCTTCCGAGTGGTCTCCGCTGCCGTCAGCCTCTCGGGCGGGTCGGAACCGTCGCGAACGCCGTCTGATTGCAGATGACGAGTGACGGACGGCTGACGCTGCAGTCGCCGACCGAGACGGTGGCGACGGTTGGTGAATGTTGATAAAAACCGGCCGCCGCCGCGGCGAAACTAAACCGCCCGGAAGAAGCGCTGTCGCCTTTGTGATTTGCGGTAGATGTTGACGCGGCGTTGGAGTCTCCGAAATCTCCGCCGCCGTCGGCGATAACGTTCTGAGCCGGCGGCAGCGCTCTCCGCGTCACGTGACGGCAGCCGGTCTCTGCGGAGGCCGGGGACGCGCCGCGATGTCTGGCGCGAGACTGCGGGACCTCCGCCGCCCTGAGCCGCTCAGACGTCCAGGTGCGGCAGGCCGTCTGCCGGGAAAGGTGGCGGCGCGGTTCGCCGTAGCCGCGCCTGCGGTCGGCCGGTGACGTGGTCGCCGGCCGGCGGCGTGATCGCCCAGATCGGGCCGTAGATGGCCCGCGGAAGCCGGGCGTGGCCTCGGCCGTGCAGGAGGGGGCGGCGGCCCGGCGCCGCGCCGCCTGGCGGAGGGAGCGCCCGCCGCTGCCGCCGCCGCCGCCGCCGCCGCAGTCGGCACGCGCGGCTCCGTGCGTGTGCCGGGCGTCATCCGCGTGCGCTCGTGACGCCTCCGCCGGCCGCGGCGGCGCGTGTGGTGCCGACGACGGCAATCGGTGCGGACTGGTGCGGACTGTGCGGACTGGTGAGAGCTGGGGGGTCGACCGGGGACCTTGGACCGGGCGCCGGCCGGTGTGGGCCCCACAGGTGGGCAGGGTCACCGACGGGCCGAGCTCCGAGGGCGACCGGACCGTCCCGCCGAGATCCCCGTCCAGCCGTCACATTTACAGATGTAGACGTCAGTCAAACTGCCGGGGAATGCGGGAAATCTGATGGCGATGGAGAAACTGCGGCGTTTAGTTCGGCCGGAGATCTGGTCGTGACACTGAATGGCCCACAAAACGCGTCACTTCACTGACAGATCGTTATGAATCTGATCAAATTACCTCAATCTTATTGAATGACACATTTTTGAGCAGGTAAAATTCATATGAATTATCCCGAGCGATGTTAAGAATGATCAGATCATGGATGATGGAAATGTCGACATACTGCTGGTCATTTTCTACTGCTGCCTTGATTGCACCTGAAATGCCATATTTTCCCCGGATGAAGGTAGTCATGTTGGGACGTTATTGTACATTGTCCACCATTTATGGGTTTTGTTGCAATGAAACTTCCCTTGCGGTGAATATGTCCATTTATTTCGACATCCCGATATCTCCTGACGCAGATTTGCTTTGCTCTGACAGCGTTTTCACGGTAGTCTCATGTTTAGGTCATCCTGGTATAATTTGACAAAGCTGGTGGTGCAGAGTTCGGTGCAGTGGCAGTCTCGCTCCACTTGCTCCGCGGCTCTGCCTTCAGCAATTCGGTTCGACATGTCCGACTAATTGCGAGCAAGCCATCCCGCCGTGAGAACGGCCCCTGATCAAACAGGGCGCCGGCCGCGGGGCCAAGTCAAATACGGGTTAGCCGGCCGACACAGCCGTGTCAAAGAGGCCGCCCTCCCGGAATGTGTGTGTGTGCTCGGCCGGCGTGGTGGTCCAGTAGAGCCCTGGCGGGTTCTGTGCTCGGCCGGCGTAGTCGTCCATTAGAGCTCCGGCGGGATCTGTGCTCGGCCGGCGTGTTGGTCCAGTAGAGCCCCGGCGGGATCTGTGCTCGGCCGACGTGGTGGTCCAGTAGAGCCCCGGCGGGATCTGTGCTCGGCCGGCGTGGTGGTCCAATAGAGCCCCGGCGGGATCTGTGCTCGGCCGGCGTGGTGGTCCAATAGAGCCCCGACGGGATCTGTGCTCGGCCGGCTTCGTAGTCGTCCATTAGAGCTCCGGCGGGGGTCTGTGTTCCGCTGGACTGGTAGTTGTTGTCCAGTAGAACTGCAGCATACAGCCGCCGTCAGCTGGCGGGCAGGTTGTTGGTAGTGTTGCTCGGCCCGGTTTAGCCTGGTGTATGGTCTTTTAGCCCTGGGCGCGTCATTGGCGTCATCGCACACATGTCCCTGACACCGTCCCGTCAGCGTGTCGAACGAACACTTTTCCCTGCTCAGTTTGGTTGTTGTTTCAGTCTATGCTCCAGTCGAAAGTGCATGTTGTTCCAATAATGACTGCCCGTAACTACACGCGGAGGTTGGCAGTTTGATTTTTATCTGTGATCGTTTGACGTGACGATTGAAACCCACAATCCCAACCCGAACCGCGGAGGAAGATGTAACGTCTTTCCAGACACAGCTCACTGAAACATTCCGAAATTTGTCGGGGTGACGTTCGTTTTTCAAGGATCATGCTGTCGTTCAGACTACGAGACATGCAGCCTTGAAATGCAATGAAACCCGTCCCTAACCTCAGTACTGGTGGGCGTATTGCAAATACCGCCGTGGCAGCATGCCACTGTATCCACCAATGTCGGCCGTATATGCGTCCTTGTCAGCCGAGTGACCCAATATCGGCGCGTGTCAACTGGACGGCGCGCCGTGTCAACTGACGGTGACCCAATCTCGGCGTGTCAACTGGCGGTGTTGGCGCGCGGCCGCCGCGCCGGCCGGCTATCTGTAATTGATCTGCGTCGCACGGAGGCGCCGCGTTCGTGTCGCGCCGCGCCGCGCCGCCGCACAAACAGGACCGCGCCGCTTTTTGCCGCGCGCGGCACACGGCGCACCGACACCGGGCGCCGCCGGCCGGCCGGGGCGGAGACGGCGGAGACGCGCCCCCCGCCGGCGGCGCGTCCGAGCGCCGTGTTTGTCGCCCAGCGGCGGCGGCGGAGAGCAGAGCAGCTGGCGGCGGGCCGGGCCGCCACAGGACCTGTGCTCAGCGGTGGCAGGGTCCTTGTTGCACCAGGAGCTGCGGTCTCGGTCCGGCCCGAGCACAGCCTGTCCCGGCCGTCGGGATAGGGTATCGGCCTGTCCGCCGGAGACCGTTTGATCGGAGGTGGTGCGTCAGGCAGCAGCAGCAGGCTGGCCTCAGGCTGGATCAGTCTGTCCGAGATGTGTTGGTCGGAACCCGGTTCGTTGGAGATTTGGTCGGAATCGGCCGTCGGAGATCATATGGTCGGAGATCGTTTGATCAGGACGCCTGTCGGAGACTATTTGGTCACAGGCGGCGTCTGTCGGAGATTGTTTAGCCATGGCTTGGCTCGCTGGAGATCGTTTGGTCAGGGCTCGGCCCACTGGAGATCGTTTGGTCAGGGCGGCCGTCGGAGATGGTTCAGTCGGGCCGGCCGGTTGGCGGTAACGGGCGGCCGCCGGTAATGAACTCAGCGCTGCCGGCCGTCTTGTTTGCGCGATAATGGCCCGATTACGGCGGCCCGGGCGTCCGGACACAAAATTAATGCCCTCCCACATTCAATTAAACTGGCTTTACGTCCGGCAGCCGTCCGAAGCCAGATGAAGTGCGCTGGGCCGCGGGTACCACGGGGCGGGCGGCTGCCGCCCGGCGCCGGGTCCACCGCGTCAGCGCACTAACTCGTTCCACTGAAGTCGGCTGAGGGAGAGGCTTCCTGTGTTCGGGAGGCAGACATTGTCTAACTGGGCCCCGTCCTCGTATTGACGGCAGTGTTTACGTCACTAGTCTTGAGGCACGCACGCGTTTTGGAAATCAGTCGGGATCTCTTCGGAAGTCAGCGCGCCCGCATTCTTGGTCAGCTTAAATGAATTACATTCTTACAATTTACGCGGTTCAATTAATCGTAAGAACACCGGCCCTATGTAATGGAGCGTCAGTAACCGAGTAAGACATTCGATCCGGAGAGTGCCTCCAGCGTTCCGCCGATTCGGCACCGACTTGGCTTGGCTTAGCCTCCTGAAGTCCCCCGCGTGCGTCGCCCGGTCCTCGCCGTCTCAGCGTCCCGTCGCCAGCCGCGCGGCGGCGACAGCTCCGAACATCGCTGCCAGCCGAACGTTCCGGCGCCATTTGCATGTTAGTTGGCCCAGGTGCGCTGTCACGGCTGGTCGTGAAGGCCGCGCCGACCGGTACTGGCGCGCTGACTTGCACGGTCCGGCCGGGCTGGCGGCCGGCGCCAGGTCCGGCCGGAACTGAACAGCGTCCGTCAGGTCCCCGGCGGAGCCCGGCCGGAACTGATCGGCGTCCGTCAGGTCCCCAGCGGGACCCGGCCGGAACTGATCGGCGTCCGCCAGGTCCCCAGCGGGACCCGGCCGGAACTGGTCGGCGTCCGTCAGGTCCCCGGCGGGGCCCGGCCGTCAGCCGGCCCTGCCGTAACAGGTGCGGCGGCGTCCAGACCTCGTCCGACGATGTCTGTCGTCCCCAGCGGCCCTGTGATCATCCGGCGGCGTCCATACGTTGTCGGACGGTACCTGTGATCGTCCTGCGGGGTGCAGCAGTGTCTGACGGTACCTGTTGTCGTCCTGCGGGGTGCAGACAGTGTCTGACGGTACCTGTGATCGTCCTGCGGGGTGCAGACGATGTCTGACGGTATCTGTTGTCGTCCTGCGGGATGCAGACGAGGCCTGACGAGGTCGTCCCTGGCAGACCTGCGATTGCCTGGCACCGCTCGACTGCCCGTTCGGTGGTGCCGCCACCATCGTAATTGGTCCGAAATCCTCCCCTTGCCCTCGGCAGTGCCCAAGCTTTTGCCGTTCAGTTATGACTGTCTTGCTTGGAGTTGGCCGAAAGCAAGGGCATCGTGCAAGTATCACTGTTCGATGCGGCGTATTCGTCCGTCCAACGGCCTCGCCGGGCAGCCCTCGACGCTCATATTGGGTCGCGGAGTCGACTTGTGGCCTGTCGGATCTCGTAGTCCCTAGCCATATTTGGTCGCTGACAGGAGCCTTCGTTCTGGCTCGAATTCTTATCGACGATTAGTTCATCCGTCCTGGTTGAGAAAGCGCACGAGCACAGACCCACGAGGTACACAGACGGTCCTGTTCTCTGGTGCCCGATACGTGGCCGGCGCGGCAGGAGGCGGCGGCCATGGGGTGGCAGCGGACCTGCCGGCGACGGCAGCCTCCCCGCCGGAGGTCGGCCGTACAGCACGCTGCGGCCGACAAGGCCGCGACGCTCGGCCGCCTGACCCGGCGCCGACCGGGGCCAGTCGGAGGCCGGCGCGGACCTCGTCAGGCGGCGGCGCCCTCGGTCCGGTGGCCGGCTCTGCCCCGCTCTGGGCCGATACAGAGATAACTGAGCCGCTGCCGGCGCCGCTTTGCAGCCGCCGCCCGCCGCGGAGTGCGTCAGAGTGCGCGGCGAGGTGGCGAGGTGGCGAGGTGGTGAGGTGGTGGGCAGCGGCGTGCCAGGGAAACGGTGTCCGGTCCAGTGTCGGTGAGGTTGATTGAGAGTGACCCCCGGTGTATGGGATGGGAACGTCTTGTTCTTCAATTTAGCCCAGTCTTTCAGGCGAGGTCGTCTTTTGTTTAACTCGTGAAAGTTAATAAGGTCATTCTTTCATAACCGTTGCCTTGGTGAGAGCTAAAAATATAGACCCGCTGGGTGCGGGGATCCTTTCGTTCGGCTCGGCCACCCTCTTCAGAATAAATGTCCCGCATCATTTCACCAGCTCCGCACAGTTTCGCGCGCGACATTGCAACCCGTCTCCTCCGTCACGTTCCGGGCTCCATAGGACGGCGGAGCCACCTGTGTTACGCCACTGGCGACCGCCGGTTCCGGCCGGCCGCTTTCTGCGCGCGCCAACCGGACCGCTAGTGGGCCACTGTGCGTATTAACTCGACCGCCGTCAGGTCCGCCGGCGGAGTTCCCGGCGCCGTCCGGTCGCTGATTGAGCCGTCTGATTGGCCGGCAGTCGGCGGCGGCGCGGTCCGACCGTTCGCGCGGGTCATATCCGGCCGGTCCGGCTGCACGCGCAGTTGATATCCGGCCGCGCCTAAACCGGTAGCCCATCGACGACCCGCGCTCCGTGACGGCCTCCGGTCGACGTCCGCCGCCGGGCGGGCGGGTGTGAACCGCGCCGGCCGTGTGAACCGTGTGAGCGGCGTGACCGCGGGTGACCCGCACTCGGCCGGCGCCGCGCGCTAAAACAGCCCGCCCACCGGATTACAGGCGCCGCGGCGCGGGCCATTCAAACGGCGAGTTTCTCTCGGATGATAAATCTCCGGGCGGCGCGCGGCTCAGGCGGCCACGGCCGCGGCTGAAGAGGGCGGCGCGGCCCCGGCCAGAGACGACGGCCGTGACGCCGGCCGTGACGGAGTGATTGAGTGGCGGCGGCGATGACGATCAGCTGACGCGATGGCGCTGACGCCGGTGATCGCGGTGAAAACGTTCTGCGCCACGTGCGTCACGACGGCCGTCATCATCATATCGTTCGGAGGACGCAGAACATGTAAGTCCGCGCACTGACCGGCCTGGCGGGGGTGGTCGGTCGCTTTGCCGGGAGAGATGACCGTGCGCCTTCTGACACCCATGCTGTTACAGCGCATGCTTTGGCAAGCAGGATATTAAATTTGCTGTGTGTGTACGGAGTGCTGTGCGAAATGACATTTCAGACTGTAGTGCCTTTTTCATTCCTTCCCTTCCATGCCTTCATTCTGCTGCTACTTTTGTGCGTATTCCGTTACTGGTGTATTATCACTTCATGTAGCTCATTCCTTGTTCCTTTCTATTTGAGCTTCGATGGGTTTCTCTTCCCTTCTTTGAAAACGGCTGGTTACCATCGCTGACCATGGCGATAAAACCCTCCCACGGAATGCAGGTTTAATTATACCTTGTCTCTGGTATTGGTAGACTGCAGTTTTATACTTCGTAGGACAGTAACAGTTCAGGGAAGACTATAACGTGGTTTGACCACACCGCAGGAACTGACGATAACCGTGTGCCTTTAAACACCTGGCACTTTCCCTTTTCGATCGTTCAGTTTTATGACTGATGTTATCGTGAGGTACCGCGCTCCTGTTTGCGGCGTTCGTCAATCGTAATTTACGATTCAATATACGTTTAAGTTGAGCACAGCAAATGTGCACCCACTGTGGAACAAATTCAAAGACGTTTACTGTCTTACATGAAGGATAGGTCACCAGTAATAAGTTAGTTCCTCAGAGAAATTGGAATCATTTCTCTTCTGCTTCGTGCCTGTAATTTTTAGACAAAAAAAGAACGCTGTTCCTGGAGCACCATTCACCTTGGCGGCCGCGTCAAAATATTTACATTGTTTTAGTCCTATGGACAGATCGTTTTTTACCCATCGTGAATGGCGTAATCAGCAGGCTTGGAGGCTTCAGTGAAACCGTTGTGTGTGCAGCCGTTTTGGTACGTCATTTATCGGCTAATTCAGGGGCGTATCGACTGGTGCGCTGAGTTTGGCCGCTCCTGAGGGCTTCAGAGATACAGTTCAGCAGGCCTGCGTGTTGAGGTCAGAGATATGTCCACCTCGACCAGGTCCCGCGTCGATAGCCCAGGCAGCTAGGACGGGTTTTTCACCGTGCTGTTCTGTTCGCCGGCGACCAGATCTGCTAACGCCTTTGTGTCGTGACGTCCGAGATTGACGGCGTCCAGACCCTGACACTTAGGAAGTCTGAGCGGACGTCGCAAGAAGCGCTGATGATATTATCCTACGCTGGTCGTGCTGGTCGTGTCAGCTTTTGTCATGTGTCACCATGAGAACACGAAATTGATATACACCCGAAGTGTCGATTTTGATTCGTTTTGGCCAGCGTCCTAGAGGATAGACAGTGATGAAACTTAAGATTGCTCGTGTCGACAGCTGGTATGTGAGCCAGAGTAGCTTTTTAAAAGCCTCGCAGAGTCGTCGGCGAAGGACTGATGATAGCTGCTAATGCCGCCTTTAATCGCCCATTACGGCCGAGCTGGTAAAAAGCCGCCTGCCCGTGGCGTCCGGAGCCTAATCGGACAGCGGTATGCACCGCGGTCAGTTGCTGCTGGATTACTCCGGCCAGCGGCGTCCTCCTCCCGGCCAGTTCCTCCAGCCGGCGGCGTCCGAGCCGCCGCCGACCGCGCCGCTGTCACTCTGAACGTCCGAGAGAATGCCCGAGCCGCCGCCGACTGCGCCGCTGTCACCGAACGTCCGAGAAAACGTGCGAGCGGCCGCCTACTGCGCCGTTGTCACTCTGAACGTCCGAGAGAATGCCCGAGCCGCCGCCGACTGCGCCGCTGTCACTGAACGCCCCAGAGAACGTCCGAGCAGCCGCCGACCGCGCCGCTGTCACTCTAGATGTCCGAGAGAACGTCCGAGTGGCCGCCGATCGGGCCGCTGTCACTCTGAACGTCCGAAAGAACGTCCAAAAACGTCCCTGGTCCGACCGTCGCTCGGCGCCGTCTCCAAACGTCTGAGAGAACGTCCGAGAACATCCTGCTGTCCACGGGATGTTCTCGATGATGGTCGTTGTGACGGGATGGTCGTTGTGGACAAGGTCTGTAAAATTGCCTGGGAGGAAGAAGGGCAGGGAAGGCTGTTTCCGGACCTGATGCTGGTCTGATGCTCCGGCAGTGGCGTCGCTTAACGACACGTCAGTCTGTTAGTGAATATCGGCACCGGGAATGATGCAATACGTGCTCTGTTCCCCTGAGCGTAGACCCATTGGTCAAATAAGGCCCATGTTGTGCCAAAGTATCGGGCCATCTTCGAAAGTTATGCTAGAAATAATGCTTTACAAAAAAGTGTCTCACCACAAGCTATCAAAATCTGAAGTTGTGTAAATGCATAATCATTTGTTAGTAAATTTCGTCTGACTGGAACAGTAAGTGTCGCGAAGGAGGAGTGAAAACTTAACGGGGGATGTATGGGATGGGTGCCATTTTTCTGGGTGAGTTTGTCGCGTTTTGCTAACTTTTACACTATTATGCAGGATGTGTGCCGCAAAATGTTATCTCATCGTGCTGACTCAACCATGTGATGACGATTTCCATTGGCATTTAGTATCAATGGCTTAAACATTGCATTTTCCTCGCTGTTGATTCTAAGTTTTGTTTCTACATTCCGTTCAAAAGGAGTGGACGTAATCAAGTTTACGGCCACCCAGAATCCCAGTGTACCTGTCTGTTTTCGCCTTCCGTTGCAGTCGTCTTTTTGGGGTGGGGGGGGGCAAGGGGAAGCTTCAGTCGTGCTGCAGTTACATCTGTGCCGGGTATCAATTTTCCTCGCGCTCTGGCCACTCTCCACGATAATAGTCTCGTTCGCATCGTCGTTTGCTACTGGGCTTCAAGATACATGTTCAGCCATTTCTCAGCGTAATGCGACTGTTGCGCGTGCATATTCAACCTGACAAATGTAATGACGGTGATGGTATGCCTGTACCTGGTGTCTTCTAGAAATGTTATCAGCGTATTTTATTGACTCAGATGACATACTGCCAGGTAAATCAAGATAGTGTCGTTCTGTTTAAATGAAAACAGTTATAGTTATGGCATACCCTGGAGAGTGTATCGCAATTGGGCACTACCCAAATAATTATGGGTTTGATAACAATTTCGAAATCAAGATAGCTGTAGTATTGCATGGTTATCGTGAGGGCACTCTGCAGCCTTTGCGCGTTCCTTTCATGTCTGAACAGGTGCGATTCATTAAAAAAAGCTTACGACGAGGAGTGTACTTCCATTACTAATTGCAGGTTGTGGTACTGAGAGTTGGTCTAAAGCACTGGTGTGACAGTGAGAGCTGGTCTAACAGTTTTTAAGTGGTGCTTAACTCGCGCACGACCGTCGGTCCGCTTCGAACATGGGCGACTGGGGGGGGGGGGCAGTTGGCCGCCCCCTCTAACTCACGAACGGTTGGTCGCACGGTAAAAATAAGCACACCGTTGAAAAGCTTGTGACGAGTAGAGCTCGAAACTGGTCTCGTTTTTAGTTTTAGGTAACATGTAAGCAATTTACGCCCTATATAAATGTTTTCTCATAGCCGACTGCATGAGACCGAGAAACGGCCTGAATCTCAAGGGCTGTGACTAAAAACGCTTAGGTAACGGCACCGGCGCACAAGTAAAGGTCCGCGGATGCCGATACACGTCTAATTTCCCAGATTTGTTCAACATATACGTCGAAACGTTTAGTTAAAGACACGGCATTTCTCGCGGCAGCTGTAGGCGTGCGCTGCTGCCGTATGCAGTAACAAATTGACGGGAACTAATTTTAGCGTTCCTTTATTTTCGCGAAAAAGGACAATCTTTGTATATTTTATTGGTCTCAGAGGTTCTTGTGATGGTTTTTCATGCTTAAATTTTCAAAAAATTGATTAATAACCAGTCTTCAAAACTGGCGGAGCTTTATTCGCGAGAGGTTGTTTATTTCCAAAATATGCTACTTTTTCAAAGTTTTTGAGGTTCCTGGGATTACTTACGTCTGTGCAAGCTAGTTCTGCCATTTTCTACCCATTCTGAGTAATTCATCGCCGATTTTGACGGTGGTACATTTTGGCTCAGTGCAGTTATTCGTGAGCTGACCTCAGGTCAATGGCTGGAAGTCATTGATACTTTGCCCAATGACGGTAGCTTGATGTCTGCTTTACTCCACACTAAAAATGTTATGAAATATTCCGTCAATTTCCGAAAAAACGACGACATGTCTTAAAAATGGGCTTGACCTTAGGTGAATGACTCGGAAAATTCCGAAAAATCTGAGATAGCAGATTTGTTGCATCTATCACGTTCACTAATCCCTGAAAGTATTACTGAGATATCTTGTTTTGTGAAAAAGTTAGAGGGCGTTTAACTTTTTTGGACATAGGTCTGTTTGACCTGACCTAGGTCAGGCACCGGACCTGATCTGAGGTCAAAATTTTGACACGAGATGTAAAATTGATGGAGCAAAAGGTTCACGAAGTTTCGTGTCTCTGTGTTTGTTCGTTCTCTCGCAATCCCAGAAAAACCTCAGGGGGGCGATCAACTGCCCTCCCAGTCGGGGACGGGTTAAAAAGTGTTTGTTATCAAGGCGTATCACGAGATGCATGACCTTGTTTTGAGAGCATTTTGCTCATGGGCGTAGGAAGGGGGGACATGGGCCACCCACTTTTTGCGGAATTTAACATAGGCCCCATGGGCAGAAACGTCTTTGCCAACCCCCCTCCCCCTGTCCCCCTCCCGGTTTTCTGAAGGCTGTAACGCTTCTGATTTCGCTCGGAACATAAATGTTTTGCATGTTTATGGCCTTTGGTGTTTCTGCCAGACATTTGCTTAATTCTGAATCTATTCGAATCGATTCTGAATAGGTATTTTCATACTGTAGCGTTCACGGGTTTCTTCAGTCGATACGTGTCCCCGCACGAAATGCAGCTCTGGCTCGACGTGATGTATTATGGAAACTGGTTTCGAATATGGTTTCGAAAGTGATCCGATGTGCCCGATGAACAATTAAATGACGCGCGAAAACAAGTCGGTCTGCTCGAGCGGGCACAAACTGCAATAACGCTCTGTTCTTCTTGACCACGTCAAAAAGACTGGGCGGCCGGCCCCCCGCGGTCAGAAATTTGGTTCGGTCACCTGAGTCGCGACTGACCGAGCCGGGAAGGGGCGCCGCCAGAGCCGGACGCCCGAGCGGCCAGCGGCGGCAACGCATACTTTTGCCGTGAATCAACATCAGAATCGAGTCATTTGCTAACCGCAGTGAATGAGGACCGGAATCGAATCGCTGACTTGTTATTCAGTCACCAATGAATTGGAACTGAATAGATTCGTTCTTTAAACGTCGCTGTGAACTGGAATAAGAACCGATTCTCATGCCAGTGAATCGGGCCGTAAATCTATTCATTTCAGGTGAATGAAGCACAAGCCTGACTTCCATTAAGCTTTAGTTCCTGTACCAACCGCTAGGTGTCGGGCTGGCCCATGTTATGTTGAAACAGTGCCCCTTCGTAGCCCCAGTCACCCACCTTAAGGAGATGGAAATAGTTTTGACAGGAAACAGGAAACAGGAAACAGCTCTGGAGTTTTCTGTACGGTTCGAGGGAAACTACAAGGATCCTGTCATGACTGCGGCAGAAACTGGTCACTGAACTTCCACTCGAAGGTGGCGTCGCTGTGGTTCGACGGCTGTTAGCTGCCAATTGGAATAATAGTACGCCTCAGTTGTTATCGACAAGCCGACAGCCTCTCGCATGTATGCTAGCACATTGCCCTCTTTGTTTCTAGAGCACTGACGTGGGGTCTTCAAGCCGCCACTGGGCTCGTATGTAGGGGGTCGCCAGAATGCTCCTCTGCGTTACTTTTTTGCTTAATCAGCTTGGGAGATCGGTTAAGTAATTTTCTGCAGGTACGTTAACAATCTTAACCTTTTTGGAATTCTGAAGCCCGATTTGCCACCCTGGTCGACAGCAGAAAATGATTCGGTGAACTGGCGTCGATTTTCCGCCGTTGTGAATCGGAAGCCGGGACGTCAGATTTGTGGTGAGCATCCAGGCTCAAGTCCCAGAACTGTCACCGAGGATGTGGGTTCGTGTCCCAGAACTGTTACCAATGCTAAGCCAAGCATTCAAACGGTCAGCCTGGTACAGGATGGTTGTATCATGAAATTGCAGGGTACGATAAAAGTTTTCCAAGCTTCATCTGGCCCAACAAGGATGTTTCGTATGATGGGGGAAATAACTCATTATTTGGGGTGGTGTGGGGGGGGGGTAGCTTGCAGGGTTTAACATGTTTTTCAGTACTAACGCTACCCGCTTGAAGTCGCTTGTAGTTTTGGTGCTCAGGACCCTTTTGTTCTTGCGAGCCATTTTGAGTGACGAGGCATGATTAATGGCTGATTATAAGACTGTGGCAGAGGCACGGAAGCACTGAAACATTAAAGGGTACCTTGTCAACATGTGACGTCGTCATCCCACTTGAGCGGACAGTTCCCGCTGCTGCCTCTGCTCTGCCCATGGTTGCCCAATGGCGGAAGATTAGACAAGTGTTAGTTTTGGCTGCGCCCGCTAGATGTCAGCGGTGAGACCCGCACGTCGCGGCGCGCGACGTCGCGCTGTACGTTCGGCCGCCGGCCGGTGCGTACGCCCGCTTTCGCCGGTCTCGGACGGCGCCCGGGGCGGCCGCGGGCCTCGCATTCGTGGAGAGGCGGACCCCGGGCTGCGGCGGCCGCCGGCCGGCGCGTCCTGTCGGGAAACGGGGCCGCCCCCTGTCGGCCGGCTGATGTATCGGCCATGCTGATCACCCACCTTACGATTCAATACGCGCCGCCTGATTGTTTTTCCCTGGACGTAATTATACGGCGCGGTCTGATGTGTTTCCGAGCGGAATCGATGAAGACGGTAAACGTTGCGTAATTGGTGGCGCCGCGCTGCCCGGCCGGGCACGGGTGATGGGACCCGCTTCCCACGGCTTCCGTGGCGCCCCGAGCGTAGATTGCACCGCCGCCGCACTCAGGCTCGCACCTCCCGGCCCGTGACGAATGACGGCGCACGCGCGATCGGAAACCAAACTGAGCTCTTATCCCATAAATTTCGTCTCTGACGGTTTTTTAATGTAAGTCGTTAGGCGCATTCCGCCTGCGCACATTCCGCCCTGGAAAATCTTCGAACGCCGGGCCACTAAATCTCGGAGGAAGGCGTGCGCCGATACCGCGGGCCGGACAGGAGCCTGCCGGACGCCGCCGTGCTGTAATGGCGCGGCGCGGCAGTGACGGCGGCCGGGGTTTTTGCGTGGCGGGGTCGCGGAGCCGGGCAGGCGACCCCGCCTCAGACGCGGCGCCCCGCTGGCGCTCACAATGCGCCGTCCGGAGCACTTGGCGGCCAGTTATCTGCCTTTGTGCTGGATTTATGGACGGTCCCGGTGGCCGGGCGGTGAC
Source organism: Capitulum mitella (assembly GCA_030062745.1). Taxonomy (NCBI): domain Eukaryota; kingdom Metazoa; phylum Arthropoda; class Thecostraca; order Pollicipedomorpha; family Pollicipedidae; genus Capitulum; species Capitulum mitella. The sequence continues at coordinate 11,708,021 of CP099840.1, forward strand.
ACCTGGCCGCCCGGCAGGCCGCTGCTGCTCGGCTCCGTCACCCCGGGCGGCGGCGTTCATCGTGCTGGCCTGACGCTCGGAACGGGATGCGAACAGCGCTTAAATACCGACAAAAATCTGCGTACGGTTACCGAACAAAATATCTTTTAGTGGAATATGGGATGAAAAAATGCGGAAGGAACATCGAGCGCATAACTTTGAACAGGATAATGGTATAGACTGAGACCGATGTCGAGCGGGAAAGTGTCGTGTCCGACATAAACATGGAAAGAGAAAATACCGAATGCCAGAATATCGCCTGGTGATCAGAGCCCATGATACAGGAACGGGTATCGGAAAACAACTTTCATATAGCAAAATATGGAGTAGGAGAATCAAAAGATGGTGGAGATTTCCGTCTGTCAAGACCATGAACGGAATTCAAGTCCCAATTCCTCTAGTTTTCTCGTCCTTCCTCAGTGACTTGTTTGGGAGCTTGGGCTTTCAGTGGCATCTAATGCGGTCATGACCGCCGGCCTTAGCCAGACAGTGACAGAAGACAAGGCCTTTGGGGGATTTCGTCGGACTCCTTGAAAACGTTCGTGCCACGTGCCTGCCGGGATGTTTCCTCAGACACTTCTTTTGGTCCAGTGCCCCTATACCCACAATGCCGTGCTACTATTTCCCTTGCGCTGTTTTTTGCCCTTGTAAGTATTGGCTTTGTCATTAATCCTTTCACGATATTTTGCCACACGGAATTTTGCTCATTTGGTATAAAGCATGCCTTTATTTATTCGGTTTGAAATTTCTGTTTGATATTTTGCCTACTATCTCCTGTGTTTTGGCATTTTGTTCAGCGAAATTTTTCCATTTCAATAGTCGTCCCTGATTGATATTTCGTTATTCATTATTTTCCCGTTCGATGTTCCATCAGTAATTTTATGCATGTATTATGCATGTAGTATGTATGTAGTTTGTATGTAGTATCCTGTGTGATATTTTCTGTTCGATGCCCTGCTCTCGACATTTTCGCATTCGATATTCCACCGTAGGATATTTTGACCTGTGTGCGCTCCCACCTGCCAACAAACGGTGGAGCAATTTGTTGGTCCCACGTCGCCACCAGATGGGCTCCGCTCACGTTTCCCGTCGCCTTTCCTTATCGCGCCCGATCGAGGTCATATCGCCGTCCCACATGCCACAACACTGCCTGGATCCGATGTCCGGGATCCGGGACACGCAGCCTGCATCCCCGCCCCGCCACCGAGCGGGCGCGCGTGCCGGCGTTTCCCGTCTCCGATCTGTAATTAGACCCGCACTACAAACAGCGCGCCGTCCGTGACGGCTCATAAACGGTAATCCGACGTGCCGACGCACGCGCAGGTCCGAGGAACAGACGCGCAGAGAGAGGAGGAGAAACGCGGTGACGCCTGGAGGCCGAGCGGGCCGTGACCGGGTCCGCGTTCTCGGAAATAATGATGGGAGAAGGCTTTCCCAATCCCAGGAATAAAGGAAATGAACGTTTTAAAGAGCTTTTCTGTCGAATGCCATAGGTTAATGTTACATTTGCCAAATAAAGCTGGGTAGTAGCCCACACCCTCCACCGCCGTTTTTGATGCCCATACCCTCAAGCTTACAATTACCTCGCTGCTTCTCAATGTTCGCCATATTCTGCGATCGCCCGTCGTTAAACCTTTCCACAGAATCGTGTGCCGACTGGCCTAGTATTTATAGTTGCGCTCAGTGTCGTGAACCCTCTTGTTGTCCGACTGCTGCTGGGTTAGCTGATCACCGTATCTACCCTCATCCTTTCAGTTTGGTTCTGTCTACAAAGAGTTGCCTTAACTCTGTTGCGGTCTCCCGTCCCTTTCATCAGATGGCGCTGTCGTCAGTCTCTGCCGTATGCATTCCGACTAGATCTGTTGTCGCCATGATGATGGTTAACTCTGCATCTAATCGCATAGTTAGCGAAGGGTTGGATCTTGCCCCGATTCTGGCTGTTGCTAGAAGCGACAGTTTACTGTGAACCGGTCGGGCGAATGATACGTCTTTTGATGGGTCCATGCGACCAACAGCGTGTTGCCTTTCCGCATGTGCCAGCAAATGGGCCTCAGTGTGTTGGATTGCTGCCGTGTCTGGTGTACTGGCCAGACCAAATTGCCGTAACGAAGGCTTTCACCGTCTTTGAAAGCCCTTGGATCGAAAGTGATGACTTGGATTGCTTACCCTTCTATGCTTGATTTCCACGATCTATCCTGTCCGTTGTTGCGGCTTTTTCGGTCCATGCTTTGTTTGGTGGAACTTTACAAGCACAGAACCGGGCTCGGTTGCATAGTTGTGAGAATTTCCTTCGACCGAACGTCATCCTGCACCATTAAAAAGGTGAAAATCGCGACTGATCACGCAGTCACTTCGTCGTTGTATGTGTGAGGAGTATGCCAGATATCGCATCTGTCATGCTCTCTAATGGACGTGACAGCTGGCATTGTCCCGGTCTTCACGAGCTTTTAGTAGCACGAAGCCATTAGCGCCAATACCTTGACCATCTGCCGCGTCTGATCGCGTCTCAGTGATACTGTTGATGGCGTGGTCGTTCCGCGCGCGGCCGTCACGCGAGCCGAGCTGATGGCGATTTGACGCGATCGCTCTTTGGACGCTCCCCGGCGCCAGTCATGCCACTCCTGCGGCGGTCATCGACGTCAGGCTTCTGCGGCCTTTTGGAGAGCCGTGCTGGTTAGTTCTCCTTTGTTCCTTGAAGCGATTACAGTTGTGGATAACTGACGCTTTTATCCATTTGTTTCGGATAATCGGCGGCCCGTTTCAGACGCTGTCTCTGTCTCCCCGTCTCCTTCTCTCCCCTCCCGCGCAACATCTTATATCTTGCGATTTACATGTTTGCTGCATGGTAATGTTGAACGCTCGACCCTCCGGACTCGCTCGGCCTGAATCTCCGTGCGTCAACAGCGCTTTGCCTCTCGTCGCGGGCCTTTCACATGAGCTCCGTGCCGCAGCACCGCCTGTTGACACCTGTTCGGCCGGTCACCGGGTCAGACGTCGGGCGCTGGGTCACGACTCGACCCCCCCTGCCGCCACTAGTTTCAGGTCAGCGTCGCGCGGTCGCCGCCGCCGCAGCCGCGGAGCCGGTCAAACGCAGCTGGCGGCGCGCTCACACGCGCAGTCGTGCACGGGCGCCGGGCGGGCGCACGCGGGCCGCGCGCGCGAGCTGGCCGCCCGTCCGGAGCGAGAGCGAGCGAGAGAGTGAGCCGCCTCCCGTATCGTCGTCCGTCGGCCGTTAGTGTCGTGTCCGGGCGTCGACGGCGGCCGACGGGCGCGTCGTCGGCCGCGTCGTTCCGAGTGGGCGCGGAGAAACAGGACTCGTTTACGGCGCTTGAGATGGTCCTGTTTACCGGCACAGAGGCGGCAGTGGCGGCGGCGGCTGTGACGAGACGCACGGGGGCGACGTCGGCTGTCGCCTGTCAGTCTGCAGGTGGTCCCGGGGACGTGACCCGACTGCGGGGGGTCAGCCAGAGGGCGGGTGTCCATGGTACGGAAAATGGCCTTAAGTTGGCTCGTTCTGTGGGGAATACCCGGCCGAGAGGGATAGTTCCTGACCTGTTAAAAGACAGCAAAGATTTGTCGACAGCAAAGCCTCTCTTGCCCGCTTAAGCGTCTTGCCGGTTGGTTAATCGGGCATCAGGGGTAACTCGTTAGTGCAGGGCTTCTCCTAGCCTGCTGTGCGGGTGATCAAGAGGATCTCCACCGTGACGTGATGTGTACTGTAGCCCGTGGTGGCCTCTGTTACGGAGCTCAAACATAGGCACCCCTTGGAAATTCCTTTTGACTTGCTGTGCACTAATCTCAGATTTATCTCCTCTAACATTCTTCTTGGTCATCCCTGAGGGGTCTCTCCCGTGACCTGCTGTGTGGTCAGTCTAGATATTGTGCACGGCCGATCCCGAGGGGCCCTGTCCTATGTCACGGCCGGTCCTGGACGCCACGTCTGACCTGCTGCACGTGTAGTCCTGAGGGGTGCCTCCCCCGCGCTGCGGGCCGGCGCCGGCCGCTATGGGGCGTTTTTGCGGCTCGGGGCGGTCGATTGTTCCAGACCTGCATACAAATGGCCGGCAGCGCCGCCTCTTTGTCTGCGGGCCGCCACCGAGCCGGCCGCCGGCGCGGAGGACCGCTCTGCCGGCGCCCCGGCCCGGCCGGCGCCGGCGTGTGCCGCTCGGCCCGCTCCGGCGTCCGCCGTGCCGTCCGCCGCGACGCTGGGTGACGTGGGTTTCGCAGCCCTGTCTGGGTCCGGGTCGCGGCGGAAGCTGGACAGCGCGCGGCCGGCGGCCGGCGCCGGCCGTGGCGTGGCGCGTCACCGGCCCGCCGCCGACCCGCCGACCCGCCGTGACGCCGGGCTGACCTGTGACGGCCGCTGGCGGGCCGCCGGTGACGCCGCGACTTTCCCTTTAACGACCTGGCGTCGGTCCTCGACCGGCAGTCCGACCCGGAGCCGGTCCGCTGACAACTCCCATACCGGCCCGTGACGGGCGGCCGATAGCCTTCTGTCGACCGGCCGACGGCCGGCTGACGGCCGCGATGGCGCCGCCTCTGCGGGGCCGCCGGCCTGGAGCGGACCTCCGACGGTCTGGCCGGCGTCGCCCGTCACCACCACCGGCCGACCCGCTGCGGGGACGACAGACGGACGGCCGCGGTGACACCGCCCCCCGCCGGCCGCGCCCGCGGAGACCGCCCGCCACCGGCCGCCTGATTGGTTTCAATCGCGGGCGGGGCGCCGTTTCTCTCCTGGGACCCGGGAGGCCGCCGTTTGAGGGCCGCTCGCCGCCAGTGCGTCAGGTGGCGGCGCGCTGGACCGGCCGCCGGCGACCGCGGTCCACGTGATCCGGCGGCGTGGGGTCGGGGCGTCACGTGACACGACGGCACGTCCCGCGAGCCGTCACCGGCAGTCGTTTAGCGGGCGCGACGAGCGAACAGCGTCCGAGCGCGCGCGCGTGTAGTAATTAATTCAGGCCTCTTTTTTGGCGGCCTCACCTTGAGCGGCGAGGCGGCGCCGGCGCGGGCCGGGCAGCGCCGCTGAATTATACGGCGGCGGCGGCGCGGCCGGCCCGCTGATCCGGCGGCGGAGCGGCGCCGGTGCGCGGACTCGCCCCCGCTCCATTGCAGGTCGGCCGCCGATTAGATACCGGCCAGCTGATCCTGACGCATTCGGCGGGCGGCGGTCGCGGCGACTCCCTCTCGCTCCTCCGTGACGCGCGCGAGTGACGTGTGACGCCCGGCGGCGGCAGCGATGGCGGCGGTGTAGCGGCGCAGGAGTGCCCCGGACCAGGAGCAGGATCAGGATGCGGCCGTCGAGTCGGCTGCTGTGCGCGGCTCTGCTGGCCCTGGCCGCCCAGTCGGCCCGTCTGCAGGAGACCCACATCGCCCAGCTGCCAGGTGCCCGAACTCGCGCGGCCACGCGCTCTGTCCAGGCGTAAATAGCACCTGCGAGGCGGGAGGCGAGGAAGCCCGCTGTTATTAGGGACCACTAGAGGCCGTTGGCAACTAGGTCATCAGGCAAGGAAGCCCATGGAACTTGTAGCTGCAGTAGTTCACTGACTGTTGTCATGGTAATTCTAATTAGCGGTTTAGTGGAGGTAGCAGTTTTCGTATGTCAGTTTCGAAATGAGTCCAGCCTGACGGCGGAGTCAGATTTACTTTTGCTTTAGTCTGCATATTTTTGATGAGTTCCGCGGTTGTCTAGTGTTAGGCTAGCCAACTCTTGTGAACCTGCTCGGTCGAACTAATCAGATGGATTCAGACACATTTATTTGGACGCTTATCACGCATGCACGATATTCCATTATTTTGATGGCGACGATAATTAGTCGTTTTGGCAGATGAACTAATGGTGCTTGGGCCATTTGTGAAAGGTGCCAGTATGTACCCACGACCTTTGTAACATGTCAGAATTAGTCGACATGGCGCTGGTCGTAACGAATACACTTTTCATGCACAATGGACGTTCTCTTCACGTCCTAATGTGTAAATTAGCCATACAAAAGATTTATCACGCCACGGCCATTGTTCATTTGACTTTGTTCACGGTCCGCGGCCGATATCTGTCCCGGCCCGGCCGGCCGGCTGATGACGGAGGGCTCCTCGAAGCCACAGGTGCGGGCTGTGTGAGCTGTCTGTTTGTCGAGCTGAGCCGACCGGACGCTCGAGAGTCCCGCTGCGGGGGCGGGCCGCCGGCCGGCCGCTATGCGTCACGTCACGGCGCCGGCCGCGTCACGGCGCTGGCGCCGGCGCGGACCGCCCCGGGAGGCAGGCTCGGCGCGCTGATACCGGACGTTAGACGCGGCACCGATGGGCCCATTATTCTGTCGTTAGCGTCCGACGGCAGCGCGGCGTGTGGCATCGCTGCCGGCGGGTTATCTCGGCCGATGGCTCCCGTGTTGAGAACAGGCGCATCAGAAGCGGCCACCTCCCTGTCGCCGTCGCGCTGCTTTTGCAGTTAGCTTCGCGAAGACATGGGATTATACGAACACGACTTTCTCCGTTCAAGGTGTACTCGTAGTGATAGCGGAACGACGCCAAATGTTTGGCACGCTTGTTTCAAGGGACGTTATGACCGTTGGTAGAAAGTCGGTGACTGCGACGCGGTGCCGTTTAAATAACACGCTTTTCGCAGACCACGGCAGTCATCACACCTCCCTGCGAATCGAGCCTACGCACGCACTCTCCCACTATTTCCGTTGTGAACGGCTGTCTTAGATGCTGCGAGTCCGTATAAGATCGATTTGACCTTCGATCACACCCCAGCAGTCACAACTGGCAGCGCAGTCCGTAACGGTCCACGCTGCCGACCGTTTTGTAATTGCCCTGTGGCCGGGCGGCGGTTCGCCGGGTGTCGGCCTCCGCGTGCTCCCCGCGCCACGTACGATGGGTCGGCTGAGAAGCGGTTCTGAGGCGTCAGCACCCGGCACGGTCACACGTGCGATCGTGCGGAACGGCACCTGAGCAAACGGCCCACGCGCCGCGGCAGGTGTGAACGTGAGAAGTGGGACGGGCCGGGCGATGCCGTGGTCGGAGCGGCGACGTCTGGTGTCATCAGTGGCGTTGTCTGAGCCTGAGCTGGCGTGTTAGCCTCAGGCACAGGTGTCTTGTTTGCCTGACAGAACTGAGCTGCCTCTAAATCTCCTCACTTGATCTCATCGTGCGACACTCTTTCATGGCCGTTCCACTTCTGTACTCCCAGCTGCATTCACATTAACGAACCTGTCTCCTCAATGTCATCACCCCACAAGTCGACCATCGTGAGGCTGACAGATCTCCGCTCGAACCCGTCTTTCCCATCTGCACGACGCGACACCTCCGCCACTGAGCCGGGCCGTATCCCGTCGGGCAGGCGGCCGGCGTGGTCCGACGGCGCCTGCTGCCAACGCGGCCCGCCGTTGCAGATACGGTCCTGCGTCCGTGCGTGGCGAACTGATCGGGCGCGGCGCTTATCTGGCGGAGCCGTCACGCCGCCGTACAGCGGCTCCGTCATTGGAAAACGATCCTCGCGGCGGCGGCTGAGAGGCCGGCGTCCTCAGCGCGAGGGGGCGGAGCCGGGCGGCGGGAGGGAATCGCACACCCGGCCCGAGAAGGCGTCTCCGCGAGCGAACGGGCCGCCGACCCCGGGGACAGGTCGGCGGCAGCGCTCGATCGCCGGGGAGACGAACGACGCCGCCCGAGCGCCGCGGGCGTGTGATGAATGCCCGTATCGACGGCGGCCGGGGAGCTCATCCTGTCCGAACAAGCGCCGGCCGTGTTTGACCGGTCAGGCTGTTTGCCCGACGGACAATGGCGGCGCTGTGTGCGGGCCCCGCCCCGCTGCGGCCGGCGGCCCGCTCGTCGGCTCCGAACCGCGCCGTCATCCTCTTCGCGCTCGGTTGGGCAATCCGTCGTGTCTGTTTCCCAACCCGTCATCGCGGGCGCCCGGCGCCGCTGCCACTCGGGAGGAGGAGGTGGCCGGAGCGGCGGCCGGCCGGCCGGCCGTGCGACACCCGCCCGGCTCGCCTGTCACCTGAAGCGCGCATAATGACCGCCGCCGGGCCGGCGCCGCACGATGACGAGGCGTGGGAGAGTCGCGCGCGCGGCCCACCCGCCGAGACCGGCGGCCGGCGACCGAGCGGCCGGCCGGAGCTGCGGACAGGTCAGCGCGGCGGGCCGGCGGAGGGCGCTCGGCTGCCGACGCTGATCTGTTTGTCTGTTTGTCGGAGGGGACAGGCGGCCGACCGGCTGTCGGCCGAGGCGGAGAGCCCGGTGTGGCGGGCAGGCCGTCCGGTCGCGGAAGTGGCCGTTCTGCCGGAGATGAGGGCCGCCTGACGGGCCGTCCGGCGGGGCGGGAGGCCGGCGCAGTGGACGGGCCCACCCACTGAGGGCCGTTGCCTGCTGCACACATAATCAACTCTTCCTCGGGCGCGGAGAGAGTGCGACGGCCGCCGGGGAGCGGTCCGGCCGGTGCGGGAGGGCGGTGCTGACGCTTTCGAAGATCGGACCGGATTAAAGCTGGGTTGGCCGGAGGGCTCGGCGTTGAAGGACACTGGGCGGTCCTCCCCGGCCGCGGACGAGTGCGGGCCTGACCTGGAGGCGCGCCCACGTCTAGAGGTGCCACGGCGGGCGCGGCCGGGTCTGCCTACCGCTCGCCTTAAGAGCGCAGGATTACCCATTCTCCGGCACTGATCAGATCAGAGGATTCGCCCAGACCCGGCCGGCAAATCAGATTAGCGGCACAATGCATCCATCGAACCGCAGGCAAGCAACAGCGGCGCTGGCGGGCGACGCCCAAACGCCCGGAGCGGCGCTCCCTCGGCCCGCGAACCTCGACTTGCGGCGTCGCCCGCGGCGACGTCCGTGGTCGTCTGTCCTGCTGTCCGTGTTTTGAGTCTAGACGCCGTGTCAGTGTTGACGTCGACTGCGCGAGGCGCCGCTCATCCGGGTCAGACTGCCATCACCCCCGCCCGGCACACAGAGCAGGGTCACGAGCCGGGCCGCCGGCCGGGGTGGACCGCTCATGTCTAGCAGCGAGGCTCTGCCCGGCACGCCCTCCCTGTACACCACACGCGACCTCCCGGCCCGCGGCCAGGCGCATCAGGCCGACTCCCACGGTACCAGCAGAGGGCCTGACCGCTCGTGTCTGACCAGCGGGACGTCACCTCTGCCCGGCACGCCCTGCCTGTAACCGTGCCCTCTGGCCAGTCTCCCACGGTACCGGCAGAGGGCCTGACCCAGGCGACCTACCGCCGTCCAGACCACGGACGGGACTGGCTGCCCCACGCCCCTCTGCTAGACACTACCTAAGGAGGTGCTAGATCGAACTTTTCTGATACTGAGAAAAGACTCACGGGAACTGTTATAGAACTGGTGGCAAAGCATTGAATATCCTGCCCATATTTGGCTGGGAATTGCATTCCACGCCTTTCGATCGCTCAGTATGATGTTCGCTCGATCCATGATGCCTGATGAGGCATCGCAGAGTCGTTAAAAAAGGAACACTGACGATGTTTTTTTCTTAAATATTGCTGGAGGCATCTACCTACACCGTCTTCAAACGTTTTCTGTCATTGCCGTGATGCGCTGTTGGAAACTGATCGGAGAGCTTTTGTGATCGACATTTCTCTGCGGGACGGTTTAGCTCGTTATTTGCTTTCTGTCTTCTTCAGAATATTTAGACGTGTCCCGTTCTTGCAGTTCGCCTGATACATTTGAAGTACCTAAACGTATTGTGTGTCTATCGAACGTAATATGTCGTTGATTACAAGGCTGTTCGCGGCCCGACAGAGAGGCTTTTGCCTTTGCGCCGAGCGGTATAGTCGAACAAGGCCACTGGCCGCTCCCGCAATGTGAGGGTCAGAGGGACCGGCCGCGGGATGGTCATACGTTCAGCTACGTACAGGCATTTGGCCTCGGGGACGAAACGACGCTGGCATCTGCGCGACGCACTCTCGGTGCTCGTGCGTGACATTGTTTTGTGACGTGTGAATGGCCGAGCGGCGTGGTATTCGTGGGTTTTGCGGCGCGCACTATTCCGTTGCTGCGCAAGGATTGCAACGCCGCTTTTTGATCGCTTGAATTGCGTCAGCGCCGCACGAAGTATCGTCCTTGTCATTCGATTGCGCCGAGCGTGTGGTGCAACGTGCGTTATAATTGGCTTTTGTGTGCCCACGCGTGCCCGCTCGACTCATTTCCTACAAATCACAGCGTTGTTGCTGCGCCATGCCCAATTACTGTGTCCTAATTTACTAATCCGGCACAAATGACGCGCAGTTTTTGTGACGTCCATCCATCCTAGGTTGTGGAAGTGAATTGTTTAGCTCGGAGAAATGGCTGCATGTGCCGGTCGCCGATGGCCGGTGGCTGCTCTGCGCCCTGTCTGGGCGGCGGGAGCGCCACAGCGCGCGTACCTCCGCCGACCAGTGATCGGCGTGATTTATGAATTTACAATTGACGGTTCGTTAATCAGAGCCGTGCGGCGCGCCCGGGTAATTTGCTCCGAACTTTCGAATGCCGCGCCGTGCGCCGCTAACGGGACCGGCTCGCCCCAGACCGGGGACTCCGGCGCGCTCCATACCAGGGACGCCTGAGCTGTCCACCCTGACAATACCGAGCGGGCCGGAGCCGCCCGAGCCGCCGACACGGCGACACGGCGGCGAGCGGCGGCCGTCGATATGTCCAACACGGCGCCGGCGTAACGGGACGAGGTCAGAGGCTCAGCTCAGGCGGACACTGACTGTGCCATGCTTTGTACCACCTTGGCGCCGTGTCTGTGCTTACCACCCTGCTCTCTGTTCCACCCCGGTGCCGAGCGTGGTGCTCATCATGCGATGCTCTGCGCAAGTCTGGTACTGAGTTCGGTCCTCGCAACCCGGCCACCCTGCCGACGAATATCGTGCTCATCACCTCTGTGTTACTCTGGCGCTAAGTATGGTGCTGACCGGCCACAGGAGTTCAGCTTTCGCCGCCCGTATCTCTGTCACCCCAGTGCCAAATCTAGCGAATTGTGGCGGCCCCGGATCTAGCGGTTCGGTACCTATCGGTTCACGTGCGAAAAGGCGTGCTCACCTGTCTCAGAACAAATGCCTCCTGAGGTCTTGCGTCGGCCATCACGATCAGCCGTCGGCCAAACCGAGAGTCACGGGGTCGCCAACGCCTTTCAGAATTATATAGCCAAAACAAAACGACTCATTTAACTGTGTGGTGTCTCTGGGCAGCGGGGGTGTTTACCTTACAATAACTGGTCAGAAACACCTGTGGAGGCGGCCAATAACAACTGAAGCGTTAAAATGTTGATTGAGAGAGGTGCCGCGAATTAAACGTAGGCTTTTGCACAGACCCCATTGGCTGCATGGCCGATCGCTAACCGCGTATTTCATTCTACCATGTCCACGCGACCAGTAAAATGATGATGATGATGATGATAATGCTGGCACCATAACGCAACATTCGTTATGGTGTCAGCTCGCTTCTCTTTTGTGTGGAGGATGCTGTGCGGCTCCAGCGACCGCCGCGGCGGTCGATGAAAAACGTGGCGGCGTCTCTCGATTTGTCGGCAAACGTCACCGCTCGAGCGAGAATAATGGCGGGACTTGTCGGGCCGTATTTCTTCCCACAGTCGGTCGGCTGGACATCTTTAGAGTCTTGTGATGGACTACGAGCGCGTCCCGTGGCCCGGTTTTTTGAGACCCGCACATGGATGCCGGGCATCGGTGGAATTAAAGGGCGATAATGGCGGCGGATTAAGGTGCCCGCAGTGCTGCTATCTTGTTATCGTATCGCCACCACTCTACTCACTGTGTCCCGACTAACCTCCGCTATCTCAGGGTTCATCTGTACCAGGTTATGTAGGGGCTGAAGCGAACGGAGAGCTTTAGAGAAGGGATTGGAGGGCGCGACCGATTTGTCCAGGACGGACTATCTTCCTCGAGATCAAAGAGGATTTGTGGTCACGGAAAATAGACACGCTTTGCAAACTATTGCTCTTCGGCGGATCGAGACCGAGCGACGAAATCACGACGTTTTTTCCTGGCCGTCCTGTGCCGTTGTCTTGACCACTTTAGACAGCGGTCTGTCGCCCTGGCTTCCCTCGGTGACTGAAGCGCGCGGCGCTGCCGTGGCCTCGGCGGCGCCGTTTCTCTGTGTGGGAGCGGCGCCGCCTCGTCGGCCTGTGATTTCCGAGGGCGGCGGCTGCGGCGCGTCGCCGGCCGCCGCTAATGGAGACGGAGCGGGCCGACACGGCGGCCGCCGTGTAAACACGGCCGTGTCGGCGCCGTCACGCCGCGTCGGCCGCGCCGCCCGGCCCCGGCGGCCGGCGTCAGTTCCGGCCGACCGACCTGCCCCGCCGGCCGGCAGCCCGTTTGTTCTCTCGATGCCCGCCTTGGCCTGTCGTGTTGCTTCGTCTCCGGTCCGGCCTGCTCGTTGATCGGACGCCGGACGGTCGCGACAGACTGTCCTCTGCGTCCGCTGTTCTCACCGTGCTCGCTGTCCGACAGACTGCCCGCCGTGCTACACGCTGGTGCAGGAGGCGGTGGACGCCCACAGAGTGAAGCTGGAACAGCTGTCGGCGCTCATCCGCAACGTGACGGACAACCCCAGCCTGCCGGACGACCGCGAGTTCGAAGAGCGGCTGGAGGAGGTGGTGCGCGTCACCGAGGACCTGTTCAAGTCGGCCCAGCAGGCCACCAGCGGCGAACGGTCGCCGCTCGAGCTGCTCGGCGATCTGGAGGTGAGAGACGCTGCTACTGCGAGGCGCCGCGGCGGCCGTCCAGCTGATGGCGTGTCTCTCTCGACGTGAGAGGCTGTAAAGCAGGGTGGTTGGAGACGCTGGGAAAACGACGTGGGACGGACCTACTGCCTGCCAGCATAGTTTTTTTTTACGTTTTATGTGACCCTTGAGCTAGCTGGAGAGGATTATCCAGGTAATGTTTCGTTTCTAATGCGGTTCCGACAAGTACGGATGAAAATCACCGGGAAGTGTCTCAGGGGTCTGCTCACAAAAAGTGTGGCTGAAATCGGCTGGGATTCGAATGAAGATCTGGTCCTTTTTCTCAGCCCGTGGAAGGGAAGAGCCGTTGGTATCGGCCCATGGGAACACAGGAGGCCGTAGCAGCTTCGAGGTGTTTATGGGCACATGGCTGCGCTCAGGCATTGCGTGTCATGGTTGCGTGCAAACCCAGGTGGTGATTAGTGGTAATCAAACCAATCTACGGTTTCAATTTCGCCCAGTTAGAGATAATTGCTATCCTAGGGAGGCTCGCTGCTAATGGCCGTTGTCCACACAAATGCCTATCTAGGTACTGACTGACGAATTAGCATCAGAAGTAACGGATTTAAATTTCAAAATCACCCGGCATAATTGCGGAGGGCCATAAACATCACCGAAGCGGTCAAGCCTGGGTCACTGGCGTGCTGAATAGTCATGGAGCTCTTCCCCTCGGGTCTGGGTTGTGGCCCTCTCCGTGCCGTCCAGTGGTGCATCGGAGCCAGCCGGTGATGGTTTTCCCCGCCCGGCCTGTTGTTTACGCTCGTGCCGGGCCTAGTTTAGAAACGCCTAATTTGTCGTGAGAGAGCCGCATGTCCTGTTTGTTTGCGTGTGTGTATGCGCAGTTTGAACAGTTCAGAACAGTGTAACAGTTGAACAGAACATTTCTGCACATGGTTAACAATTTGGAACATTTGGCGTTCTCTTTTCCCGAACAGCCCAATGCTGGTCGCTTCTAAATATCAGCGAGCGTGTCGCTTATCGATGGCATCGTTATTTTATTATGATGGAAAAACTGTGTCAGCGATATCTGACGGCAGGCGCACCCAGTCTCTGCCTCATCCGAGAGGCGGAAAATTGCTTTGTCCCTGGCAGCCACCAGGCAGCCGTCCTTCCACTCTGCTGTCCCCGACAGCCGTCCGGTGACAACTGGTAGGCAGCCGACCTGTCCCCCTGCCCTGCCCCACAGCAGCCACATGCAGTCCGGCGGCTGATGGCCGTTTCGCCGCTGACGGCTAACGGAGTCGTCCTGCCGATGACAGTTGGCGGTCCGGCTCCGTCCTCTGGTCTGTTTACGCTTCTGCCCGTGTCCGGCGGCCGGGGGTGTGGACACTCAGACAGCTAGCCCGAGGCCATGCCTGTCCTCTGACCGGGCGGTCTCTGACTGATCGGTCGTCCGGTGGATGAGTTTTACTGGCCGGTTGGTCGTCGTCCGGTGACTGAACTTCATTGATTGATCCGTCGTCCTCCGGCTGATCTTCAGTGACTGACCAGTGGTCGTGTGGCTAATACTCACTGATTAATCGGCCGTCCGTTGACTAGGCTTCTTTACTGGCTGCTCGGCCATCCTGTGACCGAACTTGACTGATTGATCGTCGTCCTGTGACCGAGCTTTACTGACTGATTGGTTGGTCTGTGACTGAGCGTCACTGATTGATCTGTCGTCCTCTGATTAACCTTCTCTGAATGACTGGTCGTCCTGTGACTGAACTTCATGGACTGATCGGTCGTCCCGTGACAGAGACTGATGGATGGGTTGGTCTGTGACTGAGCTTTACTGACAGATTTTTTACCTGTCTCTTCGCCGGGCAGGAGCGGCTGGACGACGTGAAGCAGCTGGCTGGCGACATCGTGCGCCACATGGAGCAGGCGCGCGTGCTGTCCGTGGAGGGCGAGCGCAACACCTCCGAGGCCGAACAGCTGATCGAGCGGCTGGAGAAGACGACGCGCGAGACGCTCGACTTCCTGGAGCGGGACGGCGCGGACGCGCTCCGCCGCGCCATCGAACAGTCGAAACAGTTCGGCATCCAGAGCGGCCGGATGTCGGAGATCGCGCGCGAGGCCCGTCAGCTTGCCGACCAGCACGAGGCCCAGGCCGAGGCCGTGGCCGACGTGGCGGACGCTGCGGTCGCCAACGCCACGGCCGCCTACGAGCTGGCCTATCGCGTTATCGAGCAGCAGCGAAACTTCAGGTGAGCACAGCTGGCCTCGGTCAAGGTCTTCCGAGCGACGGAGACGGTGCTCAGCGTTACGAACAAGAATTCCGTCTATAGTAGATTTGATCTTTTACAGAGATTATCGAGAAGTTTTGTAAAAAAAGATAGTTTGACAGGCTTTCTGTCCTTGATTAAACTGTCAGTCGACGGAATATTGTGTAAGGTTATACTTAAATTCTCCAGTATGGTAATCTAATGACAGAAGTAACTCTAATCTAATGACAAAAGTAACTCCACTCGCCTTGTGCGCGTGGGAAAGGAAATATGCTAGTCCTGTGTCCTCTGCAGTCCGCTTCCACCCGACCTTGAGTGAGCGCTCTCATGGGCCGCGCCGCTGCCGCAGTAACGAGATCCAGCTGCTGGACAACAGTCTGGAGACCACCGAGCAGCTGATCACCACCACGCGCGAGCAGGCGGCCGAGGCGCTGCGGGACGCCGACGACGCCTACAACACGGCGCTGGACGTCTACACCGAGGCCAACTCGGGCTTCTTCGGCGTCGACGTCGACAGTCTGAAGGAGCGTGCTGACGACCTCAAGACGAAGGTGAGAGCAGACGGGGAGGGGGAGGGGCGTCGCAGGGGGCTGCAGCCGTAAAATGGGGTCGGGCGGTGTTCGTCCAAGGACGGTTTTGCCTTTGACGAATCGTCCTTTTAGTGGGCGTTGACCAAGGATTAATTTTGCCGGATTGAGGTCCGTCTCAAAGCTCTCTGACTTCTGCATGATAGTGTCGTGTCTTCGTAAGAAACATTTTCCTCTTAAGAAACCGCTTTTCTTGTTCCTAGATATCCTCCAATACGGTGTTTGAAGACGACAGGCGTGTTCTCGCACGTTGGTCATGTCAAAAGACTGCTCTCTGCAGCACGTAGCCACCGGTCAGACTCGCTTCCAACCGTCCGCTACCGCGCCGATCGCATATGCAGAGGTTCCCCGCCTGTCCCTCACGCTGAACGGCCCGCTGATCGACGGATATCGGCCGGATCGCCGCTCAGCGCCGGACTGGAGCTGGTCCGCTCGTCGGAAGCGGCGCCGCACTGCTAGCTCGGACCGCCGCCGACAGGAATCTCAGTGTGGGGGCGGCGGGGAGTGCAGGGTTATCGCGGCAGATACGAGCTGGGCGCGTCTGGCTGTGATTCAGAACCGCGGCGGCGCCGACGCAGCGTCCGGCGCGCGCTCACGACTCGACTGCCATCTGCCGAGCGGAGATCTCGCGCCGAGTGTTCACTGGACGCGAGGTTTACCGTGCGCGATTGTGGCGCCACCAGTTCAGTCATGTGCCTCTGACGAGGACAGGCCAACGAGGCCGGTTTGCGCGGCCGACAGCAGGGCGATTGTAGCGCCATCAGTGCCCGCTACATGCATTCTGACGATGACGGTGAACACCTGATCTTTGTGAGAAGGGCCAGTCAGCGGGCAGTGACAGCTCATTTTTCGTATGCTGTCAGCGTGTTTGGCTGCCTCCGTCGTGGGCTTCGGCCAAGTAGTGGTGGAATTTCTGCTCAGTATGCAGGACAGAGTGTGCACCGTTCCGTTTATGATTGGCTGATTGATTGATTGACCATTTGGATTTAAGAACACACCGACGTCAGGGTCGTATGGCGACCACCGCTCAGTTTGTGATAAATGGATAATTCTGAGCCATTCCGAGGTACGCTAGGATTGACATCTTCCACGAGCTTGGTCGTCTAGAGATTTGTAAGCAGGTCACCAGCAGCGTATTCCTGTTCTTATTGTATGTGCGTGCGTATGCCACGCGAGGAAGAGGTTGCATTAGCTGCGTGGCTGAAGCACCGGCACCCATTGTGACCAAACGTTTGCAAACCCGTCAAGGAAATTAGTAGTCTAGTCTAGTAACTCCAAAAACAAGCGCTGAAAGCTGATGGGATTTAATCTGACCGCAATGATGCCGGCGATGTATTTCACGTATCGCTGCCGCGTTTTCCGATTGTGTGGTGGTACGTTAGCATCTCCAGTTCGACAGAGGCATCTGCACGGCGGGGGCCCGGAGACTGGCGTGTCCACGGCCGTCACTGGCTGTCCGCCTGCTGTCTCCGCCACCGTTCCCGCCGTTCCCCGCCTTCCCACCGTCCCCGCCGTCTCACCGTTCCCCGCCGTTGCCCGCCGTACCACCGTCCCCGCCGTCCCCGCCGTCTCACCTTCCCCGCCGTCTCACAGTCCCCGCCGTCCCCGCTGTCTCACCGTCCCCGCCGTACCGCCGTCCCCGCCGTACCCGCTGTCTCACCGTCCCCGCCGTCCCACCGTCCACGCCGTCACCGCCGTCCCCGCTGTCTCACCGTCCCCGCCGTACCACCGTCCCCGCCGTACCACCGTCCCCACCGTCTCACCGTCCCCGCCGTCACCGCCGTCCCCTGCTTTACCGCCGTACCCGCCGTTCCCCGCCGTCTCACCGTCCCCGCCGTCTCACCGTCCCCGCCGTCACCGCCGTCCCCTGCTTTACCGCCGTACCCGCCGTTCTCCGCCGTCTCACCGTCCCCGCCGTCTCACCGTCCCCGCCGTCACCGCCGTCCCCTGCTTTACCGCCGTACCCGCCGTTCTCCGCCGTCTCACCGTCCTCGCCGTCCCCTGCTGTACCGCCGTCCCGGCGTCTGACCGGTGCGGTCGCTCCTCAGGTGCAGAATCTGAAGAAGGACCTGGAGGCGCTGACAGCCGAGCTGGAGCCGAGCCTGGACACGCTGGAGGCCGACACGGAACGGGTAACGGAGCTGCTCAACACGGGGCTCGGACTGCAGCAGGCCGCTGACGAACTGATGGCCGACGTCGACGCCGCCAGGGACAAGGTAACCACCGGAGCCGTACACTAACGGCAGAGACGCGGTCACCACCGGAGCCGCACATTAACGCCAGGGACAAAAAGTAACCACCGGAGCCGCACACTAACGGCAGAGGCACGGTAACCACTGGAGCCGCACACTGACGTCAGGGACAAGGTTACCACCGGAGTCGCACACTGACGCCAGAGATAAGGTAACCACTGGGGCCGTCACCGAACAACAGGGACGAGGTATCAACTGGTGCCGTACGGGACTGACGAACTTTGTTTTCTCGCTTGGTGGGAGCTCCAAGAAAACTTTTGTCAAGGAAAATATATGGTCAAGCCGGTTACTTATTTCTGGAAATTCACGTGGCGTGGTCTTTATGTCGCAATTCTCCCCTTCGTGCTTCGTGTGCATTATAGAAGTTTTTGTACTTGCAAAGCTTTTCTTACAATCTCTGAATTAAGTTTTAAGAAGAATAGCTGATTGAAACGTTATCCTGGGCTATCATTTTCATCCCATATCGATGGCTGAAATGCCAGCCATCATTGTTCGCAGCTTATTATTTATGTCGTAGTTATTATGTATAATTATATATGTCGCAATCACAGCCAGACATTGTTCGCATTTTATTGGGAATTTATCAGTCACTGCGACCATTATCTGCCTTTTAATTGCCTCATTGAGCCACTGGCCATTCTGCGTGCAGACATCGGCTGCGGACGCTATCCTTTCGACAGCAGCCTCTCGGAGAAGCTGAAATATTAAACCACAGCGTCTGCCGTTTCCGGAGGTGTTCGGCGCGTCTGCGGCGGCGATCGCGAATGTCCACTGACCCCGTCGCTCTCGGCAGGCTGAGAAGGCGGTGGCCGCCGGCGAGACGACGCTCGACGAGGCGCGCAAGACGCTCGAGACGCTGCAGGGCTTCGACCGCCGGGTGCAGGAGTCGCGCGACCTGGCCGCCGAGGCGCTCCAGCAGGTCGGCGACATCGCGCAGCTCATCGACGAGGCCGAGCGCAAGACGGCCAACGCGCGCGAGGCGCTCCAGGGCGCCGAGGCCAACGCGGACGACGCGCGCGACATCGCCGCCGAGGCCGAGACCATGGCCAAGGAGGTGAGCTGGGTGGCCGACGCGGCGGCGGCGGCGGCGGCGGCGGCGGCGGAGGCGCGGGCTGTGGTGCAGGTGTAGGACATGTTGTTGATCCAGGTGGCGACGTGGAGTACCGGGACTGGATCCGTGCGCATGTCAGGGAGCTGGAAATGAATGTCGTAGAGAATAAGTTCACTTGATAAATATCACGACGCACATTTGCTGTTCTATCGCAGATATGGCTACTGCGTGCTTTGTTTTCGTCGGCTGTAACGAGGATTGGTTTTTATCACCTTTTTGGTGGTGCACCGTTCGTGAGGTGTCAGCTCACGCTTGAGAATCCATCCATGTCCGTAATTAGCAATCGTCGCCGGGCGGAGCGGCATCTGCTGTGTTCGCTGGCACCAGGAGGCACCAGACTCGTGGTTGCCTGCACCCCAACGTATCGCACCAGGCCTAGCTGTCCGTGCGTCACACCGGTCGGCCGCCTCCGCAGGCGCAGACCGAGGCGACCTCCATCCAGGCGGAGTCGGCCGACACCAAGGCACGCGCGGCCAACCTGCGGGACGCTGCCGACCAGCTGAACGTGCAGGTGGCTGACACCACGGCTGACATAGACTCGTACGAGGCCCAGGTGAGGCGACCACGGAGGGCGATGAAACAGGAGTTCTGGTTTCGTTAGCGTCGGATAGGTGTCGCCAACAAGGAATTTTACACGCTGCATTCCCGGCCTTTTTTGGCGTTCTTTTTTCTTTTTTTCTTTTGCGAAAACCATGCCGTTGGAAAGCTGGTGGGCAAAAATCACGAGGTGTACCCCGCTGACCTGTGCCCGCGGTGACCAGCTGTCCACAGACAGCGAGCTGACGCGCGACGCCCGCGAGAGGGCCAACCAGGCCAAGTCGGACGCCGAGGCGGCCACGGCCAAGGTGAATGCAGCGTTGCAGGAAGTGAGGGAGATCCAGCGCGCGCTCAGCACGGCCGGCAGCATCGACACGGACGCGCTGGACCGGCTGGAGCGGCGGCTGGAGCAGGCTGAGCTAGAGCTGGAGGAGGCGCAGCTCGAGACAAGACTGGTGGCGCTGCGCCAGAACCGCACCCAGCAGGACCTCATGGTTAGTGCGCCAGGATCCGGCAGCGGGCGGCCGGTGCGCTCGGATCCGGCAGCGCTGCGCTGCGCTGCTCTGGGTGACGGGGAAACACGAATCGCGTAAATGCGTGGCCGGCAGTTCAGCCAGGACCTTGGTAAACTGAGAGGCTTTTGGTATTTTCAGAACTGTTGAACAAAAAAGTGATAGGTGTAGTGGATCAGATGTAAACGTCGGGTGTGCAGGACAGTCATTGCATGCTCTCCGTCCAAACCGGACATTCTTAAGGCTGATAGTGATCACAGAGGGCGCATCTTCTTATTGCGTCGCACATGTCTTAAACGTTCCGACTCCCTAAGAGCATTTTGTGTTGCATAAGGACAGCTCAGGTACTTGAACTTTCAGATACTGAGCGCGGTAAAATGTTTTGCCAAGCGGTCCTGAAGGTACATGGTCCGTCGCCGTCGCAGCCATCCCTGTCCGCCGGTCTGGAGGTGATGAGCTAACTTCTGACGCCCGTGCCGGCGGAGAGGCTGCCCCGAGGTATCTCCCTGACACAGACCGTGCGTGTGACAGGTGCGGAACTATCAGGACCAGCTGGAGCAGTTGCGGGCCGACGTGGCCAACATCCAGGACATCGCCGACGCGCTGCCCAGGGAGTGTTACGCGCGCGTCAAGCTGGAGCCCTGACCGGGGCGGGCGCGAGCCCTAGACAATCACTCCACTGCCTCAGTGCCAAAAGACAGCGTCCGGCCGTCTGTCGAGCTTGCTTGCGCCGGCCGCGTGGCCGCCGTCCGGAGAGCGGAGAGCGCGTGCTGACTGCGCCGGTTCCGGGCTCGCCCGCCAGCTGCGCCGCCCGCCGGCCGCGTGACTCCGGTCCGGAGGGCGCGTGCGACTGCGCCAGCTCTGAGCACGCCCTGCCAGCTGCGCCGCCCGCCGGCCGCGTGACTCCGGTCCGGAGGGCGCGTGCGACTGCGCCGGTTCCGGGCACGCCCCGCGAGCTGCGCCGCCCGCCGGCCGCGCACTGCCATTGGTGCTATTTTAAGTATTACCACGTTTTTTACTCGGTGAGCTGAGTGCTGTTGTACTGCGGGACTGAATGCGTGTCTGCGCCTTATGATAAACGATATGCATGCTGCTGGAAATACTGCACTGTATGATGAAATACATGTAAAGAAATGTCGCGGAGGCCACCGTGTGATAAAGTCGAATGGCGCTTAGTTGCGTGTGGTGATATTTCACAGGCAGGTGTTTTTGGCAATGTCCTGATACCGTTGTGATTATTTCCGGAGACAGCCAATTTAAACGGTTCGAAATATCAAGCTGGGAAGTCGACGTCCTGTAAGATCCGAAAATGTAGAAGCATTATCCTTTCGTTGCAACGCCGTGAGGTATGAAATTCTCGTGCACGTTTTGGAATCACATTTGTCAGAGTAATGTTGAGGTTGCGGTTCGTAACGACCGAACTGCGTTGAGAAGTACATTTCTTGGTCAAAGCGTGCTCATCTCAGCTGCTTCTTTGACGTATTCACACTGCCCTGACCTTCAGATGTTCTTTTGACGGTCTGCGCGCAGCAGTTGCTGGACATAGCTCTTCGAAAACCAGAACAAAACAAAGCAAGTTAGTTTTTGCAATTCAGCCTACGTCTGCAAATGGCTAAACAGCCAAGAACATTTTTCAAACCCCGGGATCCGATCCGTTTATCAGATTTCGAGCACGCGACGGAGCGGAAGGCTCGGGAAGGTCTCCCTGTGCCGGTGGGGAGGAGATAAAGGGGACAGGCAACTGGTCCAGACCACGTCCCGGCCGGCTCTTGTGCAACAGGGCGGCGCTCGGTAGTCCGCCCTCTCACCGCCGCCTTCCGGCCGGTATCTCTGCGTTCCAGGCGTGTGGTCGCTGCATCCGCGGCGCTCAGCCTGCTCGGGCATCCCTGACGGCGGATTCGCACACGCTGACGTGGTCCTGGCGGTTATTACGCGCTCACCGCTTTGATCAAGGTAGATTAAGCCCAGGTGTTTGAAGAGCCGGTCAATGAAATCTACAGAGGCGTGAGAAGAAACTGCCAAGTATCGTGGGACCAGGCGGTCTGTTTCCAAACATGTGTGGCTTCTAGTCGCCGGGGACGCAGACTTTTGATAGAAATACGTCCTTTTTTCGCGTAATGCGATTCATTGAAACATTGTTTCTGTGTGTTTCTTAGGTATGTTAAAGCCAGGTATTTTTAATGCCGTTTAAAGTTATTCAAGGTTCGTAGTTGCCTGTGAAGTGTTACAAAAGGACAGCGGAAAACGCCCGGATTTAAAAGGGGGTGTCCAGTACTAGTTCAGTCATATCTTAAGTCAAGCCGCAGGCATAATGCTCATGCATCCCTGCCCAGGGACGTAGCCAAGGAGGGGCCACGGGGGCCATGTCCCCCCGAGCCAAGCGGTCTACACTAGATATACAGCGATTTCGCACGAATACGGAATAGTTATCATACATATATTGCAAAAACAAACATTTTATGTACCTCTGTCGGGTGAAATGACGTTGCTTACGTAAAATTTCTCTTTTCCCAGTAAACTTCGTCGTATGCTAGTGGTATATGACAAAATATGACATTTTCCCCCCCCCCCGAGGAAAATTCCGGCAACGTATTATTCCCTGCCCCATGCCTATTGATATCCATTTTTCATGGCATCGCCATGATTCCTGAAGACTGGACAGCTAAATGAGGCAAAAAGTCTTGGCATAGAGGAAGATCAAGAAGCCCCATACCCCTACGGAGTCCCTTTGCTAAAATGCAATTCGAGGTCGCACGTGAGGTTCCTTCGCAATGAAAAAGAGAATTGAAGAAGATGGCGAACTTTGCGCGGGTGGCTGTACCGGTGGTCAGAGATGGTTTATTTACGGTAAGTATAGCAGACACGTCAATTATCCACATGGAAGTACGTTTCCGTAGTGTAGCTTGAATTCGGCGTGCGATTCGGCCGTTTTTTGTCGTGAAGGAATAGAAATATCTGCGCAAAACACTGCGCCGCTTTCGTCGACGAAGAATGGAGCTAGCTTGAAAATGAATGTTTCTGTTTTTCTATGACTTATGATCTAAGATTAAAACCTGTATGACGAATAGTTCGTAATATACAAGGGTTAGTAGATTTCGATGCAAACAGGTTTCACCAGTTAGCTTCATTTAATCCACAGACAGGGTAAGGTCAGTGGGAATCAATGTAGGTTGAAATGCTTGTGTCATACTGCATCATTTTTTTGCCATTTGATACTCTTTGTAGCTGCTTGTCCAAGGGACTTTGTTGCATTTGCTCTGCTACTTCATGTTATGGGTCTTTATGAATAATGTTATAGAAGGCAGAGGAGCATACTGATATGACTGAATATTATGAGATGAGTAGCATATTTAAAGAGCTGTGGGGTTAGGCCATGAAAGATATATGGAAATTTGTTACATGTTATGCATTTATGAAAGATGTGGATTTCTGGAAACAAAAATTCACTGGCTAGTCATAAAAACTTGATAGGCATTTGTAAAATATTCCTTCAATATGCAATGGAATTCCCTGAACTGATTGTTATGCAATAGCTTCATGTGAGGCGTACGTACATGCAGTACATAAACTTCAATATATTTGTGCTGATGATGCCAGATAATGCATTTCATGCATGCAGTTTGCCATGTATTGTAGTTTGCAATGGTTTAGTACAAGGATTTTGTAAATTCTTGGCTGTAACATTGTCTGTGTATCTGCATTAAATGCATGGCCATCTGTTTTGGTTTTTAATTTATATATTTCTGCTGTTGGCTATTGGAAATATTAGCAGTTATTTTCCATTTCTGAATTTGGTGACTATCACATGCTGATGCTGACTGTCACATGGTTGCTTCCCTCCTTTGGTGGCATGTTAAACTTCTGCCACAGAATTAGCTGTTACCTGGACTTGCATGATTGGGTATAGGAATTGGAAGCAGTGCAACAAGTTATGCTGAGAAGGGGCCACAGATCCCCAAGAATCACCTTTGCAATCATTCAGATCCAGTTTATAAAACTTGTGTAGGTGGTAAGCACATTGTCATGGAATATGAATTTTTCTTGGATTGGGCCATGCCAGTTTTTATAGTGCAATACCTCAGTATGTCAACCATTACACATTGTGATGTAGCGTAACCAACAATATCATTCATCAAGGAAAAAACATTTATGCATCCCATGGTTGCAGAAAGCTCCTGTTAACCTGTCGTTTAGTTTCATGATGTGCTGCTATCACCAACTTTTTATCTTAAAAATCAGTACCAGTAATTGCATCAGAGGGCACTGCATGCATCTGGCTCCTCACGTGCGTTTCGTATGCATGGCATTCTGTTAGTGAAGTCGTGGTATGGTGGAACGATGGCGCTACCTATAAGGTGTCGTACGGCGTGTAGAACTGCGCCACCTATAATCAGACACAGGAAGATTGAAAGCTGTTCGTTCGGAGGTCTCACACTCTCGTGAGCTTATTGTACTCAATGTGTGGGCTAGCCTAATCTCTCTCTTTCATGATGCTTCTGAAGACGGCGAGAGCTTTATCAGGCCAAACGTTGGGAACATTTAACTGATGGCAAGGAGGGTGTCTTGCGACTTGAAAGGAGGGAACCCTTCGTCACAAACTGCCCCGAATATGAGAAAGAAAGGGCTTGGATGTTTTGCCGAATCCCTGTCATACGTTCGTTGTCATGGATTTGCCTTACGTAAGACCGAAAACATTTGTATTTCGTTGGAAGCACATTGTCACTTTTGAGCACGGCTGTGCCCACGCTTGAGCCTTTTGTCATGATTTTCTTGTGATGCCGGGGCTTTTCGGCATTCGGTGCCGTTTTGCGCTTTAGAGGTTTAGGACTCCCGGCAGAACCCGTGTAACTAGGCTTATTGCATTTCGCTTTGTGAGGGTCATTGTAGTGATCTGAATAATCGGAATCTGGGCACATCCGCCTGTATGTTCAACATTATTTCACCACACTGACGCGGCAGGCATCTGCATTGCTGTGTCATGCGCTTCCACTGAACGCAGAAGACAGATGATATGTCTCTTTTCACCGCCACAGTTGTACCATTTTCATACTTCACATACCCAGAACATCATATTCTGGTATGTTAACGGTTCATGGCGCAGTGAGGACCGTGATATTTGGCGCTACAAAGTTGTGGGTACATGAAAACGAAACGTCTGCATTTTACGGTAGCCGTAGCAACATAGGCACTAAAAATTAATGCAGTGCTATTTATTTGTGCCGGGCTAGAATTTTGCAGCCAGCAACACGGCCTGAGACATGCACAGAAGATAAATGGGTGCATTCCTGGTTTTAATCCCGACATTTCAGTACACGTTTTAAACCCCGCCGGACGTAAGGATTTTCGCCTACGCCACCGACGGGAGAGTGGTTGCCACTCCCTTGCCAGTTCTCTCCTAATCAAGATAGAGCGACAAAGCAGAAATGAGCGTGTTACTCGTTTCTTCATCATTCAAGTACTGGATGACTTTATCGATTAAGGTCACCTGGTGATCTCGAAAGTCACAGAAAAAGAGAGGACCTCATCATTTGCTGCCACTGTCGTCATTGTTATAGTGTTGTCACCATGGCTGGATATTCCCGAAAATTTCGTAGGGGTCTGTGTAGGATATCACACCCTTTCTTTCCGGCCATTATCGTGGGCGTAATGTCAAAATTTCTGAATAATGGAGCCCTAGACCATGCCATCCCTCCAGGATCCGCAGCCATGGGGAAAGCACTGCGGCCGGCAAACCAGGTTTTTATAGCAACCTGGTTTTAAAATGGGTTAGTCTTTGTGGTTAGTGATTGCTTTCCTCTTGAGGTCAAGGTCAGGCCGATGATAGATCGAATATCATTGTCAGCCTTTCCTGGGCCGCTAGTGCGGAAAATTATGCTTGATTATCATAGACCGATGTTCAGATCACGGAGAAAGATAAAGAAATCGTCATTGCTGATATCAACGTAAAACAAAATACCCTGTAACCGCTCAAAGCCATTTTCAATTGATATATGGTCATTGACCTCCCATAACTTTGAAGAGGTCACTAGCCTTTCGATTCCCGGCATGTCGTCAGGCGTATTTCCAAACAGTTCTGTGTCGAAAACTAGCTCTGTATTTCGTCAGATTCGTGTGGAAGAGGCCAAAATGTGGCTCCCATCTGGAAAATCGACTCGCAGGTCCTTGAGAATGGCGTCTTAACTCGATGACCTGACATTACCGGGAGGCATTTTGTGTTTTTCCTCTTTTTTGTGAAGGATGCGGATGGGTTGTAAAATCAACTTTTGGAAATTTCAGACTCTTGATGCAGGCTGTAGTCTTTTAAGATGCCGGCTGCCGGTATTCTAATAGAAAACCTCATAAATGTAACTAGTCATCCTTGTCGTCCGGCGAAGGATAACATGTCACACGGGGGTGATAAGAGTTATGGATGTTGCACCGCTAAGTACCCTATGATCCAAGATTCTGAGGAGTCGTTTTTAGAAAGATTACCAACAGTGTCGTTATTGCTGAGTCCGAATGCGTTTTGCTCTTTATTACATTGGCTGAATCGAATCGAAATCGAAGAAACTGTTTGGTGTGAATATTGCTGCTGCTGAGGGACTAGTTGCTGGGTTTGTTTTCTTTCCGTAAGTGCTAATGACTGCTCTGAACTTAAAACGTTTTACCAAGTTGGTTTGCGGAAAACGCCCAGGAAAACTGTAGAGCTTGCCAGGTACCATACATCAATGCGAGACGAAAGCTGTGCTATTCTGGTAGCGTGAAAGGTTCACTGGGTCATGGAATTGCGTATGACGTAAAACCCCTATGGTGAGGGCCTGGCGTGACGTTGTGTCATGGCTGGAAGCATTACGGGCGATGAGGCCGTGGTTCACCTGGCTAGTTCTGACGGAGGTCTACTCTGGTTCCCTGGCTCTGTTGCGGTGCACCTGCAAAAAGTGCGTGACATAGACTGGTGAATAGCGCAGGAAACATTTTCTCTTCGCACCGAGGTCTGTATTAGCTGCGAAATCTGCCACATGTCATGGTTTTCTACATGTTGAACTGGAGTGCATACGCTTCTTAAAAAAGTGTAGCCTTTTCACGGTAAAGCTCCCCTGAAAATGCGTTCAGGCTTGACGTCCGGGGCTAAGTCACAGCTGACTGTTTGTGTGGCGCGGGCCCAGTTTTTGCTGTTCGTGGCTGCGGCGCTGAAGCTCTGCCCGGCCAATCGAGTCTTGCTAATCCAAGGGATGATTTGTCTTCGATACCGGCATTACAGCCGCGGCGTCGGCCGCTTTTGCATGGGTCTGGTACACAGTCATGTGGGTTGGCCCACGATGTGGTCGGGCTGCATAGCTGTGTCAGATAAGACTAGCGGTTTTTAATGGCCAAAACCGCGCCGGCCGCACGGCTGAATTAATCTTTATTAAGAAGAGACATTGAAAAAGCGAAGCCGTCCGACTGAAACCGCCGGTTTGCCCGGCTTTAACTCGCCCGAAAAAGACCGGCCCCCGCATAGCGTATTCTGTTGCCGCTTTCCACAACAGTTCTGAGAAGGCTCGCTGGGAAGGTGTGGCCCGGTTTTGCACTGGCACCTGGGCTGGGGGCCGGGCGTCCGTCCTGGCGGCTGCCGGCGGCCGGACGGGCCATTACTCGCCGCCGGCCTCGAACGTTTGCCGCACTGGCAGCGGCAGCGGACTCCTGTTGGCTCCTCGGAGCGCTGAATGTGACCTTTGGGACGCTCGGCAAACACGTCATCAATCAGAGTCCCGTCCGAGACCCCCCCCCCCCCGAGCAGGAAGCCATTTACGTGACCTTTGTCGTGCCATGGAGTCAGTTTCAGATGTGGCTAAAAGCCGACGGACGGCGGACCGAGGTCAGAATTGAGGATACTTTTCAAAGTTTCCGGACCTCACGGCAGTTTGTTCTCAGAGTTTTTGGACCTACTGAAATAATTTCTTTTGCTCGCAAATAAACAAAAAGTCCAGTCCCGCGCTGTCATCCAACCACCCCGTTATAACATTGATTGTTTGCGTGGTTTATCACACATCAGGATTATTATTCTAATATCCATTTTACAAATGCAGTGGGATATTTCCCTCAGTGCAGGTTGTAACTGTACCAGTAAATCTGAACGTGCACCCTGCACTCACTGTTCTCGATATTGGCCTGTGTACTCCTACCGCACTGGTCACACACAAAGGTGCACTTAAGTTCGGCCACGTTTTCATTTTTTTCATTTTGTTCTCGTCAACCTCAGGTCGCGAAAGTAGAATTCTAGCCTTGCAGCGGACTGAGTGGCACGTACAAGGTTTGACAGCGTGCAGAGCTTTGCGAGAGACCGGAAGCATGTCTGCCTCTCGTCGGTGGGCTTTGTCAGCTCAAGCTGAAGGGATTGATCTGGTGGCTTTGTCGTCTGAGGCGACGTCGCCCAGCATTTAAGACTTGGCGGCCTCGCAGTAAATGCCAGCTTTCTGGAGCGTTTGTTTTGTGAGGTCCGGTCGCGGTATGCCGCAAAATAGTCGTCAGAGGACTTACGTTGAGCAACGTTTCTGTGCTTTACAACACAAAACCGTCAACAACAAAAAATTCCCACTTCGCGCAAGTGGAATGACCACTCCACGTCCTTCGTCTCCTAATCAGGGTAAAGGTAAAGGTAACAAAATTTGCAGGAATAGCATGGTTTCTTTGGGTTGAAATGATGCCTAGTTTGATATCTGAAGGTCACTTTGACCTTCACGTCAGGGAAGAAAAGAGTACGTCGTAAAGTTAGCCGCTGTTCTGTTGTCATCGAATCACAGTTTGTAGGATGTCATCAAGGCGATCTGTATTTTTGTCCTCGAGAAGGATGGTGTGCCGTAAATGAGATCAGCGGTACCAGTTACGAGGCAACCTGTCCGAGGACATTGTAAAGCATCCGAAGTCGGTGATCTCGAGTGCCTTACAAGGTACCGTTTGTCTCTGGCAGCTTTTTTAAAACTGCGTCCAAAAACCCTGAGAAAATGATCCGTCTCGTCCGGATGCCAAAAAAGAAACCAAAATGTTCCGTAAAAATATCTTTCTTGCCAGGTGGTCGATAGGAAAAAGCCAAAAGATTGCCAACAGCCTGAAAATCTCCGAGAATCCCCTTGAGAGTGACACCATAATTCGGTGGTGTGACATGACCTTGGAAGCTCCAAGGTTGGAAGTTGGAACAACCTATTTTTGGGGAAATATATGTAAAAGACGTAACATCAGCTACGGCGAATTGTGTATGCTTCATACCAACTGCGAACCGGCGAAGAAAAAACCACCTGGAGAAGCAGCGAGACATCGACGGTGCCCGGCCGTTGGGAGTTGTCTGTTTTTTGATGAGCACCGGCAGAGAAGGGGCTGGCCTTGAGATGTCCTTGTTTCTGGGTAGATTCATGGTCGTTGCTGTGAAGTGGTGTTGTGGTCGAGTGATTTGTGGCAACCCACGCTGAGGTTGGATTTTTTTAACAGGGCTGATTGATATTTTACCACAAAGGCGTGTCTGTTCAAGATTTGCACTGCTTATCACCCCAGTTTATTTAAGCAGTGGCTGAATGGTGCAGTGGAATGCAGATTAAAAAGTGTTGAAACTCGTCAAAAAGTACAGGGGCCCGAAAAGAACAGCAAAAATACTGAACCTATGATTCTGAAATGGATACAACCGGCGCTCTACATATCACTACCGAAGTTGAGGGCAGTGGGCCAAATAGCAAGACAGAAGGCTACGAATGTTGTGAGGTTACCAGAGTAGAAAAATAATGACTGTTTCGACCGGAAAGCGCAGGAAAGTTTCAAAATGGCAGAATTTTGGACATTCACCGTTGCACACGGAGGCATTCATCCCCAGCACTATGGGCGTCATGTTCCAGCTTCACGGCGTTTGGAGATGTCGAGACCGCGGGGCAAGGAGGATGCATCCTGCAGACCAATTTTCACGCACACGTGCTGCAGCTTTTCACGAGCTAAAATATGTAGTGCGCTCCTTTCGTGGCTGAAGTCGGCTGATGATAATTGATGTGCGGTACGTTGGGCCCGTCTCTAGGAATGACATGCCGCTGACCATGCATCCGCCGTCCATGCAGGCTCAGTTTAACCACATTAGGGGTGGCCCGTCTGTGTATGTGAGACCTGTGTGGCCTGTGCATGGGCCATCTCTGTGTCCGTCTCCACCCGGCGCGGAGAGGGCACTTGTTGCGGTGGCGCCCGTCCCAGTTCTGTTGCGTCTGCGGCGGGTCCTGGCTGCCTGGTCTCTGGCCGTCTGCGGCCACGGAGGCCTCTGTGTCTCATTTAGACACTGATCCACGCTGCTGTTTTGATCTGATCCGCGCTACTGTTCTGTTGATGTGAGCTACTGTTCTGCTGATCGTCCTCCTGCTGTGCGTTTGTGCCTATGTTTGCGCGCAGTCCCCACCGTCTGTGTGTGTGTGTGTGTGTGGTACACACATACCGCCTCCTGCATGACGCACCAGATTGACCCCCTGTGCGTGCCTCAGAGCTGCCTGATGCACCAGACTGACGCGTCTCCGTGCTGCAGACCTTCCGGGTGCCGCTGCCCGGCCAGTGCGCCCAGGTGAGGACCAAGTACGGCGACTGGCGCACCATCAAGGACCACGGCAAGCGGCAGTGCGTGCGCGATTTCGGCATCGAGCGAGTGCGGCTCAACTGCATCCGCAAGAACGGCATCCTGCCGGCCGAGCTCAGGGTGAGTGCCGGGGGGCGGCGGCCGTGGGCGCGGGCTGGCGGTGCAGGCCGCCGGCGCGCCGCGTTGCCCGTGGGGTTCGGCGTTTGATGGGCTCGGGTCGGACGGGGTCCTGTGCCGCCGGCGGCCGGCGGGAAGGTCGAGCTGCTAACTCGGCATTCCGGTCGGGATTTGTTCGTAAACATGCCGTCGCCCTCTGACACTTGATGGACAGGATGCGGTGTCGTTAAAGGGCTTAGGGCGAGAGGCGACCGCTTACGACATTCTTGTCGTGGTCTATCGGGGTTGTGATCGGTCGGGCCCGAGACGTACTAATTGCGTCGTCCTTTTGTCCTTGGCCTTGACACTGTCCTTGTGAAATATTCGTGACTCAGTTGACGTCGTTGCAGCGCCGGGCTCGATGTTTTCCTCCACGATTTTCGAATCTTTCCTCTCCCGGCGTCTCTGATCACGCATTTGGCTGGTGCGACGGACACAGGCAGTCGGTATTATCCATTTATTAACGACACATAAATACACAACACTGAACAACATGAACGGTGATGGTCGGAAAGCCCTGCGGTGCGTCGGCGGCGGCGGCGCTCACCATTCCAGCGCCACCTCGATGTGCCTAGCGGCCAGCTGCTGCTCCACCTCCAGCCAGCTGCGCTTGTCCAGGAACGGCGGGTCCAACACGCGCACCTGCTCCAGCGCCGGCATGGCCTGCGCCATCTGGGCGAGCGTGTCGCTGCCGCACCAGCTGACGGTCAGCTGGCGGACGGCCGGCAGCGGCGCGGCGTCCTCCAGCAGGACGGGGTCCAGGCTGAGCCGTTCCAGGTGCGGACAGGCGGCCGCCAGCCGCGACAGGCGCAGCGAGCCGAAGCTCTGCGCGTACTCGGTGAGGCGCGGCAGCGGGCGCGCCAGGATGCACGGCTCGGCCGGGTCGGGCCCGTTCAGCCGGACCTCGAGCCGCTCCAGGCAGGGGAACCAGAGCGGCGCCGCGGCCGCCTTCTCCGACTCGGCCGTCAGCTCGGCGCATTCCACCTGCAGCGTCTTCAGGCAGGGGAAGTTGCGGTTGATGATGGCCACGTCGACGGCGGCGTTGGTGACCTCCAGGCGGCGGATCTGGATGTTGGGCAGCGTGATGAGCTTGCGGCGCAGCATGGCCTGGATGATGTCGCGGAAGCTGCGCTGCTGGCCGCCGCGGTAGTCGGCCGTCCGGTTCAGGTACTCGGAGCTCGGCGACGTCAGACGGCACGACTTCAGCTTCAGCGTGTGCAGGCTCTTGGCGTAGGCGCGGATGGCGGCCGTGGCCGTGGGACAAACGTTCTTCAGCTGCACGGTCTCCAGCCGCGGCAGCAGCGTGGTGGCGCGGAACCGGCACGTGCAGCGCTCCTCGCGCCGCTCGGCCTCGCGCGTCAGACTGAGCTGGCGCAGCTCCGGGAACAGCTGGCTCAGCGCGTGGATGTCGAAGCAGGCTGAGCGGCTGGTGACGACCAGTTGGCGGACGCCGGCGAACACGCGGCCTTCCTGCCAGATGCGCAGGTCGCGCCAGCCGCCCAGCCGCAGGTGGAGCTGCTCCAGCTGGGAGCAGCCGTCCAGCAGGCGGCGCAGCACGGCGCCGCCCAGCCGGTGATAGCCGCGCCCGACCAGCACGCGCAGGGTGGCGCTCTCGGCGGCGGCGCGGAACACGTGTCCGTGCTGTTCGCAGGTGTTGTCCGGCTCGCAGGTGCACTCGCCCTCGGAGATGGGCTCGGCGGCGGCCGGCTGCAGGCTGATGACCAGCGGCCGGCTGCTGGCCGTCCGGCCGGCCAGCGTGACCGACACCAGCCGCGCCGAGCTCAGGGCGTACAGCACGCGCTGCTCGGCCAACTGCGGCCGCTCGCCGAGTAGCCGGGCGGCCAGCGGGTCGGCCGGCCAGTCGACGGTCAGGTCGGCCAGCCGCGCCGCCGTCACGGTCACGGTCACCGTCTGGTGGCCGCCGGCCGGCTCCGGCTCCCCGGCCAGCTTCTGGATGCTCTCGGTAGACGAGCTGAGGGGCCCGTCGGCCGGCTCGTCGATGCTCTTCATGGTGAACAGCGGCAGGTCGAGCGGCGTCATGTCGCCGACGGTCACTGCGGGCACTCGCGCTCTCTCGCGGGACGACTGTGGCGACTCTTCAGGGAACGGTGGAGCTCCGCTCGGTACGAGGCGCGCGCTCTCTCTGAGCGCCTGCCGCCGGCCGCTGCCTATTTGAGCGGTCGGCGGCCAGGGGCGGCGCCACGCGCGGCGCCGGGAGGGCCGCCCAGCCAGGTGGGCGATCGATGGACCGCCGCGGTCGGCGCGCCGCCCGCCGGACGGCCTCCTCGCCGGCAATTTCCCGGGAGGACACTTCTCGGTGCTCGGTACCGCTGCCAAGAGCTTCGCCTGATGGCTCGCCGTTCCGCCGGTGGGCCGGCGAGGCGGCTCAGCGGGAAGGAGAGACGCCGCCGTGGCCCGCGAGTCGGCGCTCGACCGTCCAGGTTTCTCAGCGCGACCGAACAGTTGTGAAACTGAATGTCTCAAAAGAAGTCGTCCGGCGCGACAAAATCCGCTCAGGTTTTGCGTTCACGCAGCTTTATGTGAGCCGCACGTCGTGTGCCTTGTCGTCTAACAATCGCCTCCACCCTTCGCTTCAGGTTAAGTATGATTATGTGAAACCTGAAAAATACTCTAAGCGAACCTGAAAAAACTGAAACCTGAAACCTGAAAAAAAAACTGTAAAAAATACTCTAATTTGCTACTGATTTTCTCGCGATTCGTCGGTTAAGGAGTTCCAATAGTCCCCGGGAGTCTGTATCCGTCTCAGTCGTTTCGGCCTTTGCTTCGCTGGGTTTCATCTGCCGCGTGTTTCATCTGCCCGGGACGAGATTGCCAATGTTTGCCGTGCTGGATGTGATGCAGTTTTTTTTTCTTTTTTTTTAGATTTAGTTGGTCAAGCACTGCACTGCACCATTCTGAGGACTCGGTGGCGCCTTTTTAAATTCAGGCATGGCTTTTCAGCGGACGCATTTTCAAAATATTCGTGCCATGTACTAGATGTTTCAGTCACGTTTTGTTGAGTCCAGCTTTGTCGCAGGAATGTATATTTGCCGATTTTATAGTAAATTTGCACATATTGCTGGTTCGTTATATTTGGGTTTCAGCGCCCAACAGATGTTCTATTCCTTGTCCGCCTCTCCAGCTGTGCCTTGTGGACGTCTTTGATCCCCTGAGAAATGTTAAGAAGCCTGCCGGAGTTCGTGCATCATAACATCATCCGTTCATTACCACGTATTACGTCAACCGAGATAAAACAGACCGAAGAATGCGCCCGAAGGCAGGCATCTGTCACATTTAATCCGGCCTTGTGAGAAGCTGCAGCGATTCGCTGACACCGCCGGAGGTATGCGCAGAGTGTTTACCAAACAAGTGATGCGATACCGCCCAGCGATTACCCAGAACGTCTTCCGTTTCTGGGCTAATCGCTCCAAGTGGTACGGCCCGTTGGCCGCCTAACATCTTGATCCACACCGTCATGGCGCCGGAGAGTGCCGGGAACTGGCGGTATCGGGAACCGGCCGGTTCTGGTATGACTGGGTGACATCACGCACGCGTGCTGCGGCGGAGCGGGCCGGGGCCCACAGGTGCCGTGCCGCCGCTCGGACCGCCGGTGGGGTCCAGCTGCCGGCCCTGTCCCAGAGGCCCGGCCGGCCGGTGACTTCACCGCTCGATGATACGTTTATCTGGTGGTCAGATGACGCGCCGGACCGGGTGCCGGCTGATGTGACGTTGCCGGGAGGTGGGTGTTTGATGCGATATCCGGGCGGACCGGACGCCTGATGTAACGGCCTTGCGAGTCGGGTGTTTGGTTATCTGATGGTGCTGCGGTCCGGCCTGGTGCCGGTATGTCGGCCGGATGAACTGAGTAGCTTTTCATATCCTGACTGGCTCTTAAATACTCATGGTTTTTAGACATTGTATACATTTAATTAATAAAGGACCTTCGGTATACCAGGAGTGGATGTATTATCATGTATATATCATGAATCAGTGTATTACATTCAACCTTAAGTCTATTATATTTTTGATTGGGACTTATTTGTGTAACAATACAGTGTCTCCTGGTGTACTGAAGATGGTTTTTTTAACTGGATGTATACAGAACTCAATATCTGGTCCTATCGCGCCACGATTCGACCTTTTGATGGATTCCCTGATGAACGGGTCGGTTTGACTCCGTAGTGAATCAGTCACCTGACGACCTACCTATCGGCTAATCTGACTTGGTTACCAGAACACTTGACGGCTCGAACCAGCGGCCATTCGGTTTCCTGATAATTTAAGCACCTGGCGAACCCGATGTCATGACCCGGCCTCCTGACCACTCCACCGCCTGACTTCCGGCCCTGATGCCGGCCGTTCTGCGCCCGTGACAGCCACCGGACAGCCCGTTCGCCCGCTGACATGCCCCGGCTGTCGGACCGCCGCCCTCGAGACCGTCTGACTGCCGAGGGAGAGCCGCGGATGGAAGCGCCGCGTCGACAGGGTGACGGCGCCGCCGACAGCCGCGGCGGCGCACCCACCGGCCGCCGCCGCCGACGCCCGGCCGGCGGCGGCGCGTAAATCACGGTCCGGGCCGGTGTCACGGGCGCCGGCCGACACCCGGTGGCGCAGACGCGGCGTCACCGGCCTCTGGCGGTCACGGCCGGCCTGACGCCGGCTCCGCCAGAGCGGCCTGACGCCGGCTCCGCCAGAGCGGCCGGACGCCGGCTCCGCCAGAGCGGCCTGACGCCGGCTCCGCCAGAGCGGCCGGACGCCGGCTCCGCCAGAGCGGCCTGACGCCGGCTCCGCCAGAGCGGCCGGACGCCGGCTCCGCCAGAGCGGCCTGACGCCGGCTCCGCCAGAGCGGCCTGACGCCGGCTCCGCCAGAGCGGCCGGACGCCGGCTCCGCCAGAGCGGCCGGACGCCGGCGAGGCACGCGTCTCCGGGAGTACGGGACGTGCGTGGTGTTTAATGACACAAATATGTGTCTGCCGGTCATTCTCCAGTGGTTCTGCCATTCTGTATTGCACCAATTTTGTGAAGGCGCCTCGCGGTTTCGCTGCGCCTGTGGCGTTTTAGCATCTTGTGTTTGTGCATGCATGTTGGGAATAGGTAGGTATGGGTGTGGGTATGCGTGTATTTACTACTCAATAGTATGACGCTTAAAGCGGAGAAGCTTAAAGGCGGCCGCTCGTGACGAAGTTCACTCGCACGTTCGACATCGATTTCCTGAGCAGGGCGGACGGTGCAGTATCGACACGGTGAGACGGCCGGCGGCCGGCCTCCGCCGAGTCCCGGCGGATGCGCAGGACCTCCGGCCGCGGGGACGTCCGGCCGGGACCGTGGGGCCGCCCCCGCCGGCCGGGAACGGCCGAAATAGCGGGCCGGGAGGTCCGACACAGGCCGCCCCGATGGCGGGGAAGACCGCCGCGCGGTTCCGGCGACCGTTCGCGATGTGTTGACGTCGTTAAACGAGACACTTGTTAGCGTGAGTCAGCGCGGCTCGTGTTCGCTCCGTGTACGGAAGCGGGCGCGGCGGCGGCGCGTGCCGAACGCTGCCCGAAACGTCTGGCCGGTGTCGGTTTTGCGTTCGGTTGCCGCTGGCCGTGCGCTCCTCGGAGCCCGTTTCGTGCTGTTGGTGCTGCGCCGTTGCGCGGTACTCTCATGGTGAATTTCATTTTGGGGATCCTCGCTAGGTAGCTGGAGAGTTTGGGCTACTACTGTATTCGATGTCTGCGTTGTCAGTTACTGTTCATAGTTATCGTCATCTTCGGACGGGATGCCACTTGTATAAAACCTTCACGATTTGCGAGTCTCATCCCGTGCTGTTCACGCGATAGAGCGGATTTCCTGCGGGCAGCGGTCTTGGGATGTGTTCGTACTAAAATAGAAGCATTATCCTGGCGAAGCGTGTTTCCCCGCTCACGGTGTCTATTCGACGTACACCGGCCAGAAAAAGCAGAAAGCAGTAAGCAGTTGATCTGGTTGCGGCATGGCGACATTTGCGGGTTCGCATCCTGAGCGCGTTGACTCACGGGATCGGGCCCCGGCGGAGCTGGGAATCCAAAGGCTGCCAGGAACACGGACCTTACGCCCTCGCGCTGCAACGTGACGCCGTCGGCTGACCGAGGAAACGGATATCACACTTTCAGAGCGGCCTTCCGTGTCCTGCGAACGTTCGTTCTCGCATTTGGGGCATATTTGTGTAGGCCCGATGAGGTACCTACTTTGGATGGTCTGTTAATACGTTACGCTGAGGTTAACTGACAGCGACTCATCGCGAACTGTTTTCCCAGTGCCGGTGGGTCGCGTTGTTCGCATGAAAGCACTCCCCTCGGCTTATTGCTTTATGTCTGTCAACGCTTAAAAAAGTTTTCATGTTGTTTGTCTGCCCATGCAGAGCTAACTATCAGATTCATGATACTACTGCTTCGGCTTTGCATTGAATGTTGTCTTGTTTTTTTTTCATTTCTGGGATTTAATCTGCCCTGGAGCCACCGGTTCTGAGGTTGTGGTTTTTGATCGACATTTCATCGTGCATTTTTGTGACGTAGGTTTGTTACTCTGGCATTGTGGTGCAGGTTTCAGCATGGGGTACGTGGTACAAAGCATGTCAATAGAGATCTCGACCTTGGTGCGTTGACGTCACGTTCACATGGGACGACGAGCGCCTTCGAAATTTAATGTAGCGCTTTTGCGAATATAAAAGATGTGGTCATCCACAAGAAATTCAGCTTATATAAATGTCTGTGGCGATTCATGGGACGTTAAGTAACTGTTATTACAAGTGCGTTTGTGACATGCTGTCCAAGCCGTGTTTTTGTTATTTGGTACCAAAACAACCACATTCATGGAAGAAACCACGCGTAGGCGTTACCGTAAGCGTTCCTAAAACACTGTATTTTTGTTCTGAGCTCGGAACCGCTTTATCACTAATTTGGTTCTAGACAGTGTCTGGACCGCTGCGCAGTCTTAGTTGGGCGGTAGCAGATAATTTCTTTCCTCTTGGAATGTGGCAGCGTAGTGCGTATTTATGATCTTCATAGGCACTACGACTATCATTCCACTTTCGCAACGCTTTATGCAAGGCCACAGTTTTAGGTACTTTTCAAAGTTTTCATAGCTCAACCCCTTTTTTGGAAATTTTTGGACGGGGGATTTAATTTCTTTTGTTCTCAGATAACAAAACGAGTCCTGCCCTGTAGGTGCATCCAGCTGTCGCAGTTTCCCGCTGCTGGTGCTGCACCATTGCCCAGTACTGTCATGATGGAATTGATGTATGCTTTGACATTTACTTTTCCTTTTAAAAAGGTTATCGTCATTTTCGGACGGGATGCGACTTGTCTAACACCTTCACGATTTGTGAATCTCATCCCGTGCTGTTCACGCGATAGAGCGGATTTCCTGCGGCACCGGTCTTGGAATGTGTTCGTACTAAAATAGAAGCATTATCCTGGCGAAGCGTGTTTCCCCACTCACGGTGTCTATTCGACGTACACCGGCCAGAAAAAGCAGAAAGCAGTAAGCAGTTGATCTGGTTGCGGCATGGCGACCTTTGCGGGTTCGCATCCTGAGCGCGTTGGCTCACGGGATCGGGCCCCGGCGGAGCTGGGAATCCAAAGGCTGCCAAGAACACGGACCTTACGCCCTCGCGCTGCAACGTGACGCCGTCGGCTGACCGAGGAAACGGATGTCACACTTTCAGAGCGGCCTTCCGTGTCCTGCGAACGTTCGTTCTCGCATTTGGGGCATATTTGTGTAGGCCCGATGAGATACCTACTTTGGATGGTCTGTTAATACGTTACGCTGAGGTTAGCTGACAGCGACACATCGCGAACTGTTTTCCCGGTGTCGGTGGGTCGAGTTGTTTACCTGAAGGCATTCCCATTGGCCCGTTGCGTTGTTGCTGCCAGCGCTTAAAAAGATTTTCGTGTTTGACCGTCAGAGCGTTATAAGCTCAAAGCTCATTCCATTTATGAAGTTCAAGCATTTTGGGCTCAAAATCGCTTTTTACATTAATTTGGCAGTAGACACTGTTTCGACCGCTGCGCATTCAGATGTTAAGAAGCTCGTGAGTTTTTTTGAGGAATGCGGCAGCGCAGTGCGTGTTTAGGATCCACGAGCATTGCGCCTATCATTCCGATTTTGGAGCGCTTTATGCAAAGTCCTAACTTAGGGTACTTTTCAAAGGTCTCGACCCGAACACATTTTCTCCAGAAAGTTCTTGAAATAGGTGATTTATTTTTATTTTTCTCAGATAGCCAGAACGACTCCTTCCCTACAGGTTCGTCCAGTCCCAATTTTAATAATGCTCATTAACGATTTTCATGGTTTATCACATGAAGACTACCAATGCGCTGCCCATTCCGGAATAGCAATGTGATGAATGTATTGATATGTATGAATGTGTTTCTGAAGTCTCGATTCAGGTCGAATTGTACAAATATACGACTGTACATCCTGTAAACGTGGTTCTCAATATTGGCCTATGTACATACAGAGGTACAGGGTCCTTCGGTTGTGATGTCAGTTCGTATTTTGTTCTCCTCAACCTCATGTCACGAAAGCAAAATTGTAAGCGTTTGTGCAAGGAAAAACCAGTCAAAATATCAATATGCTGAAACGGTACTTGAACGTATTATCATTGTGTGAGCATTGGGCGTCGTCGGCTAGGATTCATGTGGCTCACGTTTGAGTCACCGCGTGTCGTCCAAGCCAGCTTTGTGTCTGAAGTGGGCCAAAGTCGCGCCGAGCGTTCCTGAGAAGCTGGCTGAACCCTGGACGACGCCGTACCGAGAAGCCGGCCCAACACATTCGGCCAGATCGGCACGAGGTCATCAGCGGCGTTTGTTGTGCTGTCCTCTGATGTCATATCAGTAGAGCTCGTCCGGGTTATCTGTTCTGCTGTCCTCTGACGTCATGTCAGCATGAGGTTGTCTGAGGCTCTGTTGTGCTGTCGTCTGGAGTGGGATCAGTATGAAGTCGTTTGTCAAGAACAAAATACGTTCGTGGCATAGCATATTTCATTAAGGTGTTTGGATATGTGAAAGTGACTGGGAAACGTCTACCGAAAAAAAAAATCACGAACGTTTCTTCGGCACTGCGTTTTTCTCAGGAGTCCTCAGCAGTCTCTTTCTCAACAGTGTCTGTTTGGAGCACGCCGAGTGTCAGCCGTGATTTTCGAATCCTGGTTTTCCTGGGTCTTGTATGGTCGGGGGCGCCGCCGGCCTAGAGCTGTTGCCGTTCGGCTGTCGGCTGGTCGGAGCTGGCCGTCGACGAGTGCTGGCCGGCCGGGCCGCCGTCAGTTAATTCGGCCCGATGGCGCATTGTTTATCCGTTATCTGTCTCCGGTGCCGAGCGCGGACGAAGGGGCGCGGCCGGCCTCTGTTTGTCCACGTCAATTCAAAGTCCGCCGACAGACCTGGCTCCATGTAGCGGCTCCCCTGGCCGGGCGCCATGGCAACCGGTCCGTGCCGTCTCCTTCGGGCCATGAACTCCCGGTCCTGTGCAGTCCCATCACTGGGCTGCAGGCATACTTCCTTGCCTCGGTGTTCTCGGGCGGGCCGTGCTTCACGCTCCCAGGCAGGGTTGCCCGTTTCCAGTCTGACAGTGCGTGGGTCTTTGAGCTCGACCTTTGTTCAGCGTATCGCCTGTTAGCGGGCCCTCGACTCCGCGCCAGTGGTGAGAAGTATGGAAAGCTCGCCCCAGGTGGCTCACTTGAATCACGTTGATGGTGGACAGTGACGTCTCAGCACGTGACGTCAATCCTTCCGCTGTCGGTGGTGCAGACGTGCTTGCCGAGGCGCAGAGCGTCTTGCGAGGACTTCCCCTTTCCCGGCCGTCAAAGCTCCCCGATTCATTTTGTTCGGAACCGCCGCCGGGCGTTTCCGTCCGGATCTGACCGCGCTCGCGCTCTGCGCCGCAGCTCGAGCCGGCCCGGCCGGCGTCCGGCGACGTTTCGACCGCGGCGCCGCTCCTGGCGTCGCATGGCACGCGGCGTGATCTCACGGCGGCGATTTTTGCCCGGACGCGCCCATTTTCCGGCGGCCGGCGGCGGCGCTGCGGTCGGCGGCCGGAGATGAGCCGAGCCTGGGGCGCGGCCCGGCACGTCTCGGCGGCGGGGGCGGTCCGATAACAGGGGCCCGGACCGGCCGGCCGGCCCGGCGTCTCTGGCGGGGGCCGTCCGAGAACAGGGGCCCGGCC
The DNA here is from genome assembly GCA_030062745.1 of Capitulum mitella. Classification (NCBI taxonomy): domain Eukaryota; kingdom Metazoa; phylum Arthropoda; class Thecostraca; order Pollicipedomorpha; family Pollicipedidae; genus Capitulum; species Capitulum mitella. Next base: position 11,748,895 of record CP099840.1, read on the forward strand.
TCTCTGGCGGGGGTGGTCCGAGAACGGGGACGCGGACCGGCCGGCCGGCCCGGCCTCTCTGGCGGGGGCGGTCCGAGAACGGGTGCGCGGACCGGCCTCGCCGCAGCCGCCGCAGGGCGTAACGGACCGACGGCCGGCCGACGCTGTGTGCCACCCGTCCGCTCTGGAGGAAAGTCCGGCCGGCCCGAGGGGGCTTTTCCCGACACCAGGCGCCGTCACGGAGGCGGCTGGGACGACTGTTGGTGACCTTTCACGGCCTGGGGTTATCAGATGCGCCGGTCGCCGGTGAAACTGCTGCTGATGCAAAAAACTGCCCGCGCATCTGCCATCTGACCGCACGGAAGCATCGTATGTCACAGTCATCGATGAGGTTTGGCTGATGCAACAAACAGTCCCCGTGCATCGCATTTGAATTCTCGAGAAGGACGGCCCAAACAGGCAGTTTGGCGGTCGTCCCTGTTTTCGTGACGCTGCTTCTTCGTCGTTGCGTCTCGGCCCTGCTGACGGATGTCCGCCACCCCCGCCGCTGCGGACGGCCTGCCTGATCGGACGCCGAGAACGGGCGCCGCGTGTGGTCCGGGCGGCGGTCCTGGCCGGCGGGCCGGGCGGCGGTCCGGTCCTCCGCCGGTCCGGAGTGACGCGGTGGCTGGCACGCGCCGCCCGAGAGCCGGCCCACCTGCCGCCGGCGCCGGCCGGCCCGCTTTGTTCGGCCACCTGCAGCTCCGGCGGCGGCGGCGGCGACGGCGGCTCAGCACCTCGTCCGCCTCTGACCCAGCCGACACCCGCGCCAGACGGCGTGAGAATGGAAGGCGGGGGCGGCGGCCGCCCCGAAACCGGGCTCCGATCACGACCCAATCAGGTGGCCGAGAAAATCGGCCGTTTCCAATCGGAGCTGATCCGATCCGATGACAGCGGCCGGCACGCAAACCGCCCACAGAGGCGGAGCACGGCTTTGCATAACCTGCTGGCGGGGGACATTCGAAGCCGGCCGAACCGTTCTCAAAACGGAGCTAAAGATAGACACTTTACTGTCTGGAAATACCGGGTTTTTGCATTAAGTGCATCGCGGGACGATCTCAGCCGGGACAAATCGGATCGGCAAAAGACAAAGCTTCGTATCAGTATTCCCGACTGTTCATAGGCGCATGCCGTCTGTGTTTCGTCTTTCCAGTCGGACGGCCGTCTGATGTTTCCCTGTCGCCGTCCGCCGCTGGCCGGCTGCCGGCCTCCGCGCCGTCCCCAGCGGCCGCCGCCGGCACCGACCGAGTGCGACCTGTTGCCGCGTCGCTCTCCTCACTTCGGCGTCGGAAATGTCGCCGGCCGGCGGTCGGGAGACGGTCAATCAGTGGCCGGCGCCGCGGTCAGATTGACTGCCGCTGGGCGTGACGGCCGTCGGCGTCACGCCTGGCGTCGCTGACGTCATGCCGCCCGGAGCGGGTCCCCGGGGCCGCGGGCGCGACCTGGACGCGGTCGTGACGCGCCGGGCCGAGACGACACCCGTCCAACGTCGCCTCGGACGTCACGCCGCTGGCGCCGCGCCCCGTGAACTGGCCGGCCGAGCGCGGGAGCTTGGGGTCCGCCGGGTAGGGGCCTCCCTCTGCGGGGTGCCTGTGTTGGCTTTCAGGGCGGCGCAGTGCGTGTCCGGCCGGCGTGCGTCGTCCCGTCACGTGTCACAGGTGCGGCCTTTGACCGCTCGTGGTGAGCGGCCAGCCGGCTATCTGAGAGGCCGCCGGACGAGGAGTGGACCGGCCCCGTCCCGGGCCGCGGCCGCCTGTTCTCCGGCCTCCGTCGCCCGCACTCGCCCGGCGGGCGGACGGCGCGGGCCGGACGGACGGGCCCCTCAGTGCCAGCCGAGCGGGCCGGACCGTCAGCCCGGCCGGGCGGCCTGGCCGCCGGCCGGCCGGCCGGCTGCCGAGTTCTGAGCCGCCGCCGGCCGACGACAGCGACAAATGGCCGGCGAGGCTATTACGGGCTGCGGTCTCCGGCGATGGCATCAGCTTCAAAACATGGGTTGTGCATGGAGCGTCCCCGGCACGCGGAAGAACCTTGCGCGCTGCTGGCGACGTTTCCAGCTCATGACGAGGGATTACTGCTCATCAGTTCCTCCTTCTCCTGGCTCAGCATGGCCGTTAGCACTCGTAGCTTTCTTCGGGTTGGCTTTTGTCGCGTCAAATGTCTGCCATAAAGTCATCTTATCTGAATGTCGTTTCCAAATCCTTGCGACCAAGGTCGCCTTCGTGGGCTGAAATATTTCCCACTGAGGAGCGCCTTTCGTTAGAAAGGAGAGGTATCACCAGAAACAGCGGTTTTACGTCAGCCACGAAGAAGTAATTTCATCATTCAGCCTGGCGCTGAACTCTGAACCGAAATAAAATTGCTGTCTAGCAGACTATCTTTGAAGCTGCGGCGTTGATCGAACGGTGGGTATGCCTGTATTTCTGAGGCCGGCCCATCTCTTCCTCTGTAGTAATTTGTCATTCATCATCAGCCTGCAGGTGGGTCAAGGCTTGCACTGGCCCGGAACGGTGGCCGTCTTGTCATTCCTGCGGCACCGCCGTCCTCCAGACGGGCCCGGCGCTGGCGCGGCCCGGGCCGCCCGCCGATCCGGCTGGCCGCAGCGATGTCGCCGACCCGTCCGGCCCGAGATGGCGAGTTTTTCCGCCGGCGGCCTGATGAGAGCGAACTGTGCCAGGGACTGCCGCCGCGCCCGCCGACCGGTTGGTGACCTCGCAAGGACGCCGTCGGCCGCGGATGACCCGCGGGTGCCGCTCGGTCATCGCGCAACCGGCGTCAGAACGTTTCCACTCCGATGTGCCGACTGTTGGGCCCGATCAAAAAGTCAAAACGACCATTCGAAAACAGTGGAATCTGGTCCGTGCGCGGAACTGATAGACGTGTGACCTCTCAAGGACGAACTTGTTTTCGTGTCATGGGTCTTCTAAGTGCACAGTACTGTGAAGTAACGTTGCAGGTGTACCTCGTCGCCTGGGAACGGTTTAGGACATCCCGAGTAGGGGCAGCGTTTGTTACGTGGGCGCGGCGGGCGCAGGCGGCCGGCTCCCAGGTTTCGGCGGCTGACGACACGCATCTCTGACGTCAGCCGCCCGGCCATGCGAACTTCTCAAGTGGGGGGCCCCGGAGAGCGGCCGCTCCGGGATGTTTGCCGGTTGGGCCTGGGAGCCGGCCCAGCCTGCTCCAGCTGCGGGTGGCGGCCGTCCGGGTCCGGGACGGACCGACGGAGGGCCGGTCAGGGCGCCGAGCCCCCGAACCGACCGGCTGGGACTCCTACGGTCGGTTCACGACCGGCGGACGGGCGGGCGGCGGCTGCCCGGCCGGTCGCTGCGCCCTGGCCGGAGCCGTGGGGGGAAGGGGGGTGACGGCAGTTCGGCCGACGTGACCCGTCGTCTGTCTCTGTGGTGAGCCGTGCGCGGTGTCAGGGTAACCTGGCTGTCTGGTCAGCTGAATGTCAGCCCGCGTCCGGCTGACCGTCCTCTCTGCTGTGCTTACCCGGCCTCGCTTTTCTGCTCGTCCGACCTCGGATTGGTACGAATGAGAATCTCTCAGTTTCCGCTTTGTGCCTGGATCCCGGTGGAATGCAAATTGCCGTAGTTTTACATTGAATTCCAAGCTGCCAGAGTGGTTGTTTCGTCACCTTGGCGCCTCTGCTTTGTTGGAACACGACCTTGCCGAGGTCACGCAATGAAACGCCTGGGTCAGCGAAGGGTTCAGTACGAAACGGGGATGTTCTGTATTCCGTTAGGTTTCAGACACATGTCTGGTTGGTAGTCCGCTCCATTCTCACCTGCCCGCCATGCTAGACCGACTCGTCCTCTGCTGACCAGTTATCCCTCCTGTACCCGTTCTGCAGGCCGTGCGTATGATCTGTGCTGACCGCTGCCGTTTTGCGGTGACCTGTGGTGCGGGCCGGGCCCGGTGACCCGGCCTGGGTCGGTGACCGGGCGGCCGGCCGGTCGGCGCCGGGCCGCGCCGTTCGGTTTTCCCGGGCCGGCCGGCCGGCGGGTCCGGGTCGGCGCCGCGCCGGCACCGCTGGAATTCGGCCTCGGCCAGGCGGCCAGGTGCGGCCGAGAGAGAGGCGCCGCTCGTGCCGCCGCCTCCCACGCCGGGGCCGGCCGCCGCTCGGACCGCTGCCGGTCCGACCCGCCGCTGGCGTCGCCCGCCGGGGCCGGCCGCCGGATGAGGCGCACTGACACGCGGATTAAGGCGGTTATCTCTGGGAAGTGTGGCTGCGGCTCGATTTCTGGCACCTGGACGCTGAGCGGGCTTTCCAAAGCTGATCAGCCGTGGCGGAAATCTCGTTTGGCGTGGGAGTGGGCTGGGGAAGCTCCGTGGAAGCTGGCAATACTGAAGAGACGGTTCTCGGCCCTCGCGCCAGCTCATGGCAGCGTTCCGCTGTGTGAGTCAGTATCTCGGTCCCTGACTCCGGCTGCTAAGTAAGCACTGAGTAATTGACTCTTGCTAAAGTCAGCGTCTGGGCACCTGCCGCCGCCACCGTCAGCGTTTGGCCACCCAGCACTGCCTGGTACACCCTTGGTTATTTGGCTTTGTCTCGGATGGCTTTTGTTTACCGGGATGCCGGAGTGACGTGGGTAGCCCCGATGTACCCAGCGGGGGGAGGGAAGGGGGGACGTCTCTCGGCTACGTAGCAACACTTAACACGTTTGACTCTGGTCTGAGATTCTGTTGGAGGTGCGAGAGATCTCAGATGCCTGCAAAGCTTATGATTGTTTCTTTCGACGTATTGACCATCAAGTGTGTTGTCATCATCCGCGTCAGATGTTCGTGTCGTCAGGCGGTCTTGATAAGGGTATGCTGGTGGTAATTACAGTTACGGTGATGATCCCTGTTAACACAAATCATCTGAAACTACTGCGCTGTTTTATGACGTGTCGGCACACATGCTCCGAGACCTCCTGAGCCAGTGAGTAATCGGCGACGAGGCGGCGGGTCTGGCGCCAGGTCGCCGGGCCGCCGTCGGGACGTCGGCGCCGGGTGATGCATCTGCCGCGGCGGCGCCGGGTCGCCGCGCGGCCCGAGCGGGTCTCGGCGGGTCTCGCCGGCCGCCATATTCGGCGGCCGCCGCCGGAATGCAGCGACCGGCGGCGACAGCGGCTGGCGCCGCGGCGGCGGCCGAACCTGTTCCCGCGCACCTGGCCGGCCGCCGGCGAAAGGCTGCTGCCGCCGAGACGGCAGCACGTGCCCGGCGGAGAGCCACAGCGCCGCCGCAGCCACGGGGAGTGAGGGCAGACGGGGCGGGCATCCCGTGCTGAAGGCGGCGCTGGTCGAGCCGTCTGAACAGCAGGAAGTGAAGGGGAGACGGCGGTGGAGCGGTCTCCACCGGCGGGCGGACTGCGGTGATACGCGTCAGGGTGCGGCAACTGGAAATACTGGCACTGGTGCAAGCGGGCGGAGACAAAGGCCGAGCGGCTTCCCGATCACGTGCACGGTTTACTCGTGTCAGCTGTTGGTTTTTTCTGCGGTGTGTGCCACGTTGCTATGTTTCGATGGAACCGTCGTCGGTCGCACGTGAGACTGTTCCTGGTCGTGTGCTCAGTTAGTCACCACAGAAAACATTGTTTTCTGTTTATGATTCATTGCGTTTCGCGAGAAAGGCATGCATAACTCACGGAAGACAAGCAGCACCGTGTTGTAAGGAACGCTGGATTGTGACTGCAGGGAGTCCCGCCCAGCCCGCCTCATACCTGGACGATCTCGGTGGGACTGTCAGGGGAAGGAGAGACCCGATGTCACGAGTGATCAGTAAGGCCTTCCCTTTCACTATGAGGATGGAATACCTTTTGACGCTAGGTGTGCTTTATAAGCGCTTCCAAGTCTAGAGCTCTAGATGTCCAATCGGAGACGTACAAGCCCTCGTTAAACCAAATACCAGGATCACGTAATTCCTCAGCTTCTGAACTAAGCTCGCAGATCGCCAAATTTCCTCCGACCCTTTGTGATGCTGCTTATATAACAGTCGGTAAGGTATCGTGTGGCACTAAGATGTTGGTGCAGGTAAAAGTCACGCCACTGTCAAAAGCTGGAGGATAGGGCGCATCAAGGTTTTGGCGACATTTCACTCCTTGAAACAGTAGGCGTGATGTTCAGTTCCACCAGAAGACGCCACGTGGTCCCCTTGGCAACGCGAACAGCCGCAAGTGAGCTTTGTCATCAACAGTTTAATGAATGCATCTTTTACCGTCATGGGATATATGCCATTAACACAGGAGCTTGGATGAGGGGTAGCGGTGGTGATTTCAACAGAAGTGGAATGTGCCAGTCAATTTCATGGCGGTTGAGTTTCGTCATTATCATTCCACTGGTTGTGCAGTTGCCAGCGGATCGGCGGGCGGTGTTCCTGGTGAGTGCAGTCGGGTCCCGGCCGGGTCGCCACCTGCCGTCGGAGGCCGGCTGGCTCGGCTGCGGTCGGCCGGACTGGTCGACCTCTGCCGGGCGCGGCCGGTGTCGTCTCCCGGCCGGCGGCCGTCGGGGGCTGGCCGGGTCCGGCGGCGGCCGCCTCTGCCAGTGTCGATCTCCCGGGCCGACATTCCTGGCCAGCGGCCTCCGATCGGCCTCCAGCCGCCGGATTAACGCCGATCGGCCGCCGGGAAGCCCGCCGCGGCCGCCGGCGAGCTGGGCCGCGCGCCGGCCGCGGCCGTATGCAAAGCGGCGCGGCCGGATCCCGACGCGGCCGGCCGCAGCGGGCGCCGGGGTCGCGGCTCGGGCCTGCTGACGTCTTTCGGCCGGCTAAGCCGGCGTCCAGTTCATGTAAGACGTTCCTGGAAGCGCGGCCGGCCGGCCGGGAGAGGCGCTGGACCGGGGGCGCCGGTCGGGGCCGGCCGGTCCGCGCCGCCGCCGGGCAACGGTACTGCGTCCCGCGACCAGCGCTCTGCCGCCGGATCGGGATAGACATCGTCGCTGGCCGTACCGTCCCGGGATCGACTGCTGAACCCTGGTGAGCTGCGATCGGATGCGACCCTGAACTGAAGGCACAAATCCCATCGCGAGGGGATTACTTGGAGGAGCAAAATCCCATCGTGAGGAGCAAGAAAGAACAATATCGCTCCCCGTGTCGAGAAGCCGGCGGCTGAGATTGATAAGACGGAGCGGAATTCGCGGATGGATGCTTCCACTTCGCGCGAAGGAAATTGCCGTCTCGGCATGTGGGGATTGTCCGCGGCGCGACCTATTAGGCTATCGCGGCGGAGAAGAGCGGCCGTAGCCGTGTCGCAACACGTTAAAGGTGGGTCCAGGAGCGGCCATTAAGCCGGCGGGAATGTTCGGGTGGGGCCGCCGGCCGGCCAGGCGTCACTCGGGCCGTCTAACGAGCCGAGCCGGGGGCGCCCTGTACCAACCCAGCCGGTAAACCTGGCACGGCCCGGCCAGAACTTCCAGAACGCGGGATCTTTGCGCCGAGTTCCAACACCTCGCCAGTCTTTCACGCCTCCACCCTCCGACCGGCGCCGCCTGTGACTGGTGGCGGCTTTTGCTCGCGGCCCTCTGATGCTGCGACGTTGCCGTCGTCGAGGAGGCAGGAGTGGCGTCCGCACCTGGCCTCGAGCGGCGGGCGGGGCGATACTGCGGTCGCGGAGGCGGATTGAGGGGACGTCGGACCTGCTGCCGGAATTTAAAGGGCGTTACGTAAGCGACCTCTCGGAGGGAGAGCCTGGAAGACGAGAAACGTGTGCTGGCGAATAGGTCCACCACTTGCGTACCTCCCTGACGTCAGTTCGGCTTTCTGCCGCTTTGGTGCATGGGCTGTTTTGATAGGGATTAATCTAACCTCAACACCGCCGGCATGCTCCTTGATAATGTCAGATGTTGGCCTGTTGTAGCCGCGCCTTGTTATGTAAGGCGGTCACTATTTCTTTACTTTGTGCAGATGTCCCATTGCTTGTGAGAAGGCGTCCCAGTCCCAGGTCTTCACTCGGGTTTTGGGTGTTCGGAGCTTGCCACTCGGCTGAATTGTTTTCGGCAGCGGTGTTAGTTTTTTCCGCGGTTCACCTCTGCGGGCGGTCGTCGGAGGCCGCGCCGGTCAGCGCTCATCGTTGCGCGTGGTGTTCAGTTCGTCAGGCTTGACACGGCCCGTTCGCAAAACCAGGTACTTGCTCTGTGACATGAACTACCGTGCGCACTGTGCCGAACCGTGGTCTCGAAATACGCACTATAAGGAACTCGTGGATCCTGAGACCAACACAGAACAGATCGGCAAATAGCTGAGGAACGGCTCCTCACGGATCGCTTCGCTTCATGACTTGCGTAGCAGATTTTCTGCCAGCACTGCCAAGCTCACCTACTGCCACACTGCACGCATGGAATGTCTCGATCTGTCTATTGAAGGCGATATGAGACATACATTACGCCCCCTGCCATACCGGCGGCGCTTTGTTCGCACGTGGCCGCTGTTGCCGGGCAGCGCAGCCTCCTGAATCAAGCCGACGGAGGCGAGAGTGCAGCGCCCGAAATCGCGCCGACAGAGAGGAGGGGGGAGCGTCGACCGCCGCCGGCCGCTATTGGGGGAGGTGGCGCGTGGCTCGGTCGATGAACGCACTCGGTGGGAGGATGAAATGACCCGGCGATGGGGCGGCCGCCTTGTTTGCGGCGCCCGGGCCGCGGCCGGCTGTCGCCGGGCGGGCTCGGCGGGCGCCGCGGCGCGTGGCCGCCGCCCGCCGCCGGCCGCCATGCATGCGACCGGGCGGCGCCGGGGCGCGGCCGCCGCAACCTCAAACTGGTTCCCTGAGGACGGTATCGAGCAGCGTTTTGCATGCGTCAGAGGCCTGCGGCTCGGAGCTCCGCGCTGGTGCAGCGTGCACGGCCGGCCGTGCAGGGGCACCGGCCTGGTAACGGCGCCTGCACGGCGGCCTCGCGGACCGGCCCGGACCGCCGCGTGCGCCGATGCGTGGCTGACGGACGTAACTCCCCCCCCCTGACGGCCCCCCGCGGGCGGCCCGACGGGGCGGACGAGATGGTGTCGGACGTTTGGGGCCGGTTTGAGCGGCCGGTTTGGGCGCCGAGCGTGGGCGGCCTTTGTGGTAGTTCGGGAGCGGCTGGTCAGCGGAACAACGGGTTGTTTTGGTGCCCGTCGTATTGACTGCCGTTCGTTTGTCCTGTCGTTTAGCAGCACGCTGTTCGGCACGCTTTCTTCCACCAGGTATCCTTTACGTTCTGGATCGTTTGCTGTCGGCCCTTTCACTTCGGTCTTTTGTTCGAACACGCTGCTTAACTTCATCTTAACGTGTGGATGTTTCTGTCGTAAGGCTGTATGCAGGCCTGCACGGATGGGACTTTGCGCATTTTTGCGAGTCTCGTCGGTCCGTGCGCAGGCGCGGGGACGCGTCGATCTGTGCTAACATGCCATTGTGCCGGTGACTGCGTCCTTGGGACGCTGTCCGGACTCCGGCGGTGGTCAGGACCCTGTAAACACGCCGCCGGTCGCCGGCGCATCCGGCAGTGGCCGGTTGCGTCGCCGTCTCTGCACCAGTCGTGCATGACTGACCTGGAGCCGTTTCAACATATGGAAATAACGCGCTAGATCCGGCAGGAGCCCGGGTTAGTGCAACGACGCGCGGCCGCCCGTGGCTCAGTTCCGGGTAGTGGCGTGGCTTATCGGCGGCGGGGAGTTTCTTTTCATGTGACGAAGTTTGGTGTCGTGTCGTGTCTGCTACCGGAACCATGCGTTTCCGACGGCGTTTGACGTGGGCCTCCGAATGTCGCTGTCCAGAGATAAAAAAGATAAACAACCGTCGACCGTAAGGAGACGGCAAGATTCCCTGACCCCTGACCGTCTCCGCGCGGAGGTTGACTTGATCGACGTCTGTTTCGGCGGCGCGTCCGGCCGTCATATCTCGTACCCGCTCCTCCGGCGGCCGCCGTCTCCCGCCTCTGACCCGACGCTGTCTCCCGCCTCTGACGTCTCACGCCGCTGACCCGCCGCCACCATCTCCCGCCGCTGACCCGCCGCCTCCGTCTCCTGCCGCTGACCCGCCGCCTCCGTCTCCCACCGCTGACCCGCCGCCACCATCTCCCGCCGCTGACCCGCCGCCACCGTCTCCCGCCGCCACCATCTCCCGCCGCTGACCCGCCGCCTCCGTCTCCCACCGCTGACCCGCCGCCTCCGTCTCCCGCCGCTGACCCGCCGCCACCATCTCCCGCCGCTGACCCGCCGCCGCCGTCTCCCACCGCTGACCCGCCGCCACCATCTCCCGCCGCTGACCCGCCGCCTCCGTCTCCCACCGCTGACCCGCCGCCACCATCTCCCGCCGCTGACCCGCCGCCACCATCTCACGCCGCTGACCCGCCGCCGCCGCTGCCGCCGCCAGGCGAGGTCGCCCGCCGGCCGGCCGGGGGAGCGGCCGCTTCTGGGAACCGGCCGCGGCGCCGAGCGGCGACCTTCCCGTCGACAACTGGTACCGCACAGGCCGGAATACCGCCGGCCGGAGACCGCCGCCGCCACCGGTGGCCGTCGGCCCCGTGTCGGCCGCCGCCGCCGCCGCCGAGTGCGTGCGGCCGCCGACACGCAGCCGGCCGGCCGGCCTTTGTTCGGCCGCCGCCGCGACGGTCCGCGTAATCCGACGCAGATGAAGTCACGTTATGGATGGCGGCTTTCCGAGACCTCGGCGCCGGGTCCCGTGCCTCCCCTCCCCCCGGCCCTGTCGTCGGGGCGGCGGGCGGCGGAGGCGGTCTGCGCTGTGTAGACTGGCGGGGCGGCCGCGGCCCGCTCCGGCGCCGGGCCGTCAGAGGCGCCGCGCGGTCGCCGCTGCGGTCACGACGTCGTGCGAGGGCTGCCGGCGGCCGGACGTAGGCGACCTCGCAGGGACTGACGGCCTTTGTCGAGTGTCTGTTTTTATTGGCGGACAGGCACCACCACCCGCCGACGCTGCGACTGCAGCGCGAGAAAACTGCTCACGCTCGTTTTTTGCAGCGCTCAGAACCGCGTTGGGGATTAGGATCGATAGCGATCGTCCATGAATGCCGTTACCTTGCCGCGATGAACGACCTTCGCTTCGCTAATCTGCGAGCCGCGAGCTAACGGCTGCGTGGCGCCCGGTCCGTCTGGCGGTCGCGGCCAACAGCTGGTGAAAACGGGTCATCGTCGGAGCAGAGCGGCCTACCTGAGAGCGGTGTCGGATCCGCCTCGGATGAGCGTGGCCGGGGCTGGTCCCGGCAGGCTTCGCCTCGGCCAAAAGAAACGACATTTATCGAACGGACGGCCCGGCGGACGAACGGCCGGACGCTGTCGGTACTTCCTGTCCGTACCTCCTGTCCGTGACGTGGTCCACAGACGAACGGCAGAACACGGTCGCAGCTTGCTCTGTAGCGGGACTTTACAAAGGTGCCAGACGCGGTTGGAGTTCCCTGTCCGTGCGGGATTTCGCGGCCTTCTGCAGGACTCCGCGGATGAGCCAACGGCTGCGCTTCAGGATTGAATTCTGTTCAGGGGCCTCACTTCTCGGTCTGTGGTCGTTGATGCATATCTAAGCGGTCTCGGGTGTTTGTCATTGTCCTTGGGTTCAGTTCCCGCCGGCTGGGTTTGGCGCGTCGCCTCGATCGCCGCCGCCTGCGTGGACGGGAAATGCAGACTGCGACGGGAGATCACGACTGGACGGCGAACGTCCCGCCACCGTGCGGCCCGGCGGCCGCCTGTGGGCAGTCGCAGGTCGGCTGGTGGTACGGCTCGGCCGGCGGGGGCGGGCCGGTCGCCGGGTCCGCGGCCTCTGAGGTCGCCCTCCCGCCGCCCGGCCGCTTATGTAAGCGGCTGCGGAGGCCGGTCCTGTCCGGTGACACGGGAGCGAGAGGGCGCGTCTTCCGGCGGCGCCGGCCGTCTCGTGACCGGCCGGCGGCGGCTGCTGCTGGTACTGACGGTGGCGGAGACGGGCGCGCAGGAGGCGGGGTGTAGGGACCAGTTGCTCCCCGGCCTTTTTTGTTATTTAGCATTGTTTTTGTGGGCGTTGACTGGAAAGAACTGACCTAAAATGCCCCTTTGCCCCCTCCCTTCAACCATGGAGGAGTTCCCACGCTCCTGGATGGGGATGTGAGGTGTGGGGCAGCCCAACGGCGTCGGTGCTCTCGGCTCCTTGCCGCCGGTTCCTCGGGAAAGGTGGGACTCAGAACAACACAACCCCGTGGCGATGGTGCCCCGTGATGATGTGGGGTTTACGAGGAGGCCCGTGCGACCCAGGTCCGTGCGACGGGACCACCCGGGCGGCCCCGTGCCGGGCCCTGCCGGCTCGGCGGGCCCGGGGATTTGGGGATGGCGAAGTTAACATTCATGAGGATGATACACCGAAGGTGGTCCGTGTAGCGCGGCAGCCCTCAGCGGCCCGAGTTTGGAGCTGTCCGCCACACACACAGCGGGAGCCGCAGAGTCGCCTCCTCTCGTCATTTTTCTGCCAAATCCGACAAGTGTGCTTTGCTGAAAACTGCCAGCTGATTAATGGTCAGTGCCACTGTTGTGTGTTATATTACTCTCCGAGTAATATGCGAGCGTCATGTTCAGTCACTGTGTCGGATTCTGTTCACGTAGTGGAATTGTCAGGCTCGGAAGTGCGCATTTGCAGTTGCAGGAAAATTGGAAAGCCCTAAGGAAACATATGGCGTGTTACTCTTACGAGCCCGTCTATATTTAAATCATTCGTTGCCCTTAAGCAAAGTTAACGAACAAAATGTCACGTATTCTGGGTGGACCTGCGTACTGTCGACCAAGATAGGCGTACTTTGAGAAGCTGAGCCCACGCTGGGTCACCACGAACACGTCCTGACCGTAAATACCGCCCTCCTCCGGCTCTGGTGCGGTCGTCAGCGCTGCCAGACCCAGACTCGGGCCCAGGCGAAGACTGTCCGCGGAGACCGCCCCCGCCGTGCCGACTGTGACGTCCTGCTGGCTGTGTGGGGCGTCTGCTGGCTGTGTTGGTGGCTGCCCGGTCGTTTCGCTGGTGGCCATTTGTCGTCTGTTGTGTCGCTTTCGTTAGCGAAGGTGCAGAAGTGCCGAGAAGTGATGACCGTGCTGTCCCACCGCCTTTTCTGCCCGAGCAGATGGCAACATTGGCTCTTCCCTCACCGTTCTCAGACTTAACCAGAATGTGTATGTTCGGGCATATGTGCCCCTGTGTGGGTAATGGTCGTGATGAATGCTCACATGAAGTGTGTCTGTGGCGTGTAAGCGTCTTTTAGTCGTGTCATTTCATTGCGTCACAGTTGGTGTCGGTCGTTGCTGCGGCGGCCCGGCCGTCCGACCGCGACCTTCCGCGGGCTCGGCGGCGGCCGGGCCGGCGCGGCCTTGCCGGTGTCGCGGTGCCGTCACCAGCCGGCGCTGCCGCCTGTTGCAGGAGCTGGCCGACCGCGAGATCGAGCTCTTGCCGCGCAACAGCAACTACGTGCGCACCGTCGACCGGTGCGTCATCACGTCCCGGCCGCGCGGCGTCGTCCAGCCCTGGCGCATCAGCCGCATCATGTTCCGCCACCTGGTCGACTACAACCAAATGTCGGGCGTCATCCGCGCCAAGTGGTGACCCGGTGTCCGTCCGCGCCGCTTCCGGCCGACCGGCCGACGGTCGGCGCCGCGCCGGATAAGCCGCGCTGTCGCCGGTGCCGTCTCGCGGCGACGGCGGGGTGGACTGCGTGTCGCCGGCCGGCCGGTCGGCCGGATCCTGTCTGCGGCATTGATCCCGGCCGGCGCCGGCTGCAGCATGTTGTCCGTTCAACTGTGATGTCGCTGCGCTGCAGTCGCGTGTGAAAAACCAATAGAGACGCGCAATAGCGAACCAGCCGCGTGTTGAGGGTGTTCGTGCCGTGCTCCGGACTCGGAAAGGGCCGTTATTGCTCCGATCGGGCGGCGCCGGCAGCTCGTTATTACCTGACCTTAGATTGTTTCGTAACGCGCGAGGCCAGTTGACTGACGTCCGGTCCTGGAAGATCAGCGGCGCGGTAGCGCCGGATGGCCGTCGTTGGGATTGCCGGTCGACTCGGCTACCGCGAAAAGAAAAACAGTTTCCGCACCTTTTCCGTGTAGCGACGGCCTGGGCACCATTATTCAGTCCGGCGCCAGCGGCGGACTCCTCGCCCAGGTATCTCCGAACGCGGTGTCGGTGGCGGTGCCGGTGCCTGGTCGGTCAGAGGGTCCGGCGGCGGTCCGCCACCAGCCGGCGACCCGGATCCGCCACCGCCGGCGCCGACCATCGCCGCCGAGCCGCGCCGAAACGACAGGAAAACGGCGCAGCGCGTGCGGCGCCGTGATTCGCACAGGCGCCGGTCGGCATCATGGCGCGGTGTTGAGCGCCGCGCCGCGCGCCCGAGGAGCGGCCGACAGCCGGCCCCGGGCGTCGGGCGGTGCTGGCGGCGGCCGCGGCGCGGCCTTGCCGCCGGCAGCCGGCCGTGTCGCGGCCCCGGCCGGAAACGGCCGCCGACCCGCTCACGGCCTGTTTGTTCTGAGCGGCTGCCAGCGCGGCGCGGACTGGCCGGCGGCGGCGCCGCCTCCGCCCGCAGGCCGGACCCGCGTCCCCTGGGGCGGTCGCCCGGGCCGGACCCCGCGCCTCTCGGGGCCCGCCTCCGCCGCGCGGGTTGATGGCCGCAGGAACTGCGTCTTCCACGGCGAGCGTGACGCCGCTGCGCAGTGCGTACTGCGCAGAGGCGTCACGCCCGGTGGGCGGCCGATCAGCGCCTGAGCGCCGCCGCCGGCTCGGGGCCATCAGCTGGCGGCGGCGTGAGTCCAGGCTCTCGGCGGCGTGAGTCCGGGCTCTCGGCGGCGGGAGGCTGGGCTCTCGGCGGCGTGAGGCCGGGCTCTCGGCACCGCCTCGGACGGACAGCCGCCGAATGCCGCTCATGGTGAACGTGACGTCACGGCACTCAGCCGCCGGCGCCGCCCTGGACACGCGCGCGTTCCTCCGTTCCGTGACGTCACGGCCACTTATCAGGCCGCCCACCGGCTGCCATCGGCGGCGGCGGCGGCGGCGGCGGCGCGCCCTATTTGGGCAGCAGGAGGTGTACGGCGGCGGCGGCGCGGCTGATCGGGACGCAGCGCTGCTGACTGTGCTCGCTCACCGTCTGCCGGCGGCGGGGGCCCTCCAGGGGCGCGGGCCGTCCGTTCAGGCGTCGGCCAAGGCGGAACGTGTTCACTCACCGTCCGCCGGCGGCGGGGGCCCTCCAGAGGCACCGGCCGTCCGTTCAGAGGACTGGCACGGCCAGGGGATCTCCGGTCGCATCTGTCCGTAGGATTTGGCGACGTCGCCGCCTGCGGTGTGGGAGCTGCGCCGACGGGCGCACGTGGTCGGGTCGGCCTGTCTGCGAGCATCACTTGGAAACGACGACGAAATATTTCGGGCATGTCACGTTACGCTGAGGTATTCCGGTCCGCATCAGAAGTCGCCGCCTACCGCCCAACATGCTCGTGCACACTGTCCTCGTTCCCCCATTGAGGACATAGGATGGTGGATTAGTGGGATCGAAGCCGTCCATCTGCGGTTCAGCGAATCGACGGTTTTCAGTGCGATGCGGTTTAGAGATAGCCGCCATGTACGCTGCCGCGTTGCGGGAACTTGTATGTTATTCCCGGCCTGTCCTTTCTGACGTCATTGGAATTGACCAGCCTTTAAAGGAGGCTGCTCATTGGCTGCTAATTATTTGACGTCATTAACTGACGTCACTTGGGCTTAGCGTTCCAAACTGGTACGGCCTGGCCATACAGATCTCTGGTAAAACCGTTCCTGACAGTTCGAAAGCCGTGTCGGGATTTTTGCACGTTTTCGGAGGCGTGTCTTGGAATCATGCTCCATCTCTTTGTTTGATTTTTGCATTCCATCGTCCATGAAGGTCGTTACATGGAAGTAATCTTGTGCCGTCCGTTGACAACATCGCTTGGAATTGATTTGTGGTTACGTCCTGACGCATACGCGAAAAAAGTCCCGTAAGAAGGGTTTCTGTGCAGTTTCATGTTCAACATGACGGGCAAATTTAACCGGCCTTCACGACTTTAAAGCCAGTTTTCAGAAGACGTAACTCCTCGCGCACAAACAAGCACGGCTCTTGCGCTGCATGCGGCGTCGGCTCTCGTCTGCATGCTAAGACTCGCGGCATGCCCGTCCGACTGAATCGCATCACCGCTTCATCAGTGACGACACACCTGCTGACCTGTTTCGAGAGCATCTGATAGTTCAGACCGGGCTGCAAGAGTCGCTACAGGACGGCCATATAAGGAGAGGATCGTGTAGATTTCCGCAGGGTAGATTTCCGCGTGTTTCTGTGGGCGTGTGAGTCAACTCTGCGTGCCACGAGCGCAGACGCGCGCGCAGACGCGTGCCGTCGGTGTATAATTCAGCTCGCGGCTTTCCTCTCGCTGACGCAGTCCGCGGCGGAGGCCGGAAAACCTGGCAGCCCCTGCGAGAAATGCTGCACCGCCGGACACGGAGAAAGCGCAGCGCGGCTCGAGAGCTCGGGCGTCGGGCGAGTTCTGTCGCCGGCGTCGGCGGCAGCGAGGTCTGCACGCCGTGGGAATGGGTTAGGGCGGGGGTCGGGTGGGTTGGGTTGGGTCCGGGAGGGAGGCAGACCGGCTTGACTGGAGAGGCAGTCAATCCTTGCCGTCCAGGTAATCTCTGCTGCCGTCATTACTTGAGACCCCATAACAGCCAATGAATAATTGATGGCCCGAGCCGGGGATTGCGAACCTGCGGACTTCGGACTTCTCCGTGGTTAGCGTCACAGTCGACAGGTATTGGTTTCAGTTTCTCAACTTGGTATCTAGTTGTCCTTTCCACAGGCGGCTCGGAAACTTACTGCTGAAGAATGTGGGAGTGACACACACATGGAAAGCAGCGTTACAACGAATGTGTTACTACCGAGTGTATGATGTACTCATCGGCGAGTGGATGAAAGCGGCATGACAGCCAATACGTTTGTGTTGTTTTCCATCCACTGCGAACTGGAGATGTTTGTCGAAATCGGTTTTTGAGCAGGAGACCGCGACACGGTTTGCATCTGTTAACTGCCTTGACGGTAACATCACATAATGGAACCCTATTCAATCTACTCAGTCGTCTTAAGCACGCGCTTCGACAGCGCTTCTACTACGCAGGGCTGTCGGATAGTTCCGCGCAAATTATGGTGGTGATTTAATGATGAAGTGTCCGTGACACAGACTCTTCTGTTGTTGAAACACTTGGTTGCGTGTTAATGTGGCGAGAAATTACGTGCGACCACGAGTCGCATTCGTTCATTCATGTAACATACTTCGTGTGTCGCAAGGCATTTGAAATCAAATCATTTCGACTGAATGTGTCGTTCTTTGAAACAATGCGCAAACTAATCGCGAAACCATGCTCAGTTAAAAATGATAATATCCTTACCGTATTAGGAGTTCAGTCGGCAGTCGACCATTAATTACTCCTCTCGGTACTTCACGATTATTCTCGGCGCGTGCCGTCGCCGGTTGTTCTGCTCAGACGTCAGACTCCGCCGAATGCCGCGCAACACTGAAGCTGGTTTTCCCCGAACGGCCACGGTGATTATGCATACCACCGCCTCGAGATGCTCGCACTAATGCAACAGCGCCATGCAGAATGCATTCTGGTGATTGCCAAGTAAGTATCAGCTTTGTCATGTTCATTGGGCTTCAGGATTCCCAAGTTTATTATGGCTGAATGCTGCTCATGAGGGATCCTGGCGTGGTATTCATGCATGGGTGGAGTACGTGCATCCCTTGTGCAGAGGCACCTGCCTCTCCATCTTAATGAATAAATTTGTATTATGTCTGGTGTTGCATGGTAAGAATAAATTTCATAACGGCATTTGTATTTCCATTAATTTTTGGAAGGTTCCGTCCCCGTATGCTTGCTGATTTTGCATATGTTAGTTTGGTCACCAAACAAAATCCTCCATGCTCGAGCTCGTTGAAAACTGCCCGTCTCCGCTTCTTTCTCCACCTGTTCCTGTGTAGCTTTGCGTATGTCGGGCTGTCCTTGTTTGTGTCTGTTCGTCTGTCCCTCAATCATTTTTACCCCTCCCCTCGTTTCAGTGACTTTCAGAAGACGCTATTCTAAAATTCAGCATATCAGAGCACACAAGAGAAAGCCTGTGATAACATTTAAGTGTTGCAAGTTCCTTTGTTCGTTTCATGTCCATCTCCACGGAATGGAGACTTTTGCACCTTTTTGATGGTTTTGAACACAGCTTTTTAAGGTCGCACAGGCCCACTATACTAATCGGAGAGCCCGGTAGCCCGTACACGAAGAAAGCCCGATCGTTCGTAAACACTGAGTCATAACACGTACATTAACAGTGAGATTGTCGGTCGTGGCACCGCAGGTGTTATCTGGATGACGATTTCTAAACTTCTGGTTCCAATAACATTAGGTGTTGTTCGCGTGGTGCACCAAGTAGCACTTCCACGTCTCTGGCTTTGCTACATTCCTGAATGTAACCCAAGTCAGGCACGTAGCCAGGATTTTCCTCGGAGGGGGGGGCAAATGTCAAACTTTGTCATATGCCACTGGCGTATGACGAAATCTATGGGAAAAGCAGCAGTTCTGTGCAATTTACCTCATACTAAGCCCTCAGGAAAGCATGTAATGTTTGTTTTTACGACACACATATGATCACTATTCTGTATTCCTGCGAAATCGATATATATCGAGTGCAGGCCTCCTGACTCGGAAGGGGCCCATGGCCCCCATGCCCCTTCCCTGGCCACGACCCTGACCCAAGTACCATCTACGCTACATGTATATTGTGTAACACAGATATTGCCTTGTCGCTTCGTGCACCTGACACTCGGTACCCTGAATTCCATGAGCCGACGTACTCGACGACCTGGCGATATTGCGTCCGCCACGTGCGACCTGATTTACCGGCAGTTTATCTTGCATTCCGCAGCTGTTCGGCGGAGGCCGAGCCGCCGCCGGCTGCGCTGAAGCATGCCCCAGGCGACATTGTAATCTTCAGCACGCCTCGAAAGGCCGCGGGGATCGCGCGCCAGTTCCCAGCCGGCCCCGGGCTGCTCGGCCGCTCGACGCAGAGCCTCCCCTCTGTCGTTTGTTCGCGGCAGTTCTCGACGCGCGGACGATGTCGCCTTCTGCTTGAGCTGCCGATAACTGGTGGGAAAACATCGGCTCGCGCTACCAATGAACTCTGCCGTCTCTGACTGCCCGATATGTGAGTGTCCACGGCACTGCGAATCTGGTACGTGAGTGGCCTTTACGGCACTGCGACTCATGTGAGTGTCCTCCAACACGTTGCGAGACTGATGTGTATCCCCCACGGCAATGCGAGACTTTTATGCGAGTGGTCTCCACCAAGGATAGAACTTTTCGAGAATGACGGGGGGAATGAGGTTGTGGGACCCATTCTTTGCAGCCAACGTCCATATGACCCATTGCAAATCTCTGCAACTTGGGGGGCACGTGCCCCTCCAAAGTATATTAAAGTTCCATCCCTGGTCTCCGCGGCACTGCGAAACTCATATGTCTGCATGGCTCTGCGAGTCGACGCGCGGTTCGTTTGACGTTATGAGGCTCCTGAGAATGCTAGACGTCCAAGTCAGCACTTTCATAAGAGGACCAGTCGGTGCATGCATCACACTCGGCCGCTATAAGGCGACCGGCTCCGTGCGGCACACGGCCGCGACGCCGCCGGTGTGCGCCGCCGTCGCCGCCTGTGTCGCAAGGCCAGGCGCCGAGCGCCGCTGGGGCGTCTGGGGCGTCCCACCAGAGCGCCGTCGCCGGCGCTCTGGTGGGACGCCCCGGCGCCGTCAGCGGGCGGCACGGCCGCCTCGCCTGCCTGCCGTGACGGGCCGCCGTCCACGTGCGTGAGTCGCCGGCCTATTGTCGGCTCCCAGGCGCGGTTCGGAGAAACGCTGCGACGGTTCGGCGTCAGGCCTGCACACAAAGCCAGCGTGTCCGGGTCGGGCCTGCTGGCCGGAGAAGATGCCTCCGGCTTACCTTACCTCACCTCACCGACAGTCGGACGGCGATACGGGGACAGGGGCGCATCGGGTAATGGGTGATCCCGCCGAATGCCACATATGCCAGGTAGATTTGACTGCCTGGCCCTGGATAATCCGATCTAATCATTGCGTTTTACGGCATCACCTCAAGATACGGCTGGGCTTCCATCGCAGCCTGTGATGCAGAGACGTGGGACTTTCACCACCTGTAACCACTTTCTGAGGTAGAGCAGTGAACGAAGCGAAACGGGTAACTGCCGCCGCCAAATATATGCGTTATTGTACCTACAGTTTAATTCCTCAGGCCTTCGGTCGGAGTTTGTTGCTGTTTGTTGAACTAAGCTGCTCTTTGATTAAGCAGCAACGTTCTTGAAACAAATACCTCTGCCACCTGTGGGAGTTCAACATTGACGAATAAAGTAACTGTTGAGATTTTAGATGCGCGTTAATGAGACTGAAATTCCACTTACGGCAGTCTGTAAGTAGTGACGTTTCGCTGGAATTGTACGAGATGCCTAGCATACAAGGCTAATATTGGATGTAGGTAATGACCTGTGTTGAAGTCAATAAGGCATTCGCCGAGTACGAAGCCATTACCGCCCATTTCTGCGCACAGCTATGCTGTCGGATGACTGAATAATTTAAACAAAATTGGGGATCCGTCTGGATGGCGTAGTTGTTGCACCGTTACTCGGGGCCTTTACGTGAATTCACACCCGAGCCGGGCTTACCCAATCCCAGATTTTCCGCGCAGGTCATCTGAGTCACTTGCATAAAGCGTCGGTCGAAGGCCGCAAGACTGGCGAAAGGTCACGGAGATTCTGCATTCCGGATTATCTTCCCTGGCTGAGGAAATACCACACGCAAAAATGTACGAAAAGCTCTTGCAGCACCAATTCTTGTTCTTCACCTTGTCTGACAAGCGTCACACCCGACATTACAGAGAGCGTCGCCAGCGCACACCGCATACATCGCGTATAATGGCAGCGCCGCTTGACAGCGCACACCGCAGGCAGCTCCTACAACAGCAGCGCACACCTCAGGCAACGCGTACGACAGCTGCGCACACCGCAGGCAAAGCGTACAACAGCAGCGCCGCGCGACATCGGTGAGGACGTGCTGTTTCGCGGCCGACACGTCGCGGTCGCTAGACAGCTGACCGGCAGCACTGCTTCGCTACGACCGGGAATTTAATTGATAATCCCCGCCGGGTTATGCTGTCGGATTAGCTATTGACGCGCTGCTGGGCGAAACGGCTTTCTCGACTGGCTGTCAGGAAATCCAGCGGCTCGCAATGCAAATCCCGCCGGTGGGCCGGCCAGTACCAGGCGGCTGGGAGCACGGCGCCCGGCTATCGCGCCATCGACGGCCGCGCACTGACCTCGGCATTTTTGTTCAACAATCTCTCAGGCGAGAATGAACTCACGCCGCAGGGTCGCACCCAGCCAGCATCTGCGCCGCCAGAACGGGTGTGTTATGATCTAAAATAAAGCAGCCAATCTGCCAGAAATGATGGCGCGATATCGTCTGACGCAAAACGCCGTGTAATAGATTTAGAATTTCTGCGTATAACGAGATTGGCCGGTTTCGGTCCGTAAGCGGTTTTAATGATTAGATGTAGCAGATTGTTACAGGGATGTTGGGCTTAGCTGTAATCCTTGTAGAAGAGATTTGCTGTCTGAAAAGCTCCAGACATAACCACTGCTCAATGTTCCTTTTCCCTTTTAAGCAATTTATCATGAGCAAGCAAACACTTGTAAATCACCGAGGAAGGTTTTCCAGGAACTGCACGGAAAGCTTGTTTCTCGGCGTGCCAGGGAGGTCGCGTCGCGCCGGCCTGGGCCTCTGCCACGTCTCCCGTAAGCATCGCCCGGCCGCGGCCGCGACCGCCGCGGTCCGCGCCGGGCTCTGCAGGCCCGCCGGCCGCGACCCGATTCGGCGCGGACCAGTTTGGCCCGGAGCCCGGCGGCGGCGGCGAGAGCGGGCCGATGTGGGCCACCTGCGCGCCCACCGGCACCGCCTGGTACGGACCTGATCCGCGAGCCGACCCGGTCCGATCCATCCGTCGACCCGGGCTGACCCCGGGCCGGACTTGACACGGCGCTGCCGAGCGTGGGCCTCCTGCCGCCGTCCGGCAAATGTCGTCTCCTCTCTCTTGAGGACTTCAGCAGGCTCTTCCTTATCGGCCCGGCTGAGCTCCGTGATTCCCATGTCCGGGCCCTCGCTAGTCGAGGCGATCCGACAAAAACACAACCCGTGATTTCCGCAGGCGCCTGCAGCCCTGCGGCTGCTGGTCTAGTGCTCTACTCGGAGCCGGCGCTCTCTATCGCGCTAAGTGTGGCGCTCTCCGCCACTGCCCGCACGAGATCATGGTAGGAGTGGACGCCGTTGTGCGGAGCCGTGAGAGGCGGCCTGCCGTCCTGAGGCCCTAGTCCGATCCACGGCCTCCGATCGCAGGAGACGGCGCCGTCCCGTCAGCAGGACAGAGCGCCGCCTACATCACAGACTGGCCGCAGGTGACGGAACCGGCCGGCCCTCCTCATCATCAGTCCGGCAGACTCCCGGCCGCTTCACCGCCTGACTTCAGACGCCGATCAGGCAGTGAGGACCTCATCTCCTGAGCTTCAGTCATCCTGAGAGCGCCAGCGGCTTCACCACCTGACTTCAGACTCTGAAGCTCCTGAGCCTCAGTCGTCCAGAGAGCAGTAGCGGCTTCACAGTCGGCTCAGCCCCTCACCGCCCTCCCTATGGCCTCACAGTGACGCTGCTCCCACCGGTCGAACGTGACGATGTTGCAGAGCGTCTGTCGGCGGCAGGCGGCCCGGCAGCGGTCGCGGTGCCGCGAGCCGCCCCAGTAGTACGCGTACACGCGCTCGAAGAGGCGGCGGTCATGCGCCATGCGGTGCGCCAGCGCCAGCCAGGCGTCCGGCGTCAGCCGGGCCAGGCCGTACGCCGGCCGGGCCGAGAAGAGCCGGCGCCAGGGCGGCGGACGGTGCGGCGCCAGGTTCGCCTCGTCCAGGTCGGTCACCCAGCGCTCCGTGTCCGTCACCGCCTGCCGGTCAACAGGGTCAAGGTCACGGCAAGGCTAGGGCGAGGAACGGTACAGTTACGCACCGCGTCTTCTGTTTACTAGCGTCAACAACGTGTGTTTAGGTTAACAGCCCTCAGGCTGCCTCGCGCCGGATCAAAATTGTTAGTGCGCGGAGAACCTTCGTGTTTAAAAGATGCACGTGAATTTTAAGGAGACGCGGGAGTAGTATTTTGATGCGTGCCAGACGAGTTATTTGATGAAAAGACGTGATGCACTTTCAAATGGATTTTAATGCACGAGATGGTCGTAACGCGATCAAACCGCCTGTGAGTGGCTACCGTTTTCAACACAGAGCTCCCATCCATAGTTACCAAAGTTGGTTCAGTTATCGCCATTTTTAGTGCAGCTGTTTCCCATGCAACATGATCAGATACGTCAAAATTGTTGAAAGTTGGCATGGTCGCCGTCGTATCTTCCCTCCAGGCTGCTGCTCAAGTACATGGTATAATTTTCGCTTAAGACAGAGACCGACAGTGCACTATTAAGCACCCATCGCCGAGATGTAAACT